>OY728155.1:18207500-20607500 GCA_963277665.1 Viscum album
GAGATATAAATATTTACCCAATGTACTGGAGGGAGATATAGGTCCCACCCATCACATAATGAAAACAATACATATGTGTTCCACAAGAACAAAACCATTCATTATATCTGTCACCTAGAATTAATTGGGTTTCATAAACATCATTCAATCATAATATAACCCATGGAAAATAAACGAGTTTCATAAATATCTTTCCATATTAACATAGACCAAATATAATAATAATATGGATAATATCCTTGAAAAATATTCCCATTAAAACATTAGTAACAAAAAAAGGTTATCATATAGGGAAAATAATTTAGATATATTTATTGAAAATAATTCTTGAGAGAAATATCCATTCCTCTTTGAAAACGTTTTCTTTTTTTAAATGACACAAAATTTTAAATTTTATCCTAACTAGGTTAAATACTATGTGTGTGTGGGAGGGGGGGGGGGGGGTGAATCTGAGCATCACAGATTAAAACAACTACTCATTCAGATCTTGTTTTGTTGTTAAACAAAACACTCTTCTCTCTCATTCCCATAACAATCTATGACCAAAAGTTAAAGAATGCATGAGACACAACAATTTTACTTGGTTCACCCTCACTGGGATAAGTACAAGGAGCATGAAATTAAAATGTGATGATGTACCGAATCTACAAAGGATCACTACCAAATAATGTTTGTTCTTGATCACTTCTATTCCTAGGATCACTACCTTTATAATTGATTAGGTATATCTCACTGCCTTACCAAGGGACACTCCCCCAAAATATCTTTCAATGAATCACTACTAGTGGAAAGGATTACCATATACATCTTCCTTTACTCTCTAATTTTGGAAGGGATTCACCCATATTTTATGGACATGTAGGTACCTTCATTATCAATAATGAATACATCCCCAGTTGTAAATAGATTCTATGTTGAATTCCCACTTTCATCCAATTTATGAATACCACCTTTACTATAAATAACTAGAAAATAACATATAGGTTCACACAAATTTTTTTATGTAACCCTTCGATGAATTCCACACAATTTTACCACCTTTAATTCAACATTTTTTCTTGGTCATGGAACTCCCAATCTTCCGCAAACTATGGCGGAACACCCAAATTCTGAGTAATTTCATGGAACTTCCTCTTATTCACAAATATTATAATTTGTGCACACTTTAATTGGTCATTCAAACACAAGTTATATTTGGGAACACAAAAAATAATTGAGTCATTTCTTTACACAACACTTATTTTGCACAACTTTTATGCCTTGAGTAAAACTCTCTTACGCGATTCAAAGCCCTGATATTCTAGAAGAGTTAAGTTTATGAAATTAGGGGGGGGGGGTAGCCGTCAATTTAATGACCAACCAGAACCAATGTTAAAAATCATTACACACCCTCCTTTGTGAAATAAACTTTTACACGTGAGAAGAAGTACATAATTGACATTGCATTTTCCATGTAACTCTATTTCACGTAGTTTACTTCATCTTTATGTCATGGATGCATGAAACTCTTCTTCTATCATGAAAAATCCAATTTTATATACATTCAAATATTTCATGCACTTATTACCTTACAAATATTTATAAATTATGATACTAAATATTTACTTTCATGAAAAATTCAAATTCATCCTCAATCTTGCACGTAACTTACTTTTTCAAAAACACCTTTATCCATTCTTCAAATTTTGGACCCCAAAAAATTGACAAACATTGGGAAACGACACCACCTTGTATACACATGGTTTTGAACCACCTCTAGAGAATACATTACTTTATCTTCAATATTTTTCAACATAAAATGTCATAAATATATATAAAACCCCACTACTTACCTTGTAAAAATGCATTGTCAATGAACACAATCAACGAAAAACACTACAATGTTACCTTGAGAGATTTTCCCCAATGTTAAAAGACAAAATTTCCTTTGAAAATAACATTTTAATATTATAAGGAAATATTAAATAAATTAAGAAATCATGACTGTGTAAGAATACATTCATGGTGTATAAGTTAAAAAAACATTCTTCTCTTACATTTGCAAGAAAAGTCACAAAGTACCTCATTAGAAAAATGATAAAAAGATTCCTTTGAAATCGTTCAGAAAAAATTCACACATGGGTAAAAATTACATTAAAAAAATGTAGAAGAACAGTAATTTTTTTGGAAACATTTTTAAGAAACATGTACATAAAAGATTAATATTCCCCAGTAAATACTTATGTATAAACAATCCTAGATAATAATGAGATTGTGAAATTAACCCTTACCTTAAGTATGATTTTATTTGTACATATCTAAAAATCATATATAATGGTTTAAATAATGTTTTTAACATATTAAATAATTATATTCATATTTATGATATAATATATTATCCTCTTATGTTATCTTATCACCTATTTTTTAGTAACATTTCCTCATTATCCTTCTTTTGGGTGTTAACTGCTTCATTTTCCTATGCATATTTAATCATTTAAGTCCAAGTTATTTGGAATATGATATAATTATATAATTTGAAGAATGATAATAAGGTAATATATATCATATTTATTCATTATATATATAATCATTATTGAATGGTGAACATGGAAAATTAATCGTATCGTGTCGTGGAGATGGTTGGTTGTACATACGCACAACCGACGATATCCTTCATTTAATAGTGAAATGGTATAAAAGTAGATGGTATATATATATTTTGGATATATTTCATGTTATAATTATAATATATATTTATTAATTTCATCATTATACCTATATAAGGAAATTGATGATGAGAAATAGATTACACTACAACAATGAGATGATAAGTTTTATATATGCACGCGTGGTGATTTTTTTTGTAGGATGGATAAAAGGTGGAATATGGTTGTCACAAAATCCTAATATCATATAATAATATGGATGAAACTTTATTTATTACTTTACAATGGAAAAAATACTTGAAGAGGAAGTATAAGAAGAAATAATTATGAAAAAAACAGTAAAGACGATTACCTCTTCCTTGAAGAACTTCATTTACATCACCCCTTAAAGACACTAGGATTAGACTTTTGAGAAGACTTGAACTTCTAGAATGTGTCTAGGGAATTTTAGAAGTTAAATTTTCAGGGTATTGTCTAGGATGAAGGCTCAATGTTATGTGAATAAGTGGGGTATGAGGTTCTCTTTTACAATTGAGATGAGTTGTAGTTTAAAAATTTCAAAAAATATTAATTTATATTAAATTCAATATCAATAAAAGTACCTCCAAAAGTTCATTTATTAGAAGATAATATGATAAAATGTTGTAATATCATAGAACAATAAATTTTAGAAAAGTTTTGGTATTATTTTAATGCTTATTATTTTGAATAACCCTTAGCTTACCTATTATAATTTTAACTAAGGTAACAAATTTTTCTATATTAAAATATTGTAATTTTTACTTATGTGATGTAAATTATACCATAAATGAAAAATTAATATAATTTTAGACCGTATTATAATTATTTTATATTTTCAAAGATTTTTTATAAATTTTAAATAATATAATAAAAAAAAGTTTCGAAAAAATATCACTCGGGTCAATTTTAATACTATTCATTATTGGAACTTTTAAAAATATTAATATAAAATTTTAACTTTGAAACAAATATTTTATTATATCCCTAGGAGGTAAAGGGTGTCTAAAAAATTCTTTTATCACATTAGTTATTTCAAATCATATTTATTTTAATATTTTTAATAACTTTTTTTTTGATATTTAGATTAAAAAAAATTACTACATCATCGTTTTGTAATAATTTAATATACATATTCCATTACTAAAAATTAAAAATAAAATTCCATGATGGAGATAAATATTCTAGATATTTGAATAATATTTATAGTCTAATATATATTTTTGTTAACCCTATATTAAAAATTATATATTATTTAAAATATGAATGTGACATCTTTGAATTTTTATTAAATAAAATATTATAAATATTATAATATCATCTATGTGGCCCAAAAATTAAGAAATAAATTTATATCATGAAAATTTGTTTATTAACATAAAAATTTATATTTATATTTTCTCATAACACAACTTACTCCCCATGTGGACACATAAATGATATTTAAGATAAAGAAAGTGATATTTTGTTACTTTATTTGATTTAAATATTATATAAGTCATTTTCAAGGACAAAAGTACATTATACAGACTAATTTAGATCCTTATGTGTTAAGGGTTTAATTAAAACTATTCTATATAATCTGAGTATGTGTTAGGATCATTTTATATTCATATAATTTTATTTTTTTTCCTAAATCACCCAATTTACCCTCTACCGTGGTAACAAAATTTACCAAGGTTTCTATTCATATTGGAAAACAATAAAAGGGACCTATGAAATAAATTTGGAACTTCTGAATCCATATTTTGAATACATTTTTTTGAAAATCCAAAACATATAAATTTCATTATTTAATTTAAAATAAAACTCATAAAACCCCATGAAAAAATAGTTTTTTAGAAACATTTTCTTTTGAAACATAAAATTTTTTTTATAATAAATTTAGGCATAAAATAATTTAAAAAAAATAATTGGAATATTTTAAATCATCAAGACTTAATTAAAATTTAAAACTAATCTGAAACTTAATTTTACTTTATAAATACTTTTAAAAAAATAATATTTTCAATAAAAATCTGTATTTTCACTATTCCTTAAATATGAATGTTTTCATAATAAAATAATTTGAAGATAATTTTGACATGATGAATTAAAAAATTAAATTATTTTTTTAAAATAAATTTTCTAAAAATTAATATCCACTCATTAAAAAAAGATAAAATCAATTGTAATGAAAATGAATTTTGAAAGAAAAATGTTATTTTTCTAAAATCTACATCATTATTTTCTAAAAACTTACCGATACATTCATATTGAGTTAGGCCATTATATTTATTTCATAAATTATTTGTTAATATTTATTCTCTATAATTTAATTTCTATTTTATATTGAACACATAATATCTATGTAGTTTGTTTAAACTCATGGTTGTGTAAAACACAAGTTATTGTAGAATTAAAATTATTTTAAGAGAAATATTTCATAAAAAAATATGAGTTTTATATTCTACCCCCCATAAAATTAATTTATACCATGAATTTTTTTTACTTGGTTACAAAAATATTTGGATAAATCTGCCTCATCACATCCTCAGGTTCCCATGAAGCTTCCTCGAATTGGTGGTTCAGCCAAAAAACACTAACCAAGAGGGTGGTCTTGTTTTGTAGAACATTCACTTTATGATCCAGAATATCTATTGGTTTTTCTTAATAAAAAATATCTTGTTACAATGGTATGAATTTTGAGTTTAGTATATGTGAAGTCCCATTTATGTACTTTATCTAGAGAGATATATGGAACACATCCCGAACTTGCGAGAGATTCGGTGAAAGAACTAATCTATAATCTAACTTCCCAACATGATCATGAATTTCAAAAGGACCGATATACCTAGGGATTAACTTTACCTTATTTTCAAATATAATTAATACATTCTATGGTTATATTCATAGAAATAACTTGTCACCCACATAAAATTATGGTCCTTTTCTTCGATTTTCATCACATATTTTTTATTGACTCTGATATTTTATTATGTGTTGTTGAATAGATCTAACCTTATCATCCATCTTCTAATCTAGATAATGTCCTAATAGATTTATTTCCCCATAATTTTTAAAACATTTTTTAGTTTTTCTCTTCTTACTATATATGGATTCATAAGGATCCATCTAAATACCTGAGTGAAAGCGATTTTTGTATTAAAATTATACCAAAGATAGGTGTTGATCCCAAACACCTTTGAAATCAATAAATAAATCTCACAAAATGTATTATAGATCTTTAATTTTTTTCCCAGACTGACCATCCATCTAAGGATGATAAGCTATAGTGAAACTTAACTATGTATCCAAATCCTACTGAAGACTTATCCAGAAAATCAAGGTATACCTTTGGTCCCGATCATATATAATGGAAAGTGGTACTCCATGAAATATCACCACTTCCTTAATATATATCCTAGAAATACAATCAAGAGATAAGTCTTTTATGATAGAAATGAAGTGTTCCAAATCCATAAGGTGATAAACTATAACCCATATAGCATTATGTCCTTTAAAGTTTTTAGGAATCAGAATGACAAAGTCCATTGTGATGTTTTCCCATTTCTATTTTGGTATGGGTAAGTGTTGTAACATCCCATTAGACTTATGTATCTCATCCATAACTTGATGACAAACCAAAAATCAAGAAACATAAAATGTAATATCTTTCTTCATGCCATACAACATGAAATACTTTTTATGGTCACAATACAAATTTGTACTTCTTGGATGAATAGAGAATGATGATCTATGAGACTCATCAAAAAAATCTTTTAGTTATGGTATTGAAGGATTACAAGAAATATTTTAGAACCGTATTATTCTAACACAATCAAAGTTGAACTCAGGACATTTTCACCTTTTTTATAGCTCTACATATTGCTTATATGCCTCAATATTTACTTGTATAAATGACTAAACATTTTGTAAAAAATATAGTATTTATCCCCTTCCTTTAAAATTTTTATATTTATCCTTTTTAAATCCATAAATATTACATCTTTTGTGATCCTTATCATAAATAGGCTATCATAGTCCTTTTGACACAAAGAATTATCCACCTTTTTCACTTTCTTAGGGTGGTAATGTATTAATTAGTCATAATATTTAATCAAATTAAACCATCTTTATTGGCTCTTATTCAACTACTTTTGAGTGAAAATATACATTAATTTTTTTTGATCAATGTATATGACACAAATTCCTCCATAAATATAATGTCTCCATATATTTAATTAAAAAAAATTCCATATCTAAATCTAAATCAAGAGTTGGGTATTTTTTATCATGTATTTTCAATTTTTTATGAGGCATAAGCTATCACCATATCATTTTTTATGATAACACATCCCAAAAAAGTTTTTTATGCATCACTATAGATCATAAACCTTTTTCCACTACATAGTAGTGTGAGGACATGTGCACTGACTAAAATTCTATTCAACTACTTGAAATTCTCTTCACACTCATCAATCCATATGAACTTAACTCCTTTTTGAGTAAAATTGGATAGTATATTAGATAGTCATGAGATATCTTTCAAAAAACATTTATAATTTCCACCTAAATTAATAAAACATTGTATATCAGTTACCATTGTTGTTCAATGACAATGTTCAATAACTTCCACATTTGTTGGATCTATAAATATACCCTCTGTTGAAATTATGTGACCAAAAAATGAAACATTTTGAAGACAAAATTCACACTTAGTAAATTTTTTATAATTCTTATATTTTCTCAGGGTCTTCTATAAAATCCTAAAGTGATCTTCATATTCTTAATTTCTCTTCGAATATACAATAATATAGTCTATAAATAATATGAAAAACTGATCGAGATATTCACTAAAGAATCTATTCATTAAATCTCTGAAGATAGTAGGGGAATTTTTAAGACTAAAAGGCATCACTATAAATTCATAGTATCTAAATATTGTACAGGATTACATCTTGGGAATATCCTATTTCTTGACATGTAATTGACGATATCTATAATGAAGATAAATCTTGGAAAACTATTTATCTCTACGTAGATGGTCAAATAAGTCATCAATATAAGTGAGACGATATTTTTTCTTGATAATGATCTTTTTATATTCTAGATAATCAATGCAGAGTCTCATTGATCCATCTTATTTCCCAAAAATAAGAACGAATTCACCCCATGGTGAAACAGTAGAGTGTATGAATACCCTGTCCAAATTCTCCTGGCATTTCTTCTTAAATTAATTCAACTCAATTGGATCCATTTTATATAGATTTTTTGAAATAGGCATAACACCCAGTATGAGATATATTGAAAAATAAATTTCAAAATTTAGAAGAAGACCAAGAAATTATTTTAGAAAGAAATAAAAAAACTCCCATAGAATAAGAAAATCAATAATGGTGAGTTTCTCCCCTACTATATGATATATATAACCTTTATTTATAGGAATTAAAACCCACAAGATGGATGCAATTTTATCTATAATTTCAATCTCATCCTTGCATCCATAGATGATCATAGTTTCATTTATAATATGAAATGTGACTTCCCTTCCTCAAAAAATGATATGAGATCCATATAGAGAAATCCAATCCATGCTATGAATCAAATTGAATTCAACTAATGGAAGGATCTTAAGATTTTTAGGTAGCACTTTACCACAAAATTCAACTAGAGAATAATTATAGAAATGTGATGTGAGCATTGTGCCATTATGAGTTTTCACAGCTAACTCAAAATCAAATTGTTGAGGTAATACAACAATGCCCTTATAAAAATCCTTAGAAATAAAAGAGTGAGTGGATCAAAAATCAAATAAAACATTATCTACTTTTGAGTGGATGGTAAGTGTACCTTTCACTACTTCATTTTTGTACTCCATATTGGTAGTAGTGATAGTATGTGATTTTCCTTTGTCTTTGGACTTAAGAGTTTTATGATATCAATCATCATCCATAAACCTTGGATTAAGGCATTGTTTAACATAATTCCTATTTTCATGGAACTTGTAGAATTGAAGTGTGAGAGGTGAATTCTATGTAGACTTTTCTCTGTTCACATCATAATCTATCCTTTTCCTATCACATTACTAGTCAATTTCGCAATGACCTTATTTCCTATACTTAAAAAATTTACTAGCCCCCTTAAGACAATTTTCTCCATATTTTTTTACAAGCATTGATAAAAAATAAAATATCATCCTATTTTCAATATGTTTTTTAGATTTTCCCTTGAATTCCACTTTTCTCTTATTGTCAAACCCATTAGATTGATGGGTAACTCTAGTGTCCAGATCAACCAAGAGATCATATCAAATTATTTTATCATAGCTAATAAAGTCTATAATGGCTAATTCCCTTCGAATAATTGGTTTTAAGACACTAAATAATTGATTAACCTTAACTTTAGGTTGGATGATAATTCTAGAAGATTACCTTGAAAGTGTTGTAAATTTTTTTTGTAGGTACTAAAGAATTCATCATCATTTTACTTAATATTGGAAAACTTATAATCCATTTTAATTTGAAAAACACGATGAATTTAATTATTGAAAAATAATTTCTTGAACTCATCCCATTCAATATATTTAATTTTATATTATTGCCTCGTATTCTTGATAATGTTCCACCATTGATCTAATTCACCTTGAAAATGATAGACTATAAATGTGTATCTTTCATGTTATGAATATTGGAAAACTGAAAATATATGTTCATTGGTATATATCAAATTCCAGCCATAAGTGGACTAGAAGACCCACTAAAAGAAGGTGGACACCACCTCATAAAGGACTCAATAGAATATTTTTCCCTCCATTTCTTGTTTTAAGTCTTGCATGATTTATAGCTTTAGAATGTTGTGTGAGAATAGAAATAAGATTTTTCATTCCATATCCCATAACATTCAGTTTCTCAAGGGGACAATTGTTGTATTTCCCATCACATTCAGTATTAATGTGGTTATTTCATGTTCTATCCATTAACTAAAACCAAAAATAATAGTGGGAGAAACAAAAATAATAATGATAAAACCACATAATCTTGGTAAATTTTTTATAAAATTTCATTTTAGAACACCTTAGGTTTCATCATATGTTATTTATGATCATCACCAAAACTCTAGAATTGTATCATATACATAGACTTACCCTTAGGGTTCTTACTAAGGTTTTCTTATCTTAGTTTCCAAAGGTTAACTAAACATTTCTTTGATACTGACTATAACGATCCATACCTTTCATACATAGATATTAAATCTAAATTAGAAGAATATTAATTACATAACATATCAAAGCCACGAGAGAACCATATTGGTTAAGTGTTATTACAAATTTGGAAACATAAATAATTGATTCCTAGAACGTATACATTGTCTCCCTCTTATTCCTTCATCACTAGAACCGTTTTTGGAATATCCTAATTAATATATTTCTTCATATATTGGGGACAATAAACACAAGTAAAGGGTTAAATCAGATGACCAGTAAGGGTAATTAAGGGAGATAAAAAATGAATAATTCCATAAGAACATGAAAATAACTTTTGAAAATTATATCCTGCATATAAAACATCATTATATTGTTCATGGAATAAATCATAGAAATTTGTAAATAATCAAATATCATATTCCATGAGATCATAACAAAATACAAGTAATTGTGAAAAACACATCATTATATAAGTTCATTTTCATATTATTCAAATATCACTACCAAGACCATCATAGAGTACAAAGTCCCTTATTGAATTGAGTTCACTCCTCATTCCAGCCCTGTATTACTGAACCAAGTTTACTTCCCATTCCAGTCATATCTATATCATGAGATATAAATATTTAACCAATGTGTTTGGGGGATACATAGGTCCCACCTATCACATAACAAAAATCATATAAATGTGTTCCAAATGAATATAAACCATTCATTATATCATAACCTGTTGAATGAAATGGGTTTCATAAACATCACTCAATTATGACATAACCCATGAAAAAGGAATGGGTTTCATAAATATCATTCCATCATAACATAAACCAACCATAGGAATAATATGGATATTATTCTTGAAAAATAACCCCATTTAAACATAGTTTTAATAAAATAATATTATCATAGATATAAAATAATTTATATATATCACTTTAAGATAATTCTTGAGGGAAATATCTTTTCTACTATGAAAAATTTTCTTTTCTTAAAACACCACAAAATTATAAAAGATAAAATTTTCATTGAAAATAACATTTTAATATTGTATAGGGAGCATCAAGACATCAAGTCATCATGAATGAGGAAAAATCATTTCATGCTGTATAAGTTAAGAAAAAAATTCCTCCTTTACTTTTTCTAGAATTGTCACAAAGATCCTTATTAGGAAAATAATAAAAAGATTACATTCAACCTGTTGAGTAAAAATTCACACATGGGTAAAAATGAATTTAAATTTTTTTTATAATAATATTAAAAATATTTTATAAATTTTTTTAAAGAAACATGTACATGGTAGATAAATATTCCCCTGTAAATACTTATGTATGCACAATACCATATAATAATAAGATTGTGAAATTAACCCATAAGTTAAGTCTGATTTTCATCGTAAAAATACAGAACTCCTATATAATGGTTAAAAAATGTTATTAATATATTTTAGAATTATTTTCATATTTATTATATCATATATGATCCTATTATATCATCTCATCACTCATTTGTTAATAATATTTTATTATTATCCTTATTTCAGGTGTTAATTGATTCATTTTCCTATGCATGTTATATCATATAAGTCCCATTTATTGTGAATAGAATATAATTAAATCATTTAAATATTTATAATAAGGTAATATAAATTAAATTTATTTATTATATACATTTATATAATTTATCTATATTGCTGAACATGGAAAATTAATTGCATCACATCATGGAGACGGTAATCTGTACACATGAACAAATGATGATATCATTCCATTAATGGAGAAATGTTATGGAAGTGGATGGAAGATATGTATTTATAATTAATATCATGTTGAAATTATAAAATATATATACTATTTCCATTATTATACCCATACAAGTAAAGTGATGATGAAAAATAGATTACACTTGTGTGGAGACGTTATGTCGTACGCACACATGCGTGGTGATTTTGATTTTCATTGGATGGATAAAAGAGGGAATATGGTTGTTCCAATAATAATAAAATATAATAATATATTTTACAACATATTTATTACTTTATTATTTAAACAACACATTATGTGGATGTAGAATAAGAAATAATCATGAATGAGTCAGTAAAGAAGATTATCTCTTCCATGAAGAAGTTCTTTTAGATCTCCTCTTACGGACACCAAGGTTGGTATTTTGAGAAGACCAAAACATATATAATGTATATATTAAAATTTAGAATAGAAATAGTCATGTTTTGGATGAAATTTAAGTCTTGATGTGATGTAAAGAAGTGAGTGAGAAGGTTCTATTTTATAATTGGGGCGAGGGGCACTTTTGGAATTTCAAAAAACATTAATTTATAATAACTTTAATATCAATTTAAATTCCTAAAAAGGTCATGTATTAGATTATAATATAATATAATATTTTAATCTAATCAACCAATATATCTTAGACAAGATTGACATTATTTTAATCTTTATCATTCTGATTAACCTTTAGTTAAGTTATTTTAATTTTCACTATGGTAACAAATTTTTAAATATTAATAGGTTATAATTTTTAATTATGTGATGTAAATTAGAACATAAATTAACAATTAATAATTTATTATACTAGATCATAATTATTTTATATTATTAATGATGTTTTATGATTTTTAAATAATTTAGTAAAATATTATTTGGATAAAGTATCATTAGTGTCAATTTTGACACTATTAATTATTTGGACTTTCAAAAATATCAAGATAATGATTTAACTTAAAAAAATATTTTATCATATTACCAAGTGGTAATGGTCATCTAAAAAATCTTTTATCACCTTAATTATCTCAAATTATACTTATTTTATCATTTTAAATAATATTTATTTTATATGTACATTAACAGAATAATTACTACATCATCATTGTGTAATTATTTAATATAATTATTTCTTTACTAAAAACAAAAAATAAAATACCATATTGAAGATAAATATTATATATCTTATAATGATACTTATAGTTGAATATATCTTTTGAATATACCAATATTAAAAATAGGATATTATTTAAAACATGAATGTGGCAACTTTGAATTTTTATTAAATAAAATATTATAAATATGATAATCTCATCTAAGTGGCCCAAAAAGTCTAAAATAAAATTTTATCATGAAATTATGTTAACAAATTTAAAAATTTAAATTTATATTAATTCATATAACAAATTTTTCCCCATGTGAAAATATAAGGAATATTTCAGAAAAAGAAAGTTATTTTCTGCGACTTTCTTAGATTTAAATATTATATAAGTCGTTTTCTCAGAAAAACGTCTATTAAACGAATTAATTTAAATAAATATGTGTTAATTCTGGAATTATGTCCATCCAAAAATATTTTGGTATGTTTTAGGGTTATTAAATAGTCTTTATAATTTTATTTTTAAACTATATTACCCAATTTATCCTTTACCGTGGAAACACAATTTACTAATGTTACTATTCATATTGGCCAAAAATAAAATGTAAATATTCAATAAATTTGGAACTTAGGAATCCAAATTTTAAATCTATTTTCCAAAATTCAAAACATATAATTTGTAGAATTTAATTTAAAACAAAACTAGTAAAACGCCATAAAAAACAGTTTTTTGAAAAAATTCATTTTTACAACATAAAATGTTTTTATACAAAATTCAGGTATGTAATCCTTTAAAGAAAAATAATTTAATTATTTTCAATAAAAAATAATGAATTAAAATTTAAAACTAAATCTAAATAGAATTTTTCCTTCTATATATTTTAAAAGAAAATACAGTTTTTAGTAAAAATCTATATTTTCACTATTCCTTACAAAAATGAATATCTTTAGAAAAAATATTTTTGGATAATTTTTACATGATAAATTTAAAAATTAAATTATTTTTTTACAAATTATTTTTATAAAATTAATATTCACTCATAAAAAGACCATAATCTCATTTATGAAGAAAACATATTTTTGAAAAATAATGTGATTTTACTAAAAACTGTGTGATCATTTTCATAGAACATACCAATACACTCATATTGTGTTAGACCTTTATATTATTTTCATTAATTAGTTGTTCATATTTAGTTTCTCCAATTTAACGACTAGTCTATAATGAACACATAATATTTTTGTGGTTCATTTAACTTACAGTTGTGTGCAATACAATCATTTGAAGAATTAAAATTATTTAAAGAGAAATATTTCATGAAAATATCTAAGTGTAACAAAAAACCCATTTATGTTAACTAAAACCCTTATAGAATAAAATTAATCTACCATTAATTCTCTATATATATTCCAAGGCATCCCTAAGCCCTTAAGAATTCCTCTCAAGATTCTGGAAAAACCCTCTCAATGTAAGGGATCCTCTCATTTTCATGTTTTTTCATGAACCTCTTTTATATTATACCCTTTGATTTAAAATGGTTAATATTGGGATATGATTTCAAACATACATATTAATTACATTATGATTTCCATGTGATTATATACCCCATACAATCTCATTAATCCCTCCCATGAGTCTTTACATACCCCCGTTATGCTACCGAATTATCCTGTGATTTGTCCATGAAAAATAGTTTTTTGTGAATACATATCCTTATTTACAGTCGAGTGTATTCAAATAAATCTACCAATTCATCATTTATTTTGGATTTCCATGTATATAGCTCACACCCCTTGATATGTGGGTTAAAATTGATGAAAGGTATCTATTTTTTGTATGAATCATGTGGTAGACATTTCCATGTAAATGATATGAAAATGAGGGGTGTAAAAAACTAGAGAACCAATGCATTGAGTAATTATTTAGTCCCATGAGATGCGATGTGTTGGTTTAGGGAGTAAAACTAGTCAATTATGGGACCTTTTTAACCATTTTATGATTTCTTGGGGGTTATCCTTTATATATGGTTACATTATCATGTTTAATGTTGACTCCACATTCCCATGTTCTCTTTATGCTATCATGTTATATCATTACATATTATTCAAGACTATGAATATAACTTCTCTTATGTTACCTTGATATGAATCATAGATCACATTCACTAATTTACCTTAATCTATTTTTTTATTACATTACTAGGATTTATAGACAACCCCTTTCTTATGTATAACCCCAGGTTATCCCGTGCACTTTTAAAAGAGAAATGGAATTTTAGGGGAATGTTATGGAAATTTTCAATAATATTGTATTATCTATGTATCTAGATTATGTTCTATGTATCTAAATTACCAATTATAGTTGGTTTCATGATCTTCTAGGATTGTATAATGTGTATCTTTGTGTAATAAATCATGAAATGAAGTGTATTAAAGACAAGTGATGTAATATTACACACTATTATTAGTTATCATTCTTTGAAACCATGTAGGTTAATGGTGAGTCTCCAAAATTCTCAATATGGTTTTATAAAACATGTGGAGAAACTAATAATGTTTCCAAGGACTAAAATTCTGATTTTCCAAAATTTCAATTATTTTTTTAATAGGGTTTCCACCTCATTATTCATACCCCACTCTTAAACTAACTTGGGGTTCACTAGGGGAAATATATCCCTCCATCCTTGATCTTTTTTGGCTCCACAAAGCTTCAATTTCAAGTTGTTATTTTAGAGAGATACACTTTATTTTTTATCCCTCATTCTTCTACCCACTTTCTTTAATGTTATATCTATTTCACTTCCTCCTAAAACCCTAGAGGAATATTAAGTTGATATTAGGGGTTTGGGGTGATTATAATATAGGTATTTAATAATTTATAGGTTTTTATCAGTTTCTATTATGAATTTAAGTGTTCTCTATCAGTGGAAATTCATTTCTTATAATTCTTAATTAATTTCTGATTACTTTATTTTATTTGGAATTCCATTATGTTATTGAGGTTTCAAAATAACTATTTTTTAAATTATACTTATATATTATAGTAATAATTGACTCCAAAAATAGATTCAATAAAAATCCTCATTTTTTATAATGACTTTACTTAGAATTTCATGTGATACATCAAATTCCAAGAGTTGATAAAATTTTTAAATGATTTATTTAAATAAAATGTGATGTTTATAAATGTTTTGACCCCATATATGTCAAAATGAGACTTTAAATGTGTCATTTTTAGCTTTAAGGAGTTTTTATAAAAACATGGGTTGTTTCCTCTGCTGAATTAATTTTTTATTCAAATTAAATTCATTAATAATTGGTTTAAAAATTAATTTATAAATTTCTTTAATGGACTTTTCTATCGAATTTAGTTTTCTAAATGGACTTATTGAAACTTCCATAAGTTTTTTAGAAAATTTTGGTTGTGAGGAACCCACTTTGATCCCCTATGCTTGATTCTCTTTAATTGGTGATTTTGATGTATGTAGAGACCTAGTGGTGTATCTAATGGGATTCATCATATGTGGGAGATAATGTTAAGGGTGACATTAAAATTTATGTTTTATGATGAAAGTAATGATTATTTTTTTATCCCCATCATTTGTTTGGGTCATGGGAACCCATGTATCTTTATGGGAGGTTTATTTTTATGTTACACTTGTTAGTCACACAATACCATTATCCCCTTTAGTGTGGAATATGACTATATGGAGGAATACCACAATTAATCTAGGTACAGGTTAGTTGGGTGGCTTATGTAAAGGATATAACATACCTTGATAGGTTTCTATATGATTGGTAAATTTTAGGACTATCTCACTTCAGGATCCACGGTAGATCCCATGAAATCTATTCCATGTTTTTTGTTTTACATTTGTTATTATCTTCAAAATATTTTTAATCCCCATTCTTTATTGACATATTTGTAAATCGTGGTTTATTATTATTTTGATTAGTGACAAAATTTTTCCCTTTTGAGTGACATTATTTATCTATTTAAATATTTATTTATGAAGTGTGAGTGTATTTACTAAATTATTTTGGAAATAATTTTTAATATGGAGTTCAAAATTTAAAAATGTTGGTTAAATATTATGGAATCCATAATCATGAAACAATGGTTTTGAAGTGATAGTTTTCATTCGTAATAAAACGGTATAGAATTTGATAGAAAATACAAAAATGTTATTTTATTATATCCTTATGTATTAATTAATGAAAAACCTATTTCCCTATTTTAATTCAAACAAGATACAATGATATATTATTCAAAATAATTACATAAACTCATTGGTAATGACCTACTATGGAATTTTTTGGACTGACCCTACACTATTTGGTGTATGTATACGATCATATTTTTATTTCAAGTATGTGGGTTTAGATTTCATTTTACTCTATGTCATTTTATGAGTTCTTCATAATGTAGTAATGGGATAAGATGAGTGACCTAGGGTCACAAGGTGGCAATTGGAAGTAGTTGGTTTGTTTTTTATTTGATGTCACAATATTAATGATATTTTTTTATTCAGTTAATCACATAGGTATATTATGAAGTGATTATTTATTTTTATTTCTATAATACAATTCAATATTTCATTTTGGTTTATCATAATGGTATAAAAGTTTCACATAAGTGTTTTGCGATACATAGGGTCTAGTTTTTAGCCAGTGTGGATCAGGAATGCCCTTCAAGCCATGTGTTGATCTGGGTCGAATGACAGTTCTGGTGGATGCTCAGGCTATTTCATTAATGTAGAAACCATGAAATGTGTTCCATGAACTTCTCTAAAAAATGAATTCAACTGGGCTCAAAAAGTTCATGGTGCACAAGTTACTTATGTGCAAACACTTGTGCACCACCATATTGGAGCTAATTGAAGTAATAATTTTGGATAAGTCCTAAAGGTGTCTCCCTTGTCTATCCAAATCCCCAGCGTTGCGCAAGTATACTTGGGCGCCACCCCTCAGGAATGTAGCCACTTGCATGAAACATTTCTGTCAAGCAGCCTACTTACACGCTCAAATTCCTTTCATCCAAGGTCCCATATTTGCCTATAAATAGACCCTTAGGGCCTTTATTTGGATGGAAGAATTTCCTTGAAGCCCAATTACTACTCTGGTCACGCTAGTACTTCACCCCAGTATTTAGAAACTTTCAATGTAGTTCTTCAACACCTTGAGCAGAGGATTTAAGGGAGGATCATTGGACTTAAGTCCTTTTAGTGATTGAAAACTATAGCACTTGTGCGCCTAAAGTGCCCAACCACCCAAAGTCAGAAATAATTTTGCGCCACCTATTAATTTTATAGAAACTTGAGCACCCCACTTCTTGGACAACCTATGAATACTCTTGAAGGCTTGAGAATGGTCTCTACCAAGTATTAAAACATAGGTTGTTCATAACCTAAGTGAACATCAGGTCACCCAAGCCAACTTGCGGTCCCATACTTGCGCGCCCTTACCTACTTGGGAATCCCTCTTTGATTCACTTACTCTCTTTAGTCTAAAATCCATCAAGCCTTCCTTAAATCCATTCATCGAAAGGCTTCTTTTTTCCTTGGCTACCTTTTCTGAAATGGATTCTGTTGAGACCTCCACCAAAACCTCCTGACTTATCAAACCTTTGGGAAAGGCACATTAGTGTGTCTTCTATTTGGGTTTGTATTTCCATAGTTAGAGGTTTCCCACATTTGTTTCACAATGGGGATAGGATTCATGGAATGTCTGTGGGTTTGTATATCCAGAGTTACATGTACTTTTCTCCCAGTAATAGTGTCGTGAAGTTTCCAGTTCTAAGAAAAATGGTTTGGGTATTGACCTCTCCATTCTCAGAGACCCTAAACCTCAAATTTCTAGTAGGTAAGGTATGATTCACACCTACTTTTCTTCCTTTTGAACAAAGGGGAAGTCATACACCCCTATTAGGATCAATTTTAAGGAATACATCCTCGTGTAAGCCCCAAACCTTCATCCCTTCCTCTTTTAATTGGACCCTGATCCAATGTAAAGTGAACAGAGGGAAGGCTCATCGCCTCTCCCTCTTCCATCGTCACCTCATCCTCATCCACTCTCACTACTATAAGTGCGCCCTCTACCATTAGTGGAGGAGGAAAATGGAATGTGTCATTGTTGGATCTTTCACATCCTCTTGTTTCTCACATAGAGCATGACTCACATTGGATTAGAGATTTTTGATTATTACAACATGTGCACAAACACTAAATATGAATGAACTATGAGAACTCTGATTCCCACCAAAATTGGGATATATAGGAAGCTTTCTCAGGGCACGAGCTCACCAGATATCCTATTTAGGAATCTGACCCTAATTCCCTAAATCTGAGCATCCTCTTTAATAATAAGCCGCAAATTAAAACCTCAAATCAGTAAGTCATCCTTTTCAGGAATTAATACCAAAAACATTTCCTTAAAAGGAATATACTCTCCTATGAGACATATCGAAATATGTTTGCTTTGATTCCCATTTATATGGGATACGTACGTACCCTCCTTGAGGTTCAAACCCAACACCTTAAATCAAACCTATTATCCTTGGGACATAATCCCAATAGGGTCTGATCCTACTTGGACACTCATATCGTTTCCATGTTCATTAGGATACTTTGGTATAAGTCCCACACTATGTCTTGACTAAGAAACATACACTTAGATGTCCAAGAAACATGACATTAAACTATATTAATAGGTCCTTATCACATGACCTTAAAAGGTTCCATTCAGCTACACTAAACAATGAGGGTTCTGATTCCTTTTACAAGGATACATAGGTAGACCATTTTATGGGCACGATCCCAAAATCAAACCAAAAATTCATATCCCTAGATGATAATAAATTCTAGAGTGACCCAATGAGTGGATTAAAAACCAGTATCATCATAACGATGATTAAAATAATCTCTAAGTCATATATGAGAGGATACCATTGATGGAGAAACTCGAATACATACATATATCTCCACTAATGAGGAACCACAAATACATATTAATGATTCTAAATTTTACACATATTAATAAGTGACTGTAAATTCTAAGGGAAACTTAAGTCATTATTGGTGAATTAATAAGGATTCATGAAAATATATTAAATTTAAAAAGAGTGTCCTAGAGTAGAAAATAACTCCCCCTAAAAGGGTGTGATGAGTACGACCTCCTATCCTCTCGACCAATGTATGTTCCTAAGTATCATGAAGTTCAAACTTAACAAATTACTACCTTTGGAAAACATGCCCTCTTTGGATAAATAACTGTTGGAAGTTTCTGGTTCCATAAATAAATCCAATGGAAACAGTCTGGAAGCTGTGATTCTTAAAACTAGAATACACATTTCCAGGACCTACGAAACAAAAATGGTGAACCCAACACGAATACTTAACAATGTTAATAATGTTACCCACCTATTAGGACCCTATAAATTGATAAAGTATGGATATAAAAAGGAATCAATCACACCTGTATCCATCTAAAAGATGTTTCTTTAATAAAGTTTGTTGTTTTTTCTAGTTTTTCTTAGAATTCCCTTCAATACAAAGTGGCTTTCTTTAAGACAACATCTGTGAACTTCCCGACTGCTACTCAAGCTGGATCCCCATCCATGGGAAGGATTTCATCACCAACCTAACATCTTCAATGTTGGGTCTCTAATGTGCTGGTAATGGAATATTTCCAGCATGTTACAATCACGACTTTGGAAGCTGCTCGGTAGGCCCTACAGGTCAATAACAATCCTTGATCATCTGGGCAACGATGACCAATGACCAAGAAGCCGATGGTGAAAACCACCTTCTTCAACCATTTAAGGTCCTTAACCCCAAAATGCAACAATCAATCCCTCCCATACTAAATGGAGGTGGATTAAGAGGTCACTCAATGCCTCAATTAAAAATACCAGAGTTCTTCCTGAGGATTCCCACCAGTTAGCACCGCCAATAGAATCATGTGGTAGTAAACCCCAACATGATAGGGGTATTTCCTCGAGACGTTCAGCCCAGGTCTCTCAGACCTGGGAATGCAAGAAAAACCACCAGGGACAATGTCTGGTCAACATGGAGCAGGTTCTTACTTCTAACCCTTCTAGAGAATCCCATCAATTTAATTTGACGGAAAACAATGAGTGGGCACATACACCCATCTATCCTAATTTTGCTGCTTAGTAGGCTCTTCTGGAAGCAACCCACCAATCCCACCAAATAAATAGGGTGGAGTACCATGAACAGGAACATAAACCTTCTTACAAGTTATCAACCAGTAACCAGGCTCGTTTAACTGTGTTTAAAGAAGTCTGCCAATCTAATGTGGTGGCAATTGGAAAATAAGAACATATAATTTTTTAAAACCACAAATTCTATCAGCATTCTATTCTACCAATATTGAAGGAAGTCCATCAACCATACTTGATGGGAAATAGATAGTAGGCACATACACCTACCAATGTTCATCAAGTCTACCAACAGTTTCATTTGGTAGCACTTAGAGAAGTTAGTCGGAAAGCTCTGATGAAAAATCTAGGGTAAACCCAACTCTCTACCCCCATGCATGAGTACTATCAATACCCATTGACATAAAAATAAGGACAGGAGTAGGCACATACACCTACTCTCGATATATAATGGACGCATATTCCTATTTCAGCCGCTGAAGTCACCAAATAGTTCTTATCAACCGTGAAAGGGAAAACAGAAATCTTTACCCATATTATGAAAGCATGATAGGATATTATAACAACCACTTCAGTAATACCTGGGAATCAGATACATAAATCTATCCCTACACATGGGACGAAACATCGGCATGCCATCCTAGAATAGATACACACCTCTATTCTAGTCTAGGAGGATCATGGGGCATTCTCCCCCATATAATATAGACAACATGATTGGGAACATACACCCCTTCTAATTAGAGGTAATCGGTCCATTCCGATAACCAATATAAAGAAGGAACAAAAACTTTACCATGATAACCACTTTTCCCAACAAGTGGCCCCAAATAAGTATAAGAGAACATCTAATAATAAGTATCGCCAATAACTGTTGGAAAATCAGGAGTTAAGCTATGATTTGGATCCTCTTAATGCTGGAGTTCTTGAAGCCCCCAGACATTTATCCATTGTAGCTCAGGTCTAATCCACTCATTACCAAATTAAGAGAGTGGTAATAGTAATTATGAAGTTTCTCCTCATACACTTCATCATGAAGGCTTACTTCATGAAAATTAAGCCAATCTAGAGTGCCTATCTCTGGATGGGAGCCACGACAAACCTCCATGTGTCCAGAAGACCAAGAAGCAAGAAGATTTTTCCCTTTCTAAAATCCACCATGGTGATCCTCCCCATTATGTAATTTTCTATGAAAGTACTCTTCATAGTAGTATTTCGGATTGTCGAGAAAATTTTATAATTGAAAGTGCAGCGACGAGAAATCCCTCCTATCTTAAGGCACATGCAAACACAAGGCCAGTCATTTTTGATGCTTTTTCCTTTACAGGTGAAACACTATCAAATAGAAGACATATTAAGGGAATAGTCATTATCCAAACCTATCTTAGGTCATTTTTGTTCTAACATAGAGCATCCACTTTGGTTATACCAAGTGTAGAAACCTATAGTGAAAGATGATGAAGATGTGTTTAATATGAGGAAACAATTGGCTAAGTGAGAAATACCAGTCATGTCTGGACTAATGAAAATTCTCAGTATAACACTATAGAATAGATGAGAGAAGATTGTATTCATGATATCCAACTCAATTTATGGAAGAATCTTCATCATTTTAAAACTAAAGTATTACCATATAATGAATATAAAAATCATGTAAATGTAATAGAAGGGTTGAAATGACAAATTGACTTGGCATCTCTCTCAGTTTTCCAACATCAAAGGCTGAAAAATAGTAGAGAACCCTTCAGCATGCATGACTCAATGCTTTAAAGAGGATATGCCAGTTAATTTCTCGTTCCCCATCCAGTGTCTGCATTAGAGGATGGTGTGTATATGGAGCATTACATTTCATTGCACTCCAAAATCAACAAACTCCACCAAAAGTGGTCTCATGAAATGTTATTTCCCAGGGTTGGCCATTATCAATAGATTTTGTATGTAATCTAATGTATTCTCAAGAACATTCCTCAAATAACTCTCATCAGAGTCAGACCCAAAGAAAATAAGTTGTTGAGTTACTTTTACAACACGAATATGGGAATCTTGAGTAGGCATCCCGCTTAGAGGATGTTAGCAGTTAGTGAATGCATATGTTTGAAATAGAAAAGCAATCTTCTGAAACAGACGATTTGAGTGGTTGTTGGATAATGCACCCACCTAATTTCCAAACTAAAATTTGAAAATCAGAAGAGAAGTTGCAAGAATTTCTGCCATAGAAGTTCAAGAATCACCCTAGATTGCAAGGCTGGGGGCTCATTTAATTCATCCTTCAAATTCATTAAAAAATGTTCATATATTTGAAGAAGAAGAATAGGAATAGTCCCAACCTACTGGGCTTGGGTCTTTTTCACATCTGCAATCCCCTTCTCAACAGAAGTCAGTTTTCTCCCAATTAGGGAAGAATCCACAAGGAGAGTGTACAACTGAACTATCCAATGATTTCCTTCAGGTTACTGTCCACCAAATAATTCCTAGGAATTCATCATATAAGAGAACATAGTCTCATGGAAGATACAAAGGGAGACGATCTTACAAAAATAATGAAAAAATGCCATTGATGCATTATGCATAAGTGAATGTCATTAACACCACTGCAGAAGATCTTCCTAAAAATGAATCCAATTCAGGGGAATCAAAAGATGAAGTTCTAGTCTATAACATGGTACACACTGAGGCAAATGAAAAAGGTGTGCATACCCGAAATCAGAGGCTTACCCATAATCTAGGTATGCCTTCAAATAACCAACTCCCACCCCTCCAAAAGGCATCTAATAAGGGTAAAGGTAAAAGTTAGATTGCATTTCACCTTTCCTATGGATAATAGTGATCTCTTTCACTTAAAGAGATATTTTCACAACAATAAGAGTAAATTAAAGAGTTGAAAATACTCAATATAGAGTTACTTCGAAGCATCATTTCTACTAGATGTACTCCCCTGGAAGGTCCTCAACTTGCACATCTTGTAGGAGCTCCTCATCAAAGAGGATTTTTAGTAACTACAGATGCCAATAATGAATTCCATCCATTGGGTACACAATTAAGGTAGGATCAAATACATTATGATAGGCCTGTTCCCATGGGTTATCCAAGACAAATATCAGCTCCACCATCTGTGGTTGTTTGGTCATTCCACCAGCTCATGCTCTAGTTGCTATACCTACACAGCTTCCAACTCATCTAGATGTTCCCCAAATTCTTATTAACACAATTGAGGCATTAAAAACTCAATTAAAATCTATAGAGGAATGACATGAAATAGTTCAGCCAAAAAAAAGAGCTTACCCTAAATAGGTGGATGTAATTCCCCCCCCCCACCAAATTTTGTGAATACCAAATTTCCAATATATAATGGTTTGGGAGATCTTAAACAACACTTAACACATTTTGTTTCTATTTGTGATCCCATGACAGGAACTTCTCCACAATAAGAAGCGGTAAATCTTAGGTGTTTTGTGCAGTCATTATAGAGACTGGCTTTTGTCTTATATACAAGCTTACAATCTCGATCAATTACATGATGGGAAGATCTCCATCAAAAATTCCTTATTCAATTTAGCTCAACACTACCAAAGATGACAATTTTTGATCTTACCAATTGTATACAAAGGGAGAATGAAAGAGTTTCAGATTTCATTGCACGATTGAAAGGATTAACATATTCCTTAAGTGTGGCACTCCCTCAAGAAGAATTACTTCCAATTTGTGTGTAAAATCTACGCGATGAGTTATGCACACCATTGATCCTTATAGGAGGGTTTCGAGACCTTACACCAATCACTAAAAAAATAGAAGACTCTATTATAGAAACTAAGGCTAAAACTCATGTAATTACATCAGCTCTAGGGAAGAGAATAGAAAAAGAAGAAGCTTCTATAGTTACACTCAAGAAGGTACCTGTACCTGCTTCTACTTCAAGATCTTCATCATATCGAAGGGCTCCACCTTCTGAGCATCATGATCAATGACCACCTCGTCAAGATGATCAAATAGATCAAAGACAGAAACCGTTTGAAGAATTAAAAAATAAACTTTATTCATTCTGGAATGAACAAGTTCTTAATTACTTCATCTCAGCCCTACAAAAAAATTTGGTTTAGTTTCCAAGGATGAAGAAAACAAATAAATAAGGAGATGAATATCTTCCAAATTATTGAACCTTTCATTAGATGTTAGGACATCCCATCCAGGAATGTTTTGTTTTCAAGGACCTCTTGAAAAATATGGCAAATACTAGATAAGTGAAACTGAAAAGTTTTTCAGATGATGTAACATGTGTTATTACTAATTATCCGGAGGAATAAGGTGAATAGAATGAAGTCAAATGTAAAAATGTGCAGAAATGTGATGATTGGATAATCATGAAAATGATCAACCAGACTCATGACATTTTATGAACACAGTTGAAACAATCAATTGTATCTTCTGCCACTCCTACCACAACAAAACCACCTTCATCAAAGATTCATTTCTCAAAGAAAAAAAGTGATAATAATTACAAAGATAAATCAGAAGAAGATGAGATCACATTAAGGCCAAAGTTGTTCTTGATCCTGGTAGATTTCATGCCATCTATCTCGAAAGGTTGGGCACCGCCTCTCCAAACGACAAAAATAGAATTAACCCATCAAGAAGAATCTTTATCAGATGACGATTTGATCTTTGGTTCCATCAATGTTATCCACTTAACAGATCCTTATAATGATGGTGATTCTAATTATAATGAGACAAAATTCCTTATACCTAATTGGGTAACTAGAGGAAGAGGCCAAGGTCGAGGATACAGGTGAATATTTGGGAAATATAGAAACCACCATTTCAACTCTACCCCTACTCAAACCATATATGTGACAAAAAATCATGGAAGATCCCTTCAGCAGGCTCAACAAGAACAAAGATTTTCTTCCATGAATGATAGGTTCAGTTCTGACATGATTATTATGGAGGACTAATTAAAAGTCACGCCGTCTTCTTCTTAGAAAGTGAATGGATCAAGTCAGTCTAATTTACCAAAGCCAAGAATATTTATAGCTTCGACATTGACACATAATATGTCTAAATTAAAAGTATCAACTTTCAAAGCACCTACAAAACCAAATCTTCATGCTGGGAAAAGAAAACCTTTGGACCAAAAGTATGATGTCTTGAAAAAATTAGCCTAAGTGCCAACCAATTTATCAATTCTAGATGCTTTGAATCTGTCAAATGATCTTCGTGAAGCACTCATTGAGGCTTTGTCAAGTCCTCAAGAGTTTGAAACTGAAGTTGCTACTGCTGAGGTTTACTATATAGAGAATGATCTTGCAGAATTTAATACATTTATATCTTTTACAGATTAGGATGAAGATGATTTTGTACATAAACATATCCGACCTTTGTATTTATCTGGAAAGGTCAATTACAAATACATCCGAGGAGCCTTTATTGATAATGGCTCCAGAGTCAACCTCATTCCCATTTGTACACTTCGTCAATTGGGATTGACTGAATCTGACTTATCTCCTTCCACTTTAATATTGAAAGCTTATGATAAGAATGTGCAAGAACCTCTAGGAAAAATTACACTCAAAACTCAATTTGGAGATCTTGTATCAAATTCATACTTCATGGTTGTTTATCAGGACACAACCTTCAATATTATTCTTGGAAGGCCTTGGCTACATCAACATGTGGCCATACCTTCATCATACCACCAATGTCTTAAGTACTATTTCAATGGTCAAATCAGGACATTGTATGGTGACAAAGCTCTATTTGAAACATGTGAATCTCAATACATTGAGGTAGAGTTTTATCACAAAAAAGGAACGAAGTCCATGAAAAAGGAGATAAACAGAGTTAATGCTCTGAATAGTCTGGAAACGATCCTAGAAAATCCATTCAAACATTTGAGTATAGATTATATGCTACCCATCAATCAAATTTAAAGGGTAAAACCAAATACAAGAACTCATCCAATAACTTCCAAAATGTCTATTGTGGTAATTGAGCCTGATAACATGGGAGAAACATTTGATCCACCAAGAAATGAAGGAAGCTTAAATGGAGATGTTTTCATTTCATCTGCTGAACTACAACAAGCCTTTTCTTCGTCAATCAAAGTATAATAAATTGTATCAATTATAGAGGAAGACAAAGATGTTTATTCCCAATCCACCATATCCTCTTTATTACCCCAGGAAGACCCTTCATCATCAATTGAGTAAGATATGGTGGCCTCTTCTTCGGGATGTTCAAATACTGACTCCTCCCTTAGCTCTAGAAGTTCTGCCTCATCATCTACTATGCAAGTAGAAATAGAAGAGGTAACACATAATGAAGAAGAATAATAAGATATTAGGGATTACCCTCTAGTATTTGAGGAAGGTGTTTCTACTACTTTGCATGACCTAAGAGAAATAAATCTAGGTATAGAAAAAGATCCACACACCACTCTAATTAGTGCGCCCATGACCTCTGAAGAGAAATAGGTGTATAATTCATTTCTAAAGAAACATCAAGATATATTGTCTTTGAATTATACAAAAATGCCTGGTCTTAAACCTAATGTCACCACCCATCTTTTGGGTTTTCTAGAAGAACATCGCGTATTCAAGCACACAACAAGAAAAACACACCCAACTCATGCGTCTAAAATTGAATCTAAATTTGATAAGATTATAAAGGATAACTTTTTCAAAGAAGTTACATATCCCAAATGGCTGGCCAAAATTGTCCTAGGGAAAAAGATGAATGGACAAATCAGAGTTTGCATTGATTTCAGAGATCTTAACTGACATTTTCCTAAAGATAATTTTACAGCTCCAATTACAGAACTTCTAACCGATGCAACAAGTGGCTATGAAACTCTTTCATTCATGGATGGAAACTCTATATGTAATCAAATCCATATGGCCCTAGAGTATGAAGAATTCATAGCCTTAAGAGCCCCTCAAGGTGTATTTTTCTTATCGATTAATGCCCTTTGGCTTAAAGAATGCTGGTGAAACATATCAACGTTCCATGTACTTTATCTTCAAACCCTTATTATGGATTTTTTTAATGTTATATGGATTATTTAGTGGTCAAATCAAGACAACATTCCAATCACTTGGCAGATTTGGAGACCATATTCCATAAACTTTGCCAACATAGTTTGATGATGAACCCCTTGAAATGTGCTTTCGGGGTAACCTCAGGAATGTTCCTTACCTTCGTTTTATGCCATCATGTTATTGAAGTTCATACTGAGAAAAAAAATCCTTCATATGTCACCTCCTTGAAATTTTAAAGAATTAAGAGGACTCAAAGGATACTTGGCCTACATTCGGCGCTTTATCGCCAATTTGGCAGGAAAGTATTTTCCCTTCACCAGATTATTGAATAAGGGAGTAACTTATCAATGAAATGAAGACTGCAAAGAATCATTTGATTCCCTCAAGAAATATATCTTAAGTCCACCAATATTAATACAACATGTTGAAGGAAGACAACTTATCCTCTATGTGACAGCTTTAGAGTGATCACTGGGTGCCTTCCTTGCTC
This sequence comes from Viscum album, assembly GCA_963277665.1. Lineage (NCBI taxonomy): Eukaryota > Viridiplantae > Streptophyta > Magnoliopsida > Santalales > Viscaceae > Viscum > Viscum album. The sequence goes on from OY728155.1 coordinate 18,235,924, forward strand.
AAAAAATGAGGTTGAGAATGAAAACAACCTATAATATCCTAGTAGAACGATGCTTGATGTAGAAACATGATATTATTGTATTGAAAAGTGATGCATGGAATTAATATTTGCAGTTCAGAAATTGAGGCACTACCTGCAACATCATGAGGTCCAATTGGTATCTCGCAATTTCCCACTCGAAATTTTTCTTTAGTCAACCTATCATTACAGGGCGTCTGGCACGATGGGAAGTTATTTTGCAACAGTTTGATATCCAGTTTTTTCCTCAAAAGGCAATAAAAGGCCAATATTTGATCGGCTTCCTTGCTGAGCATCCATCTGTGGAAGATACATCATTATATATTGAACTTCTTGATGAAGAAGTCTTCTTTATTTAGGATAATTCCCAAACATGGGAAATGTACTTTGATGGTGCCTCTAGAATCCCCACAGGGAAGAGAATGGAAAACCCTAAACTCAACAAATTTGGGTTAAGAATTTTCCTTATTTCCCCAGAAAAGACAGTTTTTCTTTATTCCTTCCTGTTGTCGGAAGGTGGTACCAACAATGAGGCAGAATATAAAGCTCTCATCACAGGATTAGAATTGGACCTTCAGGTGAAAGTGAATCATTTGAAAGTAAAAGGTGATTCAGAAATGGTAATAAAGCAAATAAATGGATAATATTCTATCATAAAATAAGAGTTAAATCCTTTTTGTGATTACATAAGAGTTTTAATGGCTGAATTTCCCTTAGATCTGACACTGTCGTATATCTCATGGTCACAAAATTCCCAAGAAGATGCATTGGCTAATGCAGCCGCAACCTTGGAAGATCTGAATTGAGATGAGACAGTCATAAGCATAGCACATCTTCATGTGGTTTCACCTTTTGTTCAAACCATAATGGAGGAAATTGACGAAATTAGCCCTATTTTTGATCCATATAGTCCTACCACAGGATGGAGAACATCCATCATGGAATATGTTCAAAATGGAGTACTTCCACTGAATATGGATGAAAAAGAATAGATCTGGTGACGAGTGAAATTTTTTTCTCTTTATGATAGTCTAGACCATCAAAAGATCCACTACAAGCGAGGCCTCAATGGAATTATCTTCAGTTGTATTAATGGAGAAGAGACTGAAGTTGTCATGAAAGAAGTACATTCAAGAGCTTGTGGTTCCCACCAGTCTGGGAACAGACTCTCTGATCAGATATGAAGGCGTGGATACTTTTAGCCTTCAATGATGCAGGACTGCACAGATTTCACTAAGAAATTTCATCCCAGCCAAGTGAATTCCAACTTCATTCATCAACCCCTAGAGTTTCTACATACAACTAAATACTCCTGGATATTTTTGACATGGGGAATGAATGTAGTAGGACCTTATCCTCCAGCTACAGCTAACCAGTTCAAGTATATCCTTACTACTATTGACTTCTTTTCTAAATGGGATGAAGCAATACCTCTCAAAGAATTTAGAGCCAAAATCATTGTTAGTTTTCTCAAATCTAACATCATCACCAGATTTGGTGTCCCTCATACTATTTTGATGGTAAATGGGACCAATTTTTGTTCTTCTGAGGCAAAAAAGTTATATCAGAAACATAATATCAAATCCAATCATTCATCTTGCTATCATGTAGTAGCCAATCAACATATAGAGGACTTTAACAAAAACCTTTCAAATATAATCTAGAATATGGTGGATAAAGATAAGAAATCATGGCCTGATAAACTTTTGAATGCTTTATGGGATTATTGGACAACTACTCATACTGCCACCCAAGAAACTCTTTATTCATTGGTATATGGAACAGAAGCAGTTTTTTCAATTGAAATGCTATTTCCCTCACTCAGAGTTGAAATCTGTGATCAGTTTTATATAGATGAGAGGTCTTAGAAATGGTTCAATGAGCTGGAATGATTAGTTGAGAAAAGATTTCATACTTTGAATCATTTAGAAGTCTATCAGAACAGAATAACACAAGCTTTTGACAACAAATTTGGCCTTAGTTCTTTTCTTCAAGGAGAATTGGTATTGGTCCTTAGAACTCCAAGGATACCATGGAAGAAATCTCCAAATCTTGAGCCAAAGTGGGAAGGACCTTATTCCATACATAAGGTCTATTCAAATGGAGATTATTCCTTAATCTCAATCAATGGGGAGCTTATTACAACTCCAACCAAAGCAATATTCTTTAAGAAATACTTTGTGTAGTTATACATATCGTCCTCACTACAAGACTTAAAAATGAATAGTACAATGTCCATGCTGCAAGACTAAAAACTAAACAATAAAAAGTCCTAGTTGCAAGACATTAAACTACCTAACAACCATTTGCATCCATGTTTCATGATGTTAAAACGCGTAACATCTTTATCCTTGTCGCATGACGTTAAACTACATGACACCATTTTTCCTTGTTACATGACATTAAACTGTACAATTAACGTCTTTTATACTGAACATTAGGAGCTTCCGTAAGAAAACATCATTGAAATCATTACTACTCCTTAGTTGTACATGAGTCCCTCCCTTCCTTATGCCTGAGTCAGATCTACATAAGAACGTTGTTTCAATAACTACATATGTCTTGATTCTCATTTTCAATGAGATATGTACAGATGCCTAAATCTCCAATTTTGGGCCCAACCATAGTCAAAAAATCTTCTTATTTTCTTTTCTCCTCCTGAATATGAATCAGATCTATAGAGATTGTTTCCTTAAGATATATGATTTGGTCCTTATACCATTTTATGTCTTAAGAATTACCATTCTCTCATAACGTGTCCAATGTCCCCATTCTTTATGTCAAATTCAATTGGCATGAGGGATGATTGTTTCAAGAACTACATATGGCTTGATTCTCATTTTTCAATGAGATACGTAGAGACTCTTATATATCCAATCTTGGGCCCAACCAAGATAAAAAACCCTTTATTCCTTATATAAGAATAAAACATGCATAGGGAATGTTTTAAGAGCTATGTATGGCTTGATTCTTTCCCTTAGTTGGACACATAGTGACACTTGGGTTTAATCCCTTAATAAAGATAAAATATGTCTTTATTTTTACTTCAGTTCATCTTCGTCCTTTCCGCATGACATTAAAATGCAAGAAAATTTAACACCCCATTCTTCACCTGTGGGACCTTTATATTATAGAATAAACCCTTGCTACTCCTTGTTTATCACACTGAGCATAGCTCAAGTGGGATTAGGAATTGAGTAAAATGATTATTTATATAAATGAAGTGTTTCAATTCCTTCTGGGGTTGCAAATGTCCTCATTGGATGACTTAAAACTACACATCTAAATGTTAATTCAGAGGAAACAATGAAAGTCTCTATTTTACATATGAGTCAGATCTATATAAAAGGATGGCAAAATCATGGAAAATATTTGTTCAAATATTTCTCATATGCATTGGGCATAAACCCCATCCATATTTCACATTCTTAACCCTGAATGTTTTCAGATATTCATAACCATTCTTATGGTTTCTGGTGACAGAGTTTCTAATACCTTAGATCTCTTTTCCCTGACTATGCAGTACACGCCCTTAGGTGGCCTTGAATAAGTTTCCTATATAATGGGCCTGTCAGTCAAAAGATTCCATTATTTGACTATGTAGTATATTCCCCAGTTGGCCCTGCATAATACAACCCCCAGAACGGGTTTTTCAAATAATTGTAATTTTGTTCTTGGTTATAGTATCTTTGTCCTTTTCAAACTTTGATGACAATATACAAGAATCTGTATTTTAAAAAAGTCATTCAAGTACACTTGTCCCATTATCATTCTCCCAATCTGAAAGTCTTCAAGACCATATTTTACACATTTCCCTTAACATGTGTTCAATAGAATATGAAATAACCTTGGAGCCAATTGTCCACATATCACATACTCTTTCCCTTTCTGGTCTTGGTCATATGACCTAAAACTACATGCACTATACCTCTTACATTTGGATCATACCTTCATAGAAGTACTATTCCTCCAATTATTTGGAAATCTTGGTTAGAAATAGCCTTTTCCATATTCAAGTGCCTTTCTCCATAATCCCAACTTTGTGCTTTAAAAAATATGAATCTCCAAAAACTTTCTTTGGCTTTTAGCAGTAGAATGTCATATTTTTGAGATCTCTTTTCCTTGACTATGAAGCATGTGTACTTAGGTGGCCTTGCATAAGTTACCTACATAATAGGTATGTTAGTAAAAAGATGCTACTATTTTGATATGCAGTATATGCCCTAGTTGGCCTTGCATAACACAACCCCCTTAATGGTTTTGTTAAATAATGGTAACTTCGTTCCTGAAAAAAAGACTTCCTTTAATCCCTTTAGCTATTTTTCCATATCATTCGTCAAATTTAGAAATTCCCAAATCACTGTTTTACATTTTCCCTTCTATACCTGAATATGATAGTATGTTTCCAAATAAATTATCAAGAAATTGGGAGAGTCTCATACCTTTGGTCAGAGCTAAAGACCTTAAATTAAAGCTACACAATGTCCTCACTGCATGACTTAAAACTGCACAGTATTATGTCCTCACTGTATGAATTAAAACAGCATAGTACAATGTCCTCACTACATGACTTAAAACTACACAGTACAATTTCCTCACTACATGACTTAAAACTGCACAGTACAATGCCCCCGCTACATGATTTAAAACTGCACAGTATGATATCATAAATTCCCCCTTTATGATAAATTTTAACCATTACTCATACACCAAATTTTCATAGAAATGGTTTTCCTATTCATGACATATGTTGGTATAAAATAGCCCATCCATTCTTAAAATTCCATTCCTTAGAAAACCACCCACTATGGTATTGAGTCACCCAAATCTTATTTTCCCATATCTATCAGCTAAAAAATGTTAAATTCTTAAAGAAATCTTTTTCTTGACTATGCAATACATTCCCTTAGGTTACATTCATAAGCTAACTACATAACGGGCCTATCAGTCAAAAGATGCCATTACTTAGATATGCAACATATGCCCTAGTCGACCCTTTATAATACAACCCCCATTATGGGTTTGTCATATAATGGTAACTTTTTTCTTGGAAGAGACTCCCCTTATGTTGTTACAATTTTCAAATTAGGGGACCATAAAAATCATGGCACAAGATTCCCCTTGGAAATACTTAAAGAATATTAAAGAAATTCTTAGCTGCAAAGTCTTGTTTAGGAACTAATTTCAGAATTTATGGTCAAAGCTATTTGACCCTAAATATGGGACCTTTAAATTCTAACATGAATGACTCTTAAATTCCAACAACAAAAGACTTTGTACTCATTAGATTGATAACCTTAAAAGGGAACTCTAGAAAAAAGTCGAGTCTCAGCTCACTAAATGTAAATTTTTGTATGATTTAGGTAATATTGAGCAATAAAAAGTATAAATATACAAATTTTGTGGGGTTAACCATATAACCCTAGAAAAAATAAAACTATGCTCGCTAGGCCCCATGGATTAGGAAAAAATTAGAGCACCCTTCCAAACTTGATGTAGCTCCAAATCTAACCAAATGATGCTGGAATACGTCAAAGTGCCATACGTTTACCTTAGAACAAGAGTATTTTCATTCTGAACGAATAAAATTATAAGGGGGGATTTTGTAGACACCATGAAATGTGTTCCATGCACTTCTCTGCAAAATGACTTCAACCAGGCTCGAAACGTTCTCGACGCCCAAGGTACCTACATGGAAACCCATATGTGCCACCATGCTAGAGCTGATTGAAGTAATAATTTTGTCTATGTTCTAAAGGTGTCACCCAAGTCCATCCAAATCCCCAGTGGTGCACAATTATACTTTGGCACCACCCATCCAATGCGCAACCACTTGTGCACCACATTTATATCGAACAACCTACTTGCGCACCCAAATTACATTCGCCCAAGGTCCCATATTTGCTTATTAATAGTCCCTTGGGGCCTTCATTGGGATGGACTAATTTACTTGAAGCCCAATTGCTAATGTAGTCACCCTTATACTTTTCCCCAATATTCCAAAACATTCATGGTAGTTATTCAACACCTTGAGCAGAGGATTTAAGGGAGTATCATTGGACTTAAATCCTTTTAGTGTTTGAAATCTCTAACACTTGCACACCTAAAGCACACAACCACCCCAAGTCAGAAATACTTGCATTTCGCCTATTCCTTTTATAAGAACTTGAGCGCCCCACTTCTAGGACCACCTGTGAATACACTTTAAGGCATGATCAAGGTATCACCCCAGTATTAACACACAGGTTGTCCATCGTTCATGTGAACATCAGGTTGCCCAATCATACTTGTGCACCCATACTTGCACACCCTTACATACTTGGGTTCCCCTCTATGATTCACTTACTCTCTTCAGTATACAGGCTATCAAGCCTTCCTCAAATACATTCATGGAAATTCTTCTTCCTCCTTGGATCCCTTGTCTGAAATCGATTCTATTGAGACATCCACCAAAACCTCCTGACTTATCAAACCTTTGGGAAAGGTACATCAGTGTGTCTCCTATTGGGGTTTGTATTTCCACATTCAAAGGTTTCACACATTTGTTTCACAATGAAATTAGGATTAATGGAATGCATGTGGGTTTGTATATCCACAGTCCCATGGAATTTTCTCCTAGGAACAGTGCTGGGAATTCCCCGGTTATGAGAATAAGGGTTTTGGTCTTGAACTCTCCCTTCTCAGAGAGACAGAACCTCAAATTTCTGGCAGGGAAGGTACAATTCACACATACCTTTCTTCCTTTTTCACAAAGGTAAATTCTCCCTCTTCTACCAGGATTAATTTTAGGGCAGACATCATGGTGTAATCCACAAACCATTATCCTTTCCTCCTTTAATTGGACCCTTGTACAGTGTAAAGTGAATAGAGGGAAGGCTCATCACCTTGGCCTCTTCCATCATCGCCTCACCCTCATCCACTCTAACTACCATAAGGGCACCCTCTTCCATCAGCAGAGGAGGAAAAGGGCACGTGTCATTATGGAATCTTTCAAATCCTCTTGTCTCTCACATCGAGCATGACTAACGTGGGTTTAGAGATTTTTTATGATTAAAACTTGTGCAAAAACATTCAATATGAATGAACTATGAGAAATTTGATTCCCACCATAATTGGGATACATATGAAGTCTTAATAGGGCCTGAGCTCACTGGATATACATCTTCAAGAATCTAAACATAATTCCCTTAATCTAGGCATCCTATTTAGGAATAAGCCCCAAATTAATCCCTCAAATCAATAAGGTATACTTTTCAGGAAGTAAGACCAAAATCATTTTTCTCAAAGGACTATACTCTCCTATGAGACTTATCGAAATATGTGGTATTTGATTCCCATTTATATGGGATATGTAGAAATCCTCCTTGAGGTTCAAACCCAACACCTTAAATCAAACTTGTTCTCCGTGAGTCATATTCCCAACATGGTGTGATCCTACTTGGACATTCATATCATTTCTATGTTCATTGGGATGCTTCAGTATAAGTCCCACACTATGTCTTAGCTAAGAACCTTTCACTTAGATGTCCATACCACATGACATTAAACCGTACGGCTAGGAACTTATCACAGGAGCTTAAAGGGTATGATGTGTCCCATTCAGCGACACCAAACTACGAGGGTTCTGATTTCTTTCACAAGGATACGTAGGTATCCCATTTTATGGGCATGATCCCAAAATCAAACCAAACCTTCATCTTTATGTATGATAATAAATTCCAGAGTGATCCACTAAGTGGCTTAAAAACCAGTGTCATCATAACGATGATTAAAATAATCTTTATGTAGTATATGAGAGGATACCATTGATGGAGAACCTCGAATACATATGGATATCTCTATTAATTAAGAACCTTGAATACATACTGATGATTCTAAATTTTACACATATTAATAAGTGATTGTAAATTATAAGGTAAACTTATGTCATGCTTGGTGAATTATTAAGGATTCATGAAAATATATTAAATTTACAAAGAGAGTCCCATAGTAGAAAATAATTCTCCCCAAAAGGGTGTGATGATTCCAACCTCCCATCCTCTAGACCAATATACATTCCTAAGTATCGTGAAGTTCAAACTTAACAAACGCCTACCTTTTGAAAGTACGTACTCTTTGGATAAAGGACTATTGGAAGTTTCCAGTTCCATAAATAAATCCAATGGAAACCGTCTGGAAGTAGTGATTCTTGAAACTAGAATACACTTTTCTAGGACCTACAAAACAAATAAATTTGTTTATCCATAAATAAAAAGAAAGGAAACTAGTTCATCCATTAGTCATCTGACCAAGGCCATGAATATTCTTTTAAACTTATCAATAAATTTAAATATTATATTTACAGTACAAATCATGTTAATTATTTGCTGACATATTTTTATATTAACCTTAGTGAATTATTATTTTACCAAATTTTGATATTAATTCTATTATCTAATTCAATTTTTGGATACCAAGTATTTACACTATATTTTAAACTAAATAGATAAATTGAATATATTTTACATTAAAATAAATATACAAAAATTTTAAAAACATTTATTTAAATGACAAAATATTTTTTAAATAATGAAAAGTGTTATTTTTATTGCATAGTATTTGTTACATATTTTCTTGATGATAATTATATATTTACCCCTATAGAATATTTTATATAAAATTCATTAGACTCTTTCAAATAAGGATAACATTCCCTATATTACCACTTAAATATACCCATCACCAATATGTATTCCCAATATCAATTAATATATAACCACTATATAATGTAAATTTTCCAACATTACAAACCTATAAATTACCAAACATACATCTCTAATGTTATCCATCCAATTCCATATTTAATTTTTTTTTGTAAATTTATCAAATTTTTCTATTATTTAATTACTATAAATAAAAAATTTATTTTTCTTTAAGATAATAAGAAAGAATAATTTACCCTTTTCAACTACTATAAATGTAAATTTGATTTTTCTTTGAGATAATAACAAAGCATATTTCATCCTTTGGGTCTTTTTATATAATTGTATTTATTATCCTCTTATCATTTCAATAATTATTTACCCTAAACGATTCTTATAATCAAAATAATCACTTCATATATTATTGAAATAAATTACCCTAACATCGTAATTTTTTTCAATATATATTCATATTACATTCAAATTATTTTATACACAAATTTAATTCTTTGGAAGTAATGGAAAATAAAATATATTTAATTAAGAAAAACACATATTTTTGGGAAAGAAAATCCATACTAAAATTTTTGACATTTAATATTGTATCATGGACTCCAGTAGAGTGTATTTTTTGTAAACATTTTTGTATCCTAAGAACACTTTTTTCATAATTTAAAAAAACCCATTTAGATAGTTAGAAATTCTATATTATCACATGATAACCAACATTCTGGTTCATCCCTGCACTAATTTAAATAATCTACAGTTGGATTGGGGAGAATCTTTTTTATATATAATTTCAGGAATTCTCATCCATGACTAAACATGGATACAAATATTATATTTCTACTTAATTATTTGAGATTATATCTATTATGATCCTAAAAAATAATTGTAAATCAAGATCCCATGAGCTAGAATCCCAACCTATTCACTTCACATAATCCATGATTTAACTAGATATCCCTCAGAATCTCATAACATAGAATCTCAATGGAGATACTAGATAAGTATTTTAATTGAGATTCATATTATGTTATGATCAAACATCCATATAAGGAATCTCATATATATTTTGAAATACATTACAATAATGAAAATGAATAATACTTTTACTGAATATTACTTAGGAACTCTTCCAATGCATATTTTTCCTCTATAGAGATATTGTGTTATTTTTCACCATCTAGTATACACATTATGAAACAAGATATTTACTAAAAGTACTATATGTGCTAAAATTATAATTATTATATAGAACATCTTATGAATCTTAGCCATCAAAAGATCTATCATCTGGGATTCATGATCACATAATAATTCTTAAGATATTTTGGAATGTAACTCATATCATGTCTTTAATATTTAGGTATTCATAGACTCTACAGTTATAGTTTCCATTTTATGAATGTATTTATAGGTTCCCCAAATTGAGGTCCCATGATGATGCCCTTATTATCCAATTAATCTGTAACATCACCGGTAAATAAAGAATATGACATTTTCATATTTATTAATATTTGTGAATTAAATATTAATATTACTTTAATGGGGATTCTATGTTCTATGTCATACCCAATACGCAACTACATGTTTCATTGAAATATTACGTTGCACACTAATAATATAATAATATTATTTTAAATGGTAGTAAATGCCTAGCTGTTGTAATGGCGGGAATGAATAGAACTAACTACAAAATGATTATATATGTTTGTTAAATATTTTAAAAATTACCCAATAAATGATAGAGGCTTAAAATGTGAATGAATCCAATTTTAAGCATAAATATTCTAATATTATTTAAATGGTCGATTAACTGCCTATTGATGGAAAACCCTTTTTAAATATACTTTTTGTCAAATTTTATATGTTATATTGGACAAAATAAAATCCTTCTTTAGAATAGGGATATCAAAATTTACTTTTTATAAATTTTTGTTATTTTTTCCTGATAAAGTTCATTTTTTAATGAATAGTGAAAAATGCTGTATTTTAATTCAAAACCTCCTTTTAATCAAATTTATTTATATGGTTAGTTTATATTTTTAATTGGGTTTAAAGTGTAATGAAAATATATTTTGAACATTTAATCCAATGGTGGTCATTGGAATTAATTTCACTTTGAAAATGGACATAAACAAGTTTCAATCTTTTGATAGATATTCTTTTTAAAAACACGCTATTTGTTTTCTCAGTAGGAATTAACTATATAATTTATTAATAAAACTTCTATGTTTTTAATTTGGTAAAATGGACATAATTTTTTAATTTGGAATATAAAATATAGGTTAGGTTTAATGTTTGGTATTTTTCTGATAATGTTCATTTTTTAATGAATAGTGAGAAATACTGCATTTTAATTCAAAACTGCCCTTTTATCCAATTTATTTATATAGTTATATTGTCATTTTAATTGGTTTTAAGGTTTAATTTAATTATGTTTTACCATTTAATACAATTTAATCCATTTTAGGTAATTTCAATTTTAAATTGGATGTAAAATCAAATCAATCCTTTGATAGATTTTACTTCTTAAAAACTCGTCTTTGGTTTTGACAAGGGGAATTATTTTTTTAAATTAATTACTGAATATTATGTGATTGGAATTTGATGAAATTTATTCCATATTTTAAATCATAAGGTCCAAATTATGTAATTAAGTCTCTTTTGTTTCTGTACATTATGAATAGTAATGACGATAATTATCTTTAATTATCGGGATTAATTAGTAAATCGGGTAAAAAGGGTTAAAAAAATAAAGTTATAATAATATAAAATTACCCATCCATGTGTCTAAATTATATTATTTGAGTCATGGAAGACCATGGTATGCCTTGTGCCAACTTTGGGACCCCATGGAATCACTTTAGTGTGATATTGACCTTTAATCATATTATTTTTAAAGAAAGGAAAATATAACCAAAGTATGTATCACCTAAGTAAAACAATTTTAGTTTTGTTTATATAACTGATATATTTGTCTATAAATATTAATTATAACTATAAAACTATTTCCTACATCATGGTATTTTATTTAAAAAATTAAGATATTAAATAAATAAATTTATTTATGACACAATGATGATGCAGTTATTACCTCATTAATGAAAGGTTTAAATAAATGATATTATAAGTGTTAAAATAATTCTTTTTTGAGACTTGGGATGCTATAAACTAATTTTATAGATGATTATTATATTTAAACTTTATGTTAATTCATTTCTTTAGAATTCATAAAGCTTTTATGCCTTTATCAAAAGTCAACTACAAAATAGTGTCAAAATTGGTATCAGTGAGTTTAAAAAAAAAGTTATTTTATTAAATGGTATAATAGTCCAAAAAATATAATATTCTTCCAAATTACATATAATATATTAATAATAATATTATTGATACAATTATATTACTATTTGAATTTTAAAGTAACTATTATGATCTTATAGTTTGAAAATAAAAAAAGACGTGGTAAGAATTATTGTTTTTAACTAAGGGTTAAAATGAAAGGTTAAGGTGAATTCTATGACCTCCACTTGTATAAATCCTATTGTTTTAGTGTATTTATACCCCTTATCATCTTATACTCGATATATATAATTTTTGAACCATTCTAAGTTGAAAAACATTTTATAATAAATTTATATTCCATGACTTTTCAAGAGTTCCCCTACTCCCTCTTATAAAAAGCACTCACCTCTACCCCTTACCCACAACTCTCAAGCCATTGTCTCATCCAAAATCTGCTCATATTATCTCTAAAAATCCCTCTATTAATCCTAGAAGCCTCACTTTGGGCACAACTCTTTTTAAGAGATTCTTTGCCTCAAATCAAAAGAAGATACCTGATTTAGTGGTAACGCCTTCTCTCAAAATCCTTTGTTGTATTTTTCCTTCTTCACTCACCTAAAATTAATATTATTTGATTACATAACAATAAAAGTATCCTCAATATACTAGTATGTTTTTATGAGAAGTAGTTTATTTAAAGTTACACACACCATCGTCTAATGGTTAAAGAACATATTATTTCTGTGGGTGGCGAATTACTGCCTCACGAAACGATGATTGTTAAATTTTCTCTTAACACCTTTCATAGAGGCCATTATGATGTTACTGAATTTATATATTATATATATGGTATTTAGGTTTTCTATATGCTTCTGTATTTATGTTTAAATCTTATCATTATGCTTTTTATGTCGTGTAATTACGATAATTTCATCTGAGGAAGTGTGGACTACCGCCCACTCAAGTGATGTGACTCGTTCATGCAATACATGGAATTTATAAAGAGTAAAATTAATGAACTAATGTGAACTATATAACATATATATTATACTGTAATTATAATATATATATGTCTCATTTATTTTTAATTCCTTTAATATGACAAAGAAATGAAAGTAGCGTTCATGCGTACATACGACCTACCGTCTCCATGAACGTTGCATTTCATTTTTATCTCAAAATGTTATGGAATAGTATAAAATGAATATATAGTGGATATATATGATATTTAAATCATTAATACTATTCTAGAGATGATGTACTTATAACTACATGGAAAATTCTTTTCAAACATGTTTATTGTTGACTCATGTACCGAACATCGACAAAATGTATGATATAAACTCACATAATTAACTAATTATTATAACATGATAATATGTGATATGAATTGAATTATAAAATTTAAAGGAATTCCATAAGAAATTATAAATTGACCAATGTTTATTATTCAGGAATATAAATAAACGAACAAGACAAGTCAGACTTGAGGTTAGGGGATTTCTTATCTCACTTTTAATTCCATGAGATTTCCATTGTTCGCCAATTATTTATTGAATGTGGTGTATTGTGTAATGCCATTTGATATATATTATCATGATTCTATTCATGGTATTCAATGAATCATTTGGTTCTTATTATCTTTTGGTCATATGACACAATTTATTACAACGAGGTAAAGGGTTTTTATCCCACTTTTTATTCCCGTGAGATTCAGGCTATAGTTTCCACTATCACCATTGAGTGGTGTATGTACTGCCCATTATTATACTATTTGTGTAATATAATTTCATTTATGGGTATTTAGATCAACATTTTATAGTCCTTATTTCATGGGGTGTACGTTTTGAAAGTTAACCAAATCGAAAAGGGAACCTTTCACCCTCCTCTTTTTAAAAGAATTATTTTTGTTAGGTATTTTAATTTACATATTCTAAATGTTGGGATATGTTTTTATATATACTTATTGCTTTAAATTTTATTTCCAAGTGATGATATACCCTTTTTATCTGTCATCAGATCATTTTCTGAATTTTAAAGTGACGTCGTTAGGCTGTCGAATTTCTGTAAGGGAACCTCTTAACCCAATTTCAATTCTTTAGGTTAAACCTCTACTTCTTGATTATGGCATACTATGATTATCTATGGATGACCTATGATTGTTTTAAAATTAATATCCATTTATATAGGTTGTATTTTTATTTGTCACACATAATTATGTAATTGATTTATCCTAAATCTAAGGATACCGTCTTTGTACGGGACTTCGTCTCAATATCCTTTCATTAAGGCATCTTTTGATTTCTACACGACTTTATTTTATATGGTTTATAAAACCCTTTTGACTTTTAATTTCATTCAAAAGGAATATTTTTACACAAAGCATTTTACTAAATGACAAAAGGACATGTTTTTTTCTTCCGTATGCGGCGACAATGACTTCTCCACCGCCATGACCATTATTTGAGTTTCGGCTTCCTCTACAAGCCATAACTTTTTTTAAATGAAAAATAAATACCATGTTTTACTTTATTTTGGTATTGAAAATGGTTTTCATAATGTTTTGATTATATCAATGTGCTGTATTGATATCTTGTTATTTAAAAGAGGGAATGTTATGTTTCGTTTATGCATGTTTTATGTGATATGATTATGTTATGGTTCTTCGGAATTGTTTATGAATATGGGTGGTTCCGTGATAAACTAAGGGCAGGTGAGCCCGAGATAGCTCTCCAATGCATTGGGTAACGTGAAGGAGTTAAACGCTAAGGTTTCTCTGAATAGGTTTAGGGAATATACTGTGATGGGTATTCCAAACGTAACCATGAGGGTTACTCCCTACGTAAGAATGTTATGAATGCCTCAAGTTACCTTTATGTATTATGATTTCTATGAGTTATTCATAAATCTTATGATTTCATGAGGTATGTTAAAGTGCTTATGTTTTATGAGTAAAGTATGATTTCATTGATTCTTTTGTATACATGGACTAATGTTTTCTTTCCGTATTTCTTTATACCTTAATGAGCTTTTTATTCTCATCCCAAGTTTTTGATATGTTTTTCACAGGACATAAACTGGAATAGAGTCAAGGATGGGATCAAGGAAATTTCATGTTGTCTAAAACATGGAACTAGACATGACTCTTTTGTTCAAGAGTTTTTATTTTGTGAAAAAATGGAAACTGAGTAGATGTGTCTACTTTGTAATCATTGAGATGTAATAGTTATGTCCTAATTCTCTAAAACTCTAAGCCTAAAAACATCCTCAATGTGAATTTTTCATTTAATTCAAGATTATGTAATGTTTTAAGGTCGGGGCCTTATAGTTGGTATCAGAGGTCGGTTTAGATAATGTTATAGGTTAGGGTATTCTTTAAGCATAAGTGACATTACCATAATGGTTAGGATTTTAGGAAGAGTCATAGTTGTTTTAGATAAATTGAATGAGTTTAAGATAACATGAATAATTATATATTAGTATTATATGATGATTTTATTGATATACTCACAGTGACCTTTTTGGATTTAGTAAATGGCTGGATCTAGCAGGCACCAAAGTAACAATGGATGTGAAGAGAACTGTGAAAGATTTATAAACAATCAACTGAATGATATGGGAGCTGCAATGAGAACTCTTGTGGTTATTCTGAACCAACTTTCTGGAGTCATGATTGACAACATGAACCTTAGTGATTTTTATAAGGCATCTTATATGTGAGAAACAAATCTGTACGGATGTTCAGGTAATAATCATAAAGGTAAGAATGTTCAAAAACCTTTGTGTCAAAGATGTGGAAATAAACACCTAGGAAAATGTTTCAAATGGACAGAAAGATGCTATAGATGTGGAAATGAAGGTCATAAAGCAAGAACCTGTCATGGAAAAAGGAAGCATCTGGTTGACTCTAGAAAAGGGAAAGAAGTTCTTTCTGAAGGATCAATTGAATGTTTTAAATGTGGTGTTCATGGTCATTATAAAAACACATGTCCTACAAAGAAGTTTCGGGAATGGGATCACTAGGATCATAAAAATATTCATTTACCAATACCTAATGCCATTCCGATTGAGGATTAAGAAACCGACAATGACCAATGAAAGGTATATATTATTTCTTAACATATGTTTTCCTATTATTAAATCTTAGGATATGATTCATGATTTTGTTTGTAGGGAAAAAGTATTTCAGAACAATTTGGAAAGGAATGTATAATGGATCATGAATAATGTTTAATGAGTAAGAAGTCAACACATAAGGGATACAAGAGTTATGGTAGATTTTAGGGTGGTGAAATGCTTAAAAGTATTAAGGCTCTTTTGATGATTAGATTACATTAGAAGAATTTTTATAGTATGTGTAACCCTGATGTTTGATATATGAAAATTTTATTCAAGGAATAATTATCTTTTCTTTTGTGGATATGGTTATAAAGAACCATTTTGGTTTATATGATCCTTGAAATTGAGGTAATTACCGGTTAATACATTTTGTGATGGAAAACGAAAGTTATTAGATAACCTTTGTGGTTAAAATATGTTATGGTTATTTTTGATTAATTTATCTCTTCTTGGGAATGTTATATAATTATATAGTTTTTAAAAGGGACAACATGTCCGTGTGACAACCCACCACATCGGACGAAGCTACGGGAATCGAACCCACAACCAAAGTGCGACTAATATTTATCGCCTACCACTAGACTACGTGAAGTCCCTGGTTAGTATGAATAATTATTTTTTGTTAGATGATCTTATGAATAAAGAATAAGTAGATTTTGGGTTATCTATGGAAATGATTAACCTTTCATGGAGGACATGTGATTAGTTTAATTAGTTTTCATTATGAGACTTGAAGAGTAACTGATGTTATTTGGAGATAAATGTTAAGATTTAACCTGGAAGACTATGTGATTAAATCCTTCAGAGATTTGGGTTTCAATATTAGTTTGGATTAATTTTAAGAATTATATGGATAAATGATTATTTAATGGTCTTTCTTGAACCTTGGGTTCTTTTTATTGAATTTTGGATATTAAGAGTAGTATTTCTTTTTATAAAGGATTATCCTTTTGGGGATTATCTGATCTTGTACTAACAATTTTGGTTTTGGTTAAGGTCTAAAGACATGGGAAACATATAGATCTCTTTTTTGGATTAGGTGATTCTCTAGAAGTTGATTATAGCGCTCTTAATGTGAATAAGTCATCCTAAATACTCATCGTTTGGAGAAAATATGAGTTTGTGTTAGAAATCTAGTAAAAGATGAAAGTCTACATGACAAGTAAGTATGTTTCTTTATGTTTTAGTTAAGTCCATAAATAAATTAATGAATGAAAATAAACTCAAAACAAAAACATTGTCTGTTAAATTTTCCTAATGGGGAATCAAATACCATTTAACCCATCACAAGTTTGTGATTTTCTGGTGGTTAACATTCTCCTAGACATGTTTTCTATCACTCTTCATCAGAACATGATGGTTTGTTTTCTCCTCCATATCCATGTTTTCATGGAATCCTAGTATCTGTTGTCTCAGGTGACCTTTTTTACTTTTCTTTCTTTCTTTTAAAGTGATAGCTTAATTTACTCCTTTTGCGATGTAGGGCTTTCAATGAAGTTTCGGAGCCCAATTTTAAAATGGTGAGGACTCAATTCCCAAAAGGGGGGAAGGATGTAACATCCCAGGAAAATATTGAATATGACATTTTCATATTTATTAATATTTTTGAATTAAATATTAATATTACTTTAAAGGGTAATCTATGTTCGATGGCATACCCAATACGTAACAACGAGTTTCTTTGAAATCTTACGTTGCACACTAATAATATAAAAATATTATTTTAAATGGTAGTAAACGCATAGCCGTTGTAATGGAGGGAATGAATAGAACTAACTAAAAAATTATTATATATGTTTTGTTAAATATTTTAACAGTTACCCAATAAAATTTAGAGGCTTAAAATGTGAATGAATCCAATTTTAAGCATAAATATTCTAATATTCTTTAAAAGGTCGATTAACAGCCTTTTGATGGCGAACCCTTTTTAATTCTACTTTTTGTCAAATGTTATATGTTATATTTGACAAAATAAAATCCTTATTTATAATAGATACATCAAAATTTACTTTGTGTAATTTTTTGTTAGTTTTTCATGATAAAGTTCATTTTTTAATGAATAGTAAAAAATGCTGTATTTTTATTCAAAACCTCCTTTTAATCTAATTTACTTATATTGTTAGATTATATTTTTAAATGGGTTTAAAGGGTAATGAAAATATATTTTTACCATTTAATCCAATGGTGGTCATTGGAATTAATTTCAATTTAAAAATGGTCAAAAACAAGTATCAATCTTTTCATAGATATTGTTTTTAAAAACACGCTCTTTGTTTTCACAGCAGGAATTAAATATATAATTTATTAATGAAACTTCTATGTTTTGAATTTGGTAAAATGGAAATAATTTTTGAATTTTTAATATCAAATATATGTTAGGGTGAATTTTTTGTATTTTTTTTGATAATGTTCATTTTTTAATGAATAATGAGAAATACAACATTTTAATTCAAAACTTCCCTTTCATCCAATTTATTTATATAGTGATATTGTAATTTTAATTGGTTTTAAGGTGTAATTTAATTATGTTTTATCATTTAATACAATGTAGGTCATTCTATGTAATTTCACTTTTAAATTCGATGTAAAAACAAATCAATCTTTTGATAGATTTTACTTCTTAAAAACTGGTCTTTGGTTTTGACGATGTGAATTATTTTTTAAATTAATTACTGAAATTTATGTGATTTGAATTTGATAAAATTTATTTCATATTTGGAATCATAAGGTCCAAATTATGTAATTAAGACTCTTTTGTTTTTGGACATTATGAATAGTAACGACGGTAATTATCTTTAATTATCATGATTAATTAGTAAATCAGGTAAAAAGGGATAAACAAAATAATGTTATAATAATATAAAATTACCAATACATGTGTCTTAATTCTATTTTTTGAGTCTTGGACGATCATGGGATGCCTTTTTCCAACATTTCGACCCCATGAAATCACTTTAGTGTGATAGTAACCTTTTATCATATTATTTTTAAAGAAAGGAAAATATAACCAAAGTTTGTATCACCTAAGTAAAACAATTTTAGTTTTGTTTACATAAATGTTATATTTGACTATAAATGTTAATTAGAAACATAAAACTATTTCCTACATCATGGTATTTTATTTAAAATTTTTATACATTAAATAAATAAATTTATTTATGACACAATAATGATGCAGTTATTACCTCATTAATGAAAGTTTTAAATAAATGATATTATTAGTGTTAAAATAATTCTTTTTTGAGACTTTTAATTCTATACACGAATTTTATATATGAGTATGATATTTAAAATTTATGTTAATGCTTTTATATCGAAGTCATAAAGCTTTTATGCCTTTATCAAAATTTAACTACCAAATAGTGTCAAAATTTGCATAAGTGAGTTTTTAAAACAAATGTTATTTTATTAAATGGTATAATAGTCCAAAAAATCTAATATTATTACAAAAGACATATAATATATTAATAATATCATTATTGATACAATTATGGGACTATTTAAATTTTAAAGTAACTATTATGACCTTATAGTTTGAAAATAAAAAAAGATGTGGTAAGAATTATTGTTTTTAACTATGGGTTTAAATGAAAATATAAGGTGAATTATATGACCTAAACTAGTCTAAATCCTATTGGTTGAGTGGATGTATACCCCTTATCCTCTTATCCTCGATATATATCATTTTTTAACCATTATAATTTGAAAAAAGTTTATAATAAATTTATATTTCATGACTTTCCAAGAGTGCCCCTTCTCCCTCTTATAAAAAGCCCTCACCTCTACCCCTTACCCACAACTCTCAAGACCTTGGATCGTCCAAACTCTACTCATATTATCTCTACACATCCCTATATTCTTCTTAGAAGCCTCACTTTTGGGAGAACTCTTTTCAAGAGATCCTTTGCCTCAAATCAAAAGAAGATACCCAATTTAGAGGTAACACCTTCTCTCAAAATCCTTTGTTGTATTTTCCCTTCTTCACTCCACATAACATTCTTATTATTTGATTCCATAAAAACTCCAGTATCTTAAATATACTAGGATTTTTTTATGAGAAGGATTTTATTTAAACTTATACACACCGTCGTCTAATGGTTAAAGAACATACTGTTTTTGTGGGTGGTGAATTCCTGCCTCACAGAATGATGATTGTTCAATATTCTCCTAACACCTTTCATGGTGGCCATTATGATGTAAATATTTTTATATATGATATATATGGTACTTAAGGTTTCTATATGCTTTGGTATTTTATGTTTAAATCATATCATTATTCTTTTCATGTCGTGTAATTGTGATAATTTCATCTGAGAAAGTGTAGACTACTCCCCCCTCAAGTGATGTTACTCGTTCATGAAATACATATAATGTATGAAGAGTGAAATTAATTAACTTATGTGACCTATATAACATATATATTATAATGTAATTATAATATATATATGTCTCATTTATTTTTAATTCCTTTAATATGACAGAGAAATGAAAGTAGCGTTCATGCGTACGTACGACCTACCGTCTCCATGAACAGTGCATTTTATTTTTTATCTCCAAATGTTATGGAATAGTATAAAATGAATACATACTGGATATATATAATATTTAAATCATTAATACTATTTTTGAGATGATGTACTTCAACTACATGGACAATTCATTTCAAACAAGTTTATTGTTGACTTATGTACCGAACATTGACAAAACGTTTGATATGAACTCACATAATTAACTAATTATTATAATACAATAATATGTGATATGAATTTAATAATAAAATTTATATGAAGTCATTAAGCAATTATAAATTGAACAAATTTTATTAGTCAGGAATATAAATAAATAAACAAGACATGTCGGACTTGAAGTAAGAGGATTCCTTATGTCACTTTTAATTCCGTGAGATTTCCATTATTCTCCAATTATTTATTGCATGTTGTGTATTGTGTACTAAAATTTGATATATATTATCATGATTCTATTAATGGTATTCTATGATTCATTTGGTTCTTATTATCTTTTGGTCATATGACCTGATTTATTACAATGAGGTAAGGGGTTTTTATCTCAATTTTTATTCATGTGAGATTCATGCTATATTTGCCACTATCGCCTTTGAGTGGTGTATTTACTGACCATTATTCTACTATTTGTGTAATATAATTTCATTTATGGGTATTTACATCAACATTCTATAGTCCTTCTTTCATGGGGTGTACGTTTCGAAAGTTACCCAAACCGGTATGGGAACCTTTCACCCTCCTCTTTTTAAAAGACTTTTTTTGTTAGGTCTTTTAATTTACATCTTCTTAATGTTGGGATATGTTATTATATATCCTTATTGCTGTAAATTTTATGTCCAAGTTATGAGATACCCTTTTTATTTCTCATCAACTCATTTTCTAAATTTTAAAGTGACGTCGTTAGGCTCTCGAATTTCTGTAAGGGATCCTCTTAACCCAATTTCAACTCTTTGGGTTAAACCTCTACTTCTTGATTATGTTATACTATGATTATTTGTGGATAAACTCTTATTGTTTTACACTTAATATCCATTTATATTGGGTTTATTTTTATTTTTCACACATAATTATGTAACTAATTTATCCTTAATATAAGGATACCATCTTTTAATGGGACTTCGTCTCAATCTCCTTTAATTAAGGCATCTTTTGATTTCTAAACGACTTTATTTTATACGGTGTATAAAACCCTTTTGAATTTTAATTTCATTCAAGAGGAATATTTTTACACGAACCGTTTTATTAAATGACAAAAGGGAATGTTTTTGTCTTCCGTATGCGGTGATACTGACTTCTCCACCACCGTGACCATTATTTGAGTTTTGGATTCCTCTACAAGAAAAAACTTTCTTTAAATGAAAAATAAATACCATGTTTTACTTTATTTTGGTATTGAAAATGGTTTTGATAATGTTTCGATTATATCAACGTGTTGTATTGATATCTTGTGATTGAAATGTGGAAATTTTATGTTTCCTTTATACATGTTTTATGTGATACAATTATGTTATTGTTCTTTGGTATTGCTTATGAAGACGGGTGGTTCTGTGATAAAATAAGGGTGGGTGAGCCCGATATAGCTCTCCAATGTATTGGGTAACACAAAAGAGTTAAACGCAAAGGTTTCTCTGAATATATTTATGGAATATATTGTGATGGGTATTCCAAACGTATCAATGAGGGTTACTCCTTATGTAAGAATGTTATTAATGCCTCAAGTTACCTTTATGTCTTATGATTTCTATGATTTATTCATAAATATTATTTTTTCATGAGGTATGTTAAAGTGCTTATGTTTTATGAGTAAAGTATGATTTCATTGATTCTTATGTATACATGGACTAATGTTTTCTCTACATATTTTTATATCCCTTAATGAGATTTTTATGCTCATCCCAAGTTTTTGGAATGTTTTTCATAGGACATAAAGTGGAATAGGGTCAAGGATGGGATAAAGGAAATGTCATGCTGTCTAAAACATGGAACTAGACTTGTCTCTTTTATTCAAGAGTTTTTATTTTGTGAAAAAATGGAAACTGAGTAGATGTGTCTACATTGTAATCATTGAGATGTAATAGTTATGTCCTAATTCTCTAAAACTCTAAACCCGAAAAGATCCTCAATGTGAATTTTTCATTTAATTCAATATTATGTAATGTTTTAAGGCCAAGGCCTTATATAATCAGCTATGGGTTGCAAAGTGATCAATACAAACCAAATTTATCTCAACTCACAACATATCATATAATCTCCACTTGATAAAATAATTCATTAAATTGAGAAACTATTCAAGATCACTTTATGAAATTTAATAGGTAAAATTAAAATGAAAAATTAAAATATAATATCACAATGTTGTTCACCCAAAAATTTTCATCCACTTAGTAGGATTTAGAAATAAATTCGAGAATGATATTCAATTTTTTTTTATTGAGAAATATATTTATATATCCATTAAAAAATTTCTCAAACCACTACAAAAAATTAATTATTGTGAGTATCATGAAATATATATGAATTTGAAGAGGATTTTACCTGAAAAAAATTATTTCCTAATGTATGTTGGTCATATATGAATTATTTGGAGTGTTTGTGGAATATGATACAATTAATTTGTTGATGAAAAGTATTTAATGATATATTATTGAATAAAAATCACACTGTAGTGATCAGTTGTGTCTTTTTTATACTACATTATATGTTAAGAATTCATTATTTAATCTATGGTTATTATATGTAAAATTAAAATTGTCTAGAAAGTAACTTTTTAGACTATAATGGAGTAAATAATACACCATGGTTCTATAATATAATTTTCATGATTACATAATGGTTCACATCTGTAAATAATTATATTTCATTCATTTCACAATTTAATCTAGTAGTTTTTCTTGATGTGTTTTCATAAGGTAAGAGTACAAGGCTACATAATAATGTGAAGGAGGTTTTGTATTCTCAAATGTTTAATATAATAAAAAGAAAATATCATTACACTATAACAATTCCAACACACTATAATTTTGTTAAAAAATACATTATCATGTAAGATATTGATGATTTGTTAAGGTTATAGTTTTTAAATTAGGATATGGATTTTGGTGAATATTGAAATTGATTATATTATATGATAATGAATTTTTTATATATAATTTAACATAATGGCAGAAATTTGGATATTTATTAAGGGGTATTTACATGTGTAATGATCATAGAAGATTATATAATAACTAATGATCCTAGTCATTGATCACATCTCATGAAGTTAATAAAAAATATACTATTTTTTGGAATTGGGTGATGAGACAGAATTAGGATGAGATTGCAGAGTTTGATATTTTATAAAGACATATGAGTATGGGTTACTATTGAAATAATGAACTAAATAAGATTAATTAGGATAATCAAATATCATGAAAGAAGATATTGGATAATGTTGACCTTTTTTGTAAGAATCAAAATAGATTAGTTTAATTGTAAATGAGTTATTATTTTGAAAAGAAGCATCCATATTTCAAATTTTTGAGTTGTTATAAATCACGAGGAATATTTTGTGAAATCTAAAGTTATAAAAACGTTGTTATTATTATAGTTTGGTATATTGGTTTGTCACTATTTTACATAGGTTTATGCATGAAGTGGTACATGGGTTGATTCATGTGGTTATTGAATTGTAAAATGGTGGACCACATGTATTGTGGAAACATGGTCTATTGATGGAATTTCTGGGCAACATTGACCATTATATTAGATACTCTCCCTGAATGTTCACTGGGTTATGTAAATAGGTTATTGGTGATTCCACTCACTATGGGGATAAGGATGTTTGGGAATTTTATACATAATATAGGACCCATGTGGTGGTGTTTTCCATTGGATGATCGTAGTATCCTCTATAGATGATCTACATAGGATGGTGATGTTGATCACTTAGATAGAGGCAGGTCACTCCAGATGTGGGTATGTGAATTTAGTGTTTATCATGATAATCAATTGGGGGTTTGTTAAGCTCCCGTGGATGGGAAGTATCAAGATAGATTAGATGAAATTGAAAATTCTTATCAATTAGGGTTAAACCATAACTCTTTCTTCGCCCTAAAATAAAAAGGTATTGTGTTCACTCATGACTCATGGGGAACGAGGTATCTAGAAGTTGGTGAAAGTGTGTTGTTATATTTTAATCATACATTATGAAATTCCTATAATTATAAACATGTTTATGTTAACTATGGACACAATGGGTGATGGAATACTAATTTTTTCACTCACCACCCAATATAAGCCCTTAGATTTGTGTGTAAATTTATTTCTTTAGTATCAGATAAGGGTAAAGGTTTGAATTTTTTAGATTAGTGAATGGAGGTGTGTTGAATAGATATGTATCTGATCATGTGTCAATATATTATAGGCAAAATTTATGGCCTTCCAATTCCTTATTATAGGTACATATTTTTTTATGAATGTATTTTATCAACAAATATGTGATATAGTCCCTTCATTATGAAATTTATGACATTGTAAAAGTTAATTTTGGTTTACAATGGTGTATGTTTGGTTATTCCTATTATTTTTATAATGTTTCACATTACTTATTGATTCATCCTCTATCATTAGTTTCATTTTCAAATTGTATAACCATCCCATTATCTCTTCTTAGACTATCCCCGCTAGTCAAAAAACTCTGGCATATAAGGAGATGTAGTTGTTGTATATGGAACCTTAATTTAGTCACAGGTTTTGTTAGTCAAGATAGGAAATATTACAAAATCATTTCAATTTACCTTTCCAAACTCTACAATTGACTCCAAAAAAGAATGAATCTCCCCACAAATAATAAAAATACGTAGGGTTCTTGTTAAAATAAATCCAATAAAAATTGATATGTTCATCATCCACTATATGTTTTAAGAATAATTTGTACTCAATGGTGGTAATCTCATCATGAAAAAATAAAATCAAAATGAAGTTACAACTATCTCGATCTAAAATTAAAATAAAACAAGGGTCCATATAAAACCCAAAAAATAATGGTTTCCAACATTTTATTCCCCAAATAAAACATTCAAGGGTCTAGATAAGGGTATCCAAGGGGTCATATAATTATTTACCCCTAAAATAAGGGTATCCATACATATAATTGGTTACCTAGAAATAAATTTTCATTATTACCTAATAAAAATACTAACCAATGACCCTACCAAAACCATATACACATTCAATACTTGTTGGCAATAAAATTGATATACTCATAAATGGAAGCTTTCTCAGTTTGACCTCTACCTCTTTACATTTGATAAATAAATACTCATCACAAGGCTCATCACCCCCACTAAATAAGGAATATATATTATTTTAAAACATTTCCAGGAGAGAGTACATTATTATATGGAATAATCCAATCCCAATATTATTTCTTAACCTAGCCAATAAGTATTATAATCAATGAAAACCTTAAAATGTTATGATTCACAAACACTACATATGTCAGAAATATTCCTAGAGAAACTAAATTCTCTAGGTCACCTAGATTGGGTAATCATACCACATATCTAGATTATGAACAATGAGGGGATATTGACCTCTATTTTGATGAATTTTTGTCTCACTAACACTTAGTGACCATACACATATTACCACACCCTACATTTTAAATTTAATGAACCCACACACCATTTAGTTTGACCAAAATAAATTTATCATGATTTATCAAGGTACAATGATTTACCATGGGTTACCTATTATTATATTAAATTCATTATATCATCACCTATAATATTATAAGTGAATTTTCAAAATTTATATTATTTATCAACTATTAAATATATGTGAGTGAGATAACGTAGAGTGTAAAAAATAAAAAATATTTTATAAAAAACACATATACTAAATAGTCACATATATTAATATCAATTAGTATGAATATATCATATAATATGACTATCTATTAAGATTAAAATTGTGAATCATAAACTCATACAAAATTTCCTCATAGAACCATTGATTAGATTATCACTAACCTTATAAGAATAATTTAGTAGTAAATTTATTCTAATAAATATCCATATTACATTGACTAGATGTGTGGATAAATTGATTATATAAAATCCTTTTGTATCATAGTTTTTATTGAAATAATATATTTTCCCAAGAATAGGAAAATAAAAATATTGAAAATAATTTATTTTTTAGGTTTCCTCACGAATTTGACATTGGTAATAGATAATTTATTTTATCAAATTTAATGTTATTTAAGAAGTATTTTAATTGATGAAATATTTAAAAATCATTAATGAAAATAGATTTCTATTGATGTAAACATAAAAATAATTCACCAAAATGAATAATTGAAGTAATATTTAATTTTTTCAATATATGACGTTTGGGATTAGTTATCCAAAGTATTAATACTATAACAGATGTAACTATTCATGTGTTTGGGCTTTTGGGCCTCTGGTTTGGGCCTTGGTTCCTTTATGTCTTTCAGGACACCCAAGGCCATTGGGACAGTAAGGCTTTCAGGCCAACTCATGGCCTTCAGGCCACCTCAAGGCCTTTGGGCCACCTAAAATGTGCTTAATGACCAGACAAACTCTATAAGGAGCAGACTCCAGATAAGGATTCATTGTAAGCACATTCACAAAAGTAGAATCTAAGAAGATTTTTCTAAAAGAGAGGTTATGGAATGGCCATCAGGACAAACATGTGCATGCACATGAAGCCTAGCGAAATAAGCCATGGGAAGGTGGTGATATAACATCACAATGAAGATTCTGGGGAGGATTAATTCCATGTAGTTATAGTGAAAATATTTCCCTAAGACCTACGGGTCATGTAATATCTTAGCCTATAGGCCCTGTAAGGGTTCCCCCTCATCCCTTGAAATGGGGGTTATCAAAAATCAATAAACATAAGTCCTTCGGTCCATTCGGTGGGGGATAATAACGATTGGAATATTTTTATATGAATCTATGAAGAGTTAAAAATACCTATATTATATTAAAAATTATAGAAGTATCATTCAATCTGATAAATTATTATATAGTGGGAACTGAATAATGTGTATTTATGTTTCCCATCTTGAAATATGATCATATAAACAATATTATAAGAATAATGTTTTCATCACATGATTTTTATAAAAAAATGTTTTTATATTAATGAATATGTTTTTGATGACATACAATCTCTGTAAGTGTTTACAAAATCAATGAAATATTTAATGATACAATTATAAGGAATGTTTATATATTTTTAATTAATCATATTAAGATTCAATATATATTTTCATAATTATTTTACATATTCATGATAATAACACTAATAATTAAATGTCATCCTTCCATGAGTGATATAATTTATATCTAATGAGATGATGAAGAACATATTTATCCTTGAATAATTAAACATAAATGAATATTTTTTATCCCTAAAAGATATTCATGTTCCTATATATATGAACGTTAAAATAATATGAGATATTAATATGATAAAAATAATTCAAGGTAATATTCTTACCTACTCATTTTTATTTTAAGGGTATAAATTATTAATTATAGAAAAATTTAAAATAAAAATTTATTCGGTATGATGATGATGAAGTTTTTACTAATAAACATAATGTAAGATAATAACCATGATATTTAATCACATATGGTGAAAAATTTCCATTAAATGAATTATATAAAAGAATCACTATTCTGAATCCATAAATCATGGTTATTTAATTGTGTTTAATTAGGTCTGTAAAGAATTTGTTTTGTTAAGATGTGCTATTATTTATGTCAAAATATGTTGTGGTTTAAATTTGAATTATTAATTTCCACTAGTTTATATAATGATAATGAAACTTTTATAAAGAAATTAAAGGATGTGTATGTTAGGTATTCAATGTTAAAATATATCTCCCCAAAATCCATTCTTACCCATGACTTTGAAACAATAATGAGGCTTATATTCACCAAATTAAATGTGATAGTCCAGAATAATTATTCATAAAGGCATTAAAAAAATTCATGATAAATTGATTTATTAAATTATGATTCATAGAATATATCTTCTATATTGAATAATTAAAGTTAAATTGGGATCATCATACTTATTATCCCTTCATCATCCACTATCATTACTTGATAAGGTTTTTAATGAACATTTTATATCAAGAGATTAATTTCTTACCCAATGAATTGGAGAACTCACGGGGTGTACCATTCATTTGTCTAACATAATCTGTTCTACATAAGTAAAGAATACATAATTCCATAAATGGATTATTAACACAGAAAGAAAATAGGTTACATGAAAATAAAAAATTAGAATAGGTCATGAATAGAAATTATATGGTTGTAATCATATGATAATATCATAGGACTGAATTTAGTTATTTTACAATGATGTAAAATACCCTCTTTAAGATTATAATGAAAATTGATTTTGAGAAAATAAATTTCCTCAATGATATGAAAGAATGTATTTATAAAACTAGGAGATTCAAAATTTCTTTAAGAAACCATCAATTTATAGAGAATATGTTTCATTGAAAAAAGATAAAAATAAACAAAATATTTTTTCCCATGGAGAAAAGCATAAAAATAAAACCTTGAAATTTTCTTAATGTTGTCATAGAAAGATATTGGTATGGGTTACTTTCATAAGTTATTTTCATAAATGTAAACTAAAATTTATCACGACCCGTCCTCGGGGCCCGTGCCGTGACTACCCCGAGCCCGCCTTCCATAGGCCAGGGGCTGGAGACTAGCACCAAAGGCGTAAATCCCTATAAAAGGGAAGGCATTGCCTTTATGAAACTTAAACACACACAAAACGAGAGTACATGTGGAAGAAAACACTAAGTAAATCTGAAAACAAAAGTAGTGTTGAAAGTAAGGGGCCAAAAATACAAGCCCAATTGTAAAGTACAAGGTAAAAGACAAAACAGTTGGAAGGTGACAATAAGCTCCTGGATCATACACCACGGATCCTACTAGAAGGGTAGGTATAGATAGTCTCCTCAGGGCCCTCGTCCATCAAACTCCTCCGGGTACCGTCTCGTCGTGAGGTCCACCTCCAGGTATGGACTCATCGTGAGGTCCACCTCCAAGTGTCATCCAGTCCTCGTACACTCGGCCTCCGTCAGCGCTGTCCGTCGTCTGCATCCAACACAATGAGGTGCGGGCATAACCCGTGCAGGGGTGAGTATAACGATACTCAGTAGGGACCCTAAAACCCTCAAGGTCTCACTAAATCCAACAAGGATAAACCACAAAGAAAGATCTCAACAGATAACCTTTACTTAGATACATTCCCATACATATACCTGTGTTATCAAGTAACCCATCTCAATTATGAGGAAAAACACAAAGGGTCATTGACTCAGCTCAAACCAGGATTTTTATTCATGATGAAGAAAACACGGCTGCTGGAGAACTCCTCTGTCGAGCGCATCAGTCATGTCACGAATCCGAGGTGCTACTCACTAACCTTAGACTACTGAGGTACTCCCCCTGTCGAGTACCACGGGTCTGCCACACCAATAGAGTAGTGCTCCCACTACTAGCCTACATAGGTACTCCTCCTATCGAGTACCGCGGGTCTGCCACCCCAACACAGTAGTGCTCCCTGCTATGGGTCTGCCACCCCAATACAGTAGTGCTCCCCGCTGGGCTAGTCAAGTCATTCTGATACGAATCAGACATACAGTCATCAGGTCTCAGCCAGCTACAAGGTCACCATACTCCGTAAGCTCATATTCGGGAGGATCCGCTCCATGAGATACTGGTCGACATGCCAAGTGTCACGAAGTTCCACGAAGAAGAATCTCTAATAACCTCCTCGTCACAGGGGTCTCAATACAACAGACGGCGTGTCAAACAGACGCCCGGTCTGTGAGTTATTAACATTTCTGTTCCAGGGGCCCGGTTGGATTTCGGGTACAATCCAACCCGACCATACTATAACTAAGTCCAAACCTCAGGTGAAGTATTCTAAAAGAACCATCTCATCAAGATGAATCCAACGTAGTCGACGACAGGTCAATCGGACATCCGGTTCTCAAGTTATAAGCGTTTCCACTCCGAGGGCCCGGTTGGAATTACGCTCATTCCAAACCCGGCTGTTCTCCAAAGTCATCCAAAACTCACTAAGAGTAACGCAAAAGGACCGCATCGTCACGAGGGTCCCAGTGCCGCAGACGGCGCGTCAATCAAACACACGGTCTTCAAGTTATTCAAGTTTAAGTGAGTAAAGGGCCTGGTCCGTTTGTCCCGATGGGATGATAGGTCGGGTCGACTCGGTTTTGGTGGGTCCGACCCGGCAAAGGAGTCGGACCGACCTAGTGAGTCGCGCGGCCTGGACCGAAGTGGCGCAGGCTGGCCAAAAGTGGCGCGGCCCGGCCCGTCGTGGCTCGGCGGGGCGCGGCCCGGCTGGGCACGGTCTGACCAGGCGTGCGGCCCGTCTTGCTCGGCCCGTCGGCCGAGTGGTACGAGGAGGGGGCGCGGCCCCCGGCAGTCCGAACCGGCGCTGCCTTAAGGCCCAGCCCTCCCAAACCAGACGGCTAGGCGGGACGACCTTCTGGCACACGCGGCCCACACTACGGGCTGCGGTTTCTTCAGTGTGGCGCCCTCCTGGCACCGCAGTTCAGCTCCGCCCGGCCGACCGACGGTCCGACTAATTTTTCCGCTGAAGTGGCCCGCGAAAAGGGCTGTGGTTCCTACCGCAGAGCCTGCACGATGGTACCATATTCCTTCGCCGCGTTCCCGACACGGCGTGATGGCGGCGTGCCTCATCCACCTTTGGTTGACAATTCTAAAATAATAAACGAGATGAACGGAGGGACGTAGGGTTGTGTACGTTCAGCCCACACCCTTTGCATAAGTGATAGAAATTGGCCATATTTAAACAATGATTCCCAACAAATAATGGGATACGAAAACACTCACTTTCAAGAATAAACCCCTACCTCGAATAATTAACGTCACGCGTCAGGCATCGCGGAATATGGCGTCACAGGGAAAAGATTCGTTGGAGACGTTGGAGTGTATCTGAAGATGTGGTGTCTTCCCTCTTGTCGCAGAGAAAAGAAAGGAAAGCATGTTGATCGTTCTTCGTGGAACCGACATTATTCATCGAGGAGGAAGTGATTCTTCATGGATGAAGAAAGATCTCCTCTAATTCTCCCAAAATATTTTCCAAGTAAATATTTCATTAAGTCTCTTTATTTTAAAAGATCTCTATGCAATTCAAAATAAGTCAAAGAGGTGTGAAAAAAATAATTAATAAGGTTATTAATTACCTTAGTTGGCTTCATTAAGCATGGGAGGCGGAGAGGATCCCCTTTAAGAAGGGATGTTGAAAACATTAAAAAAGGTAATTTATTGGGGTTTAAGGAGGTTTGTGGAAAATGAAAGGTTGGGGCTTGTGTGGGACCCACCTATCATATAACCACACATGGGAAGTTGGGTGGTTTTGGGCTCCACCAACAACTTCCCATGGAAGGGTTTAACTTCCAAGGTTACAAAATAAAATTGTTCCATAATTTTATTTACTTAAAACAAATTCCCTAAATAATAATTCACAACTCGCTTAAAACACAACTGCGGTAAAGGTCCCCTTAAGCAAGTACCGGCACTGCGAGTTCATCGATGCCCTTAGATTTCAATTTCGAGCAATGGTTCAAAAGATAGATGAACTCGCTCGTTCGTTTACTGAACGTACCCGAGCTAGACTTCAGAAATTGATTCCGGGCACACCGGGCCTTGGAATCAAGTGCCGTCAGAAGCTACAGAATCATAAAATTCCAAAGAAATTAAGAAAAAAATTTCCTTGAAATTTTCAGGACTTTAAATTACTCCCACCTCAGGGTCTTTACATCCCTATAAAGATACAACACAAACTAGGGAAACTAAAGGAGGTACCGAGCACGCCTCTGAGCCTCCTGCTCCCATGTTATCTCCTAGAGGTTCCCATGCTACCAGTGAAAGCACACAAGAGGAATCGACCATCCCCGTAGGACTCGCTTATGTCGATCCTTAACCTCTTCTGGAACCCCATGAAAGTCGCCCCGTTAGTGATGTCCAGCTCTCCATGGTCGATGATGACGTATAGGTCCTGCACATATCTCCTCAGTTGAGATACATGAATGATTTCGTGAACCTGGTGCATCTAAGGTTAAAGGCCAGAAGAAACACAGAGATAACATGGCGCCCTGGCCAAATCTCCATAGACCCCATCGAGGCAAGACCCGTAAAAAGACGTGGTCGTCACCCTCGAACTATAGTGGTCTCGTCTTTTATCAGCATAGGACTTATGTCTGTTCTGTGCAGTCTTCATCCATTCATGGATGATCTACACCTTCTCCGTCGTAGCCTGAACCATCTCTGGTTCTACACATGCTGACTCCATCACTATCCACAAAGGATATCTGAAACGCGGCCAGCTGATGTCTCACCACTCCTAACAGCTAAAAGCCCAATCTTCTACTAAGAGAATCTGCTACAACGTTCCCCTCCCCAGGAGTATAAGAAATCTCGAAGTCTTAGTCTTGAAGGAATTCAATCCGTCACTACTGTCTCAGGTTCATGTCCTTCTGGGAGAAGATACACCTGAGACTATTGAGTTGGAGAGAACCATAAATAGTTCGCTCAACGAACAATGGGTGAGACTAGACAATTGTAAGAACCCATCTCCACCCTTCTTCGTCTATGTTCTACTAAAGAGCTGCTGAGATTTCTCCTCTTCCGAAAAGAGAAATCTGGTCTCATCCCCTGGATGAACCATGTTCTTTGTCTAATACAGTCAATCCTGACATGAATGATACAATTCACATCTTGAATGACATCGTTATGCCTCAACGCTACTACTAAGAGATCCAACCGTCACTCTTGCCTCCAAGGGTTGAGTCACACTGTCAGCATCAGTGCGTGATTACTGGGTCTCCCCCAGTAGGAATCTCACAAGTTAGGGTCAAGTCAATATATTTAACCGGAACCTCTTAGTATCAACTATACAAAAATGACAAGAAAGTGAACGTCACAATTTTAAGTGTCTTTTATTACTGCATCTCAAAGTACAAAGACACAAGTCAAAGACAACAACAGCAACACAGAAACTAGAAGCACCAAGAACAAAGGCCTCCATGCCTGGAACTAGTCTCGCTCCTGTCCACCTACTTCCAAAGCTCCATTTTCGTATGATTGAGCTGCCTGAAGCTGAGCTCTCCCATATCCACCCATTTCCTACACTCGGGGTGGACCTCCTAGTGGTGGTGGAAACTCTTCGAAGCGTCGTACACCACTGGCTGTATGGCCAGATCCTCTGCTCTGGTCTGGTAGGTTCCTCTACTGCCTTTTTCGCATCTGCTGGACAGGTCGGGCAGTCTCGAGTTAAGTGAACCTACTTGCTGCATGCATAGCACTTCCTACTCCCCATATGGATGGCTCTGTTTCGTTTGCCTCGCAAAAACGAACCTAAAACCCAAGGTCTCCCACCTATTGGCCTGGTCGTCTTGGACCTCTACATCATCCATCTTCTGCCTACAGATGACTCGGCTTCTGATGGAAAAACCTTCGGCAAGGGCAGCAGCTCCTGGGCATGCTCAGAGTGTAGAGTCGCTGGTATAAAATCCACCATGAAGAAAGTCTCAAAGTCTCCCCAGGTGAAGGTCATCACATCGCAAAACTGGAGCATCTGGCTCCACCACCTCTCAGCTGCTCCCTAGAAGAGGCTAACAGCTTGGTACACCATCAAGTCTGCAGGTTTCCCATCTGTGTGGAAAGATCATGCTACAAACTCCACCTAGTGCCCATCCATTGGAAAATATGACTCGCCTCGAAACCTAGGAGGCCTTTGACGCTTGAACTCGTGCATCGCGCTCAAGCAGCATGCACTCTCTACTGGTGTCTGATCTAGAAGAGGGCCCTGTACTGAGGCTTCGTCTCTCAACGACCTATCAGTACGTACAACAGTCGGGGCTCTAGCTGATCGTCCATTGGGAGGCATCCTGAAAGAACAGATGCGACACGGTCAAAAGACTATACCTGGTGAGATGACTTGGTTTGAGATGATATAAAAGAAACATTTGAAAACACCGACGCAATCACTGTTTTCGTGCACTAAGTCGGAAATCAGAGGTCAGGGTCCTGATGTATGGATACGTTGGCCGCCCGCACGAACACTGGACTCCCTGAACTGAAAACCACACTCAATACCCTTAACACTATCGCTTCACAAAAAGAAAAATATCAGATTCCTAAGTTCTACGGTAGAACCGATGTCCTCTGATACCAATTTCTCATGACCCATCCTCAGGGCCCGTGCCGTGAGTACCCCAAGCCCGCCTTCCATAGGCCAGGGGATAGAGACTAGCACCAAAGGCATAAATCATGATAAAAGGGAAGGTATTGCCTTTATGAAACGTAAACACACACAGAACCAGAGTACAAGCGGAAGAAAACACTAAGTAAAGCTGAAAACAAAAGTAGTGCTGAAAGCAAGGGGCCAAAAATACAAGACCAAATATAAAGTACAAGGTAAAAGACAAAACAACAGGAAGGTGACAAGAAGCTCTTGGATCGTCCACCATGGATCCTACCTAAAGGGTAGGTACAGATAGTCTCCTCAGCGCCCTCGTCCATCAACCTCCTTCGGGTACCGTCTCGTCTTGAGGTCCACCTCCAGGTACCGACTCGTCGTGATGTCCACCACCAGGTTCTGTCAAGTCCTTGTACACTCGGCCTCCATCAGCGTTGTCTGTCGTCTGCATCCAACACAACAAGGTGCAGGCATAGACCATGCAGGGGTGAGTATAAAGATACTCAGTAGAGACCCGGAGACCCTCAAGGTCTCACTAAATCAAACAAGGATAAACCACAAAGAAAGATCTCAACAGATAACCTTTACTTAGATATATTCCCATACATATACCTAAGTTATCAAGTAACCCATCTTAATTATGAGGAAGAACACAAAGGGTCATTGACTCAGCTCAAACAAGGATTTTTATTCACGATGATGAAAACATGGATGCTAGAGAACTCCTCCTCTATCGAGCGCTATTGTCCTGTCACGACTCCGAGCTGCTACTCACTAACCTTAGACTGCTGAGGTACTCCTCCTATGGAGTACCACATGTCTACCACCCCAAGACAGTAGTGCTCCCCCTACTAGCCTACAAAGGTACCCTCCTGTCGAGTACCGTGGGTCTGCCACCCCAACAAAATAGTGCTCCCCACTATGGGTCTGCCACCCCATCGTAGTAGTGCTCCCCATTAAGCTAGTCAAGTCATTCCGATACGAATTAGACAAGCAATCATCACGTCTCAGCCAGCTACAAGGTCACCATACTCCGTAAGCTCGTCTCCCGGAGGATTCTCTCCACGAGCTACTGGTCGACACTCCAAGTGTCACTAAGTTCCACGAAGAACTATCTCTAAGAACCACCTCATTATAGGGGTCTCAACGCAATAGATGACACGTCAAACAGACGCCCGGTCTGTGAGTTATTAATATTTTCGTTCCAGGGGCCCGATTGGATTTCGGGTACAATCCAACCTAGCCATAATCCAACTACATTCAAACCTTAGGTAAAGAATTCCAAAAGAACTATCGCATCAAGCGGAAGACAACGTAGTCGATGGCACGTCAATCGGACGTACAGTCCTCAAGTTATAAGCGTTTCTGCTCCGAGGGTCCGGTTGGAATTACGCTCGTTTCAAACCCGGCCATTTGTCAAAGTCATCCAAAACTCACTAAGAGTAACGCAAAAGGACTGCCTCGTTGCGAGGGTCCCAGTGCCGAAGACAACATGTCAATCAGATGCGTGATCTTCAAGTTATTCAAGTTTAAGTGAGTAACGGGCTCGGTCCGTTTGGCCCGATGGGCTGACAGGTTGGGTCGACTTGGTTTTGGTGGGTCTGACCCGACAAAGGGGGCGGACCAACCCGATGAGTCGTGCGGCCTGGCCCGAAGTGGCATGGCCCGGCCCAAAGTGGCACAACCCGACAAAAAGTGGGGCGGCCCGGTGGGGCGTGGCCCAGCTGGACGCTGTCCGGCTGGGCGCGCGGCCCGGCTGGCTCGGCCCGTAGGACGAGCAGTCTGAGGTAGGGGTGCGGCCCCTGACTGCCCGAACTATTGGATCCTTAAGGCGCCACCCTTCCAAATTGTCCGGCTAGGCCGACTGACCTTCTGGCGCACATGGCCCGTACAACAGGCTGTGGTTTCTTCAGTGCGGCGCCCTCCTGGCGCCGCGGTTCGGCTCCGCTCGGCCGACTGGTTTTCCAGCGCGACGACCTCCTGGCACCGCGACTCCCCTTTACCTAGCCGGCCGATGGGCCGACTGATTATTCTGCCGAAGCGGCCTGAAAAATGGGGCGTGGTTCCTCTCGTGCAGCCGTCACGATGGTACCAGATTCCTTCGCCACGTTCCCGGCACGACGTGATAGCGTCGTGCCTCCTCCGCCTTCGATTGCCGATTCTAAAATAATAAATCAGATCAACAGAGGGTCGTCGGGCCATGTTCGTTCTGCCCACACCCTCCGCATAAGCGATAGAAATTGACCTTATTTAAACAATGATTCCAAATGAAGAACGAGGTACGAAAACATTCACTTTCAAGAATAAACCCCTACCTCGAATAATTAACCTCGCACGTCGGGCGTCGCGGAAGACAGCGTCGCAGGGAAAAGATTTGTTGGTGATGTTGGAGTGTATCCGAAGATGTGGTGTCTTCCCTCTTGTCACAGAGAAAATAAAGAAAATAATGTTGATCATTCTTCGTGGAACCGACGTTCTTCTTCGAGGAGGAAGCCGTTCTTCGTTGATGATGAATTCTCTCCTCTAATTCTCCCAAAATATTTTCCAAGCAAATATTTCATTAAGTCTCATTCTTGTATAAGATCTCAATGCAATTCAAAATAAGTCAAATAGGTGTGACAAAAATAATTAATAAGGGTATTAATTACCTTAGTTGGCTTCATTAAGCATGGGAGGTGGAGAGGCTCCCCTTTAAGAAGGGAAGTTGTCAACATTAAGCAAGGGAATTTATTGGGGTTTAAGGAGGTTTGGGGAAAATGAAAGGTTGGGGCTCATGTGGGCCCCACCTCTCATATAACCACACATGGGATGTTGGGTGGTTGTGGGCTCCACAAACAACTTCCCATGGAAGGGTTTAACTTCCAAGGTTACAAAATAAAATTGTTCAACAATTTTATTTATTTAAAATTAATTCCCCAAAATAATAATTCACAACCCGCTTAAAATGCAACTGCGGTAAAGGTCCCCTTAAGCAATTACCAGCACTGCGATTTCATCGGTACCCTCAGATTTCAATTCTGAGCACTGGTTCAAAAGATACAAAAAACTGCTCATTCGTTTACTGAACGTACCCGAGCTAAACATCGAAAATTGATTCCGGGCACACTGAAACTCAGAATCAAGTGTCGTCCGAAGCTACAGACTCATAAAATTCCAAAGAAATTAAGAAAAATATTTCCTTGAAATTTCCGAGACTTTACAAAATCATTGAAAAAAAAATAATTTTCAAAATGAAATTTAATAATGGAATCTTGAAAATACATAAAGGTTATTAAAATAAATTTTGGGTGGAAGATTACATATTTGATTTTGAAAGGATTAATTTTTTTTATTTGGAAATATCAATATTAAAAACCCACAACATAAATAAAATAACAAAACATACTATTTAAAATAATAGAAGGGTAAAATAGAGGTAACAATACATAAAATATAATTAGGTTTCCAATTAGAATGGAGATCATTGGTGGGAATAGATTATATGGAAAAGGCTATGGATCCCTTAATAAAGAGTATATAAACTATTCTTAAAAATGATATAATTTTTGGGTAATAGATTCATCAAGAAAATTTTCATGATTAAAATTATATATACATATATACGATATGAATGTTCCATGAAATAAAATCATAGTGTGGAAAAATTGGATATTGAAAGAAGGTGGTTGAAGAATAAGAATTGTATCTCAACTAAGGTTGTCGATTTAAAAAACACTACAAATTTTGTATCTTTTGAATAGAAAAGAATTTAAAGAAAGAAAATGATATGAATATTCAAATAAGATGTTTTAAATAAAAATATATAAATGAATTCTTTATGAGTTAAGCACACTATATGAAAAATATCATGGTGCACAGTAAGAAATATGTCTGAAGAATTTAAATTAGAGACAAAGTACCCCTTAATTTAATTATAGGATTCCAATAAAGCACTTAAATATTTTATATGGGAAAACTATCATATTCACCTATTTTGGATTTTTTTTATGTCTATAAACTTTTATAAACTTA
Organism: Viscum album; assembly: GCA_963277665.1. NCBI lineage: Eukaryota > Viridiplantae > Streptophyta > Magnoliopsida > Santalales > Viscaceae > Viscum > Viscum album. The sequence continues at coordinate 18,274,865 of OY728155.1, forward strand.
ATTTATAATAAATCTATACATACATGTTGGATAGTTATTTTTTATTTTCAATATCATGTGTGAGTAATATTGACCGTGTTTAACTAGTTTCACAATAGAAGTGTGGTTATTAATTATTATCATATTGTTTATATGATCAATATAATAACATTTAATTATATTAGTTATGTTTATGTAATTACATACATATGGTTAGAAAATTTTTGTGGGAGGGGGGATGAGAAGGATTAAGAAATTTATAGGATACACAATGCTTACATTTAGAATTTTGATTAACTCTTGAATTTTTATTTGAAAATGTAGGACTTAAGGCACTTTGTTGGAGATAGAGGACACAAAAAGTGTATTGGGGATATATTAGAATTAAATTTAGAAGTATTTAATTGGAATTTATACATATGTTTTTGGATTGAAATAGATAGAAGTGGGTTCCCTTTATTAGTGAAAACTATAAAAAAATCATCGTAAAAAAATGTTAGGTAAGGGGTTAGGATTGAATTTCATGAGAGTTTGTAGAGTTAGGTGGGATAATTATTGTAAGACATGTAGGTATGAATTTGTAGCCTAAAATATGGATTATATATGGTGTATGCTTCCAATTTATTTTATAAAAATAAATCCACATTAGGTTACCCGTTTTAACACTCATTAATCTTGATTTAAATATATGCATGTAAATTATTTAATTAATAAAAATATAAGGATACAATTCATAAAAACATATTGTCAAGATTCATAATTTATAAGCTGTTTAATCTAATTTAATTTCTAATTATGATAAAATTAATTTCTAAATTAAAATATATAATGTGATGAAAATCTAATTTTATATAAAATTATCGTTTTAATCATTATGTGTTATTAAAAATATTAAAGATTTATTAATAATTAAATGGGTTTTAATTTAAATTTATATAGGATTGAAAATAATATTAGATTCATAAATTAAAGTAGACCCAAATAAATGGAAAAATTACATAATATTTATAAAAGTATCATTTTTTGAAAAATAACCATTTTACCACGATAACTAATATATAACTTTGTAACGAAATTTAATTTATAAAAATTAAATTGGACCAATTAAATAATTCAAAAAAGGGAATTATAAATTTTAAAATAATTTCATACGATTTAATATCTTAATATAATAAAAATCAATTTTAATATTAGTGCACAAAACACATAATAAGAGATTATGAATTATGTGACTTGTAAGAAAAAATCAAATTTATTACTTTCTAGTTAAAAACTATTAGATGTATGTTAGATTATTTTATTGTATATTTTATTAATAAATTAAAATTAAATAAATATTTTTCTGAAATACAAAAATTTCCATAGGGTATAAATTGGTCATATTTAGGGTAATTTATATTTATGCATAAAATAATTTTATTTTTTATTTAGATAAACTAATTAAAATTTATCAGTTCATTTGTATTATAAAATTCATTTATATTAATATCTACATATTGTTCATAATTTAGTTTCCTGTATATTTACCAATAAATTCCAGTTTAATATTTTAATGGTTCTATAATGTTATACAATTAGTTTTGGTTTGGTGTTGCATGTGAAATGGGATATTTAACTCATTTAATTTTAAATAAATATATATAAATTTCAAAATATCAGGGTGTTACATTATACTCCCTTAAATAAATGGAAAAATCATAATTATAATTATCACTCACTAATAGAATTAGTTAGGGGAATCTAAAAGATATTTCTAACTCATTATATATTTTCAAATGAGGTGTATACCTTATTATTTAATGTTAAAATAAGAAAAATATCATTTCTGATCATATTATTATCCAATTTCTTCATATTTACTTGGAAACATATTGTTCTATACTATCTGTTTTCACAAATAAAACAACTCCAGGTTTCTTTAAGACATTATCTATTCCAATTATTTTCAAAATCATTACATGTAGGAATTTAAATATTCATTCCTTCATTATCATTTTCACTTGAACTTCTATGAGACTCCATCCTTATATTCTTTGGATTTTTTTCAATTCCATTATGTTTACATATTAATAATAATTCTTGATATCTAGATTGGAATAGTAAAAAATATTTATCACATTTGTTCTTATCTCATTATTTTTATCATTAGGGCAGTCAACACATTATCCATGGTACCAATCATTAACGTGATCCCTTTAGGATTCAACCATTACTAAAACTAATGTTATTTAACATGTGTGATGACCAATTAACAACGTAATAGAATTAATTTAATATGATAAAGTAAATGACACAATGTATTACACATTGAGGGTATTAAATTATCTTTCAGTTATATATAAATCAATCTAAATCCATTAAATGTTTCTTTAGGTTGGGTTCTCTAAGATTCTATAACTTCATTCTATAAAATAATTAATCCATTATAATGGACTATGAAGAGAATGTGATTAACCACAGAATATCCTACAAGAGTTCCTAGAATGTTATGGAGTCTTAGGTACACTCATAATGCAATAGAGTAATTATATAATTAAGACTCATCCATACTTTTTCAAGGCGACTAACTCTAGGTGAATCAATTCAAAAACTGCATCAACTTTCCATTATCTATATAGTGATTTAATTTCTAGGAGAATGAAACAATCTCTACTTTACCAAAACATCAAGATATTATTATATACATAGAAATGTCCCTTAGACATATCCATAGGGATTTTTAAACTTCTATTATAAAAAAACTAAAATATTTAATATTAATGCAACTAACCTAAAGGTTTCTCTCTAATTTTAAAATTTATGATCTTACTTAACTTACCTACCCTTAAATTATCATCTACAAATTCCATAACCTTAATTATTTTCTAAAATATACTCTTATAAAAACTATACTACCCCATGGGTATGACCATATATTTTACATGACTTATAGTAGATATTTCATTTCATATATTTCAACGATCTTTTAGGTTTATAATTTCAGAGAGTTTATAAAAAACATTAACTAACAAAACTAATGACTTCTTAAAATAACATATATTTTTCCTACTATATCACAGATTGGATAATCCACAATTAGTGTTTAATATATCTAATAATTTATTCACATGATGCACTCTTTTAGACACATCATATGTATTTCATTTCTTTATAACTTGAAGAAATAGATATATAATAAAGGGTTGACCTATGATGCTTATTTTGGGATAAAAAATAAAATCAGAACAAATCACATGTTTGACATGGGGTATAACATAAAAATGTTTGCATAAAACATGAAGATATGTACATTTAATAAAATATTATTAGATATATATGAATCATAACTTGGAAATGTTTTTACAACATAAACATTATACATTCATAATAATATCACCAATGTTTATAACTAATTTATTCTAAAAGCATATTACTAAGGTCATTCAATAAGGTAAAATAAAAAATTATTTGGAAATACAACTAATGTATCAAAAACATTTTATCTATATATATTAATTATTTACCCAATGATCTGGAGTACTCTCCGGGTGCACCATTTATATATCTATCATTATCTATTAAACATAAGAAAATCTTATATAATTGCAACAAATAATAATTAACCCCAGAAATAAAAGGGTAACATTATAATAAGAAACATAATCATTAGCTATCCATATAAATATGGTGGATTTAATCATAAGATAATATCAAATAATTGAATAGAGTGTGTGAAAAAGATGAAAAATTAACTTTTAAGAGATGTAAGAAATTACTTTTGAAATAAGAAATATTCTTGAGAATTTGAAAACAATAATTTATAAAACTAGGTGGGAATAATTAAATTGATTAATCATTAGGTTTTATAGAAGAAGTTTCATATAAAAATGAGAAAAATTTAGGAATGACGAGTTTATATGGTAAAAAGACATCAAAAGATATTTTTCAAAATCATTTTTATGTTATTGTAAATAAATGAAATTAAAAGTCACTTTAAAAATTTATATTAATAAAATTGATATTAAAACATTGAAAACATTTACTATAGAAAAATACCATTAACAATTTATCGTTTTAATATATAATTGTAATTAAATTAAATGTTAGGTGGAGGATTAAATAATTTATTATTAAAATATGAAAACAAAATTTTCATTTTAAAAATATATTTATTGAAAACACACATATTAAATATGGTAATAAAGATTATCTTTTAAATGATGATATGGTGAATATGAATTCTCGGTGAGATACTCTATAATTGTGCGTCAAATTATATGTATATCATTAGTGGTAATGGAAAATATGGACAAGGATGTAAAACCATCATTATATATGATGATAATTATTCTTATAATGGTATACTACATAGAGAAGGGATTCATCAATTTAAATTAAATTCATTAATATTAATACTCTCTTGATAGGAAGATAAATTACCAGGAAATTATATCATATGGTGAAATAAACCCATCTTGGAAAAATATCTTAAGAAAAATAATTATATCTCAATAAAGTGATTTAAGTTAATAAAAATAGTTTCCACATTAGTATAATTTGAATTAAAAACCATTTCAAGAAAGAACATGACATTTCTCTTAAAACCCCATGAAATAAAATAATATGGTAAAATAAATTCATTATGTTTTAATCACTCCATATTAAAATTTTATGGTTTATAGTAAGAAATATGTCTCAACAATTGAAATTTGAGATAAAAAACCCCTTACCTTAATTCATGGATTCTTCTTAAGAACATGAATAAATAGTATAACACAATAAACTATATTTTTAACCTATTTTAGAATATTTTTAATATAAAAAACCTTTAGAACTTTATTATTTCAATTCACAATATATATATATATATATATATTATTTTGTTAATATTTTTTTTCAATATCACGGGTCTGTAATCTTGATCATTTTGTACATGTTTCCTAATAGCAATATTGTTCTAAATTATTCTCCCAAATTTAATCATTACCCAATCATAAAAGGTACATAAATTGGTGGTTTATAGTTATTTATAACTTTATAATTTTGTTTCATAATTATGTAAGTTATTTTTGGTGACGATGAAGTTGGTGATGAGTTTACTTTAGAAATTCATTTTAAACGAATGATGTTGAATTAATTGAATTTTCAAATAAATATATTTAAAGATAGAACCAAATAAAATAGAATTATTTACTTATTAATATTCAATAACTGTTTTCCAAATCTATCCTTGATAGGAATACATAGCATTGTTCATGTAGGTGGTTAAATCAACTTAACAAGAACAAGTTGCAATCTATGTGTGAGTATAGCTAGGAAAGAGATTACAATTTCATAATATAATTTTATGAATATTATATTGACATTATTTAGATTTTATTTAGGTGATAAATCTTAAATTTTGTTATTTACATAAAAATTTTAAATTAAAATTATGTTTTGAATTATAAATAAATCACTTTTCCAATTGGTATAATCATTTTAGACAGTTATTTTTACAAAGATTGATTATTTATAATATTAATTATAGAATGATTAATTTTTTATTTATATAATATAAATTAGGAAATAAATAAAATATCTATCAAATATACCCATTTCTAAAACCATCCTTCAATGGTGGTCATGAAAAATGAAACATATTATTCAAGGGGGAGGTAGTTTTCACATAGAGATGTGAAATATTTTAACATTTTTTATTTAATAGTCGGGAAGTAGATAACAGTTATACCAAAAAAATAATAATATGTACATATATTATTCCTAGTGATGTAATTATATACATATGTAAAGAATCATTTTTCTAGAGGGTCGATGAGATGGATAATGAAAGGATGTTAAAGGGTGAGTATTACTTATGTTAAGAATTTTGATCTCCTCTTGATGTATCCTTAGGATATGATTGACTTGGGGAACTTTTTTAAGTATACAGGCTTCCAAAAGTGTATAGTGACTCTATAAGAATTAAATGGAGCAGTTGTTCCCAGGGATTTATAATAAGGGAATTGGCTTAAAATCCGTGGAAGTGGTCTCTTTTTACTAGTCAGGAAGAAAGATAAATCATTGGAAATGAATGTTATGCAAGGGATAAGAATGGAATTGCATGGGAGTGAGGTGAATTTGGGGGGAAATATTGCATAGGCACATGTTTATGAATTTTCTACCAATAAAATGTATTATTTAATATCTAATTTTTAAATTTATTATGTAAAAATCGAGCCATATTAGATTTCCAGTTTTAATAGTTATCAATCTTGATTACAATTTAACAACAGTAATTTTTTTAATAAAAATATAAGATGAATGTTAATTAAAAATATAAATATGATTAATACTAAATTCAACAACATTTAATCTTTTTAAATTTTAAAACATGATAAAATTAATTTTTAATTAAAAAATATTGTTTTTAAAAATCTTTTTGGTAGAAAACTAATGTTTAAATCATCTTGTGTTATTTATAATATTTAATATCAAATACTAATTAAATGGGTGCTATTTTTTTATATATGTTTCAAAATAATATCATTGTCTTATTTTAAAATATTTCCACTTAGTTAAATGAATACACAATATTTATAAATGTAAATTTTTTGAAAAATAACAATTTTTTCATGGTAACTAATATTTACTTTGAAAACATAATTATAAGAAATTATTTAAAATGGAACCATTAACTAAATTGAAAATGATGATTAAAAAATTTAGTGTAATTTATTATAATTTAATCTCTTAAACCAATAATGTTTTTTATAAGCATACATAAAACATAAAAATAAATTCAAGAAAAATCTATCTTCTAAGGAAAAAATTCATTTATTGATTTACTAGTAATATCAATTTGATTGAATTTAACTAATTTTATTGTATATATTTCCAAAACATTCCATTTAAATCATCATATAACCATAATATTACAAATGTAAATGTTATTAAGAGTGAAATTGTTTAGAACATTAATTTTTAAGCATTAAATGAATTTATTTTTTATTTATCTATAGAAATTTAATTTTATCAATGCATTAGAATTAACAAATAATTTTTTTTATAAAAAATTTCATAATACAGATACCTCTCTATATTAACTCCTATTGAACAACAAAATTTTTACATTTCTGTAATGTTCTATGATTTTTTTTTTGATTTTGTGTTGCACGTGAAGAAAACTATTGAACGCATTTAGTTTTGAAGGACACAGTATATTTTAAAAAAATAGGGTGTTAAACAAAATCTCCTAAATTCACATCAAGGTGAAACCTTTAGTCAGATATATTCTATCTTATAAAACTAAAATGGTCTGTAGATTTTATACTATATTGTACTTCATATAGTTATTAATTTCATTAAACTTATCATAGATAAATTTAATCTTTTTATGTTATACTTCACTATATGGGTCTTGATTATAATTTGATCACAATATTATACCTAGAGAGATGAGACATGAATGATATCCATCAAAAATATTTAAAAATTGTCACACTTATAAAAAAATAATAGGTTCTGTTTTATTAAAGTATTACTAATAGTAGGTCTGTTGTAACCTAAGGCCCAATGATAATCCCTAATATGTGGGGGTGAATTAGGGTGTCTTGAGAATTATTATATTCAGAAGATTTAGTGGATCTTCCTTTAATATTGGAAAATAAACATTAAATCTATCTCAATGATCACACATGAGATACAAAAAATTAAGGAAAATAAAGAAGCAAAACATTATTATTTTACTTAGTTCCCCCATAGAAGACTACTTCTAATGAGATAATATAAATGTTGTGTTTTATGAAAAATAATCAATAATTCAATAATTTATATTTCAAATCATTAGATCAAACTCTCAGATAATATGATTCCCATATCATGATCCTCTATTCTTAATAGTGATTTATAGGAGGATCAATAAAGAAAATATAAAAATACATCTTGAACTGAAAAATATATCCATCTATTTTAGAACCCCAAAGAAAAATGGGTGTTCTCCATTATGATCTATCGATTACATAAAAAATAATAAAATGATAGGAGTAACCATTCTTTAATTCAAAGGATAATATTCAAAAAAATTCATCCCAATCCCAGCTTACTCACCAATTCTATATATTCAAGGAAATATACAACACTTTAACATTTTTTTCTTCTTATTAATTTTATATATAACTCTATTTTTTATGCATGACTCTATATGAACATATGAACTCAAAATATCATAGGAATTTCAAATTTAATATTTGAAAATTATATATTCAAAATACTTTCAACATCTTCTTCTTGAAATTACAAAACTGATTCCCCTTTAAGTGTATATACACCATTAAAATATATTATTGTTTTTTACATTCACTCTATAATCACTAAGAAGTTGAAGATGCGATGAATCACCAAAACAATATTTAATCATTAGTTTTTAAAACATTAAGAAATTTCATTTATTCATCAACCCCAATTTATGATACACATAAAATTTACCATAGCATGTTACTAGAAAATTTTAGATTAGTTCTTATATTGGGAAACTAAAAAAATTTAAATTGTTTTATCCTTTATTTATGGTTAATTTCTGCATCATCCCCAATAATCTAGATTGCCAAATCATATTTCCCAATAGCCTGGTGCTTCTCTTGGAACATGTTTCAGTAATCTTTTCTTAAAATTCATTAAAGCCTTCAATGCACCATTTTAGTGTCACCATTCATCATAAGAATTTTTGGATCCCCACATGGATTCTATATTAATGTGGTCTACAACTTATCCATGTTATATAGAAACCATGAATTCTACTATTTTATTCCTTCATCCTATTCTAATTTCATAATGTTCATTTTCTTCAAACTTCTACGTGAAATGCATTTCATTCATTTTAAACATCTTTATGTATTTAAATTTGAAAAATTAAGAATAATTATTTATGTTAATTAACATAAAAGTATTTATATATATATATATATATATATTAAGTGATTATCCATGTTCATTCCATTTTTTCTCTTCAAGAATATATTATATATCACCAATAATTTTTCATTGAATTTTATTAGGCCATAGTATAGGTAGAATGATATTTCTAACGAAAATTCTTATAGGTTTAAATATCTTACAAAATACCCATAGATTCACCATAAATGTTATTTTTATTCTCAATGATAATAAGTTGAAGCTCACCATGATTTGATGAGTTCATTCTTTTCCAAATATATCCATAGTTTCACACAACTACAAAATACAATCAATGACATCAAATTGTAAAAAAAATCCAACAATAAAACCATGGTTCTATAATTATTCCCATTTGTATTCTTTTTCAATCCACTATATATTTATTTCACTAATCCAACAAATATATTTCACCATGTTCCCCCATAGTATGATATTTCTTCTACAATTACCCTTGCAAATGAATCCCCTTAGAGTCATTATCAAACATTGAAAATAATTATTAGTGGGTTTCTTCTTTACTAGATTGGATCATATGTTAAAATTATAAAATTTCCAATGATTTAAAAAACTATGAAAATAACCACTGAAAAATTATATAAGCATGTGTAAATAAATTTTCATTGTTAGAAATAAAAATATTTATCAAAATCTAAAATGGTTTCAATTATTACATTATTGGATAATATAAATTTTTCTGAGAGTTCCCTAGGGATAGTGGATCCCCTTATCTTCTTACCCAATGAAATTATTTCTACAATAGAAAGAAATATAAAAAAAATAATTATATTCAATTATTAATGGGGTGTTCCAAAAATCATCAAACTAAGTATATTGGTAGAACTTCAAGGTTAAATCTATGTTTTTAACACAACTATAGCCTAATGTTTGGAAATTATATAAACCATTTAATGGTGAGTTATAAAAAATTCTAATTATACCAAGATTTTATCCACCTTCTTGATTATAATGTCTACTAGATCATAATGTTATTTTTTCAAGAGTTTTGTATCATATTCATTATTAACTCAATGAATATATTTTATTAAAAAATAATATAAATCAGTTCTAGTACAAATTCCCCTTTTTATTATAACCATTACATCATCCATATCAATTGTGTACATTCTCTAACTTCCCATTACCATTATGAAAGGTATGTATTAAACCTTTTTGTGTTTTTACTTTAATTTATTTGGGTATGGGTTGAGTTGGATTGTGGGGACACCTATAATGGTAAAGTCGAACACTTTTTGGATTTTTCATCTTTAAACAAGGTATTTTTATAAACTATAAAGATATTACACACTGTGTAAATTGGTTACATGCTGTGTAACTATGTTAAACACCATGTAACTAGGTTACACACCATGAAATTGTAGCTGGGTGAAATCCATGAAGCGTGGATTATAGTGTTATGGGTACACATATTGAATGGACATTACATGACATGATGTATTTTTAGGTCTTTTTTTAATGCGCAACGATGGGGTTTTTTTTATTACGAATCTCAGGAATTACATGACATGATTAAGGGTTACATGTCATGTAATACCTTGACATTAAAGGGGCATTAAAAATTTGATGTGTCTTCTATATTACGAACATTAACACTTTCATAGAATGTAATGGATTACATGCTGTGTAATACACCGACAACATCCTATCAAGGGAGGAAGGGCACATGGTTATTTTTAATTCACTCCTCTCCAATTCCTCTTCCTTTGACCCAAATAATTCCATAGTTATTCTTGGATCCTTCCAACCCTTCCAGAAAAATTCCTTGGGTGATAAGTAGTCATTTCATTGGTGGGAGATATGCATGTCTGCATTCTTTATCATTCTTCATCTATCTCTCTTTCTAATCTCTTTTGTTTTTAATATATCATCTTGGAATTGATGGACCTATGCCAGGTGGTGTTGGATCTTGCTTCTAAGTTTGGTTTTGAGGTCTTCTCCACCTTCGTTCTCATTGATAGGTGTTGTTGCGTGTGTTGAGTTTCCAGAAGAGGTAGGTGGTTCCATCTCAGTTCACCAAAATAATTATTCCTAAATTTATTGATTTATTTCAATTTTTGATTTAAATTCAATTTCTCAAACTTGATTTAAATTAAATTTATAAAAACCTGATTCTAGTGAATTGGGAGATTTGAAATGGTTCAGGCACAAAAATTTGGAAAACCCCAAATTCCATTGAATTATGATGTATTTATAGAAATATTTTAATTTAAATTGTTGAATTTAAATTGTGTATTTGATGGAAATTTTTTCAATTAAATTGTTAAATTTAATTGTGGAAATGAATTGTGAAAAGGATAAAATAAGTTTCGAATAGATATCAAACTTGTGAAAATGGATTAATATTATTTAATAGAAACCCAGTGGTTTTATCCTGTAAAAAAGGCATGTTTTCTTTATTGTTAAAACCCATTTTGGATTTAAATAGAAAAATTGGAATTTTGAAATGGAAGAATGGGATTTAATTTTATTTTAAGAAGTCTTAAAATAAATTTTCCATCATGTAAGAGTCCATGAAAGGCTTAGGTAGTTTGAGAGTTATTTAGACACACTCTACATTATTAATTCATTCTAAAACATACCTGCAGCGGGTCACATCCCCAATGGGAGGATGATGAGTCACCTATGGCCAGGGTCAGTGGATATAAGTATACTCATTTTTTCTATGATCATTTTGAGTGTTCAGTGTCCTATAGGTGGATAATACTTTCGTACCTACTTGGTAGATGGCCATGTTTCTCACTTTTTTATTTATATTTGAGTTATAAATGTATGCTAATATTGTAAAACTGATTTACTTGCCTTTGATATATTTACATAAACTATTTTATGTAAATGTTTTATTTAATCCATTTTTAAACTATTCTATTTCATGTAAAGTAAAATCCTATTCTGTATAATTATCTTTCCATAATTTTTAAAATTTATTGCATATTTTGTTTAAATCTTCCTTTTTAATTTCCAAACCTAGTTATTTTAAAAAATAAAAGCTTTTATTCTGATAATTTGTATATAGAATATATTATGGAATCTCTAGTGGTATCCTATTGGGCTTAGTCTCACATCGTAATTCTGTATTTAGGTGTTTGTAGACTTTCTTCTATGAGATTCAAAAAAAGGGATGGGATCTCTTGGATGTGGATCTATGTGTTGAGTTGGAGACTTAGTGAGTTGTGTCCTTAGTGACTTTGGGGCAGTTGTTCCTATTTTTGGTACTTGGGTTGTAGTACTTTGGGATTTTTATGCCTTGTAGTTTTCTGGTACTTTACTCCCAGTGGAGTTTCTTTTATATGCATATTAAATTTATTGTGTTACTTTCACTATGTATTGTGGAAAAATCATTCCCACTTACATATTGTATGATGCCAGGTGCTAGTCACAGACCTGTGGGGATCGAGAACTCATTTTGGCTATTCCTCAATTATCGGGATACCCAGGTACCTAGGATGATTTGTGACACATTCCTTAGTTATATAAATGTATTCTAATTTTCTCTTCCCATGGATATATAACCTGACTTATAATCCAGTTAATTAAATAATTATCTTATTTTTGTTGTTTTTAATATAAAATACATATAATCCTCTCTGTAGTAGTATATGTAAAAAATATTGATCTTTCGACACTTGAAAAACAATAGCATTGTTCAATATTTCTTTTATGTACCTCAATATCATCATTACTACTGATAGATTATCGTCTACTTAAAAATAATAAAACATTCTTAGAATAACCTAGAATACATGATATAATTAATTTTTGTTTTAAAATAGAGTAGGTATCCAGTAATTACCATATATTATGCTGATCCCAATACATTATTGTCCTCATAGTTTTTCATTTTTCATTCCAATAACTATAGGAGATAAAACTAATTTTCATTCTCTAATTCTAAACTTCTTCAACACAACTATTTTATATTTCACCATACAAATATATGTGAATCATTACCTTTAATGAACATGTAATCAATAAACATTAGTTATCTCTCTAATCATAGATATCCCAAATGATGATTGCATAATATTTTAATAATTATAAATGTAATTATATATGTTAACATAAAATATGATATCATATATATACACAATTACCATGAACTACTCTTCATTGAAGACTTTTACATAATGATTGTGATCAATTACTCCTTTGTTAAACTCTAATTTCGTAAATATGTGGTAAGAAGATCATTCAAATAAAAAGGTTCTTAATTTAGGACATATAATGCCTTATTCAATAAAAAAACATTAAATAATCATCTCCAAAAAATAATCCTACCATTTTTTTAATATAGACTTCATAATTAAAAACAACATTAAAAAACTATTTCATTATATCGATTTGATAAACTCTGAACTTCCTTTCAATAGCCAATATAACAAGGAGTCTTATTGATTATATGTTTAGAACTATAGTGTATGTTTTTTCATCATCAATTTCAACCTATGTTTGTCCTTTACAGAACATCATCAATTGTTTTAAAGGACTCATCAAAGCTCCTTAATCCTTTTTAAATACTCACTTGGTAAAAAGAGCATTATTATGTCTAGGTGTATCCATAAGTTACCATGTTTTCATCATATCATTTTTTCCTATTCTTCCTTCATGGACACAACCCATGATTCGACTTTTCCAACTTCTTCAAATGAAGATCATTCAATCTATGATAATAATGAAATATTCCCCATTATTATAAATAATTGGTCATAAATTGGTAAATATTGGTCTCCAATAATTTTTTTGGGATAAAATCAAAAAAAGTAAGTATTCATTGAATCATAGGTTTACACCTTCTTCACCTTTCTCATAATCTAATTTATCTTCATAATCATAATCGATTAGAGGTTTATGAGATTATTTTGAGTACATAGTTATAAATTATTCCTATTTACTCACTTATTTAGAAACAAAATTTATATAATTTTCATTGGATTTAGTTTTTACTTCTTCTACATCATTGGTTATTTTTTTGAGATATTTGTTAAAAAAATTATAGATTTTACTATTTGATGAGTAGCAAATAAATAAAATTTAATTCATTATGTCACCATGAATTCTCTAATTTCCCTCTTTTCCCAAATGAAAAAATTTATTCATAGTACTTTGAGATTCCTCAATGATTATTAACTACCATATACCATTTAATATAGAACTATATATTCCCCGGAAATAAGGAATTCTTAATTCTAAATTTACATAGCTAATAACATTAATTTTGTACTAAATTTTTGAAATATTCCATTTTATATAAACAGATTCTTTGTAATATTATTCAATATGAAGTTCCTTCTTTATATACTATATTTTAATAATCATTCATAACCATTTAATATTATTAGTTTATACCATTTTAATAGATAATTTTCTTCCTCTATGAAATTATATTCTGTCCTAGCATATGCTGAAAAAATTAGGATTATTATTCTCGTCTCATTCTAAAAATATATTTCGAGTCATCCAATGTCATTCAAAAAATCTCTATTAAATCCCATAAACATATCAAAACCAACCATTCTATTATAATCAATAAGAAAATAAATATATATCACCATAATAGTGAGTCGGGCTATGTGGGACACATTCATTAGTGTGGACTAAATTCCAAAAATATGATTCCCACTTCTTATTTTTATTTTTATAGTTTATCACCATTATTACCATTAAACAAAAATAAATATAAATTTTATTTTTTTCAGTTAAATAATATTAATATAATCTTCTAACTGTTATAGTATATCCATACTCTACTAAATGATTTGAAAAAGAATCTGGTTCCATAAATTATTATCCTCTTCTATAATAAAGAGAAACATATTTTCCTTATTTTATACTTGATATAAGTTCCCATCAGTTATTCATCTTTATAGAATATAATTTCCATGAATTCCTTTGAAATTAAAACCTTATAGGATTAATATGACTTCCAAGATAGAGTTATATAACTATATCACACCCAAAAAATTATTTCAAATGTCATCGACATATAGAACATCAATTTTATTCAATTAATATCAATAAAAAAATGTTTCCCCTTCCTTAAATTTATTAAAGGACCATCATTTCAAAAATATGAAATTACATCAACTCTTCCTTTAAAATCCTTTAGTATATTCATGTTACTCATCATGTGAGTAGAATACCCATTATCCATAATCATCTTCTTGTACATATTGTCAACTTTCAAATCTAACTTACTAATAATATATTTTACATTAATCTTATTCTTCTTTATTTTCCATTTAAACGAATTATGGGTTGAGACATATGTTATTCTCCTCTATTCTTATTCATCTTATAAAATCTGATCATATTCTTCTTCCTATAGTGGAGAAAAATTTGTTTCACATTAATTAAATTGGATTGAGTTATATCCACAACCCCTTTTCTTATATAGGAAAGAATTCTATATCATTTCCCGCAAATGATTATTTTGTAGTCATAGTTAGAAAAATTATAAAAATTTCAATATTAGGAGAATCTATTATGATGTTATGGATTGGTTTGGGTTCACTATTTCATAAATCCAATAGAATCACCCCACAATTAACATTTAGTGTCACCACAATAAAATATTATGTTTCCAAAAATATACATAAAATACTCCTCTATCAGAGGAAATTCATTATATAATATATTTATACCCATATATCTAGTTTTTATAAAACACCTTGATTTTTTATGTTATAAATGGTTATAAAAATCATCCACTAATACAAAAACCATTTCTATTTTCATTGGTTGACATTAAATTTTGTGTTCTCACCTCACTAATAAGATAGATTTTAAACATGCAACATGATCTTTGAATGTTCAACACTTTTTCAAAAATTATTATTTCTCATTCAAACCTTTGTTAATACATCATCTAAATAAATTACAAAATTCATCATCTTTCTTATTCCATGTGTTTTTATTTAGGACATTTTCTTATTAAAAAATAATAAAAATTAAAAATTGAAAATTTCCATCTTCAATTCTTTATCCTTGGTTTATATATTAAGATCACAATTTTTTTAGGATTTTCCTAAACAATTACCCTATAATTAACTCCTTTATCATTATTCAGTTGATCATTTTAATATTATAAACAATAAATTTCAATAATAAAATTTTATTCTTAAACATTATCTAAATTACTTGTAGATTCCATCATTAATCCTCTAATCTTCTTATTCATCTTTAATTTGTGATAATGCTCCTCAAGAGCACCTTCCAATGAAAAATTGAATTAAAAAAAATTATCTAAATGAAAATACTCCTCTATAACTATCTTTTATTCATCTAATTCATCCATAATATCATCTTTAGTGTCAATGATATACTTAATTTAGACACCTACGGAAGAATTTTATTCAGTATCATATCCCTATTTTCGAAACAATTATTTTCTCTAGAATATCCTTACAATGAAATATAATCAGTAAAGGTCCTTCATAGGAGAGATCATCATCATTTTTTTCTTATGATTTGAAAAAAATTATCCTCTCCATAAAATCATTTTGGACTCCTAGAAGAAATGTGTATAATCATTTCACAATGTAAACATGCCAGAGGTATCTACCATCAAATATTCATTCAAAACTATTATACATTCTTGAAATAAGATATTTCAAAACATCTCAGACATATTAGAATATTTCAATATCAAATATCTCTTAATTATCTACAACATTAAATTATATACATTTATATGAATGTTTTAATTATCATTTATTAATAAATTTCATTTCATATGATACTAGTTTTATATGTAAAACACTAAGAGAAAATACCATAAGATTTACTTATTCATATATTCAAACATTTGGATTTTAAATTCAAGTTTATCTATATAATATATTCATAACTATATCTTAATCTTTCATTACCTGACTATATCCATGAATAGATCCAACAACATCAACTAGAAAATTGAAGAGGCTATGAATATTTTCGCTTTGATGAATCTCTATGTCCTCAAATATGTTATAAAAACTATTGTTTTTTACTTCTTTACATAACTATAAAATTAATAAAAACTAAAATATTGTCCCAAATTACATTATATATTATAAAACCAATAATTTATTTTAATATCATTAAGAAATTATCATGTTAGATAATTCCGGGTTATGACATTATCATTTGAAATTTTTTTGTCTACTTTCACATAGACATTTTGTTGTAGTCATTTAATTAAAATCCATTAACTTCTACTACATAATAATGAATCCCAAGAGATAAATTTTTTTATCTCAGTCTATTCATATAAACCTAAAAATTATATCAATAAAATTAGTGCCCAACCATAGAAATTATTACATTATTCATGATGAAAACTTCCACTGACAGATTCCCTAAGATATAACCATTGGCCCAGATACCAATTTTATAGCTCCATATCTAATTATACACCCTTTGAGGTGGGGGAATTATATTGTCTTGAAATTTATTCTTTTATTAATAATAATTAAATATTTAATTAACTCTAGAATAGAGACCATGAATCTTTTATGATTATGAGAAAAGGAAATAATGGATTGTGAGAAAATAAATAATATTAGACACTTAAAGTTTCCATGGTTCACTAAAACTGGTCTGTATATAAGGAGAACAAATCAATATGTGTATTATATGATAATAAATAATTACACCCCTAGTTTTGAATTATAATTTTTATGAAAGGCATATTTCTTCTCCCTGACCCTATATCACTTCTTCTATTCCACCCATAAGTTTCCAAGGGTGTTATAAAAGATAAAAACAATACAAATATTGAAATCACAATGTTATCAATAAAAGGTTTACCAATAAATATTAATGCACATTCTCTATGATTTTATATTATTCAATTAAAAATGATCAATGTTATGGTTAAATTTGGGACTCAATAAAAACATACAAAAAAAATTCATCATTTTATATAAATATTTAATACATATTAATATACTACAAGCCAGAGGACCCTAAAGGTTTTATATTCTTAGAGACTAGATATATAATAACGCAATTTATAAAATATCTTCAACATATCCCAAAAATTTCTTCTCTCACATTACCCTTCTTGGACATTTCATAATTAAAAACATTTTTTCAAAAGATGGTGAAGATAGAAACATAATAAAGTGTGATACCATAACCTTAGTAAGGGTAAACATGAGAGATATCAATATATTATCATATAATATCATTAGATAAACATAAGTGTATAAGAGCATTATAATAATATA
Source organism: Viscum album (assembly GCA_963277665.1). NCBI lineage: Eukaryota > Viridiplantae > Streptophyta > Magnoliopsida > Santalales > Viscaceae > Viscum > Viscum album. The sequence goes on from OY728155.1 coordinate 18,292,981, forward strand.
AAAATATAATAAAAAATTACTAATAGAATATAAATAATGTGTCTTGGCATAAATATTTACCATTTAAAAATAAATTAGTCATTAGAGTGATGAATCATCATTTATCAATCATGATCCTTAAGTGTATATCATAATCATAAGATCATACCATAAGAACGTTGTGGAATAATGAGTATAAAATAAAATAATTACATTACCAAGGATCACTACCATGGATATCATAGTGGAACATATCCTTTATTGGATTTTGTTCACTCCAAATTCCATCATTTCATTAGTAAAATTTCACTCAAAAAACTATCATTGTGTAAATAGTCCATTAATATTTTGGGTTCACACCCAATTATAAAAAATATTATATCATTAGAAATCTATCATTTCTCAATTAATTAAAATGGATTAATCTAACCACCCATCTTATAATAAAAACCATACACATGTTTTCAAACAAATTCATAAAGGATTCGTAAATTAATTATAGAACAAACTGCTAAAAAGAAAAGGGTTTCAATAGAATTTTATCCTCCAATAATCATATGTAATATATAGAAATAATAAATATGGTATCATTAGATTATATCCCCAGGGAATCATAAGAAACATAAAGTGTGGTTAACATAGACGAAAAAAACCTATGAATGTGTATTTGAAAATTTATTTGAAAATAGTTAAAAATATATTATTATTTATGTATTCTGATCTACTCACACCCATTTTTGAATATGTACAAGCATTTATTAGATTAAATTATTATTTTTCAAACTACACTCAACTAATAATTCAAAGAAATCTGAAATCTGGGGTTAAACCCACATAGACATCTTGTTTAGGCAAGAAAACCATAAAACAGAACCTCTTTTAGGGGATTCCTCATGATCAATCTTCTTGGTTTTTTTATACTATAACAAGGTAAAATTGGTCTTAAATTAGACTATAGGTAGGGTTTAGAGTTTATTTCAGGGTATTAGAAAAACAGTAATTTGTAATATAATTTGGGATAAACCAATGGAATAGGTTGCAAAGAGGTTAAAAGGACACCAATTAACCATTGTCTATCTAATTGGATCAACATAAGCTAGAGAAGACTCCTTGGTCTAGAATAATTGACACCTAAGTGTAAGAATCCTGAAATCTGGGTAGAAAGAATTATTGTCTAATGGTTCTACAATGATCTTCTCCAACTATGTCATGGTCATTCAATTTTCACCTAAAATGGTCAAGGATAATTCAAAATAATTAGATTGATAATTTTTCTTAACCTTGTTACCTTACATAATAATTCATATCTTCAATAATTTGATATTCATTAGGTTCAAACAAACTATACTCTCTACCCCTAACACTAATAATATTATCTACACATGATGGTAATGATTAAAAGAAAATGAATATAAGAAAAGATAAACATAATCATGAAGTGATTCATAAATAGACAATCGATAATTGTGAACAAGAAAGAATCATGATCAAAAAGTTAAAATCAATGTAAATCATAACTAATAACTCATTGTGTATGAAAAAACTGAATAAATATACATGAGTTTATGAATAATGGTGAGATATATTGAAAAAGATTATGAAAATGGAAACAAATTTTCAACAAATGAAGAGAAGACACAAATTTACCAACAACACAAAAGTATTTACTAAAATCAGAAAATTATTGAATTGAAACTAGTTTGGAATAAAAAAAGATGAAAAATAGAGAAAACAATGATGGAAAAAAATTAATTCTGAACTCTCTTCATGTCATGTTTGTGATTCATTTTTAGTGGGGTTCTAATATTTGAAATCTACCCATTAGGTAATGAACATACACATCATGTATTGTCTTAAAATGTTGTAATGTCTTCATGGGTTTCTCTTTGGATCTGTAGGAATTCTATGAATGAGGAATATATGTTTTGTATGATTTACACAATATGTAAATTATATTTTTTTAAGTTTTCATCATTTCTTCTATTGAGTCCAAAATTTATTTTTCCAACTAAAAAAACCAAAACATAGTGCATTTCTGAATAAAACATGAACAATCTCTTATTAAGTGTATCCAATATGTATATATAAATTAATATTATCAAATTCTCCTACACATGAACCATTACTTGTCCTCAAGTAAAAAAAGAAACTCAATAGGGATTCTAAAGGAAACAATTATTAAACCCAGAAACATGCATTACAACCATGAATATAAAACAATGTGTAACAAGAAAAAGTCTAACCTCTAGAATCAATACTACATATAAAATTGGTCATGCCTACTAGTTCAGTTATTCATCCCAATTATTTATTCTTTTAATTAAAATTTAATAACTTTTACTCAAATACTATACACATTTTTCGATATACCTCATAAAAAACTTTTTATCATCATCCTTGGTAAAATGAAACTAGATTTACACTTATACCCTAAATACATGTTCTTAACAGTAATCTTACTATGGGTTTAACTTCTCTACTTGATATAGATAAATAAAAAATCAATCATAAGGTATTAAAAAAAGGATCAAATGTATCTAATGTTGAGTGAATATGGTAAAAATCTAGATCAAAATGAGGGTAAGATCTAAAGTAAAATTCACGTAATTCATGAATTGTGCAATAATGTGACTCATCATGGAAAACTTGTGTCCATGATCCAGCATCTCAAAGTGGTTCCATGAGTATATAAAGTAAGTATCAATAAATTTACCATGTTCCTTTATTTTTTTCGAAAATAATGTTTAGGTGAGGTCTTATATACGTCCTATAACCACATATGATCTATTATATGATTCATCAGTCTAGAAATGGTTATTTTTAACCTTACAAATACAAAATCCAATATCTTTTTCTTTTTCCCCACAATTTTTTTTTCATTTCATTTTTCAATGGAACATGCTAGGAATAAAAATTGATAAATGTAATAATGGACCGTATAATATCAGTCTAGTGAATGTGCCACAACACACCTTTTCAATAAAAATATCTCTTTCCCATCACCAATGAAAATTACACCACAATTTTTTAATGTATTAGAATGAATCTTACCATGAGCTAGGTAGGAAGGGATAATCTTCTTGAAATGGTTCCGTCCTAACAAGGTTATTCATGGACACTATGGGATAAAGAAGAAAAAAATGTGAGGATGGGTCTTAGAAAAAATTGGCTCACAATGATTTCCTCAATCATTTTAAAAATTTGTTCGTTCACTCATAATTTTAATAAGATCTCAATGATATTTAATATATGTTTACATGCCCCAATTATCTCTTAAGAAATATACATAGAAAATAATATAACAGTGTCAGTCTAAATTCCTCTCAAGAATGGGAGTATAAAAAAACACTAGAATTCACTCTGGATATAAAATCAAGTAATAAGCCTGATCAAAAGAGATTACAAGAATATAGAATTATAGTTAAATTAATAAAATAAGAAATATTTCTAAAAATTATAAATAGGATTAAAAATGGATTTCAACAATCTCTAACCTATATATTTCTTTTATTTAAATGAATTCAATGAGATTTCATTTTTAAAGAATTATTTAAATGAAAAATGCATCATAGATAAGTGAAAACAAGAAGTAATAAAGGTGTATGAAAATTAAGCTCAAGATAGACTCCACCAAACATAAAATAGGAGATATTACACACTATTCTAGGATAAATCATGAGAGAGATATAATATATCACATAGAAGAATTTGACATTGAGATTATGGAATCAAGAGCTCCCTAAATTGAATATCATTCCATGGGGAAACTTGTTGGATTTTGTGTGGAGTTTGTTCTACTAAATTTTTTTTACAAGGCCAAAAAATATACTATATAAAACATTATTACACAAGTTTAAAATAAATTGGAAGTAGAAAAATGGTAGGTGGACAATGCGAAAACTTGGAGAAACCAGCTTATAAAAATGAAAAAATGTGAGTAAAGAGTACTTCAGAAATGAACTATGAACAAGCATGCATGAAAAATGAAAAAAAATCATAAGAACAAAACTAAAAATAAAGAAACAAATATGGGTTTCCTCCCATAAAGAGATAAAAATGAAATGGTTAACAAGAAGGATAAACAAGTGAATCAGTCTGTATCATCCATATTCTCAAAAGTCTGATGTCTCCTATAGGAACTGTTGGATGTGTAATCAATATCATATGGATGATTGGGGGTATTTACAACCTTAGGGTAATATTGTTCATTAATATTATTAATTAAGTATAGCATTTACATTCTTTAGTGTGGTAACCCCTTCTATGCACGAATCTCAAGTTATAGCACCCCAATATGGCTCTCGACATTAACCAGATTCTAAGACATCCATTGTAAGAGTACAGATAGTGGTGAGACATTCACGTAAATAACCATATAGGATGAAGAAGAGAAATTAATAGATAAATTAATTCAATAATAAAATGAAAATGATCCAGAAGTATTAAAGACGAAATTTGTATCCCATGTATTTATAGAAGCAATGGGACATCAGTTTTAAAGGAACACAAGTAAAACAGAAATGGGCACCCAAAAAGAGTAAAAAGGGGGATGATACTACAAAATGACTACAAAGTAATATCAAAGTTATCAATATACACATCATCATTCCCCTCCCAAATATTGGGTTCCCCTAAATGTGCGAAACTATCGATATAAGTGATGGAGGAAAGGGCTGGGATATTGATAGCTATAGTGGGTGTTTTGGTGCTAAAAGCTGGATCGATCAAGGAAGGAGGATGTGAGGTGCCGATAATTATAGTGTTCTTAGGTCTGGTAGTGATATCCTTGAAGGTAACCTTATATAGGGATTGAATAAAAAGGCTCTTGGACTACCGAGACCGCTCAGGTAAAAATATGGCTGGAAAATAGGGTAGGCTAGTTTAGAGGGAAGATCGGTCTAGGTGGGAGATGGTGATTGCATGGAGGATGATAAAGGGATGGCTTGTAGTGCCATATTGGAGTATTAAGGTGTTGTCATGGTAATGATAAGTGAAATATTAATGAAGGGAATAAGTAGGTGGTGGAGAAACCAACACAGTTTCTCCATCAAACATGGGATAACAAGACATAAGTTAGATGGAATGGATTGGAGGAGTGCATATATGGTAGTTTCAATGGTGTATGTAGTAAAAATAGAGGTATAGATAATGGGGTTTGGTGGGATGGTAGTGGTAATATGGGTAGAGGTTGTGGTGGAGGTGGTGGAAGTAGTTGCAGCAGGGGAACATGACGACAAAGCTGGGTTCGTTGTATGTTGGGTAGGGGTCTCATTAGTAAACTCCAAATCTGTTGGTGCCCATTAGTAAATGTTTATGTCCTTCATGAAATGAACCATATTAGGGATAATAATTATTATAATTTTCTCCATAGTATTGAGGTAGGTGTGGATATGGAAGAGCTCAAAGTCACTAACATTCCTAGATGGATGAGTAACAAACGAGCCCCTAAAACCATACCCAGATTCAACCTCAACTGGATTAGGAATAACAACTTGAAATACCAATCCATGTTGACATATGGGTCACCCATTTCTGAGGAAGGTATAATCACCTAGATCTAGCTCACACTCCCGTGATCATCACCACAAGCCATCCGTGAATGTATAAAGTCTCTACGCAGAATCTAGAGTGTAGCACCTTGGAGAGAGGTGCTCTTCAGCATGCAATGCTCATAGATAATATGAGGGTCTTTTGTTATTCCTATCCCATAGTCCCGAAACATTATCCTTGTTAGGATTGAGCTAAAGGGTAGGGAAGACAAGGTATGTGACAAACTAGGGGGAGTGGATACCAAGTCCAGACGACCTCCCAATGCCTACCTCCAAGTTTGAAACAAATAGATTCAATGGACATGTTAAAAGATATTCATGTTCTTTTATAATCATAAAAAATTCAAAAATAATAAACATAACCAAATATTAGATAATATATTTGAGAATTAAAAGATATTGATGTTCGTTTATGTAATAAGATGAGAGTCAAATACAAAATGTTGCACATGGGAATATTTAATAATATTAGACCACAAAAATAATAATTTATTAGTTTAAACTCATTTAATTAGTCAATAAGTGTGTAATTTATTGATAATCAAGATTCGATAAGCTGGATTTCTCTTACATTAAGGGTTAAATTTAAAATATTTTTGCATACATCAATGTAATTGATGTAATAAAAGACAATTTTATAGTTAAAAAAATTCAATACATTAATTAATACGGTATAAAATAAATTTTATTGTATCAATAAGATAGAACAAAATAGTAAATTGAATATACACAATGATTCTTATGTAGTTTAGACATAGATTCATACCATGCTGAGTATGGATAATTATTAAATTTATTTTAAAAATTTAACCTTCTGGAAAATTATACCACTATTAATTACTAGTATCCACCTTTCCTCAATGACTACAATTACATTATCTTCCACAGAAACAACTCATTATTATTGAAAATCAATACTTTCTCCCAATTTATTTATTATATCATTATTTATGGAATAGGTTTAGTAGATATATCTATCCAGACAATTTTATTCATACTTTCGATGTAATTATTTTTTGAACTAGGTTTTATCTTCTTAAGAACCCATAAAACAATATTTAATGTTGACAGTATACGCTATTACCAGATGAACATTACTAGTTTTCATCAACCCCCAAATTTACACATGCATGATTAAGTAGCACTAATTAAACTATAAATATATTATACTCTATATCACACCCCAAATATACTTAGTGGTTCTCTAATGCACTATAGTCAATATAATATACCAAATTCAAAAATGAATTTATACTCTTAATATATTTTCATTTTTCTAATTTACACCCTTATCATTATATTCGGGGAACATCATTCCATGGAACTAAACTCCATGCAAACTATCCAATTATCCCAAGAGTAATTCACCACACTGATATAAAAAAAGCATCAATCAAGTATCATTTATAGGAGTCCTAGTCTATTGGATATAATGAAATATCAATCATTATATAGTCAATCATTATCTAAATTGATTATTTTGTGTATAAATGTTAATAAGATAGATGACATAGAATGTCAATCTAGTAAAATACCTCAACCTGATTCTCATACTACAATATTAAGATTTTCCATGGTATGTAACAGATATTAAAATAGTCTTTAATTTTATGCCTTCATCATATGTACATGTTAATATAAATTCCCCCTCAAATTTTCTAAGAAAACCCACTATATTAATACTTATATTTTACATCATGTAGAGTGGTTTTACAGTGTAATTAATGATTGAAAAACTCCCATTACTAAAAGGTTGAGTTAATTTAGAGATCTTTTTCATAACTATCTTATTGCATATTTAAATATATATTTATTTCATAAAATCAATTGCACATGATTTTCTTTAAGACATATAAATGTGTAAGAAGTATTGAGGAGATATATAAAAAAAATGATGACCAAACCCATGTAGCAAAGGGAAATATATAAGAGATAATATTTATAAAAAAATTAATGGTCATTAAGATTTTCATAAAAGAATGTGAATATTATGAATAATTTTGAATTTATATATAATTGAGGTACATATAATAATAAAGAATAAATCGCATAATGATGATTTTGATCCATGGTATCATATAAAATAAAAATAAAATAAAATGTGTCAAATAAAACATTATATGATCTCAAAATTCAAGACCTATTTTGTGAGACAATCATAACATAGTGGTCTTGGCTCTCAGATCATGTCATAAAACATAGTTAACCCGAGTAACTAACCATATCATATCACATATTTAACTAGACTAACCACCCATTTACTATAACATAATTGGATAAAATGACAGACCATGACCTATGATATAGTGGAATAGGATAACTAACCATGTTCCATAGCAAACTTGACTTGTATAACTATCCATGTACTATAATATAGTGAACCAGGATAGTAAGAAAAATCCCAAAAATAATAATTTAATGAGATGTAAAAAATTTCCCAACAAATTTCAGGGATGTATACTTCCAATTTTACTTATAACTATCGATATATCAGTAAATATATATTTCATATTAACCAAAAAACCATGGATCCATTAAATGTCATACCATTATTAATGAATAAAAATAAAACGATCCATACCATAATTTATAAGGTAAAAAAGGTATTCAATAGATGTAATTGGATGATTCTATGAAAATATATCCCTATAAAATTGGACAATATATAACAGAAGAGATGTTCAAAGGGTAAAATGTAAAATTGTATTCACATAAATAAAAACTACTTGATAAAATGACAATAAATTGTTTAAAGTATCAAAATTTATATATTATCATTTTGAAATTTTATGATCAAGGAAAGTATACATAAATAATTTATAAAAGTATGAGAAATTTTATAAATGGTATTTAAATAATATAGAATTAAAAATAATTCCATTGGAATATATATAAAGAAAATTGAATACTATTTTAGAGAATTGGTTCAAGTGTGAATCATTATGTAAGAGACAAAAATATTATCTTTCCAGCATTGTATGAAAGGCATATTAAATGGAAAGAGTAAGGAAAAATTATTAGAATCAATGGGAAGTCTATGAGATATATTAATAGAATTATATATATATAAATAACATGGATATGAATGGGAATTTTATAAATAAAAGGTGAGGTAATGAAATGTTCCCTTTATAAAAATCATAATAGGTGGTGTGTGAATAAATTGAAAGGAAAATACTTGTTTTTAAATATATAAAAACATGAGGAATATAATGATTTAACTTTAAGGTACACAAAAATAATATAATGAAATATTATGCACTACGAATCACAAATAAAAAGATAAATAAAGTGAAAACCCCCTTAAAGAGTTCATAATTTGTAAGGTAAGAGTTGATGATTAATCAAATATGAATATAAAGAGAAACTTTAAATAATATAAATTCATGTAAAAATAGAATAATATAATTTAATAGGATATTACATACACATTATGGAATAATATATATAATGTGAATGGAATATAATTCTAATAAGAGATAATTTGATAAGGTTTCTCTTTTATTAATTTTTAACTACCTAGAAAACATTCAATCATTTTCTACATTAAGAATAATTATAATAATAATTTTATTAAAAATCATATTTAGATTTATTTAATTTAATATTTATCACTTATATTTAATTATAATTATTTTTTCATTATACATAGTTTATATTGATCATTTAATCTTAGTAGTTCCGATTGTTCCATGCTTGATTTAATAAAGTGGCCCCTATTATAACCCCTTTTTCAATACATCAAAATCTCCAAGTTTTTTAAGATTCATAAGCAATTATTTCTTAATTAAATCTTATGATCCATATTTTTTCTAGAGAATATTCAAATATAACTAATGAAAATAGTTCAAATATTTTTTTGTTGAAGTTAATTTTTTCAACTCTAATGATTTATTTTAGTAAAAAATCTAATTTTTCATTTTATCATTCTCAAACCATATAAATGAGTAAAATTAATAATATTTTATATATATGAAAATAAATAAATTTCCATATCCCTTGGTTATTATAATGATAAAATATCAAAGAATAATTATTATGGGGAGTTGAACCGACTCAGAAATAAATTGGAAAACGTGAAAGATTTATTATGATTATAATATTAATTCATTACAATGTCACTATTATAGAATAATAATAGTTTTAAAAATAGTTATTCGGTTTATTATTTAAATTTGATAAAGATAATAAATAGATCACAAAAGATTTAATTTCTGGAGAATTTATTATACACTGGGAAGAAATTAGATTGTCAATTATTTACCATTTCTTTATTAAAGGATTTGATAAATCATATTTGAGTAGAGTATTATAATAACGATAAAGGACTATAAGGATGTGAATTTTTATAGGTAATAGATAAAAATTAAAACATTTGACGTTTTTTGGAATATTTTGAGAGTTATTCCTTTTATAAATTATATTTTATGGTGTTTTTTTGAATATGAATTCCTCAATGGTAAAGGAAAATAATTTTTCATAGAAAGATATCCGATAAATTGATAAAAAGTAAATTAAGTCAACAATTATTCATCAATACATGATGATTTTTCTTTCAATTTAGAAATAATTTTTTAAAATAATATGTTAACTATTTGTTGACATATTTCACCATTCACCTCAAAAGACTATTTTCATTCACTAATAACATTATATTATAAACATTATGTATTTTTAATGTACTTATAAGAAAAATGAACTCTATTTTTTTTAAATTCAAGATATAAATAAAAAAAATATTTATTTTAAAATAGATATAGATAATATATAGAAAATAATTTGGAATAAAAACTATTTTCTATCAATGAGTAGTCATATTTTTATTTATAATCATTAAATAATGACTCTATAGATGTAATTTTTTATTCCTATTAAATATTTTATTTATAATATGTTATACTCTTCTAGATAATGATTAAAACCACTTTATATCAACTTCCAAAATACCCATTAACAATATGTATTCCCAACAACTATGTAACCAAATTTCATTATAATATTCATATTACCATTTTTGATACCTTTAATATCCATACAAAATTATATAAAATTATTCATCATACTCCATTTTTTTGAAATTAATACCATATTTAACATAATTTTAATTTATTCCAAAACTATACTTGAAAATATGTTTTTTATATGATACCAAAATGAATAACATATCATTATTATTATCATTTTAATTATATTTATTACATATTATTTAATCATTTGTATAATTATTTTCGATAAATATTTCTTATAATAAAAATATTTATTTTATTTTATATTGAAATTTTTTACCTTAATGATATAAAATAATAAACATATTATATTCATATTTCGATTGATTCTTTTATACCCAAATCCAAATATATAGATGGAATTTAATATAAAATATATTTAATTATAAGAAAAAAATATTTAGGGAATACAAATTCATACTATAATTTATGATGTTTTAAATCATATCCATGATTCCATTATTGGGACTTTTTTTAGACATATTTCCATCATCTGCCTCATGATTTCTTAATGTATTCTGTTGAACCTATTTAAAATTGTAGAAATTACATGTGATCCTTCTTTATCTAGTATTAAGATATATGTCTTCCCTCAATCTTAAAATCCTATATTAGGTTTTGGGAGAATAATTACACAAAAATTATTAACATCTCATCAGTTTCCAAACATGAAAAAAAGTTTTATACTTATTTCTAATTCCATGAGATACTCTATATCATGATCAATTATCATAACAAATTAGAGTAATTACTAAATCTAATAGGGTTAATCCCTATAGATTCTATTATAATAATCTATGATCATGTTAATGACACCTCAAAATCTTATCACAAAGCGAACCCATTGTGAATTAGGGAAGGTTTTAAAATTTTCAGTTGTACTCTATGATGCACAAACATCCAAATCATAAATCACATATATCAACTAAAATTTCTTCAAATTATTATATGAAATAATACTTCCACTTCAAATTAATTCAGATCTCTTTGAATTTATCATTTCATCCCCTTTGGATCTTCATGTTCTCTTCCACTACATGTTAACGTAACAATGAAACCATATCATTTTATGAAATATTATATGAGGTATAAGTGTTCTTATTGTATATTAATATTATGAATCAATACTATCTAAAGAATTATCATCTTAGTTTCATGCTTATCATAGAACAAGTGAATCATCTAGAACTATAAATCATACAATTTATTTACTATATGAATTTTCTTATCCTCTATAGTGATATTTTTCTATTGAATAAAAACATGTTCCGGTCTATTATACATAGTTCTATAGATGAAGGACTTAATATCCTCTTTATCATCTTTTTGTGGAACTATGGTGGATATAATAAAAATCTATCTCAACTTTTAACTTCAAATATATCCACTACATGTTAATATATTTCATTTAAAAATGATTCACAATTCATAATCACGTCATAACATATTAATGTGTTAAAATGAAATAAATTGATACAATTTCACAATGTTATTCATCCATAAATAGTATTAATTGATATATTTTTTTATAAAAATATTTAAAAAAATTATTATGGTCTATTTATTAACAAATATGGCATGCAATTCATAAATAAAGTCATTAATTTTCATTTGTAGTTTATATTAAAGTGTTTGATAAATTTATATGGAATATGAATAGGTTATAACATGAAATCAATAATGTAGTTTTGTATGTTGATTATTTATGATTAATTAATATATTTTGGAAAATAAGTTATGGTGAAGCTATAGATGTAATGTATTTAAATTATACAATACATAATGATGACTATTATATTGTAAATAGTAATAGAGTTTCTTAATGTCAAATTAGATATTTATAATTTTAGATTCACATTGTACTAATTATGTGGAAACATTTCATTAACTGAAAATTATATTTCTAAATAATAAATGAAAAAATATTACACTATATTTCAATCATGTATGGTTGAAAATTAAATAATAGGTTTATATCTATTATTTTGGTATATCATTAATTATATAATAGAATCCATGAATTTTTGTTTAAGAGTATTCTCTCTAAAAGTGTAAAATGATATTTTACATTCCACAAGAGTTTAAATAATAGATTATGGTAAAAATGTAATATTGAAAATATAATTACACTATAACCATTTTCAAAAAAATATATTTTATTTTCATGATATATTTTCATATTAGGGAATGATATAAAACAATTTACATAAACAGAATGAATTATTCTTTTATTAGTTACCATGATCATTTTGGTTGAGTGCTTTTTATAATTTATTAAAATAATGCATAATAATGTGGACACTCCATATATTGTATATTTTCTCTATAAAAACATGTTCTTTTGTTTACACTCCTATTTCATTCCTAACACACATTATTATTTCCAGACAACTCTTCATTAAAACTATTCAATCTAGTTATAGTTTATACATATCCATAAACCTATAAAATATTTTGAAAACTAGGGATGCGAGATAACCATAGTAAGTGATATAAAAATAAAGGAAACATGTTTGTCTATTAAAAAAATAAAATCAGTAAGAAAGTTGTACTTTATATATAATAAACTTTGTGCACAAATAATCATTTAATATCTCATGAAATCAACATCATTTCCAAAATTTCATCATTAAAATTTTTTCTTGGAAAGCATAAATTAAAAATTATAATCATTAATGTTTCTTTGGAAAAAAATATAATTACTAAACACTTTTCATTTAATTGAAAACCATTCAACTTTATAAGATCATAATCATTCAATTAATCATAATCTAATTTTCTTATATCATGAAATAAAACAAATTCAACAAAAATCATAGAAATTATAGAAAAACAATGTTCGTATATTGGGAAATTATACTCATATCACCCTTATAATGTAATAACATCACCATTTAATTCCAAAAAATAATCTATTCGGCGATACTATCCTTACACAATGCATTTTAGCGATATATTGGAGCCAAAATTTATCATAAACAATTCCATGAACAATAAAAATAATAACACTAATAAAATATTTCATTTAAGTCTCAAATCATATAATAAATAATTTATAAAACCTAATCATAAATATTGTTAACTTTCACATGATAATAAGGAATAATATCCTTCTCTTTTGATAATGATTTTTCACATACAAATATGAATATAATCTTCTTTTAAAACCATAGAATCATGTAGAGGAATGTTAATAGTTACTAATGTTCATATTTTATGGAAAAAGAGATCATGATGGAAATGTTACAAAACATTATTTTACCAATTTTATAAATAATTTCAAAATTTACCCTTATGTAAAGGTTATAATGATTCATTTTTGAAATACTATAAACAAAGTCAGTGGTTATTGAATATTATTTTATAAACCAATTTAAATATAGAGGAGAGAATTATTGAATGACTTAAAGAAACATGGATTTGGAAATGAAATATTTAAAAGGAATGATTTAAGTAATTTAAAATAAGGTTTTAAAGAAAAATACCTTACCTAAAACACTTTCATAGTCATACATTCTCTAACTTCCATGTATAGTAATTTTTTCTAATTATTTATTTTAGTTAGATCCTTATTAATTATTTGTTTCTGATGCTTTCGTTGGGGTGTGTGCATTCGTCCGTCGAGGATGCTGACTATTGCCCCACATTCCATTTTTTCAAAGGCAGGCGACATCCATCGCTTATTCAGGGATGTATGGTCATTAATCAAAACGAGATAATGGGATGTCAGTTCTTCCTTCTGTGGATTCCTCCTCAGAACTCGTTACCTAGTCCGGGTCTCCCTTATAGATTAAGACATTGTTCATGAAACTCTTCCCAATGCCATATCTTCATGGACAACGGTTAATTATGCTACTTCTATCAGGACATTCCAGGGGGTCTGGTTAGGGAAGAAACCTTTGGTCAGGGGAGTAGTCATGTTGGACATCGCTGGAGTGTCTGGACGCTGGAACACTGGCGTGTCTGGGTTTCTTCCTCTTATGATAGGGATTCTCAAGGGCGTGTAAGCCCAAGGAATCGCATGTCGAGTGCGGGGAATTATATTCCTTGGGTATGTCTATGAGGTTTTCCTCAGCTTCCCATGTTTAACATAGGGTATTCCATGAATTTAACGTCTATAAGAGACAGATCAGACTGATCAAAAAACTGATAAGAGTGGATCAGATGGGTGCGATCCTTGGAGGAAGCACTGATACTGGGAATAACGCGTGGTTAGTTACCCGATTACTACTAGGAGTAGTGATGAAATGAGATGGCATGATCCCATTGGGATGTGCTGACCCAGGTGAGATTTAGGATAGATGATGTAGGGTTGAATGAATTAGAGGGGAAATGGGATGAAACCATCGTGAAAGTGACAGTAGTGTTGGTCTTGAACCTCTAGAGGCCTCCTACGTATCCCTGTGGAAGGGAATCAAAGTGCACGTAGTTCGGTGAGGGGATGGGACACCTAAGGAGGAGACCAGTATGGATGAGACCCAGAAGAAGTGGAACCTCCGGGTTGGGGCATGACCTTCTTGAAACACACAAGCTCGAGGGAATGACCAAGAGGAGAGATGGGTGATGGTATTGAACCTCAGAAAGGTGTCCTACATACCTTGCCATGCCAATAATCAAAGTACACGTAGTTCAAAATGGGGCATAGAATCGGGGTGTACGCAAAGGATAGTGACCTGATGACATGCTGGGGAATACAGGTAGTTAGCAGCCCAGGTTGGTCTGACACTCGATGGAGGGTGATAGATGTGGGTCCCAATAAAGTGGAATACAATGGATTAACGTTGGGTTGGTGTTGACAATGGAGTACCGCTGAATGGGGATCACAACGGCTTACCACTGCACGAGGTTCACAATGGCTTACCACTGGATAGGGGATCACAATGGCTTACCTTTGAATGGGATTTACAACTGCTTACCGTCGAAAACGGGAGTACAGTTTAATGTCATGTGGGACGATGGTGGACCAACGCGAAGTAGTTGGGACCGATGGGAGTTGGGCTTGAACCTCAGGGAGGTGTCCTACATACCTTGCCTTGGCAAGAATCAGTGTCCACGTAGTTCGGGATGGGTGTGGTGAACCTATATGAAGATGGTTGGGACCAATTATGTTTTGGGCTTGAACCTTAGGGAGGATTCCTATGTACCTTGCTTTGGTAAGGATCGAATTCGACGTAGTTGAGAATTATTTGCTGAACTCATGTGAAGGGGGTCGGAACCAATGGGTGTTGGGCTTGAACCTCAGGAAGGCGTTCTATATACCTTACCTTGGCAAGGATCAAATTTCACATAGTTTAGGATGGTTTGGTGAACCGAGGTGAAGGGGGTGGGAACCAATGGGTGTTGGGATTGAACCTCAGGGAGGTATCCTACGTACCTTTCCTTGGTTAGGATCAATGTACACATAGTTCAGAATTTTTTGTGGTGGTTGAACCTCTGGGAGGTTTCCTACATACCTTTCTTTGGCAAGGATCAAAGTCCACGTAGTTTGGAATTTTTTGGGGCTTATACTCTAGGATTCTAGGATAGAATGACATGGTTGATGCTTACTCTAAACCCATGTGAGTCAAGCTCGGTGTGACAAACAAGAGGCAGCGAAGACCTGAATATCACACTACGAAAGGTCTGTTTGTGGGAAGTGGAATGAAGCTTACATGTGGTTAGGAGACCAAAGTGGAAATAGGGTCTTATACATGTTTAGAAGCCCGATGGATGGAGACTTAGACTTACTCCATCATGGAGGCCCGGTGGCGAAAAATCCCAGAGGGAGAGGGATTTGGAACAGAAGAAGAGAGGAGAGCTCCAATGCCCATCCCCCCTCTCTAGTCTCTGGCTCGGAAGAAGAGAGGAGGTGTAGGGGTTCTTCCTCCCACATGAAAGGATAGGGGCTTACACCAATGTGGTTTCCCTTTCCCCATGGACAGGCACCACTCTGACAAGGAGGATCTCATTCCATGTGAGGAATATTTCACTCCCATGGAGACCAGTGGGCATGAAGAGTGTCCAAGGTGGGGGACCCGACGTGTGATGCAAGGGGTGAGGCCACAGTTTAATGTCATGTGTTAAGGATGATGGTTCTAGGACGTTTAACGACCTGTTTCTTGAACGAGACGGGTTCACACCGCACCCTAAGGACTTATATAACTGATACCCACCTGCCCTTGGGGAAGTGAAGGCATCTGCAATGCCATAGAGAGGGGGTGTTATGGATTGATCCATTGAGGAGTCCATGTTATCCTGGATATGTGAAGAAGCAATAGACATTAGCATGCATATGTAAAGAAGCGTAAGGATAAGAAGCACAACGGGAAGCGCCAACCAAGGGACATTAAAATTACATTGTGAAAACCTGGAGGGCCGCACGAGAAGAGGAGTTGCTGAGTAAAGGGGCTCACAGGTAGAAGCCTCACGAGGCTTTGGAACTCCATGTAGTGGAGGGACTTTATAAAAGGGGTATGCTTCACAAAGTGAAGTGGTCTAGTCGAGGCATAGGGCATAAGTGCATATGAAAGGTGCTTCGTGAGGTGAGAAGGTGTTTGGGGAGCAGTGCCTCATCAAGAAAGGGTGCCTTGATAGGCATAGAATTTCAAATAAATGAGCTTTGCGAAGCATAGTGGCCCTACCTTAGCATGTGGGTCACATGTGCAAGGAGGGTACTTCGCGAAGCATAAGACCTCCATGGAGACTCAAGTCCCCTTGGGGATCACCTCCCTTTTCGGAGGCCCATGGACTCCGCTAAGGTCATCCCTGTTTGAAGACAGGTTGAATTCATACAATGGGGGAGTCACTTCATGATACTAAAGTACCTTGAAGAGATCATGGTTTGTAGAGCAGAAATTGCTTTGTGATTTGGGAGCTAAGAAGGTGAAAGGTCGGAGGATCCATCCTTTGGGATTGAGGAGAGCTTGGTATTTATAGGCATGAGGCTCCATGAAGCAGAGCTCACTCGGTGCAAAGAAAAGTGGAATTTTGTCGTAACCGTGGAGCCTCCCACCTCCTTGCTCTGCAACATATTTAAAAATGTCAAACAGGTTCGCAGAGCATCATGCCCCGTAGATCCGTTGCGGGTTCGCAAACGTCAAAGGGGTTCATGGAGCTCCCACCAACTTTCTTTGCGGCAGGTTTGAAAATGTCAAATGGGTTCACAGAGCCTCCTGCCTCCTTTCTCCACAGCAGATTCACAAAATTCAAAGGGGTTCGCAGAGCCTCCTGCCTCCTTGCTCCAGGGCGGGTTCGTTAAAGGGAATATTTGGGCCGATCATGGTGATGCGGGGCTCCACGGGAAAGCTTCACAAGGCACCTTAAGGTATTTCCATTTTTTCTTATTCTTCCCAAATTTGGGCGACAAAAATTGCCCCCCCTCAAACTGGGAGCCGAGGAGAAAGTGAGGGTCAAAGTCTGAGGGTCAATCACCAAAATACCTTTGTCAATCATGGAGCTGACTTACAACGGAGGCTCAAAAAGTAGAAAAGCATCATGTGGGACCAGCGTGCCATGAATCTTACCGCAGTTGGATGTGTGGCAAAGCCCTAAGGGTCGTTTCCTATAAATACATGAGGTAGACCTCCCTTTTGATTTTCTCATCTCCATGTTTTGGAATTTTGTGCTCTCGATTCGCGATACTCCGTGTACTCTATGGTTTCTATCCCCAAATTAGGATTTCTGCTTTGTGGCGCACAACAGGTCTTTAAATTTGTGACGGTGAGCTCTGCGGCTTGTATCTGAAGGCTGGGGCAGAGCTCTGTGATCAATCTTTTTGAACGAGCTCTGTGAACGACCTCCGCAAAAGAGCTTCGCAAACCAAAACCAAACAACCAGAAAACTCAAAAAATTAATGGTTTAGAAAGAGGCTGTGAGGGGGTCCTTGCGGATGCTTCATAGAGAGAGGAGATAGTGGATAGTTTAGGTATAGGGGAGTTCGTGCTGAGCCACTGTGACCATAATTCGCTGGTGGAGATACTCTTGAAACCCAAAAGAACTATTTTCTGGGTAAGAGGCTGCCTCTGTATGGATTTTGACTGAGGGATGATTTATTTATCCCCGAAGCGAGTAGGGACAAGCCAACTTACTGGTTCAAGAGCACGCCATGCCAACACTAGTGGTTTAGGGAAGCTGACAACCATCCCGGATAGGACTTAATGCCTGTCAATGCTAACTACTCTTACAATCACCTAAAAAATGTTGACGGGAAGCAATTGCAGTCAGAGATGTATCCCCTACTATATCATACTATCTTGAAGGCGGACCTGAGGAACTTGGGAAAGGGGTGGTCCAATGAGTGGGATCTACACCAAGGTAGCAATTGTATAGATGATTGGTCCTGGGCCTACTGGGTAGGTGCCTCGTGCGAGGAATTTGGGGTAGAGCTAAGAAGAGTGGGCCTATATGAGGCAAGTCAGGCCCCCCCCCCAATTCCACATCTATCACCCAAAGTAGCTAATGATGGAGTTACAGAGCATATGGTCATCAAGGAACAATACCTTTCACCTACACCATAGAGAGGTCAACATCATTTTTTGGGACCTGCATCAGATCTAGGGGGTCTTGATACTCGGGGATATGTATGATGAGTTCCTCCTTATTATGGGTGCTTGGGAGGATCCATAGAAAATTCCACCACTATCGATGGAGTTGATGAACCTAGTACCAGGAGAGGACAAACATTCGGGGAGGGATATCCATTTCAAACGGTGGTTTAAGTTGTTCTTGAACTTCCTGGAAAATATGCAGTTCCCTGTGAGGCCTCGAACCTACCCAACGGGGGCTCAATGAGACAAGGATCACTCATACTAGCAGATCTTGGAGGATATCCCATAGAAGATGTGGGGATTCAGCATTATTACCAAGAAGTAACTAGTGGTCAGGTTGGGTCAATTCATTGTGCTGCTCATATGTGGTCAGATCCTACCGGTGATAGATATGAACATGGGTGTGCGACCAAGCATGTTTATCATGCATTCCATGCTGGAAACAGAAGGACATGTCAACCTCAGAATCCTGATGATTACCAAGCTATACAAGATGTTGTGGAATGTCAATAAGGGTAATAAGCCACATAAAATATATGGGCCATTCCACCTCTAGTATGGGTGGATAGCGGCGCATGTCAGGGGGATTTATGAATATCTGAACCCCATCTCCCCTCCAGGATCAAATTTATTCCCTTCCATTCTGAATTCCATAGGGAGCTTTCCAGCCAAGCTAACCATGCAGGTGATATTGATCTGGGTCTAGAAGGTAGAGGAGTTCAACTTTCACCTGTTCCCATTTCCAATGGGTGCATTCACTGATAATGGTTAGGGAACGAAAGAGCATCGATCCTAACTCCTTTCCTTTTGAGGTGGAGTCCTAGTGGCATAGGTGGACCATGAGTCCCTATGTAATCCATACACCCCACACCGATTCACCAGGCAATTTCGGTGCATGCAGCGAATGGCCCCACACATCTATTTCGGGGTGTGCTATGAGGAGCACATGTTCATGATGAGATAGATGGGGCTCATGTTCACATAGGAAGATGGGAATATGTACAACGAGCTGCCTCCACCCACAACCATCTTCATATTGGGGGAGGAGTATGAAAAAAGGTAAAAGGTGACCTACACTAGGGAGATGATGAAGTAATTGACCATCCAAGCCAGTGATGGGGTGCCTCCCTAACCTTGAGGTTGAGGCTTGATGGTAGCGAGGACATCTCGTGGTTGCGAGGCTTCAGTGGCGGCAAGGCCCAGACCTGTCGAAGCAAAGGAAGTAGCGGATCCAGTGGTGGCAGTGGACCTAGTGGTCTCAGAAGAGATGAGTTATCTATAGGGGAGGACACCAAGGGGATTCCATAGAATATCATTCCAGGCTCTGGGGAAGCAGCTACGCCAAATAAACTTACCAGAGAATGCTATTTTTTAGAGACCTGGGACATCTGTGATGTCAACAGACAATTCCTTGGTCTGTCTGATATGTGGAAATACTTGAACCATCTCAGGATGGATTTACTAAGAATCGGCCCTGTCAGGGCCAGCTTTACAGTGTCCCAGGTGGAGGCGGAGCAATACCTGGACGAGTTGGATGATTTCGTGCACTCTTGGAGTTCCACACATCCAATGAATGACTGGTTGAAGGTATTGTTGGATCGAATGGCCTCTTCATAGTTTTCAGATGCAAAATAGAGGGATCACTTCCTTTTTTCTGAATAATTGGACGATTTCTCCTAGGGGGAGGAAGCTGGTAGAGGGATCCCATTGGCGAAGGTTGAAGTTGGTGACTCGGACCCAAAGTTTCAAGAGTTTGCATAATCTCTCGAGGTAAAACAGTGAGTCCCTTCCCTAGGATCTACTTCCAGGATTCTTTGGACCCATACACTAATATTTAAACTATACAGGAGTTCCTCATACACAGATTCCATTCTCCCCGTCCTTATTAGATGTAGATGCGTGGCCTTCAAGATCTATGCTTGCGGCTATGGCGATTACTGCATCCAGTGGGGCTAGGACATTGAAGGTGGTTACCTTGGATCCTTAAGACGTATCTAAAATATGTGGAGGGTCATGCCCTGGGGTCTCTATAGAAACAACCACAAAACAAGATTGATAATTTGATCCATGTGAGTATCCTTTACAAAATTCATGACTGTCACCCATGGACAAGGCTAACTGAAGTCTGTTCCCTTTTTGGTATGCATAGTTCATCAAATGATGTGGGCTTCTATGGAAAGGTTAGTTGGTACTTATGGCGGCGCCTTTCCCAAGGGAATGCTGGTGGTCGTGGAGGTGGATACCTAGAACGATCATGCTGTGGTGCTATTGGTCACTGTTGGGACCATTAGTAGGGCTGATACAGAGATTATTGAGGTTGGATCCGATGATAAATATTGATTGAATATCAAGGGTCCTATCATACCTGATCAGACCCCAGATGCCGACCCTACTGATAAGTTCATGGGGGTGTTCCCCACGTATGAGGCTGCCAATCCCGCAGATTGGGAAAAGATGACCTCTAATGAAGGGGACAGTAAGATAGTCCGCTGCCGGTCATTGAATCTGATCAAGTACTTTATTGATGAAACTACTCAAGAACAGTGGATAGACCATATGAAGATACTTTTTTCGCAATTGTGTGAACTGTGCGCTGGGGGAGTGGATGCCCAGCATCCGTACATGCTCTTCCGATATCTCATAGAGGGGAAGATTTCGGAAAATGACAGTGGCCTTGGTGTGGGTTGGTAGTGGAGAAAAGAGGTGAACATCAAGAGGATCCAGGAGTATGAAAATGAGATTTAGCGACTAAACATCCGAGTAGATGAACATTCTGATTTCCTCATTGCACAATTAAAGATTATATCACAGCTGAAGGCCCAGCTGGTAGAGGCTGAAGAGATCACGAGGAATGCCTCCGAAGAGATGACCATTATCTGAACCAACAAAGAGCGGGCCCAGATCATAGCTGATGAACTATTTCCCCTCGCTGCTAAGGAGTAGATGGAACTGAATAGGTGACATTGAATCCTGGACACCACAATCCAGAGGGTGGCAGAGCTGCAACGTTCTTTTGACGGGGTCAACCCATCCATGGGAGGGGTCGATCCTCAGGTACTATGATGCTTTTAACTTTTGAACACACCTTCATGTTTTAATTAATCATGATAGATTCATGCATGAGTTCTATTATTCAACTTTGGTCTATTTCATTTCCATTACATTCATCGAACATCCAGCGGTCAGTCCCTAAGATCACATGGGTTTGTCTCGATGTGAGAAACAAGGGATGACCACCTTTCCATTCCATCCAAATATAAGGGCGTAAACCAAGCTCTGGGAATCTGGGGTTTAAATAACCAATCCAAATTTCTGGGAAGAAAGGGAGAGGCCTGACCAGAGGACGGGGAACTTAGAATAATCAATGAGCCGTCTTCTCAATGTGCTCTAGTGCACGAGTGGGGTAACGCCATGGGTGTTGGAATTAATCCGAACATAGGAGAGTGGAAGGTGTGAATCACGATACCCAAAATTTGGAACACTGTAGGGATGATGTGACAATGAAGAATAACTATTGACCATGTTCAAAACACAGTATCCTTATTGCGTTAGCTTGAAAAGGGGATAACAAATGAGGGCTGACTGCTGACCATGTTCGAAACACTGGGGATGACTCGAAATTTCTTCCATTAGCCTTCTAGAACATTGGCCCAGGACAGTAGGTGAGACATAGGTCGAGCATTCACACTGTTAGGGGGTTCTTTTAGATGTGAAGGAGTAAGAGGGTCTGAATAAAGGGCATGAAAAGTGTGAAGGGTGGAGTGATGGGTTGTTTAAACAGGGTCTAACACTCTAGAAATTATGCCACTGTGATGAGAACACATTAGGTGGGAATATCTGTATGATCAAAGAAAAAACATAATTCTGAATAGGACCTCTCTGGAAAGGACCTATAATGATCTATATTTTTATGTCGTACAAATAAGTACGATTGATTAATTGTCTAAATGTCGTACGGTGAGGATGACACACATAGTTTAAAGGTCATACTGCCTGGACCATGACCGAGCTCGAGGGGCTAGAAGGGTCAATGACCCCGGGGGCTAAGCCCAAGGTGAAATGCATGGGTGCCACTACGTATTCCATAAGGTTGAAAATCAATCCAAAAGTAGTTCTTAAGAATGGTGTGGCCGGAGACCAACGCTGGTAGGGTAATTCCTATCTGGAAAGGGATTTGGTGCATCCCATGGCCAACATGGGGCATCCTAAACTTGTTTAGGGTAGAACCATAGTTTAGCATCATACATTGAGGACATATGGAATCATGAAGTTTAACATCATATGATAGTATGGGGACTAAAAGGGAAGATCCTAGGAAGGGAGAACGTGATACGGTTGCCATAAACCCAATGTGAATGAGGACATAAGAAGTCCACAATACCCCACGTATCCCTGGGGGAAGTTTTTTTAGGTCGAGGGCCCAAAAATAAATGTTAGACTGGGCCAGAGGAAAAGTGCCTAGGTGTTTCTACGTACCCCTTGGGGATGGGAATCAAGCTGTATATAGTTTTTAGAGCGTAGTTTAACATCATGCAGGATGATGAAAGGCATGTGTGGCATGGATGTGCCAGCACACATCCTACTGGAACTACTAAGACCACGTGAGTCATGCTTGATATGGGAAACATGGAGTAGTAATGATACTTTCCTAGAATAGGAAGACACATGTTAGGTGCGATGGGGCACTAGGTGAATGTCGTCCCAATAATGTCGACCCGCCTGCTTGATGAACTGAGATGCGTGAAGGAGTAAAGTCAAGTATGTTTGAATTCCAATTGAATATAAAGAAGTGTATATATGTGAATCATGATGATCGATATCTTGAACACAATGATGGTGGCATGAGAATATGGGATAACTATTGACCGGGTTTGAAACACATCATCCATTTTGCGTTAGCTTGGAGTGGGGACAGATAAATGAGGGTTGACTACTGACCATGTTTGAAACATGGGACCTATCGCAAATGTCATCTGAGGTCCTTAGGGATGCTGTCCCAAGACGGTAGGTAATCCAATGTGGCTTGGGACCAAGCCGTAAAGGGGGTTCCCTCAGACGTGGTAGAGGACGAGGATCCAAATAACAGACTCACAAATCTTGGACATGGAATGAGGGGAATGTCCCCATGAAAATTCAACACTTTGGGCCCCTTATCCCAATGCATATGTGTACAAATATAAGACATATCAGATAGAGGGAGTCATGTCCCTTTCCAAGGACAAGGGTCCTAGGGTCGTATTCATTCAACCTAATGGTCGTTGGATGGGCCATAAAGGGTGACCAGATTTAATTGACTGTGTATAGGGCAGTGAAGTATCAAAATATGACATGTAGTTTCGGTAGAGAGATCTTAGTTTTGGGTCATAGAACTCAAATGAGGTTGTAAAAAAGTCATGGTAAGCATATGGTGCGGCTATTGAAAAACTTGACATGAATGAGAACCCATGAGGTACTCTCCATACCACATGTTCCCCAAAGGGTTCAGGCCTAGAGGCCGAAAGGGAGGGGACATGATTTTAGATTCCTGGGGATAGACCCAGAGATGAGATGTCTAGGCATTCCTACGTATCCCATGAGGATGGGAATCAAGCACTACGTAGTTTTAAGAGATGTTGTGCAGTTTAACGTCTTGTGCAAAAGACGTGGAGTGGTATTAGTTTATTTTCATAGATCTTGGACTGTAATTGAAGTCAAGAAAGAAGACACATGGTGAAATAATTACTAAACCCGACATGAGTGAGGATAGTCGGAGTCCGTATCACCACAACACTCTCCCCAATAAACTTCTATGTCAGGAGACCAAAAGTGAAAGTTAGGTTAGGCCCGAGACAATTGCCTAGGAATTCCTACGCATCCCATAAATATGGAAATCAATCCATACATATTTCTAAGGGTGGCATGGTTAGATACCAGTTCTAGAGATAATAATGTCGTGCGGGTCTGGACCTCACACCAAAATAAGCGGCATTTGATAGATATTGTTTTACTTTAGGATGAATGTGTGTTTTTTGTGAAGCGATGGAACTAGGATAGAAATTCCAAGCATTTCCATAGGAATCAAGCCATATGCAGGTGTTGAAAAATGGTATGGTGTGTGACTGATACCAAACATGATATCCCCTCGGGTGAGGACACCTCGATGTAGTGACGTTTTTTGTCGTGCAGCCAGGATGATAATGTCACAGTTTAGGGTCAGGTGATGGGACCAACCATGCACTTTAATGTTGTGCAGTATAGACATAATAGTTTAATGTCATGTGGGACCAGACAACATAGTTTAAAGTCATATAGATCAGAAATATACAGGAGAGATAAGGTTCAAGAGGGAATGTGCACGACGCGATAAAGCATACCCAATGTGAATGAGGATGAGGTACATATTACACCGCGTGTAATCCTAGGAAAGAATCCTTGGGCCTAGAAGGTCCGAGAATTTAGGGTTGGAGAGACTAGCTCTCAATTGAGTTGGACCCAAAGACAAGATGTCCAGGTGTTCCTACATATCTAATGAGGATGGGAATCAAGACATACATAGTTCTAGAAGGTGCGGTTTAACATCATGTAGGACAAAATATAGTTTAATTTTATGCAATACATTATACAGTTTAATGTCATGTGAGACAAGAGGTTGGAGGGACTAAATCCTTGAAGGGTAGTACATAGTGTAACTATTGTCAACCTGACTTGAACAAAGGCATACGCTCTCACATGACACACCACACGGTCCTATAAGAGTCGGGGCCTAAAAGGTAGAACAAAAGAGATAAATTAGTGGAACTTGAGCTAGACCCAAAGACTTGTTGTTTGGGAATTTATACATATCCCATGAGGATGGGAATACAGACATACATAGTTCATGAGAGAGGATGTATAAAGATATCTTAGTTTAAGGCCTTAGATCTCAGACCATGGAGAAGCGGAACTCTTCCAAGTAGGCGCATACCTCGATCCAATCCTGTGGTCCACATTAGTCAAACTCAATGTGGGAAACAAGGGAGAACGATTTCTTTACAACACATGGAATACACATTAAGGGGGAAGTCAGTGCGGAGCCCCTAATGACACCTTACTATGGTTTTGTCCTCCTAATGTGAAAATGCACCCTAAGGGACAGTACCAAGAGTGTCAAAATTCCACTTGGACATGATGGGGTGGAAAATGATGTGAATCATGTAACAGACATTTAAGTCTTGATGGGGTTGGAGTGATGATGGAGGATGAGTATTTACCGTGTTTGAAACACAACATCCATATCGTGTTACCTGAGATGGGGACAACAAATGTGCATCAATTGTTGACTATATTCACAACATGGGGCTTGTATTAATTTGTTGATTGAAACCCCTACGGGCATTGTCTCGTAATGGTATGAGGGACCTTGGGCCAAGAATCCATGTCATTCGGGGGTTCTTTTGGATATAGAAGATAATGAAGGCGCAAATGAATAAGAACAAGAAGCCAGAAATATGGGTGAAAGCATGTCCAGGTTGAATCTGACACTCTAGGTTCAAAACCAGAGTACTCCTAGGAACATTGGAAAATCACTGAAGAGAATTGAGGGACCTGACTTAAGAGCAGCCGACTCAATGATATGAGTGTAGGGAAAAGGATCAAAGGGCGCTCATGAGAGAGAGGTATGTCGCGTGATTATCACAAACCCGATGTGAATGGAGGCATAAGCCCGTTCCACACCATAAACCCCTCTCCTAGAAGAACGTAGGACAAGGGGCCAAGATGATAGGGAGGTTTCTAAAATACGGGAATGGAACCAAAGAGTAGACATTTGGGTGGTCCTACGTATCCCACAAGGGTGGGAATCAAGACACACATAGTTCTAGAGAAGGATGATTTGCAGTATATCATCATACAGCAAGGGCGGTGGTGCTCTTTGTTTAAGATCATAGGGATCAGACTGTAGATGCCTAGTTTAATGTCATATTCCTGGGACAACTTAGTAGAGAGGGAGAATCATCATGCCTATGGAAAACCACTATGCGGTAACTATGATAGAGGATAACTGTTGACTAGGTTCGCAACACAACATCTATAATTGTGTTATCAGGATTTGGGGAAAACAATTGACCATCAACCATTGAACATCTTCTCAATATGAGACTTGTATCAATTTTTTGTTCGATACCCTCGAGGATGTTGGCCCGTAATGGTAGGGGAGCCCTTGGTTCGAGCATCGATGCCATTCGGGGGACCTTTTGGATATAGAAGATGATGGAAACCCAAATGATCGGGCTTGCGAAGCATAGCATGGACTGTTCTCATAGAAAGGATGATAAATGGAGGATGTCTATCTCAATGGGATATGTGTTGTGTGGCCAAATAGCCCGACATAAATGAGGTTGCAAGTCCATACCACACCGCATGATCCCTAATGAGAAATTGGTCCAGGGAGTAGAAAGGGTCAAGGGACATGAGGCTGGACGTCCTGGACAACTGTATTCATATGTTCACTCATGTGGGTATTGCCTTATAATAGATCCAAACACCACATAATCAATTCTCAGCATGGGAAACAAGGAGTAGGATTAGGGTATCCCCATCATATAAGGGTCCGACAGCTAGAATCACACTCCAGCATGAGGCAGACTGAAGCCTGAAGAGACAACGATGAAAAACGAACCACCACACTCAATTTTGGGACATATGGTGGTGGTGACAGTGACCAAGGATAGATTTTGACCAGATTAGAGACACAACATCCCCATCGTGTGACCTGAAATGGGAACAAAAAATGAGCGTCAACTGCTGACCATATTTGCATTGAGAAACTTGTATCAATCCATTGTTCAAAATCCTCGAGGGTGTTGGCCCGAAATGATAGGAGAGACCTTAGTCCAAGTATCCATATCGTTCAGGGGCCCTTTCGAAGGATAAAGATAATGGAAACCCAAATTATGGAGTGTGTGAAGCATAAATGTGCCCGTGAAATTTCAGGGAAAGCTGGACAATAGAAGAGATGAAGATCTTCCGGGGGAGGGACACATGGTATGGTTGTGACGAGCTCGACGTGAATGAGGGAAAGATCCTACACCACACCATGTGCTTCAACCCTATGGGAGGTCCTGAAGTTTGGGGCTGGGCCTATGAATGAAATATTTGGGCGTTCCTACATATCCCATAAGGATGGGAATCAAGCCATATATAGTTCTAAATGTCATGTAGTTTAGCATCGTGTGGTGAGGACGTGGGAGGAGAGAAGAATAAGGGTGGGCACATGCTACAGTCATCGTAATCCAGACATGAGTGGGGCCAAAGAAGCCTGCATGACACCATGTGGGATCCTCTAAGAGAGCTATACCCAAGGGGGATAGCCAAAGGGGAAACTTGGTGATGGACTCGAGATGAAGTGTTCGAGTGTTCCTACGTATCACATGAGGATGGCAATCAATCCATACATAGTTCTTGCATTTTAATGTCTTGTAGGATGATGGAAAGTTTAATGTCACGGAGGATGACATACAGTTTAACGTCATGCATGAAGTTTCGCAGTTTAAGGTCATGTAGGAACAGACAGTTTAAGGTCATGCAGGACCCTAATGTAGTTTAGGGTCATCCATGAACGCACAGTTTAAGTTCATGTAGGACCATATAGTTTATGGTCACTTGGGACCATGCGACTTAGGAAAATTATTGCTTGAGGAACTTGGAATTGGTGGCAGGAGTTATACGCTCACCATCCATGGTAACAAGGGAGTATGCACCATTGGAGTAAACCTTATGAACAATGTAAGGACCCTCCCATTTGGGCTTCAACATGGGTGGTTTCTTACCAGGTATCATTGGTGTTCTCAGGGACAAAACCAAGAATTCTTGCAAGGAGTAGAGGAAAACTTTATTTTTGAAATATCTAGCTATCTTGTTCTGATGCCTTTCTAGATTGTGCAGTGCACGAAACCTATTCTCGTCGACCACTTCCAACTCAGCCAGACAGATTTTAGCTACTTTATCTAGCGCTTTCTGATCATATAAAACTATGCGTAATGATGGAAATTGAATTTTTATGGGTAGGAAGACCTCCATTCCATACACCATGGAATATGGGGTCACCTGGGTGGAATTATGGGTCGTCGTCCGATAATAACAGAGGGCGTTGGGGATATTGTCGGACCAAATCTTCTTGTTCTAAAAAACCATTTTCTGAAGAATGTTAGAGAGGGTTTTGTTGAACGCCTCAATCTATCTATTTTCTTGGACAAGATAGAGGGAGGTATGGTTAGAATAGATGTTTTACTTAACGTACAACTTCATTAGCTCAGCTACTCGGAAGTTCATGCCATTATTGGTGATGATGGCATGAGGAACTCCAAATCCGTAGATGATGTTAGATCTCACAAAGTCAACGATGAAACGGTCCTTGAACTCCAGGAGCAGAACTACCTCTTCCCACTTGGAGAAGAAATCCGTAGCGGTCAGGATGAACCTGCACTATCGAGCTATCACCAGTGGATATGATCCCACAACATCGAGTCCCCACTCTACAAATTTCCAAGAACACTTGGTAGTGTGTAGAGGCTCCAATGGAAGATGTATAATTTTGGCATGAATTTGGCATGCATGACACCTTTTGAAGAACTCGATGCAGCCGTGGATCATGGAGGGCCAAAAATACCCCAACCTCTAGATCTGGTTAGATAGTTTCGGCTCAGTCTAATGAGCCCCATAGGACCCCAGTATGAACCTCTGACATAACTTGCGAAATCTCAACTCTGTGAATGGAACGAAGGAAAACCTCATGAAACCTGCGCTAATAGAGGATCTCCTTAAGAACATGACTTCTTTGGAGGATAAAATATAGTGTGCAGTGTCAGATTCACTCACTCTTGTTCTGATCCTCCAGGAGATTACCATTTTGGAGATACTCGACAAAGGGGGTTCTTCAGTCAGGAGTCACTTCAATCACTACATCCGGGGGACCTTAGGGTCCTGTGGTGGAGGTGCCGGTGGTAAGGTGGCTTACCTGTGAGATGTCACCGTCATCTAGAGTGATGGGAGCAATGACTCTTCATTGTGCCACGTGGATAATAAAATCATCCGGTTCAGGCTCTGCAAGTGATGCAACTAGGATGGCCAAGGCGTCAGCTCAACCGTTCTGGGATCGAGGGACACGAGTGACTTCTAGCCGAGATGGGAACTGGGCCACTAGCAGAAGAGTGAATTTCAACAATGGTATGAGCAATGGAATTCTGACAACATAGTAACCATTGATATTCATGATTTCTAGTTAGGAGTCCCACTTCACGTTAGAATTGGGCAAATCAATCTTGAGGGCTAGCTCAAGGCCATTAATGAGAGCATGGTATTCTGCCTCATTGTTGGTGTAGCCTTATAAAAATAGAAATGAGTGCGACATAATGTATTGTGCTGGGGAAATGAAAACAACACCCAGAACTACTCTATTGAGCCTAGGATCATTGAGCCTTCTACCGATGGGGCTTCGAGAAGCACCATCGAAGTGCATTTTCCAGCACAGTATGGCTTGGTATACTGAGAGAATCGCGTCATCTAGGAAATTGAGATCTAGGGACTGGTCAGCAGGAGATGGATGGGAAGCAAGGAAGTCTGCCAACGCATGTCCGTTAATAGCCTTCTTAGGGAGAAAACTGATGTCGAACTGCTGAAAGATTACTACCCACCGAGATATATGACCTTTCAACATGGGGCAGTTCAGGATATATTTAAGTTAATCTAATTGGGACACCAACTGCACCTCATGATGCTGGAGGTAATGCCACAATTTATGTACTATGAATACAGGTGAAAGGCATCTCTTATCGATAGATAAATATATATTCTCTGTATCAAGGAGCATATGACTAAGATATTAGAGGTTGTTCTCTGTCCCCTCATTTTTATTCCGGTCGAGAAGGGAATCGAGAGATCATTCCAGGGCTATCACATAAAAAACTAGTAGATTTCCAGAGATGGGTGGAATTAAGACTGGAGACTGGATCAGATACTATTTTATTTTCTCAAAAGAAGCCTGGAACTCTTCATCCCACTCGTAAACAATGCCTTTCTTCATGAGCAAAGAAAAGGGATTACATTTTCCAGCCAAATTCACAATGAACCAGTGTATGTAGGCTAATTGGCCTCAGAAACCTTGATCCACCTGGATATTACTCGGGGAAGAAATAGAGATGATGGCCTTGATCTTCTCCGAGTCGATCTTGATGCTCCTGTATCTGAAAATAGAGCCAAGGAACCTTTTAGAGGTGACCCCGAAGGCACACTTCAATGGGTTCATCTTTAGGTGGTGAGAACGGAGGAAGCTGGAAAATTTCTCAAGGTCATTGAGATGGTCCTGACGCTCATGAGATTTGACCACTAGATCATCCACATAAAATTCCACTAGTGTCTTGAGGATCAGATTAAATATGCGATGCATGGTAGGATGATAGGTGGCTCTTTCATTCTTCAATCTGAAAGGAGTGACTTGGTAATAGATGGTAGCTTGTGGTACCCTAAAGGATGTAGAATCCCCATCCTCGGGGGTAATTTAGATCTGATTGTAATCGGAATACCCATCCATGAAGGATAGGGTCTGGAACCTAGATGTGGCGTCAATCCACAATTTTTTCATAGGGATGGGAAAAGCATCCTTCAAGAAATGACAGTTGAGATCCCAGAATCTGATGCAGACTCTAATCTGTCCATTCTTCTTACTAACTTACATGATGTTGGCTAGCCATCTAGGGTATTATACCTCCTTGAAAAAGTTGGGTCTAATGATCTTTTCAACTTCAGCCTCGACCATGGCACCATGGGAAGGGTGCATCTTTTTGGGAGGTTTCTTGAACCTGTAATGGTTTTCCAGGAGACTGAGGCGGTGGATAGTTACCTAGGGGTCTAGCCTGGAATCTCATCATAACTCTCTGAAAATACATCATCGTTCTATTTCAGGAAGTCCACATACTATTGTTTCTCTTCAAGGGGCATGGCAACACTGATCAAAGTGGGTTTTGGGTCCGCCTCGCTACCGAGGTTCACCTTCACCAATTCATAGACTGTGGTAGAAACACCCTCTTCAAAGGTATGGGAAACATCCTCTAAGTCCTCTTCATAACTTATGGAGGAATGATCCTCAGTGGGAGGAGATTCCTCTTAGTCGATATATCTCGATGGGAGGATGGTACCCACCTAAGCAGTGGTGGACACTACATCGGGGAACTCCCACTACTGGAAAACTAACCTTTACCAACGGTTTGGAACCGTTGGTATAGGCCTCCAAACCGTTGGTATAGCCTATACCAACGGTTTGAAGAACCGTAGCCAAGTAAGCCGTTGGTATAGGTAATAAGAAATCTATACCAACGGTAATGGAACCGTTGGTATATAAATTCCAAAAATAAAACATCCGCTGGGATTTGATCCCAGGACCCCTCGTTTATAATCGAACGACTTAACCACTAAGCTAACATCACTTTTGTAAACATAATTTCATAAATATATATAAGTATTATCATAATTATTAAAAATTTTGATTTATATAATGTTCTCTCTTAGTAGATCTGGAAAAAATTAAAGAACCTATCCCAACGGTTTTCAAAACCGTTGGGATAGCCCTTTAATTTGTGGGTGGTTTTTCCCAACGGTTTTGAAAACCGTTGGGAAAGCCCTTTCCCAACAGTTTTCAAAACCGTTGGGAAATGTTTGAGTGGGTTGAATTCATTTTGGCCGAAGGTTGAATTTGTGGGTGACCTTTCCCAACGGTTTTGGTGAACCATTGGGAAAGGTCACTCTTTCCCAACGGTTCACCAAAACCGTTGGGAAAGAGGCTCAATTCTCACACCCTTTCCCAACGGTTTTGGTGAACCGTTGGGAAAGGTCTCAATTCCCACACCCTTTCCCAACGGTTCACCAAAACCGTTGGGAAAGGTCACTCTTTCCCAACGGTTTTGGTGAACCGTTGGGAAAGAGGCTCAAAACAGACCCTTTCCCAATGGTTTAGGTGAACCGTTGGGAAAGGGTAGCTATACCAATGGTTTTTACAAACCGTTGGTATAGAAGTGTTGGGAAAGATCATCTTTCCAGTAGTGTCCTGTACTGCTGAAACCATATCGATGAAAGCTGTTGATCCGATCTCGTCCGGTCTCTGGTCCATGGGGCCGTAATTGATGATATCAAAGTAATAATGGCATGTCGTCTTGAGCCTATTTATCCATGCCCGATGGAACATGCAAGTATGATGTATTTCTGTCACCATGGGGTAGACATCTCGATACCTTATGGGAGTAGGGGGCTCTGGGATCACCTGAGCCTAATTCGTGTAAGAGTATGAGGTGATCTCTTGGCATCTCTTAGACTTTGGAATGTGATCCACCCTCATTATAGAAACCAAGAATCATTTTCCAATGTACGGGGCTGTAGCCTCTAATCAATGGATTAGTAATATGTAGGTGTCATCCAGATCTGTCTATGGGTTGGTTGTAGCCGTAGCATGCTCAACCTCATTGGTGGGAATCATCTTGTCCTTGCTCTTGTAATAGTCGGCATCCAGATAGCTGGATTCACAAGAGGAAAATGGAGACATTTCACCTTGGAGTACACCCACTCGACCATCGAATGAGTAATTAAGACACTGGTGATACAATGAAGGGACTTTCGTATGCTGGTGGAGCCATGGCCTGCCCATCAGCGTAATGTAGGCGGTGTCCTGGGAGACAAACATGAACTCTGTGCTGGCTACCAGACCACCGAACTGGGTCTTCAAGTGAATTTTTCTGACTGGTGTCTATTCTATCGCTTCATAACCATAGATTTTTAGGTCATAGGGACTCAGATCATCTTCAGAGATCCCCCATTTTCGTAGTGTCCGAGTCGGGATTAGGTTGATCCCAGAGCTTGTAAAGATAAGAAAGCGGCAAACCTCCGTGCCATTAAAATATCCTATGATGTATAGTGGATGAATGTTCCCCTATATGGGAGAGCCTTCATCTTATCCATATAACAAGATGATGGCATCACACTCAGCATGCTCGATCGCGTCATCGTGGAAGGCTTCTACGGCTGCTACATCCATTCAAACTAGAGGGGGCTTCTTAAAGCCTCTGTGAGGGCCTCACGCATATCCGATGTCAGACGAAGGGCCTCAAGGATGGATAGATTTTATGGAATGCTGAAAATATGGTTAAAGACATCATAATTCCATTCCAGGCATGAACTCCTGCTTACTGGGTGTTGCTCTATGACAAGAGGTATGGCGGGCCCTACCAACTGGACCAACGGCTGACTGGTGCTAGGAATATTCTTCTTCTCACTAGTCGAAGCATGTGGGAGGACCATTGAATGAGGTCTTGATGACTGGGACTGGTCCACAGCAGGGTGCGGCTGGTCATGGCACAATAGAGGTGACTCTGCCTGATCAAGAAGCACGAACGACGATGAAGGTGGACCTGATGTCACCAGATGATAAGGCTGAACATGATGAACTTTGCGCTGGGCTTGTTACTTGGTTTCGGTAGCATGCACATCCTGGATGGAAGTGCTGACCGAGGAACTCTGACAACCCAAATTTCAGCAGCTTCATCGATGCTGATGGTGGCAGGGGACATTGGGAGGATCTTCCTGATGCTCCTCATCGTCAAGAATCATGTAGGGGTTTACCAGCTCTATGATATTAACCAGGGCATACCCTTGACTATCACTCAAAGATTCATCCTCTACCAGATAGATTCTGGGAGGAATATTCATCTCCAGAGGCATGAATTCACCGAGAGTACTAGATGAAGATGACATTGGTAGGGGAATTTGTTTTCCCTTGCGTCATCGATGTTTTCTCTTCTAGGAAGAGGATGGATGAGCCACTGACATAAAGGTACTGGTGGTGGATGGCGCGGTATCTTCTAAAGGTTTGGATTGATTCAGGTTCGCACAAATAATAATATGGGCATGGTCGACTGTCATGCAAGCCATACAATCGTCATACGTCTGGGACCTGTGGTTAGAAACCTGATGCCACTCGCCTTCACTGTCACTACTACTGTCTGGATTTACGAAGACACAGGCCACCTGTGCTAAGTCTAGGCCTAACTAAACTATGTTGTTATCCACCAAGTCTTGAATCTAGTCTTTAGACACATAGCACTATTTGAGGGTGTTCCCTAAGATCTGGTGATAAGGGCAGTAATTAGGGAAATCGGCAAGGTTCACCTCTTCTGGACTCCTGCATTCAAGAAAATGTACAATCCCCTACTCTAAGGCTCTATGGAAATAACCATGAACCTGAGCCTCGTTAAATGAGTAGGTCTAGTTTCTCATATACGGGAAGGGGGATCTAGGAGCCTGGCCCTAACGAGGGGCTGGAGGAGCCTGTTGAGGAGGTGGGACCTGGTTATCTCGCCTGGCCGGTGGCGGCGTGTTTCGCGGGGGCGCCTGCTGATTCAGAGGCAGACACAACATGGACAGAGGATACTCCTAAGGTAGAGGGCCTCTACAAGGCTATGTTGGTGGCTCTGTTGGTTACAACTCCAGTTTCTTGGGGACATCTATCTGTGCCACTCCGATGGGCTCGACCCTAGAATCCCTTCTTGTGGGGATTGCAGGAGGCAACAAATGTGCCTAGCTGGTCTATTGCAAGGAATCTTCTAGGAACTAGGCCTTATCAAAGAAGTATCAGAATCCTATGTGGTAGTTCTGGGTGATCAAAGAGGGGATCAGTTCTATCTTGACATTCCCTACACACATCATCAGTAGTTTCTCCTGAATCAGTGGCATGTCAAGGGAGTATGTGCGCCCTTTCCAACGGGCGACAAAGTCTGCAACGTGATCATTAGGCCTCTTCTTGAACTTGAAGAGGTCCACGATACTCATCTTCCAAGTGGTATAATTTAACTGGTAGAGAAATTTCTTATGGAGGCCTTCCCAGTTAGCTACTTATCTGATGGGGAGCTAGCTGTACCAGAGGAACACAAGCCCTTCCAGTGTCTGTATGAAGCATCGGAGTTTGGAGGCCTCCTGCTATGCTGGAGTTCACAAAATGTGTCCACACCTTGAAATGAGGTGGTCTAGAGGATGCAGTAGATTGACCATCCCGTTGAAGGGGGAAAAGTTGGATATTTGGAACATGGGGGAGCTAGCACATCATCTGCCCACACTGGATATGGCCTGCCATCAGGCGGGATTGCGACCTGTCAAGTCTCTAAATCTTCTAGGCGGGTGATTAGTGCTGCCATAGGATCATCTGGGCGAGGATTCCTATCTTTAAGGGGATCCCTGACCACCAGTACATTAGAGGGGTCTTCAAGATGATAATCACGCCCAATGACTCATGGAGCAGTTGGAGGAATGACCTGCGGAGCCGCTGGGGGAACCTGAGCAGGGCCGCGAAGATTGTCACACCTTTTAGGAGGATTTGGTGACACATATCGCACCCTCTTGCTGTAAGTTCCACCCTCGGCCCTGTCTGCATAGACAGGATGATCAAGGTCACTTAGAGGCAATTTTCCAAGGGCAACTTGTGCCTTACCCTACTGCCCCGGCCGAGGATCACCGTAGTCTGGTCACTGCTTTGCAGTGCATTTAGTAAGGAGGTTGTCAACCATCTACTTGTGCTCTGTATGTTTCTGACACAAGACGGATTTTTTGGGATTATCTTCCGCCTTTTGCACTAATCTAGATGGTCCGGAGGGTTTGACATCTCTGAGGTTCTCCTTACCCTTTTTGGGATTTCTGCTGAGGACCAGCGCCTAAGTTTCGACAGGAAGACCCAATATATTCTTCTATTGATGAGTAATCATTCCCAATAGATCTAATAGGTGTGAAACTCAATCTGGGAGTAGGTACTCTCCAATAAGCTCTAGCTCATTCTCACCCCCGGCAGGTCGGCCATTTTAACTGAAACCTTGACCAGAGGCATATCCTCTATGTCGCCCAGAAAATTAGGCTGGCGCCAGATAGAGCTGAAATATAGGGCCGCATATTGCCCCCAACCACTGATTTTTCACATGGGGAGAAGCCTCCTTGACTATCCTGTGGAGAACTTTAAAGATCTAGACACATCATTGTTGGAGGGTCCTATGGAGACCTGGTGACTTAGGGTGCTTGGCCATGGGGAGTGTGGTCAGGTCAACCAATCAACATTGTTGGACAATATCCTCAAAGTGCATATGACGCTAGTGGTAGACCACTCATTGATGGAACAGAAAGAAATGAGTAACCCGAAGGGTTTGGAAAAATCATCTGACCTCCTCCTAGGTGAGTGATTTTGGTGCACTAAAATTCAGTGCTGCAACTGGCCAGAAAATCTTAGGGAAATGGTCCTCTGTGAGAATTTCACAAAAGCTCCTTGTTCCAGATTCACGGTCTGGGCATTTTTCCCCCACTCGTCAAATGGAGACGGCTATGGAACCGATAGCGGTAGTGAAGAAGACCGCTGGGATGGAAGGCTGGAAGGGGGGCGGGGGAATACTGCGAGCAAGCTGACATACCACCACATCTCAAGCTAACCTCTGAAGAGAGTAGTGACTTAGCCCCCACATCATGGTAGGATGGGCTGACGACTGTAGTTTATAGAATAGGGACTAAATATACTGGTGATAGACCACACTACTGCTTATCTTCCATTGGCCCCCAGAATTGCTCTCCGTGATCTCTGGTCGAGGTAGAGTGTGCTTCTGGTGACGATGGTGGCGATTTCACGGTGGGAACCTATGTAGTTTCCAAAATTATGTCCTCTTGGATGTACTGCAGAGGGAGGAGGGAATCTTATGGACCTCAAATTCTGGAATTTTGACGCTTATGTGCCTTGTTCCTGCCCCAACCCTTGACACAGAGGATCTTGGCGAGGGTTTCATTACTGAGCCATATTTCGCCGCCCAATCTGAGAAGCAGTTGGGTTTGATCTCGGTCTGAATCTCCCCATTATAATTTTTGTGGTAGTGAAGACCTACCCTCCTTCTCTAAGATGGCTCCTCAGGACATGGTAGATTGTCGGCACAAGTAGGACCTTTAGCCGTACTGGTGTTGGGATGGAGATGACATTTGCTTGAGTGAACTGGGGTGTGAGGAGCACCTAGAAATTTATCACAGGGAAATCGGGGAGGAACTACACTCCCATTGAATGATGGGCGTAAGGGATCCCCTAAGATAGTGCTAGAGTGGGTAGGACCTCCGCTGAAGATGGTAGGAGCATGGGTAGGACCTCCATGTTTGTTTCCCCTAACAATGTTAGTGCGAGAAGGGGCCTCGTACCGGTCAAGCTGAACACGGGTAGGACCTCCATGCAGGGTGTTGGTGAAGTGAAGATGACATTAACTCCTCTGATTTATGAGGCTAGGAAAACCTTCGTCATCTGCTGTAAGGACATGGTGTAGAACCCCATACTTGAGATTGGCTGGGTGTGTAACATCTCCATTCTGACGGTCTACAATAGGAGGAATGACCCCATACCTGATATAATGAGCGTGGGAGAGGCTTCCTTACTAAGTGTCACTTCCTTGGGCAGGAACCTCATTCATATTAAAGGTATCATGGGGTATAACTCCATGCCGAGCTTGATAGTGGGGATGACACACGTTCTCAATAGCGGTGATACAGGGAGGCCACAATACTGGGTGTCATCGCTTCAGGTATGTCCGTGGCGGCCACTACCTACATTGATGACTGAGAGATTTGACCCAACCTTCCCATGGGGTGGTTGGGGCCTCAATACGGGTCGGGTATATAAGTTCCCCTGCTCAGAATACACAATAAGTTGATGATATACGTCGGTGGTGACGCGAGACACAATAGTTGTTGAAGTTGACACCCCTTTGCAGGTGTCCTCCTTGGCCTAAGCCTGGTGCTGGCATTGGGTCAGTCGGAGCGGGGCCGGTGGTGCAGGCACATATCTCACCTGATCCTCAACACGTGGGACCCAAAAGTGGCATTGGCGTGGCCTAGTGGGGGCCCTAATTGGGTGTCCCTAGGATGAGATCCCGGCTGGGCTAGCCCGGACATCCCCCACCTCATCGGCGTGGGGGAGGATGTCATCGAAGCATTCGGGAGAGAGGCTCCCAAAAGTATTGTGCATCGGAGTGGGGAGTAGTGGCTCCTTATATGACCCATGGGGCTGTAGTGGCAATGAGGCACAAATTCCAATAAACCCTAGCGATCCATTTCCTCTGTTGGAATAATCCACACCTCCTCGTATCAGCGGATGAGGTCATCTATTACCCTTCGTTGAGCGAATTCAGAAGGGGAGATGGGGTGTGGGTGCCCAACATCTATAGGTGTGGAAGCTGTTGCAGAAGCAGTGGGGCCACGCGGGATTATCGTATTGGCGCTTCCAGTAACCCTCCATCGATGGGTGGATGGAAATTGGTTTCCAGTAGCGGCAACTTGGGTCTTGACATGAAGGGAGATTAAACCATTTGTGCTGAAACAAGGAAATCAACGTCCAGTGCCCCAACGCCATTATGTATTCCATGACTGGAAAGAAGGATCCATGCCAACAACATTGTAGACTGGGATTCCCAACGTTCAACTGCCCCCAACTTTTGGTGAGTTTCACGCCAGACCCACTATTTTCATGGCAGGACCTGGCACCTGATAACTGGATCTAGTGACACACTATTCCACTGATTTATCGAACGCTACTAAACTCCATATTGAGGATAAGAAATTGATGTCAGTTTCACCATTTCTGTTTCTGATTCTTTCACCGGGGAATGCACATTTGTCCGTTGAGGACGTGTTAACTGTTGCCCCATATTACCACTTTCAAAAGATGGGCGACATCCATCTCTTATTAAGGGATGTTTCCTCCTTGATCAATACGGGATGATGGGATGTCAGTTCTTCCTTCTATAGATTCCTCCTCGAAACTCGTTACCCAGTCACGGTCTCCCATACAGATTAAGACGTTGTTCATGAAACCCTTCCCATTTCCATATATTCATGGACACTGGTTAATTACTCTGCTTCTGTTAGGACATTCAGGGGGTCTTGTCAGGGAAACAACCTTCGATCGGGGGATTAGTCATGTTGGACATCACGAGCATATCTGGACTCTAGAACACTGGCATGTCCCAGTTTCTTCCTCTAATGATAGATCTTATCTAGTGTGTGGAATCTAGAGGCATCCCACATCATGTGCAGGGAATTGTATTCTATGTGCATGTCTCTGAGGTTCTCTTTAGCTTCCCATGTTTGACACAGGGTATGCTATGAATTTAACATCTAGAGAAGACATATCAGACTGATCAAAACACTAATAAGATGGGATCAGATAAGTGTGACCCCTATATGAAGCACTTATACTGGGGATAATGCGTGGTTAGTTACCTTATTGCAACAAAAATCATTAAGGAAATGAGATGCCAAGATCCCACTGGGATGTGGTGGCCTAGGTGAGAATCAGGATAGACGATGGAGGGTTGAATAATGTAGAGGTGAAATGGTATGGAAACATTGTGAAAGTGATAGTAGTTTTGGGATTAAACCTTGGGAGGCCTCCTACGTATCCTCGTGGCAGGGAATCAAAGTCCACATTATTCGGTGAGGGGATGAGACACCTAAGGAGGTGACCCATATGGATGAGACCTAGAGGAAGTGGAACCTCTGGGTTGCGGCATGACCTTCCCGAAACACATAGGATCGAGGGAAAGACCAGGATGAGAGATGGGTGATGGGATTGAACCTTAGGAAGGTTTCCTACATACCTTCCTTAGAAAGAATAAAAGTCTATGTAGTTCAAAATGTGGAATAGAATCAGGGTGTACGCAGAGGATAGTGACCCGATGACATGTTGGAGCTTAAGCGTAGTTAACAGCCCAGGTTTGTATGACACTTGAGGGCAGACCATATATGTGGGTGCCAAAAAAGGGGAATAAAATGTCTTACCCTTGGGTTGGGGTTGACAATGGATTACTACTGAATGGGAATCACAATGGCTTACCACTGCCTGAGGTTCTCAACAGCTTACTGCTGGATAGGGGATCACAATGGGTTACTGTTCCATGGGATTCACAGTAGATTACCATATAAAAGGGGCGTACAATTTAATATCACGTTGGACGAGGGTGGAGCGATGTGAAGTAGTTGGGACTGATGGGAGTTGGGCTTGAACCTCACGAAGGTGTCCAACGTAGCTTGCATTGGTAAGGATCAAAGTACGCGTAGTTTGGGATGGGTGGGGTGAACCAATGTGAAGATGGTCGGGACTAATGGTGTGTTGGGATTAAACCTCAGGGATGCTTCCTACATACCTTTCCTTGGCAAGGATCAAAGTCCACGTAGTTCAAAATTTTTTGGTAAACCGACATGAAGGGGGTCGGAACCAATGGGTGTTGGGCTTGAACCTTAGAGAGGAGTCCTATGTACCTTGTCGTGGAAAGGATCAAATTCCACATAGTTCGGGATGGTTTGGTGAACCGACGTGAAGGGGGTTGGAACCAATGGATGTTGGGCTTGAACATTTGTGAGGCTTCCTACGTACCTTGCCTTCACAAGGATCAATGTCCACTTAGTTCAGAATTGTTTGTGGTGTGCTGAGGTGAATATGAACAGGACCAATGGTGTGTTGGGATTGAACCTCAGGGAGGCTTCCTACGTACCTTGCCTTGGCACGGATCAAAGTCCACATATTTCAGAATTGTATGGGGCTTACACTCTAGGCTACCCGGAGAGGATGTCATGGTCGATTTTTACTCTAAGACCATGTGAGTCATGCTTGGTGTGAGAAACAAGAAGAAGCAAAGACCTACTGATAACATCATGAAATGTGCATCTATGGGAAGTGGAATGGGGCTTACACATGGTTAGCGGCCCAAAGGGTAAACATGGGATTATTCATTTTTAGCATTCCTGGGGGATGAAGACTAGGACTTACTTCAGCATAGAGGCCCAGTGGTGACAAAGACCAGAGGGAGAGGGATTTGGAATAGAAG
Organism: Viscum album; assembly: GCA_963277665.1. Taxonomy (NCBI): domain Eukaryota; kingdom Viridiplantae; phylum Streptophyta; class Magnoliopsida; order Santalales; family Viscaceae; genus Viscum; species Viscum album. The sequence goes on from OY728155.1 coordinate 18,334,920, forward strand.
AAGAGAAGAGATATGTAGTTCCCATCGCCCCTCTTTGGTCTCTAGCATAGAAGAATAGAGGAGGAGCAGGAGTGATGCCTCCCGCAAGAAAGGGTGGGGGATTACACCAAAGTGGTTTCCCTTTCCCCGCAGACATTCCCCACTCCAAAAAGGATGATCTCATTCCATGTGAGGAATATTTCACTCACGTAGAGACTAGTGGTCATGCAGAATGTCCAAGGTGGGGTACCCCACTTGTGATGAACGAGGTGAGGCTAAAGTTTAATGCCATGTGTTACGGATGATGGTACTTGGTTTTTTAACATCGTGCAGCTTAGATGAGGCAGGTTCACTCTGCACCCCTAGGACTTACATAACTGATACCCACCCGCCCATAGGTAAGGGATGGCATTGGCAACGCAGTGGTGAGGGGGTGTTATGGAGTGATCCATTGAGGAGTCTACATTAGCATGGCTATGCAAAGAAGAAATAGCTATTAGCATGCCTATTCAATGAAGTATATGGCTAAGAAACACAATGGGAATAACCACCCAAGGGACGTTGAAATCACTTTGTGCAAACCTGGAGAGTCACATAGGAAGATGAGTTGCGGAGAAAAGGGGATCATAGGTAGAAGCCTCATGAAGCTCTGGTGCTCTATGTAGTGGAGGGACTTCGCGAAGGGGTATGCTTCAAGAAGTGAAGTGGCCTAGCCTAGGAATAGGGAATAGGTGCATATGGAAGGTGCTTCGCAAAGTGGAAAGGCATTCGTGGAGTAGTCCATCGAGAAGCAATGGTGCCTTGCGAGGCGTAGCATTGCCAAGCAATGTGGTTCACGAAGAATAGTGGCCCTGTCTTAGAATGTGGGTCATATTATCATGGAGGGTACTTTGCGAAGCATACGTGATCCATGAAGACCCGAGTCCCATTGGGGATCCCCTACCTTCGTAGAGGCCCGTGGGATCCACGAAGGGCATACCTATTTGAAGAGGGGTTGAATTAATACAATGGGGGATGCACTTCTCGGTGCTAAAGTACCTTGCAGAGCTCATGGTTTGCAGATCAGAAATTACTTTGCGATTTGGGATCTAAGAAAGAGAAAGGTAGGAGGATCGGTCCTTTGGGCTTGAGGGGAGCCTGATATTTATAGGCAAGAGGCACTATGAAGTAGAGATATCTCAGTGTGAAGACACATGGAATTTTTTCATAACCATGGAGCCTCCCAACTCCTTGCTCCGCTGTGGCTTCAAATATGTCAAACAGATTCGCGAAGCATCCTGCCTCCTTGCTCCACGGTGGTTTCATAAACATCAAAGGGGTTCGTGAATCCTCTCACCTCCTTACTCGAAGGCGGGTTTGTAAATGTCAAAGGGTTTCACAGAGCCTCCTCCCTCTTTTCTCCTCAGCGGGTTCACAAAATTCAAAGGGGTTCGCGGAGCCTCCCTCCTCCTTGCTTCATGGTGAGTTCACGAAAGGGAAGCTTTGCGCCGGTCACAGTGCTGTCGGGCTCCATGGGCAAGCTTCATGAGGCACCCCAAGGGATTTCCATTTTTTCTTGTTCTTCCCAAATTTTGGTGCAAAAATTATTATTTTATATTATTCATTACATAAAATTACTTATTACCGATATATTTAATTTTTATTAATAAAACTAATATTCTAGTGTTAACCATTAAGTTTCTCTTATATCCTTTAGTTTTGTGGTTCAACACCTAGTTCCTTGGTAATGGTTTCCAAACATAAAAAATACTAATAATGTTATAAATGTCTTAATTATTAATTAAAATAACTTTTAGAACCACTAATATATATAAGTGTTGAAAAATGAAACAATTAAATCATGGATGAGGTAGTATGCATGTAAATAAAAATGATATTTTCACATTTTACTAGATCAAAGATAAAAAATAAAAACAATTATATCTCCAAAATATTAATTATGTTATAAATATTAAAATTAAACATTTAATACATATTTATGACCATCCTTATTTGTAGGTGGAGAAAAATGATATTTTCTATTTAATTGAGGTGGTAGACTTTATAAAAACATTAAAATAATTTTCATTTTTGAATGGTTGGAAAAAGTGAAGAACATTGTATTTCTATTAACAAAATATCCCTTCAATAAGATAATTATACCACATCAAATTTGTCAATATGGTTCTAGAAGTCTTGTTTAATGTTTAAAAATAATAAAATGTGAATGAATTATTTTATAAAATATTCCACCTCCATTGATAAACTCATTTTATAAATGTCTTATACACTCATAGATTATTTTACTGGGAAAACCAGAACCACTAGGATATGTCTATGGATGTTGGTATGTTATTTTGTTGGTGCATTATCGAGTTCAATTCCTTATATTTTATTGATATGTTAGGAGAGGATGGGTCCTTTATATGGTCTCTAGTTTTATCAATAAAAACCTTTAAATATGTATATATATATAATAGTATTTATCCATAGAGTTGTTCTTGTGTTTGGGTATTGTAGAACAAAAAAATTAATATATTAAAAATATTAACATACATTAATTACCACACATAATTTTTATAAAAATGTTTTTTCTCATTGTTTGGGGAATTTTGATGAAAAATATAAAACCACTGTTGTCCTTAGAACATGAGGTTTACCCTATGGATGAAATAAAGTTGGTCAACATTGGACGTTCAGTAGAAGGTGACTATTGGTGGGAATGATAATTTATTAATTAATTAGGAAAGGATATAATTTGGCTTCCTACGCATAGTAGGAAGAGGGATAAGTTTTTTCACCCAAAATAAATGACTAAACTTAGAGGGAGAAGAGGTGACTCTAGACTTCATCCTTGAGGAAGATATATCATGGATCAAGGTGCAGTGGGTCTCAAGAGTGTTTTCATACCCAATGCTTCACTATTCTTGCTATGGGGTAATCTGTTTAATTATTTTTAGGTCCTAATCATTGTAGATACGTTATATAACCATTTTAAATCCCTTTTATCACTTCCAAGAACCCAAAAGAGATTTATCTGTGCTTATTTGGGAAAAAACATTGGGTTCTAGAGGTTTGTAGGGATTTCTTATTCTAAAATCCTAATTTCATGGTGTTTAGTTCAAGAAAACACTCATTATGTTATTCCTATTAGGGGAAGGAGGATTTTTAAGAATACACACTATGTACTCAGAATAAAAATTGTGATGTGGTAAAAGGCCATGTGGATGTGTAGTTTTGTGGATTGATCTATAGGTCATGTATTTTAGATGCTCACCATGTAGTGGGATATGGCCATCAAACAAGTACATGGGAAGACACCCAATGTAAGGGGACATGGTCATGTAGTATTACATAGATATATCCTCTGTGTACAAGGGAATACACACACCCAATTACATTGGCATGGAAAAGAGTACATGATCAAGCACTCAAACTCAGATACGTCCATGGAAATCAGAACATCCGGGTGCAAAAGAATGGATAAGTCACATGAGCATTGAACAGGAGAACATGGACCTACCATGGGATGGGGATAAATGTCATGTATTGTATATAAATGTTGAATATATTCACATGGACAACCAAACCATGCATTATAGAGGACATGGACAAGTGTCTAGGTGAGGCCACACATCGTGTGACCACGTGTACAAGATCTGTACTTTTTATGGAATTCCAACCATCTATATATCCTTCTGTGAGACTCCTATTTGGGACTATGATTAAACTATCCTGAGTAGCTTTCTATGTTTTATGTTATGTATTCATTGTTTTTAGTATCATAGGTATGATATGAGGTGATTCTAGTAGATTTCATAATTTAGTGAAACTTTGTAGGTGTCATTGACTAGGTGTGATCATCGAAGTTTTATCGAGGTCGATATTCTCATATCTCAATCTAGGGTATGGGTTCCCCATAACCTTTATATAGGTAGATATAGTTCTTCCTCAAATCACAAAGGGTGTGATACCTCTATATATAGAGTGTAATCATCATCATTGGGATCTTATATTGGGTGGGCCCCCCATTGGAGTAGTTATCCCTCAGCCAATCTTCATAGCGGTTAGGTGTGGGACATCAAGATTCATTAGAGGTTACAAGATGACACATAGATAATATTTAGTTCTCAATTGGAAGTGATATCAAATAGAGAGGAGAAGGATCCTTTATCCATATTTTATTTGGTATTGAAGGCTGTTTGTAGATAGTGATGGGACATGTGGTGCTGTGGGGAGACTCTTTGTTCTCAACTAGGTTATGGAGATGGAGATACCATTTATCTGTCATTTGGTTTTCTTCATAAGAATATATATTGGGTTCCATTAATAACTATCATGTGGGTTAAACTAAGTTTTATTAATTATTTTTCTACCTTAGTGATTTGTGTGGTTCGTTAGGGGTATGTATAAAATAACCCATTAATTTTTTGGAACCATGACCAATGATGGAAATGGAGTATGGTTTGTGTTTATTGTCAATCCTCATTATATGTTCCGAATATTTTCCAGGAAGTTATCATACAGTTCAAGAGGGAAACAATAAAAAATGTGGCACCATTTTACAGTGTTTTCCAAATTTTTGGGACAGAAAATTGGAAAATGGAGATATGTGTTTTTGGAAAAGGAAGGTGCACAAAATATTAGAGTGGTGCAAGGAAAACGTGGAATTTGTGATCAATTGGTTTTGCACGTAATTATGAAAGTACTTTGGAATTTTCGCACAAAAGGTGATTCAAGATCAGAACGCTGAAAATTGGAAAAGGCGTGAGGTGCATGAAAAATATTGAGGTGTGCGCTAAAAATGGTTCCTATGCGAAAACCATTACATGAAGAATGTGATTTTTGTATGACACAGTGGTTTTTGCGTATGGGTTTCGGCGAAACATATAAATAATAGGTCACACACCTCATTTAAGATGGATGAAGAATTTGCAATGATCTGAGATCTGATGCGTGTAAACATTGGACGAAAAGGGAGTTCTGCAAAAACTTAAAATTTTCATGTAATAATAGTATTTGTGCATAAAAGATTATTTTTTATGAAAGGATGTAGTTGCACGGAAGATTTGCACGTGAATAAATTGCAGGGAGATGATCTTATGTGCAAGGTGTTCCTTTAGTCTGGAAAGGCCAAGTGAACCATTATTTGTAGTTTCATAAAAGATAAGGGTTTCATGGAAAGTAAGGGGTTTTGGGAAATTCATCTTGAGCGAAAAATCCCATATATTGCGTGCATGTTTAGGTATTGTGTGCAAGTGTATTATTAAGATTCTGAAAGGCTTTTGAATATCCGGTTTGTGTTTTTAGTGATTTCAATTGCATAAATTCATGAATTTTTTGAAAGCATTGTCTCGTGCTAGACTGAGACAAAGACTTAAATAAAAATCTTTTAAAGATACCCTCAAGTGAATAAACTAAGTACGTCTTCTCTCATGGCAGTCAGTAAGGGGGAGTTGACAGAAGTTTACCGATGGACATAGTGAGCTATCCCTGAATTTTTGTAAAGGCAGTGTGTCTGGCATAGAGCGACTGTGTCCAAAATCTTATACTCCACAACTAGTAATGATTAGTTGATTTTGGAATGACTGACACACTTTTAGCATATGTTCCTTGGACATAGCCCTTTTTGGGGAACCAAGTAAAAGTGTTATGGGTTCTATTTTCATGTGATTGTTTAATTTCTATTCGTATCCATCATAAAAGTTTAAATAAGTTCCTACCAATGTGGAAAAAAGATCAGATAATTTAAAAAAAATTTACATATTAATTCACCCCTCCCCTCTCAGGGCATCTTGGGGTTCTACAAGTGGTATCAGAGTGAGGTTACTTATGTTAGATCTATTTATTGTCATCATGGTCAATTTAGCCCATGTCAGGGGAGTCCTGCTCTTTGATGGAATTAATTTTCATATTGGGTATAATAGAATGAGTTCTTATCTAATATCTCTTGGAGTGAAATTCCTATGTGCTATAGTGTAAGGAATATAGTTCACTGATCCAAAAGGGATTTCTATGACTAAGACATATAAGAAAATTATTGATGGGGATGCTAAAGTGTAGAATGATATTGCCAAAACTCATTCAGACCAGATTTATCTAAAGGTGATGAGCTACACCTTAGCCAATTCAATGTGGGATAAAAATGAAAATATCTACAAAAAATATAGAAAAATTAAGGAGGCAAAACTTTAAGTACTTCACAACAGGTTTGACGACTTGAAGATGCACCCTAATGAAAATATAGACTCATTCTTCAATTAAATTACTGAAGTTGTAGGAATAATTCGACAACTGGGTAATGAAATCAAAGACATTGACATTGTAAAGAAAATCTTGAGAATACTTCCACCCCTTTAAAATGAAAAGGGGTCATCCCTGGAGGAATAAGATATCTCCAAGCTCACTCTGAATGATCTGCGGAGTATCCTGGTGGAATATGAAATGAGAGTCAAACCAAGAGATTCTACGACTTATGTAATTAAGGAAATAGAATTCAAAGCTATGGAAAAAATGAAAATTTACAGCGATATTAGCGGTGAGGAAGATGAGGAAAAATAAATTCTTTCCCTCATTGCCATGAAATTAAATAAGGGAAAAAAGTTTAAAGGCAAGCTACCTCTGTCATGTTTTCGTTGTGGTAAAGTTCGATACAGAGCCTGTCAGTGCTCATGGAAATTTGATGATGAAGAGAGAGAAGTTGAAAACATTGATAAGCCTTAGAAAAGGTTCTTCAAAAATGGAAAATTCAAATTTTCCAAGAAACTATATAAAAATAATTTTTTTGTGATGAAAAGGAAAAGGAAAATGATTTCTATGAGGATGAGAAACCAGAAGTTAAATCTAGAAAACATGCTTCCATGATGGCCACTATTGAAAAATAAAAAACATCAAAAGACAATTGTGGAGATAATCAGTTGAAATCTAATGATAATCCCAAGTTGAAACTTAAGGATGTTGTTAGTAAGCTTATGATTAAATGTAAGAGTTTCAATAAGTAGAAATCAATTCTATAATAGTCACTTGAACATGTTGATCATATCGAAGCTGAAATTGAACGACTGGATGAATTTTTAAAATCAAAGTCTAAAATTCTTGAAATAAATAATGATGTAGTGGATCTGAAGATGGGAATTAAAGAGCATGAAAAGGTCATCAATGAATTCAGCTCCAGGATAAAAGAAAAGTCCAATACTGCTGAGGTTCTTGAAGAGGAATTTATTATTCTTACAATAAACTAGAGAGTGAATAAATTTCACAAGAATCAAGGAAGAAAATAAAATTTGGAAGGATCTCGTATGCTGAGATATTGGAGAAAGAAAAACGTCGTTCTAATGGATTTAAATATATTTTGAATGATCAAAGACCTGCTAACATTGGAAATAGTGAAATTGGTTGTGAGGCTGAATCGTCAAATGCTACAAATAAAGGATACCAAAATAAGGGAAATATGAAAGTGGGCCATGTGGAAAAGTCACCTAATGTTTTGAAAAATAAACCACCAATTCAATCTTAGATAAGAACAGAAGACTATCCTGGATCATCAAGGAATAATCGACAGTCAAATTTTTATCCCAAGAAATAAGGAATGAGGATAATCTGAAGCGAGAAGGCCTTTACTCTCATTAAGTGTTAGTTCTGTCAATATCTAGGCCATACCATGTCTTATTGCGAAGTGGAAAGGAGCTATTTTAATAAAGAAGAGAGGTGAGTCCAACAAAGGAGAAAAAATTTGTATCCTAATTATTTTAGAAGAAATAATTTCTATCAATATTGTTTTCATTGTTCTAACTCTAGCCATAAATCATTTTATTGTAGGTATAGGAGTGAAATAGAAACCTCATATTGAAGTAAGAGAAAAGCCAATTTTCATCAACAAGACTATGTTTCTATTTCAAATAGGTTTCCACTTTGGAAGAATAGAATGAATATTAATTACCCATGTACATGGAAGAGAGAGTTGAAAGTCCATCAATGTCTTACACTAAACACAATATCTTATAGAAGCAAAATATGAAAATTGAAAAATCCAATCATGAAGAAGTAGACCTCAAGGCTAAAAAGAATAATAGCAACTAGATTCTTGGTAGCGGATGTTCGTCCCACATGACGGGTAATGAATACCTATTAACTGATTTTAAGAAAAAAGGTCGATGGAACAGTATGGTTTGGTAATGATGGTTCTTTGAAGATAAAACATTATGGAAGTAATGAGAAAGATAATAGAGAGCTAAATAAAACTGAAGCCCTTTATATGGATGGTCTGTGTCATAATATTCTGAGTGTGAGTCACCTTTGTGACTCTGGTCTTATTGTGACATTAAATTAGAATGGTTGCACTATTAGAGGAAAGTTTGGGAATCCTCTCATGAAAGGCTATAGAATAGATGGAAAATTCTATCAGGTTGAAAATAAAGAGAACATTTTCTACCTAACAGTTGAAGAGGAAAACAATCTATGGAATCAAAGATGGGGCACATCAATCAACATAACATAGAAAAGAAATCTAAGTAAAAGATATTCATGGATATCCCTAATTTTAAGCGTGAATGAGAAAAGACCTATGATGACTTTGTGTGAGGGAAGCTAGTCTACAGTTCCTACCATCCAAAGAAGAAAAGATTTTCTAATCTCCCGAATCTCATTCATACAGACGTATGTGGGCTGATAAATGTTGCTGGAACACATGAATAAAGGTATTGTGTTCTTTTCATAGATGATTATAGAGGAATGTAATGTGTGATCATCATACACTGGAAGCGAAAATTGCTTGATTGCATGAAAACCTATCAAAAAATTTCCGAGAATGATACAGGATGAAAGATCAAATTCCTCCTTTCAAAAAATGTAGGGGAATACACATCCATTGAATTTAGAAATTACCTAGAGAAGCATGGGATACAACATGAGGTGGCTGCTATGATAACTCCATAGAAAAATGGAGTTGTTGAGCGCAGGAATCAACATGTAAAAAACATGTATAGAACTGTGATGATTAAGATTCATATTCGTCGACATTACTGGAAAGAGGCAGTTAAATATGTTGTGTATATTCAAAATAAAATAGGGCTATATATGGGTGAAATAAAAACACCATATGAATTGTGTCGTGGAAGGAAGACCACTTTGAAATATTTTCATGTTTTTGGAAGAAAATGTTTATCCAAAACAAAGAAGGAAATCAAGGGAAGTATGGAGACAATGCATACAAAGGAATATTTATCGGGATACTCAATGAGAAGAAAAGCCTCCAAGTGTTTCAATATGTTATTGGGACAAATTGTGGAAAGTAGTGATGTTAAGATCATTGAAGAGAAAAACTAGAATGCTTCAAAGAATTCTTATGCTGATTTGACCAAAAATGAGGAATAATGTGAACATGGAACAAATTATAATATAGAGGTATAAGAAGGCGTACAAAACTCTCAGGATACACATCATGATTTTGACTATGAAAAAGTTTCAGAAGAGGAATCCATAGTTGGAGAGAATTTGATTGAACCCCAAAGGAGAAATTTAAGAGTAGAGATTGATCAGTCCAACATTATCGGGGGTCAGAATGCACCAACAGAGACAAGGAGAATGAGTAATAGTGCACAATCTGTAATTATATTAGTTGTGGAACCATCCTAATTTGAATAAGATGCAATGTATGAGTCTTGGGTGAAATAAATGAGTGACGATTTTGATTAGATTGACAAAAATCAGACTTGGGATCTTGTCAAGAGAGACGAAGGTCACAATGTTATTAATAAAAATTGTATTTTCCAGAATAAATTTGAAGAGAATATAAATGTGATCATAAATAAGGAATGATTGGTTTTTAAAGGATATTCACAAATTGAAGGCATTGATGTTGATGATACATTTTCCTGAATAGCGAGACATGAGTCAATCAGGCAGTTTCTTGCCACAACAATCCAAATAGAATATAAACTGTATTAATTTGATGTCAAGACAACATTCTTAAATGGAGTCTTGGAAGAAGAAGTATACATTGAACAACCCATGGGTTTATTTCTTGGTAATGATGAAACGAAGGGTTGAAAACTAAAGAAGGCCCTCTATGGTTTAAATCATGCAGCATGATCATGGTATTCTTGGCTAGATTCTTATCTCAAGAAGATGAAATTCAAAATAGGAGGAGTAGATCACAATCTATATGTGAAGAATTATCAGAAAGATCAGTTCATGGTGGTAGTTTATGTGGATCATATTATCTTTGGCGGTTGTAGGAAAGGATTTTTTGAAGAATTTTCTAATCACATGAAGTCATAATTTTAAATTTCTATGATTGGAGAACTCACATAATTCATAGGGTTTCAGGTGATTCATAAGAAATATTACACTTTCATTTCTCAAGAAAATTATGCAAAAGAGCTATTGAAGGAATTTAATATTAAATATTCCAAACTAATAGGGACTCTAATTGTAGTTGGAAAAAAACTCAAAAAGCATGGGGATAGGATGTCTATGGATCCCACAATGTATAGGAGAATCATTTAAATATTACTGTACCTGACAGCGACATGACCCGATATTATATTTGCAACATGTTCAGCAGACCTCTTTCAATATAATACAAAGGAAGAACATATGGAGGCAGTTAAATGAATTGTGAGGTATATTCTAGGTACCCAAAATTTTGTATTATTCTTTTTTATAGGAAATTATAATGAATTATCTATATTTTCAGATACGAACTGGGCTGGGGATGTGGTGGAAAGAAAATTCGCCAGTGGTGGGGCATTCTATATTGGAAAAAATGTGTGGGCTAGTAGAGGAAGAAATAGAAAAGCAATTATCTTAGTACTACTGAAGGTAAATATATATACGCTACAAAGGCATGTACTCAGTTACTCTGGATGAAGAAGAAAGTGAATAACATAGGTTTTGAGGTGAAACAACCAATTGTGACTTACTATGATAAAAAGAGTGCAATTCATCTTACAAAGAATACTGTTCAGCATTCTCGTACAAAAAATATTGAAATCAGATATCACTTCATGAAGGAAAAAGATTAACAAGGTATGATCCACATGGAACATATGGGAACAGATGAGAAAGTAGCTGAAATTATGACCAAGCTGCTGTCAACAGATGTGTTTCAGAAACATAGGTTGAACCTCGGTGTTCTGCCACCTCCCTGTGCATGAGGAGGCTATAAATTTCCACTCTCCCTAGTTATGTTAATGGTTTTTAATTTTTTTTGGATGTGATGAAGGTTTATGGGGGAGATACTATCCAGGGGTGTTTTGAGCTGTACAATGAAAAAATACTGATCTTTGGGTTTATTTTCAATGGGAGAGAAGGAATAAATTCAGAACATGTAATGTACATGTTTATGGGGGAGACACTATCCACGGGGTGTTTTGAGTTGTAAAATGAAAAATACCGAATACTGGGTTTATTGTCAATGGGGGAGAAAGAATAAATTCAGGACATGTAATAGACATGTAATTCTTCTATGACATGAAGAGAATTTAGTATTAGGAGGAGAAGAAATACATTCAGAGCATGTAATTCTTTTGTGACACAATAAGAGAATAGCTTAGGATTCTTTAATAATTCCAAAACAAGGGAACCCAATTCAAGCTTCCCCTCTTTTTTTCTACACCAAGAATTGCTAACATATACTTAGAGTGTTGGATGATTTGATTCTTGAATTTCAGTGTTTGATAGTGGATGCTTCTTTTATAGATTTCCAAAAAACCCCAAGGGGGAGATTGTTAGAACCATGAATCATGCTTCAAATTGAGTATGGTTTGTGTTTTTTTAATCCTCATTGTAAGTTTAGAAAGTTTTCTAGGAAAGGTATCATACAATTCAAGCAGGAAAAATTACTGAAGGTGGCACCGTTTTCCAGTGTTTTCCAAATTTTTGGGCCTAAAAATCGGAAAATGGAGAGATGTGTTCTTTAGAAAATTAAGGCACGTGAAATTTAGAAGTGGGATGCAAAAAACATTGAATGTGATCTAAATTGGTTTTTTGCACAATAGTGAAAGCATGATGGAATTTTCACACAAAAGGTGATTCAAGATCCGAATGCCAAAAATTGGGAAAGGCATGATGTGCATGAAAATGATGGAGATGTGCACAAAAAATTGTTCTTGCATGAAAAGCATTGCACAAAGAATGAGAGTTTTTGTGTGACATGGAGGATTTTATGCATGGGGGTCAGCGAAACCTATAAATAAGAGGTGAAGCCAGTCATTTGGTACAGTTGAAGATATAACAAAGATCCAATCTTTGATGCATGTAAACATTGCATGAAAATGGAGTTGCGCCAAAAAATAAAAAATGAGTGTAAAAATGATAGTTGTGCGTAAAAGTTGAAGTTTCGCGTAATGGTTGTAGTTGCGCAAAATATTTTCATGAAAAGAATTGTAGAGAGCTAATCATGTGCGCAAGGTGTACCATTAGTCTAAAAAGACCAAGTAAACCCTTCGTTGTAGTTGTGAGAAGTATAAGGGTTGCATGGAAGGTAAGGATTTGTGTGAAAGTCATATTTCTTGAAAAACCCCAAATCTTGCAAGCATGTTCAGGTATTTCATGCAAGTCTAGTGTTAATATTCTGACTGGCTTTGAATATTGATTTTGTGTGTTCAGTGCATCCAAGTGCATCAATTCAATAATTTAATGCAAGTAGTTTCTCATGCTGGAATGAGATAAAGAATTCAATGAAAATATATTGAAGAGACCCTAAAGTCAATAAATTGAGTAAGACTTCTACCATGGATGTGAGCAAGGGGGAGTCGATGGAAGTGTACCAAGGGATTTAGTGAGGTATATGTGAATTTTTGTAAAGGAAGTGTGCCTAGAATAGAGTGATTATGTCTGAACTCTTGTACTCCACAAAAAGTGACGATTAGTGGATTTTGGAACGACTAACACACTGTCGGCGTATTCTCCTTGGACATAGCCCTTTGTGGTGAGCTAAGTAAAAGTGTTGTGTGGTCTCTTTGCATTTGATTGTTTAATTTCTATTCTTATCAATAATACATTCTTAACACATTCCTACCAACATGGGAACAAGATCAGAAACTTTAAAAGGAAAATTTGACACCTTGATTCACCCCTCCCCTCTCAGGGTTTCCCAGGGTTCTACATCATGGGATTTAAATACATTTTTTTGTCATTTGTAGATGATAGAAAGGTCTATGATGAAATTTTTAGACCTGGTATGAACATGGCATAATGGTTCATGGGGATGACCATTTTCTGTGGAAAACTATTAAGATTTTAAATTAGGATCTCTCTAGTCTTTCTTATTACCCATTTGTTGATAGTTTGGACCTCATTTCTAGTTAGGTGAGTATTTTTACCCTTTTTTACAATAACACTATACTCCAATGATTCATTATAGGATATTTCATGCATGGTATCACATATAAATGTTTATTTTTTTATCTCTCTACTATTGAATATATATAGATGGGAACATATGGACTTGTATTTATTAAAAGTCATTCCACATGTGTTATGCCCACTAAGAAATTCTTTTTATCCCATTTCCTATTTGAGGTATTCATGTGGCGTCTCATATGGCTTAGAACCAGTTAGGTGGGCCCTTGTGGGTCAGGTCATGAAAGAGTGATATTAGAGTGCTCTTCCTAGGACTAGAGTTTGGAGTTAATCCTAATTATGATGATTGTTTAGGGACTTAGGGAATCGATTTTGGAGTGTCCTGAGTTTGAATATCAGGCGAGGGAACATAGTTTTGGTATGAAATTTAATGTATCCATTCACCAAGATTCTAAAAATTAGGTTGTTGACCCAATATTCAAAGAGATATATTTCCATTATCCAATATTAAATACATCATATAGAAACATATCTTTTTGACTTTTGTGTTCTTTTTGAGTCAAGTCCCAATATATTCTCTTCTGTGTGTGGTAATTCATCATAACTTTTAGGATTCACCCCTCATGGATGATGTTTTCGATACTGATATAGGTTCATGAGAATGATCTATTAAGCATTGAGACCTCAATTCCAAGACCCACTCATGGGGTAGTTTTTCTAGGAAATCATGGATAAGTTCCACCAACTTTTGAGAATCCAATAGTCCAAATAGGTTAAGATGATGATATGTGTAGGTTTAGAAAATTATGAGAGTTCTATTGATAAAGACATAATATTTTTTAAAATAATCCAAAACCTCATGTAATGATTGATTGGATCTAAGTGGTGGTCTGAGTTTTATTCTTTGTAAGGCCCTGGAAAATCAGATGGTAACTCTTGCATCCAATCTTCTTATAGAAGTAGCCAAACGCCGGTGGAGTCTTATTAACTAGAATAATCACTTGGAATCCCTCTCATTTTTATATTTATTATAACTATTTCATGAACTGTATTACCATTAATTATTTTGATATGTGTAGATTCAAGAGCACCTCAAGATGTAGATGAGTGATATGTCAGTTGTTGAGTATGCAGTGAGGTTTACCGACCTCATGCTTTACTCTCTCAATATGGAGAAATATGTAAAGATGTCAAAGTTTGAAAACAATATACAAAGAGACATCTATGATAGCTTGATCTCCTTATACCTACCTACTTATACCAAAGTGATATAGATGGATTTGGTTATGGAGAGCTTTTTATAATAGTGATATTAGGAAACTAGTTATGTTTATGGAAAACATGGGGTTGATTCATCTACAACAAGTATCATGCTCTTGTAGTTAGGGTATCAGTGCAGTAGAAATACTCATTCCTAGAAATAGAAACACATACCTTCAGTGCATGGGTTGTATAGTGGATCCAGTCATCCAAGTTAGGGGTTATTCTATTCATGTTATTGGCTAGGTCACATGGCTCGTGATTTCTTAACCAGATGTACTAATGAATGTATGTAGGAAGGGGATGAACTACCATGACAGAGGAAGCATTGTGATATGAGATCTCCCAAGCATTTTTAGGGTGGCCCCTAGGGGGTAGTGTTGATAGATGGGTAGATGGAGAAACGAAGGGAGAAGATGCTGGTGGATGTCGATGCTATAACCTACTTTCACCACCACCATTAGGTTTCCCATTCCATGCTCAGTTGGTTGTAAATCAAGGGCATGGTAATGTTTTAGCTATGGAGGGAAATGAATAGGCTTATCATGAGATGATTTTAGGTACAATATCTATCCCTTATATTCTTACTCTAATACTTATAGAAATAGGCTTGAGTCATTCCTTCATCTCTATATCCCTTGTGTGATATCTATTGAATCTAGTTGAATACTTATCCTACCATCAATGGCTAGAGGATCTTATGAAGATGAAATAAAGTTTGGGGTTAACCTTGGTGGACCTAGTTTCACCAATGTATAATGGTACCTGGAGTATAATTTTTTTAGTAGTTGGACTTTAAGATTGTGATCTTCGAAATTTAAAATATTTCCCATTTGATAATTGTTGATAGGTTAGAACTCATTTTAGATTGGGTTTTAATTTTTCCCCATTTCTTTTGTAAAATTCTACTACACTCTGATACTTTCCTATATGAGTTTTATACACAATTTTCCAACAAGATGTTTAGTTTTTTATTTTGAATATAAAATTTTGTATGGAACTGGATAGGTACTTGTGTATAGGTAATTAGGCTATGGACTCCCATATGTGTTATGAATACACGGTTCTTGATGCTACCCCCTATCACATTTTAGGTGGGCTTGGAGTGTCTTACTTGACTTACAACTAACTTGGTACGCCCTGGTGGGTCAGGTCTTGACATCCTTAAAAGCAGATGTAGGGTTCACTTTTTTAGTTTCTCTTAACTTTAAAATAATATAAATAAGTTCCTAATGTTCATGTGTAGTAATGGGAAAAAATTATAATATAGTACATGTTTGGTGAGAATAAACACATAAAATTGAATTAGAGATAGGATTTGGTGATATTTATGCACTTATCCATTAGTTTCAAACATTTTTAACCCCTTTTAACCATTGTCACAAAAACAAACTTTTACAATGGTAATTTAATTTTATAAATAAAAATAAAATGGGACTAATTAAAAATTTTATACATGATGGCCCCAAATATGGAATCCATCTTCTAAGATTATATTTTTATAAGTGGTAAAAAATAATTTTAAGATAATACAAAAAACGCAATGAAAAAATATTGTAGAACAATGGTTTTTTTAAATGACATTAAATTAAAATATTATATAGTATTGATTCCAAAAATCATTGATAGATTTATGATTACATAGTGTATAATTATGTGAAATTAAAACTAATCAAAAATTGAATGAAATATTTTTAATACTTAATTAAGGAAAAGGATAAAAACCAATTATTTTATTAGAATATAACATCACATAAATTATAAAGTGTTAATTTTTTTATAAAAACAATGTAATATTGTCAAAATATTTATATTACTTATGAAATATATATTTAATCATTCAAAAAGGCTTCAATAACATTTAAGTCATTCTTTTATTATGATTATGAGATAAAAATGAAAATATTTCTAAAAATTATATTTTTTACTATTTACATAAAAATAAACCTTTTATGGAAAATATATTAAATACAAGCTATACAATTTTGATGTGATAAATTCAAAAATTATTTCAATTTATTCAATAAAAAATTGAAAAATCTTATTATTAAATAAAGTAGTATATTAAATAGAAAAAATGTAATTAGATTAAAACTATATATTTTCAATGTATTTTTTTAATTATTATATTAAATTTGAAACTATATTATCTAATTATAAACATTAATAAAAATTGAAATTTATTTAATATTTACATTATTTTTGTTTTCCCATTATTCGCCCTTAAAGTATTTATATCCTATTATTATTTTAATTAAAAAAATATAATATTTTTTAACACAGCTTTTTCGGTTTCCCATGTTTCCTCTTCAAGCATATACTAATTTCAAAAAACATTAAATAGGTGAGTGGCCTTATTCCAAAACACCTACTCTTTGTAATCAATAATATAAATTTTCTTTTCCATAAAATATTGACTCTTCTTCTAATAAACTTTATATGGTTTAAAAAAAAGATGCATATATTACATATTTCTTTATCAATGAAACATGAAAGACATAATTTATTGGAGATATGATTATGGGTAAATCTACTGGATAATAAATGGATCCCACTTTTTCTAGAATTGCATATGTTCTAATAAAATATAGACTTAGTTTTATTTTTCTTCAAAAATACTAAACACCTTCTCATGGAGTTATTGTAGTAATTTTTTTCCATCAACATCAAATGAAGGATATTTCCTCATGTTATCTATGTAAACACTCTACCTTATTTGGTCTTAGTGGACAACTAAATATGGGGGAGTTAAATTATGTTTCTAATAAAAAATCTATTGAAAAATAATTTAAAACAAAATCACTATTTTAAAAATCATCCAATTTAACTATAATAGTAGAAAGATTTTTTTTATGTTTCCAAAATTTTTCTCAAATTATTGATCAGAACCCAATTAAAATAATTTTAAAACCACTTTAAATTTATAAAAAAAATAAAATTAAATAAACTATATGAAAACTGAATAGAGATAACTATCAAAGTATTTTTTTCCTAATTTTTTTTAAAACAAAAAAAAAATAAAAAAAGAGGTATCCAAAAATGAGTAACACATAATAAAAACAATTACAATTGGGCCAGTTTCAGGCTGAGACCTATTCCTATAGACTTTACAGTCACCTGTTTCTAAGATCAATTATTATATAAGAAACAAATACCTAACCTAGATCAGGTATAAAAATTATAATAACAGATAAGGTAATATAATCCATCACAAATCATATTATAAAAATTTAATGGGAGTAAAAATATTAATGAAAAAGGAAAGAGTAACTATGAAAAAATATATATGCTACATGAGACGGTACTTAAAATAATAAATAAGAACAAGCACATCTCCAAAGTAAAAGAGATTCAAGGAAAAGAATGTTGTCTATAGATGTGTGATACAACTCTAACTCTTGAACAGTCATCACATGATCAATAGTGATATCATATTATCTTTGAACATGTCCAAATAATTTCATAAGTCTACTATAAAGAAAGTTTTCATATTTAATTGAATTTTTGAGAAAAAAAATATGGATTCCGAAAAAAAGATAATTTCTCCACTTTTTCACCCTCAGTACTACTCCCATCTTCTTCACGATCTCTTATTCATAAAAGTTATATTATTCAAATTTGTTTTGTTGGATAATGATCATTAAAAAATCTCACACTTGGAATGAAATCTAGATGTAATAAATGTTCCGAATGACCACCTGATGCATATATTTAATTCATCAATTTTAACCATTGGAATATATCACTAAAATATAATATGTGTAAGACACAATCACTTTGAATCATGTCACATGAATATTCATGGTTGATTCCGTAATTTTAAAATTCATTATACTAGTCGTGTGGTCACTTGATCTAAAATTGTGGTCACTCTAATACCTAGAAATATTTTGACCACTTAGAATGGTCACATAAAATAATCATGTGGTTGATCCAATAATTTTCATATATTCAACTTTCTCATGTGGTCACTTCACTTCAGTATGTGATATTTGGATTTCATATGGTATCTTTCACATTTTTTCTTAATTATAATGTTTTCTAGTGGTATGTTGAATCTTTATTCATAGAAAATGTCCGAGCATGCGGTCCCTTAGTTTGGTCTTATGTTAGCTCCTACACTTGGATAGAATTTCAACAGACCAACACTGAGATATATCATGTGATCGCAATGATTTTTTATGGTCGCTTGAGTATTTTGTGATATTTCTTTCAAGGATGAACTGATAGTCACATAGTCTATACAGTTGTTGCATTGACATATTTGAACATAGAAAAATTAAGCTTGTTAGGATATTCATTAATAAAGTATATTTAATGTCTTAATGAAATTATCCATTACTTTGTGGTCATTTCCATACATAGATAAATTTACGTAATTTCTAAAATAAATATTTAACTTATATAAAAAACAGAATTGATTAAAAAATAAAAATAAAAATGGTTTTATATTATTAAAAAAAGGAATTTACAATCTTAGATTAATATTTTTAATCATTTTTACCTTTTTTATGACCTCTTCTTCTATTTCATATCACAAAAAAAGTATCATTATGAATCCATCCAAACATATTAGTGTCTGACACCATTTTCTAAATAAAACCCTTAATAATTCTATATTTATATAGCAATTAAAACAAATATTATCAAAATATTATACATTAAAATGATGTTGAGGCCAATGTTACTAATATTCAAATGATAAATCTTGGATCATATCCTTCAGTTCGTTAATTTTACTCCATGACTATCCATAATATTGAGGGGGGAGAGTTTTCCTGAAATATAACTCATTAGCTAAAAACATGTGATGTCATTTATAATAATTAGATATAAATCTTGGATAATAATTATAATGAATAGTGATATATAGGATCCATGTCACATAACTGTCTATTTCTTATAAAATCTATAATGATAATAAAAAGTCATATTATCTCATATTTAAAGAAAGTGAGCATATTTATTCAACCAGTCAATAATATCCAAAATCACATTATTATCATCAAGTGTATCTAAAAATATCACCATGAAATCCAAGGATATATTTACCAATTTCCTTTTAGGTATTGACAATGGATGAAGAACCCCCTTCGGAAGTTTTAATTCATTTTTAACCTTTTCCCAAGCCATAAATTTGCAGTAAAATACATAAAATATTTATTTAATCATACCCACAAATAATATTCTTCAAGATATCTATACATAATCATGCTACCTATATGAACCAAATATGGGATGTTTTGAGCTTCACTCAACAAGTAAAATTTCATGAAAAAATCATTGGATATTCATATCCTCCTTCCAAATTTTACAACATGTCCTTTGTTAATATTAAACATTGGAAACATTTCTTCCTCACTAATTCTATTCTTCCCATCAAATAATAAAATTCTTCTGAGCTTAATTAATATTTTCTACCATTTATTGTTTTAAAAATACATGATCTATAAGTAAAAAATATATTTAATACACATCATACAATACAAGAATCATTAGGCTATTTACTAATGTATTTTTTTCTAAATATATCAGTGTTAATGATGCTTTATCCATTTTATTTGACGCATCTTATACCTTTATAGCACTACCTAGATTTTAGTGAGTCATGTACTCATAATCTATTATTAGATCAAGCCATATTCCTTTCCCCATGTTCAATTCTATTTTATTGAATATATATTTTAAAATTTTATGATTCATATATATATATATATATCAAAATTTTCCAATATAAACGATGCCTGTAAATTTTTATAGGCAAAATTTGCAATGCATATTTATGATCAGGATTTAGATCATTTTTATGTGGTTTATACTATAGAGATACATATTCTATTACCTGATCATTTTTCAATCAAAACATATCCGAGGACATTATAAAAATAATTACTGTAAATAATAAGTTCCTCATTTATTTATAATATTTTAAAAACTGTAGAATTAACAAATATTCATTTTAATTTATGAAAATAATCATCACATTCTATTTTTGAAATGAATCTAACTCCCTTTCAATTTAAAATGGTTAGTGGGTACCGATTGATGTTATAAAAAACATTAGTAATAACCCACTAATCCAAGAAAACAATGAATCTATGAGATATTAATACGTATTTTACATTCTTACAATACTTTTGTATTTGTAGGAATAACTATTATGACATCTTTAGTTATATTATAACTATAGAATGATATCAGTTTCGACCAAAATTTACATTTAAAAAATTTTATATAAAAATTGAATTATTTTAAGTTCATTAAAATGATCCTTAGATGTTTCTTATGATATTTATATCATTTTGAATATACTATAATATTATCAATTAATAAAATCCAAAATTTATCAAATGACTGAAAAAATAATACTCGTTATATCTGTTAATGTATCAAGTCAATTAATAAACATGATGGTCATAACCCAAAACTCATATTGGTCACACGTTGTTTAAAATATTTTTCTTAGAATTTATTATTATTTTACATTTAGTGGATGATATCCAAACCAGTGGTCAATCCTAAAAAACATTAACTTCACCCTAGATCCCATCAAATAAGTTATCAATATGAGGAAAAAATACATGTTATTAATTGTAATGTTATTGAATGCTCTATTATCAATTAGAAGCCCCAAAAAACCAACTATCATATTAAACATAAATATAGGATCACCATATGGTGATGTTCTATGATGAATTATACCCATATCAAGAAACTATATTAAATGAATTTTAAAGTGAAATATCTTTATTATATCCTTTTGGTAAGGGGGTTTGAAATTATCTAAGCATTGTGTACTATGTCAATAGATAATTAAACCTCACTAATAAGAAAAATACTAAGAAAATACTCTAGAAATAAATCCATAAATTCATTCACCACTTAAAGATAACTAATTTTAATGCAATCTTTATTTCCAATTATACGAGTAAGATAAATTTCACTTCCATATGTATTTAATTTTTTGGATTCATGATATGTTATCATACACATGAACTCATTATTTTATATGAATTAAAAATACTTCATAAAATTAAATATAACATACATTTTATTGTAATATTTCTTAGCGTGATAGATTGAAATACAATCCATAACCCAAATATGATCAATATCTACATTGGGTAGGAAAGAAATATTTATAGAAAAAATAATTCAAAAAATTATAATTGGAAGATTATTATAAATATTTGTTACTTTAAATAAAAGAGAAAGAGTATTTCAAGATGGTTCTATCTCAATTTCATAAGTTTTTATTTTTATTTTACTAGAAAATTTTCTAGTAAAAAATGAATATTTAAATTCCAAATCAATGAGTATATTGAAATAATTTTGAGTAACAAAACAATATACATGTCACAACATTATTTCGTGGTCTATAATTTTTAGTTGAATCCACAACTTAATTTTAAAAAATAATTTTCTTACTAGAATTATACTTTTTAGCCTTCAAAATTATATTTAGAAACACATTTTCATAATGGAACATCTCATTATAATTAAAACACTTCACCGATGGATTTAAACTAGAAGTATTCCCATAGGAAAATCTATTTTCTTTGAATACAAGGGACATATATCCCAAAAAACACATATATAATGTAATTGCCTCACTGTGATATTCTATCCAACTAGGATTTGATACAAACCACTGAATGACCTGAAGGGTGTTCATGATCCCCAAAAGCTAATGATTAACACCTAGAATACAATTAATAACCAATGAAATAATTTTCCCAACCTGAAACAGTAACATTATATATATATAGAGTAGTTAATAGTAGTGAATTTATGACATAATAAGAAAATATAAATGTAAGTGATACATTTAGGGTAAAGAAGACAAAACAAAGGTACATGTCCAGGAATAGACCAAAATATAACTCAATAACCAAAAACTACTCCAAGTGATATGACAATAAAATCCCAATGTGGCACCACCAACTACCCATACCCAGTTGACATAAAACATCCCCACCATAATGCAGCGCCATTCCCTTTCCTACATAAAAAACATGGGTTACATAGCCCCAGGGGAGTGTGTTGGGTGTGATCATAACATTATCAGAAGTATCCTACCCATGTGTTCCCTAGATACGCTCTATAAAATAATCCCAATATGATCAATATATAAAATTAATTTCATTATAAAATATTTTTCACATTTATATCGAAATAATGGTAAACATGTTTCACCTTTTTATAGTTCTAAAACAAAAATCTAGATAATAAAGTTTCAAATCACATTTCAAAAAAAAATAGATTTATCAAAGCATACACCATATATCCATATCAAAGACAATGTAATAAAAATTAAAATTAAAATTAGTATCACCCCTAATATAACATATTTTTAGGCAAGGTAGGTCCCTCGTACCCCAATAATCAATCAAAACTAGTGCACATTGTACATGTGTATAGAAAAATAACTCCTTGTGAATATATTAACATCCCATGAGTAAACCCCTCGGGTGTTTAAATATAATGTCCCTAGATCAACTTGGCCTAGGGAATTGAGGAATACCCCATTAGTGAACCCCCTATGAAAACAAGGACAAGTGAAGATTCTAGATCCCCACCCTAGGTTCCTAGGATACCCATTTAATGCATATGTCACATTTTTTGAAAAATATTTGGGAATTTTACAATAAAATTAAAAACAACCGATTTTCCATGAAAACCATGGATTGAAAACCAATTTCATAAACCATTTCAAAATTCCTTGAAAACATATTTCCATTACCAAAATATTGGGAAACACCACCTTTTATCAAAAACAATTTATAAACTCATTTTTTTGAAAATGAAGCATCATTCCAATAACCATTTAGGAAAAGAGTTAGAAACCAAAGTGCATTCATAGTTCATAAGGAAAATAGTTATGAAAGAACCGTTGACATCACATATAGGTCACGACAAACCACAATGGGTTACACATGATAAAAGGAAAGTGACCACCAACGAAATAGATAAGAGTCCATAAATGTTGATTCAAAAACCTTATAATTCAACTTATATATGATTAAATATGCCAATATGATAGATCAATAGATACATAAAAGGTCATACATATCACACCACATTCAAAAATAGGCCAAACATCAAATAAAAAAACATAGAACAAATATATGATGATCAAGGAGGGAAACATCAAATAATTGATAGAATTGATAATAACTATATATACCTAAATCCAATTCCTAGGAAAATGGGAGAAGCAACCAATAATGATTGAAGTTTTATCAAACATAACAATTCATTGAAAAATGATCAATCCATAATAAAAATTCTATAAATATTTGTTAGAGAGATCCCAAACCATCCCTAGAGATCCCATGGATTTATTCAAGTTAAATTATGATCGGGGGTGGGGATTAGAAAATTTATATGGGGGTTTCAGGTGATAAAATTACTAATATCCCCTTACTAAACTGGATCATCCTGATGCCACTAGACAAACATTGGTTCTATGCAGAGCACCTCTACCATAAGAAGTCCCCTAGTGATCTAATGGGATTAAACCTATCGAATGATGGATATCTAATAGGAGCTCCATTCTACCAGCATAGCACTGACAGAACAATATACTTTTTCAACCACTTATTAGTCTTTCATGACTTCCTCACTCTTCAGAACACTTATCAATAAATTTAATATCCTCTAGACATGATCCAAGACCCCATAAAAAGAGATTAAAACATCAATAATGGGCTTGTACCATAGAGTGAAGAGGGATGTTACAATTTTCCCCACCATAAGACTTTATGTCCCTATAAATTCACAATAAAGAATAATTATCCATTAAAAGGTGTGGTCACTACACCCAAAATAATGATTTATGGCTGCCATTTCTCAAGGTAATCTAATCAATGACACTGCACAACTTTATCTAGTGGAATAAACTTCCCATATAGAACTTTCATCTCTGTGTCAAAAATCTCCACTTATTTTTCCACAACATAAATATCTGAATTCAACATAATATCCTCACAATTCAAAACTATATAGGGATAAGAATAATACTTCATGAGATGAGATATCTGGAAAACATCTGGAATGCCAGTCAGATGAGCTGATAATTGTGACCAATATGTAACATGTCCAATCTATTTAGTGATCTCAAATGGTCCAACATATCACAATGGAAACATACTCTTCCTTAAAATATTATAGTGAACCAAACAATGTGATTAATTCAAAAGTCTTGGTCACTAATAGGAAACTCCAAAGGATGGCATCAATATTCTATATAATATTTCCATTGAATCATAACTGTAATCTAGCATCATCATATACAAGGATTCCTCAATGTAATTTGCTGATCAACACTCCATATCATGAGAGAGGCCACACCCAAATCTGACCAACAAAGTGGTTGATTCCATGAGAAACCATATAAACCTCTACATATTCTATTCTAATATATTACTAGTAATACTTATTATATGAAAAATTGACCTGGCCTAGAGGGATATCCAAATATCCTCTAAAATATAAGATGTTGGCATGAAGCACATCCTTAAAAATCTATATAACGTACTTTTTTTATCTTTATGTCATTCAACGGTATGATGTACTCAACCCTAAATGAGTCACTATATCCTCATAGAGACATTTTATGAATTTAAAAGTAAATCATGGATCACTATCCATGAAAATAGTATGGGGTGCCCCACTAAACCACAAAATTTCCGATACATATGAATTAAATTGATCATCAAACTTGGTAAAATCCCTAATAAGAATTAAATGAAATAATTTCATCAATTGATAAATAACCACCATGGTAACATTATTTCCAAAGGGAGTTCATGTTAATCTATCATTGAAGTCCATGGACACCGATTCCAATTTCCATACTAGTATTGTAAAAATAATGAGTTGAATAAAATGATCAGGTGATTATACTAAATCTATTACCATGTTTAACAATGAGACACAATATTATAAATACCACATTTCTTTTCCAACCACCATAAAAAAATCTCATGTCATAATACTTCTTATATTTCTAGGATGAACTACGCATGAAGACCCATAAACATCATGCAACATAAGATTCTTGACATAATATGGGATGAAAAATCCCATCCCTAAGTAATGAATTCCATCAAAAGGGAGATACTAGACAATATTGATGTCCATAACATTATATAGATTCCAAGATTCCTCTAAAATATTCAGGTTTCTACTATTCCCATTGAATTTATTTAATAATATATTATGAAAACTAAATAATGGTTATAACCAATCCTAGATTATCCTTATATGAAGATATTTGGATCAAATAGAAAAGACCTATAATATTTTAATCCACTTCTATTACCAAGATAGCTTGATAAGGGAAATTACTAAATATAGTGTCAGTGAAAACATTATTCTTCCCAATGGTATAGGAAATTTCCACATCAAACATCTAGAGATACTCCACCCATCAACCATGATTATGGTAAAAATACTTTAGACAGAAGTTATAACATAAGATATTTTGATCAGAATAGGATGTAGGAATATACCTAAATATAAAAAGTTTCCAACACTTGAGATAATTCATAACTATTGTGAGCTCTAAGTTATGTGAAAAAATTCATCTCATGTAGTTGAATCTGACAGGATACCTATGCCACTACATGATCACCATTTAGAATCACACAAGGAAATATTTCACCAAAAGCTTCAAAATGAACCAAGTATACCTTATTTAGTTCTAGTATGAGTATAATATTAGATGAAGTGATATGATACTTCAAATCATCAGAAAAATTGTAACACTTAGCATCCCAAGACAATTTCACCCTTTATTGGTATATGCAGTCAATGATAATTCAAGCTTCAATAAATCTTTTATGAATATTCAATAATAACAATCTAGGCCAAAGAATCTCTTTATATCAAATACATTATTTTGATGTTACCATGATATGAAATCATTCTATTTTTTTGTGATCGATTAAGATCGCACATTCCAAAAATCACATTCCCCATGATCCTCACCTCTTGAACTAGAAATTTCATTTAGATAGTTTTTTATAAAAGATATGACTCCTCAAGATTCCCAAAAAAAATATTCACATAGTTCTCATGACCTTTATCAATTCTTGAATAGACAAGGACATCATCAATGGATACCACAACCAATGTATCAATATTATTGTGGGATATCTAGTTTATCAAATTAATAAACACCATATTAATATTTTTTATTCCAAAAGGAATTATGATATATTCATAGATGACATATATTATCATTAATGTTTTCTTTGAGATATATAATTCCTTAATTCCGAGTTGATTATTACCCAACCAAATATTGATTTAAAAAAACCACTTATCCCTCTTTAATTGATCAAATATGTCATTCACATGGGGGAAAATATACCTATTCTTAACTATTACCCAATGATACATTCAATTTTCTATTTACAGAACATGTTATATTTCATACTTCATGTAAAAGAGAACATAAGACACCTATGGTGAAGAAAATTGATGAAAAAATCCCTTTTCTTATAGGTCACCCAAAATGAACATAATCTCTTTCACCTAACCATATTATATAAGAAAAGAAAAAAATAAAAATATACTTTTATGGAGAATCATATCAAAAAGAAAATACCCCCTTTTCAAATGAACTAGATGAATGTCTTCTAAGAATAACTCAGGGAAGTCCTGAACCACCAAGGAAAGGTCAACATGAGGATCCACATCACTAGGATAAATCAATACAATAAACTACTAAACCTTATTATCGAGAGGATTATGCTTGAAATCACTAGACATCAGGCCTCACTGTCCTTGAAACACATAGGATCTTTCATTGGTAGCAAGGAATGAAAATATTTAATGATAAAAATTAATATCATCTTGGTGAGAAACCCACTAGCCCACCCTGATGATGTTGAAAACATCTAGACCATGAACTAGAATATCCTAGAATAACTTAGTAATAACTATCAAAATAGAATATGAAGCACAAAAAAACCCCTTCTCCTACCTCTCTCCAAGAGGTATTTCCCACTCCATAACATCTGACATGAGCTCCATCATATGTTTAAATAGATTCAAAATATATGAAGATAAAAAATATTATGAGGAAATAATATTAAATAAACTAGTTTCTATATATGAAATAATGAAAATGGTACCACCCACTATAGATGGCCCCACATTAACTTCTGTTGGAAACTCCTTCGATGCATGAAACTAATTCACACTAGATATATATTTCTGGAGCTGGGTTTACTTTGATACTTCAAAAAAATGTAATAGTGAATTTTTGAAATGATGATCCATAACTATGAAGAGATATATATAGATTCTAGAACAATATCTATAGATATCCTAACCATCTATATGGATTTTATATATTTGGAGATACATGGAAAGACTAGTGGATGTGGCATACCTTTACACACTAGTATCCAATCAAGGGTACACTGCTAGACACTGGTGATGGAGTAGAGAATTACCACTATAGGGAGCTGACTACACCCCCTCGAGACTATCCATCCCCTTCCCCTTCTTCCCATATATTCCACTTCTACTGCCACATTGGGAAGGGAAGATCCAAACAAGCATTTCTTTACCACAATATGAATCTCTATAATCATATATATATCATCTATTTTAGTATAAATGGTGAGATTGATCATATACGACTGAAAACGGATATTAGGTCACATACCTTGAATGTACTTATAAGCCTTTATATTATCATTCATCACCACCTCAAAAACTAAATGACCATACTAAAAAAAATTGTTTAGTATACTCTACCAATGAATACTCTCCCATCATAATAGAGAGGAACCCCATGTAATTTGCCATCATCACATATTCTTAGAAGAACTATTTATAGAAAAGTTTCATGAATCCTTAACACTATAATACTATTTGTATATTTTCCTTAATAATGGATTCCTGACACCTCTTCCTAGGAACATTGAGCTTAAATATTTTAAACTTCTCATTGAAAGATTAAAGTGTCTCAAGGAATTAAAGGAAATAATTGGTTATGTACATCTAGTCCTTCACCTTATGAGGTTTGTTGGTATCGTTGACATATGGGGGATTTTAGTTTAATAAATGTTGTGATTTATTAAAATCACTTCAAGATTCAAGCTATCCTATATCAACTTCATTCTCAAAAGGAGATGCATTATGGTCCACAACATGAACTACCCACATGATAGCCTCGATGAGGTTCTCATTTGGAGGAGGATTCCCATAGGATAATTTCACCTAGAACCCTCCCATGGAACCTTTTTATGACATATTAGTGGAATGAATCATGTATCCATATAAAAAACAAAGGAATTAAATGGCAAAGAACATTAAATATCACCCCTATGATAACATAGGTTAGAGTTTCCTAGGTCACTCATACCACAATAAACAATGAATACTACTATTCACTCTACAATTCCCTAGAATTGAAAGGCCTAAAGAATAGAAGAAAACCCTATGAGTAAACCATATATGATTTTCAAGCATC
Organism: Viscum album; assembly: GCA_963277665.1. Lineage (NCBI taxonomy): Eukaryota > Viridiplantae > Streptophyta > Magnoliopsida > Santalales > Viscaceae > Viscum > Viscum album. The sequence goes on from OY728155.1 coordinate 18,363,937, forward strand.
ATGTTCCTAAATTAACAATTCCTAGGGATTATAGAAACATCCCATGAGTCAAAACTGTATGAAAATGAGGACAAGGAACAATATTATAACCCCATAATAGGAACCCAAGGATCCCATTTGATTCATATGATAAATACCTTAAAATGGATCACATCATTTTATAAAAATTTAGAAATATTTATATTTTCAATGAAAACAATGATTTGAAAACCAATTTAATTAACCATTTACAATTTATTTGAAAACATATTTCAATTCACAAAATAGGTGGAAAAAAAACTTTTACCAAAATCCATTTATCCATGAACATCATGAAAATAAAATATCATTCAAATAATTATTTATAAAATTAGTTATAAACGAAATATCATAAATTATTTATAAGGAAACTACCTAAGAAGGAACCACCCACCTCATACTTGGGTCGCTGCCAACCAAAATTGGGTATAGAAACCAGATGTAAAGGGAAATATATAGAAATTTATATGAGTTCATAAATATCAATTCCAACATATTAGGATCTAGTTTATATAAGAAAAAAGTTTTAAGAGAAGATATACCAACACAAACATCAAAGGCCACATACATAGAACCTCCATCAAAAAGTGATCAGACCTCTAGACACAAAAAACATATCTACAAGGAACATAAATATAAACATCAAATGTTCCATTTACCCAATCAATGTAGTATTGATCTACTTCTAATTCCAAGGATGATGGGATAAATTAGAAATAAAAATAGAGGATTGATTACACATTCCAATTCATTAACAAATAATCAATCATGAGTCAAAATTATATTACTAGTTGTATAGAGACCCAACTATCCCTAGAGAGGACTTTAATTCATTCAATGTAAATTTTATTTAGGAGGATTATATAAGTCAAACATGTGTTTTAGGTGATAAAAAGACTAATATGAACCTTACTAAACCTGTCCCGCCCAACAATGTTGGATCTGAATCTACAGATTATACACAAGAGGGGGGTGAATTGTGTCTTTTGCTGTTTTTTGATAACTCTTTTCTTGAACAAGTTCTGACCTTTATACTTTATCATATTTGATCATGCAGTGGAATAAGTAAAATCAAGAACACAAAGATTTATAGTGGTTCGGGGAATAAAAGGCCCCTAGTCCACTCCACCAACGCTCAACTCCATGAGCTTGGTGATTTTCCCTATCTGGTCCTCTTTTCCAGAGACCAATTCACAACTGAGTACAAGTAGTTGATACCTTTAAAATCCATGGAAAAACAAAGTCTTTTGGTTCAAACAAAATCCTACATAGGTTAGAACGAGAAGCTGGTTACTCAAGAATAAAAAATAATTTCAGAAAGAAATTTACAGTTGATCTTCACAATTGCAACAGAATGCAATTGACAGCAGATGGATCGAAGTCTCTAGATATATTGATCTTCAAGAGGAAGCAGTTCTGAGTTGATCCAGTTGTATTAGATATAGATATATAGTTCAAAACCTCAACAATAGTAGATCCACAGTAGATATTCGATGAAGAACAGGTGAATCTTCTATCGATTTCCTTCTTCTTGAACAAACAGAGCTTTAACACTCCTCTTGAATTAGCAGATCAATCATAAATAGTTGCAATCTCTGTTTTCCACCTTTTTAAACAATAGATCGATCACACGCTCATATATCTGGTGTTTCAGAGAGAACATATATAATAAATCATATCTCCTGCACATTTAGATCCATAAAAGTCACATTTTGATTCATGATATTAAAAAATTTGAATTTACAGAGAAGCCATAACTTCCCTTAAGACTCGACATAAAAAGCTCCTTTTAATTCGATCTTAAATCCATTAATAAAAAATCTTTGAATCAGTAAAAGTCATAATTTAAAAAAAAAACTTTAAATCTAGCTTGAAATCCGCCCAGAAATTAACTTACTGATCGTTGCACATAAATATCATCTCTCAAAATTTCCAACGCCAAACGTAAGGTTGATGACGTGGCCTCCAAACATAGGGTTAATAACATAGTCTTCAAACGTAAGGTTAACAACACAAGGTTGAACACAAATGTAGTGTTGATCATCCATACTTTTTCTTCAAAACTCAAACGTATGGTAAAAGATCCATACTTTTACATGATCCATACTTTTCCAAGAACGTATGGTTATTTACAAAAGTAAGGTTTATGAACCATACTTTTGAGAAACAAACACATCGCTTAGAATTTATGTATGGTTCTCCTTCCATACATTGCTGATAACCAAAACGTAAGGTTTCTTCCTAACATAAGGTTCTCCTTCCATACTACTCGGAAAACGTATGGTTGTTTAACCATACTTTTCTCTTATCTTAAAAAGTATACACACTTTTCATCCTTACGCTACGTCTGTCCACGTAGCGTATGAACAGTGATTCCAGAATGCGCTAAAGCAGATTCCGTGCTATATTTATCTACGTAAGGTATGAATAGTGATTCCAGAACATGCTAAAGCAGATTCTGAATAAGTAATGGATTCTCATTATTTCAAGAGTAATATAAATTAATAAATTCCTGCAAAATACTAAATAAAATCATTAGAAAATCACTAAGGGTATTTGTGAGCATCAAAATTATCATAAAGAGACAGAGTATTATTTTCAGTAATCTACCCCTTTAAATAACATTAAGATGTATTGTTGAAAACAATACTTTTCTCAACAATCTACCCCTTTTTGATGATCACAAAACCCATAAAATAATTAAAAATATTTTCCAAAAAGATAATTATAAATTGAAATTTCTCATTTAATTTTCTCCATTAATAAAATGAATTCTAATCCAAATTCTCCCCCTTTTGTGATATAAAAAAGAATGAAAAATCATGGATTTTAACACGTTTAATATTGCACTGAAATATTAGTAAATGCTATTATGAACTGTTTATCAATAATTAATTCTGGAGTAATGACATATAAAAAATAAAGTCAGTAAAACAAACAAGGAAAGAGAAAAATAAACAATGAAGTAAATTTTCATTCAAAAACAGTAGTATATACAAGACAATGATATACATAGAAATCAAGGTTTAGGTAAGATAGGAAACATGGTCTATCTCCTCTGGATTGCAGACCTGATTTCTGTAAACTGCTCCCAAAGTCTCTTCATCATCCCATCTCCAACTTGATAATGAGCTCTCTGTTCTCTTGATTCATATGAATATATTAAATTAAATTGACTCTGAAAAACTCATGCATCCTTTCCTCTTTTTCAACAAATACTGACAGCTTCTCTGATAACTGATTTAACAGAATTCAGATCAATGGATCACTAGATGTCAGTTGATACACTAAGAACTTCTGATTGTCCAGAAACACTAAAAAAGGAGCATTGTTATATTGAAGATCTTGTATCCTGTCATTCATGTTACTCAGCGCAGCTGTGATAGCCTGAAACCTTCTGATTAAATTCGGTGAAGTACCTGATCCACTAACAGCATTATTTGAAACTGATGCAAATTGATTCTCCATAAACAACTTCAAATCTGATAAATCGGACTTCATAACCATTTTAGATTTTAATTGTGCAGTCAACATATCCTCTTTAATCATTTCAACTTCTTGCCTTGAAACTGTACACTCCTTCAGCTTTTGAAACTTTAAATTCTCTAAATCTAAGGCATTTCTCAGAGAAAAATTCTCAGACTCCAACTGAGATACTTTTCTGTACAGTTCTTCGTCTTCTTCTTTTCTTGAATCAGATGCACCCTATGCTTGATTCATAGTCTTAGGTTGATGCAGCAGTACCAAAGCCAATGATTCAACATCAGGTTTTTCTTTTTCTCTGTCCTGAGAAGGTTTGTCCACATATTTTTCCTTAGAGTTTTCAAACTCCTCCATAGAAAAATCCTCTTGAAGTACCTCTGTGTGAGCTTCAAAAGCATGCTCACCACAAACATAAGCATCTAAACCTTCCATTTGTTTTCCAAGAACAATATCTTTAGTAGTTTCCTGAGGTCTGTCCACTTCTTCACCAGGCACTGCCTCCATCTCTTGTTCCTGTTGAAGTGAATCTTCAACATTAGCTACAATCTGTTCCTAATTTTCCATTTGAGTTTCTTCTTGATCTCCTGATTCCTCTACTGGAGATGTTATCTCAGTAACATCTTCCATGGTCTTTTCATCAACAACTTCTCTCACAAAGGAATAAGAAATTAAAGCCTCTTTTGTAGTTTCCATAGCAGTGGAAGTAACTTCCTCATTTACTGGTCTTTTTCTTTTTGATTTAAGTCCCTCCTGACTTCTTTCTTCCTCAACATCTTCCACTTCAAATTGAATCCTCCTTGCTATATTGCTGACTCTGGATTCAGCATGTCCCTCCTTGGACTTAGCAGGTTGAGCCTGATCACTCTTTGAGTCTTCCTCAGCTCCTAATGGAAAAAGTTTTCCTTTAATTGTGCTCCAGAAATATCCAACTTTCCTCAAAGTTCCAGCATTAAACGTATTAATGTGATGAATGTTAAATCTAGCATCCACTAATATCACCATGTCTTTCTTAAACAATAGTTTAGAAATAAATCTATAAAAAGGGTAGAAATTCATCCTGGCCTCGCTTTGATAGTAGTAAATGAGATACCTTATCATGTATCTTGGAAAGTTTAACTTAATATCACTTAACATAAGAAACATTATATGCATATCAGGGTACAATATCTTCTCCATTTCTGCCATCCGTGGAGCTATTCCAGTCTAAATAAATTTGACCAAAATCTTCTGATCAGGCTCCAAATCCTTGAAAAACCTTTTCTTTATTGTCTTGGTACCAAAAATAAAAGACACGATGTCTTCGGATTTATGCACAAAATCTCCTATATTCTTCAAGTCGAAATGAAAAACTCTCTTATGAGGGCAGTTGAGAATCTAACTAATCTCTACTGAAAAGATTGAGAAATCCCTATCCTTTATCTTAGCCATCATATTGTCCTCTGTATCTCCCAGACTAAATTGTATAGATTTGAAGAAGTATCTATGTTCTACTTCATACAGAAATTCCATATTTTCACTGTTAAACATCTGTTCAAGATTCTGAAACGACAGCGATTGCTTCAATAACAGATTTTTCTGAAATAACCAGTTGAGATCGATTAACATACCCTGTAATATTTTTCCTCCCTCAGTGTGTTGTCTCTTGGAAATGCTTGGCTCAGCCTCACTAGCTGTTTTAGTCTTGACCATTTTCGTAAGTGTCTCTGAAGGTTTGAAGGTTAGGGTTTTAGAAGATTGAGGGTTATGGTTTCAGAAGAGGAAGTGCGATTTTTAGATTTCGAAAGGGCTTCAACTGAAGTGAAAGGGTTTAGAAATAGAAAAGGCTTTGACAACCTTGATTCCCATGAAATCACTAATCATTACATATATTTAAAAACAAATAAATTTTTCATATGACGAAATAAAGAAAAACTTAAACAGTATTCAACAAAATTTACATAAATAAATAAAAGTAAATAAAAATTAAAAATTATTTAAAAATAAATAAACCATGATCCCCCTTAATAAAATCAAACCTTACAGTGGGAAGTGGTTTAGTAAAAATATCTAATAATTGAATTTCAGTATTTATAAATTCTAAAAATATATCTTTTTTAATAATATGATCTCTTAAAAAGTGATGCCTTATGTCAATGTGCTTAGTTCTAGAATGACTAATAGGATTTTTTTGAAATATTAATTGCACTCGTATTATCACATAAAATATGTGTATTATTAAAATTCAATCCAAAGTCCATAAGAGTGTTTTTCATCCACAACACTTTTTCACAGCAACTGCCAGCAGAAACATATTTTGCCTCAGCTGTTGACAGGGAAACTGAATGTTGTTTCTTACTAGACCATGATACTAAGTACTTTCCTAAAAAGTGACATGTACCTGATGTGCTTTTTCAATCTAAACTACAACTTCCAAAGTAGGCATCTGAATATGAAATCCAATTAAAATCAGAATTTTTAGGATAAAGAAGATATTGAGAAATAGTTCCTTTTAAATATCTAAATATTCTCTTAACAGCAGTTAGATGAGATTCTTTAGGATTTGATTGAAATCTAGCAGAAAGACATACTGAATACATTATTTCTGGCATGCTAGTAGTAAGATATAACAAACTATCAATCATACCTCTATATAACTTGTTATCAACTGATTTTACATTTTATCCAAATAAAGTTTTATATTAGTACACATAGGAGTTGTAAATGGCTTGCTGTTCTCAAGTCCAAATTTCTTAAGTAAATCAGTAATGTATTTGCTTTGATTTAAAATATTTCCAAAATATTTCTGAAATATTTGAAGAACCAAAAAGAAATTTAATTCTACCATCATACTCATTTCAAATTCTTCTTGCATTAATTTTGAAAATTCATGACAAAGAGTTTTATTAGTTGATCCAATGATTACATCATCAACATAAATTTGAACCAATAAAACATTATTTTTCATAGTTTACATAAATAGTGTTGGGTCTGCCATACCAACAGTAAAATCATTTTTCAAAAGAAAAGAACATAATCTTTCATACCAAGATCTAGTTGCTTGTTGAAGGCCATAAAGAGCTTTAGTAAGTTTAAAAACAGAATCTGGTTTTTGAGAGTTTTCAAAACCAGGAGGTTTCTCAACATAAAATTTTTCCATTAAATAACCATTTAAAAAGGCAGATTTAACATCCATCTGAAATAATTTAAAATTTATATAAGATGCATAGGCTAAAAGGATTCTAATGTCTTCTAACCTAGCTACAGGTGCAAAAGTATCATCATAATCTATTACTTCTTCTTGATTATATCCTTTAGCTACTAATTCCCAAACTTCATTTCTTTTCAACTGGTTTAATTCATATTGCATTGCTATTACCCATATTTTATCATCTAAAGCTTCTTCTATATTCTTGGGTTCTTGTTAAGATAGGAAGGAAAAGAATTCCACTAGGTTTCCTAAATTTCTTCTAGTTTGAACACCAGTTTCTAGGTCACCTATTACATTTTCTAAAGGGTGATTCTTTAGGGTTCTAGAATGTCTAGGTAATATATTTAAAGGTTCTTCAGTATCATGTACCTCTGAACTGGATTGAATTTCTCTTATATCATTTTCAAAATCATTCTTTAAATTCTCAAGTCTCATGTTATCATTAGAGTCAAGTTCATCCATTTATTCTGTCCTTTTCTCAAAAGGATCAGATTCATCAAATTTCACATGAACTGATTCTTCAACAATCCTTGACTTCTTATTATAAACTCTATAAGCTTTGGAGGTAGCCGAATATCCTAAGAAAATACCTTCATCATATTTTGGATCGAACTTACCAAGATTTTCCTTGGTGTCTAAGATATAAACCATACATACAAAAACATTAAAGTAATTTACTTTAGGTTTTCTATTATTCAATAGTTCATAGGGTGTCTTTTCCAAAATAGGTCCAATTAAAACTCTATTAATTATATAACAAGCTGTATTCACAGCTTCTGCACAAAAATATATAGGTAGGCTATATTCATTTAACATATTTCTAGCCATTTCTTGAATTGTTCTATTCCTTCTTTCTACAATCCCATTCTGTTGAGGTGTTCTGGGTGCAGAAAAGGTATGTTTAATACCCATATTTGAGAAAAAGGAATTAAATTCCAGATTCTCAAATTCTCCACCATGAACACTTCTCAATGAGATAATATTTAAACCTTTTTCATTTTAAACAGATTTGCAGAACCTTTCAAATAAAGTAAATGCTTCATTTTTAAATTTCAAAAAGAAAATCCATGTAAATCTTGAATAGTCATCAACAAAAACATATACATATAATTTACCAGCTAATCTTGCTACTCTTGAAGTTCCAAACAAATCAATATGAATAAGTTCTAGAGGTTTAGATGTAGCAACCTTATTAACAGATTTGAAGGATGATTTGTGTCGCTTTCCAAGTTGACATGCATCACAAAAACTGTCACTTTCAAATTTGAGAGAAGGTAAATGAGAAACTAAATGTTTCTTAGTTAACTTATATAAAACATATACATTTCAATGACCAAGGCTATTATTCCAGATCCAGGATTCACTTACTTTAGAAGTCAAGCATTTTACTTGTTGTTTACACAAAGGAATTTAAATCCAACGTATAGAAATTTTCAGTTCTTGGTGCTTTAAATTTAAACAGTTTATCTATAGAAACAATACAACAATTGTTAGTAAAATCAACAGTAAATCCATCATAAAAAAAGTTGAGAGATACTTATTAGATTGTGTTTTAGTCCTTGTACATAAAGTACTTTGTTTATAGAGACTGTTTTTGGATCTCCAATAGTTCCAATGTCAATGATTTTTTCCTTTGGAATTGTCACCAAATGTGACAATTCCTCCTTCCTTTTGAGTAAGTGAAGAAAAAATTCAATGAGTTTCCACTCATATGTCTTGATCAGCCACTGTCCATGTACCATATATCTTTTCTTTTCTGGTGGCCTGCTATCTACAAAGACATTCAAACAAATTGCTTTGGTACACATATTTTTTTGGGTCCATAACTGTTAGCTAGCAATGATCTGTGTATCCAGATTTTCTTTGTTCTTTTAAAATTATCTGATTCATATAAGACTTTTGAAACATAGGCTTTCTTAATACCACAAATTTGAGGTTGTCTTAAGAAACCGTTTTTAGTTATATGTCCCTTTGTCCCACAAAAATTACAATTAACCTTTTTAGAGCTAGGAACAAAATAATTTTTATATAGCTTTGATTTTTCTCCTTTACTGCCAATTCCAAATATCTCATTTTTAATGACAGTTTTCCAAGAATTTCATTTAGTGAATTCTCTCCTTTTGTAAAAACCAATGCAGCCTATTTGTAAGATTCTACTTCATCCTATAGTGTTTTTATTCTTGATTCAAAATTAATATAGTTAGTGTTAATCGAATTGTATTTATCAGTTAATTGTTTATGTTGTTTCAGCATTGTATCTCTTTCATCTGAAACAGATTTATGTTTATTTTTTAGTGACTTATGTTTCTTAAATAGTGAGTTATATCTTTCTTCAAGCATATTACAGTAGGCTGAAAGTTTTTCATTTGTCTAGCTTGATTCAGAATTTGATTCAGAGGAGTAATATGAGTGTACCACATCAGTTTCTGCCATAAAACACATGTTTTCCTTTAGATTTACTTCTTCTTTCTCTGAGATTGATTCAGAAGAGATATTAGAGTCTTCAGATACGCACTAAGTGGCTTTCATAGCTTTCTTGTCTTTCCGCTCAAAGTCATTTCTTTTGAAGAATTTCTTCATTTTTGCATCCTTCAATTGTGGGAAATCTGGTCTGATATGTCCCATCTTTTTGCATTCATAACATCTTACTTCCTTATTATATCCCTTAAAGGATTTTTTGAAGCCTCTTTTCTTGCTGTAGAATTTTCTAATTTTCATGGCTAACGGAGATAGCTCTTCATCTGGGTTGGATGAGTCAGAGATTTATGATTTAGCTTTGGCTTCTCTGTTCTTTATCTTTCTATTCTTTTGTTGTGAATTTATCTTCAAGGAAGTATCTTCTCTTTTGATAATCACTTTATGTTCATTAGCCTCATCTTGCATATCATCTTCATACATTATCAATGTACCAATCAGCTCTCTCATAGTTAGATCTTTGACAGGTGTTGATTGTCTGATTATAGTAGAGATACCTTTCCATTGAGTAGGAAGTACTCTCAGTACTTTTACAAATTGATTATCCTGCTTGATAGGTTCTCCTAGAGCAGTTATATTATTGACAATTTCTGTCAATTTTCCATTCATTTGGGTAATCCTCTCACCTTCAACTATTCTGAAAGTATAAAATTTCAGTTTTGCAGTTGCAAATCTCATTTGCCACACATTTTCTATTCCTTCATATGCCACAACTATTGTTTTCCACATCTCATATGCTGTCGGGCACTGAGATACTCTGTTAAATTAATCTGGTCCTAGACCGTAGATAATTGCATTCATAGCCTTAGAGTTGATATCATAATCTGCCTCTATAGCAGAACTCCATGTCTTTGTATTTTCAGGAATTTCATAAGGATTCAGAATCTTTGAGTAGACTCTATATCTGAGGTTTTTTAGATATATTATCATGCACGATTTCCAGCAACGATAGTTGTCTCCATTAAAATATGATGCTCTGACCATCGACATCCCTTCTCTTATATCATTCATGATGCTCTATTTTATATTCCTTAAATGCTTCTATCTTTCTAAGGCTCTATCAGAAGCTCCACCTTTGTTACCAATTGTTGGATCTGATTCTACAAATTATACACAAGAGGGGGGGGGGGTGGTGAATTGTGTCTTTTGCAGTTTTTCGATAACTTTTTTCTTGAATGAGTTCCGTCCTTTATACTTTATCAGATTTGATCGTGCAGTGAAATAATTAAAATAAATAACACAAAGATGTATAGTGGTTCGGGGAAAAGAAGGCCCCTAGTCCACTCCACCAAAGCTCAAATCCACGAGCTTGGTGATTTTCACTATCTGGTCCTCTTTTCCAAAGACCAATTCACAAATGAGTACAGCCAGTTGATACCTTTACAATCCAAGGAAAAACAAAACCTTCTGGTTTAAACACAAACCTACACAGCTTAGAACGAGAATCTGGTTACTCAAGAATGAAAAATAATTTCAGAAATAAATTTCCTGTTGATCTTCACAATTACAACAGAATGCAATTGGAAGAAGATGGATCAAAGTCTCTAGAAATATTGATCTTCAAGATGAAGCAGTTCTGAGTTGATCCAGTTGCAGTAGATATAGAGATATAGTATACAACCTCAACAGTAGTAGATCCACAGTAGATATTCGATGTAGAACAGGTGAATATTCTATCGAGTTCCTTCTTCTTGAACAAACAGATCTTTGACGCTCCTCTTAAATCATCAGATCAATCGTAAATAGTTGCAATCTCAGTTTTCCACCTTTTTAAACAATAGATCGATCACACGCTCATATATCTGGTGTTTCAGAGAGAATATATATAATAAATCATATCTCCTGCACATTTAGGTCCATAAAAGTCGCCTTCTGATTCACGTTATTCAAAAATTTTAATTTACAGAGAAGTCCTAACTTCCCTTAAGACTCGGCATAAAAAGATACTTTTAATTCAATCTTAAACCGATTAATAAAACAGATTTGAATCATTCAAAGTCGTACTTTAAAAACGACTTTAAATCCAGATTGAAATCCGCCCAGAAATTAGCTTACTGATCGTTGCACATAAATATCGTCTGTCAAAATTTCCAACGCCAAACGTAAGGTTGATGACGTAGCCTCCAAACGTAGGGTTCATAACATAGTCTTCAAACATAAGGTTAACAAGGTAAGTTTGAACACAAATGTAGGGTTGATCATCCATACTTTTTATTCAACACTCAAACGTATGGTAAAAGATCCATACTTTTACTTGATCCATACTTTTCCAAGAACGTATGGTTGTTTACAAAAGTAAGGTTGATGAACCATACTTTTGAGAAAAAAACGTATCGCTTAGAATTTATGTACGGTTCTCTTTCCATACTTTGCTGATAACCAAAACGTAAGGTTCCTTCCTAACGTAAGGTTCTCTTTCCATATTTTGCTGAAAACGTATGGTTGTTTAAACATACTTTTCTCTTATCATAAAAGGTATACATTCTTTTCATCCTTACTCTACATTTGTCCACGTAGGGTATGAACAGTGATTTCAGAACGTGCTAAAGTAGATTCCACACTATATTTATCTATGTAAGGTATGAACAGTGATTCCAGAACATGCTAAAGCAGATTCTGAATAAGTAATGGATTCTCATTATTTCAAGAGTAAAATAAATTAATAAATTCCTGCAAAATACAAAATAAAATCATTAGAAAATAACTAAGAGTATTTATGAGCATCAAAATTATCATAAAGAGACAGAGTATTTTTTTCAATAATCTCCCCCTTTAAATAACATTAACATGTATTATTGAAAATAATACTTTTCTCAACAAACAACACTCACTATAAACTGGTTATCACTATCTAACTAGTGGTTCCTCATAGAGCTCTTTCACTATTGGAATTATCATATTTTAGATTGTTAGATTCCATAGGCATATTGATGGAGTTATTTTAGGAACAATATTCTTCCAAAAATCCATCATCATTTTAGTGGCCATCTATAGCTACTAATTATTCTATATTTGTTTCCGTCCTCTATTGAAGACCCAATTCTCTATTTTATATTCTCTAAATGTGATCCAAAACCCTAATGAAAAGATTAAAAATAAAAAACAACAAGTTTTATACACGAGTCAAAGGTGATATTTTATATGTTACACTTTATAGAAATCCTAATATATTCAATAGAATTGTTCTCACCACACTCCTCACAAGAAAGATGTATAATTGTTTTACCAAAAAATATCCTTTGTGAATGCTTCTCCATTTTGTTTGACCTATAATGACTCTTATCCTTTTTGTTATAAAAGTTAATAGAGTACAACTAAACCATAAAAATATTTCATTATAACTTCAGTGATAATTATTTACAAAATCTCTATATAAAGATGAATTCATTCCTATGTAAAGGATATAAATGTTATAATAGTGATCCAAAATTAATTTCAATGAATACATATCTTATCTATTAAAATTTTCTTCATGGGATGAAATTTGATCCCCATAATTTTTCATAAATTACATGAATTATATTTATATTATAATTTTAGCAACATTAGGAATACATTTTTCATGGAAAATATTGTAAAATTTCATCCATTTATTGTTAACTCCCTCATCCCCTTCCATGGTATTCTTAATTAGAAATCCCATCTGATAAATTATACCTTAAAAATAAAAAAAAAGAGTTACGATCATATTCTATAAATGTACTAAAACATTAAACAACTGTTACAAATCATTGAAATATTCTTCAACTAGAACTAGAACTAAGGTTACACTAAATTTTATAGGGCATTGTTTCATAAAATTCTCTAATATTAATATCTTCCTTTGTAGGGAATCTTGTCACTATCTTATTTGGTAACTATTATTAATTCAAATGACCCAGAATTCTGTAACCAAATCCAATTGTTTAATTTATTACATTGGTGTAAGTAAAAATGGATTATACCACCATGGATTTATTAGTTTAGAGGACTTGGAATACTCGGTAAATACATGAGTTCCATATTAATTTAGAAATATAAATTATAGCATGAGGAAAAATCTTGAATACCTAAAAATCATTCAAATACACCTTATTTATAACCTTGTGAAATAAAAAAAATATAAAGGGTGATCTCAGATGCTTAGTAATGGTTACATATAGTGGAATCTATCATGAGTAAATAAACCATTACATATATGGAATGATAGATAATAAAACCACATGCCACTTAATTAACAACTTGATCTCAAAATAGATTCACAAATAATATCAACATAGTAATAATGTGTATAAAAATAAAGAAATTCTTATTTAATTTAATTTATTATTCCAAAATTTTATTATCTTACCATAAAGGCCTCATTCCAAGAAAACATGAATCTTACTGTTAAGGCCCCATGCCATGAAATTTCGATGAATGGGCAGGTATTCACAAAATACCCAACTAATATAGCTAAATATTTGTCCCATGAGACCTACTAATGCATCGATGAGTTATCAATAATTTGTAGTTATCCATAAATTACATATATCCATTGCATTCCTTTTATATAGTAAAAAACAATATAATACATAATCAATATTTATTATCAAATAATAAATATCCATACCGAATCAAGTAATATAGAATGTTAAAACATTCCCAGAACATAATCAATCTTCCATATCTTTCAATAACCATCCACATAAAACTACGAAGTATATATATTTTCCATATTATCCTCAGTTAATAAATGATATGTCTTTATTTGTAAATTCCACCAATATAATTTATAAAAACTATGGTCTTTACACCATATAGAGTAATGGGTATATAGATAAGGCCCCAATATAAATTATGTAGAACACATCCATGAAAATAAATATCATTTACATGAATTAGACACTCAATTCATTCTAAATGATTATTTTGGAGGAAACAAAAGTCTTTTGTGAGTTATATATCAAAATATAAGAGAAAATTCAAAAATAAAATTATTAAAACTATTGAATCTTAATATAAAAATTGAAGTTATAAATAACATATAAATAGATTTTAAAAAGGAAAAAACCCCTTATAAAACATTATTTTTAAAATAATTTATATAAATAAGTTTTTAAATAATCTATTCTTAATTAATAAAATATATTCTAGAAGATAAAAACATAAACAAATCAAATGAAACTTATTTTTAGAAGATTTTAAGAAAATAATATGTTCTTAGTTGAAGGTAATTTTAGAAATATAAAATTCCATGAATAATGGGATTTGAAAAGTTATTGAGAAACCTTAAAAAATTTTAATGTAATACAAATAATGAATAATAACTCTAGGATCAGGAAAATTTTGATCATGCTATAAACAATGAAAACAATATTATTTTCTCACCTTTGTAAAATATAAAATATAAACCATGTTTAAATAATTGTAATGATTCCTATTAGAAAAATAGGAACTAAAGTAAAATATGATTTAAAATTACATGAAAAATTCATTGAAGTATTTATTGTGAAATCCCTAAAATATTTTATTAAATATAGAAATGGAAGAAAAATATTTTAAACATAAATAAAGAAATAAGTTCGGTTGAGAAAAAAACATTTTATTGATATTGGAGTATCAAATATAGGAAAATTTGGAAGTGAAACATGAAATCCACATAAATAATTACTATAGAATAAAATATATCTGGTTTAAGATGGATATATCATATAATTCCTTCAATAAAAATTCATATATAAATAATCTCAAATAAAAAATAGATTTTGAAATAAACCCTTTCGGTTTTAATAACATTATAATAAAAACACCTTAAAATAAAAAATATAAATCAAATCATAAAATATATTTAAGATATAGGAATTCATTGAATAATATTTCAAATAAATCTTATATAAACCATACAATATAAATTTGTGTCAATGGAGTGGAATTGTGATAGAAACCCCTTATATTGGATTACCACTTCTTAAAAAGTGTTTTTCCCTCATGAATAATACATTAAAAAATATTAAATACTTTATATAGAATATTTTTAACCTTAATTTCATTTTTAGGATCCATTTATCATAATTTTATAACCATTCATTTTATAGTGCTTGCTTAGGTCGATCACATAATGTTGTTTGGTCAAGTAAACCATAACTATATTGGTATATTGATTGTTGTAATTAGTGTTATGAAATTGTTAAATAATAAAAAATGTTTATAATTTCATGAATATTTTTTTCATTATAGAAAATTTTATAACCATATTTTTTAGCCTATAATATAACGTAAAAATTAATCATTCATGGAGGTAGCATTATATATGTACACATGATGATGTTTTGGTTTTCTTAATGGTTGAAAGGAATGAAATTATTTAATGATTAATATTTCTAGAATATTATTAAATTCATGAATATAAAATTTATTCAATAGAATATATTTAATATCATCCATGTATGGTGGTGGTGTAAAATGATATACATAATTCATGTTCAAAGTAGTTTGTATATATGCTTGAACAGTTTTATAATTTTATAATTGGAAAATGGAAAGAATGGTTGATAAGGTTTTATCTATATGTAATTATAATTATAACATGTATATTCATTAAATAAATTAATATAACCAACCACATGATGTAAATATTTAAAATTATACACATCACTTCATGGAGGTGGTAGCACGCAAGTATGCACATGTAATATTTTCATTTTCTATTTGATGGAAAAGTTGTAGAAAATAATTGTTCCATAAATATAATATCATAATAATATATTTTTAAAACTTATTTCTATATATTTTGATGGATACAATAAATTTAGAGGAGGTAGATGAATAATTATATGGAAAGGATTCCGTTATGATGATTACTTCATCTTTGGGAAACCTCCTACAGCTTACACATTATGCATTGTTTAGGTGGCCTTTTGAGAATACAAAAACCAATTTAAAATTTATAGTAAATATTTAATAATACTTTGTCTTATATTTTTTGAGATTTATTTTCAATATATGTTGATATGTGAGGAGAGGAGGGTTTATTTTATATGTGAGGATTATTTCATTCATTTATATATGAGAAACATTAATATATAATATATGTCTTACTCAAGTAAAGTGTAAAAAATGGTCATGGTTTCCAAGATAATAGTAAGATAGAAATATAACCACCTAATCTTATTTCTAAATGTTTTTTTTATTTTAAAACTAATCTTTGAGATTATCCCCTTTGATAGTCCTTTTAATTGTTATTGTAGAAATAAAATTCGCCCCTGCTTATGAATCATGAAGAAAAAAAATGAAATTTACATTAATTTTTTTAGATTCATATTAAAAATATGGATTCCATTTTATTAGATTCAAGTGGAAAAACTAGAAAAAATTAATTCTAATATTTTTAGAAAAAACATGTAAAAACCATTTTTAGAAACCAATTTACATTCGAGGTGTAAAATAGAATTTTTTCATATCCATTTCCTAGTAAAACAAATTATATTCATTTAAAAATTATTTATTTGATATATTATCATAAAATTAGATTAATAACATTTATATTTAGTAATTAATTTATTTTTTTAAATATTTAAATATATTTTACAAATAAATGTGGATTAAAGAAAAATATTCAATTTTACAATCAAATAGTTTATTCATAACTACCAAAAAATTAATAAGTAATGTATCAATTATTATTAATATTTAAAAATATTATTAAAAAGTTTTGGAACATAACTAAATTATATAGTATTATTATTCATAAAAATTAATTTTCAATTAAAAAACTATCATAGTTTAATTATGAAATATTAAATAAAAAATTGTTACCCATTTTTATTGAATTAGAAATTTCATGATGAAAATAAATAAATTACATTGAACTATAGATTATTTAGAATGAAATATTTACTTTTAATAATTTAATTTAATTTGCTACATTCTTCCCCCTTAAAAAACATCATCATTGAAATTTTTAGAATGTCACCTCATTAACAGATGCATGCAGTTTATCATCAAAAGCTTCATGTGTTACCTTATTTACTCTTCTAATTTATGATTTCTACGATTTAACATTACCATCCAAGTCATCTGATTCTATACCCCTTTCTCTCTATTGTCAATAATATGTATAGCAACCCTACTTTTCATACAAAACTATTATATAATTTTAAAGATAAAAACATAATATAATTACAAAACCATGATCCAAATATTTGTTATCTTGGGAAAATTAGGATCATAAGTTACTTAATAATAATAAAACATAAAAATTAATTTAATTCTCTCTTATCTAGCTTCTTAGTGGTCCTTATGTTGTTCTTATTATAAGTAATCACTGAAGGATATACATAAAATAAAGATATGAGAAAAAATCTATGTAAGAGGATAAATAAGGAAATGGACCAAATAATATGGGTGAGAATCACCATCATCAAAACATAATAATATAATCATAATCATAATCCTGATATAAATCATTTGATAGTGGAATGGATTGTAGAAATGCATAAAAATGATACATCATGTATTAGTGGTCAAATACCAAACATAGTTGTGAACTAAGATAGCATCATGTTCATAGATATCATATTTACATGACCATAACATCATAATTATGAACAAATATAGCATCAAAGGAGGTAACTCTGCCCTAATTCCTCCTATCAAGGACATTATTCTTGATCAGATCAAGAATTTAAATAGTCAATTGTTGAAAAAATTGTTATCCCATGAGGACATAAACCATGGAAGACAAGTGATGTAATTGGAAGGCATTACAACACTTGGGGATTTCGGGATTGGAAGTGCATTCACACTGGGAGTGATTTTTTTCACATTTTATTTCCATAGGATGGATTGAAGAGGAAAGTGTGGGGGCTTAGCCCTATATATCTCAAACTAGGATTTATTTCTCTTCAAAATTGACTTCCGAATTTTATCCCCATTTATTCTCTATGTTCAAAGGCACAAATTTGGATTCACATATATTGTCTAATTTGGGTTTTGTGGCATCTGTAAATACTATTCAACATTGGCTCCATAATTGGCTTACCTATCAAGCTTGATAGTGCAATAGAGGTAGCTCAATTTTCTTTCTTCACCCACTTCTTTATTTAAATAAAACTCACTTTAACCCTTGTGGACCATGTGTGTTTGTTTATGGTGGATTATGACTTTGAGTTAAATGTTAAACATGAAAATATGCCTCTCATTTGCAGTGGACGTAAAATAATTGGACATAATAGGAATAATTTCAAGCATAATGATTGCTGTGATTTCTGTAAAACAAATGGACATGCTTCTCTGGATTGTAGGAGATTGAAAAATGAGAAGAGTAACAATGATCTAATAGGAGATCAAGAGGACCACTTAGGTGCGGCTGTTGATGTCACTAACATAGGGACAAATGAAGTGTATTTGATGAGTAAAACATGGTCTAATATAGCCAAAGAAGCTCTTATCCAACGTGATGATGAGCTGTCACTTCCTGAGGAGGGTTTCATGACTTTAAGAGGTGTTACCTCTTATAAGTAAATGGTTTTAGTAGCTTCTAATCCAGCCCCATTAGTTAAAGAAAGTCCTAACAATAGTTCTGATTCTCAGTTTCTGCTGGGAAATGCAAACTCTATTGCAGATGGTGATGTTCAAGATGACATCTATTCGGCGGATGAGGAAATTTTTCAAAAATCAGTGGATCAAATGATTCCTATGAAACAACAAATTTATAATAGGCAATTAAACGGAAAATTAATGTTATATGATGAATCACTTGGTAAAACTTTTAAGCTGGTACATACGACAAAATCTAGTCATTTTCAGCTGATCAGACAGTGGCCAAAATTCATTGTAATCTTTTTCAAGGTGCACCCCCTGTGTGTTAAACCCCTTCACAGGTTACTGAATAGAATTTGTTGGGGGGAAGGCTACGCCGAAGAAATAAATAAGGATACCCTGATTGACAAGGAAGGATTTTAGATTTTTATTTTTAAAAATTACAGATCTCTTTCTGGACCTGATGTCTCTGGCCCTGTTAATGTAGGCGACATGTCTTCCTCTGAGGATTTAAATTAGTCAAGTGATGTTTAAGTCATTTATCTAAATTATTTATAGATCCCTTTAGGTACACCCCATTGATATGCAGGAAGATGATATGGTTCAATGAACCTAGGAGGAGCTAGTTAATAGGGATATTACTCCACTGGTGAAGCAGACTTCTGAACTAGAAGAAGATGAACCAGAAGGATCTTGGTAGCATACGAAATCATGGAAACAAGGGTGTCACTTGAGAAGCCACAGATGGGGATGAGAATGAGGTGACTGTAATTATAGGTTAGAGGAAGCACATTTCAAAGAACCTGAATTGGATGATTCTAAAATATTAAGCTTATGAATGGAATTGGAAAGTCTAAGTGAGTACTACCCTATAGATTGATGCTACAAACAAGGGTGGGGAATCCAATGGAGTTCCCTTTCTGAAAAATAATGAATGCTTGCTTCTAAGATTAAGGCAATGTTTGGGACTCCTTAATGTGGGATTGTTTTCAGTATTTCCCCCCTTCCCTCTATTCATTTGTTTTCTTACTTTGGTCCAATAATATTAGCCCTGAATCCACATTTCTATAGAAAAAACAAAGATACCACCATGTTCAGAAAAATTGTATATCATATGATGATATACATCACATTACCCAATGTATTTTAGTGCTATATAATTCTATGTGCACCTGCAATATCATAACATTTACATAATCAGGCTTTCCACATAGAACATACATCAATACTAGACATAAAAAACCCATTTAAAGGAATGAGATTCATTTAATAAAGCATACATTCATGAATAATATTTTAGGTTACTAAAAGAAAAAGGGAACATCGTACTTGGTATAAGAATCATCAATCTGTAGGGAATAATAAGAAATATTAAGAGAGGTAAAAGATAAGTGTTTTTTAAGAAAATATTTCTTTTGGAAAATATTTATGTTTACCATAAACTCAAGTAGAAAACAAGTATATAATTAAAAGGAAAAGGTAATAAAAATGAAATGATATTTAAGGAATATTACACCCTCAACCTGTTCTTCTAGACATAGTGCTTAAAATGATGCATATATATAATGTTTAATAAAAGGATAACTAAAAGTACATGTATCATTTATATTTCAGGAACATTTAATTTTCCAAGTTCTAGATAATTAGATTAAAATATTGCATTACAACAAAAATATAAAAAATGAAATTAAATAAACAAAATAATTTTCAGTCCACAGCTTCCACATAGAAAATAAATCAATAATATGTCTACTATACCTCTAAAAATGAATTTAAAAACATAGGGTGGGCATTTAAAATGCCCTATAAGGGATTTTAAAACAATTAATAAAGTATTTATGAAAATTTATTATAAAATTAATATTCATACTCAAAATATATTTTTATAACATTTTAACGAAAAATATATTTAGAAAACCATTAATTTCTCAAAATTATTATAATTAAAAGAGTTGGTATTTCTCCTTTTGAAAATTATAATTTTTTGATGGGTCATTTTTTATACTTGGGAGACCATAATAAAATCCATAACATAAGGCCTCTAGTCATAACCCATTTTGAACAAATTTCCTATGGGACTTTTGGGTTAAATCCCTATAACATAACATGATTTACTAGTTCCAATATTGGAAAACATTTTCCATGGACCTATCTTTCTCATTCAAAAAACAAAACAAAAATTCAAAATGAATACATAATATTATTTTCATTAAAATAAAATATTCTTTCTCATAACATGTAATCAACATTTTCTCAAGAATTTCTAAAATAAATTTTAAGAGAATCCCATGCTTTAAATAACCAGCATCATTGGAAATGCACAAATAATTAGGTTAATGAAAGAAATGCAACATCCATTGTAAAATTCATGGAATTTAAATTATAAATTA
Organism: Viscum album; assembly: GCA_963277665.1. Classification (NCBI taxonomy): domain Eukaryota; kingdom Viridiplantae; phylum Streptophyta; class Magnoliopsida; order Santalales; family Viscaceae; genus Viscum; species Viscum album. Next base: position 18,384,991 of record OY728155.1, read on the forward strand.
GATAGTGGAAATACCTAATTATGCATGAAATTATAAGGGATGAAGATAAAAATTTTCACATGAAATAATAGCATGTTTAGGATTTAAACATAATGTGATAATAAATGTCATTGATAATAAAAATTTACACAGAAAATATAAAACATAAACTCATTTACTAAGGAAAATTTCAAACCTTTGCATATATAATTGAAAATATATTTATAATCCCATTTATTTCTCAAAATAAAATGATATAAACTTATGTATATATATATATGTATAGTTATTCATAACATGATAGAATGTAAATATAATCAAGCCCTTTAATAAAAATGAACGATCCCCTTTCAAAATAGAAACACATATCATATAATTTTTAAAAAACAGAAAGTTATAGAGATACATATGTACATATAAATATATACATATGTATATCATTGTAAGCAACATAATTTGACCCAAATAAAATCAAACCTTACATGTCATAGATTTTGAAAAAAAATTAAAAATATAAAACCCCTATCTAATATATTCCGAAAATAGATATTTATATGTGTATATATATATACACATATAAACACACACACACATATATATGTATATATATATATTTTAAATTGAAATAAATTTATTAAATGAATATAAACCCTTAAATTCATAAGAATTAGGGTTTTATAAAGAATCCTTTAAAACCAAAATTTAAATAAAAAATTTACATCAAAATTCATTGAAAAAACTATATAGAAATGAACATATATATTTATATACACTTATATTTATATATATATACATGCCTTGTAAAAAAAATATTGAATCCCTTACAAACCATAGGATTTGGAATTAACCAATTAAATTATAAAACCCTTATCACACACACACAGACACATACACTGAATATGGAATGTTATATATGTGTATGTATGCATACGCACACACACAAACACACACACACACCCTTTTTAAAATGATTAAAAATTTTATGGAAAAAACAAGCCATCATAGGTTTAAGGATAGAATTTAGAAAAAAACCCTTTAACATATATCATATGAAATTATTTGGTTATATAGATAGATTTAAATTCATACATATGTACACTTATATATTTATATATTTGTAAAACAACATATTTTGATCTAAAATATGTAAACCCTTACTTGTTTTTGGTCAATTAAGTGATTTTAGGCTCCTGGAAATTGAGAAGAAAAAATTGGGGAACTTGGGTGCTGATGTTCAAATGGTGTTGGGGTGAAACGAGGGATTTTATAATGTAAGATTATATTATACTAATCATTAACACATTTTTGTTGGAAGAAAAGGGACCAAATAGAAAATGGAATTGGAGACTTATTTATTTAGCAAGTGGTACAAAAGAGATTGAGATATTTGAAAAAATAAAAGGAAAAAAGGCTTTAGTTTGTGTCAATTTTTTTTAAAATGATATATTAAAGTTATATATATATATATATATTATATTGGTATGTTGTTAGGAAAGTCGAGGAAGGGAAAGACAATCCCATGGGTTTTTTCCACCATTCCTGTTGTTTTTTTTAAAGGTGAAACATGGATGGTCCATGGAAGAAAATGAATTTGATGATAGAGATGGGAGGATCACAGTGCGTCGAAGCCTACTCATTTGAGGTGGGGAAAAATGAAGGTGATGAATCGATAAAGGAGGATGAAGATCGAGTGTCGGCGATGGAGGGGTTTCATTGGTGCTGGTCTCGACATGGGTGGTCGCCAGTAGAGAACGAAATTAACATGACACAATCAGTTGTTTGTCTATGGTAGGTCAATGACAAACGAGTTATAGGTGTCTTGGTGGGGAAGACAATACCCCAAACCATAATTCTATTTATTTCATTCTCTTTTGTAAAAATGTTTCATTCCTATCAATTTTTTCTTTTGTATGAGTCATGGCACTCAATTATTCATCATTTAGAATTAGGTCTTTCCACCTTTTCCATTTAATTTTATATTATATTTTTAAAAAAAATTCAAAAGAAATTTATATATATAAAAAAATCAATACAAATTTATAATAATAAAATAGCATATATAGATAATATAATAACAAACAATAATTACATAGTTTGAAAATTAAATAAAACAAATATATATATATATCTATAAATAAAAAATGATGATTATATGTATTTATAAACATATAGTTATATATATATTAAAATAATTATATATATTTATAAAACATATAATTTAGATTTTAAAGTCATTTATATATTTTTAAAACGTTTCACAATTATCATTTTTTGTTTTATTCTTTTACATTCATTTTTTATTTGTATCATTTTAGCATTTTAAAAATATAAAAATATATATATAATTCATTTTTATTATAAATAATTCAAATCAAATTTTTATTTAAAACATAAATATAATGTGTGTTTTTTCATAATATAATAATATAATAATAATAATTTATAACTTTTATAGAAAAACGTAATATATCTCATATATTTAAAAAATATATAAAAAAGATAATTTTTAAAATTTTCTTACCGTTAATTAATATTATAATTATAAATTTTAGTTTACAAAAATAATTAATAAATATATCTATTTAAAAATATTCTATTAAAAAAAGAAAATCCATATTTTTATTTAGAATATTAATTTAAAATATATATGTAATAGGTATGATTAATTAAAAGTATTGTAATTAAATTAACTAAAACACTTGATTTCAAATAACATTTTCAATGAAATTTGCCTCAAAAATATTGTTAGTTTTTTTAAAAATTATAAATAAATACATTAAGTAAAATATTAATATAATAATACTAGGTTTGGAAGTCCCGAGATGTTACATTATCCCCCCCAAAAGAACTGTATCCTCATAAATTGTTTGTATACATAGGGAAAAGAATTTTATATAGGAGGCTTATTTAAAATTATTAATTTTGATCTGATTTTCCAAAATAATCTAGACCATTTCTCTGATATGATGTCTAACACCCTGAGCTCGTGCTTCCAGACATAGTTCCTAAAATACTAAGTATATATTTTTTTATTAAAATATAACTAAAATACATGTAGAATTTACATTTCTAGTGTCTTTTACTAGAATAATGTCTGTAGAATTTGATAAAAATATTTCATTACAAAAAATCTATACAAAATTGAATCAAATATAAATAATAATCATTAGTTCGCTACTTCCACGTAGAAAATATATCACCGATAAATCTAATAAACATATAAAAATGAATTTAAAATGTAGGGTGAGCATTTCAAAAGCCCAGTAAGAGTTTTTAAAACAATTAATAAATTATTGTATTATATTTATTAAAAAATAATTACTAATAATAAAAATATATTTTCATAACATTTGAATTATTAATATATTTATAAATCAATTAATTTTTCAAAATAATTATAGTTAGAAGATTTGGGATTTCTCCTATTGAAAATAATAATTTTTAGTGGGTCATTCATGAAAATTGGAAGACCATAATAAAAACCATAACATAAGTCCTCTAGTCAAAACTCATTTGGAAAAAATTTCCCTTAAGACTTATGAGTTCACTCCCATAACGTCACATAACTTACTAGTTCAAATCTTTGAAAACATTTTCCTGGTACCAACCTTTCTCATTCCAAACCCAAAACATTTTAAAATACATACATAATATTATTTTATTTAAAACAACAAAATATTTCTCATAACATGTGATCAAAATTTTCTCGATAATTTCTAAAATCAATTTTAGGAGAATCCCATGCTTGAAATAACCAACTTTATTTGAAATGAAAAAAATAAACAAGTAAATAAAATAAATGCACAAATGCTCTCTAAAATTCATGGAATGTCATTTATAATGTTGATGATGGTCATACCTAATTATTAATGAAATTCCAATGGGTGAAGATAAAAATTCACATACAACATGATATCTTGTTTAGGATTGACATATAAAATGATAATAAATGTCATTTATAAACAAAAGTTACACATAAAATATAAACAATAAGTGGATGTACTAAGGAAATTTTAAAACCCTTGAATATAGAATTGAAAACAAATGTTTGATACATTTTATTTATAAAAATAAAATGATATACACTTACGTACACACACACACATATATCATTATACATAAAATGATATAATGTATATATAATCAATCCCATTGACAAAAATAAATGATCCCTTTTACAAAAAAACCCATATCGTATAATTTCTGAAAAATAGAAAGTTATATAGATATATATATATATAAATATATGCACACACACACACATATGTATATATAAATATAAATATATATATATATGTATGTATATACATATGTATATCACTGTAAGAAACATAATTTGACAAAAATAAAATCAATTCTTACCTTTCAAAGATTTAGAAATAAAATTTAAAATATAAAACCCCTATATTATATGTTTTGAAAATAGATAACTATATGTGTAAATATATATACATATATATACACATATACTTATATATAAAAATATTTGTGAAATGAAAATAAATTTATTAAATGAAAATAAACCCTTAAATTCATAAGAAGGAGGGATTTATAATGAATCCTTTAAAAACAAAATTTAAAACCAATATTTTACATCAAAATTTTTAGAACCAAAACAAGATATGTAGGTAGATATATTTTTATAACACTTATATATATATATATACATGTATTGTAATAGAAAATAAATTGAATCCATTAGAAAACATAGGATTTATAAATAACCATTTAAATAAAAAACCATAATCATATATATATATATATACACTGAAGATATAATGTTATATATGTGCATATAATGCATACACACAAACACACACACACACCCTTTGTATAACGACTCAAAATTTGAAGAACAGTCAAATCCTTATAGTTTTAAGGATATAACTTAGAAAATAACCCTTAACTTATATCATCTGAAATTATTATGTTATATTGATATATTTGAACTCGAATATATATATATATATATATATATATATATATATATTTGTGTTTGTCTATGTGTGTATATATCCTTGTAAAACAGCATAATTTAATCTAAAATAATGAAACCCTTACTTGTTTTTGGGTCAATTGAGGGATTTGAGGCTCTTTGAAATTGAGATGAACAAGATGGGGGACTTGGGTGGTGAGGTCAAGATGCTATTGGGTTTCAAAGAAGGTTTTTATAACGTTAGATTATATTATACTAATCATTCACATATTAGTAGTGAAAGAAAAGGGTGAAAATAGAAAATGAAATTATCGACTTATTAATTTTTCAAGTGGTTCAGAAGGGATTAAGATATTTTAAAAAACAGAGAGAGAAAAAGAATTTAGTTTGTATCATTTTTTTTATAAAAAATGATATATTAATGTTATATATATAATATTGGTATCTTGTTAGGTAAGCCGAGGAAGGGAAAGACAATCCCATGGGGTTTTTCCATTATTTCTATTGTTTTTGTGAAAGGTGAAACATGGATGGTCCATGAAAGAAAGTGACTTCAATGATGAATAAGGGAGGAGCATAGTGGGTAGAAGCATACTAGTTCAAAGTGGAGAAAAAACAATGGTGGTGAATAGAGAAAGGAGGAAGATGATCGGGTGTCGTTAATGGAGGGGTTTCAGTTGCGTTGGTCTCAGTTGGGGTGGTCATCGGGAGAGGATAACAATGGCAGAACCTCATTAGTCGTTTGACTATGGTAGGTCAACAACTGATAAGTTTCTTGTGGTTTGGTGAGGAAGATTATACCCCAAACTAAAATTCTATTTATATAATTTTATTTTTTTTAAAAAATTCATTCTTTTCAATTTTACCTCTTGTATGAGTCAAGGTACTCAACTATGCCTCTTTGAGAGTTGTGTCTCTCAACCTTTTCTTTTTGATTTTATATTAGATTTCATTAAACAATTCAAAATAAAACGTTTTTTTATAAAAAAATAAATACACATTTATAATAATAAAATAACACATATAGATAATAAAATAATAAACAATAATTACATATTTAGAAAATTAAATAAAACACATATATATACATAAAAATTATAATTATATGTATTTATAAACATATATATATATATATATATTAGAATAAGTATATATATTTATAAAATGTATAATTTATATTCTAACGTCATGTATATATTTTTAAAACATTTCACATTTTCCATCATTTGTTTTATTCTTTTAAATTCGTTTTTTATATATATCATTTTATCATTTTTAAAAATATAAATATATCTATAATTCATTTTTTAATAAATAAATCAAATCACATTTTTATTTAAAACAAAAATATAATGTTTGTTTTTTCATAATATAATAATTATATATTTATAATTAATAAATTTTATAAAACAAAAAGAGAATATATCTCATATATTTATAAAATATATAATAATAATAGTGTTAGAAATTTTTTTACCCTTAATAATTATCATTCTATAATGTCAGTAACATAATCCATAGATCTTCTTCATATTCATCCTTTCTCATGGAATAGATGAGAATATCACTAACAAACACTACCAATTTTTTTTAATGGTAGTGTCTAAAGACTTTATTCATAAAATCCCTAAAGATTGAATGGGGAATTAGTAATTTTGTAGGGAATGACTTGAAACTCATAGTTCATATAACTTGTGTGGAAAGTAGTCTTCTTGAATATATCCCTTCATCACCTTCATTTTATGGTATCGAGAATGAATATCCAACTATGATAAGTACTGAACCCCTCATAGTTGATCAAACAAGTCATAAATCCTTAGAAATGGATACTATTTCTTTATAGTGATCTTCTTGAGTTCTCGACAATCGACACACTACCACATTGATCCATAATTTTTTCATTATAAAGAGCACTGGTGCACCATAAGGTGATGAACTAGGGAATATGATCCCTTTGTCCAAATGCCATTACTGATTCTTATTTAACTCGTCTAGATTGATAGTGGCCATCCTATAGTTAAATTTTCAAATAGGATTAGCTCTGGGAATGAGTTCTATTGAGAACTCTACCATATTATCTGGTGGAAATCTTCGTAACTCTTCAGGAAATACATCACTATATTACCTCAAAACAGGCATTTCCTCCAAGTTGATACCTTAATTTTAATATTATTTAATTTAATAAATTATTCAAAACCAAATGAAAACCACTTTTAGAAAAATGCATTTTATGTTTAAAAATGACGTTACTTATATTCTTTGCCATATTAAAACCATAAAATGAATTTAATAATATATATTATTGAATATATATATATATAAATTAATTAATACTATTAATAAATAGATATTAATTTGATATTTTATGATAAAAATATTTCATGAATAAAAATAGTTTTTAGAAATTTTTGTTTTTTTTTCAAAAAAATGAACCTATATCAGAATAAAATATAATTTTGATTCCTACATAATTAAATATATTATTAATATTTAAATTAGACATATTTTATTTTATTTTTGAATTTTAAACATAATAGTACTTTTTAAATTATTTTATTTATTGAAACGAATTGAAATTTTTAAAAAATTGATATTTTCACTATTCACTGAAAAATAAATATTTTTATAAAATCAAAAAAAAAATTCACCGTAATATTATATTTAAATAAATATTTGTTAAAAAAATATTATTTTCATCAAACAAAATTTCAAGAATTTATAAGAATTAATTATAATTTCCAAACACAAATTGAAATAAAATAAATTTTCATGATAACATATATTTGAAGAATAAAATCAATTTAATGAAAATTAGGTATTTATTTGTTATAAATTAATAAATAAATTTTAATTTTTAAAAAAATTTATAAATATTATTCATAAAATGGTTATTACTATTCATGCATTGCAATTTTATTGTAAGGTTATAAAGGATTGGTATAGTAGGATTCATTTAGACTCATGGTTTCATGTAAGTAAAAAAATAAAATACCTAATGATTATATCAAAGGAATTAAAAATAAAATATTTTATTTTTAGATAATGTAATTTGTGGATTAGATTTATAAATTTAAGTGAATCATTAGAAAGACCTTTTAAATAACATGTGTAACTTGTTATTAAAACTATTTTATAGATCATTTCTTAAACTATTTTTATGACAAAACAATTTTTTTTAATTTTTTTAAAATAATTTTTTTAAATAGATTCTGGAAAATAATCTCTTCTTAAGTAATCAAAAATATAGTGGATTAAAATTTATTCCTAAATAAAATTAAATCTTTTTATCTATGATTTGGATTAAATAATATCCATTTTTTGTTATCTTTATGAATTTAAGAACATAGAATAATGATATTATGATTTTCAATGAAAATACAGTCATACATAAAATGTAATATTTTTAAAAATAATATATATGATGTGAGAAACTGTTTTAAAGTGGTAGATATAAAAATTAATATATTCACATTTTTGTTAAAATTCATTTATAACACATGGATAAAACATTGTAATGAATATTTTTCCAAAGACTAAAAATAAATTTAAATATGATTTAAAATTAATTTATATAATAATTGGATAGTATGAGGTATCATAAAATATTTTAAACATTTTGGATGAGGAAGAAAAATATTCCTATCTGATAATATAAAATAAAGCTTATTGTGATTAAAAACATTCTTTTGGTCTTTGAGTACCAAATAGTGAAAAATATGGAAGGAAAGCATTGCAAACTAAGAAAAAATTAGAGGATACGAAATTATTTGTTGTTCAAGAAGGGTAGATCTTAAATTCCATCATTAGAAATTAAAATATAAATAATCCTGGATAAAAATAATATTATAAAATAAAAAATTATGGTCTTATTAAAATTTGAATCAAACCCCTTAAAATTGAAAATAAAAATAATGATTTTAAAATTTAATTAATATATATGATTTAATAATATAATATAATAAAGGATTGTTATATACATAAATATAGATGAAATTAAGTTTCTTAAAAATTATGATTCAATAGAGCATAATTGAGAAGTTAAAACCATACCTAGGATTTCAGAAAGGTCTAAGGTATTCTATCATCATTAATAGTCAATTGAAATTTATTATATTATTTATTTGTAAAGAGTTTCATATAAATTTCAATTTTTTAGTACCTTTATTGTCATTTCAAATCTATTCATTGTATAGTTCTTTCTGACATCAACCACATAAGGTTATTTGATCAATTTCTCCAAAAATAAAATAGTATATTGACAAATTTCAAATGTTTAATGAAGTGGTAATATAATATTAAGAATTTTGAAAATTTCATGATTATAATTTCTATTCATTAAATTCAATTTCAGAACCATCCATGAAATGTGGAAATAAAAAAAATTTCATTCACGGAGGTGTTAGTATGCTTGTATGGAAGCTGATGTTTTCATTTAAAAAATGTATAGAATGGAAAGAAATGATATAATTAGGATTATTTCCATTTTCATATTAATGTCATAAAAATAAAAGTTTTCAATTAGCTATGTATTTTTAAATATCCATGAATGGTGGGGATGGATAATTAAACACATCATTCATGGAAACTATAGTTCATATGTACACATGATTAAAAGGATAAAAGAAAACTTTTTTCCTTTAAAAATGTATAATTATATCATAGATATTGTATGCATTCCTTAAATTAATCATCATAACCATCCATGAGATTTAGTGATGAAAAATAATACAGGTCACTTTGTAGAGGCAATATTCTTTAATTACACACAAGTGAAGTGTTTATTTTCAACTAGATGAAAAACATGTAGATAGTCATTTATTCATAAATATAATAACATTTTAATATATTGAAAATATTTATAACATAATATATGGTTGGATATGATAATTAAAAGAATGTATAAGAATAATTAAACTAATTCCATGGAAAACCACCATTGGGTTACACTTTAATCCTTATTGAAGTGGCCATTTTGGATAATCAAAACCTCTATGTTGTGGGGAAGGAATTTAATAAGATACTAAGTTAGTAATTTTTTGATATAGATTTATCAATGTGTGTTGACATTTTAGGTGAGAAGGGCCCCTTCTATAATCTAGGAAGGTTCAATTCTTATAAATACTTGAAGCATTGATATAGAATATATTCCGCACAAAAGTATAATGGCTTCATGTTGTTATAGTTTCAAATATATGAAGGGTAATTTTTTATAATAAAAGGTTTTAAAATTATTTTCCTTAATAAAAAAATGTATTTCATAGATCGGGAAGCATGTAAACCTGAACATTTATAAAATAAACTTATAAAATATATAATTACGAACATTATTTATAATTTTAAATAAAATATGAAAGATAAAAATAAATTCTAACTCATATAGGAAATACTATGGATCATAAAGAAATGTTTTTAAATATTTCATTTATAATAATTATTTTTGTTATCTATGTCTTAATTAAAAATTAATTCATAGTATTAAACTTGTAAAAAATTATTTTTTTACTCATGTAGAAAAACAATTAATTGGCCTTTCAATTGATTATAAATGGAAACAGATGCATTTGAAGGTAAAAAAGATGTTTTTTCTCAAAAAAATAATTCAATGTAGGAAAGGAATTTTTATCATAATAAATTAAATTAGTCACCTTTGATGTAATATTTTAAGAAAAATTGTAGATAAAATATTCAATAAAATATTTTAACATTTATCAATGGGTGTTTATCAGGTGAGGAATTTGACTAACTTCAGTTTCATGCATAAATATGTGTTATTCTAAAAATCGTATTCATCAAGTTTTATGTTCTTATTTTAAAATTAATTTATTCCACATATAGGAATTTATTTTTTAAAAAATTTGTTTAATATTTTGAATCACCATGTAAATTTTTTCCAATGAGGCCATTTTCATTATTGGTCATAATGAATAGTAACTATAGTAAATATTTGCTACTTAGTTAAGGATAGAAAGGGTTAATGGGGTGTTTAATATAGAATCCTAATCCTTTTACACAAAATATTTCTTGATTTTAAACATTAAAAAACATAAATACAACAAATGTATTGTAAATCCCTAGTGTCTTTGAATAATTTTTTTTTTATTTTATTCTCCACAAAAAACTCCAAAATCCTTCAAAGCACCTAAAATGCTTGGTAAAACATGTTGAATAAATAAAGAAAGGGGTGAGCTAAAAATACCAATAAGGGATTAAACATTATAATAAAATATGACATGTGAGTTAAATATATAACATGATATCATAATAAATAATTCTCAAGAGTAATTTCATGGAAGCTTATCATAAAGAACATGGTATCATAAGATCATGAAATTATAGGAAATAAAAGAACAAAATATTACATGAGATTAACATGATTTGTCATGACCCACCCCAGTGGGTCCTGTGCCACAACTCCTAAATCCTGACCCTAATAGGATGGGGGCTGGTGACTAGCACCGAGCAGACATATCACTAACATGGGAGGAATTACCTATGTAACTATACGCACACACACATCTCCAAGCACACAAAATGATGAAATTTAAAAAAACACTACGAATACCATGTATTCATACCACTATATCCCAACCAATAGTGTATGATATAAAAGAAATGTAAAGTGAAATTGAACAAAATACAAGCCCACCAAAAGAAGTCTGTAACCACAAGTCCAAACTATAAACAGAGGTACTGGGACTGTTATATTCAACTGTAGGAACACCTCAGCTTACCTAATCTCATAGAGCTCCATTTGGTCCTAGTCCTCCTAGGACTCTGCGAAAAGGACACTTGTCTGCACTTGACACGAATCTTGCGGGCAAAGCCCATTCATGGTGGAGGATAACAAACACTTATAAGGACATGCAAAAACCACAAAGCAATAGAAAAAGGAAGGTAAATTCATCTCTATAGAAGTACATTTATACAGCATGTATAATAATAATATCAATATATACTCAATCCAAGACACATAGTCTAGAGGTAAGTCACAAATACTGCATACCAACGATAGGAACCCAGTTCGAAGATTCCTATAATCACTCATCTGAAAAAAACACTTCTGTGTCTGACAACACTGATTACGCCCATCAGAGATGTGTTTCTCATCAAAAACCATCTTGAGATAGAGATAGAGATACACTTAAAGACCTGAAGAGAGATATACGATAAAATAGATGAGGATCACAACCAGGGCCATGGGGTGATACCAACAACTCCATCTAGATTAACCTGCTATGTAGTGGATCAATGTCTAGTAGGATGGGTCATGTAAATACCAAGGACTCTACTGAGGGACTAAATATGAATAAAGGATCCCCCACCGGGCCTCTCAGGAGATTCCATCAACTCTATCTTGGAAGTCCTGAACAAGGGATCATACTCCTATAAGTATAAAATAATACCCACATACCTTTAGCAAAGCGATAAAGTGAACGAAACCGAATGAAACCGTTACAATATATGATCGAAAAGAGATTCAACCCATTTGTAATGGGGGTAAACGTCATGTAGTAGGGTCACATGTTGTGTCCCTTGACCCTAGGTACTACCCATGTATAACAACCTTTGTCTTTAGAACATGTCATGTAAATGATGGGTACACACCATGTATAAGGGTAAAATGCTATATCCTTCCATTCGGGGTACACTCTTGTACTTTGGCCATATTCTAGTACACATTTTATACTTGTGTGTCTCTACCAGTGTTCCAGTACATAGGGTTGTCTATGTACTGGGTCCAGGCCCAATCATGTGGTGTGTTACACACCTTTAGGCAACCCATGTACTCCACCCCATGTCCGTGTACTTCCCATGTACATGCCGAATTATCCTGGAGGTAACACACCTCATGTAGGCAGAGCCACACGTCTTGTGATACTTATCTCATACCTAAAACACTAGGATCTACTCAGGGCCCCCACATTCCATGTAATCCCAGATTACACACCATGTAGTGTGGGATTTTCCTAAATCCTTGATTTTCACTCGACTTGTCTCCTCCACTACTCTAACCACCATTCTGACTATGCCTTGCTGGGAAACATGAGATCCATCCTCATTCAATCACACCATCACTCAAACCATGTATTTTATCTTTCTATCCAGTCGTACATTGATTTAAAATGGTCATTATTTATTCTTCCAAAGAACATCGAAGAACATGGATTTGGGGATCCACCATCGTCTGATTTTCTCCATGTTTGTCTTCTCACCTCTATCGTGTTGTGATGATCCCATATCTATGATATCAGATCATTTTTCTAAGAATTAGGTTCACAATGGTGGATTGATAGGGAGTTGTTCAGTCGTTAGCCAAGAAAAGAATGATCGTGACGAATGATGAACATGGAGTGAAAAGCATAAATCAAAACATAGGAAGAAACCTTTATTGATGTTCATAAAGATTGTGGTTTGTTTCCATTAGAACAAAAATTGAATTAGTCAACATATAATTACAAGATCAAACTCCCAATAAATCTCACAGAAACAAAATCCACCGCAAAAGGTTATGGTCGAACCACAAATCAACCTGTTTGTTGGTTGATTTGTGTTCATAATTGTATTGAAGAAAGGGGAAGTAAATACAAAATAATGCATCCTAATATTTATCTGGACCACTTGAGGATGAATTTCAGATGTTGCATCACTTTCGTTGGTGATGTTAGTCAATAATGACGTTCGTCGATCATCATCATGTGATTGCATCACAGTTTTCTTGAAAGGTTCCTCCAAAACTTTCCCTAGTGATTATCTATAGTTCCTAAGGTAATGTATCTAACCCTCAAATTTTTTTGTAAGGATATTTTTTAAGGAAATCAATGCATCAACAAAATAATTTTTATATAAATTATTTAATTATTATCACATCCTTTTTCAAGTTTTTACATAGAAGACCTAAAATGGCTAAATTTAGGTCATGCCTTGTGTAAAACTATAGCTTCGAACTCTACGGTTCCCTCATATTTATGATCCAGGAATCCCATTAACAGTTATTCCACCTTTTTAGGAAAACTGTGTGCACGTGCTATTAAAGTTTAATTTTTTTCATGTAATTGTTCTAGGAACATCAGCTTCAGAATCATACACCGTCTCAACACCTGGTCTTGAAATTAATTCATATAATATTTTAAAATAGTACATGGGAAAATATGAGACATGAAATTCTCCCCAACATGGGGTTTTATATCCCTAAAAATAAAAACAAAGGATACTCAAAAATAATGTGTGTACTGAGTACGAATATGATCCTCACACTCCCTTGAGATCTCCTAGAGATTTCTATCTGGCCATTAGACACACAATAAAGGAATCGATCACCCATGAAGGATCCTCTCTTGCTGATCCTCAATCGTTACTAGGTTATCAACTAATGTTGATCCATCTGTGATGTCCAGCTCACCCCAGTCGATGACGTGTGATGGGTCATGCATGTACCCCCTCAATAAAGACACATTGAAGATGTTGTGTACTCGGTTCAACTTCAGGGTTAGAGCTAAGTGGCATGCCACATCACCAACTTTACACAGTATCTGAAAAGGGCCAATAAACCTTGGAGATGACCTGTATTTTTAGCCAAATATCTATAATATATGTTTAGTTAAACCCAAATATGTACATGATCTCCCCCCTCAAAGTCCAATGGCCTCCACCAACTATTAACATAAGACTTTTGACAACTCTGGGAAGTCTTAATTCACTATTGGATGATTAGAACCTTCTATGTAGTTTCTTACACCAAATCCAGGCCCATAAGTGCTGACTCTCCTAGGTCAGTCTATAAAAGTGGTGTCCTGTAGGGTTTCCAATATAATTTCGTGAATGTTTCCACACTAATGGTTTAATGGTAGCTATTTTTGTACGCAAACTCTACCAGTGGTAGGTGATCCACTCAACTATGGCTAAGGTCCAACATAAAAGCGCATAACATTTCCTCTAGTACCTGAATGGTCCTCTCCATTTGTCCATCCTTTTGAGGGTGAAACTCTATGCTCAAGTGTAATCAGGTCCCAAATTACTACTTAAATACCTTCCATAATCTAGATTTCAACCGAGCATCACGATCAGAAATAGTCTTCCAGAGAGCTTCGTAGAGTCGAACTATCTCATATATGTAGTGGCGTCCCAAGCTCTCTACTAAACTCTAATATTAGATAGCTATGAAGTGGGCCGACTTGGTGAGTTAGTCAATGATCACCTAGATTACATCATGTCTCATGGACATACATGTTAAACCTTTAATAAATCCCATTAATATCCTATACCACTTAAATTCTATAACCTTGAGGGTTTGAGTGAAACCCACGGGAACATGGTTCTCATCCATCACTTGTTAATAATAATTGCATTGGTAAATGAACTCGATCACTTTCTCTATCATCCCTGACCACCAAACTGATATCAGAGGTCATGGTAAATTGTTTCACACTTAGGTGTACCAAAAAGTGGATGTATGAAACTAACTTAGAACCTCCTCCCGTAATGACACTGTAATACTGTACATCCACTGAAAATAATGACATGCTCCATAAATTTTGAATTTCCATGAGGAAAATTCTCTTTGGAAATCTGAGTACATAGGGTCTATAGTCAATATCCACATGTTGTGCCTCCCTAACTCACTACAAGAGTAAAGGGAAAAAACATAGACTAGAGGTAAATTTTTCTATATCTATATACAAAGGAAAACTGTAATGAGACCAATTACTCTGATGCCTCATCCTTTAAATGAAAACCCAATCTCATGCTGAGAGCATCTGCCACAATGTTCTTTTTCCTAGGAGTATAGAAAATCTCAAAGTCATAATCCCGGAGGAACTCAAGCCTTTACCTCTATCACATGTTCAGATACTTCTTAGAGGAGATACACTTTAGACACTTTTGATCATATTAGATGATAAAGTGCTCTCCCATAAGGTAGTGTTGCCACATATTCAACACGAAGACTACCATAGCTAACTAGAGATCAAGGGTCACATAGTTCTACTCATGTGGTCTCAACTGGTGTCAACCATAGGCAATCAATGTTTACCTCTGCATCATGAAGCAACCATGTTCCGTCTCTAATGCATCACAGAACACTATGTAATTAAAAACCTTCTCTAAAAATCTCAAGATTTTAACTCTTTTCAAACTCTACCTTAGCTCCTAAAATCATTGACCTAAGGTCAAACTTCGAGAATCATCTTGATACTATCAACTGATCAAAGGGATTATCAATCCTTGGTAGTAGATACTTGTTCTTCACAATCGCCTAGTTTAAGCACTAGTATTCAACACACAACCTCATGCTCTCATATTCCTGTTTATCAAATAAAAGGGGGCCACCTAGGCTGAAGCATTAGGTCTCACGAAGCCCTATTTTTACAAGACCTAAAAATTTACCCTTATCTCACGAAGCTCTGTAAGAACCATCCAATATGTTGGTGCAAGTATCAATTTCTTTTCGAGGTGTAAATCAATGAAAAAGTCTATCTCTTGGTGGGGAGGTACTCCTAGAACATATTTAGGGAATACATCCTCGTACTCCACCACCATCACCATAGGAAACTGAGGACTCCCGACATCCAATGCACTGAGGGTTAGGTTTTCCAATTTATGAGTAATCAACCGCACCCTTCTATGCATGAGTCAATTCCACACTACATGTGTTTCCTTTTCACCAACAAAGGAAAACCTAGTTCTATCACTACAGACACACCACACTCTTCTCCGAAAATAGTCAATCTAATCTTGAATAGTGGATAACCAGTCCATACTAAGAACGACATCATAAGAAATAAACACCACTACCAAGAGATCCCAACTGAAACTACAAACTTCAAGAATGTGGTCACACTATTAGCACCAGTGTGTGATCATTGAGTCTAATCTAGTAGGATTCTCTAATCATGAAGGTCAAGTCAACGGTTCAACTGAAATATCAGGGTAATGTATAAGATATGTAGTGAGAAAGGAATGAATATCACCTATGTCTACCTGTATGACATCTAAAGTAGAAAAGACATAGACCATACCTCAAATCATTCTTAGATCCCCTAGGTCATATGCCTCAACCCCATGTAGCTATCCCCACCTCTATCCTCCAGCTCCCTAAACCTTGAGTGGACCACCTGGGGGTGGTGGTGGTTACATGTTGAAACATTGACCACCTCTTGCTGTTCTCCCAGCATTCCTTCTACCTCTGCCTCACCACGAATCTGCCTAAACCTATCATTGTATCTGCCCTAGAATCCAATATATAGTTTTTATATCAGAATCATGGAAAGTTGGATAATCTCATGCATGATTCCCCCTTCACATCACATGAGTAGCACCACCTCTCTCTAGGTTGATTGGACCAACCCTGTGAGCAGTGAACTGCATATCCTATATCCTCAGACCATCTATTGAAACATATCACACATCCCAGTCACTGAGGCTAACATCATCTCCCTACTTTCGATGTGTCTACTATTGATTTCCAACTATTGATATCTACCGACTATATATTCTCATCCAAGGAACTCTCAAACACCGATTCCCTATCTAGCACCCCAATATTGGTACACATGCACCGTGGGGTAACACAAAATCATTTGTATTTAAACAGACATTTCTCTAAGGCTTCAGCCCTGAAGAACTTTTTGTGGACCGTATCCATAGAGTACCTTAGGTGGTTGGTATACCACAATGCATACTCTTATACCGACATGTTGTCTTTCCGGAGCGACATAAGCTCCTGGATACGCATAACCCTTATCTTATAAAATGAGAAATAATCTCTAAAAAGGTTCTCAAACTCTTTCCATGAATGTGTATCCTCATCATAAGATTGGGTAACTAAACCCCACCATCGTCCTATTGATCCATAAAGAAGGATCACTTCTAGGACTACGATCTGATCTAACAGTGTCAAACTAGACAGAAACCCCAGTTCACCACCTCAATCTAGTCCTAAACTGCCTATGCGTAGGGATCACCTTGGACTTGGGGGGTCTCTATCACTAAAACATTTGAATCATGCTCAGCCTACACACCTCATCCATTAGTACAACGAGTACCATGTGCTTCTCTATAGGTGGTGGTATGGATAGTGCACCACCTAGAGGAAACATCTCGGGAACTAGTCCCCATATTGATGCCACATCACTGAGGGTTCTATCCTCTTGATCAAGATGTTGAATCCTAGCTGGTATGAATTTTAGAAGAAGCTTGTAAAATAAGATATTTCATGGTCAGTGAGTATATCTGCAGAGCTGAATAAAGAAGGACATGGAACCACAACCCATTCCAATGTGATGCATGTACCATTATTTTCCCTGTAACCAATGTTCTCATGTACCAAATCGAAAAGTAGGTGGTCAGAGTCCTAGTGTAGGGATATGTTGGTTTCCACACCGACACTAGATTCCCTGGCCTAAAATCCGAACTCAAAAAACATAACATTGTTTCCCCAAACCAATCTCATAGACACCACTACAAAAGTAGAACTAGCTCCCTATGATACCACTATGTCGTGGCCCATACCAGTTGTGCCATTGAGATGACTCCCCATGCCCACTCCAATAGGCTTGGGCATGGGGAAAAGCATCGAGTAGGCATATCACTTACATGAGATGCATTGCCTATTTACCTATATGCACACACATCTCTAATACCACAAAATGATATAATGTAAAAACCACTAAGAAAACAATTCATTCATACCACCATATCCCATCCAACATAGTACTATAGGAAAGTAAAGTAAAGTGAAACTGGGCCAAATACAAGCCCACTAAAGGAAGTCTGTAACCACAAGTCCAACATATAAACAAAGGTATTAGGGCTGCTATCTATAGCCATAGGAACACCTCAGCCTGACTAATCTAACAAAGCTCTGTCTGGTCATAGTCTACCATTGACTCCATCAAAATTTTGCTCTTCTGTAAAATACATGACACGTGCGAGAAAAGATCATGTAGGCTTGAGTATAACAATACTCAGTAGGACACCCAGAAACCAAAAAGTAATTAAAAAAGGAAAGTACAGTCATCTCTAAAATGTATATTTCTAAAAACAAATATAACAATAATATCCATATATACTCAATCCAAGACACACTGTCTATATGTAAGTCACAACTGCTGCATACCAGTGCTAGGAATTCAGTTCAAACATTCTACAAAGTACTTATCTGGGAGAACACACTCCTGAGTCCGATAACACTGATTATGTCTATCTGAGAGGTCATGCTCACTAGAAAACATCATGAGAGAGAGATACAATAAAATATATAAAGGGAGAGTTAGGATGAAACATATGAGGATCACATCCAGGGCCATGGGGTGATATTAAAAATTCCATATGGACTAACCTGCTAAGTAGAGGATCGATGTATGGAAGGATTGGTCTCTTAAATACCAAGGACTCTATATAGGGTGTAACGCCCCGACCCCAGTTACCCAGAGTCGGTGCATTATTACATAACATTGGCATGATCATAAAAGATCAAGCCTTTAAAAACCGATTAGTTTAGTAGCTTTGGAATAACTAGATACATTCATAAAGTTTACATTACATCAAAAAGTGAAAACTACTACAACAACATCTTGTATTCATATCCCCTCATACTATCCCTACAATTCATTCATAAATTACTTATTCACATCCTGGGAAAAATAAAACATTGAAATGGGTGACCTCAGATGCTTAGTAAGGATAAAAATATAGCGGAAACTTTCATAAATAAGCATAAAAATTTAAGGTAATGTATAACTAAAAGTAAATCCTTTTAAACTTCAACTTCAGCATAATATAGCAAAGATAAAATGAAATAATTCCATTTACTTATTCACAAGGATATTCCACTAGTCGAATAATCACATGAAATATCAATAACCACTTTCATAGTAATGGAATTAATACTGCCGAACTTCAATTTCTGTGTCAAGGACTCGTGCCAAGACCTAAGGGTTAACGGTAACCGGAACCCAACCCGGAGAGCCTCTGTAACTGGACTCCAACCCGGGGTTCCTCTAATAACCAGACACCAACCCAGAGTGCCTCTAATAACCGGACACCAACCCGGAGTGCCTCTAATAACCGGACACCAACCCGGAGGGTCTTCTGTAACCGGACACCAACCCGGAACTTACTAGTCCAATACATTCATCTTAAGAAGAGGATGAAATATAACATAAACATTCATATTAAAACTAGAATACAGAATGCCAAAACATTAATCATAAACCATTAATGGCATAAAAATAACTCATCCATAGTCAAACATATCACAAAACATTAAATACAATATGGATGATTTGTATCATAAAAAATAAACTTCAAACAAGTGTAAAATTTATCAAAGGATGTTGACATAGATGAAATCAAAACTATTTGAGAAGAATATCTTTTTTTTGAAATCATTTAAAAGTCACATAATTATAGAGAAAACCTTTATTTTGAAAACATTCTTATAAGCTTTTAAGAAAAGATTTGATGACTTCATAATGGCGGAAAATATCCGCACCCTCCGTATAAGTTAAAAAAAGACATTCTTACCTTAATTCTATCGAAAAGGTTAGAAGGGGCCTTGTTTGGAAAATGACGGAAAGCTTTCTTTATAAATTTTTTATAAAAAGTCAAACAAGGGTATAAATGACTTTAACCCACATTCTGTAAAATAGTAAGAATGTTTTGAAATACATTTTTCAGAAACATGGATGTGGATTATAAAGAGGTCCCAGTAGATAATTACGTATAAACAACCTAAGATAATGAAGAGATTGTGAAATAAACCCTTACCAATTTTGTAACTTACAAAACATACACCCCATGAAAGAGGTATCATACAATTAATATTTAAATAAAAATAAATTAAATTTTATTACAAAAGGAATACAATTATGGGCAGTACATACACCACACAAAAGGTAATATTGACAATATGGCATGAATCTAACGGGAATAAGGAGTGAGATAAAAACCCATTACCTTGTAATTTTCCTTGGTTAAGGGTAAGAGACCTCTAGTATAATGGTGAAATAATTGTTATTAAATTATATAAGAATAATATACATTAATATGATATCATATATGGTTTTTAACATTGTTTGTTAACAATATCTTAGTATTATTGTTGTTTCGGGTGTTAATTTACTCGTTCTCTTTTATATGTTTTGTTACATAAGCCATGTTTGTTATGGATAGGTTGTATATTATTCAGATCTAGAATAATATTAAGTCCTTAAAAATTATTTCTAATCATCAAATGAGAATTATACTTGAATGGATACGATGGGGAATGAATCTCATCGTGTTCGTGGAGACGGTAGTCCGTACATACGCCCAAGTGACAATATCACTCTTTTGATATTAAAATAATATATAATTGGATAGTATATAATATATAAAGAATCATTATAATGTTATATTTATTATTTACATTAATTACACATCATTATTATACCCATCCAAATAATAATGTTTTGAATAACAATTACACCACGACGTGGAGACGGTAAGCCGTACGTACGCACGTATAGTGACATGTCATTCAAAGGATGGATAGAATACAGAATATGGTTGTACCATATTTATAATAACATCAAAGTATATATAGGACACTGGAGTTATTATTTTATAATGTTAATAACAAAGAAAGAAGAAGTTGAAGAAGAAAGGAACTTGAAAGTGGGTGGTGAAAAAATTACCTCTTCTTCGGGTTCTTCCTTTTGATTTGATCAAAATGGATCCTTAGGTTGGCTTTATGATCAAACTAAGGCCTCTAGGTTGAGGTGAGGGAAGTCGAGAGGATATTTGGTCAGGGTTTGGCCGAACCAAAAGGCTTCAATGGTGTGAAGAATTGGTTAGAAGTGGTGTTCTTTTATAAGAGGAGTGAGGGGCACCCTAGGAAAAGCTAGAAATATTATTTTATAATAAATTTATGTTTGGTTTATAATGGATCCAAAGTTGAATATTAAAATTATAATGAGGGGTTGATTCTAAATCCTTCCATCCAATATATTTTAGACAGGTTGGGGTCATTATATTAACCATATCTTTTAGTTTTAACTCTTAGTTAATTAGTTTGACATTTACCATGTCACTTTGTATTTTTATATTATATAGTTAATAAACATACTATATACCTCCAAGCGACCCCTAAGTGGTCCATTAATGATAAAACTATCATGATATAAGTCATTCTTCTGATCCTTATATTTTTAGGAATATAATATCAGTTAATAATATAATATTTGTTTAAAAAACTCATTTATGTAAATTTTGACACTATTCAATAATTGATTTTTGATAAAGTCTTAATAACTTTATTAATTCAAAAAAAATTAATTTAAGAAATCCTATCATCTCATAGTAACCAATAAAATTCATGTATGTCATCAAAACTTTCAAATTATATTTATTTTAACATTTATAATACCAATTATTTGATTTTTTCATTAATAAGGAAAATATTGTATCATTATTGTGTCATAAATAAAATTAATTATTGAATGTCTAAAAATTATAAATAAATTTCCATTATTTAGGAGAAATTTTTATCTTTCTAATAAATATTTATAGTCTAAAGGTAAATATATATAACTCTATGTAAAAATTGTTTTGCTAAAAGTTATATGCTTATGCCATCTTTGTATTTATTTTAACTTAATTAATATAATGTGTCCTTATCACCTACAAGTGGCTCCTTGGAGTACCAAAATCGGTCCAAATATGCCCATGGTCCGACATGTATCAACCAATATGGTTAGGATAGTTTTTAGGGCAATTTATTATTATTATGATATTATTTGTTTACCCTTATTCACTGGTTTACCCTTTAACCATGGTAAATAAAATATTTACTGAAGTAATTATTCAAAATGTATAAAAATAAAAGATACCTATTTACACAATTTGGAAATCCTGATTCCAAATATGGAATCCATTTTTCCAAATTCAAAACATAGTAGTGGCAGAAATTAATTTAAAATTAATTCTTGTAGTTAAAACAAAAAGCGTGTTTTTAAGAGATAATAACTATCAAAAGATTGACACTTCTTTATGTCTGGTTTAATTATAAAATTATGTCCAATGACCAAAATTGTATTAAATGGTAAAAATATATTCTAAATATACTTTAAAACCACTCAAATTAATAATTTATTCCTGTTAATTATTTCGATTAAAAATTTGATTTTAATTAAAATTTAGTAATTTTCACTATTCATCAAAATATAAAAGTTATCCGAAAAGTACCAAAATTTAACCCTAGGATAATTTCAATATTACAAATCCAAATATTAAGTCTATTTTGAGAGATAAAATTTATAAAGTTTTAAAAAGTGGGTATTACTATTAATAACGACTACTTTGATTGGTCGCGATGTGTTAGAATCTCGAAGTTGCATACAACACACACTACTGTATTATTCAAAGAAAAGCGTACCATGGAAACTTGGGGTGTTACATTCTCCCCTCCTTAAATAAATTGTTTCCTAGAAATTTGAAATTTTTCTTCAAAAATAAAATGTTGAAAATAGAAAATATCTTTGTGGGAAAACCCACATCAGAAATTTGGTTAATAAAATTTAGTCTTAATAAGAGGAAAAGAGAAATGAAAGGGTCACCACCAAATTATGATATAGATTTGGAGAAAATTGGTGGAAATTAGAGACACTTAATTGGAGGAAAAAAGTAAATATTTATAGGGAGTGATTGAGGTCATCAGTCACAAACAATTATATAATTGAGGGACTCAAATCCATCAATATATGATGATTTAAAATATCATTGGTTCAACAAAACATAAGGTATTAGGATAACACATTTTTGGTTTTAATATCCCATAACTAATGTTTATGAATTAGTTTCTTCATAGAATAAGATATATATATATATATTCTTCTCAAGTAGAGTTTCATCCTTCAACTAATTTTGACCACAAACTCATCTTTCACTCTTAAAGATAATAGAACTCAAAAATATTATATTTATCCTAATCATATAAGGATCCAAACATTACCATTAAAATGAAGAAAAATACTTTGTAATGACCAAGGACTTACTGTAGACTAGTGGTAGGTAATAAAGGCCTGTCGCACTATGGGTGTGGGTTCGATTCCTGCAGCTTTGTCTGATGCGATGGGTTATCCCTCATCCTGCAGGTTGTACTTTTCTGAAAACTATAGTATTATTCTAGAAATAATCTTAATAAATGTTTTAACCTTAAGCCATACTATCCAAAGTTCAACATAATCTATTCCAACCATTATAGTTATCCAAAATACTTCCGTCCAAACTCTCTCTCTTAAAGGTTTCTATATTCCAAAATCAATTGTAACATTAGATTCCCCAAACAATGTAATGATTCTTATGGTAACATAATAAAAATATGATTACCTTCGTCATATTAAAACCTAAATCAAAACAAAAAGTACTACAATATAATCCTTATATATATCACATTATTCTTATAACCAGAATATAATCCTTGAGTCCAAAAACACAAATACATTAATTATTCAACTTCATCTATAGTAATAGAATAAGCTTTGCCTTGCTCCCTTGGCCTTTTTTGAGGTAAGTTTCCTTATAGATTAGGGCATTAATTTTTATAATGCCCCATTTCTCTACAATTTTAGCATTCAACATTGAAAAACTCTTTGTTTCCCTTGCAATCACGAGTCTGGTGACATTTTTCTCCACATTTGTAACAAAATCCCATTCCTTTTAGGCAAGTACCAGGGTCTTTCTTACCACAATTATCACATAATTAAAAATAATTCTTTCCCTTTTTTACCTTTATCTATCTCTTGATCCACCATTATCTTCTTCTCTTACTTTACTTTATTTTCATAAGACTTAGTGAATTCATTTTCTGTCTTGATAGCACACAAGAAAATATCTTCGTACAATGAGATGGATTGTGATACTAAAGCTCGACGGAAAAATGGTTTTAACCCATAAAAGAAACTATCAATCTTACTTCTTGGGTTATGTATATAATTTGCAGCATGCCTGGCTAACCTTGTAAATTTAGACTCATACATTGCAACATTCTCATTCTCCTTTTGCCTAAGACTCAGAAATTGTCTTTCCATATCCACTCGATGGTCACAAGGAAAATATTTTTCTAATAAAATCTATTTAAACTCCCTCCATTCCATATTTCATACTTCATCATCTTCCTTTGGGTTTTGAATCAATGACAACCATTGATCAGCATCTCCAGTGAGGTGATAAACTGCCATGATAAATTTTTCCCTTTCACTACTCCCCAAAGCCTGAAATATTTTCTCTAGGTAACTTATCCATTTCTCAGCTACTAATGGATTTTTACTCCCATTTAATGTTGGTGGATTTTTCCTCATGAAGCTATCTAACATTGATCCTCCATACAGTGGATCAGGGTGATCCATACGGGTAAGGTTATTATTCATAACCTGAGTGAGTTGTCCCAGTATGGTGATTAGCTGATCAACACCAGTTTCATCAGCAGCTCCACTATAATTATCTTGATCAGGAGGGAAATCCCTACATAGAGTGCGTACATTGATAAGGTTTACATTTCTTCCACTAGGTGCCATTTCTAAACAATTTCATAAACTAGACCAGTTTATATATGAAAATATATAATTCCATACTTGTAAAACACTAAACATAAATTGGGCTATTTATGGATATAATCCATAATCACAAAAAATGTTTTCATTGAGAATGTATATACTCATAAACCCTTCATAACGGTTTGTAAAGAAAATGAGAATTATCCTAAGCATATCCCCCGAGAGTGTCATAACCAATAGTGCATCAAGGCCCATTGTCGTGCACCAGTTCCCATTCGAGTCTAACTCAAAGCGGTGTTTTCGAGTTTTACCCCTAGGTACATCTATGCCAGAGACGCCTGTACCTGCTCGTATCCAGATAGGGATTTATTTCTCGGAAAACTCACAAAATCTCCACAATACCCAAATTCTAGGAATTTCTTCTATACTAATCCTCAAAGTCTATCTTAGGGCTATGTTCTCTAATCAGTGTTTATCTAAATCTAGTTTCCAAGGTTTGTACTAAACTACCTCTGATACCAACTGTAACGCTCCAACCCCAGTTACCTAGAGTTGGTGCATTATTACATAACATTGGCATGATCACAAAAGATCATGTCTCGAAAGACCAATTAGTTTAGTAGCCTTGGAATGACTAGATACATTCATAAAGTTTACATTACATCATAAAGTGAAAACTACTACTACAACATGTTGTCTTCATATCCCCTCATACTATCCTTGCTGGTCATTCATAAATTACTTCTTCACATCCCGGGAAAAATAAAACATTGAAAGGGGTGAGATCAGATGCTCAGTAAGGATAACAATATAGCAGAAACTTTCATAAATAAGAATAAACATTTAAGGGAATGTATAACTAAAACAAAAGCCTTTTAAACTTGAACTTCAGCATAATATAGAAAAGATAAAATGAAATAATTCCATTTACTTATTCACATGGATATTATATTAGTCAAATAATCACATACAATATCAATAACCACTTTCATATTGATGGAATGCATAATTCCGAACATTAATTTCTGTGTCAAGGCCTCGTGCCAAGACCTAAGGGATAACTGTAACCGAAACCCAACTCGGAGAGCCTCTGTAACCGGACTCCAACCCAGAGTGCCTCTAATAACCGGACACCAACCCGGAGTGCCTCTAATAACAGGACAACAACCCGGAGGGTCTGCTGTAACCAGACCCCAACCCGGAATATACTAGTCCAACACATTCATCTTAAGAAGAGGATAAAATATAACGTAAACATTCATATTAAAACTAGCATACGGAATGCCAAAAAATTAATCATAAACCATTAATGGAATAAATATAACTAATCTATAGTCAAACATATCACAAAACCTTAAATACAATATGGATGATTTGTATCATAATAAATCAACTTCAAACAAGTGTAAAATTTATCAAAGGATGTTGACATAGATGAAATCAAAACTGTTTGAGAGAAATATCTTTTTTTTGAAATAATTTAAAAGTCCCATAATTATAGAGAAAACATTTATTTTGAAAAAACTATTATAATCTTTTAATGGAAGCTTCGATGACTTCATAATGGCAGAAAATATCCGCACCTGCAGTATAAGTTAAAAAAAATACATTCTTACCTTAATTCTGGCGAAAATGTTAGAAAGGAACTTGTTTGGAAAACGACGGAAAGATTCCTTTATAAACTTCTTATAAAAAGTCAAACAAGGGTATAAATGACTTTAACCCATATTCTCTAAAATAGTAATAATGTTTTGAAATACATTTTTAAGAAACATGGATGTGGATGATAAAGAGGTCCCAATAGATAATTACGTATAAATAATCTCGGATAATGAAGAGATTATGAAATAAACCCTTACCAATTTGGTAACATAAAAAATATACACCCCATGAAATAGGTATCATAAAATAAATATGTATATACACATAAATTAAAGTTTATTACACAAAGAATAAAATTATGTGAAGTACATACACCACACAAAAGGTAATAGTGGAAATATGACATGAATATCACGGGAATAAGGAGCGAGATGAAAAAACCTTACCTTGTACTTTTCCTGGGTTGAGGGTAGGAAAACTCATTTATAATGGTGAAATAATTGTTATTAAATTATACAAGAATCATATACATTAATATGATATCATATATGATCTTTTAACATTGCTTTGTTAATAATATCTTAGTATTATTGTCGTTTCGGGTGTTAATTTACTCGTTTTCTTTTATATGTTTTGTTACATAAGGCATGTTTGTTAGGGATAGGTTGTATATTATTCATATAGAGAATGACATTAAGTCCTTAAAAATTATTTTTAATCATAAAATTAGAATTATACTTGAATAGATATGATGAGGAATGAATCTCATCGCGTTCTTGGAGACGGTAGTCCGTACGTACGCACGAGCGATAATATCACTCTATTGATATTAAAATAATATATAATTGGATATTATATCATATATATAGAATAATTATAATGTTATATTTATTATTTACATGAATTACATGTCATTATTATACCCATCCAAATAATAATGTTTTGAATAACAATTACACCACGACGTGGAGACGGTAAGCCGTACGTACGCACGTATGGTGACATGTCATTCAAAGGATGGATAGAATACTGAATATGGTTGTACCATATTTATAATAACACACAAATATATATAGGATACTTGAGTTATTATTTTAGGATGGTAATAACGAAGAATGAAGAAGTTGAAGAAGAAAGGAACTTGAAAGTGGGTGGTGAAAACATTACCTCTTCTTCAGGTTCTTTTTTTTTTGATTTGACCAAAAGGGCTCCTTAGGTTGGATTTCGGATCAAAATAAGGACTCTAGGTTTAATTGAGGGAAGTTTAGAGGATATTTGGGCAGGGTTTGGCCGATCAAAAAGGCTTTTAAGGTGTGAATAATTGGTTACAAGTGGTGTCCTTTTATAAGAGGAGTAAAGGGCACCTTAGGAAAAGCTAGATATATTATTTTATAATAAATTCATATTCTGTTTATAATGGATCAAAAGTTTATTATTAAATGTATAAGGTGGGTATGGGTCTAAATACTTTCACCAAATAGATTTTAGACATGTTTTTTTCATTATATTAACCATATCATTTAGTTTTAACTCTTAGTTAATTAGTTTGACATTTACCATGTCACTTTGTATTTTTATATTATATAGTTAATAAACATACTATATACATCCATGAGACCCCCAAGTGGTCCATTAATGATACACCTATCATGATATAATTCCTTTGGCCGAACCATGGATTTTTAGGAATATAATATCAATTAATAATATAATATTTGTTTTAAAAACTCATTTATGTCAATTTAGACACTATTCAATAATTGATTTTTGTTAAAGTCATAACAACTTTATTAATTCTAACCAAATTAATTTAAGCAATACTATCATGTCATATTAACCAATAAAATTCATTTAAGTCATAAAAACTTGAAAATTATATTTATTTTAACATTTATAATACCAATTATTTGATTCTTTCATTAATAAGGAAAATATTGCATCATTATTGTGTCTTAAATAAATTTATTTATTAAATATATAAAAATTATAAATAAAATACCATTATGTAGTAAATAGTTTTATCTTTATAATGAATATTTATAGTCGCAAATCCAACATATATAACCCTATGTAAAAATTGTTTTGCTAAAAGTTATATGCTTTTGCTATCTTTGTATTTATTTTAACTTAATTAATATAAAGTGTCCTTATCACCTTCAAGTGGCTCCATGGGGTCCTGAAATCGACAAAATGATTCTCATGGTCGGAAATGTATCAACCAATAAGGATAGGACATGTTTTAGGGTTATTTATTATTATTATAATATTATTTGTTTACCCTTATTTACCGAATTTACCCTTTAACCATGGTAAATAAAATATTTACCGAAGTAATTATTCAAAATGTCTAAAAATAAAAGTTACCTATTTACACAATTTGAACATCCTAATTCAAAATATGGAATCCATTTTTCCAAATTCAAAACACAAAAGTGGCAAAAATTAATTTAAAATTATTTCCCACTGTAAAAAAAATCGTGTTTTTAAGAGTTAATAACTATCAAAAGATTGACACTTGTTTATGTCCGGTTTAATTATGAAATTATGTACAATGAAAATTTTTTTATTAAATTGTAAAAATATATTCTAAATATACTTTAAAACCACTCAAATTCATAATTTATCACTGTTAATTATTTCGATTAAAAAAGTAGTTTTTAATTTAAATTTAGTAATTTTCACTATTCATCAAAATATAAAAGTTATCCGAAAGTACCAAAATTTTACCCTAGGATAATTTCGATATTATGAATCCTAAAATGAAGTCCATTTGGAGAGATAAAATTTATAAAATTTCAAAAATTGGGTATTACTATTCATAACATCTACTTTGATTGGTCGCGGTGTGTTAGAATCTCGAAGTTGCATACAACACAGGCTACTGTATTATTCAAAGAGAAGCGTACCTTGGAAGCATGGGGTGTTACATTCTTCCATAATTCAATAAATTTCATCCTCAAAATTTTTAATTGTTCTTCGAAAATAAAAGGTTGAAAATAGAAAAGATCTTTTTGGGAAGACCCACATCAGAAATTGGGTTGATAAAACTTAGTCTTAATAAGAGGAAAAGAGAAATGAAAGGGTCACCACCCAATTATGATCTCGATTTGGATAACATTGGTGGAAATTAGAGACACATAATTATTGGAAAAATGTAAATATTTATAGGGAGTGATTGAGGTCATTAGTCATAAACAATTGTAGAATTGAGGGCCTCAAAGCCATCAATCTATGATGATTTAAAATATCATTGGTTCAAAAAAATATAAGGTATTAGGATAACACATTTTTGGTTTTAATATCCATTAACTAATGTTTATGAATTAGTTTCTTCATAGAATTAGAGAAATATATTTACATATACACACAGATATATATATATACTTGACAAGTAGAGTTTCATCCTTCAACTAATTTCTACCACAAACTCATCTTTCACTCCAAAAGATAATAGAACTCAAAAATATTATATTTAGCCTAATATTATAAGGATCGGAACATTACCATTAAAATTAAGAAAAATACTTTGTATTGACCAGGGACTTCCTGTAGGCTAGTGGTTGGTAATAAAGGCCTGTTGCACTCTGGTTGTGGGTTCGATTCCGACAGCTTTGTCCGATGTGATGGGTTATCCCCCGACCTGTAGGTTGTAATTTTCATAAAACTATGGTATTATTACAGAACTAATATTAAGAAATATTTTAACAATAATCCATACTATCCAAAGTTCAACATAATCCATTCCAACCTTTATAGTTATCCAAAATACTTCTGTCCAAACTCTCTCTCTTAAAGGTTTCTATATTCCCAAATCAATTGTAAAATCAAATTACCCAAACAATGTAATGATTCTTATTGTCACATACAAAAAATATTATTACCTTCATCATATTAAAACCTTAATGAAAACAACAAGTACTGTAGTAAAATCCTTATATATGTCACATTATTCTTATAACCAGAACATAATCCTTGAGTCTAAAAACACAAATACATTAATTATTCAACTTCATCTATAGAAACGGCATAAGCTTGACCTTTCTCCCATGGCCTTTTCTGAGGTATGTTTCCTTGGTGCTTAGGGAATTAATGTTCATAATGCCCCATTTCTCTAAAATTATAGCATTCAACATTGACAACCTCTTTATTTCCCTTTCCATCATGAGTCTGGTGACCTTTTTATCCACATTTGTAACAAACTCCCATTCCTTTTAGGCAAGTACCAGGGTGTTTCTTACCACAATTATCACATAATGGAAAATAATTCTTTACCTTTTCTGTTTATCTGTCTCTTTCCCCACCGTTATATTCTTCTCTTGATTTACTTTGTTGTAATAAGACTTAGACAATTCCTTTTTTGTATTGATAGCACACGAGACAATATCTTCATACGATGAGAAGGATTGTGATACTAAAGCTCGATGGAGAAATGGTTTCAACACATCAAAGAAACAATCAATATTACTTCTTGGGTTACGTATATAATCTGAATCACGCCTCGCTAACCTTGTAATGTTAGACTCATACATTGCATCATTATCGTCCACCTTTTTCCTCAGACTTAGAAATTGTATTTTCATATATTCTCGATGGTCACGAAGAAAGTATTTTTTTAAGAGAAGCTCTTTAAACTCTATCCATTCCATATTTTATACTTTATCATCTTCCTTTGTGCTTTGAATCAATGACCACCATTGATTATCATCCCCAGTGAGGCGATAAACTTCCATGATAACTTTTTCCCTTTCACTACTCCCCAAATCCAGAAATATTTTCTCTAGGGAACTTATACATTGCTCAGTTACTAATGGATTTTTACTCCCATTGAATTTTGGTGGCTGTTGCCTCATGAAGCGATCTAAAATTGATCCTCCATGCTGCGGATCAGGGTGCTCCATATGGGTAAGGATATTATTCATAACCTGAGTGAGTTGTCCCATTATGGTGATTAGCTAATTAAAACCAGTTGCATCAGCGGATCCACTATAATTATATTGATTAGGAGGGAAATCCCTACATGGAGTGCGTGCATCGATATAGTTTCCATTTCTTCCACTAGGCGCTATTTCTAAACAATGGTATAAATTAGAATAATTTATGAATAAAAATACATAATTCCATAATTGTAAAATACTAAACATAAATTGAACTATTTATGTATATAATCCATAATAATAATAAAAAATTCTTTGAGGAAGTATATACTCATAAACCCTTCATAATTGTTTATAAAGAAAATGAGAATTATCCTAAGCATATCCCCCAGGAGTGTCGTAACCAAGAGTGCAGCAAGGCCCGTTGTCATGCACCAGTTCCCGTTCGAGTCTAACTCAAAGCGGTGTTTTCGGGTTTTACCCCTAGGTACATCTGTGCCATAGTCGCCTCTACCTGATCGTATCCAGACAGGGATGTATTGTTTGGAAAACTCACGAAATCTCTACAATACCAAAATTCTAGGAATTGCTTCTATTCTAATCCTCAAAATCTATCTTAGGGCTATGTGCTCTAACCAGAGTTTATCTAAATCTAGCTTCCAAGGTTTGTACTAAACTTCCTCTGATACCAACTGTAACACCCCGACCCCAGTTACCCAGAGTCGGTGCATTATTAGATAACATTGGCATGATCAAAAAAGATCATTTCTGGAAAGACTGATTAGTTTAGTAGCCTTGGAATAACTAGATACATTTATAAAGTTTACATTACATCAGAAAGTGAAAACTACTACAACAACATCTTGTCTTCATATCCCCTCATACTATCCCTGCAGGTCATTCGTAAATTACTTCTTCACGTCCTGGGAAAAATAAAACATTGAAAGGGGTGATCTTAGATACTCAGTAAGGATAACAATATAGCGGAAACATTCATAAATATGCACAAACATTTAAGGCAATGTATAACTAAAACAAAATCCTTTTAAACTTGAACTTTATCATAATATAGCAAAGGTAAAATGAAATAATGCAATTTATTTATTCACATGGATATTCTACTAGTAAAATAATAAAATTAAATATCAATAACCACTTTCATAATGATGGAATGCATAATGCCTAACTTTAATTACTGTGTCAAGGCCTCGTGCCAAGACCTAAGGGATACCTGTAACCGGAACCCAACTCAGAGAGCCTCTGTAACCGGACTCCAACCAGGAGTGCCTCTAATTACCGGACACCAACACGGAGTGACTCTAATAACCGGACACCAACCCGTAGTGCCTCTAATAACGGAACACCAACCCATAGGGTCTGCTGTAACCAGACCCTAACCTGAAACATACTTGTCCAGCACATTCATCTTAAGAAGAGGATGAAATATAACATAAACATTCGTTTTAAAACTAGCATATGAAATGCCAAAATATTAATCATAAACCATTAATGGAATATAAATAACTCAACCATAGTCAAACATATCACAGAACCATATATACAATATGGAGGATTTGTATCATAATAAATCAACTTCAAACAAGTGTAAAATTCATCAAAGGATGTTGACATAGATGAAATCAAAACTATTAGAGAGAAATATCTTTTTCTTAAATCATTTAAAAGTCACATAATTATAGAGAAAACCTTTATTTTGAAAAAATTCTTATAATCTTTTAAGGGAATCTTCGATGACATCATAATGGCGGAAAATATCCGCACCCGCCGTATAAGTTAAAAAAAGACATTTTTACCTTAATTCTGTCAAAGAGGTTAGAAAGGACCTTGTTTGGAAAACAATGGAAAGATTCCTTTATAAACATCTTATAAAAAGTCAAACAAGGGTATAAATGACTTTAACCCATATTCTGTAAAATAGTAATAATGTTTTGAAATACATTTTTAAGAAACATAGATGTGGATGATAAAGAAGTCCCAATAGATAATTATGTATAAACAACCTTGGATAATGAAGAGATTGTGAAATAAACCCTTACCAATTTGGTAACTTTAGAAAAATACAACTCATGAAAGAGGTATCATACA
Organism: Viscum album; assembly: GCA_963277665.1. Lineage (NCBI taxonomy): Eukaryota > Viridiplantae > Streptophyta > Magnoliopsida > Santalales > Viscaceae > Viscum > Viscum album. The sequence continues at coordinate 18,419,019 of OY728155.1, forward strand.
ATGAATATGTATATAAACATAAATTAATTTTTATTACACAAATAATACAATTATGGGTAGTATATACACCACACAAAATGTAATAGTGGCAATATGGCATGAATCTCACGGGAATAAGGAGTGAGATAAAAAACCCTTAACTTGTACTTTTCCTTGGTTGAGGGTAGGAAAACTCATGTATAATGGTGAAATAATTGTTATTAAATTATACCTGAATCATATACATTAATATGATATCATATATGATCTTTTAACATTGCTTTGTTAATAATATCTTAGTATTGTTGTCGTTTTGGGTGTTAATTTACTAGTTTTCCTTTATATGTTTTGTTACATAAGCCATGTTTGTTATGGATAAGTTGTATCATTTTCATATCCAGAATGATATTAAGTACTTAAACATTATTTCTAATAATCAAATGAGAATTATACTTGAATGGATACGATGGGGAATGAATCTCATCGCGTTTGTGGAGACGGTAGTCTGTACGTACGCACGAGCGACAATATCACTCTTTTGATATTAAAATAATATATAATTGGATATTATATCATATATAAATAATAATTATCATGTTATAATTATTATTTACATTAATTAATATTCATTATTATACCCATCCAAATAATAATGTTTTGAATAACAATTACACCACGACGTGGAGACGGTAAGCCATACGTAAGCACGTATGGTGACATGTCATTCAAAGGATGGATAGAATACTGAATATGGTTGTACCATATTTACAATAACATCATAGTATATAGAATATACTGGAGTTATTATTTTATAATGGGAATAACAAAGAAATAAGAAGTTGAAGAAGAAAGGAACTTGAAAGCGGGTGGTGAAAACATTACCTCTTCTTCGGGTTCCTCCTTTTGATTTGATCAAAAGGGATCATTAGGTTGGATTTATGATCAAACTAAGGCCTCTAGTTTCAAGTGAATAACGTTTAGAGGATATTTGAGTATGGTTTGGTTAAACCAAATGGATTTTAAGGTGTGAAGAATTGGTTAGAAGTGGTGTCCTTTTATAAGAGGAGTGAGGGGCACCTTAGGAAAGGATAGAAATATTATTTTATAATAAATTCATATTCGGTTTATAATGGCTCCAATGTTTATTATTCAAAGTATAAGGTGGGGATGGGTCTAAATCATTTAAACCAATAGATTTTAGACAGGTTTGGGTCATTATATTAACCATATCTTTTATTTTTAACTCTTAGTTAATTAGTTTTACATTTATCATGTCACTTTGTATTTTTATATTATATAATTAATAAACTTACTATATACATACAAGATACCCCAAAGTGGTCCATTAATGATACCCCTATCATGATATAAGTCCTTTGGCCGAACATTAGATGTTTAGGAATATAATATCAATTAATAATATAATATTTGTTTTAAAAACTCATTTATGTCAATTTTGACACTATTCAATAATTGATTTTTGTTAAAGTATTAAAAACTTTATTAATTTGAACCGAAATCATTTGGGAAATAATATCATGTAATTTAACCAATAAAATTCATGTATGTCATCAAAAAATTCAAATTATATTTATTTTAACATTTATAAAACCAATTATTTGATTCTTTCATTAATACGGAAAATACTGCATCATTATTGTGTCATAAATAAATTTAATTATTAAATGTTTAAAAATTATAAATAAAATACCATTATATAAGAAATATTTTTATATTTCTAATGAATATTTATAGCTGAAACTCCAACATATATAACCTTATGTAAAGATTTTTTTTCTAAAAGTTTTATGCTTATTTCATCTTTGTATTTATTTTAACTTAATTAATATAATGTGTCCTTATCACCTACCAGTGGCTCCATGGGGTCACAAAATCGACCCAAAGATGCCCATGGTTGGACATGTATCAACCAATAAGTTTAGGACACGTTTTAGGGTAATTTATTATTATTATAATATTATTGTATTACCCTTATTTACCAGATTAACCCTTTAACCATGGTAAATAAAATATTTACCGAAGTAATTATTCAAAATGGTTAAAATAAAAGTTACCTATTTACACAATTTGGACATCCAGATTCCAAATATGTAAAACATTTTTCCAAATTCAAAACACATAAGTGGCCGAAATTAATTTAAAATTAATTCCCGTTTTTAAAACAAAAATCGTGTTTTTAAGAGATAAAAACTATCAAAATATTGATACTTGTTTATGTCCGGTTTAATTATGAAATTATGTCCAATGAAAAATATTGTATTAAATGGTAAAAATATATTCTAAATATACTTTAAAACCACTAAAATTAATAATTTATCACTGTTAATTATTTCGATTAAAAAAGTTGTTTTTAATTAAAATTTAGTAATTTTCACTATTCATCAAAATATAAAAGTTATCCAAAAATTACCAAAATTTGACCCTAGGATAATTTCGATATTCAGAATCGAAAAATGAAGTCTATTTTGATAGATAAAATTTATAAAATTTCAAAATGTGGGTATTACTATTCATAATGGCTACTTTGATTGGTCACGGTGTGTTAGAATCTCGAAGTTGCGTACAACACATGCTACTGTATTATTCAATGAGAAGCATACCGTTGAACCTTGGGGTGTTACATAGGGAATGACGATGAATAGAGGATCCAACACTAGGACTCTCAAGGGATTCCAATAAATCAATCCAATAAGTCTTGATGAAGGGATCATACTCTTCTGAGTAGGAAACGATACCCACCTACATTCTGGGAATAGATTAAGGGAATGATCCCTAATGAATATAGTTGAAGATACAGTGGACAAGAGATTCAATTAAAGTATAAAGGGGGTGCATAGCAGGTACTAGAGTCACATGTCATGTCCCTTGACCCTGGGTATTGCTCGTGTAAAATGGACCTTGTCCTTAGAACAAGTCGTATAAATGATGGGTGCATGTCGTGTAGAAGGTTCACACACCATGTCCTTCCATATAGGGTCAACTTGTATACTCTAGCCATGTTCCATTACACGTTTTCAACTCAAGTGTCTGTTGAAATGTTCCAGTACATGGGGTAGTCCATGTACTTGGTCTAGGCCTTGTCGTATGGTGGGATACACACCATGTAGGAAACCCTTGCACTCCACCCCATGTCCATTTACTTTCCATGTACATGCCGAGTTATCCGAGAGATACCATGTTACGTTTAGGAATGTCCACATGTCATGTGATACTTATCTCATACCTAGAACCCTAGTTGATTCTTAGGGGGGGGCATAAGTTGTGTATTCCCAGACTACACACTGTGTAGCATAGGATTTTATAGAATTCCTATGTTTGTGATCCATTCATATACTCTGTTGATCTGAACACAATTCTGGGCACATCTTTCTGAAAAACTCGAGATCCATCCTCAATCGATCACACCATCATCCAAAAAATGTGTTTCATTTTAAGATCTAGTCACAAAATGGATTAAAATGGCCATTATATATTCTGCTAAAGATCATTGATGAACACAGATTTAGGGATCCAACAATGTTTGAATTGATCAGTGTCTATCTTTACACCTCCTTCATGTCTTGCCTATCCCAAATCTATGATATCAGATCATTACGCCCTGAACTGGGTGCCCAATGATCGATTGATCGGGATTTGTTGAGTTGTGGGCCAAGCAAATAATTCCCACAAAGAATGATGAATGGGGGAAAATCATAAATTAAACTATAAGAATGGACCTTAATAGATTTTTGTGTTGATCATGGTTTGTTTATAATGAAAATAAACTTAATCATTAAATAATCATAAGATCAAACTCCCAGTAAATCCTACAAAAATAAAACCCATCCCTCAAAGTTATGATTGAACTGCAGATCAAATTATTTGTTGGTTGCTCTGAGTTCATCATTGAATTCAAGAATTGGGAAGAAAATAAAAAATAAGGCATCCTACCTTTGATTTGGATCACTCTCTAATGAATTTTGGTCACTGCATCGCTATCATTGGCAAGATCCTTCAAGAACGATGTCTATTGATATTTGATTATTTCATTGGTTTCTTGAAATTTTATTCCAAAAAATTCCCTAGAAATTCTACAGCATTCCTAAGGTTATGTGGCTAATCCCATAATTTCTATATAAGAATATTTTTAAAGGAAATATCTACATCTACAAAATAATTTTTATTTAAAATATTTAATGACGATCACATCCTTTTTTGATTTTTTCCACAGAAGACCCGTGTCGACTAAATTGTGGTATCACGTAGTGTAAAGCCACTTATCTGAACTCAACGAAGCCCTTATATTTCTGATCCAGGAATATGTTTTAGATTTATTCCACCTTTTCATAAAAAATACATCTGCGTGCTATTAAAAGTCTAATATTTTTCATGCAATTATTCTAGGAACACCAGGCCTAAGAATCATACGCTGTCTCAACTCCCAGTCTTGAAATTAATCTATATAATATATAAAAATAATACACAAAAAATTCAAGGAAATTACATTATTCAAGACTAACTACCTATAAATTATTACACAGTGAAAAAAATATCAAAATGAAATAAGTTTATTACCTAATCCCATACATGATGCCTAAGGAGATTAATATTTACCCAATGAATTGGAACACTATCTGGTCATACCCATCATAACATGTCTATGAGATATTTCTGCCACATAAAGGAAATTAATCATAATGCATAACATAAAAATTACCCATTAAAATAAAATAGGTTTCATAGTCTTTCATCAAATTATTTCAGTAGATATTTCATAATGCATGCAATTTTTTAATTGAACATAAGTTATGTATTACCCCATAAATGAATGGGGGAATAAACTATGGGTGTTTGTAAGAGACATATAAACATAATTTATAACTAATCCACTACATCAATGGTTATTTAAATTGATGAAAATACTTTTAAAAAAATTATAAAAATTATTGAGTAAGATAAGCATTTCACTTTTATTAACATCAAAGGATTTATTCAAGATGGAAAATTATTTTTAAAGATCACTAGGAACATATCTTGAGAAAAATATCCATTCCATTTTGAAAAATTTATTTATCGTCTTAAATATTATCAGAAATTAATTTTTTTGAAGATAAAATTTATTTCTTATAAAGAAATCATTAAAATAATGAATATTCATTATGTAGGAATAGATTTTTTCATGTATAATATGATAAAAAAATAAATATTCACTGCACATGTTTATAAAGAAAATTCGAAAAAGTACCTTATTAAGAAAATGATGGGAGGATTAATTTTTTTTTGTAAAAATCCAATTAAGTTCAAAAATTAAATTAAATAATCATTGTAAAAATAGGTTTTTTAATAGAAAACAGTGATTTTGATTAAAATTATTTTGGAATGAAGAAATAATTAAAGCAGGGTTTTATTAAAAATATTTTCTCAATAATTTTAAGTACCAAATAGAAGATAATGGTACTATTGCACTAAAAAATCACGAATTAACATATTAGAATAAAAGATAAGGGTTTTTTTATGAGATGACTAAAATATTTCTAAAAATGGAAATTAAAAATGATGCTGTTCTAATTAACATGATATCAAAACATAAACCCTTACCACTTGGAAACATTTGAATAATAACTTCTCATGAATTATATAGATAAATGTTTACTTAAAATAACATTAATTATAAATAATTTATAATATAGTATGTAAATGGTATTTATATACACTATTTTAAAGGTATTAGGTGCGTCAAAGAGCTCGTGTCTCAAAGAAGTAAGTTTTAATAAAAAACTTATACAATGTTAATATCAGGGAAATGAGAGTTAATTAATGAATTGATTATGTGTTACAAATTTTTATCCTCAAAATTACAAAATTAAATAAATAATATTGAATTAAAAGGTCATTTAACACATAATCATGACATAATACAATAAATGAAGATCACATAAGACCCTATGATCACAAATCGAGTAAAAAACCCAATACATCACACTTCCATTTAGTTGAGATCTTTTAAAACTTATGTATATTGGTTTTAAACATGTTATTACTGTATAATATAATCATATTATTATATATAATATCTTATATTATTTTTTTTGTAGAAAATTATTATTCATTTTTAATAATATTACATTATCACAATTGTTTCTGGTGTTAATTTCCTTGTTTTCTTATATATGTTTCATCATGAAAGTTATGAAACTTGAAAACATGTTTTAGTTAATACATATACATAATGATATTAATTTAATAATTAGTTTTTTTATTTGATACATATTTATATTCATTGATGTATTATGAGCTTAGAGAGTGAATCACATCACTTTTTCATGATAATAGGCCAACATATGCAAGAGCAACGTTATCATTTCTTTAACAGGGTAAAGGGTAAAAAAGTGGATTCTATATTAGTTCTCCAAAATACATATCATTTAATATATTTCACATATATTATTGAAAATATATTCTCTTACCATCCATGTAATTCTTTTGTAAGAAAGGAATCATATCGTTTTGCGAGGGAGTAGTTTGATGTACACATGAACAACATTATCATTTATCCAATGGATGATAATGTAAGAAAGATTATGATATATTTATTTTTCATAATTATTATTATTTAATTAAAGTAATTTAAAATATAAAATAAATCACTGTTAACATTCATGGAATTGTAAGTGAAAAACGAATCACATCACTTCACGAGGTGGTAGTCTGCATTACACACGAGCGATGTTATAATATTTTCTATAGAATAGTAAGTAAGAAATGTACATGATATTATAATTAAATAATTATAATTACATCATATATATAATATATATAATATATTAATATTATATACATCATTATATCCATATATGAGAAGAGGTGGGGGAAACACATTATGTCGGTTCGTGAGGAGGTAGTCTATCTTACATATGATCAAAAATTTCTTTTCCCATTTGAGGGAGAAAGAGATGGTTTTAGGTTATATAATTAAAATATATAAACTAATATATATATATATATAATATATTAATGATACAATAAAATAATTTTTTAGTATGACTTGGAGATGTTTGAAGAAGAAATAAAATACAACACCTAGTTACGAACATTACCTATTCTTTGGAAAACTTCTTTTGGTTGACACCAAAATAATTTCTAAGATAGTTTTCAGACTAAAAAAAGGAATATATGATGAGGTTAGAGAAATTACGTAATATTTATGGTTAGGTATTTTCCAAAAAAAAGTGTCTTCTAAGTATTTAATGATAGGATAGGGGGCGGCCATTTAAATGTGGGGGAGAGGACACACTTAGAATTTCTCAAAAGAATGAATTCGAACCACGTATTTATCAATTTATAATGATTAACTTGGACCATATTATAATAGAATATGATATAGTTTAGACATAGGTCCATAAAACTGGAATTATAATCCTTTTGGTTCATTTTTAGTCCATTTCATTTGAGTTTAACCACCTTTAAACCCATTTTTACCATATCCACGGTAAATTATTTTTCATATTTTCTCTATTCATTATGGTAAAAGATTAATTTGAACATATTAGATATTATAAATTATACTTATTTAAAATATGGAATGTATTTTTCAAAATTTATATCACATAAGTGTAAAAATGTATTTTAAATTTACACCCACATACATGTTGAATAAATAGTTTTTTAGAAATTGGATTTTTTTATGGAAAATATGATCTGATATTATCTATATGACAAGTAATAATATTTATATGATTTGAAATTATTATTTATCGATATATAATCAATAATTTTCATTTAAATCATTCCTGATTAGTGGTTATTTTCATTATTTAAATGGATGAACATTATATACATTAAAACAGTTTTCAGAAAAAGGTGTTTTAAAGTATAAACCTAAAATTATACTAAAATATACTATAAATTTGATTTAATTATAATTAATTGGAATTAATTTAACTAAATATTAATTATATATTTATTTAATCAAATTAAAATAATAATGGGACTTAGTTTAAAAAATTACAAATTTATAAAATATGTATTTTCACTATTCACTAAAAAAGTAATATTTGACAAAATATCCCAAAATATCACCATATGTTAATATCAAAACGTTTATTTAAAAAATTATGTATCTTTTGTAAAACTAATTTTCTAAAATATATAGAAATTTATTTTAAATTATGTTCACAAATCATAAGTAAATCGCCTTTTAAGAAAATAAGTTTTTTAGAAAAAATTTCAATTTATTTCTAATAGTTATTATTTTATTTATAATCAATATATAAACATTTAATTTAAATTTTACATTTGTAAACCATATAATTTTAATATTTTATTTAGTTATATTTATACCAACCAACTTGAATACAAGGTTAAAATGGTCATGTTTAATTAATAATATTTTAATTGAGTATCGGTTTTCACCTAAATCTGGTATTGTTTCCATCGCATTCCATAAATGATATTGAATTTATTTTAAAAACATATATATCATAAATTATTAGGATTTGAAATATCTTTCAAATCATAGTGTTTCATGACATACCGGACATCAGACAAGTTGATATAATTTTAAAATCATGGGGTGTTTCATTCTACCCATTTAAATATATTTTTTCCATAAAAGTTAATCTTTATCTCAATAATAATGGGTTGAAATTTAAAAATACCTATTTTGGAAACCCACATAATAAAAAGGGTTAATAAAACATCCTATTGGAAATAGAGAAAGAGATTTATGAATGACTTCTATAATAATTCATTATTTTGTTTCCGTGAAGGAGATCATTGGGGGGAAATGAAAAAATAGACATGGAAGAGAGTAAATATGACCAAGGATTAATAGAGAGTGATATAGATCATTCATAATTATAAATTGAATAATTAATAGAAAGTTAAGCACATAAGAAACATGAATCTATTATGATTTAAAAGAATGTTTGATTCATTATATTTGAAGTTAATATGATAACATTTTTATTTCAAGATCCTTTTTCTAAAGTTGGGGAGTTCATTAAATATATAAGAATATAAGGAAATATACATACATGATTTATTTATATTTCATAAGAACAATTTCATCCCTTGTATATGCATCATCCAATTTCATCTTTATCTCTTACTCTAATAAATTAATATCCAAAATGATTTTTTTAATCCTGAAGCACTAAAATTAATTTTTATGGATTGTAAGATTAATAACAATGTTACAAGCTATTAATATTATCTTTATTTAAACCAAAAATGTATGCAAAAAGTATGATAATATCTAAAATGAAGATGAATATATTAATCTCAAATACTTATCAGTGAAACCAAAGGATTATAATTGATCATTCCTTAAATAAATTAACATATATCCCAAATTTCATTATTAACCTCAACATGAATGATAGTTTTAACCTTAAATTTTATATCATACCCTTTCATATTACTTCTCAAGAACATAATACCATTCATTCCAAATAATATTTTATGTTAAAACAAATGGTTATATATACATTATCTTTAGAAAATGTCTCTCAAAATATCATCAGTCAACCTAAAATCAAATGACTTGATCCCTAAATATATTTCCAAAAATCAACATAATATTTAACCTTCAAACCATATTTGAAATTTTTTTATATAAAATAGTACATATTTTAGTCTTATGGTAGGTGTTACACCCTTATCTCCCTTAGTTTGTGGGTTTAAGCCCCGTATCATTACTGAATATATTGTGCTTCCACGTGTATTATGGGTTATATTTTATCTAAAACTATGGAAACACATATGTGATTATCTTATTCATAATTATGTATGATAATATTACTTTCTCAATAATATGATTATCATCTTCAATAATAAAAATAGTCATCAAATTTAATTTTTAACTACTATGCCTTTCTATATTGCTCATCCATTTTCACAAAATTAACCAATTACCTCAACATCAAGAATATCTCTCACAGTATATTTTCATCAATTATGTTGTTTTCTATAGAGTATAAACTTACAATTAAGTCACCTTTCTAAGACCTCTATACCATTCAACATATTCTTACAAATCTTTAATGAAAAAAATATTACTGAATAATCCCTATATATATATTTCATGATTCACATAATTCTTGATCATCAATAAATAATCATTTCAGTCATTGTACTTCATTATTAAACCATTAACTTGGCTTAATCATGTTATTCCTTTATATATTCCTACTTTTATATTTCATTTGTAGTGAATTAATCATGAAAAAAACCATTAATCAAATTAGATTTTTGATAATCTTCTTGATAATTCCACAAAAGATATATATTTTCGTAATGTTCATTATTTTCACATTGAAAACATTCAAACTTTGATGAAGCATTTGGGAAACCGTTATTTTAATCATTAAATTGACTAAATTATTATTTTTTACTCAGAAATTACTTACTATGTTCCCATATTCTCCATAGATAATATATCTTCACTTTCCTTTGAGACATTCCCTTAAGTTCTTCATCATAGATTCTTAAAAAATGGGAAATTGAATCTTCTTTCCCCCATGGTCTACACAACCTAAAATCTCAGCGAAATTATATCTTTCTCTTATTTGGTGAGTTTGAGAGTTGGTTTAGGTTTATTTTTTTAATAATATATCATGATAACTGATTAATAATAATCACTATATGCTTTACTCTAGTCATTATCCCATTTGGATGATCATCAATACACTGTTTATCAAATCAATCTTAACCCAGTTCCTTTCAGTTCCTATGATTAACTAGAAGAAAAAATGAGAGTGCATTAATGAAAAAACATAAAAAATGGAAACTTATGAACTTGGGAGGAATAATTGATAATTTATTAATATACCCCAACTTATGAGTGTCTATATCTCAATCTAGGTTTTCCATGGAAAATACCCTATTAGGTTTTCTAACCAAAAAATTTATTCAATTCCTTCATAATGGTTTATTAAGAGTTTTTGAATTTCTAAAACAGATCCCTCGAGTGTGTCAAACTAGGGGCATAGTAAGACCAATTATCTTGTACCAAGAAATTATTGAGTCAAGATCGACCCTCCTTTTTCAAAGTTTTTACCACATGGAACATCTACTCCAGAACTATGTCCCCTTTTAGTATCTATATGGGGATGTATTTTTTCAGAAAATATCACTCTTTACTTCACCAACATTATAGGATATTATTTATTTTTAATATTATCATTAAACATATCCATAGGGTTCTCATTATTTTTTTTCTCATCATAGTTTCAAAATTTTAATTAAACCTTTTCTCTGATACCAATTGTTGTTTCCGGGCGTAACAAAAGCACATTGGTGGGAGTGACCGACTTTAATTTTAGCATTAACAACGATAAATCCAAGATCCATCACGATGTAAAACACCGGATCTTAGGAATAGAATTAAAAACAGAAAACAAAAGAGGGAGTCCTGAAACAATAGAGATAGGATCATCATATGTAGGTTATAATTAATTTAATTAATTGACCAGAATTACCTTGATTGAAATCTTTCTTCGTTGACATCTCTGTTCATGATCCGGTGTGATCCATCGTTGTGTCGTAGAATCAAAGTTTAGGATTCCTCTAACGGTGATACACACGTGCTCCACGTATCTCTGGACGTCGGTGAAGGGATCTTCGAGTGCTAGCGGGGAAGAACATTCACTTGCAATGTCCACCTTCGATCACCTTGATCCGGTGGTGGTGGATATTTCTCAGTCTTGAGAGAGTTCTTGGAGGAAGGAGTTCTTTCAACCTTGATATAACTCTCTAGAATCGTTGTGCACAATTATTGGGGAAAAGTGTTGGGGTGAGGATATTTATAATCGGGTTTGAGGTTGTATATTTATGACAAGAAATAAATGTGTTACATGTTTTATTTATTTTATTACCTCTTATAGAAAACCCCCATGTCAAATCATTAAGTCCTTGACATGTTCCCACACTGATTATAATAAATATCGTTAAATAAAACAATATTATTTCCTCAAAATCCCGAAAAAAAATTACATGGCATGTAATCATTAATACAAGGCGTGTACTTGTTTTTTTCATTTATTTTATTTGCTCCACCACATTTATTAGACCTTGAATAATGGATATTTATTTCTCAAATAAATGTAACTGCATTACTCACTAATAAATATTCTAATTCACCCGAAATATATTCGCTCGAATAACTAGTGTCGAAATAAATGCGATCAGGCATCCTTGATGTCACAACCCAACCCAACCCAACGGGGCTCGAGCCGTGACTCCCCAAGCCCGCCTCCAATAGGCCAGCGGCTGGAGACCAGCACCGAGTAGGCTATCACACACATGGGAGGCATTAACCTAAGGTACATGTACACACAAACCCACATACACCTCCATGAAATAGTGTAGAGATATATAAAACAGAATAGTAAATGCATTCATACAGCTACCCAAACCAGAGTGCAACAACAGTACAAAAAGGGAAAAACGGGCCCCACCAAAACAAAACTACAAAGGCATCCAACCTGATTGGAAGAAGGGGTACGCTTCCAAAAGCACCACCAGAAAGTTCCTCGGCATAGCTCCAGTAAGACTCCATGGTCAGTCCCACCCACTCAGCTCCGCCTGCTCCGGGTCCTCCTAGGACTCCGTCGAAAGCCCTGTGGTCTGCACAAGAGACAAACATGTGCGGAAAAATCCCATGAAGGGGTGAGTATAACAATACTCAGTAGGCACATCAAAAAACCAAAATAAAAGAGAGAAACTGAAAGCCAACAATCCGCTCATCCCAGTAAGAGGGAACCTAGATAAGAGAGAAACTCTATCTTGTGACCATCCTCAGATAAACACAACTAGTCATTTCTATCCAAGTGTATGCCCATACATATGCCTTGAACATCTGCCCAAGTATACACCCAAACATTTACCATGAACAACCGCTCAAATATATGCTATTAGGTATACCAAAAATATCCAGATATACTCATCTCACGCACTAAGCCACATGAGGTACTGAAATCATCACCAAAAATGGTTCAAAACAAGGATAGCACACTCCACCATCACTATATTCCCAGATGACACTCGTCCAAGAGATACACTCCATAGAGTCCCACCCAAACATCTCAGATGCTCACCTGAGAGATCATGCTCCTTGGATATTGTCACTGAGGAAACGTCGCGGAAACAACATAAACACCAAACTCCTCTGATAGGGGAATGCTCCTAGTGTCCTCTAGGGGACACCAGAACCCACACTAGGATACGAAGATCTCACAGATAAGGGATCACTCCCAGGGTCTACTAGGGGATACCACAACCCGATCTAGAATTATTAGATCTCACATATAAGGGATCACTCCCAGGATCTGCTGGGGGATACCACAACCCGATCTGGCGCTCGTCAGAAACACTTCACTTAGATAGAGGATCGTCACCCATGTCACGACGATCACAATGATACCGAAACCCTATCTGGTACATTTCACATTATAGGGGATCAAAATGACGATTTCGCAATCGTAGAGAAACCATGCGCTGACTAGGGGATCGTATAACCAATGATACCGCAACCCTACTATAATCCTCATGTTGAGTTGGGGATCGTATACCCGACGATGCCATAACCCTATTGAGCATGGCCCACTGCTTAGGGGATTATATTACCGATGATGCCACTAACCCTACGGGGTTAACTTTCTAGATAGGGGATCTCCGCCCGTGGATAAGTGGTCACAGCCATACCAAGAACCCGATCTAGGGAAACGATGCTAGAGGATACCACTCTGGGCCTACCGGAGGGATGCCACAACTCTAATAGATTAAACATCCCATCAAGAGGATTAAAAACCTATACTAAGGTTTTGATGCCATGCAAACCCTCATAGGAGTGAACCAAGGGAGTACCCTCAACCACTGCTGGTCCAAAAGTCGCTAACCTGAGCGACCCCCCATAATGCCACACTGTGCACCTCCAAAGCCGATACCGAGGCCACCATCGCGATCCACAGAAAAAAACATGCAGGATAGGCTATTTACTCATCAAAAACGGACAACTGATGAAAAAGGAACTATTCACTATAGCTATCTAGTGTGGGGCCCACACTACTATCCCAAAACTCATCAAGTGGATCATACCACTGCGATCCCCTCAGAAATACACAAGGGGTCGACTACTTGATCGTCCCAAACGGACACCCAGTGAAAAAGGTACTATTCACCGAAGCAAGCCCAGGTGGGGCCCACACCACGATCCCAAAAATTTTCAAGCGGATCAAACCATTGCAATATCCTTGAAGAAACACAAGGGATCGACTACACGTTCGTCCAAAATAGACAGCCGGTTGAAAAGTTGCATTACTCCAAAAACGCCAAAACCCGACCTCATGGGGCGCACACCCTGTTCATTGTTAGAACACCCGAAAACCACCAGGAAGAGTCCTCCGTACCATCAGGGTCTTCACACCACTGACAGAACGTCAATCAAACGCTCCAGGTAGAAGATACAACGGACCGAAGTCGAATAATAATAAAATTTCATTATTTTATTCGATGTTTCTAGCACCCGTGCCACAATCCCAAACTTCAAAACCCCCAAAACCACACTGAAGGGTTCATATCATTTCCAGGGTCAGGTCAGCACAGACAGAACAGGATTCAGATCTCCAGGGAGCAAGATACGAGGGTTTTAAAACCCTTCGTATATAAGAAGAGGGCCGGATATACCCGCACCAGCTAACCCGGCCGCCGACCGCTCTGGCCAGCGGACCACACCGCCGCGACATGGTGTGTACATGCGCGCACATGACCCCCACCCCCCTGAGGGTGGATGTCGATGATTGAAATGGGACTGCCACGGTGCGGTGGTCCCAGTTGACTCCTACTGTCTGCCGTCGTGGGCCACCGCACCGTAGTCATGCCGGCTGACCTTCTGAAGTCCACCAGGGGCACCCCGGGGGTCCAAACATGATTCTAAAACCATCTGCACCCCCCCCCAGAGACTGGATCTACGCATCTACTGGCACAAAATGGAGAAAAAAAACCAATTGGGATCCGGGATTTCAAAACACAAAACGCCTACCTGTTGGCAGATCAACGACGCTTCGGGTGAAAAATGACGCCCGTGACACCCTGAAACTCAATCCACTGACGATCGGCACAAAAAATGGATGTTCGCGGGTCAATTTGACGAATAACAGTTGTATGGGGTAGGGGTTTTGTTCCAACATGCGGGAGGAGGGAGGTGATGGGTGAGGGGGGTTTTTTTTAAATAAAAACTTCATTTTAACTCCCCACCAACATGCCTCCGACCCGGCTCTTGGAGTCGACTAAAATTATGCTGTGCCTAGGGTAAACAAGAAATTATTAACGCAAAGGTGCAGTCAAAATTGAGACCTGAGACTCCTTTCAAGAGTTATTCTAGACGACGCTCAAAAATAAACTTTTCCATTTCTTTACAAAAAAGGCCCTGGGGGATTTTCTCACAGAAAGCCCACACCCCCAAAGTTTAGACCCCGCCTAGGATAAATTGCACACTCTGGACGCATTTGGGCCCTCAGATTCCCATTCAGAGATACCTTTTAGGAGATAACACACCCCCGCAACGTGCAAAGTATAAACATATTAAATATTATTAAAAAATTTATTTTGGGCACACCGGGCCTCAGAAACACACGCCGTCTTTGCGCCTAACACTGGAAATATTATTTGGAATATTCCAAAGTAAGACAAGGATGAAACCCAAGTTGCTACATCCTCCCCACCTTAGAACTTTTTTCCCCGAAAAGCCATAAGCACAAGGAAAGCAACTGGACTCTCAACTGGGTCTCCCATGCCAGCGAGTTTTCCAACAAACACCCATGCCCAAACACATAAGTCAGAGGGACTCATCCACCACACCTCAACACTATCCTTTTTGGGCAGCACTGACTCGCCCGCATGGTTTTGATCACATCACAAAAACACATCTCGGTGGGGAAAGGATCCCTCTTCCTCACGCATTCGAAGCACGCCAAATAACACCCACACATGGTCTTACCAATGCCCCCAAAAAAACTCGTGCAAGAAACGGAAAGGTAAGAGTACTGCTAAATAGAGTCTATCAAAACTACTGTAGAAAGTAGAAAGGACACAAGGCGTACCTCTATCCATCCGCGGAGCCTTTGGGTAAATAGCCTATAGGGTATGCATATGTCCTCTCCCTCACCCTCCAGCTCCCTGAGCTCAGCGTGGACCACTTGGGGGTGGTGGAGGTGGCACCTGATACCGCCTACCACCTCCCGCTGTTGCACCTGCTCCATCGCCTAGTCCGCCGCCCTGTGGACCGCCATACTCGAGACACTGCCTCTACCATGGCTGTCTATCGACTGGGTCCCTCTCAGCAGCATGACGGGTCGGTCAATCTCTAGCAAGATGTCCTCGTTTGTCGCTAGCGTAACACCGCCTCTCCTGCGGCTTACTAAAATAGGCATGCGAGCCCTATGAGCCCTAAGCCTCAGATCCTCCATCCTGGGGTCTCCTTATGAAATGTCGCATACGTCTGGGCCCCTTGTGTATTTCATCATCAACCAGATGCCGATCCGACTAACAAAGTCTCATGTCTCGCGTTCCCATCACTAACATGCGATATATGCTCGGCCAGAAAGCTCTCCACCACTAGGGCCTGCTCCAGTACTCCAGCATAGATGGGAAAACACAAAGAAACCACACTTTCCCTGATGTCTCTACGTAGGCCCTGCTTGAAGGTTTGTGCCCAAAATAACGGGTATCGAACCATATCTAGGGAGTAGCACGAAAGGTCTGTAATCATCGCTGTGTACTCCAACACAGTCATGCCCTCCTACCGAAGCTGCAATAGCTCATGAATATGCACTGACCTCAGTGTCACCGAATAGAACTTTTCCTTGAAGAGCCACTCAAACTCTTCCCATGGGAGCATCTCCTCAGCGTGGGACTGTGTCACTAAACTCCACAATTGACCGAGCAGACCATAAAAAAGATCACCTCTAGGACCATCATCTGATATGAAGGTTTCCTCACTAGACAGAAAGCTCAGGTGACTGATTTGAGCCAGTAAACAGCTGCCCAAGGGTCTGGATCACCCCAGAACCTAAGAGGATACTACCTTTGGAACTCGTGCATTGCACTCAGCCTGCGCGCAACCTTATCCTGCACTACCGGCACAACCAGCTAATCGCCAGGTGGTGGTTCAACTGGTGGTCCACCTGGAGGTCCAGCCTTAGAACCTGCGCCCTAGTATATAGCCTCTACATGGGGCCGATCGTCACCAAAATCTCACTACGGAACTCCCACCGGCTGTCGTCATGGAGGCATCCTTAAAAACAATCAAGAAGCTCCATGGTCAAAGAGTATATCTGGAGATCTGACTCAAGAAGAACAAGGGAAACTCCAAAAAACCCAGTCCTATATGATGCATGTACCGTTATGTCCTTGCAACTAGTGTCCAAACGCCTCGAGTTGAAAGGCAGGTTATCAGAGTCATAGTGAATGGATACGTCAGCTACCGCACCAACACTAGAGTCCCTAGCCTGAAATCCGAACTCGAAACATCTTGAAACTGTGCTATGAAACCCAAACCAAACTCACCGCTAGAACACCTATACTCAGATATCCCAAAGGTGTAACCTCCTCTGATATCACTCTGTCACGACCCGACACAACGGGGCTCGAGTCGTGACTCACCACGCCCACCTCCAATAGGCCAGGGGCTGGAGACCAGTGGCGAGTAGGCTATCACACACATGGTATGAATTAGCCTAAGGCACCTATACACACACACAAGCACCCAAATACACCTCTACGCAATAGGGCAGAGATATATAAAACTGAATAGTAAATGAAAGAATACAACTATCCCAAACCAGAGTGCAACAATAGTACAAAAAGGAAAAAATAGGGCCTACAAAAAGAAAACTACATAGGTGTCCAAACTGCTCGGAATAAGGAGTACGCTGCCAAAAGAACCCCCCAAAATCTCCTCAGCACAGCTCCTGTAAGACTCCATGGTCAGTCCGGCTCACTCAGCTCAGCCTGCTCTGGGTCCTTCTAGGACTCCGTCGAAAAGCCAATGGTCTTCACAAGACACAAACATGTGCGGGAAAATCCCTTGCAGGGGTGAGTATAACAATACTCAGTAGGTACCCCAAAAACCCAAAATAAAATAGAGAAATAAAAAGGCAACAGTCCTCTCATCCAAGCCAGAGGGAACCCTGATGAGAGAGAAACTCCATCTCGTGACCATCCTCAGCTAAACACAAATAGTCATCTCAATCCAAGTGTATGCCCATACATACACCTTGAACATCTACCTAGGCATACACCCAAACATCTACCATGAACATCCTCTCAGATATATTCTTTTACGTATACAAAAAACATCTAGATATACTCTGCTCACACACAAAGCCACATGAGGTACTAACCTCATCACCAGGAACGGTTCAAAACCAGGAGAGCACACTCCACGATCACTTTCATCCCAGATGACACTCGTCTGAGATATAAACTCCATCAAGTCCCACACAAACATCTCAGACGCTCACCCGAGAGATCATGCTCCTCAGATATCGTCATTGAGGAAACCTCACTGAAACAACATAAACACCAAACTCCTCGGATAGGGGAACACTCCTAGGGTCCACTAGGGGATACCAGAACCCACACCGGTATACGAAGATCTCACAGATAGGGGATCACTCCCAGGTTCTGCTGGGGGATTCCACAGCCTGATCTGGATTTCGAAGATCTCACAGATAGGGGATCACTCCCAGGATCTACTGGGGGATACCACAACCCGATCTGGCACTTTTTAGAAACACGTCACTCAAAGAGAGGATCATCAGCCATGTCACGATGGTCACGAAGATACTGAAACCCTATCTGGTACATCTCACAATGTAGGGGATTGAACTGACGATGCCACAACCCTACAGAAACCACGCGTTGAGTAGGGGATCATATAACCAATGATACCATAACCCTACAATAATCTTCATGCTAAGTAGGGGATCGTATATCCGTTGATGCCACAACCCTACGGAGCACGACCCACTACATAGGGGATCAAATTCCTGATGATGCCACAAACCCTATAGAGTTAACATGCTAGATAAGAGATCATTGTCCGTGGATAAGTGGTCACAACGTTACAAAGAACCCAATATAGGGAAATGATGCTATAGGATACCACTCCTGGCCCATCAAAGAGATGCCATACTAAGGATGTGATGCAATGTGAACCCTCGTAGGAATGAACCAAGGAAGTACTCTCAACCATTCCTCATCCAAAAGTCGCTAACCCAAGCAACCCGCCACAACGCCGCACTGCACACCTCCAAGGCCGATACTTAGGCCACCATCGCGATCCACGTGGAAAAACATGAAGGACTGGCTGTTTACTAGCCCGAAACAGACAACCAGTGAAAAAAGATCTATTCACCGTAGCAAGCCAGGGTGGGGCCCACACTACGATCCCAAAACTCATCAAGCAGATCATACCACTGCAATCCCCTCGGAAAAACACACGGGGTTGACTACTCGATCATCCCAAATGGACACCAGGTGAAAAAGGTATTATTCCCCGAATCCATCCATAGTGGGGCCGACACCACGATCTCGAAACTCTTCATGAAGATCATACCATTGCGATCCCCTTGAAAAAACACAAGGGATCAACTACATGTTCATCCAAAACAGACACCCGGCAGAAAAGTTGTGTTTCTCCGAAAACGCGAAAACCTGGCCTTATGGGGCCCACACCTGGTTCTCAGTCATAACAACCAAAAAACATCAAGAAACTTCTTCCATACAATTAGTGTCTCAATCGAACTGACGACATGTCAATCGGACACTCCAGGTAGAAGATACAATGGCCCGAAGTCGAATAATAATAAAATATCATTATTTTATTCGACGTTTATAGCACCCGAGCAACAATCCCGAACTTCAAAATCTTTGAATCCACACCAAAAGGTTTCTCCTCTTCACCAGGGTCGCGTATCCACATAAGGAACATGATTCAGATCTCTAGGGAGAAAGATATGGGGGTTTTAAAACCCCCGTGTACAAGAAGAGGGCCGGCCCGCACCGGCGGACCCGGTCACCGCCGCCGCTGCCGCGCGGCGCGCGAGCGCGCATGGCCGACCCCCCCCCCCCACCACAGAGTTCCATAGTTATTGATGTCAGACCGCCATGGTGCGGAGATCTCGGTTGACTCCCACGGCCCGCCGCCGGCCGCCACGACACCGCCGCGTGGGCAGACCTTCCGAGGTCTGCCGGGGGCACCCCGGGGGTAAAAACG
Source organism: Viscum album (assembly GCA_963277665.1). NCBI lineage: Eukaryota > Viridiplantae > Streptophyta > Magnoliopsida > Santalales > Viscaceae > Viscum > Viscum album. Next base: position 18,439,276 of record OY728155.1, read on the forward strand.
TGATTCTGAAACCATCTGCACGACCCCGAGAGAGGATCAACGCATCTGATGGCTCCAAATGAAGAGGAACCAAACTAATCAAAATCTGGGATTTCAAAACTCAAAACACCTACCTGTTGGCGGATCGCCGGTGCTTCGGGTGCAGAACGACGCCCACGACGCTGTGAATCTCTATCTGCGGACAATCGACACTGAAAACGGATGTCCGTGGCTTGATTTTATGAGTAATGGAGGTAGAGGGAGGGGTTTTGTTCCGGCGTGCGGGAGGAGGGAGGTGAGGGGTGAGGGGTGAGGGGTTTTTTAAAAAAAACTTCATTTTATCTCCCCGCCAACCAGCCTCCCACCCGACACTCGACGTCGAGTAAAATTATGTCGCGCCTAGGGTAAACACGGCATTCTGAATGCAATAACACACTTAGAATCACAATCTGAGACACATTTCCGGAGTTATTCGAGCCGACGCTCATAAATTAACTTTTCCATTTATTTAAAAAAACGCCCCTGGTGGCTTTTCTCACAGCAGGCCCGTGTTCGCAAAGTTTACACCCCACCTAGGGTAAACGACATGCTTCAGATGCAACCGTGCCCTCATATTACCGTTATGAGCTACCGTTTAGGAGATAACACACCCCCACCACGTTTATAGTATAAACATACTTAATATTTTTATAAAATTTATTTCGGGCACACCGGGCCTCAGAATCTAATGACGTCTTTACGCCTAGTTAAGAAAATATTCATAGAAATATTCCAAAGTCTGATAGGTCCAAAATCTGAGTCGCTACACTTGAATAATTATTAAACCACAGTCAGGAATAATCTTTATTCAACTTATTCATTTATTATTTAACTTTAGATACATGGACACACTTAGTGTGTGACCCTCTAGGCCTCTTTCTCAATGGCGTTAGGCGGAGCCTATGTAATGTCCAAGGTTAGCGTCTAGAAAACTACCAAGGCACCCATATATAAAGAAGTTAACGCCACAATGATGTGTCACCTCCTACAAATGCTTACCATGTAAGGTAATCCATTTTTCTTGATATATCTAATCAAGCGGGTTGTATGCTAGTTCCATCAACCCATGTGCTCGATTATTCTTTCTTTGACTTCCTGGAATTGAACTCATCCATACCTTACCATGGCCATGGATTTATTTAGGATATATCAATTCCATCAATGGGCCTGAGATATCTACTTTCATTATGGAACATAAGGGAAAAATCCTTTCTTGCATTATCTATTAATGCAGTATTACTCGTGACACACCCAACGTATTCTAACTCACTACGAACAGTATGTCATCACAATTTTCATCAATAAATCTAAGTGCATGAGTTGTAATACCCGTTAATAAAAATCTTAAAGTCTAAGGGCCAATAAACACATCCACAAATAGGAACATCCAATGACACTATGAAATGTGTATTTCCTACTTGCGGGTCTCGTTCTCATAATATCCTCCCGGATATTTCCAAGGGATCACACCATGAGAAGGTGCCAGAAAGTTTTATGAGTCCTCACCCTTAATGTCCTCTATTATTTGTGTCCCTCAAATAACATAATTTGACTATAGAATTTATATTCAAGAACAGTGTTATGACACTTCCGGGTTCTCAACATAGCAGGGATCTGCTATGACACTTTAATGCAACCGCTGTCCTTAAGACATTATCACATGCATTGTCACATAGAAGAACAATCAAGATGTGACAGGGTATTTATTAACGAATAAAGTACAAAGTAGTTGGTTCTAGGACACCAACGCCAATAGAATCCCACTTGGACTAGGGCCAACTCCTAACAACCTTTAACCCGCTAGCTATCACATGATATTCATGTTTCTACTGAGATAAGCCTTTATTCGTGGGGTCCACCACATTCTCTTCTATGGACACTCTTCCCACTGAAAATTCACCCCTTTGATAGAAATCCACTAAGAGGTGATACTTCCGGAGTATGTTCTTTGTCTGTTGATGCGACCTTGGTTCTTTTTAAAGATCCACCATTGTAGCATTATCACAATACAATGAGATAGGTTCTCTACTACTAGGAACCACATCAAGATACTAGAAAAAGTAACGAATCCATACAACTTCCTTGGATGCATCAAAAGACGCTATATATTTATAATCCTCTATAGAATCGGCGACAACTGGCTGCTTTGAAATCTTCCAGCTCACAGCTCCTCCATTGAGAAATAAAACATATCCAGATTGTGACTTTAGATCATTCTGATCTGCCTGAAAACCAGAATCAACATACCCTATGATGATAATCTCCTCGTATCCTCCATACACCAGGAACATATCCTTAGTTCTCCCAAATACTTAAGTATAGTCTTAAAAGTAGTCCAATGTTGTTCTCCTGGATCTTCTTGATATCTGCCTACAATGCTCAGTGCATAGGCAACATATAGCTTTGTACATAACATGGCATACATGATGGATCCAATAGCCAAAGCGTATGGGATCTTACTAATTCTATCTTTCTCCTATTGTTTCCATGGACACATTTTCTTTGAAAGATGTAGTCCATGTGACACTGGAACTAATCCCCTCTTGGATTGTTCCATACAAAATATATTTAGTATCTAGTCAATGTATATACCCTGACATAGTCCAAGAAGCCTCTTGGATCTATCACGAATGATCTTGATCGCTAGAATATTGGCTGCTTAACCCAAGTCCTTCGTGGATAATCACTTGTTCAACCAGTCCTTTACTTACTATAAGACTGGCACATCGTTTCCAATAAGATATATGTTGTCAACATATACTACTAGGATTACGATCGCATTCCCATTAAACCGTTTATAAACACATGGCTGACATTCGTTCATAATGAATACGAATTCCTTTATGGCTTCATCAAATTGAATGTTCCAGAACCTGGATGCTTTCTTTAATCCATAAATGGATTTCTGAAACTTGAAAACCCATTTGGATTCACCTGGTTTCACAAACCCCTCTTTTTGTGTCATATAGACATATTCCTGAAGGTTCCCATTAAGGAATGTTGTTTTGGCATCCATTTTCCAAATCTCGTAGTCATGGTAAGCTGCTATGACAAGTATGATTCTTATGGATTTAAACATGGAAATTGGATATGCGTATTCATCATAGTGAATTCCTTGACGCTGTCTAAATCCTTTAGCCACTAGCCTTGCTTTATAGGTGCTAACTTGACCTTTCATGTCAAGTTTTCTCTTGAATACCCATTTGCATCCAACATGCATTACATCAACTGGCTCATCGACCAGAACCCAAAATTGGTTATGATACATGGAATCCATCTCAGAATTCATAGCTTCTAGCCAACATTCATCTTCTGATCTTTCTACTGCTTCCTTTTTGGAGAGAAGTTCATTATTGTCCAATAACAACGATTCACCATCCTTGGTGACTAGGAAACCAAATCTCTCTGGTTCCCTTACCTCTCTTGAGCTCCTACACAGTACACGTGTTTCTGAAACCTCTTCCACAAGGACATGTGGAACTTTTTATTGTACCAACTCCTGTGTATCATGAGCATCAACTTCATCAAAGTCAATTTTACTCCCACTATCCATTTTGAGGATTTGCTCCCTCTAAGAAATACGGCTTGTCTGTCAATATTAACTTTCTTTTCTTGAGGGTTATATAGGTAATATCCTTTTGTTTCCTTGGGATATCCTATAAAGATACACCTCGTGCCCCGAGGTGCTATTTTTTTTCCTGATAAGGCCTTAAAAAATTTCTCGCATCCCCATTCACGTGTATGCGACAAAATGAGTTTCTTTCCATTCCATAACTCGGAGGGAATTCCATTTTCCGCCTTAGTTGGTTCTCGATTTAATGTGTATGTTGTAGTTTGTATTGCATATCCACAAAAGGATAATGAAAGATCTTCATGACTCATCATCGACCTCACCATGTTCAACAAGGTGCGGTTCCTCCTTTCACTAACACCATTCCACTGTGGTGTATAAGGCGGAGTAAGCTGAGATAGAATCCTAGAATCTAGTAGAATATTGATGAACTCTTGGTTCAAATATTCTCCACCTCGATCCGATCAAAGTTTCTTTATCTTTTTACCAAGATGATTCTCTACTTCATTCTTGAATTCCCCAAATTTCTCTAAGGCTTTTGACTTATACCTCATTAAGTATACATAGCCATATCTACTGAAATCACCAGTAAAAGTAATGAAGTATGAATATCCACCTCAAGCTTCTACTGGAAATGGTCCACACACATCCGTGTGCCCCAATCCTAGAAGCTCTATGGCCCTTTCACCTTGTCCACCGAAGGGCATCTTGGTCATTTTTCCTTGTAAACAAGCGTGAAATCTATCAAGTGTTTTTAGCTCAGTAGATTCTAAATAACCATCTTAACTGATCTTTGTCAGGAACTTCTCATTTACATGACTGAGACGGTGATGACACAACATGGTGATGTATGAGTCCTGCGAGTTTGTTTTGTTATCGATTTCCAACACTTGGTTTTCATAATTTAATACATAGAAACCATTATTTAAATATTCCATACCATAACATACATTTTTGTTATAAAAGAGACATCCCTTATTTCCAGGCTTGAAAATAAATCCATCCATATCCAAAAAGATACAAAAATTATGTTCTTTGTAACACTAGGCACATAATAACAGTTACGTAAAACCAAAATCATCCCAGTTTGCAATGAGAGGTGGTAATCTCCAATGGCCAACATAGCCAGCCTCGTGACATTGGCAGTTCAAAGATCCACCTATCCTCTAGATATCATTCTAAATCTACTTGGTTCCTGTATTTGAATACAGATTTGAGCCCCACAAGCTGTATAGAATACACAATGTGTAGAAATATAATTATTACCCACAATAAAAAACACACCTTTAGCATCCCCACACTTTTGGGTGCAGTTCCCCTTCCAGTGGCCTTGCTTGACACTTGCAAAATAGACCACATCCCATTCTATTCCCTACCTATGGATCTTCCCCTTCTTGGAGGGACGACACTCGGGGGCTTCAGAATGTTTATTAGTCTTTGACCCCTCTGCCTTGTCCTTCCTTATCTTATTCACTATATGGACTATGGGGTTGTCACACCCCATGTCCTTATCTACCTGGTGAATCAAGGTCAGATGCTCTAATAGACTCTTCTCATTATTTCTCATTTTTTAGTTAACAATAAATCTTGAGAAGGTCTTGGGCAGTGATGATAGGATGAGATCTGTACACAGCTCATCTGGAAATTTAATCCCTAAGATGTCTAGGTGTTCAATGTAGCCAATAAGCTTAACTACATTAGGGCCAGCTAGCGAAGTCTCTCCAAGCATAATAGCAAACAATGTATTGGAGATCTCATATCTCTCTTGTATTGCCTTCTCTTGGTAGAGATCCTTAAGGTGAGACATCATGCTATACGCGTCCATGTTTTCATGGTGCTTCAAGAGCTCATTAGACATGGAAGATAGCATGAAACTATGGACATATGTGGCATAATCCATATGTTTCACATAGAGAGATATTTCCTCATCACTGGCCTCTATCCTAGGTGCAACTGGAATAGGATCTTCTAGAACGTACAATTTCTTTCAAGGCAAAGGATGATGCGTAAATGCCTCTTCCATTCTTGGAAATTGGTGCTAGTGAGAAGGTTTTTCTTCTCGAGTATGGTTCACAATGATATGTTTGAAGACATTTTCTTGCTTTTTCTACAAATTAAGATGAGAAAAGGTTTTAGTAATTTATTACAAAATGAGACAAATAAATAAATCTATACTTCTTAGTCTCCCACTATTTTATCGAAATCTAATATCCCTCACCATTGACTTTGGAATATTCTGTTGCTTAAATATTCTAATGGAAAGGATCCATATTTCCCTTCACATTAAACAAAAAATGGTTGGTAAAACAACTTGAATGGTTTTAGGTCGGCATTACAAATTCCATATGCATTAACTCACAGCTCCTTGATCCGTTGAGTGGACTCCCCAATCGTGGAATCCTTTTTTTTTGATTTCCTCAGCCATTGCCTCTTGGTCACACCAAGTCCTCCTGTGGCAGTCAACCATTGATGCAAACCAAGTCAAGTCAACCCAAAATCTTGTATTAGAATTCCCCAATAATTAAAAACACACCATCTAGGGTTGGTCAAGAACATTGAACTATTGTTCGATTCTAACCAAGATTATGGAAGGCTATAATGACTTAATATTTCATTGAGGGATTTTATCCTTATATGTAAATTTCCATTTTATTATCTTTGATTACATGCTTGTTAATATGAAGTGGGATATACTTAAGTGATTAACCATGACTAAGATAATATTTACGCATAATCCAATATTTTTTTTCCATCTTGCATGCTTGTTTAATTCATTAATGGTGTGATTGTGACAACACACCCACAATAAATAAACCATGAAACTGACAGAAATAAAATAAATGGTATGATCACGAGCTTGTTCTATTGGTTAGTTTGTCTAGCCGTTGATAAACTAACCCAAGAGCTTGGGGAGAAACACTTTGAACCTTTCGGGTTCATGTTTACAACTTTCCACCTGTCCACCTTTTTATCTCCTTGTACTGGTTTTACCTTGGCTCTTGACTTGAGCATCATCCACTAGCTTGAGAGCTCCATCCATTACATATGAATTTATCTCACATGTAGGTGCGGTGTAAAAAGGGGTTTTTACATACAAGAATCCTTGGGAGCGTAGACCCTACATATTAATGAGGAGAAGTCTCGCAAGCCAACGAATTTAATTTTAGAAAATAAATTAAGAGAAACTATTCACATACAAAGGTCTTGGTCTAGCTCATGATCATCCAAACATGCAATGATATTTACTCATAAATAAAACTAGAATTTAATTCTTTAATCGTTCTTTATTAAGATAAATCACACTCAAATCAATTAATTAACTTTAATTAATCAATCCTTTTATCTTAAACCTTTTTATGAATTTCCTTGAGATTCTAATCCATCATAACTTTAAACAAATAAATTCAATTAAAATTATCTTTTTACGTAACTTGTACCATGGAGGCAACCCAGTGAATTCCCATTCATTACACAGATTTTAAATTAAACACATATATATAAAACACATATCACATGTTGTGACTCAGATTTATGCCTGCAATATGGTACACATCTCAAGAGTTTATATAATATAATAATAAATTTTAATAAATCTGCATAATGAGGATGAGTACACGGCGTGTAGTTCTGACTACATGGCGTGTTCTTTTTTTCACCGTCCATCCGAAGTACATGCCCGAGGACATGGCGTGTTGATGTAATTTAGATATTTTTGGAGTACACGTCGTGTTAAGTGGGACACCCACCATGTAGTATCCGTGTTACACGGTTTCCAGCCGAGTAATCCATGTACGGAGTACACGGTCCAACCCTAACCTAAAGGGAATACATGCCGTATTCAATGGACCACACAACATGTAATCTGGAAACCATGTTCCACCTGTTCCTGGTCAACAGACAGTTTCATAAATGACTTAGATAGGATCCAATACATTGGATGATTTGGCGGACCAGTCCAATGCATTGAACCTAGACTACATGGTGCATACTTCCGAATACACGCCATGTATTCTGGTGTTTTATGGCCAGGAACATTTGGGACCTCCGGATGAGATCCTATATTTTATTTTAATCAAAATTAAATGAATTTTTTTTTTGTTAAGGTGAACGATAAATGAGAGAGGAGGAACATATATTGAGATTCCGATTTTAAAGAACAATTAACATGAATTGAAACAACTAAATTACAAAATGCGTAAATCGCCAACGAAAAAATAAATAATTTTAATCAACTATATGACCTCTTTGATACCACTTGTCGGTTACGGGCACAGTGGAAGCACGTTGGTGGGTTTACCCAACATTAATTTTAGCATTAAGAATGATAAATCCGAGATCCATCACGATGTAAGATGCCAGAACTTCAGAATAGAACGAAGAATGAAAAACAAAGGAGGGAGTACTGGAACCATAGATATAGGATCATCTTATGTTGGTAATAATTAATTTAATTAATTGAAAAGAATTACCTTGATGGAATTCATTCTGCATTGATGTCTCAGGTCATGATCTGGTGTGATCTGTCATTCCTCCATAGAATCCAAGTGTAGGATTCCTCTAGCAGTGATCCACATGTGCTCCACGTATCTCTGGATGTTACCAAAGGGATCTTCGGGTGCTAGCACAGAAGAACCTTCGCTTGCGATGTCTTCCTTCGATATCCTTGATTTGGTGGTGGTGGATCACTCTTGGTCTTGAGAGAGTTCTTGGAGGAAGGAGGCCTTTCGGCCTTGAGATAACACTCTAGAATTGTTGTGCCCAACGATTGGGGAAAAGTATTGGGGTTGTGAGGATATTTAAAATCGGGATTGAGGCTATAGAGTTACGATAATAAATAATGGTGTTACCCATTTTATTTTTTTCATTAACACTTATTGAAAACCCCCATGTTGAATCATTATTTCCATGACATGTTCCCATGCTGATTATAATAATTATTATTTAATAAAACAATATTATTTCCTCAAAATCCTAAAAAAAAACTACACGACGTGTAATCATTAATACATGGCATGTACTTGTATTTTCATTACCTTTATTTACTCCACCACATTTATTAGACCTTGAATAATGGCTATTCATTTCTGAAATAAATGTATCTGTATTACTCGCTAATAAATATTTTATTTCACCCACAATATATTCTCTCAAATAACTAGTGTCAAAATAAATGTGATCAGGCATCCTTGAATAATTATTAAACCACTGTTTGGAATAATCTTTATTAAACTTGTTAAATTAATCTTTAACTTGAGATACATGGACACAATTAGTGTGTGACCCTCTAGGCCTCTTTTTCAGGGGCATTAGGCATAGCCTGCCTAAAGTCCAAGGTTATCATCTAGTAACACGCCAAGGCTCTCATAGAGAAAGAATTTAATGCCATAATGATGTGTCACCTCCTACGAAAGCTTACCGTGTAATGTAATCCCTTTGTCTCGATATCTCTAATCAAGCGGGTTGCATGCTAGTTCCATTAAACCATGTGCTCGATTATTCATTATTTGACATCCCCTAATTGAACTCGCCCATAACTTACCCTGGACATGGATTTATTTAGGATATATCAATTCCATAAAAGGTCCTGAGATATCTACTTTTGTTATGGAACAGAAGTGGAAAATCCTTTCTCGTGTTATCTATTAATGCAGTATTACTTGTGATGCACCCAACATATCCTACTTCGCTGCGAATAGTGTGCCGTCACAGTTTTCGTCAATACATTTAAGTGCTCGAATTGTAATATCCATTAATAATAATCTTAAAGTCTAATGACCAGTACACACATCGACATATAGGAACATCCAATGACACTATGAAATGTGGATTTGCTATTGGCGGGTCTCGTTCTCATAAAATCCTCCTGGATATTACCAAGGGCGCACACCATGAGAAGGTGCCTCAAAGTTTTATGAGTCTTCATCCATAATGGCCTATATTATTTGTGTCCCTCAATTAACATCATCCGACCATAGAACATATATTCAATAACAATGTTATGGAAATTTTGGGTTCTAATCATAGCAGGGATCCACTATGACCCTTTAATGCAACAACTGTCCTTAGGACATTATCACATGAAATGTCACGCAAAGAACAATCAAGATGTGATAAGGTATTTATTAATGAATAAAGTACACATATTATTACACATTTGTTAACATAAAAAACCATTAATAAAACACAAGGATCTTAAATTCCTAGTGTATTTGGAAGAATAGTTTTACAAAACATCAAATTGAGAATAAAAATAAACCTTTTAATTAATTAATTATTTTTATAAATTTCATAAATCTGTTCGAGATCCTAAAATCCATGGGATAACCTGGGCAATACTTAATCAAAGGGGTGATAAAAAATCATAGTAAGGGATTAAAAATGATAAGGAAACATAACATCTGAGTCTAAGGTATAATGGTATATCATAAGATAGAAGTCTTGTGAGTAATTTCATAGAATAAAATCATAAAGAACATGATATCATAAGATACTTTCATCTTAGGAGATTTGGAAATGACATATAAAATGATATCAACCTAATTCAAGGATAAATTCATATGCACTATCACATGGTGGAAAATACCCATAATGGATTAGGTTTAATACGAAATCCCATACATGACTTCTCATGAGACTAATGCTTTATCAAATTAATTATAGTCCTATCTAGGTCACCCATCTTAACATGTTCCCAATATATATTTTCCACATAAAGGATATAAATCATATTTGTATGACATATAAATTACTAATGTAAATAAAATTAGATGTATAATATTTCTTCATATCATATTCCAAATAAATTTCATAATGAAAGAATTTGAGAATGATTATAATGAATATAATTACACATCAATAGAAGGGAGAATAAAATAGGTATATTTGGGAGATACATATACACATAATTTGAAACCAATCCACAACACTAAATGTTATTATTGATGATGAAAATAACTTCAAAATTATTATAATAATTCATGGGAAAATAACATTTTCACATAATTTAATATTAAATGATGTCATATTCCATGGAAAATGACTTTGAAAGATATCTTCGAGTATTTCATAAGGAAAATATCCTTTCCATTTTGAAAAAAATTATATTATATATAAAACATATTCAAACGTTAATGAATTTATTTTTAAAATAGCATTTTAAACATAAAAATTAATCCATAAAGCATTTAGTGGTCATGATGGAGGAATAGTTCCATTCATTCTAAATACGTAACAAATACAAATATTCCTATCACATTTATTTAAGAAAAGTAAAAAAGCAATGTGTTCAGAAAATGATTGGAGGATTCATTTTAATTTTTTTAAAACAAAATATAATTAAGCTAAAAATAATGTGAAACATTCATAATATAAAATAATAGAAATAATTTTTAGAAAACATGAATTTGGATGAAAAAGGATTTAAATATAAGAGGGAAATGAAGTCAAATTTTCATTAAAAACATTTTAAAATCATTTTATGTTAAAAAAGTAGATAAATACTATTACTTGAACAAATCATGAATAACCATAGGATAATAAGACTTAATGGTTTTTAGAAAAACACTAACTAACCTCTATAAATGGAAATTCAAGCATTAATAATACTGATTAAAATTTGATCGAAACATAAATGATTTTTTCTTGGTTAAATATTGAATCATAAAATCCCATGAATGAATTTGGTAAATTATTACTTAAAATATAATTAAATAGGAATTATTCATGATATAGTATTTAATGGGGATGTTTATACATCATTTAAATGTGATTAGGCGTGTAAAAGTATATTTGTGTCAAAGAAGGATGTTTCAAGACAAAACTTGTATAATGTTCATGTCATTGAAATGAGAGTTAATCAATGAAGTGATTATTTGTTACAAATGAAAATCCAAAATAAGTGTAAATAAAATCACAATGAAATAAAATTTCATTTCACACATAATCATGGAATAATATAATCAATTAGGCGTACATATAACTAAACGATCAAAAATTGAGTCTAAAAAACCCTTACCTCTAGCTTCCATTTAGTTGATGACTATTTAACCTCCTATATGGTTGTTTTAAACATGTTATTTACTTATACCAGAATATTATTGTTATTTTTAATAAAATATATGATCCATTTATAACATCGTATTACGAATTTGTTAATAATCATACATTATCACTATTTTTCTAGGTGTTAATTTCCTTGTTTTCTCTAGCATGTTTCATTGTGAAAGTTCCAAATATAGAAAATAATATAATGTTAAATAATATAAAAAAGTATATTAATTTTATAAATATAATTGTTTTCATTAGAAATATATTTATATTAATTTTTTAATTTTTATTATGTAGAATGAATTAAATCTCTTTATGGAGACAATTAGTTGTCCATATTCACATGCAACATATTCAATTTCTTAACAAGTGAAAGGGTAAGGAATTTATTTGTGTATTTATGTCATTAGAAAAAAAATCACATAATATATATCAAATACATTCATTAAAAGTTTCCACTTTTAGCTTTCATGTAAAGCGTTAGTAAAAAATAAATCACATCTCTTCGAAATGTAGTAATCCTCCGTACATATGAACAACATTATCATTTATTCAATTGATGGTATGTTATGAAATAATATGATATATTTCACAACTATAATGACTAAAAATTCATTAATATAATATACTGACATTAAATTATTCATTTATAACTTTCATGTAATGCATAAGTGAAAAAAAAATCACATTTCTTCGTGAGGTGGTAGTCTTCCATACACATGAACGACATTATTGTATTCCCTAAATGGTGGATTTTAATAAGTTTTAAGTGATATTATAATTAAAAAAGTATGATTTTATCATATATATCATATAAAAATATTATACACATCATTATATCCTTCCATGAGAAGAGGTGTTAGAAGTAAGATTATGTATGTTCGGAAGGCGGTAGTCCTCCGTACACATGATCAACTATTTTGTTTCCTATTTGAGGGTGGAGGAGATAATTGTAGTTTTTGGAAATATCTTAAAAAATATTATTATATGGGATATAATTAGGTTATTATAAAATAAAATTTTAATAGTATTTGAATGTGGTTGAATAATAAATAATATAATACACTCTCTTAAGGTTGTTACCTCATCTTCAGGAAACTTCTTTTAGTTTACACCAAAATCCATCATAGGTTGGATTTATAGACAAACTAATACTTCTAGGATATGGGGATGGAAATATTAAAGTTATCTTAGAAGATAATGTCTAAACAAAATGGCTTTGAAGGTGTGTAATGGATAGTTGAGGGGGTGTCCTTTTATAACTGATAGAGGAGATACACATCAAAATTTACAAAAGAAATAATTCCTACCACATTTTACACATAAAAAAGGATAAGAAATGGACCATTTAAAAACAATAAATGATATAAGGTTTAATTATTACAATAAAATTTCAATTACACTATTTTTTGATTATTATCAACATTTACCTTTTGATTTTAACCCCCAAAAAACCCTATTAAACATTAACTACAATTTTTTTTTAGTATTTTCACTATTCATTATGGTACTAATTTTATATTATAATATAGTATAAATAATTATTATTAAAAATATTTAATTAATTTCATGAAATTAATCTGACAAAATTTAAAAAATATAGCTTAAAATTACATCGGTAGACGTTTCTCAATAAATTGTCTTTAAAAAATTTACATTTTTAAAAAAATGATGATATCATATTAAATATATGAATTATAATAATAATTATATAAATTTAAATTCATATTTATGGTTATATAATATCTTTGTTTTATTTACATAACTACTTATTTGAAGTTATTTTAATGATTTAAAATGGATAAACATTATACACACTAAAACTATTTGAAGAAAATGTATTTTAAATCCTAAAAATTAACTTATACTAAAAACCATATAATGATGATTTAAATGTAATTATTTTGATTTAATATAAATAATTAGTACTAATTTAAATAATAAATTAAGTTAAAATAATATTGGAAATTAATTTATTAAAAATTATTGTCAATTTTATAAAAATTAGTATTTTCAAAATTCAATAAAAATGAAGTTTTTTATGAGAAAACCCAAATGTTAACCATAATGAAATATAGATATGATGATTTTTTTTCAAAACAAATTTTCTAGAATATTTTTCAATATAATATTAAATTATGTGTGCATTGTGAGACTAAACGATAATTCATAAAAACACAATTTTTTCAGAAAACATTTCATTTTTTTCAAATCATTCTTGTTTTATATCAAATAAATAGATAACTAATGAATTTATTTTATACACATGTAAACCATATATTTTTCATAATTTATCATTTTTTATTCATACCCACAAACTTAACAGATTTTTTATAATTTTCATGTTTAAATAATATTATTTTAATAGAGTATCACGTTTCATGTAAACCCAGTGTTGCGTGCATCACAAGATATCAAAGAGATAGAATTTATTTAAAAATAAATATATCATAAAGTCTCATGGTGGTACATTTTATTATATTCATGGTTCTTCAATTCATATACTCTATGTATCATAACATCCCTATTTTAAAATCATAGGGTTTAATAAATAAACTAATATATAAAGATTCAATCAAACTTAATCTCATGTAATTTTTTTGGGTTGAAGATATTTCGAAATTACTTTATCATATTTGAAATAATTTTTCAGTGGGTTCCAATTTTACATAATCATGAATTTATTATATTTTTGAGTATTAGGTACTTAGAATATTCCCTCCCCCAAAAAATTTAAAAGGTTAACACATATATACACTTATTCATGACTTTTTAGAGATCTAACTCTGACATGACATGGCCAAATAATGTCCAAAATTCCTTCCCAACAACTTAGATCTTTTGGTCTTCAAAAAATCAACCATTTAAGGCTTAAGGTGTAATCCAAAGGATGATTCCCAAAAAGGAGGATATTAAGAACATATACGATGAATGTTAGGATCTGAGCTAAGGGTTTATAAGACAAATTATTTTCTTTTCAAAGTTGAATATATTAAACATCCAGTAATTCAAATTATACGATTATGTTATTATAAAACCGAAATATTATTTTCTCATCAATTATTTCATGGGTTTTCTAGTATTTATTTCATTTTCCTTTTTTTGTTAATACAATCAAAGAAATGTTTTAAATACTAGTTGACCTTATTTACACTGAGGTTATTAACCAGTTTCTTCCATGTCTATGTCATTAAAAGTTTTTAAAGAATGTTATTTTACAGGATCCAATTATTATTTAAATTCATATAAAACCACATTGGTTTTTTATTTCTATGTATTAAAAAGTAACTTTTATTATGTATTCTAAATAGATTATTTTTTAATTTCTACTAAATTCTTAAGAAGAAACATTATTTTAATATTTACCGTATGACCATGATTTCATTCTATCTAAAGAATTATTTTCATTGAAGATTCCATTACATTTTTATTTTATTATTTTATAGTATTATTTTTCTCAATATTTCTATAATTTTAATTTATTTTTTTTCAAAAGAAAAGGAAATTTTCACATGTTTTCAATGAAATGATCAAATTTAATTTTTTTAAATAAATTTTCCATCCTTTTCAATTCATTTTGATGTTTATTATGATTTAGTGGGGATATTATACAATTATACCACCCACGTTCTTTCTCTATATAACATATGATTATGTGATGATTAAATGCTTAAGAAACCAATTTTTTCCACAAGTTAGGATATAATGAATTAATGAACATTTTATGATCTTGAAACAAAAAATTTTAAACATTTAATTATGTTATGATTACGTATATAAATTCCATTAAATTCATTGGGTAATTATTTATATGTGATGAGACAATAATATAAAGGATGGGGTGTAAACCCATTCCAATAATGAAAATAGGTTAGGGGATTAAACCTAATGTAATACGAGACTTTTCACACTTTTTGATGGTGGTCTTGGGAGTAATACATGAGTAATGAAATTATTGTATATAATTAGAAGTTTTCCACACTACCAAAACCATATTCTCATTCTTATGATATACTATCATGGATCATGATTTACTATTGATGATTCCTCACTCTTATGACCCATCTCTTTTGATATGAAATAGCTTTATGCCATAACTCATGATATATTATTTATAAAATATCAGGTAATAAAATTTAATTTTATGAACATGATCTCATACCCTTATAACTATATTATGTTTTTATCTAATAATATATCGATATCTCTTATGTTTTTCATTACTTAGCATCTGATCTCACCCATTATTATGTTAACATTTTTTCCAGGTAATGGAGGATGGTTTTAAGTAATATATATATCATAAGGTTACTATGAAAGGGAAATTATTTATGATATGGTTAAGATTAGTCACTAAATATATTGAAAATGTATTTATTCTCCAATTAAACTATGTTTATATATTTTTTGGGAAGAATTATCGAGTAATATATTTTTTCATTTAAAATGATTTGATATTTACGTATGTTTCTTTCAAGATACCTTAGTTGTTATTGTATCAGGTTTATTGTTTTAGATATTAGGTTATGAATAATATTAGTACAAAATATAATAAATCCAATTAAGAACTAAATGTGATATTGGGTGTTTTTAAAAGTGTCTTATTTTGTCAATAACGTGTCATAGTTTAGGACATATTCAACATGTTTTTTCATCATTATTTAATTTTCACTCTTATTTTCAGGGAATAATTCTTAAATATTGATTTTTTAGTAAATAGTTGGAACCTATAGGAATCATGTTAAAAATAAATGTGGTAAAAATAAAATTATTTTCCACTTGATAAATAGAATGACATGGGAGCTTTATTAAAAATAATATTGTTACACTCACTAAAGTATCTCAATCCTATAATCATTTTGATATTCCAAATGATTAAAGGAGGGGAAAATAGACTATTGAGTCTTTCATGGGTAACATCATAGTTTTTTAAATTATGTCTTATAATCCACTAGTGGTCGAGTAATGGATCATTATTAATTAAAATATATATTCCATTCTCTAATTCTCAAAACATGAAAAAAATTTCATATAGACTTTTATTTTTGATTGAAAATAAAATAAATTATTGAATCTGATTAAGAATAAGAGGAACATGGTTAAAATTAATTCAATTTAATGCTATTAGTTTAACATGTTTTTTTTCCAATAAGTACTTTACATTAAATCCTCACATGAAAAAGGCAAGGAAATTACTCACGCTTAAGAAAAAATATAATGATTCTGTTGGTAACTATGAAAAAATCAAAACAATACTTATGAGGTCTACTTCTAGTATTATCAGTAGACATAAAATAAAAATTTATTATTTGTAAAGTGGAATAAAACCAACCCCCTAAAAGGAATTGTCCATATGTAACACCTATAACTATGAAGCAACTTTTTCATGTTCTCTTAAGATAGAAATAGATAGTGGAGATTCACATCTTTCTCATGGTTTTGATAAAAAGATAATGATGATTTTTTGATAAATTTATAATAAAAATACTAATGAATTATGAAAATAAATCTTTATTTAGTTCTAATCTTTAGTGAAAATCATAAAGGGAAATTTTCGTAAGTGATTTGGTAAATGTTTTTAGTGTGGAATGGAAGGTTAAAGATAAATTGAATACTGATGCGATATAGAGAATGAAAGACAATGAAATGAATGTAGAGAGATATCAACAAAAATAACCCCCCCAAAATAAAATAATAAAAATAAAAGTAGTATAGGTATTATTCCAACCAGTGTAGAAATATACGGGTTAATTAATAAAATCAGAATAAAAAAATCTTCGGAAAAGAGGCAAAGTGAAATATCACATTATTACAACTTATGAAGTGGGTCATGAGATCGAAGTGTCTGAGGGTAAACTTATCATCCACTCTATAACTAAGAATGTATTAATTGATTCATTTTCTATAATCCATTATATGTTTTAATACATTTACTTGGGTATTACATAAATACAACAATGATTGGAAGTTAAAATATCTATGAAAAAATTTATTCTTGTGATGATTTTATCTCAAGTATATAGCTCTTATATGACATACATTTGTTGGAATGTGATTCTTAAAAATATTGTGAATCACCATATAATTTAATTTGATCTGATATTGTGTGTGGATTATGTAACGCCTCAAAACGTTAGTTTAAAAATAATAAAAATATTAACTGCTTTCTTAACACAAAATATTGAGCTTTAAGAAAATTATGATATTTTATATAAATATAATTAATTAAATGTGATTGTTATAACCTAAACATTAAATTTGGTGGGGGGTATTAGTAGGATTATATTCATTATGAAATATATTCAAAATTTTCCAAGAAAATCAAAATGAATTGATGAAATTTTAGTAAATAAGTACTAGATTTATAGTGAAGTCATTTTATAGTTCAAAAATAAATTTTCTTCAAGAATTGTTTGAAATGATTATTTTATTAAAATTTTATTATATATTTATTAAACTTTTTGAAATTTTATTTTATAAAAAAATAATTTTTGAAATTAATGCATGCAAATTATATTAAGGTGATTTTTTTTTGAATTATCTTAAAAGAATAATTTTTTATGAATAGTGAAATAATTTCTAATCATATAGAAAAATACTATTTGAATTAAAGTATTTAAAAAGTATAATTTATATAATTTATTTTTAAATTTAATTATTTTCAATTGATTAAAAATAAGATATTTAGTTTCATTATAATATAAATTATGACAAAATTGGTATAATTGTTTTTTACACTTAATAAATATTTTTATTGAAAAACATTTTTTCAATAAATTTGACTTGTTTGTTTTAAAATTTAATGATAAAAATTACATAAATTGAATCCTAAAAATTGGATTTTATATTTTTAGTCATGGGGTTCAATTTATTTAAATATAATCATTTAATATTCTACTATAATGAAGAGTAATCTCGTAGAAATCATTGTCACCTTAGAAAGGCTAAAACAAGTATAAAAATTATAAGTCTTTGAGAAAAGTTTTCAAACCCATCCATCAATATTTATATATTTCATGGGATCAATTTAATTTTACCAATCTCTTAATATATTCAAAAATATTTAATTTTAGTTCCAATAGTCTATGATATATAACAGTATATTATTCTAAGTAAAGAAAAATTTCAAAACATCTATCTCCAGATTTTAATTACTAATATTTGTTTGTATACGTATTATGATATTTTTTGAATGAATATAATAGTATTTTGGTTATATTATTTTTATTATGGTTATTTAGTTTGAATTTTTAATGATGGTATAATTACATTAAATACATACAAAATGCTAACATAATGTATCTACACGAAGTTGAAAAATTATAGTAAATTATTTTAAAAACGTAATAACTAATATTCTATGGATGAATTACAATTCATAGAAAATTTTAGGTTAGTAATTATATATAATATATAGATACATGTATCATATTAAAATTATATTTAGGTATGTATGTCTTTAAATTCAAATTTTATGAATAATTCATAAATTTACTTATATCGTATTTTTCAGGAAAAATAGATTATTAAATTATTTAAAAATAATAAATATCCTAAAAGAGGACAAGAAACATGATATTTCATCAAAATTCTAAACCATAAGAAATTTATGATCTAATTTTTTCAATATATGTAATTTTATAACACTTGATTATTGAAAGCATTTTTTTGGTGGTTAATATTATTTATTGTTAACAAAGGTTTTAAAACAAAAATTTAATGTTAAAAAACCATGAAAACCATTCCAAATTTTATATTTGTAGTTATATCGACCATATAATACCTTATATTAGAAGGTTTTTTACACATGGTTCCACTTTCACAACAAAATTATTATATAATATTTAAATATTTTTATAAATTTCATGTTTGTCCAATCCTTCATTATAAAGACGAACCGCCTCTACATTCTTCTATAGAAAAACATGAGCTACTTAAATCCAAAAAACCCAAGAAAATAATCAGATAAAAATAATTAAAAATGTTATATAGGTTATGGTATTCCCAAAATTGTTAGGGCCCTTAAGAGTATATCTAAAGGAACCCTTTCAAGGAAATAGTAAGGGTCCCAACCGATCACTTTCATTTTTCGTCTGCTTTGACCACCTTAAATCATATCCAATAAATTATAATATAAAATAACTAGTATATAAAATATACTGAGATGTTATTATCTTTATTTATTAATATTTATCTATCCAATCCTCTATCAAATGAGAAAAAACCATTTCTCGTGTGTACGGTGGACTACAACATCATGAACTGATATAATTTGTTTTCATCACTGACTCACATGGATATTAATAATGATGGAAATAATAAATATATATGATACATATTCCATAATTATGATTCAGTAAATTTAATAAACCATCAAACTCATCACCCATCTACCCATTAAACAAAATTATACCGTCACTTGTGCATATGTGTGGATAATCACCTCAATGAAGCGATGAGATTCATTTTTCATATCCACATTTCATGGATGATTAAAAATATGGATATAATAAACATATATTATATTTATTTAATAATTAACATTATTTAGATGATTTAATCAGGACCGAGTTGCAATTATCCAGACCATCAAACTAAACCATGCATGGAAAATACAACAGTTTTTACTAGAATGTTTATTTTAATTAATATATTGCTAATAAAAGGTGAATTGGTAATTAGAAATGAATAATAAATATTATGTTATTTATGAATTTTATTCAATAATATATGTTTAATAAATATATATTTTTTATGTAGGATATTTTAATGTTTATAAATAAAGATAAAACTTGAGGTAAAGGTTTGTCATCTCAAATCATCTGCTTTGGAAGATATGTAATATTATTCACCTATTTTATTTTTTGAGGTGTATAAACATCTTATTTTAAATTTTATATCATTATTCTAATTATTTTCTTAATATATAATGTTTAATTTTATGTTATACATTCATACGTATTATGATTCATATTTTAACAATGCGGTAATGGATTTATCTTTCAATCACTATTTAATTGGCATTTTTTATATGTGAATTTGAATTGAAGGAAATTATATTATCCCATTAAGATAAAACCCATTTATGTTTCTCATACTCTATTTATTACTAGGGTTATTATGTATTATAACTATCTACCACTATTTGGTAATAAAAATGTATGATAAATTGTTTTTAATGAAATGTTTACGTTATTTCATATTTATCGATAAAATTTTTCTTCTATGTCTATACTCTTGTAAATAGTTTTTTAATATGTTATCACACATAAATTAAATATTTTTAAATTTTCTATTTTAATACCTTTGAAATTATTTACAATGTATTAAATTGTAATATTTATTATTATTTTTTGAACAAGTCTTTTTTTACATTTTAATAGAATGAATAGGGAATTATTTTTTTAACATAAAGGGCTTGAAAAGATTATACCACCATCATTAATATTATTATATTTGATTATTACTTTAAAATTGTCTATGTTTATTTTTAAATGATATTATTTTCTCAAAAAAATGGTGTTTTTAGTAAAAATGTTATCAATGGAAATAGTATTTTCTCTTTTTTTCAAAGAAGCATTTGAATGATCTTTTAAGAGAATTTTTTATCTATATAAAAATTGTTAAGGATTATTATGATTCAATAGGGATATTATCATATGATTACTTATAAATTCATTCATTGGATGTATTATGATGATGATCAATCATGGTCTATTATATGAAAATAATTTCATTACATGGGTAAATTTTTTTGTTATAAACCTGTTTATTTCCCTTATGTTATTCTATAATGAAAATATTATATGTTTTTGAAACATTGTTTTCTTTCCCTAATTTATGATATGATGAATTATTGAATATTTTTTTAACATGGAGAACACGTATGTATGGTTTTCATTATATGATGAGAGATCCTGTTAAATCTATCCAATTTATTAGGTAAAAAAATTTATCTCATGTGATAGTGATGGGAAACAAGTTTATGTGATTGATCCACTATAAGAAAAAAGTAGGAAATAATGATCCAATATGATATGGGAAATAGGTTGGGATTATCAAACCACTATGATATAGAAACTATTTAGAGATTCTAAATCCACTATAATATGGGAAACAAGGGGTGATTCATGATCTACTATGATATTGGAAATCGAAGGTCATGCTTGAACCACTATGAAATGATCGTATTGTTAGTTAACCTTGACATATGATATGTTTTTAGGCATAATAATGGTGAAACACTATTCTGAGATAATTTATTCTGATGATTTGAAGTCAATGATCTTGATTGGTTTAGGATGATTCTCCTCCCCAGTGATTCATGAAATTCGTAATGATAATTTTTTATTTCATGACTCAAGTTTATGATCAATGAAATATTGGTAATGAATATTATAGGTTATGATACCAACATCATACTCTTATTATTATGTTATGCTTGTATATAATAATTTATTGATATCCCCCATGGTTACCCTTATTGTAAATCTGCATTAACCCCCTATTATGTTTATTTTTCCCAAATGTTATGAAGAAGGGGTTTAAGTATGATTTTAAAAATAATGTTAATAGATTTGATAAACTTATAGGGATATGTTATTGACTTTTTTGAACCATTATTTTTTATTAAATGCACCTAAATACACTAAACCATTATTTTTTCCAAGATTACAATGATATTTAATTAATTTTCATATAATAATATGTTATATTTATGTTTCAAATTTTTGGGTACCTATAGTTTGTATCATATTCGGGATTAGTTTTTTTGGGAGATTGGGAAGAGAATATTTTAGTGAGATACCTTAGGATAATGTCATGTATAGGATAAAATCAAATTTTATGGTTATGATTTGAGTGTGGTTTCCTTAGAAATTACCACCCTTCCCGAATTCTTGAAGGTTTATATGGATTTGGAATATATGAAGCCTAGGGTAAAAAATATATGATTGGGGTGGATTGTGTATTAACATGTTCAAAATTAGTGGATAACGTGTGGCCCCAAAACAACAGGCCTGAGTATACACTGCTAGGGGATATGATTTGGTTAATTCAATTTTTTTATGAATTTTTAAGAATTAATTGAATAGGTAATGACCATGGATGTATAAGGATAAACCTATGGAATCATAAAGTGAAAATAAGGTTTCATGATTTAGAAATTATATAAATTATTTATTATATTATATCACTATAATGTTTTTCTTAGATAATGGTTGTTTTCTTTAATCAATGGATGGAAGTAGGAGGTTTCATGTCAATTTTGAAGGTGATAGAGAATGGAATGATTTTCCTCATGAAAAACCAAATGAAACATGATCTTTAATGTGTTATCTAGTGATTATTCCTAATCAATTATTGCTTAATATGATTAAAAATATTAGATTAGGTAAGGTTCCAAACACAACGTGTAATTGAAAAGTGCTTTATGATTGAAATTTATTTAATGATGTCCTTAGTGGAAGAATATCTAGCTTACAACAAGTAATATATGTGGGAATAATAATACATAGAAATGTATAAAAGGAATGAGATGATGTTTTATCAATGGAAAATAAGGGCATAAGGAAAGTGACATCAATGTAAAAAATTAAGAGTTTTATAAAGGGAAATAATTTTCATCCCAAGGTATAATATATAGTTCAACATCTAATGTGTTGGGAACATAGTATTATATAAGTTAATGACCCAATACATAAGTTAACTCTGTGTCCATGCAGATATGAAGATAAGACACTAGAGAGATGTATTCAAATGCTTTGCTATCGCCCGGTGCTCTGGTTCCTACAGATCCTCTGCCATCCGGTGGCTTTGTTCCAGTTGATCTAGGTCTTCTAGGGACCATTGGGGGTTTTCCTAGTTCTCCTTAGATCTTGTTCAAGGATGCGCTTATTCGACCCCCTCATCCCCATTCTCCTTTTCAGAAAGGGGAATCTTCAGCGATTTTTGGGACATCTTCATTCTCAGAAAATGGTTTCCCCGTCCTTGTGGTTTTGATGACATTTTTAGGAGAGGCTTTGAAACATCTCTAGTGGATCCTAGTTGCTAGGTTTGGTGCTAAAAAACCTCTTCTCTCGTAGTTCTGGGAATGTGTCATGTGGTGAGGGCTTGACTCCTCGGCCTTGGTGTCTATCTTTGATTGGAATGTGTTTTTCATTTTCATGGCATCCAAGTCTGACTTTATCAAAGTGTAGAGTAGGAGCCTTCATTGGGTTGGGAAGTGGCGCTTCTCACTCTCCTGACAGTCGATGAATGCTCACTCAGGGAGAGAGTGCCCTCTCGCGGAAGTCTAGATCCCCATCAATGGTCTCCCTCTTCCCCTGATGCAAGAACCATTCCGGAAGGCGATTGGGGATTCTTTGGAGTCTTTTCCTATGTGTGCATGTTTGGATTACTCATCTGGAAGAGTTATCTGTTTCTCAGATCTGTGTCGAAATAGATATTTCTCATCCGATCCTATATCAGATCGTGCTTAGGATTGAGGGGATAAAGAAATGGCATCAGACCTTGTTTTATCCTTCTAATCCTCGCTTATGATCATCTTGTCACATTTCTGGTCACTCTTTGTAGGCTTACCATATGGTCCATGGGAAGGGTAATATTCTACGTCCTCCTATTCATAACCCCTCCTTGGTGTTGGCCAAGATCGTTGATCAGGGTAAAGGCATGGTCTTCTGTCCTTCTTCTAAAGCATCAGAGGCTCCGTCCTTTGTGTCCTAGGGTTCTTATTCTTTCAACTGGGATCTGGTTTGTTTCAATTAAGGAGCAGACAGTGGGATGGAGGGCCCTACCCTTGATGGGATGTTCCGTAGCAATTTACACAGCCTATGTCTACAGGATCCGCAGGTCACTTCCCACATCAGCATCTACGAGATTGTACCGATGATCTTGGGTTCTGAAGAGATGGAAGTCCCCTTTAATCCTTGGCAAGTGAGATGCGGGTTCCTCTGTCATCCTCGGTACAGGTGGTCTCGAAGCCTTCCTTCTTTCATGCAACGGTGGGTATGGTGTTTTCCCCACCCTTTCCCACTGAGTCTCCTAAGAGATGGTCGTCTCCTTTGTCTCCCTCCATGTCACATGTGACGTTCCCTACCTCAGAGCCTGGTCAATCAACACTATTTTTTCCACCAGTCTTGGTCCCTGCATCTCCGGTCAGGCTTACGGTGGATGGTTTCATCTCAGTTTCTTCAGAGGATACACCAAGGGATTGGCTTAGTGGGAGTCACACTCTTGTATTGGCTAAAAATTCTAGGAAGAGTGACATGCGCACTCAGTCCAAGTCCAAATCTGTTTCTTCTATTTCCTCATATCCTTCTCTGCATACCATGGTCCAGGAGTGTGGGTCCATATCCATACACCAATGTCCATATGTTTAATGTATTGATCTGGAATGCCCGAGGGCTAGGGGCGAGGGTGAAATCTGACTTTCTTGTTAACAAACTAGTTAATCATGCAGTATCCATGGTGCAGTTCTTGAACCAAAACAATCATCTGGTAGAATGGCTGAATATGCGGAGAGGATCAAAGTTCATGGATTCCTACATGGGAACCCTCCCAACTCCCACATATGGCTGTTCTGTAAAGACAATATATTGGTGTACTTTATTAGTGCGTTAGACCAATACATGTCCATGGAAATGTCTGTAGGCAGTCAATGATTCTTGTTCTCTTTTATTTATGAAAACTGTACTGCACAGGAGCGAGAGGTTCTTTGGAGCGATCTAGATGGACTTATCTATGATAACAACACCTAGATCATCAGAGGTGATTTCAACAAATTTGCTTCTCCAGAAGAGAAAGAATTGGGAGGGGCCATTCCAAGAAATTAAATTCAGGCCTTTGTCGATTCCCTAGATAGAACTGGTCTGATAAATGTTGATTATTGGGGAGAAATATTTACCTAATGTAATAACCAATGTGGGGGAAGACGAACTCGGTGTCAGTTTGACTAGTTTTTGATGAATGAGACAACTCTTTCTCTCTTCCCAGATGCCAACGTTTCCCACCTCATTCGTTGTTTATCTGATCACTTTCCACTGCATCTTTGTCTGAGATCCCATTCTCAGAGAGACTATCACACCCAGTTCTCTAGATCGTGGATGGAAGAGACGGGTTTTAGTGATGTGGTAAGGGATGCATGTGACTAGGATCACTTAGGAAACACATGGATATCTTTCCACAATAATCTTAGGAGGCATAAAAATCTGCAGCAAAGATAGGGGAAGACTGTTCCTCCATGTGATCAAGACTTGATTGTAATTAGTAAGGACGTCGAATGCTTGGAAGCCCTCCAAGAACAAGGATGGGATGAGGACTTGTTCAATGAACTCAGGGCTAAGAAGGGTCTCTTGCCTGATCTCCTTTTAAGGAAGGAGAGGCTGGCGAGAGAGGGAGCAAGGGTTAAGTGGCTTCGTGAGGGGGACCCAAACTCTAGATTTTTTCATGCATGTATTAAATAAACACATTGTTTCCACATGCCAAATATTCTCAGAGTAGATGGGTCATAAAAAAATGACCAAGATGAAATAGAGATAATTTCCAATGACATGGTCAAAGATTTACTGGCAGGAACTAACTCAAATACGGCAGATGGCTACCCATTTATGGATACCGAGCACTTTGTGGACATTCCTAAAAGTGTATTGGAGGAGAAAAACGAGTGGTTGAGGAGGCATCCGGAAGGGGAATAAGTAAGAGAGTTGGTGTATTCTTTGAATCTTGACAGTACTCCAAGGCCGGACGAGATACCTGGTGCTTTTTATAGGGATGCATGGGATTCAATCAAAGGGCACCTTGTTAGAGCTATGGGTGATTTCTTTCATAGTGGTTTTCTTCCATGCATAGCTAGTGCTGATAAGGTGGTTATGATACCAAAAGTGAGCAACCCCCTTACTGTAGACCAATATAAACCAATCAGCATGTCCAATTTCCCTTATAAGGTCCTGGCGAGCATCTTCAAAAAAAGGTTGGTGGTGCACTTAAATGAATGGATGGCAGTGGAGAAACACCGTTTTATGAAAGGGAGGTCTATTCAGGGTGCAATTGGAGTGGTGCATGAAATGATAAGTGGGATTAACAATTAGAATTTTAGAAGAAACCTAGAAATAAAGCTGGACATGAGTAAGGAATATGATAGGATGAAATGGGCTTTCATTCTAAAGGTGCTGACAGACATGGGCTTCTCTAACTGGACCCGTGCAATCCTTTTTCATTGATGTAGCTCAACATGGATCTCCACTTCATTTATGGGTAAACAATTTGTTTTCTTCAGGGTGAGTAGAGGTTTAAGATAGGGGGACCCATATCTCCAACCCTATTCATTTTTTCACAAAATGTGCTAATTTACTTTATAAAGAGAAGCCTGCGCATAGGGATAGTCCTTCCTTATCGAGATAAATATTCCCAGAAGGTCATATCTCACTTGATGTTTTTAGATGAAACTATTTTATTTATAAATGGAAGCAAGAGATCAGTGGATGGATTGAATGGGCTGTTAGGGGAATACTAAAAATGGAGTGGACAGGTGGTGAATAGGGAGAAAATATTGTTTTATACTGCTAATTACTTCTCGGCCAGGAGAGCTAGATCTTTAGAAAACAGGCTGAATATGCGTAGAAAATCCGTTCCCATGGAGTATCTTGGTGCCCCGGTGAGTCCAAATTTTCTTCATGTACACCACTTTGACAAGTTGGTGGGAATGCTTATGGGGTGCATTCTCAATTGTAAAAACAGGTTTCTTTCCTTCGGAGGGCGCATTACACTAGTAAATAGTGTCTTAGTCTCTATTTCTATGCACCTCATGTCTATCGTGAAGGTTCCTAAAAGTGTGATTGCTAACATGGAGAGGATAATGTTATCCTTATTATGGGATAGTCAGATGGACAACAGGAATCACTAGGTGTTGGGGAAGTGCTTATCAAGACCTATATTTGATGGCGGTATCAATTTGAGGAGTGAATCTTTGACCATGGAGCGGATGCATGCCAAGCTTGCATGGGAGGCGATGGAGGTCCGTACTCTAAGGGGCCATCTCATGCACGATAAATATGGTTTGGATTTGGCTGTGAGGAGATACAAACCATAAAGAATATGTAAGTTAATCCAACCATACTCAGAGGGATGTCTTCCTTATGCGCGATGGATCTTGGGAAAAGGTGAGGTTAATTTCTGGTGAAATGAGTGGGGGGGAGGGACACTGCATTTTCCTGGATGCCCAGTACCAGATATATCCTTGAAAGAAGAAAGTGTATACCCTGATTTCATCAGCACCATTCTCAATAATTTTCAATGCTCTACTTTCTTGGAGGTCGTCCAAAATGTGGAACCTGATCGCCTCATCTTCATGGGTGACCGGCCTGGTTCTTTTTTCCATCAAAGCCTATAGCAGTGTCATGAGGGCTCCCAACTCTGGTGATCAGTGGTGGGAAAAAATGTGGTGCAAGGGTCTTTCACCCAAGTAGAAAGTTGTGCTGTGGAGAGTCCGGAATAAATCCTTGCCCACTGATGATAACATACAACGCTTGGGTGTTCGCCTCGTGTCCAAATGCTGGTGTTGTAGTAATCCCTAACTGGAAACAATGGAACATCTCTTATTCAACAGCGATTGGGGTTCAGTTTTTAGCATGGCAAGGTGTA
Source organism: Viscum album (assembly GCA_963277665.1). Classification (NCBI taxonomy): domain Eukaryota; kingdom Viridiplantae; phylum Streptophyta; class Magnoliopsida; order Santalales; family Viscaceae; genus Viscum; species Viscum album. The sequence goes on from OY728155.1 coordinate 18,467,549, forward strand.
GGTGGGAGGCAAGAGGATGGTCTAGATTAGTGGTTTTCTAGTGCAGGAGAACATGGTTCCGAGAGGAAAGGCAGGGCAATAATTCTCATGGTGGGTTGCTGGACTATTTGGAAAGCGAGGAATGACGCGTGACACAAGAGTTTCTCCAACACATGAGTAATAATATTCTTCAAAATGAAGAATACATTGCTGGATTTAGTCAGATTACATATAGATTTCCATGGTTCCCCATCGGTTAGATCCATTTTCCAAGGTGAAGTCAGTCATGTAGGGAGGACATGAAATGGTCATTGGGTACGTTGGTACCCTTTCAGTGATGGGCTCAAACTCAACACGGATGGATCCCTTCCAGGGGGAGATGAGAGGCGGGGGTGTTATAAGGGACCAGAGGGGGTCTGTTGTGGTGGCCTTTTCAGCCTTTTATGGAAGAGGAGATTCCCTTCAGGCTGAGGCTAGGTTGATGGTCTTGGGACTCAAGGTTTGTGATCAAAGGAATATTAATTTAAGGATGGTGGATACATATTCTCTGATACTCTATAAAGATTTATTAGGATGTGGAAGTGTTCCTTGGATCATAGCTTATATTATACGGAAGTGCAAGCAGTAAATCAAATTCCATATGGGGATCACCTATACTTGGAATGAGGGAAATAAATTTGCGGGCTTCTTGGAAACCCAAGCTATCTCAAGACAAAATGTTTCATTCTTCCTTAATTTAAGATCCTTTACTCCAGAAAGCATAAGCTATGTTATCAACGATCCTCTATGGCTTCACTATTTCTGACCTCCTTGATTATCATCTCCTTTTGTATGCCCGTTTAAGCAATAAAAATGATAATGTTCAGTCAGTCTATGTCCATGCAAGGGCCTATGCTTTATCAATCTTTGAAGCTGAATGATTTATGTTTTTAGGTATTAGTATTAATTAATTATGGTATAAAACAGTTTTTATCAATGATATTCAGGTTATAATAATCAGGAAACAACATAGGATTGTTTTGTAGTTTTTTCCTTAAGGATTGGAAAGAATATGTTGGATGGTTCCAATAAACTAGAAATTTTATTTAGTGATAATGGTATATTTTTTTAAATCACATCATTTATAGATAGATAACCCATAATATGGGAATGATTTTGAGACAATAAAGATTTGTTGGGATAGGGAAATGATTGTTATTGATATATTAAATTTGAAAATATTAATTTCCTTGGAATTCATTAGGTAATTAATAACAAAATGATTTGTGTTATCTTTATGGAATTTTATTTATTTTTTAAATTTACAAAAAGTACTCATTAATATATCATTTTATATATGGAATAATACAAAAATTTATTTTTGGAAGCTCTTATATATTTTCTATTGTTTTAAGGTGATTCTGGTTATTTTTTAAAAAGTAATAGTATGTTTTAAGGGAATCTGTAATATTTTTATTCCCATGTTTGGTTGGTGATATTATGAGATACTTTATGCTGTTTGGGGATATATATGTTAATGTTTATATTATAATAAAATATGCAAAAAATTCTTTCATATATTTTCTCTTTAATTTGGTCACACTAATATTAGATGATTCTTAGGGTTAACAATTTATGGAATGGATTACGTTTAATGTTTGTTGTTATTTTTGAGGTTTTAGATATTAATATTGTATATTTATCCTTACTGGCTAACTAATGTTTACCTTATTTGTTTTGGTAAATATTTTACATATAAAAAATAAATTTTCATTCATTTATGAATATTATGATTAGAAAAACATTAATTTTAGTGTTTCAGAAATGAAAACATCACCTTCATAAATAATTTCTTGGAGTAAGATGCAGAATTAATCAAAGGGAAATCATATTATGGAATTATTCTTATGAAATGGAAATAAATATAGTAATTATATTTTTTCAAATAATATAATCCCATAAAATTAGGAAATGAATCTTGAAATAAAAGTTAAAATGTTTTCAATTCATTTATAATGAATGGTTGGTATTTTAACCCATATATAATTTATAGTTTTGTGGCCATTAAAATTATCATGACCATGTTATTATCACTATATATTTGTCCTTGAAATTATATGTCTTATCCATGTATATATTATAACATCCCATTAATGTTCCCATTATGTGGTAACATTATTATGAGCTAATTTAGAAAACCATTATGTATTTCACTTCCCCTTTTGAATGGTACTTTTATTATCCACTTGTATGATGTGGGTATTAAATAATGGTATTTTATCATATTGATCATTTTATGAATAATAAATATTTTTTAGAGATTAATTTAATTAAATTTGGTAGAATATAACACCTCAAAAAATTTAGTTCAAAATGAATAATAAGCTCGATAGACGCCAAGCATAGATTTAAGTGATTTGTGATATATTATAAAAATAATGTTACTTAATTGTGATTGTTATAACATAGTCATTAAATTATCATGTATAAATTGGAATAACAAAATTATAAAATATATCTAAAATGGTAATACTAAATACAAATTTTTGATTAAATATTTAGAATGAGGACTCAATTTTAGTGAATTCATTTTATGCTTCCAAAATACTTTTTCTTCAAAAATGATTTTTATTTATTTTTATGATGAAATGTTATAATAAATTTCATAAACAATTAAAATTATATATTATAAAAATGATATCATTTTTTAAATTATCATCTCAAAATTATATTATAGTTAAATTTTGGGAATTTTATGAAAAGATAATTTTTTTTGTGAATAGTGAAAAATACCAATTTTATAAAAATCTATATTTTATATTGAAGTGTTTGAAAGGACTGGTTTTTTTAATTGATTTTAAAATTCCATTAGTTGTTTTTTATTAATCAAAATTTAAATTAATTTTATTATAATCGGCATTATATTTAATCTTGGTATAAAAATATATTTATACCTAAAAATTAATTTTTGTAGAAAATCATTTTTAATTAAATTTTGTGGGTTTTTTACATTGATTTAAATAAATTATAGAAATTAAATCATGAAAAATGGATTCAATATTTTTATTCATGAAGTTCAAATTTTTTAAATGCCCACATTTTTTTGGCATAATGAATAGTAAATTTGTGAAAAATGATGTCACCATAGAAAGGGTATAACTGGTATAACAAGGTTAAAACTTTTAGATAAGGCTTAAAATCATCCATTCACTTTACTATATGTCATTGGATGAGTTCAAATTAAAAAATAAATTTTTTTATCATATAAAATATTTAATAATGGATTTATTCATCTTTGATAAAACCTTTATATTATTTAAACTAAACGAAATATACAAAATATAACTTTCTTGATTTTAATTTCACTTATATGTCCACATAGGGATTATAATATTTTATGAATTAATATAAAATTTTATTTTGATCAAAATATATTTATTGTTATGATGGTAATTTATTTTTAATTTATAGTGATGGTATAACTATCTTATATAATTACACAATTCCAACATAGTTCTTATGAAAGAAATGGAAAAATCATATTAAATGATATTGAAAACATCAAAAGTAATAATTTCAAGATGAATTATGGTTTCAAATATATATTTTCGATGATAATAATTTATAATCTATGCTTATATTGACTATATTATAATTACATTTATGTATTGATGTATTTAATGTCACTTTATGTGAATTGTTCTTATAATTACATTAAATGTATTTTTTTAAAATGATAATTTAATAAATTATTTAAAAATCTAAAAAATATTGAAAAAGGACAAGTATTATAATTAAAAGTATATTATTTAACCCATTTTCCATTTATGATATAATTTTTACCATAAAATTAAAATTATAACCCTTTATTATTGAAAACGATGTTACTACGGTTAAGGTTAAAAATGATAAAAAAAAGGATTCAACCAAAATATATGGTTGAAAATATCACATAATCCAATCCATTTTTATCTGTAAAACGTAATTAAAACATAAAGAATAATTTCTTATCAATTATGGCCAATTGGTTCCACATTCACAAGAAAATTAATTTATTTTATTTACATTGTTTAATTAATTAATTATGTGACATTTCCTTCACTATAAAAATGAATAACCTATAATTTCTTTTACACACCACCTTGTGGAGCCTATTAAATAATAACTTAGAAAAACTCTTCTAAAAATATTATTATAAGTCATATTGATGATTTTGTTACAAAAATACCAAACATATGTTTCTTCAAATATGATCTAAAGGAGTTGTTTCAAGGAAGAGGTAATCATCATAACCAATAACATTATTTTTATTCATATTTTACCACTATCAGTAATTTCCCATATATTTTAATATAATATAAAAGTATCTAAAATATGATGAGTTTTTATTTTATTTATTTAATAGTATTTATCTATCTCTTTCTCTATCAAATGAGAAACAAAACCATCACTCGTATGTACAATGGACAATTGGATCGCAAACGAATGTAATTTGTTTTCCATAACTATCCCAAATGGAGAGTCATAATTATGTAAGGAATTAATATATTTGAAAATTATGATATAATTATGATTTTTAAATTTAATATATTATATACTTCTTTACCCTTCCATGCATTAAATAAAATTATAACATCACTCGTGCATATAACTGGACTACAACCTCTTCAAATCGATGTGAATCATTCATCATATCAAATTTTCATGGATTATTAAAAATAATTATATAATTAATATATATGATATTCAAAACATTATTGAAATAAATTATATGATGGAATCATGAAAAAGGTACTCGCTTTGGATCCATGTTATTATGGAATTATTTCATCATCATTTATTCCACCCACACTTTTCTCAACCTATTGGTTAACATCACATAATGATTGTACCTAGTTTATTCATAGCTTATGTTTTATATATTCCATTATAGAGCATCTGACCTCACCCCTTCTTTATGTTTCATTTTCCCCAGTATACGATGATTGTTTTTTAAATATAGGGATACAGTAAGGGGAATAATTTCATTCTCAATAAAAATTATTTCTATTGTTTATGTTTTAAAAATTATTGTGAATTTAATGAATGTATCTTATTAAAAAAAGAAACTAAAATATCCATTCCTTCAAGATGTGATTCCTTATATATAATTCCAATTTAATAAACTAAAAACTGACTCCGGGCTACTAGAGTTGGTTCTGTTGCATTTTAAATCAAAGTTTTTTGAGTAAAAACCTTGGGAAATAGATGTAAGAAATCATTGATTAAGTTATATGACCCACTGAATTACTTTTATGATAAGTCTATATATAGGAAATCATATTATATATTTGTTAATGTCCATGGATAACCTATTTTATACATAAGGACTCATAAATTTAGAAGTATGTTTCATTATTTGTAGGTACTTTGAATAATATTTCATGATTATTTTATATCTAACTCTTATTATCATAGCTTGATACTTACCAATTTTATTTTTTTTAGTAAATGGTGGGAACCATAAGGATTTGGGTTAACAGTGAATATAATAGACAACATGTTGATGAGAGACCAAATTATATTATGACAAGAATTAATTAAATTACTATTAATATAAATAACCTACCATGATATGTGATAAAAAACATAAACCTTACTATACGATCACACTAACTATATAAGAGAATGATATAGTTCACAGAGAGATCAGGTAGCTAAGACCATAGAGGAAAGAAAATTCAGTTTCCTATATTTTTAGAATGTAAGAAGAAACACCTAATTGAATGTATTAGAGGAATTGGATGATTTTTTAGTGTGTAAATGAAGGACACAAAGATAGTAATTTCCATGAAATAATGAAATGGTTGGATAATGAAATGGATGAGAGTAATTGACTCCCTAAGGTATTATCTGTGGTTGAATATTATAAATCTATGAAGTATAGTAATTATTTAGATCGATGTCCAAGGGGAAATGTGAGTAATATAATCATAAATGTTTTATGAGTAATGGTATATTTTTTGATGATGTAGAGACAAAAAGTTACATATTAAAGTAAATGTATATTTAAGAATAAGATACTGAATCAATTTTAATGGTTTAAGAATGTAGTTGAATGATTAATATAAATATGTTTATATTTACAAATTATATTTGTAAATGTATTTTATAAATGATATTTTTTTATAAGAATAATGAGATATATAAGGATTGAATTTCAAGACTTTTTTAAGGATTTGAAATCATGTGAAGAAAAGTATTGGTGACCAAGAGAATTAATTCTATGGAAAGTTGATCTTTTTGAAAGCACATGATTTTGAGATGATAACTCAAAATATATTACCAATGATAAGATAATAATGATATATAGACATATATGGGATGATATTTGTGAAATTGAAAATTGAAAGTGATTTAGGAAAAATTAACTCATGATGGAGTTTAATTCATTTTTTAGATATATAAAATATATTTGATAATATGAGATTTTATTAAAAAAAATTGGAGAGTTAATAATTTAAAGCATGCATGTTTTTGTAATGTTTTATAGTGATAAAGGTATTTAAAAATTAGGTATGTGATGTTAAGAGACACTATTATGTATTAATGGTATATTTGTTTTTTAATTTTTCTGGCATTATTTCTAAATTTTTGGGTCTTGAATCTGGTATGATAGATTTTGTAGTATTTTTATGATATATTACTTACGAATTGGATTAATTCTATCTTTGGGAATTATTGTGGATTTTTTAGAAATTAATATATTTATATATATTGGATAACTTATTCTAACCATGTGGGTTGTGTTAATATCTTAATATATGAGGAGTATATTATTATCCTTTAGTGTATTATGCAATTCATTTAAAGTTGAACATATTGCGTGAGGCATGAAATGTTCATCTTATTAATAATTTAGAGAAAAAGATGAGATTTTGGTGGGAATTGATTAATGGATTAAATTATACTTTTTAGGTAAGTATATTTCCTTATGATCTTAGTTTAGATAATAAAGTAATCCCTCAAATATAAAAAAATAATATCAAGATAAAAATGATATCTTATAACTGTCAATTATGATAAATTGATGGTATTTACCACATCTATGGGTTACAATTTTCTGATTTCTAAATTTCTCAAGGTCATTAACTTTATTTTGATCAATTAGCATTGTAAATTACATTTATTTGAGGTATATATCTTCACCTACAACTAATGTAATCCTATTAGGAGTCAGATTATTGTAGCTACTTTCACATCCCCCTTCCCCTATTTTTAGAGGATGTTTTATTAACCCTTTTTATAATGTGGTATTTTCAAAAAGGTATTATCAAATTCAAATCCCATGATTATTAACCAAAAGTTCAAATTTCAGGAATTAAATTTATTTTAGGAGTGGATAATGTAACACTTTGAGATTTTAAATGAACACTATGTTCAATATTGTATTCAACATACAACACTGATCTTAAACAAACCCTAAAATATTTTTATATGAACATTATAAAGTAAAGGTTAAATTGGAGGTAAAATATTATTAATAAAAATATGATATATGTAGGACCCACATTGTACAAATGTATTAATTAATTCTTTGTGAATAACACAAAATTTATATTAAAGTAATTTTATTCATAGAAACTATGTTTTCTTAGAAAATTGTATTTATTTCTTTTTTATGAGAATATGATAAATTATATAAATTTATGTAAAATTATTTGAAAAAATTAATTTTAATTTTGTATTTACATTTCAATAGTTATCATAGGATTATTTTTTGAGTATTTTTTGAAGTGTTTAAATTTTAATGAAACATGAAAAATACGGATTTTTCATTGGAGGATTCATTTTATTTTAAATAAATTAAAAAGTATAACTAAAATTTGGATTACATTTAAAATTTAATTTGTACCATTTAATCTGATTTTGGTCTTTTAATTGAATTTTACACATTAATTTAGTATAAAAACATTTTATAATTAAATATTAAATTTTTCAGAAAAGCTATTTTCTTTATGTATTTGCGGTTTAATTTCAAATTAAATTATGAAAAAATTTTATATTGAGTTTATAAAAATTAATTTCATTTTTGGAAATCGTAGGTATAGATTCAGTATATAAAACCCTTTTTATTTTTGGTCTATTTTAATAGTATCCTCAGTAATTTTTAATAACATGTTAAAAGGGAAATTTAGTAGAAAAGGGTAAAAAAATATGATAAGGACAATATAATGAAAATATAAATTATACCAATTTTTTAAGGTAATTAATATTCAAACATAATTATTTAATGTTATAATATATTTCTTATTGATTTCATTTATATGTGATAGTTATATTCATAATATTTTATTTAAATAATGGTCATTGATGTCACACACTTGTTTTAAATAACTTTAAATTTTTAATAATTAGTTATCTATAGGATATGTTAAACTGTAAATATTAGTATAAATTATAAACGATATATATTCATCATGCTAATTTATTTTTAATTATTAGTGATGAAATAATTTCATTAAATTGTCACAAAATTATAATGTAATATTTATTCAATTATTGGAAAAATAAAATAAATGATATTAGAAATATTAAAATGAATAAACTTTAAGATAAGATACGGGACTTGTGGGAGATTGTTCCCCCGAGCATGCAGTAAAGAATCCCAAACCTATATCCTCATTCCTATGTGGTTTTTGTTTCTAGAGCTCACCATCCCTTGCTCGTAAAAGATGATGTAGTGTCTGCGGGCCGCATTGAACCAAATAAATTTCCACATAATGTTTTATCTGTGTTTTATTTTTTGAATGAAGAGATTGTTTTTCTTGCATATGGAATTCATTTTTTTCTTATTTTTAGATTATTTAATCTATGACCCTGATTATCATTCATTAAGAAGTACTTGGAAGTGATTTGTTTTGTTCGATTTCATGTAGTATTGCTGAATTCTTATCATGTCATATTTCGATTTCAATATGATAGTAATTATTACCAACTTTTCCTAAGAGGATCATTGAATTTTTGGGTGTTTTCCATACAAGTGTTGAAATGGTCTCCACATTTATTCTTAGATTATGAGTTCCCCATTACACTTATTTTATTATATTTTCCTATACAACCTCATCAACTTTTTAAATAGTTTGCACTCCTTTCAATTGAAAATTTATTTAGACATCCTTCGAATCTTGATGTTGTAACCAAGAATCTACATTGGTCATCTATTGCTCTAATTTGGGTTAAAATTGACATCTCTTAGCACATACCATCAAACATATGGATTCAAAATGGGAAATATTTTTTAATATATGAATTAATCATAGAATATTTACCAGCCTACTATAAAAAAGGTTTTAAAATAGGACACCACACCAATGATTATGGGATTAAAACATTTTCTGTTTAACCACCATTATGTAAAAATTCTTTATGGGTTGCAAAAAGTAATACCTAAAAAGGATTATGATCATTCTAGTACCTCTAGGGATCACATTTTCAATAAAATCACTACTAAAACCACCATTTATTTTCCCTCTCCCACTAATCTCTCTGATTTTGTGGATGTTGTCCATTGTACGCAAACACACAATAAGGATAATAATTGTTGGGATGTATCTTTCCCTGAAACCCATGAAACATGAGATAAAGATCAGTGTTCCCTCTCTAACTCTATATAATCTCTACATTATTATGATGATAGATCTAATAAAATTTAGTAATCCTATTTTAAATCATGTTTTAGGAAGGAAGAAACCCGATGATGGATGCTGATGGATACTGATGGATTCATTACTCAAAATCCCAAAAAAACTAGGGAACTTAGGTACTAATCTATCCTTGAAAGAAAAATAGTTACAATATCATTTGAAGTCTCTAAGAAAGAAAAAAACAACCTCCAAAATAAATAGATGTTTTATTGAACCCATTGAAACCTCTGGTTTAGATATCGTGAAATATGATGAAAACAATGATCCTCTGCTAAAAGATGTTTATTTGATTGTGGATGATGTGACTAAAGAAGTTCGTGCATGGATGGATGAACAAGATAAAATTACATTCTAGAAATACAATAGTGGTGATATTTAAGATGATATATACCTTAAAATCAAAACATATATGCCTATCAGGATGGTTTAAGAATAAAAAATGAATTCTGATTATAACTTTAGACACATACCTCAAGAATTAATTTTTTTACCATTTTAAAAGTTTATCTTACTGGTGATATTTGTGTTATATTTTTGTCCATGGTTGAGTTGACTGATCCTTTTATTTTAACTGTGTTTTGGGATGTTATTTGGGTGTTTGTTGAACTTCGAAACTTCCTACCTCAGAATGGATAGTTTTCAAATATACTGGGTTCCTTTTTTTCCTTTCGTATTGATATGAGGACAGAGCTATTTTTCTGATGTGTGTTTAAATTTTTTTGTGGACTTTTTTTCTTACTTCTCCTAACTTGGTGGACAGAATTGAGGAAATGTTTCACAGAATGAAATATTATCATCTTGTCTATGTATATAGTAAAGTGCAGATCATTCTTGACCTCAGATGAAATCACTGATTTGTTATTAATGCGTAGTGGTCATGCTGGTTTGATGTTGATATTCAATCTCATATCATATGATATATGTCCCTATGTCCTACTAGTTTTTATTCTTATACATTTTTGGGATGTGAGGACCAACTTTCTACAGCAACCTTCTTTTGAAACGTGAAGGCATATCGATGGGTTGCATTAGCTTTCTTGGATGTGACAATAGCTATCTTACATGAGGATTTTTTTGAGCTTTCAATATTAATCAAATTAGAGAGAATTAAGGCTATGATCATGCTTCTTGGTACATCACTCACTATTTTTTTTCATGTTAGAACAATGTACACTTTTTTGAAGTTCCTACTGGTGTAAAATCATTACACCTCATGTGTAAATTTTTTCTTTTCTTTTATTTGACAAATTTAGGGTGGTATGGACTGGGTGACCTACCCATATCTCCTTCATTTTTTTAAAAAATACATTGAAATAATTAATGATCTAGAAATATTTTATAGACTACCTTGATATGTTATGTATGTAATAAAATAAATTTTTTATAATTATAAGTTTTATCATGATGTTTTTAAATTCAATGTAATAAATGGTTATAAAAACATAAATTATGAATGTTTTATAGTAAATAATATTATATTAAATGATTAAAAATAATAGAAATAATAAATTCTTCCAAAATAATTGTATATGGTTAATTAAGGTTACTATATTGAATTGATTGGTCTTTTTGAATTCTATTGTAACACTATAGGCCATTATATTGTAGAATGTTTTAATACTAAGACAATTTTCAAAAGTGTTAACATGAGGTTAAAAAAAGATATAAGGGTATAACCATGACCTAACAAAGTCAAAACATTATTATATGAATATAATTAGAATTTTATTACCTTATTTAAGAATTATATTTTTTTAATGCATACTTGTACATGAATATGTCTTGTATAGTATTTAAATTATTGATAGTAACAAAATGTCACTTTCAATGTATTTAATATAGTTTAGGTTTAAAAATAAGAAACACACCTGATATTAATGAAACTAAATGAATATTTTCTTATTAATGTAATTATTTTTATTACATAAATTTATTTATAATTTTTAGGTATTATATTTTTTCCTAAAATGATTGTGCAATACTAATATAATATTTATTTAATTAACAGAAAAATAAAATTAATAATTTTAGAAATAAAAATTTTGATATAAATTTAATGATTAAATGTTTTAAAAGAATTTTATAGATCTATATGAAATATGATAGAGGTTTTTAATAATAAAATTACAATTCCCCCATTTTCTTGATGTATTGACATTTAAATTAAATTAGTGGCATCTAAATTTACATTAATGATAATTTATAAATTTTTTATTTTATTAAATTATTTAAAATTTATAAAAATATTATATTCATTAATTTGAATTTAATAATGTTTAAAAGATAAAACATGATCCATTTATGACTCATTTTTACATTTATAGTAACATTATTAACCTTTTACGATTAAAATAGTTTTTACTACAATTAATGTCAAAAATAATCTTCCAAGTGATTAATCAAAATGAAATGGTTTAAAATGGAACCAAATCGTATATAAATATTTTTTATTAGATTATAAACCTATACTATCTTATATTTGAATACCTTTCTATTTTTTGTAATTTTCATGGTAAATTACTTTATTACAATTTAATCTCTTGATAAATTTTAATAGTGCCCCTCACCTCAATTATAAAAAGGCACATGCTCACTCAAATATTCATACCACATTAAGGAATATGGATAGACCAATAAAAATCTATTTCTATTAATAACACCATTAATAATTTTCTAGGGGTCCTTTTATTCCAAAATACCAACCATAGTGTCCCTAATAAGATATCCAAGGTATGTTTTTTATGAGAAGGTACTCATCTTTTCTGACTCTTTAAATTTTATTTATTCTTCTAATTCCTCTTAATGTGTTATATAAATTATAACATAATAAATATATTATCATAAATATAATTATATTTTATTATATATATGTTTGAACTGTTTTCCATCTATTCTCCATCCTTTGAAAATTGAAGACATCGCTCATGTGTATGTATGATTTACTCTTTATAAGTAGCAATTTCATTCATTTTTCATGATCAATTTCATAATATTTTTATAAATATGGTAATAATGAGTATACTTGATATCTGTATATTTGTGGATATATATATAATATGATATTTAAACTATAAATAATATTTTGGAGGTGATTTAACTATGATAAAGGAATAATGATTAGAACTACCAAATCAAAACATACTTGAAAAATTAAATAGTTTCCACCTAAAAAAGCAATTTTAAATGAAGATAAAATAATATTAGTAAATAAAATATGGTATGATATATTATAGATTTATTTGTAATATATTTATAATTAATCTGTATTGATTTTACATGAGTTCTAAACCTATACAATGAAACTCAAACCATAGTTAAGGGTTTCCCATCTAACCTTTACTTTCATGAGACATATTCCATATTCACCACATATTTATTTTATAATGAGTATCAAATATCCCTTTATATAATATATCATGAATCCTTTTAATTTTAAATAATTTTTAGTTTTATTTTAAGTTATTTATTTCATGGATATTACAATTCAAAAGATAGACAAGTGGTAAGGATTTATTTCATAATCTCATCATTATTTGTGATTGTTGATGTATAAGACTCAATTCTGGAATATTTCTCTAACTTGTAAATGTCTTCAAAACGTTTTTTTAATAAAATGTTCTTAAATTATATTTAATCATTTTTATGATTTTTTAAAATTGGTTTGAATGGAATCTTTTTGTTTTTTACTGAAGGATTCTCTTTTTTACTTTTCTGAAAAAATAAAATAAAATAAATGTTTGTTAACTCATACCACATGATTGGTTTTTTATTGATATCATGATTCTGTAATGCATTGAATATTCCTTTACATGTTTTAAATTATATTTTTAGGGAATACTTTTTCTTTTACAATGGATCTATTTTTTTAAAATAATAAGTTAAAATGTGTCTTTTTCTCATGAATATTTCAATGATCTAAGAAGGAGGGATCACAGAAAATCATCTACTTTCACAAATTTGGAGAATACACTTTCTTTAGGGTAAAAAAAAATACCCCATACCCATCAGTATATCTTGATAGTAACACCATGATGATTTTAAATTACCATTGGCATGAAATAATAGATTATTCATAGATAAAAACTAGTTTCACATATTTTTTTTTGTGAGTGAGAGAATAAAACAACTATTGAGTTTCTCTATAAACCAAATATCACAAATTTCATTCATACAATACTAGAAATAATTATCATGATGGTCCTCCCCATATAAGCCCTAAATAAAACACTAAAAATAGTGGTCCTCTCCTAAATTTGATGGAAATAAAACAAAGAGGTCCAATATAGAGTCCTTTTAATGGTGGTCTTCCTTGATATCAAATTAAAAACAATTAAATATTCATTTCTAATGATAGAACATCATCCAAAAATTATTGATTTCCTCTCAGTTGGGATCATGGTAATAGCATAAAAGGTCATTCCCATGGTGTATATTTTAATGGTTCTCACTATAATAAGAAATATTATTGAATCAAAGATCCCATTATCAACCAAAACATGAAATCTAAAAAAATAAGGGTCCTCCATACACTAATCTAAATAATTGTGTGTGTATAGGTGCATACCATGATGGAGAATCTTACGGTCAAATATGCATGCCCAATTATACTCTTTAAGAAGTTTATCCTCGATAATGAAAATATCCATTCAATGAAGGTTATACCAATATTCCATTGATTTCAAAGATATAATCAAATAATGTGGAATCAGAATGTCCAAATTCCACTACACCAGACACACTACAATAAAATAGTAGTGTCGTATCCCTAGAAATGAAAAAAATGAACTAATAGTCATCATCGATGACTTCCATAGAGCATAAAAACTTGGAAATAATTGAAGATATTTAGAATGATCTCACTCCACTTGAAACTATGTTATAAAAATTTCCTTTGTGTTTAGAGATGGTTGAGGAATTATGACTATGAAGATTCCCCTATCATTTGGAGTGAATTGGTCGATGATAAAATTTTCATCCTATTTTACCCCATATATACACCATCTTATAGAATTCTACTAAAATATAAATATTAATTCAGACATAATATTCATTGAAACCATTGGGAGACTTTTCATCACCCCAATACATAAACTTTTCATAAGGTGATTATGCCAATGATCTTATGGAATTGAATTCACACTACATCGAAGTTAATCACATTACCCTTTGGGTTTAATTGAAGACTATATTTAGAAATACATATGAGAGTATCCAATAATCAAAGACTAATGGTATAAAAATTATCCAAAACTTGATCAATGATATTCTTTATAATATACACATTAGAGTGTGGGTATAATATAGAGTTCTAAATATCCCTTTAATCACAATCGTGGAAGGCTTTTCAGAAAAGGAATCTTGAAATTTCATTACCTCATACAAGGATTTAGGTGCTTGAACTGGATATACTAGTTGGTAAATCTAATGAAATCATGTCATCTATATAGATCATTAATGATGCAGTCGATATAAATGAGATATTTATAGAGTCTTTAGTTAGTAAACATAGAATATTAATCATGCATCCAATTTAAAAAATCTCATTTCCATGAAATTTAAACCACTTTGGTTGAAATAAAATTCTCACCCAAAGAATCCAAAACAATCATTACACCTAGATCATAATAATGTGATATCTCTAATGGAATAGAGATATATATAAATATCTATCCTGGAAGCTTGGGGTAGGCCCTAAATCATTTGGATAGGTGAATATTTACCCTAATTTACAACCCAATAAGTTTCATATATATAATCTGGTGTATCCATCAAAATAAAAGGTTAAAATAAACTCCATTCCATAGGAATAATTAAATTTTAACCTCCCCATCCTCTGAATAACTCAATATTTTCCATAATGAGAGTATCTTAGGATCACACATGTCTATGATTTGATTCAATATAATTTCATAAAATATCCCATCCATCTGGATCATGTTCAATAATCATTAATTGAGTTTCACTAATGTTCACAATCCATGAATCAAATTCTACATCATCTTTCAATGAATTATAAGGAAGGAAATTCAATCTTATAAAAGGTTATATGGATCATATATCATCCAGGGATATAGGATAAAAGAAATATTACAAAATTCCGCCTAAATATTTCTCTGACATAAACAAGTAACCATACAACTCTATCACAAATGCGAATTTGACAACAATGAGGAACAATTCAAAGGTAAATTATATTAATATTCACTTTTTATATATTATGGATAAATATAATAATATAGATGAATGTGTTTATGATTCATATATAAAAGATATGATTTGAACTATGGTATAAAAGGAGGGTAACCATACTAAAAATCAATTGAAGGATTAATATTAGGAAGCACCCCTAAACATCCCATTATTGCTTACCCTGTGACACTCATATAAGGAAAAGTAAAATGTGTTATAAAATTAAAAATCTACAAACCACTAAAGATTTTATGTATCATTTAAATATATTTGAAAGCATGGTATAAAGAAGATTTTAAAAATTTATGGTCCTGCATCACACCCAAAACTTTATTTTCTTTATTATTTTATTTATTGATTAATGGTTGATCATGTCCATGAATTTTGGGCATACCACCATTTTGTTCTCAGTGATTTTGGGATCTTTTTATCTATTGATGTATTCTTCATTGGCACCACATGAATTCTGAAAATTATATAGATGGATAGTAGATAGGTCTCATACAATGCATGGTTTTAGGATCATGTATTTTGAGAGACCTTATGTGTTACACTTATGTATGAAATTAATAGCTTATTTTAAAACATCCAATAATATTTTTCATTAGTAGTGAATGGATAAAATAAATTGTGTGGGGTTACCATTCCGTAATAGTCCTCTAGTATAATGGTTATGCATGATTTAGAGATATCTTGTGGCAATCATGTGAAGAATTCTGAAATTTAGGTAAGTTTAGTTTCTTGGATGGAACATGGTTTTCCAAACGATGTGCAAACAATAGTATTTTTTATGAAAATTAAAATATTGTAATATCCTAAAATACCCTCATAAAGATTTAACCCCCATATCCAATATTCCTATTAAACATGACTCATGTGACTCTAGGATGCCCTCCAATTATCTTCCCCCTCCATCTTGGAAAAATCATGGATTTCTCCATGTCTTATAGAATATTATTCAAGGTAATCTACTTTAGTCATCTTCCTATCTTGTTTTATTTCTACTTCTGATCTTACACTTTCCAAAAAATTGTCATGGAGAGATAAGGTTGTGTTTGGATTTGTTCTTATTAGGGTCTCATATTTCTTTTAGGTTCTCCATGATCTTCTATGACCCTTAATGTCTTATTGAGGATTTTGTGTACAATAGATTATGAATGTGATAGGCCCAAGATTGTTTTTCACCATCACATTATTTTTCAACTGTTTATCCATGATTTCAGACTTCTTAAATTATTTTTTTAAATACATAATGATATAATTTTATTTTTTTTGGGATCATTTCGAAAATTAAACCAATTTTTATTAATTATAATCCCTCAAATTTTACAAGAACCCAATCAGCACACACATGATACTATAAATTGGTGGAAAAACCCATCCCACAAATCATGATAAAAAACCAGGGTTTTAATCAATTGGGACCTTGCCTCAAATCTAACCACAAAAAAATTCATCTAGAGCATCTAGGTACACCTTCACATCCATCAAGTGCATCCCATCATCTTAATAAAAAGAATCATTCTCGTAGGGATACATACACAAAAAAATCATCATCTAAGAAGGAACATATTAGGAATGGAAACCAAGAACAACCACAAGTAGATATAATTTGGAAAATAGGGCATTTCCATCATAAGGTAAATATACTAAAACAATCCCAACTAAGACTGTTAGTCCATTACACCTAAAACATATTAAAAATAACTTTATATGTAATTTTTAAATTTCAATATGTGTCATATTCCCGATGTGAGGACCTTGGATTAAAACCCATCATGTTTTTTGAAAACATACTTTGATGTTTTGAAATATCATTTCAAAATAGTTTAAAATCCATTACTTTACCATGAAATTTTCATTTAATTCAATCCTCATTTTGAAAAAAAAACTATAATGAATCCATTTATATTTCAAAAGTACAATGCACACATCTAAACAAACCGTAAGTATTTCTACCTACGAACATTGTAAAAATGTTCCACCATCACACCTTTTAACATGTTATAGGGTCCATGTTGACTGTTAGGAAAATTCAAGCCAATCCAAACCTTGTTGGGAAACTCACAAAAACTCGGTAATATCTAGACATATAATACCAATGACCATAGTTTTGTAAAATATCATCATCCAACTAAATGATTGTTTTAATTGAAGGATCCCAACATCAAAAAAGGCCATTTCATTAAATTTAGAGCCCTTCAACCCCTGTATATTATTTTCTATGAATTTCATCAACTCTTAAACACATATATTATCAACAAATACCATTAAATAATTTAATCAAATAATTAAAACAAAAAACAAAACTTGAATAATCAATATAATACTAACCAAGAATCTTTAAATAAAAAAATTCATGAGAAAAAGTGTGTATCATCATTGGAAACACTTCCAGACCAGATCCATATGAAAGATTAAATAATAACACTGATTAGATAGAAAATTCCAACCAAATGAAATAGGAATCCTAATGAAACAAAAACACATCATAACCTAATAAAATCTATTATCATGGTTTGAATATTTCCTATTGGGATCTACTCTAGGATCTTCATATGAATTCACTAATATTGAAATGATTTCATCAGACCGCTGTGAAATAATTTTCCAAAATCCCTAAATTTCCAAAACCAAATAAACAATTAAAGTAGAGGAGGAATAAGTACAATATTACAAGATTATTTACCTAAATTCCATTTGAAAAACCACCCATGAACCTCTCTCATAGAATGTAATCCATGATAGAGGAATATGAGATCCATGAGGGGTATCTCCCTTTCATTGGAGAAATTATTAATATGGGTGTAACATTATGGACTTGACTCATTTACATGTAACCAAATATAGATGGCCACTTGGCCTAGAGTTCACCTCCTAGTATTCCTGATGCTACCAACTAGAAGTGATGATCTATAGAGGTATAATGGGGAGAATAAAAGCATTTATCATAATGGTTGACCATAATAAATTTTGGATAAATTGGTTGGATCATAATAATAATAAAAACTGAGTAGTTAAATTAAATTAATCCAGCCAAGATTAAAAAATAATCAAAAAAATTGGTTCCATGTACAAAATGATCACAATTCAATGAAGACATAAAAAATTGGTATAAATGGTAAGATGACCCTAGAATATATAGGCATGTTGTATAAAAATATAGAATGACCAAAATCTATATAAAATAGAATCACAAGGACTTTATTGGTCATCTCCTCCCACACTAAATCATAGTACAGAAAATTAGGTGTCCATAATTGAGTTCTTTCCTTTCTCCCTACATGCATCCTTGATTACTATTCAGGATATAATCAAAAACATGAATATGGTGTGAGTAAAACTCAGTAGACCACCACTGATTTTTCATAGTTCTATCTAGTCTATTGAAATAAAATATATCAATTTTCAGTTATAATAACTGTGTACCAATAATGTAATCATAATGCATATAAGCTCCTAGTTCCTTGAGAGACAATGACCAACCATACATGCTTCATCTTAAGCCATACGTCTAAACAATATGTTAATTGGTCCTGAAAATAATCATGTATATATTGAGGAACACTATGTAGAATAAAAAACAATACACCTATTAGGAGTGACATGTGTGATCAAAATTAATTATTCCATAAGTAATGCCTTTCCCAATAATAATCAAATATATAATGAGGATTTCTTTATCCATAAATACTAAATAATTAGTAAAGATCATCATATACATCAATATTCAAAATAAATACAAGGAGGACCATGTATGATAAATATACATAGAAAAGGTGGGGCATCATGTCCAAAAGTGATTTAATTGCGAGTCAAATGAATTTAAAGGAGAAGACACTAGGGTTTCTCAAGGTGATGTCACCAGCCCCCAATTACATCATGGACCTCAGGAAGTATATCACATTTCCTACTTTAATTAATTTAATTTAATCATTTAATGATATCCATTTAGTTTTTGAGATAATAGAAACACACTATAAGAGGTGTTTCCCATTGAAATATCTTACTCCTTGGGATAAATTATTTGACGAATGGCTAAAAAATCCATGAAATCATATATTTTTATTTAATTTCTCATTTAGTAAGAGATGATTAAAAATTCAGGCATGCAGCATAATAAAACATAATATAAAAATCATGACTTAAGGAAGAATATTTTAACTACCTATCTTATACTGGCTGTTGATGCCTCATCCAGTATGAACCTCTAATCCATTCTTAAATGTGGTAAATTATAAAAATAGAATAGTTAGTAAAAAATAGGGAATATTATTATGCGTCAAAATAGAATTCAATACAGAGAGTGAAAATAATAAAATGATTAAGATGAATCTTATACTTACCATTGTATTTTCAATGTGATAAATATCAACAGACTTAGAGATCAAAAAAATATGGAGGATCCAATCCTAGGGAGAGGTTGAGAGGGAAATTGAGTGGTGTCCAAATATGTATTTAAGGTAGAATAAAATAGGATTGGAAGGTTATAAAAAAGGACGAGTAGATGTCTAATTTCAACCCCTTTTTACATGTTCACGGTTTGGACACACGATTGGCCAAACTATTTGCCAACCATTCTCCAACAATGTCCAAGGGGATACCCCGTCACATAGTACAACAACCTAGTTTGAAAAACCTCGCATAGCCCATGTGCATCCCCTATTCATTTTTCTATAGCCTCATATATAGTGGTTAAATTCATTTTGGTATTTTTACAAACCATGTGTCACCCCTATAGGGCTAAATGGTTTGTGGTGAATGGTTTTCAGTATTTGTGTGTCAACCATGCACCCCTATTTTTCTTCCAAAAAATTTGACATTGTTCCTTGATCTGATCCTAAATAATCACAGCTCTATCAAAACCTATATATGAATTCTCATATAGATAAAAATGGTATTCAAACATAAAAATTAAGGGTAGGCACGTTCATGAAAAAATTATTATCTTATAACCTCCCCTCTTTAAAACAAATCATCCTCATGTTTCCTTGATAGTGGTCAATCATCAAATGAGAGTAACTCCAACCACTAAGCATGTGCATCGACCTCTCTCTCCGAGGTCTCATCCTTTACATTTAAATGATTCAATAGAACCCATACAAGTGGGGCTACCCTGAATCACAGAACCTTCATGGTATTATCAGCAATACGAACATGGTGTTGCTAAAAAGAAGCATCAACATCCAACTCAAAATCATCAATATGTAGGACATGTGATAGGTCTGATTAATAAAAACATAATAGATAATTGTGAAAGATTTCATGCATTCCCAAATATTTCTAAGGAGGTTCTATCCGATAAGTGACTATGTGACCCTCTCTAGAATCTCTATTGGGTCGATTAACCAAAAAGATAGATTAACTTGTAACTTAAACCATTAACACCATAGTCTAGTAAAAAAAACTATAAGAAATAATCTGCAACATCAAACTACAGAGGTCATTAGTAATGATTTTCATAATACTTCTACATAGAATGAACAATATCCATATTCTTTCTGATAAATTTTACATTCTATAATGTTTCTAAAATGAGATGAGTGTAGGTTTAGAGAATATCATAATTGTGCACTGTGTCATACCGAATATTTCATTTTTTTCATAATCATTGATCAATTAAAATTTTTGACAATGATAAACATCATGATCAATAGAATTGAATCAATGAAAAAAGACAATGGATAAAACCCCAAAACCAGAAAGAGGATCATCAAATATTATTTATAATTAATTTAATCAATTAAATAGTTAAATTTTTAGAATTAAATCTTCATTTATGATTCTGAAAATATATATTTATTATTCCATCATTGTTTTATAGTAATTAAAAACATACTTCCTCTAGTGTTGATCCACACGCGTTCCAAAAATCTCTGAATGTCACTGTAGGAATATCTAAGTGTTAGAACAGATGATGCTATATCTTGCATCACTCACCTTTGATCACCACAAGAATAAATTCCAAAGTGATTTCCTTGATGCCTATTTACTTTAGGGAGAATGTTGGAGGAAGATCACTCTCTAATCATTGGAGTGTTCTTTGAGGAGAGAGATCTCTAGGTTTCGATAGTATTCTCTAAATTTATTGTTCACAGCCATAAAAATGAATTATCTCACATTGAAAATAATTTAATTGTGTTTATATATATCTAGAGTTAGAAATAAATATTTTCAAAAGTTCCCTTTATTATTTATTTAATCCATTTTGGAACCCCATGTAATAATAATAATAATATAATTCCCTTTACATGCTCTTAACTTGTGAATTAAATTAAATACTCTTTAACAAAATAATATTTCATATATATTATTTATCACCAGACCATTAATATCAGTCTTCCATTCCTACACAATATTTATCAGGCCTTAAATAATGTAAATTTATTTATTAAAAAAATATCACTACATTATTATTCAATAAATAAATAAATATTACATTCACTCAATATAAAATAAATAATTATTAAATATTATTCTAACATTATATTCTATAGAATAACTGGTTAAAGAATATATACAATCAAGAAAACATGAATAATTATTAAATCACAAGTGGGAATAAAATTTATTCATCTTAAATAATAACTAATAATATATTATTTATCTATGATTTTGGATACAATTAGCGTGTGACCCTCTAGACCTCTTTCTCAGTGGCATTAGGAGAAGTAGCCTAGAGTCCAAGGTTAGCACTATAATCATGCCAGGGAACCCACAGAGAATGATGTTAATGTCAAAATTCTATAATACCTCAAACAAATGATTACTATGTAATATAATCCATTTATCATGTTATCTACAATCAAGCTAGATTTATGACGGTTCCATCAACCTAGGTGCTCAATGTATCTTTATTTAAATTCCCAAAAATTGAAATTTCCTATAGAAACCCATGGCCATGGATTTGTTTAGGATATATCCTTTCTATAAAAGGGCATGAGATATCAACATCAATTAATGAACATAAGGGACAAATACTTTCTCACCTTATTCATTAATGCAATATTACTCGTGATGAACCCAACATATACAACCTAACCATGAACATATGTTGTCATGGTTTTATTCAATACATAAAATTAAATGACACATAATACTCATTATTAATATTTTCAAAGTATAGGGATCAATATACATGTCTGCATATAGGACCTTTTTATGACACATATAAATGTAGATTTCCTACTGGTGGGTCTCGTTCTCATAATATCCTACACTGGATATTACTAAGGGAATATAACATTAGTGGTACCTAAATTCTTATGAATCTTCCCCCATGATCACTTGTATGAATTTTTTCACTCCAATGATATCATCTTACAATAGAACATATATTTAATAATAGTATCATAAAACATCCAGGTTCTCATCATAGAGGTGAACTATTATGATCTTTTATTGTGAAATAAACTCTTCGAATATTATCACATACTATGTTATGTATAAAAAAATAATAAGGTGAAAATATTTTTATTAATATTAATAATTATGAATACATGTTATCATAAATTACATAGAAGTTTGTTCTAGGGAACCAACTTGTACTAGATCCAACTACAAACAACATCCAGTCCATTAGATCTCACATGATACTGATGATAATACTATGATATAACATTAGTCAAGGGGTCCTCCATGTTTTATTAAATAGATAATTATATAACCACAAACTTAAAACTCTAAAAAAATCCCTCTAGTGGTAATACTTCTGGAGAATATGCTTTTTTACATTAGTGTGACCTTGGATTTTTTTCAAGATCCACTGCTATAGTATTATCACAATATAAGGTGATAGGGTATTTACATATAGGTACCACATAAAGATCATTGAAAATTTTCCATATCCAAACTTCTTACATGGATATATCATAAGATGCTATATACTCACACTCTACTGTAGATTTAGCAAAAACGGTATTATTTGAAATTTTCTAGATTATAACTCCTTATTTGAGATAAAAACATATCCTAACTATGAATTCATATCATTATAATCTATATTAAAACATGTATGAGTATAATCCATGATTACAAGATCCTTTTATCCTCTATACACCAAAAGAAACTACTAGAAAAATAGGCTATAGCCACATATTATAATTGTGGCTATAGACGCACAAACTATGGCAATATGTACTAGACATGGTTTCATGGGTTGTGGTAAGGTTTAGCATGGCTATATGGAAAAACCTATAGCCACGTATCAAAGCCATGGCTATAGACCTATAACCACCCCCTGCACACACCCAGCACACACTCCAGCACAACATCCTAGCTCCAACCCCACTATACACACCCAACACACACCCCAACACACACCCCATCACAACACCCAGGCTCCCCCCGACACACTCACATCACAAACCCCATCACAAACGCTACACACCCCCTCCACCCTCCACCCCATATACTACACACTTCTTTCCCTCTACACAGACACCTTCCACCCCCTTCCCTCTACACTCACCCCCTGCACACCCCCTGCACCCTCCCCTATGCACACTCCCTATACCCCCTACACCCACCCCTGCACACCCCTACACCCACCCCATACACACACTCCCTCCAACACCCAGCATACACCCCATCACACACCCATAGTGTGTGTAGAGGGTAGAGGGAGGGTGTTCAGGGGGTAGGAAGTCTGCAGTGGAAGGATTGGAGTGGGTGTACAGGGGTTCTGTTGGTGTGTTTGATGTGTGTGTGTGTGTGGGGGGTGGGGGTGGGTGAAAAGAGTGTGCAAGGTATTTGGGGGTTGGTGTAGGGGGTGTGTAGTGTACATGGACAGAGGGTGTGTGAAAGGTGTGGAAGGGGTGTGCAGGGGGTGTGCAAGGGGGTGAAGTAGGGGGCGTAGTGTGCGTGCATGGGGTGGGAGTAGGGGGTGTGAATTTTGAAGGGTGAAGGGGGTGGGGGGAGTGTGTGCAGGTGGCATGAAGTGTGAAGTGGAGGTGGTGGAGGGGATGTTCATGGGTTGTATTATGGTGTGATCAAGGGGTCTGTGATGGGTGTGTGTGTGGGGGTGGGGGTGTGGGGGGGGGGGTTGGTGTAGGGGTTGTGCAAGGTACAAGACAGGGTGTGTGTGCAAGGGTGGGGGGAGTGTGTGCAGGGGGTGTGTAGGGTGAAGGGAAGGGGTGTGTGAAGGGGGTGTAGGAAGTATGTTACTAGGACATGATGTGTGCAAGGGACATCAATTGTGAAGAGGGTGGAGGGAGTGTGTACAGGGGTAAAAAGTGTGCAGTGGAGGGGGAGGGGGTGTAGAGGGGCTATTCTTGGTGTGTAGGGGGAGAAGATGATTTTTTGGAGGGAGGAGTTGAATTTTTTTGCGGGGTTTGTGCATGGTGTGTAGGTGAAGAAGTTGGATTTTTTGCAGGGGGTGTGCAGGGTTTTGTTGGGTGTGTACAATGGGTAGCGGGTGTATAGGGGAAGGGGTAGAGGGAGTGTTTATAAGGATCAAGAAGTGTACAAGCGGTGTAGGGAGTGTGTGAAGGGGCATGAAGTGTGCAGTGGAGGGGAGGGGTTTACACTGGTTGTGCTAGGATTATGCAGGGTGTGCAAGGGTTATGTTGGGTGTGTGAAGGGGGAAACTATGTTATCCTTTCTTTAATGGAATCTATATCTTTTTTTCATAGTTCCCAACCATGGTTGTAGGTCTTCATATTGGAAGATATATCTGTAGTTCCGAACTGTGGCTATAGCTCTATTTCCATAGTTCAAATCGTGGCTATAGGGCTATAGGCACAGTTCTAAACTATAGATATAAGTTTTTTACTTATATCCATTCCAAACATATCCATTACCCATGAAACCGTTAGTATTACATATATACATATATTTGGGGTCTATATCCATGGTTATAAACCATGGAATTAGCCTAGTTTTCTAGTAGTGCATTTCAGATACCTAAGGATAACCTTAACAGTAGACAAATGTTGTTCTCTTGGATTATCTTGATATCATCCCACCATTATCAATGCATAGAAAACATCAATTATAATAGATAACATCACACACATTATTAACCCTATCACTGAAGCGTATGAGACCATACTCATTCGATCGTTCTCATGTAATGTCTGAGGTCACATTTTAATTGAAAGATGTAAACCATGTGATACTAGACCCAATCCTATCTAGTATTGTTCCACACTAAATCCATTTAGTATCTGGTCAACATATATACTATTACACAGTCTAATAAGAATCTTGGATCTGTAAAAAATGATCTTAATGCATAGAATATAGTCTCCTTGACATTATTACTTCATGGAGAAACACTTGTTTAACTAGTCCTTCATAGACTGTAAGACTGATATGTAATTTCCAAAATATAATTTTTCCTAAACATATATTACTCGGATAAAGACTTCATTTCAACTAAACCTCTAATAAACACATGGATCAAATTAATTCTTAATGAAAAAAAATTATTTTTTAGCTTCATAAAATCAGATGTTCCATTACATGGATGCTTTCTTAAATCCATAAATGTGTCTATGAAACATAAAAATAATTTTTGAATCCCATGGATTCATAAACCCTTAAGGTTGTGTCATATATAAATCTTTATGAAGATTCCCATTAAGAAATGCAGTTTCAACATCCATTTGCAAAATCTAATAGTCATGGTAAGATACTATTAGAATTATAATGGATTTAAACAAAGAAACTGGTGAAAGGGATTAATTGTAGTCAATTTCTTAATACTGTTTAAACCCTTTAGCTATTGGACATTCATTATAGGTATTTTATTTATTATCCATGTTGATTTTTCTCTTTAATACTAATTTTCACCTAATGGGGTTTACATCAACTGGAGCATAAAAAAACCCAAACATGGTTTAGAATCATGCAATCCATTTCAGAATTCATGGATTCTTTCCATTTTTCAACTTCAAATATCTTTACCACCTATTTAATGGAGATGGGTTAATAATTATCAACCAATAATGAGTCACCATCTTTGGTGACTAGAAAACTATATCTCTATAGTTCTCTTTACTCTCTTGTGTTCCTATGGAATACTTTTATTTCATGAACTATTTCTTCCATGGGGACCTGTGGAACTTATTTTTATGCCAAATCTTGTATATCTTGAGCATTAAATTCATTGAATTCAATATTTATCCCACTATCCCTATTGAAGATGTTCTCCCTCTCAATAAATATGGATTTTCTAGAGACATTCACTTTCTTTTCTGAGGGTTTGTATAGGTAGTATCCTTTTTCCCTTAGGATAACCTATAAATATACACTTTGTTCACTAGGGTGCCAGTTTGTTGCCTAAGAAGTCCATAACAGACACCTTGTAACCCCATACATGTGTATTCAATAAAATAAGTTTCTTTTTACTCCATAACATGATTATAATTCCATTTTCCACTTTATTTGGTACTCAGTTTAATGTGTATGCCACATTTTTTATTTCATATCCCCAAAAGGATAATGAAAGTTATGCATGAATATTTATTAACCATACAATGTCTAATAAGGTGTGATTCTTAGTTTCAATAGCACCATTCCATTTCAGTATATAAGGTGATGTGAGTTGAGAGGGAATCCCAAACTCCCGTAAGAAGTCGATAAACTATTGGATAAGATATTTTCCAACTCAATATGATCTATGTTTATTTATCTTCATTCCAATTTGATTCTATACTTCATTCATGAATTCCTTGAATTTATCAAATTACTCCGACTTATGCCTCATCAAGTAGAGATAACCATATATACTGAAGCCGTCATTAAATTTTACGAAGTCAGAATACCCACCTCTAATTTATATTGGAAATGGTCACCACATATAAGTGTGTACCAATCCTAGAAGCTCTATGTCCCTTTCACCATATCCACCAAATGGTTGTGTGACCATTTTCCCTTGTAAACAAGCATGATATCTTTTAAGTGGTATTATCATAAATGAATCTAAATAACCAACATGGCAATGATTTTTCAAATGATTCTCATTTTCATAACCAAGATAGTGATTCCATATCTGAGTGTTATATGAGTCACGTGATAATGATTCGTTATTCAATTTCAAATACATGGTTTTTCTAATTTAATACATAAATACAGTTATTTAAATATTTTATACCTTAACATATGTTGTTCTTATAAGAAAACATTTATTTCCAAACTTAAAAATAAACCTATATTCATCTAGGAATGATATAAAAAATATGTTCATGGTAATCATTGATAAATAAAAATAGTATCCTAAAAAATCATTCCCATTGTAAATGAAAGGTGGTAGTCACCAATGGAAAGAGAAACCATCCTTTCTCCATTAGAAGCTCTAATATCCGCCCCTCCTCTATAAATTTTTCATAATCTATATGGTTGTTCAATTTGGATACAAACGTAATAACCAAAAGCTATATCAAATACCCAATGTGTAGACATTGAAATATTACACTTGATAATGAATGTAACACTTTCTTCCTCTATCATATGTCTGTAGTTATTCTTCTAGTGTCCATTCATGCCACATGGAAAACATACTAAATCTTTTTTCCTTTCCCTTCGTTTGGATCTTCTTCCTCTTGGATGGAATGTGAGTGGGATCTTTATACCCGTGTTCATTCTTAGGAATATTTTCCTTGTTCTTTCTTTAGTTTTTCACCATAAAGACAACATTTATATCATTCCTGATGTACTTATAAACTTTTCAAATTAATTTAAAAGGATCTAAAAGTTTCTTCTCATTATTGACCATATTTTAGTTAACAATAATACTGGACAAGGTCTTGGGCAGTAATGAAAGTATGATATTTGTACACAAATCATCCAAAAATGTATACCTAAGATGTATAATTGTTGAATGTAGCCAATAAAAATAACTACATGAGGCCAAATAAGTGAATACAATCTATTTTTAGTTATAAAAAAAGAATTTGAGATCTCATATATATCTTGTGTTGCCTTCTCATGATAGATATCCCACATGTGAGACATCATTCTATACGCATCCATCTCCTCATGTTGCTAAAAAATCTCATTGGACATGGATGATAGCATGAAACATGAAACATCTATGGAATCATTCAAATGTTTCTCATAGAGAGATAAATATTTATCACTTGCCTCATTATCAAGCACATCAGTAACAATTTCATTTAGCACATACAATTTCCTTTCCTGGTGAATGATAATGCATAAGCACCTTTGACACTCTTGGATATTGGTTCTGGTGAGAAGGTTATCCTTATTATGTTTGGATTGAAGTGATTTTTTTGAATTCATTATAATTATTTTTCTAAAAAATAAGATTAGTATAATTTTAGTACATTATCTAATAAAATTTAGAAAAATATAAAAATATAAAAATTATTAATCTCCCGCTATTTTATAAAAACATTGTATAACTCACCATTGGATTAAAATAACCTTTTTCATGGATATTATAGTGTCAAGGATCCATATTCCATATATTAAAGACCCATCTTTGGTTGGTCAAGAAATATTAATGGTTTTAGGTAGGCCTTCCAAATGCAAATTGCATTAACTCACAGTTCCTTAATATGTTGAGTGGACTCCCCAATATTGAAATCCTTAAATTGGATTTCCTTAATCATTTCCCTCATTTACACCAATTCCTATATAGTTAATCAACCCTTGATATGAAATAAGTCAAGTCATCCCAAATCATAATGTTAGAATTTCTCAATACTTTAAATCACCCAAACATTCGATAGTCAAGAACATTTCATTACATTTTGATTTTAACTAATGTAGTTTAAGGATATACCAACTTAATATATATAATTGATAGATTTTATCAAATATGCATAAATTTTAAATTATTATCTTTATCACATGAATGATTATATTAATTTGATTTAAATAAGTGATTAACCATGTATTAGATATTATTTATGCATTATAAAATTTATCTTAGTTCTAACCCACGTGGTCATTAATTTTATTAATTCATGTGATCGTGAAAAAAAATCCCTAATGAAATAACCATGAAACATGAAATAAATAAAATAATAAAGTGGTATGATCAAGAGATTTTAATAATGTTTAGTTTTTCTCGAAGTTGATAAACTAAGCATTGAACAAGGGGAAAACGTGAACCAATAAAGTTTTGTGTTACAACTTTCCCCCTATCCATTAATGTATTTATCTTGGATTTTTTTCACCCCGAAACCAAACTTGAATCACCTCCTCCAGCTTGAGATCTATTTCCATTACATATCATTTTTTACTTGCACGTAGGTGAGGGGAAATAATTTACATAAAATAAACCATGTTCATTTTTTCCAAAAATATAATTAGATGAGAGATGAAACATATGGTACAAATTTAATTTAACAATAAATCAAATCAAACCAATCACATTCAAAGGCATGGTTTATGACCATGATCATACACATGCACACAATGAAATATGCATTTAATAAAACCAACATTCAATTATTAATCATTGTTATTTAATATAAATCATGAAAGAATCAATTAATTATCTTATTTAATTAATCAATTATTATATCTCTATTCTCATCCAAATTTCCAGAAGATTCTCATCCATCACAATTTTAATTAAATTAAATAAATTTATTAAAAATTAACTTCGAACGTATATATATCTTGGAGTAAAAACAGTGAATACCCATCCGAATCTACCCAACATGTATTATACTATTATACTTTTTAATCTTGGGACATATGGCATACATAATTTAACACATACATTCATGATGAGTAATATCAACCTAATGATTACACAAATTATAGGATTTTTTTGTAACATGTTATGATTTATCTCACATAGAGTAATATCTATCACATGACTGATGCATGATATGAAAATTTTTAAATTACACAAAAATAAATTAATTATATATATATATATATTAATACCCATCACATTACATGTCTTATAAACTTAATGACCACATGAAAGTACATGTCAATAATCATTACTCAGTATAATAAATTAATTTTATTTAATTATTTAAAATTTGGTATAAGTACACAACATGTAAATGTGAGCTACATGGCGTGTACATATCTCATCATCTATTTGAGGCACATGCCTATGGAATTAACATGTAAATAGTTCCTCAAAATAATGGAGTACACGACATGTATAAAGGGACATTTCACGTTTGGTCTCTGAGTTACATGGTCACCACTCAGGTCATCCATGTCTGGAAATACATTGCATATATGTGACTTTAAGGACCACATGTTGTATATGTGGCATACATGGCGTGTACTAGTCATTTGCCAGGATGACCAATAAACATGGGTTGTATGAAATAAATTCACCATGTTTCATCAACACACACAATTTTAATTAATTTTTAATTAATTAATGGTGAATTGAACTCAGGTACACATCATGAAACTTTGGTTCATTTCTTGTACACCTATGCTATTGAGCGAGATCCATGGAACCTTCATATGAGTTATTTGATTTTATTTCACTCATAAAATTAATCATTTTGATTAGATCTATGAGAGTTAAAGGTGGAAGAATATGATCTTGTAATTCAGAATAAAATAAAAATTAAACATTAATTGAAAACTAAATGAAAAATATTTAAATCAATCAATGATATTTAAATATTTATAAAATATTATGTGACCGCAATGATATCACTTGTAGGTTCTGAGCATAAAAAAACAATGTGATGGGTCATACCTAAATTTTCTTTTAATCAAGATCGATGATAAATATGATACTTACCAAAAGATAAACATTGTGATCAATATAATTTAATTAATGAAAATAGACAATGGAAAAACAATGAAACCGTAGAGAGGATCATAACATATTGTTTATAATTAGTATAAATAATTAAAGAAATAACTTGTTATAAAAATTTCCCTGTTTATGACTCTGATAATAGATATATATTGTTCTATCATTTCTTTGTATAAATCAAGAGAATATTCCCTCTAGCGGTGATCTATATGGATTCCACAAATCTACGAACATCGTGATAGGAATATGTGGGTGCTATCATGCAAGATCCTATCACTTGCATCATTCTCCTTTGATCACAAAGAGACTCATATAAAAATAAATTTCCGTTAACTTTATTAACTAGAGGGAGAATGATGGAGGAAGTTCACACTATCTTCTTGGGAGCATTCTTGGAGAAGGGTTATCTTTATGTCTTCAGAGGATTATCCAAATTTATTGTGCATAATTAAACAAATGAATTTTATCTCTTCAAAAACAATATAATTGGATTTATATATCACTACGGTTAGAACTAATAAATTTCACAAGTTCCCCTTATTATTTATGTAATATCTTGTGTAACCTCATGTCAGAAATATTAATAATAATATCACATACAAGACATGTGGTTAACTTGTGAATGAAATTAAATATTATTTAGTCAAATAATATTCAACAAATATTATTTCTTACTAGACCATTAATCTTGGTCCGATATTCCTACACAATATATATTGGGCCATGAATAATAACTATTTTTTTATTAAATAGATATAATTCCTTGTTCTCCAATAAATAAATAAATATTATATTCACAAAAATAGAGAATGAATACATATTAAATATTCCGCTAACATTATATTCACTTGAATAACTAGTAATAGAAAATATGTATTCATGAAAACATGATTAATTATTAAACAAAATGCGTGAATAATATTTATTAAAATTTTTAAATAATAAATAATAATATATTAGTTAACCAAGATTTTGAATAAAATTAGTTTGTGATCCAACATGCCTCTTTGTTAGTGGAATTATGTGAAGCAGCCTAATGTGCAAGGTTAGCATCTAGGAACATGCCAAGAACCCATAGCGAAATATGTTAATGATGCAACCACATAATACCTTATATTGATGCTTACTATGTATTATAATCCCTTTAACATGATATCTCTAATCAGTCAGGTTGCATGCTGATTCCATCAACCTATGTGCTTGATGTATCTTTATTTGACTACCTAGAAATTAAAATATACTATAGAACACTGTGGCCATGGATTTTTTAGGCTACATCAGTTCCATCAAAGGTACTAATATATTATCTTTCATTAATGAAGAGAAGGGACAAATACTTTATCTCATTATTCACTAATGCAAAATTACCAGTGAAACACCAAACGTATCCTACCTTAACAAGAACATATGTCATTACAGTTTTCATAAACACATCAAACTAAATAGCTCAGAATAAAAATTAATAATAATTTTAGAGTATAAGGATCAATAAACATGTACAAAGATAAGAATATCTAATGGAATATATAAATGTGTATTTTATACTTGTGTGTCTCATCATCATAATATCCAAAACTGGATATTATCAAGGGAGTACACCATGAGAAGGTGCATCAAATGCCTTTGAGTCTCGATCCATGATATCCTATATCATTTCCCCCCTCAAATGATATCATCTAGATATAGAACATATATTTAAGAATATTGTTGTTGCACTTATGGGTTCTCATCATAATGGGAAACTATTATAACCTTTCTTCATGCCAACTACTCTAGGAACATTATCACAAACAATGTTACACAAAAAACTATCATGATGTGATAAGAAGGTTATTAATTTTTATAACTATGAATACATGTTATCATGAATTACATATATTTTGTTTCTATGGAACCAACTCCAACAATTATGTCCTAGAAGTGCACCCTCTCCTTCCTCTAACCAGTACAGGGGTGAACAATACAAACTACAATATAGAGCATCATAATAAGCCATATGTATAATCACTCGAAATATATAATTATAATGTAATTCAACCAAATATATTTGTTTCTCCCAAGATACTCCAAAATCAAGGATTAAAACTCTAACAATGTCCTCTATTACCTGTATAGTATGCGCGGACAACCCTTCAGTCTAAGGGTGGTGGGTTGTGATGAAAATAAATTATTATCCATGTTTCCTCTATAGAACCTACCAGAATAATGCTGTAAAATATGTATCCCTATCTAATACAAAATTACATGAATCAACATGAAGTTTGATAATCTTATATACATAGTGCCTTCCAATCTCATTAACTGATAAGGTCTTTCGGATAGGAAGAAGGTGGGAAACATTTGACATCTATCAATGATCACCTATATTGCATCACTATATCAATATAAATTGTGAAAACCCATAAAAAATAAAAGGTGATGTTGTCTTAGTTCCACTCTAGTATAGATTATGATAGTGATAATAAATAATGTCATTGGTGCTCTGCATTCACTTTCTGATTTGTGGAACACCTGGTAACAAAACCCACTATCTTCTTTTTTATCCTTATCCATCAGTGTTAGAGGAATAAATTAGGGTACATCATGGTATGATGAGGATGATATTCGCAAGAAGTATCACCTGACTATCACATAAACTCCTCTCATATTGTAACACCCAAGGACTTTATGATATATTTAAATTTAAATAAATTCATGGTCTTTGATAGATTGAGAAACATGAAACCACAATCCTCAATTATAGTAAGTGAAAAATTAAATTCTAACAAAACTATAATGAAATGCACATTTTAATATTTTATGGAATAGAAATTCAAATTTTTTAGGCTGAATATAAATTTTGAATTTGGTCAATATAACCCTAGATAGAATTTTTTGAAATCATCCATAACAAATAATCTTTTATTAATGATTGAAAATGTAGTATTTTAAATAATGTATTATAATTTTTATAACGAATGATTTATTGACTATCAATTTTGATAAATAATTATGAGATCATTTAGAGGTCATTTTTTTCATTTAATTTTTTATTTTATAGGAAGTAATTTTTGTTTAAAAATGCATAACATCTATCCATTTAAATTAATTAAAATAATGTTTAATGATTAATTTTTTGAAAAGGTTGGTGCCGAAGCCTCATTTATTATTAAAGCATTGAAAAGAGCTATTTTAACTGGGTAGAGGGAGACCCATTACATATCCCAAAGGCCCAGTGGAAATTTAGCCCATTGTATGGCTCGTAGGCCCAATTTTCTGTGCCAAGGCCCATTATGTGAAGAGTACTACTATAGTACCCACACTGATATAGTTCTGCACAGTACCTGCTGCTGCTACAGTACCCTGCCAACACTGTAGTGCCCTGCCACTGCTATAGTGTCACCACTTCTATAAGATGGTATTATATTTACTATATGGATATAAATAATTTTTAATATAAATCAATAATATTAGGTATAATGTTAAACTCAATATTTTTCCATAATTATTACAATAAAAATAAATAGTTAATCACATTGGTTAATGTTAAAAGGAGGTTTTTAGTGTTATATAAGATTGTGTTAAAATTAATTTCCAACACATATAGGTTTATTATTTCATAAATTGGAAATAATATTTAAGATCCTTGGGTTCAAATTATATAATAATTATCTTGTAATTTTATACATAAAGAATTTATTACCTAGGATGAAAACTAGTTACCGTGGTGAAAACTAAAATTGTAAAAGTTTGTAAACATAGATTATATAAGAAGAAAACATTTAAAAAAATTATTTTTATAATGGGTATGATTTTTTTTACAAAATATTCCATCCATGCAATTATTTATAAATTTTGGATACCTTTTTGGTGAGAGAGACTTCCCATTCTTGAATAAATTTGGATATTTACTAAAAATGTCAGTCATCCTAATTTATAAAAGGGCACTCAGTCCCCTCATTTTTTCAGAAAACTCAAGCCCATTGGATCCACTACACTCACAAACACTTTCTCCCTAAAATAATTAGTCAAATTTTATAGATTTTGTTTATTTTGAAAATACCAATCCTAGGGTATTTAAGAAAATATACAAAGAATATTTCTCTAAAAGTTGTCATCATCTTAATAATTATTTTTTATTTTCCTTCTTCTACTAAAACCATTAATTATTTTTTACCACTTAAAATATAATAACAATATTATATAAAATATTATATGATGTTATTACATTTATTTTATAACCTATATCCTTCACATCATAGATCAAATGCAATAAAAAGTCATCAATCCTGTGCACGAGGGACTACAGCCTCAAGAACTGATGTAACTCATTTTCCACCAGAAGCTATAATAGTTGGATATAATGATGTAAATAATATATATATAATATTTATGATATCATTATAATTAATAATTTATTATATCACATATAACTTATTAATTTTATTTCATTTAAAATATGATAATGACTCTCTTAGGTACGGTGGAAGTCCACCTCGTGAAGCGATGTGTTTATTTTTTCACATATTTATTACATTGAAAAAATAAGGATAAATTAAATAAATATATGTGATATATACGAAATTATATCCATTCTAGGAAATTAATATATTATCCACTACCTTAAAAATTCACATATTATGGGAATAATATCAGACTCCGAAATTCATGTGTATTGCCTATAGGGAAATGCCAAAGATACATGTTACCAGACTAACATTATTAGGAAAGGAAAGCTCATAATTGGTTATGACACCAACATTCTACAGACCTAGGGGGCGGAAAATATGGTAGATAACATATTTAAAGGAAATGGGGACATAAATAAATCTATCATTATTTTCAATAGTATAAATGTCTTTCCTTATAATTTCAATCATGTTGTATGGGGAGAGGCATCGGGCCACCAATATTTCACGACCCTTTAATTCCAAGATCTGAATAAAAAGATAAGTATAAATTTTTGATTAAACACATGAAATAATAAAAATAATGAAATATTATTAATAATAGTGTGGTAAAATGTTAAAATAGGATCATATATGATATTATAAATTTTAATGAAACTTTGTTTCAAATTAGTAACATGATTAAAACAACTATTCTATAGGTTTAATAATTTTCAACCAAAAGGATGTGTTAGTTAAGGTATTTCTCCTCAATTTAAATCTCACTGATACATATTTTTTAATATGAACCTATTCAATTTTATGAGGGGTATATACTACCACTTAAATGTATTTAACTTGAATATCTATTTATTCATGATGTTCAACATTTCATTCCATGTTTATTATTTAAGGGTTTCAAATTTAAAAGTTACCAAAGTGGAGAACATTACATTACAATCACACTTTTTTTTATTGTTAAATTTCTCTTGAAATAAGAACTTTCTTGAGATCATTTTCCTTATAAATTACATCTATTTGAAATATCAATGTTACTCTATCATAGATATGATTATTTTATAAAACATTTTAAATTACTTCATAAATTTTCTGCTTTGAAATTTATTAGATTATTTAAATAAATATTGATAAATATATATTATTGAATCAATAAATTTATTAAATGATAATCAAAATAATTCATGAATTAAATTAGGTAGTAGATATATAAGTAATGATTTATAGATGTAGTGACTAGAGGGGCCTGCAATTGATGCATTAATAGTTCTCAAACGAAAAATAAGTTGGCCATTATAAGTGGGTGTTTACTCATAGTTTTAAACATTGTTGTGAAATAACTTGACAATAGAGGAATAATGATTCTTGAGATCATGATTTACAATAATTAAGATTTTTCTTCATTAGTATTTTAATTTTCATTTTTATCCATGGTATTTTCACATTGAAATTATCTTTCTATTCATTTAATTATTATTTTATTAATCAAATTGTATCTGTATTCACTTATTTACATTTCTATATTTGTTATTCCTTTTCTCATGCTCATGTTATTGAATAATTGGAATGTGTATTTAGTTATATAAAATTACATATTGATTATTATTTATTTACTCATGATATATTCCATTATATGTAACCTATACTGAGAATTTTTGATCACCCATATTTTGATCCATTTCCCCATGATATGAAGAATATTTATTTGAATGAGTTTCATGCATTATAAAGTTTTACTTTCATTATGTTCTACATATTTTCTCCCATGTGAAATGAGTATTTTACCTGTATCTAACTTTTTAAAATTACTAAAATAATCATTCCTTTTGGATTTAACTTCATGTATCTACGAAAATGAAATAAAGCATACCCTGGCTCCGAGTTACTGATTTCAGGGTAGTTAGAGTTGGTATCTGATTAATTTTATGTAGAAACTATGGAAACATGATTACAGAAAACATAGATTTGGAAACATAACCCTATGGTATAATTTGAAGATATGTATAAAATAAGTTAATAATGTTTTGGTGTAGAAATATATTAAGTTCATTTTCGTAAAACTAAATACTTTTTAGGAAACTATAAGTGGACATGGTCTAGAAATAGTTTTACCTAGGAGTAATAACTCAAAAAGGGACCAATTGGTCTTCACCTAATCATCAATTGGTGCATGAAAATGGTCCTTACTATGTAAAGTCTTTGTTACTACTAAGGGATATTATTAGGATAATTCAAATTTTCATTAAAACCCATTATTAAGGATTTTAATATAAATATGTACCCAAATAAAAAATGTTTATGATTCCCTGTTTAAAAATGCACACATTTTTAATTTATATTAGGTTTTATTCAATATTTGAAATTATAAATTATGATTTAAATTCATAATTTTATGAATTAATCCAATATATTAATTTTTTTAGAAATGAAGTCTTTATGGATAAATGGTATCTATACTCATGTTAAATTTAGAGATTTCACTGATGATAAAATCAATACATCTCATATTATAATTGAGTAGATCAAGGCTATATTAGAGTAATTTAATTAATTTATGTCAAATATCCTTTCTTGATGGAGAAAAATGTTGTTTCACATCATGATACTCTTATATAGAATCACATCATGAAATAAAATACCCAAAAATTTAGTGGTTCTACTAATATTATTGTATCTGAGAAATGGATTAAGTCCCATGAGAATATATTATTGTAATTTTGATGCAATAAAGAGGAAATGGTTTTAACTACAGTATAATTACTCAACGGTGATACTGATCCATGGTTGTTATTCTTCCAGAATACGTGTGAGGAAGAGGAAATATATCAAATTTAATTAAATGATTTTAAAGAAATATTCTTCTGAAAAATATCTCCCTTAATGGAAATGAACTAAAATGAATAGAAAGATCCTAAGATTAAATAAAAAGGAAAAAAAAGTGTTTTTGAGTATGAGGGTACCTTTATAAGGCAATACATTCATGATACAGATTATATACACAACATAGAGTGAAATATTGACCATTTAATTAAAGATCTTATTCCAAGTCTCTCAAGGGTGGTGGTATCTCAAAAAATTTCATCATATGATGACATTGTATTGTGTGCCATAAAAAAATAAAATGAATTTTCTATATCCTTTATGTTCCAGAGAAATCAAGAAAATATAAATATGAATGATAACCAAGAAAAGGGGAATATATGAATGTAGAATAAG
The DNA here is from genome assembly GCA_963277665.1 of Viscum album. Taxonomy (NCBI): domain Eukaryota; kingdom Viridiplantae; phylum Streptophyta; class Magnoliopsida; order Santalales; family Viscaceae; genus Viscum; species Viscum album. Next base: position 18,506,701 of record OY728155.1, read on the forward strand.
GGAATAAAGAAATTTACATCATGTGATAATAGTTGGAAGAATCCGCGAGGAAAATACTTTAATAGCTTAGGAGTTTTTTATAAGTGTGGTGATAAGGTTAATCTGGAGAAATATTGAAAAGGGATGATATAATGAATTATTATCATGTCATTAAACTATAATGAAATGGGGTGTTATTCAACACAATTTAAGTGTAAAGGGAACATGCCATAGAATTTTCTTGAGTAAGAAGGCAAAGATTATGACATCACTACAGTCATGGATGAAGTTCCCAAAGATGTGGTGGAAGGTAAATTAATCCTATCTTAAAATTTATCTATGTTATATTTGATTCTAGATGTTTACACACTTTTATATCTCCAATATTTTCAAAGAAAATTAGATATATCCATTTCACATCAAGAAGGGAAGACATATTCAAGTGGAGGTTAATAAAAAGCTTGCTAATTGGATTGACAAATAGTTTATGATCCTAATGAGAGGCTTCAATGATGGGAAAATCAGTAAAGAATAGAATATTTGAACCTGGGAAAAAATGGTGTCTTACTTTGAAGTTGTTATCGACAAAGACCCTGATGCTAAGGTATGGATTATGAATTGGAAACATTATAGAGAGTAAAGTACCAATAGGTTAAGGCTATGCTTTGATGACTTTTCTATCCCTTGTGAGGTTTCGCCTCCTGACTGATTGGGACTAGTTTCTAACTTTTCCTAGAAAGTGAGTTTATTAATAAAAAGATAATTTTCAGTCAGTCCCTTTTATATTAATAAGGGATATACTAGATATAAATCCTTGTATAAGACTCAATGGAATAAGGATGTGTCTGGAATTTACCACTATAACATATTAATGTTCTCTATTTAATAACTTTATAATCATACCTATCACTGAATTTAATATTATCCTTGTTATGGGATGTCTTTTAAAATTTTATTCTAATATAGATTTCAAGGATAATAAATTTAAAACATTGGAGGGAGATATAGAATTCTTTATCATTAGAGAGAATACTTCATAATATGAGTCGTGTCTCGATACACCACTAGTAGATATTCGAAATGATATTCATGTGGAGGTAGAGAACAAAATATATTTGTATGGATAAGAAAATCAACAAATTGATGATGTTCCTATTTTACATGAATACATTGAAATATTTCATGAGGAATTACTTTAAAATCAACTAGAGATTCAGGTTGAGTTTTCCATTTCATTAATCCATGATACATGAACAATATAAAAGACTCTATATAGAATTGTAACACCATGATATTTTCATTAGATATATTTTCTAAAAAAATAATTTTATTTCTTTGAGGTATTCTACTACACGTAACACCGACTTAGCTTGTGTTACCCACAACACAGAGTTTCAATGCGACATAGTTTTTTATTTAAACAAGATAATAACATTGCTAATAAATTATAGGTTATGAATAGTATTAACTAAATTATGAAAATATAGGGTATATAAGATGAATTTATTATTTATCAATTATTTAGAAACGAAAATACATATTAATTGATTATAAAGGAATTATTTTTTTAGTGCTCTAAAAGTTTTAATGTATTTATAAATTAAATTAAACAAAATTAGTGAATTATAATAATGAAATGAATTGGTTATATATTCTATAATATATTATTATATTCATCTAATATATTTTACAGGAATAATATATGAATAAATATTATTCAATGAATAAAAGATATATTTTTTAAAAGGGTAATATTACCACCTTTAGGGGAAACCCAATTTAAAAAATATATTTGGAAACATTTATAATTTTTATATAATGAATTAAAATTATTCTTGGAATGTGGAATATCAAAATTTAATTTGGTGAAATGTTTGATATTTTTCTGTTATGTTTCATGAATAGTGAAAATAATAATTTTAATGAAAACTGCATTTTTATTTTAAAGTATTCACTGGGTCAAATAATGTTTTGGATTATTTTTAAATTTTAATTAGTTCATTTTTATTTTAAATAATGGGTTTTAAAAGGATTTTATAAATGAATTTATTTTATAAACATTTAATGTTTTAGGAAGACATAATTTTGGAAATGATTATTTATAGAAGTTTACATGTTTTATTTTATATTTAAATATTTAAATTCTATGTTTTGAATTTTGAAAAATGGATGAAAAGTTTTGATTCATAAGGTCCAAAATTATAAAGTAAGTCCTTTTTATTATTTGGCTAATATTAATAGTAACCATGATAATTTTTTTTACCACTATAAATGTTAATTTAGGTAATTTATGATAAAAATAAAATTATAAAGACTATAAAATGACCAAAAAATGGTAAAATTTTAATGGATGAATTAAATAAGACACTTAGTACTAAGGGAAAAAATTAAGTCATTTAAAAGACACTTTTTACTGAAAATGACTTGTAAAATATATGAGTAAAATAGAGACAAAAAAATGTCATTTTATTTGTCTTTATTTCCCCTCATGTGTCAACATGGGGAAACATTTATAATATGAATGAATATGAATGATAATTTTTAAATTAAGAAACATATTTTTTGAAAAAAAATTATTTTTGACATTTTGGACTACTTGGATGATATTATGATATTTAAAATATTTTTTTTAAAAAGAATTTAATGATGACACATTCATGTTTTAAATAATATATCTTTTTTAATATGTGGTTATTCAGAATGAAAATTAGACTTTCTATAGTAATTTTCATTCTATGATGTTTTTTTATCTTGTAATTTTATTTTCAATTTTTCGGAAATAAAAAGTTATCCTAAATGATTATACAATTTCAATGTAGTGTTTATACTAGCAAAAGACAAAAACATCATATGATTTTAATTAAAATTATAAAAAATTTTAAAATACCCAAAATAATGGATAAATATTTTTGTTTATTCATATATCATCCATTTTTTCCCAAGGGTTAAATTTATGACCATTTGGAGCCACATAGGAATGAATAATACCCAGATAATATTTTATTTAAATGGAATTCAAGTTCTTCACACTATATGATTTTAATTAATAAACAATTTTCATTATATGGTTTTCCATATTTTTTAGAACATTAATTTTAAATTTAAATATTATAAATTTATATACTTCATATATATTTATTTATAAATTTTCAGTACCATATAATTACGATAATTTCTTTAACAATGATAATGCAATTATTATCTAATTAATGAATAAATCAATTTAGTGATATTAAAAATATAAAAATAAATAAAATTTTAGTTAATTAATGAATAAATGAATTTTATAGATAAACATGACCAATTATGGATACAATAAAATATATTTTTTATAATTTATCTTATTTACTTGATATTTTAAAAAACCAATGAATTAAATAGCTTTGAAATTGACACTATTGAAATTTTATGAAAATAAGTTTTTATTAAATTATTTAAAATTCATAAAACATCATTAAAAATACCAAAAAATTATAATTTTGTCTCAAATGTTCTAAATTTTTCATTGATGGTAAAATTAACATCAAATAAGTAAGAGCTACAATCATTTAATATTGTAAAAATAGTTACCTTAGGTGAAATTAAAATCATTTAACTAAGGGTTAATTAAAATGATAAGGTTTAAATAAATATAAAAACTTCTGTACTATATATTATTCGATGATATTATGACCTTAGATCATATAATATTATAATATGTGATATTGTTTTGTATTTAGACTCATATTTAATTTATTTGTAAAAAATTGTTTTTCAAATTTCAACGTTGCTCCCACCATAGTTATAAAAACGAACCTAATCTCTAATTTATTCACAACTCTTTGAGACTTCAATATCAGAAATACCCCCATTTCCCTTATAAACCTCCATATACACATTCTAGAGTTTCTCTTCTCAAAATACCTACTCTAGTGTCACTAAGAGGAGATCTATATAGATATCGTCGAGGAAGTGGTAATCTCTTGACTCTCTGAATATCATTTCTTCCTATACATCTTCTTCCTTTATTATTACCATTACAAATCCATACCTCCAGTATCAACTATATACTGATATTTAATTATGATTATGGAACAACCATATTCCATCTTTTATCCATCATACAAAAAATGAAATCACCACATGTGTGTACGTACGACCTACCGTCTCCACGCCATGGTGTTATATGTTTTTCATAGACATTGTACTTGGATGGTTGTAATGATCGAAATAATAACTATATAGGAATATAATAACATTATATTGATTATGTAATAATATATACATCATAAACTTCGACAAAATTTCCCAATTAAAGGAATATATTGTCGCACGTGCATAGGTACGACCTACCATCTCAACAACATGATGAGATTAATTCCCCATGATCACTATTAAAGAATTATTATTTAAATTTATAGACTGAAGAATATGATATATATTACCATAATTTTATCCTTTAAATGAATGAACTATATTCTACGTGCAAGAATAAGAACATATCTGAAAAAACATTTGTTAGAAAATGAAGTAGTTAACACCTGAAAGAATAGTAATAATGAAATATTATTAAATGGGTGATAATACGATTATATATGATATATTAAATATAATTATGTATCTCTAGAAATTTAATAACATCCTATAATACATTATACATGAGTTCCTAACACAGTCAATGGAACCAATACCAAGGCAAGGGATAATTTTGTAATCCCATTATTAACTGAGATTGTTTACACATAAGTATTTACTGAGGAATATTTACCATCTATGCCCATGTTACTTTAAAATGTATTATATATTTTTTAAAAAAATTATTACAATTTTTTTAAATTCATTTCATCCATTTTTATGTTTTTATTAAATGTTTTGGAAGGAGCATTTTATCATTTTCCTAACAAGGTACTTTTTGAAAGTTCAAGAAAACTATGAGAAGATTATTTTCTTTTAACTTATATGACATGAATGAATTTTTATGATTTCATGTTTTTTTATTTACTTGAAGCTTAATGTACAAGTTTATAATTTTTATTTTTTGATAAATTTTTTTCTTTAAAAGTTGTGCGACATTTTATTACAATAAAAGTTTATCAACAAAAAATGATATTTTACTTTAGAATTATTTTCAAGTAAAATTTAAAAATTATTTTCCATCTAAGATCCTGTTATTTGATGTTAAATATTCATGAATAAGGATATGTTTTAATTATACAATCCTTATTATTCATATTATTTTATTATTTTTATGATGGAATGATATTTATGAAATCAATTTTTTTCATGGATCATGTTTTAATAGAATGATGTTTATGAATCCCATTTATTTTCATTAGTTTTGATATGATGAATAAATTATGATTTGTATAACACATGTGTATGGTTTTCATTGTGTGAAGGGTGTGACATATATCTCCCCAATATGAATTGGATAAATATATATATCTCTTGAGATAGAAAGGACATGAATGAAAAATGATCTCGGTTTAGTAATAAAGGGATGTAATGGGAACTAAACGCACTTCAGAAATATAGGGGTGAAATTAGGGGTGAAATCAGGTTAGTAAAGGACTTTTTCATATATACTCGTTATTCCAATGAGACTTTAATTATATGGAAATTATTTTTCTATGGTTATGTGTATTCCACAATTCTATGTCTTATGTTATGATCTCAAGGAGTATGTTCTTTAGGAACTTCTATGATTTATCCCATGATGGTATATTCTGATTTTTGATAAACAGAATAAAATTTTAAAATGTTTCTCTTATGATCATATGTCTTATTATTATGATTGGATTGATATCTCCCTTATTTAATCTTACTGAGAATCTGTTCTCACCCCTTTTTCTGTCACTTTTCCCTAGCATATGAAGAAGGGTATTATATAAGATGTATCAAAAAGGGGTTCAAATTATGATGGAAGAATCAGAATACAATATAGATGTTTTAGTAATCGGTTGTTTGTGTTTCCAAATTTCTAAAGATGCTAAACTAATACGGTCTTTGGGCGTGAGTTTGTGTAATATATAGTGTATTTGAAGAAAAGGGTTTAATATCCATGTATGTTAAGATTGGGTTGTTATAGTTGGTATCAGAGAAAAGGTTTTTCAACCATTGGAAGCTAGGATGAGAAATATTTAGTGAGATACCAAGAAGTATTTATAAGGATATTTATATGGATTTACCTATGTATAAGTCTAAGTATAGTATACAATTATGAAATTTTGGTAATAATCATGGATGACCTACTATTAAACCTATGATGTTAAATATTGAATTAATCATCCCTTGATTATGTGTTTTTACTATTATGATTAGAGTTTCTCACACAATGATTTTTGGTTTTATTCAATAGATGGAACTTAAAGAAACCATGTTAGTTAAAATTTCGATGGAAAATGAAACAGTTATCCTCATGATAAACCTCATTCTATTAGAGTTGAAATGGAAAATATCATTGTTATTCTCAATGATAATTATCAATATATGAATAATATTGAATTTATAAATGATCAATAGAGGGAACAAAATTCAATTGAGTACTTCATGAGGCAATGTCCACCTTCTTTCAGTGGGTCTTATAATCAAACTGCTTATTAATAATGGATTTGTACTACTAAAATGATATTCTCTGTTTTCCAATGTTCATAATGTGATAAATTCATTCTGGATATTTATCGGATAGAAGGAGAAGTGGAATTGGGGTGGACTATAATCTACAGGACAAGGTGACAAGGTGAAATTGAATCCATGGATTTAGATTAGTTCAATAACATATTTTTCAATATGTACATTCCTCATATTCTTCATATGAAGATGAAAAAGGAGTTCCTTGAGATTTATCAAAAGGATGATGAATCCATTAGCACTTACAAGGAATATTTTACAAGACTCATGTGGTATTCTTCTTGTATTATCATCCGTCCTAAAACTAAGGGTGATTGAATCTTTAGTGGTTTGAAACCATGTCTTCGAAGAGAATTATCCACAGGATACTTCGGTAATTATGAATTGATTATGTGTTGTTCTATCAAGGTGAAATGGAGTAGGAGTTATATATCAATATAATGGTTTTATTAATAAATGAATGATAGTGTTTAATGAATATTATAAAAACTATGGTGAAAAAGATGGGAGTCTCTTTTTACTCAATGTGTTGAAAAAAGCATGGTGGAGATTGTCTTAAGTGGATCGATAAATTTTTCATACGTGGGAAAGAATATCATCGAGAAATTAACTTTTTAAGTGATGATAAAATGATATCTAATAATGTGAATAGATAAAAGTATACACATAATGAACCTCCCACACTTCAATGTTCCAAGTGCAAGGAAAATGGTCATTATGATAACCAATGCCCTGATCAAAGAGTTATCGATGATAATCATCTTTAGAAACCTATTAAGGACAAAAACAAAGGGAAATATCATTAAATAACTATTAATGATATGGAGTACGAAAACAAAGTGGAAGAATGACTGAGTTTTTATCTATTGGAATTCATTAATATTTTTGTAGAAGGACTTTTAAAAAAAATAGTGAAATTTCTAAGGGATGATCCACTATAGATTTTCTGTAATTATTTGAAAGCATATGTTGAATAGTGTTGGTAACCATGAAATGTGATTGTGATATATTTAAAAAAATGATTAAGGAAAGGAAAACACTTAATATGTGCATACTATTGGGATAATGAAATAAAGGGATCCTTGATTGTGTTAATGACCTTTACACAAATATAATTAAAAAGTGGTTTGTTATATCATGGATTGAGTTTATATAATTTTTGGGATTTATAGATTGTAGAAAGTGTAAATTTTTTAAAGGAATAATGTTTTCACTTATGTTTTATGGTAATTTAGGTTATTATCATGTTTCTAGAGAATAATGGATAATAGTTTTCACATATTTAGTGTGTGACAATTAAGAGTTATGTCACGTTTTTTGTGGGATTAAGAATAAGTTGAATTTGGAAATTTTTTTAACTCATTTAGATTGTTTTTTATTATGTATTGTTCAAAAATGTAACAATTTATAAAAAAATTTGATCTTTAAGTATTATATTTTCATATGTGGAATTATGAATATTGGATAACATATGTTATCATTTTTTTGTGATTTTAAGACAGATGAAATAACCTATAATTTTATGGATCTCATGATCTACTAATATTTCAGGAATAAAAAATTCACTTTCATTTCATGGAATAATATTTTATGTGGAAATTATTCAAGGAATAATAAAAGGAGGAGATTATGTATAATCATGTATGTATTTATTCTCATGAAAAATTCTTAAACTCTAGGTAAAGGATGTTGAAACCAAAAATTTTATCCTTGTACATCATTTTCTGATGAATCAAATGGCCCCATCAATCCTCACAAATTTATGGATTTGTGATTCTTATATTTCTCCTGAACATTTTCAATATTTCTCACCATCAGAACATGATAGTTTGATTTATCATCCATGTCAATGTTTTCAATTTCCACCAATGTTCTCTTATGTTGAAACCCAGTTATGAGTTACTTGGGTAACTATTATGTTTCTAAATTTCCTTTTTAAAAGTAAGTCTTATGATGCCTTTTTACGACGCGGGTTTCTATGAAAGGAACTTTCAAGTATTAAACTTTTGGTAACCTAGATGAAGTTCAAGGGGGAAATTAATTTTATGGGGGTAGAATGTAACCCCCAAATATTTTCATGAGATAAATATTTATAAAAATAATTTTATTTCATTAATGTCATGTGTTACCCATAACACCAGCTAAGCTTACATTACACGAAACATTGAGTTTCTAAAAAACATCATTTTTTATTTAAAAAAGATAATAATCTATCATTTAAATAATTGTTTATGAATATTGTTAAATAATATATGAAAATTTTGTGTTTGTAATATGAATTTATTATTTACCAATTACTTAGAAATGAAAATACATACCAATTTTATATAAAGGTAATATTTTTATTTTTTATGCACCTAATGTTATATTATATTAATAAGTTAAATTAATTATAATTAGTGAAATATAATAATTAAATAAATATGTTTTGTATTCAGTCAAATATTATTTATATTCATCCAATATATTTTATATGCATGAGATAAAAATAAATCTTATTCAATGAATAATATTTTATATTTTTCAAATGAGTAATTTTACAACCTTTTAATAGAGAACCCATTTTAAATATAATTTTTGATAGTTTTATAGTTGTTATTTGAAGAAGTAAACTTATTATTTGAAATTAGGATATCAATATTTACTTTGGTTAAATTGTTCATATTTTTCTATTATGTTTCATGGATATTGAAAGTACCAATTTTTAATGAAAATTGTTTTTTTATTTTAAGGCATTATAAGGAAAAATTATGTTTTAGATTAGTTTTAAATTTTAATTAATTTATATTGATTTTAAATAATTTTTTTCAATAGTATTTTATGCCTGAATTTATTATAAAAATATTTTATGTATAAAAAACATCTTTTCAAAAAAATAGTTTTTATTGAAGTTTACTAGTTTTAATTTAAATTTATTTCGTAAAATAATGTGTTTTGAATTTTGGAAAATGGATGTAAATTTTTTATTGATAAGGTTCAAATTTAGTATGTAGGCCCATTTTATTTTTTATCCTATATGAACAGGAACCATGGTAAATTTCATTACCATGGTAAAGGGTAAATTGGGTAATTTAGGATAAAAATAAAATTATAAAGACTATAAAATGACCCCAAAAAATAGTTAACTTTTATTAAACTAATTAAATTATACCTTTTACATTTAAGGACCAAAATTAAGTCATTTAATAGAAACTTTTTCATGAAAATTACTTATATAATATTTAATTCAACAAAAAGACACAAAAAGTCATTTATTGTCTTTACTTTCCCTTATGTGTCCAATGGAACAAAATTTTTATTTTGAATGAATATAAATGAACATTTTTAGCTTAAGAAACATATTTTAATGATATAAATTTATTTTTGATGTTTTCGACTACTTGAATAATATTATGATATTTATAATATTTTTTTAATTAGAACTTAAAGTTGTGACATTCATGTTTTAAACAATATATCATTTTTAATATATGATTATACAGATGATAAATTTGAATATAAATAGTCATTTGGAATTTATGATTTTTTTCTATCATGGAATTTTATTATTAAATTTTAGTAAATTAATAATTTATATAAAGGCTAATACAAGTAGAATAAAAATAAATACAATGATTTTAATTAAAATTATAAAAACTATTAAATGATCCTAAATAATGTATAAATCTTTCTAGTTGTTTATATCATGTACATGGTTTTTCAAGGGTTGAATTAATGGCCATTTGGATCCACATGTGTATTAAGAAGACAATTATTATATTTTATTTAAAAGGAAGTCAAGTTGTTCACTATATAGGATTTTAATTAATGAAATATCTTAATATATAGTTTTCCAAATATTTTCTTTGAACAGAGATTGTAATTAAAAATCTAAAAAAATTACTTTCTTTATAGAAATTTGTTTAGAATTTTTAGAGAAAATATAATTATTTTAATGGCTTTAACAACGATAATGCATTAATTATCTAATTAATGAATAAATCAAATTAATGATATTAAATATATTAAAATAAATTATATTTTAGTTAATTAATTTAAAAACTTAATTTTCAAGATATCCTTTACCCATTTATGTATATAATAAAATATTTTGTTCTAATTTAACTTGTTATCTTGATATTTTCCAAAATCCATGAATTGAATAGTGTCTAAACTGACACTATTGATATTTTATCACAATAATGATTTCATAAATTATTTAAAGATCATAAAACGTATTTAAAAAAACAAACTAATTATAATATTTTCTAAAATGTTCTAAATGGTACATTTATGGCATAATTTACTTCAAATAAGTAAATGATACCGTCTTTTAATATTGAAATATTAGTTACCTTGGGTAAAATTAAAATATTTTTACTGTGGTTTAATTAAAATGATAAGGTTTAAATGAATACCAAAACTATTATAAAATATATTGGTTGATGATATAACAAGCTTATGTAATCTAATATTATAATTAATGATATTTCTGTGGTATTTATAATGAGATTGAATTTACTATAAATTAATATTTTTAGAAATTAAAAAGGTACCCCACCTCAATTAAAAAAGGGTACCTCCTCTCTCAATTCTTCAAAAATAATTGGTCATTTAATATCATCCATACCTTACCCATTTCTCTCTTAATAATCCCTATAAATATTCTATTAGTGATTTTCTTCTCAAAATACCAACTCTTATGTCCCTAAGAGGAGATCTAGAGAGATCTCGCCAAAGAAGAGGTAATATCATCTATCGACTCTATCAAGATCATTTCTTCTTATACATCATATACCATTTTTTTACCTTATAAATTGATAACTCTATTATAACCTATATAATGATATGTTATTATGATTACAGAATAACCATATTCAATCTTTTATCTGTCCTATGAAAAATTAAATCACCATGCGTGCGTACGTACATATTACCATCTCCATACAGTAGTGTAATTTTTTCCATAACCACTATAATTGTATTGGTGTAATGATGAAAATAATAACTATATATGACTATTATAACATGATATTTATTCTGTAATAACATAAAAATAATCCACTTCAACACCATTTCACAAATAAGGGAATGATATCATCACTCGTGTGTGCGTATAACCCATCGCCTCCACGATGCGATGCGATTTATTCTCCATGATCATAATTATAGAATGATTATATAAATTTATAGAATAAATAATATGATATATATTAGTTTAATATTATTATGGAAATTATATGACTACATTCTATGTTTAATAACCCTAACTTATACAACAAAACATGCATAAGAAAATGAAGCAGTTAACACCCGAAATAAGTGCAATAATGAAATATTATTAAACGGAAGATAATATTATAATATATGGTATCATAAATATAAATATAGTGGAGTAAGTTAATAAGATTATTTATTCCATTATATAATATTTTCTGATATGTAATAAAGATCCCAGACCTAAGGTAAGGGGTAATTTCAGAATCTCATTGTTATCCAAGATTGATTATATATAAGTATTTTCTAGGGTATATTTAACATCCATGCACATGTTACTTAAAAATTTATTAAAAAAGTTTTTGGCCATTTTTATTAAAAAAAATTAAAGTTAGTAATACCCATTTTTAATTTTCTATTAAAATTTTTGAATGAAATATTTTTTCATTTTTCTAACATGTTAATTTTTGACTTTTTGAAAAAAAAAGTATGAGAAGAATGTTTTATTTTAACTTATATGTAGGGAATATTTTTTACACATTCACGTCACCTTATTTTCATGAACATTCCCTTAAAATTTTACAAGGTTATTTTTAGATAAAATTTTTTCTTTAAAAGTTACATGACATTTTAGTAAAAGAAAACATTTTCAAAGAAGAAAGAATATTTTCCTCATTAATTATTTTAAAGTAATCTATCAAAATTATTTATCATCTATGATAATATTTTTTTTATGTTACCTATTATTTAATAGGGATAGGATTGAAATATATTATCCCTATTATTATTATGATTTAATTATGTTTATGATGGAAAGATATTTATGAAACCCATTTCTTTTTTATGGAATATATTATAATGGAATGGTGTTTTTGAAACCCATTTCTGTTCATGGGGTTTGATATGATTAATGAATTATTTTCTTGTGGAACACATAAGTATAGTTTTCATTATGTGATGAGTGGAACATATATCTACCTCTAATGTATTGGATAAATATTTATATCTCATGGGATATATAAGACTGAAATGGGAAATGATCACATTTCCGTACCACAGGGCTGGAACGAGAAGTAAACTCAGTTCATTAATGCAGGGCTAGAATGAGGAGTGAAATTGGTTCAGTAAAAAACATTTTCCACTATTATGGTCTTGGAAAAGACCCTTGACTAATATCGAATTGACTTTCTATGCTTTTGTGTATTCCACAACTCCATGAATTATGTTATGATCTCATCATTCATATTCTTTATTAACTTCATTGATTTATCCCATGAAATGATATTATGATCTTTGATATCCAAGATATAAGTTCAAATGTTTCTCTTATGATATTATGACTTATGATTATAATATGATTAATATATCCCTTATCTACCCTTACTAATCAAATGACATCACCCCTTTTTTATATTTCTTTTATATGGGATATAAAGAAGTGTATTAAGAAATATGTCTCAAAAAGCTGTTCGAGTTATAAAGGAATAATATAGAGATAATGTAGATGTATGAGCCAGTTTTTTGTGTTAACTAGTTTCCAAAGACAGTAAACTAATATGGTATTTGGGTGTGAGTTTGTGTAATGAATTGTTTATTCTTCAAAAAAGGATTTAATATCCACAAAAATTAATCTTGGTTTAAAATAATAAGGGTAACTATTTAATTTTTGGAGTCAAATAAAGAATTATAGAACTTTTTTGATAGGGGATTTATTCAGACTAGTGTGTCACCATAAGGATCCCCTAATCTATTTTTTAAGAAGAAAGATGTAACCATGAGGATATGCATTGGATATATGGAAATAAATTCTTTTATGTTAAATAAAAAACTATTAACTTCCTCTTATTAGTGAATTATTTGATCAACATCAGGGAGCTCAAGATTTTTAAAGTTTTAATATTAATTTTGTGTATGATCTGTTGATATTAAATAAGAAACATATTAAAAATAAACTATTATGAACAAGTAATAGAAATTTGATGTTAATATTAATACCATTTTGATTGACTAATGCACCCTCTTTTTTATGGACCTAATAAATAGAGTATTGAAGGAATATATTTATGATTATCTTGGGTATTCATTTATGATGTCTCCGTGAATTAAAGAAGCTACATGGACCATGAAAACCAATTTAAGATCATTCTCAAGACTATAAAAATGAAATATTTATATGGGAAATTTAGTAAATCTGATTTTTGGCTTCAAGAAGTTTCTTTTCATGGACATATTTTGTCTTAGGATAGAATCTCAGTTGATCTTGAAAAGAAAACGATTGTAAAAGAGTAGACTATACACATAAACATAACTGATATATGTGTTTTCATTTGTTTGGTAGGTTACTATAAATGATTTATGCAAATATTTTCTTGATTTTCTAACCCATTAACCATGCTTACAATTAAAGGTTTTAAGTTTATATATACCAATTAATGTGAAGAATTATTTGAAGAAATTAAGGGATTATAAGTCAACAAACCAATATTGAATCCCCCATTAGAAAATGATGGGTTTGAGATAAGTAATAATGAATTTAGGTTGGTTATTGGTTGTTTCATTACACTAAATGATAATTTTATTTCATATTAATAAATTTTTTTGATGACTCTTGACCCTAACTATCCAAACCATGATATTGAGGTGGTAGCTGTACTCTTTTCTTCGATGATATAGAGACATTAACTCTATTATAAAATATGTGATATATATATAGACCATAAGATCCTGAAATTCATATTTTTATTGAAATTGACTAACATTATAGAAGAGAGGTTTATTGATCTACTCATGAATTATGTTTTATTAATACACTAGCACCCAGGGATGTAAAATAATAAAGAATATGATTTGAGAAATTTGGATCAGTTAGTTCTAACCTAAATGAGTATGAAGGTGGATCCTAAGATTATGAAACTAGTAAATATGGATATGAGTTTTTTTATGGAATGAGATACATAAATTTTTTTTAAAATTAATGAGAAATCATATTTATTATAATAGATAAAATATTCTCAATCTGATGATAAGAATTTTTAAATGGAAGTTGATATTGTGAATAATGACAAGTCAGAAGACATCATTTATGAATATGTAATTCTGAAATTGAAAAATATTTTATTTATTCCATCAATAATTTATTTGATGAGGTAATTTTTGTGTGATGCACATAGTTCAAATTAATTTATACGACTTTGCATAAAAATATGTATAGTAATTTGAGGGAATGTTTTTTTTGGGATAACATGAAGTAGGAAATTGATAATTATGTATCAAGATGGATGGTTTCTAAAGAAATAATTGTTGAGAGATAACATATTTGAGGGTTCATGAAGGATATATTTATTCTTATGTTGAAATGGGATTACATTAATATGGATACTTTCATAAGACTACTAAGTAATCCTAGAATGTATAATTCAATATGTCTTATTGTTGATTTTCTAAACAATTAATCACACATATTTTCTATAATAGATGATTTACCTTTTGAGTATTTTAAAAGGCTCTATATTAATGAAGTTACAAGACTTAATGGAGACCCTCTTTCAATTATGTCTACACATGATCCTCGATTTACATTAGTATTCCAGAAGAGTCTTAAAAAGGCTGTCGATACTAAAATTCAGTTGAGGGTAACCTTCTTTCTTCATATTGATGGAAAGTTCTAAGGGGATATTAAAACATTGGATGAAATGTTGAGTTCATGATCACTTGAATTTCAAGGAAAGTGGGTTTAGTATTTACGTTTGGTAGATTTTTTATATAACAATAGTTTCCATTCATGTATTCAAATAGCTCCATATTAAGCATTATATGGAAGTAGGTGTCATACACTAACTTGTTGGGATGAAATTGGTGAAAGGAAACATGACGACGTATAGATTCTTTAAGAGATAAAACCAATGATAAATATTATTTAGGATAATATTAAACTATCTCAAAGTCTGAATAATAGTTATATCAAAAATAAATGGAAGGATTTGGATTTTAAACTGAGAGATCATGTTTTCTTGAAATTATCACCTAGGAAGGGTATCATATGGTCTGTAAAGAAGGGAAATCTTAGGCCTATGTACATTAGACCCATAGAAATTTTAGAAAAGGTTGGAGCTGTGGATTATCAATTTTCAATTCCAAAAAGACTCCCTAATGTATATGATATGTTTCATATATCATTTTAAGGATGTAAATGATTGAATCAATCCATTTTTTCACAACTAAAAATCTAAAATTGGAACCTTATCTATCTTATTATGATGAGCCCATCCAGATTACTGATACAAGAGAGCATGTATTAAGAAATTGAAAGCATCTAATGGTAATGGATCTTTGGAGAAATGATAAAAGAGTAGAATAAATGTGTAAACTAAAGGATTATGTGAAGAATAACTAAAATCATCTATTTAAATGATAATATCCATGAAATTTCAAGGATGAATTTCTTATAAGAAATAAAAATTTAACAACCTAAGAAATTATGATATATTTACTTTTAAATACACTAAATATCTTTGATATTTTACAATATATTCAAAACCAAACCTCAATTATGGTATGAGAACATTATATTTTCATATAAAAATAAAAAAATTTAAATTTTAAAATTACAAGGAACAAAAATTCTAGTTTTCATTGATTAATATCAATTTTGAACATGGTTAAAATAATCCTAGAATTAAATTGTTAAATTATCACTAAGAAATAAGATCTTATGAACAATAAAAAATGTTTTTTTAAAATATTCATCATTTTATTTATAATAATGTGTTATAATATTTAAAACTATAGATATATTAGACATTAATTTTATGAAAATAAAGAAAAGGACATTTAGAGGTAAAAATAAATATTTACCATAAATCTGTTTATTTTCCAGGATACTATTTTTTATTTAAAAATTTAAAATGAGTATACATTTTAATTAATTAAAATAATATTTAATGGTGAATTTTTTATTTTTAATTTAAGTACTATATATCTAAGTATATGAATTTAAATCCCTTAAATTATTATTAATATTTATTCAGTTAATATAATATTATCATTGTCTTGAAAAATGCTATTCTTGGAAAACCTTATTTTTGACTCGAATTGAGGGAATATTTTAAATTAAAATTTTCCAATTATGTGAATTGAAATTAAAAAAATTTATTCTATATTTTTAATGATCATAATTAATATTATTTAATAATCTCAACGTAATTTTTTCTGATAACTATTATAAGATATATTAAATTTTAAGCGTGTTGGTTACAGATAAAATGTGGTTTTTGGTGTTATATAGTCTTCTGTTGAAATTAATTTTCAGAACATATATATTTTATTTGAAAATTTTATTTAATATTTATCATTAATGGGTCCAAATTTTTATATCAAGATAATTTTATTTTAGGAATAAATGATACAATACCTTGGATTAAAACTAGTTACCATGTTGATAACTAAAATAGTGAATGAAAGTAGATTTATATGAGAAGAGAATTTTTTGGAGGTTTTTATTGACCATTAATTCCATACACACTATTGTTTACCAATTTTGGAGGCACTTGGTGTGACAGTGACTACCCACTTTTGAATAGTTTTGGCTAATTACAAAAATGACACTTCTACTCAATTATAAAAGGGAACTTACGTACCTAACTTATTTACAATAAGGTATTCCAATGGCTTAACCAAAACCAATTATAATATTTTAAAAACATCCTTATACATATTCTAGAGCATCAATTATTCCTAAAATATAAACGTTAGGGTCCACAAGGGGAGATCCAAAGGGGGATTCTGAAAAGTGGTAATTTTCATAAAAAAATTCATTAGTTTTCTTTGTTATTTAACAAAATTTACTTATGTATTAATACATAAAATATAATAAAACTAGTGTTTAACATATTTATAGATTTTATTATGTTAAATTCATAACCTATATCCATCTCACCTTCCATAAAATAGGAAACAGAATCGTCGATCATGTATATGGCAGACTACCACCTAATGAACCTATTTAACTCTTTTATTATCAATATATACCACATTTGGATATAATTATGGATTTAATATATAAATATAATATTAGGGAAATAAATTTAATTATATAATTATATGATCACATTTTCTTTCTAAATTTCAATTATATTTAGAATTGGATAATGGCGTTTGTGCGTACAGCGGACTACCGCCTCACGAAGTGATGTGATTAGTTTTTCAATTAAAATTTACATAGAAGGTAATAAGGTAAAATTTAATATAATAACATTATATATATGAAATTAATTTTTTTCTGTAAAATTAATATATCACCCACTTCCTTACCCTCTCTCCCATTGAGGGAATGATATCGCCACTCATTCGTACGTATGACCTTCCATCTCCACAAAGCTATTCAAGTCATTTTCCATGTACATCCTTACTGAAAATGAATATAATGAGTAATTATAATATTTAGAATATAAATATATCTCTGGATCTAATGGATCTATATAATTTTTATAAGAACTGTAACTTTTATAAAATAAGGTACAAGACAAAATATGGAAATTAACACATGAAACAATGGATTTAATGATATATTATTTACAAATAGTTGGTGAAACGATAAAATATGATCATATATGATTTTATAAACATTATTTTTTTTCTAAAAAAATTAATAGAATTCAAAAAACTGTTATACATGTGGTTAAATCTTGTTCAACCAAAGGGAAGTGTGAGGTAAGGTATTTTGCCTTAATTTTTATTTCATTGAGAAATATTTGTTTATATGCACATATTAAATATTATGGGGTATATATATTGACTATTTTATGTATCTAAGATGAATAAATATTTATTTATGATGATTAATGTTTTGTATCAAATTTATTCTTCAACGGGATACAATTAAAAAGTTAAAAAATAGGTAAAAAAATATTGTACAATCTCACATTCTATTGTGATTGAAAATATTCTCTTCAAAAAACCACTTTCTTGCGATCATTTTTCATTAGAAATTATATTTCTAATAAATATATACAATATTATTTAATGTATATGATTAATTTTGCAAACTTATACCATTTATACATATAATGTGTACATTTAATGTTATTTGATTAAATGGGGATATATTGATAAATCTGTATTCATTACTCAATATAGATATTTTTTGATAAGGCATACAATTCAAGACTTAAATATATCATTAGATAAATAATGAAAGAAAATGGACATATAGTGACAGGTAGGGACTAGAATTTTATATTCCCTCAAATCATCAACATGTCTCATAATAAAAATAACTTTTCCAAATTATGTGGGGTTTTATACATAGTTTTAAACATTATTGTGAGTAGTTATGATAGTTGTGGCATCATGATTCCTAATATCTTGATGTATAATAATGAAGCATTTACTTATCTGATAATTCAGTTATAGTTTTTATCCATAATATTTTTGCATTGATATTATCTTTAGATACATTTCACCCTTATCTTATTGATTAACTATTATATGTGTTTAGTTATTTACCTTTCTATATTAATTATTCATTTCTCCCATGATCAATTTATTTTTTAAATGGAATGTTTTATAAGTTATTTTCCTTTCCATTTTGATTAAAATTTATTTACGCATGATAGGTTCTGTGGTATGTAACCCTTAATGTGTATTCCAGATCACCCATATTTTGATTCCATTCCCTTGGATATGAAGAATATTTCATTGAATGAGTTTCAAGGATTAATAACATTAAATGTTTTATGTTATATGTATTTTTTGAAATATAAAATGTGTATTATTTATTTTTCTTGTACTTGATGACTATACTAATTGTTACATTCATATTTGGCCCCTTATATTTATATGAAAATGAAATAAGGTATACACTGAATCCTAGTTGTTCGGGTCAATGTTGTTACACATATGTCTTCGAGAACCCATAAAATCCCATGAATGTGAATGATATCGTCCTCAAAAATAAAAAAACCTGGTTGTGGTTCATCGCCTGAGGCACTCTCCCTTAAGACTAAGCTCTAAATAAACCCCAAATTATATTTTCATAACCTTCCCTTCACTACTAGGCACATTAACTTCTTATGTCTGAGTCTTTTGTCTGATAGTGTTAGAAACCAAATTTCCATTCCCAAGGTATAAGGAATCTAAAAATCAAAGTAGTAAATTAAATCAAACCACCTCACATTCTATGATTCAGATTACCATGATAGAATATTCATCTAAAATATATTTGGTATTTGTATTCAACAAACACCTCTCCCAATAGATAATGCCTCTAACCATGCAAGGCATGAACCACCGCAGTATGCTCAAGATTGTGCACCAGGTAATTATGCTTATTTAGAATATTCTTGAGAGACCTCTATGATATAAATCGATCACTACACATCATAATATACCATTTATCAATTACTAACACATAATAATAAATTGTATATCCTGTTAGAGGACTAGGTAAAATCAGGACTGGGAATTAGGTAATTCTACCTTTCAGATATCAAAATGATTCTTCATAAGGTTCGTACCATATAAATTTAATTACTTTATTGGTAAAGAATATAAGATGTGTTTTAAGGTGTGAAATGTTTAAAAAATATTATAATAATATATCCCCAATAAACATCATATGTCAAGAATATTTTTAGGTTCTTCTAATGAAATCATGGATCTCACTTTCTTTAGGTCTACAGATACACATGCCTCTAAGATAACGTGACATAGGATGCGATATTAATCAATCCAAAAGTTTCATTTTTTGAGAATTTAATACAACCTATTCTATATCAATGCACTAAATATGCTTTTAATGTTATTGTAATAATCATATAGAGTATAAGAATAATCAAAGTTATCATTCATGAAATAAAGAATCTATATATGGGTGAGAAAATAGATTCATCAGGGCCTTAAAAACTATCAACACATTTTTTTTAAAATGAGAGTCATAAAAAGATATACATAATGGAAATATTAATTTTTGAAATATGAATGATATAAATACAAAGGACTGATCATACATTATAGAAGCCTGAACAAACATCAATAATCTATATGACCTTAGCTGTTCAGAGCTTGTTGAGGAGGTCTTCTCTATATGGTAACAGATACTGGTTCAAAACATAAATATGATTCAATTTCCAATAATCTAGGTAAATATGATGGGTCCCATATCCTTCTAAAAAATGTATAGTGGATCCCTATGGTGAAATATTGGGTCATATAAACCTCTTAAAATCTAAGTCCTCAAAATAACTCTTGAGTTCCTACATATTAGTAGGATCCATCTTATATGGGTGAATCAATATTGTTGCTACTCCCAAAACAACACAAAATTAAACTCTACCTATATATCATGAGGTATTCCCACAAATTCAGTTGGGAAAACATCCTTAAAATAATCCACTAACGTAGGGATATCTATCATTCATGCTCCCTGTTCATTTAGAATAAGACAATCAGTCTCGGATAACACCCTAAAAACCCCATGGTGCTCCAGTGAAATTAGAATAACCTATATATCCCATTCACCATTATGAATATAAATACATCACTATTATGATAAAAAAGACACCCAATGGTGTCAACAATCAACATGATACTGATAAGGTACTAACAAATCCATTTTAAAAATGAATTCAAATCCTGTCATCTCAAGGATAAAAAGAACCCATAAAAAATGATAACCGACAATCTCTATAGGACACTACATACATTGGTAAAAATTTACGACCAAAATCTAAACTAAGTATCTAGATTCATTACTCCAAAAAATCACTTAATCTTTAGTCAATGAATTTTCACAAAAATAGAACATATAAAATAATCCAATACTTCCATGTTAAATAAATATGATACTAAAGTCAAGGATACTAGAATTATTTATTGTGCTCAAGATGGTCAAAACCTCTACTTATATACAAACAATTTTACTATATATATCTGGTTTGATCCATAGCCTTCAGTCATATCTTGACTACCCCGATTAGTTCCACTATGTTGGCATTGTGTATCATGAGTCTTTCCTCATTAACCATGACCACTACATAACCTAATTGGTAAGAAGTACTGTGACTTCCTTCATATCATGGAGATACTAATCCCAATACAGAAGGTGGAGATGGTGTGGATCCTCACCCACTATAAATTTAGGGAATTTACTTCCAAACTCCTAAACATTTCCCATCTTATTGTAATCCTGGAACTTGACTAGGTGCATGTCACACTGAGGCTTCATGTGACATGGTTTACCAAACTGATGGAATAACATATATCTATCTAGGTTAAAACTCTAACTACTTATACCCCCATGAGAAATCTCAAATTGATGATTCATTCTAATAGATTCATTACTTAACTACCAATGAACTATACCACCTTTCCTGATAACATTATCTTCCCTTAGGTTACACTCAATAATGAGGGCTTGGTTCATTATCTAAGAAATTATATTAAAACAATAATTTTAACCTTAGATCGTATGGAATACACTAGCACATCCTCAAATTAACTCACCCTAGATATGTTGTAATCAAGAAGATCCAGTTAAAAATGATGGATATCAATAAAATGAGAAGAATAATTCATGATGGAAATTTAACCTGGATGAATGTCTATAAAACCCCTCTCTCACTAATCTCTTAATGTGTTTAAAATTAAGTAATCACAGAAGCTTGACTAGAAATCCCTTCAAACTATACCCATATGTTGATCTAACTACATAATACCATCCCAAAAATTACTAGAATCATCAAGAGTCATGTATTTTTCATTCATGAACTTTATTTTTAGAGGAATATCTATATGATCAAAATTATAACAAATGAAATCTATCCATGATTCAATGGCCTAGAGGACACCATATTACAAGAACATGGGTGGATGTTTCTGAAAATAAGCATTCATCATATCTTCCATAGTAGGGTTAGGTCATGAGGCTCTTTATATAGTATTTATATACCTATGGAAACCCTCTTGATATTGGGGATATATTTACAATTTAGGAATAAAATGAAGCATCATAGGTGGAACTATAAGAATTTATTTTGGGGGTTTAGGTCCCACCACCTCTGAATCATGGCCATTGGGTCCTTCATAGAGTTCAACCTAAGTTTATAATAGAGTTTTAACTCTTTAATTATAAGAACACACTTTAGATTAATTTCATTTATAGAAAATATCACAAATAAAAGTGTACATGACATGTATAAGGCCTTCATTTCTCAAGAAAATTCTATAAACTACCCACTCCATTTTAAGGTATAACAAACTAAAACAATTTTATATTGACAACATGATTGGAATAATGGATCACTACTCAAGATACAATAACCTAACTGACCACTGGTAAGGGTGATAAGGGATGTATATCATATTTTTTATTATTTGGTTTTGTTATATTACATTTCTGTTACAATATATATAGTGAACATCCCTTTATGTTATTTTTGGAATCTGAATTTAATGACTACAATTTTTGTATGAAATATAATTCATGAGTTTTATATACATATATATAAATACATGGGTGTCCAGTTAGATTTATTCCTCACTCCAAAGTTATAGTGTCCTGCACATTATAAGTTATAATTGGAATTTCATATAACTACAACAAGAATTTTATGATGGTTCAACTATACGGATCACCCTTCCTAATTTTTAGAGGAATGACTATTTATATTTAAATTTTCATTAATTTAATTTCATCCACTAATGTCTCATCCCATGTAACCATAAGTTTCATGGATAAAAAATTATATAATTGGATTGTTAAGGTGTCAACAGCAATCTATATAAGGAAACACCATTTAGTTTGATGAAGGTACTTTAAACAATGAGTTACATTTTTTCCCAACATAAAATTTTAGTATAGCTACAAGCATGGAAATCGGTGCAAAAAAATATTCAAAATGAAATTATTTTTAAAAAATAAACCTGGCATGTAATATATGCAATATATAAATACCCAAGTGCCTATAATGATTCATGAGACACTACTTCCTTTCCAAAATGGCTGAAGAGTAAAAATAATATCTCATAACATATAAAAACCATGTAATTCATATGCGTCTCCCAATTTTGAAAAAAAATATCAACAATAATTACCATTACTAGTAACTCATCTTTTCCCATAAATGTGGGTTAGCTACCCCAAGAAACGACCTATTACCAAGTTCTAAAACTTCCTAGTCTCATGTTAGCCCACATGAAATAGTATGGAAAAAGGAAAATAATCTCTAATACCAATTTTAATGTTCTAGAATTGGTTAAATTATAAGTAACAAAACTTCATAGACCACTTAGGCTCAAGAGAGCCTTTCTATATGCCAGAGGCTACTGACTAGAAGAGAGGTTCTATACTGGAACTGTAGGGACACTATAAAAAATTTATAATAGTTATACTACATGGAAAATTATGGGTAACTAAGAGGAATCATAATAATAATCATAACTAAAAATCATCATTAAATTTCCAAAGACATGGTTGATAAATAAATATAGAAAATAATTACTATGTAAAAAATTATCCGGATGTCATAATGATATAAAAAGTGTGGGGTAAAGGTGATTTTAATTAAGAATACTAAAGTATGCTATAAAAATTTACAAAAGACCAAAATAAATTTCCAATAACATTGTGAGAACTATCTAGGACTTTTTCTCCCAAATTCCATCTGATTATAGAAAATTGATCATCCATAGCGGGCCACTTCCCTTTATACCAACCATCATCCATGATGTTTTTCTAGATACCAACCAGTAGTCCAAACATGGTGTGAGTAAAACATAGTAGGACACCACTAACAATGTCTCTTTCTATCTAGTATATGAATACAAAATACTTGAGTGTAGAGGTAAAATAATGGTGAAGAAATAATGTAAGTATATCCCATGTGGGGCTTAGGTTCCCTGGGGACCCTAGAAAACAATACCTTCTTTGGACTATGTCCGATGTCTAAAATATATAAAAATAAGTGCTGATAATAATCAATTATGCACCGAGCGATTCTACGTGCTATAATAAACAAGAAACCGATTAGGAGTTACACATCTGATTAGAATCTAGTACAACATAATGAATGTTATGTCCAATTATAATTAAATATTTAATGTGGAGAATCAGGTACTTAAATACTATATAATATGTAAATATATTCATGTTCATCAATAATAAAATTAAATATAAGGATCAACATGTTTGATAAATCTACATAGGCATGGTGGTGTAACATTCCCCACATTGATGTAGGTGCGAGTCAAAGAAATTTAATGGAGCACATATATGGATGGATAGATATGAGTTCACCAACCCCCAATTCATTTAATGTTCTAGGGAATTATAACACATTTTACACTAAAATTAATTTAATCTAACAATTTCAATAATTTATATTTAGTCATGGACAAAATAGTTATACATCTTAAGAGGTGGTTCACATTATTGTCCCATCTTATAAAGGATAAACTATGTGAACAATGGCTAAATGATCTATGGAATAACCAGTTTTTTTAGTAAATTCTTGATTTAGTAAGAGAAACAAGGAAATAATAGTGCACACAAAAATGGAACATAATACAATAATCAAGACTTATGGGAAAATCATTTTCCTGCCTATGTTATACTGGTAACTTTCTCCATATCCAGTATTAATCACTAATCTAACCTAGAATGGGTGAAATATGAGAAATAGAAAAATTCTATAAAAAAGGGAAATATTTGATATCATGGATTTAGTTTTTGATACGAAAATAGAAAATGAGAAATTAATGAGTGTTAATGTTTGACTTACCATTGGAAATCTAATCTGACGAATAGTGGTCAATTTATAGTTCAAACCAATATTGAGGTTCATATCCATGGAAAATAGAGAATAGAACTCAGGTGGTGGACTGTAGTGCATTTTAGGGAGAATAATAGAGGTTTAATATCATACAAATAATTAGAGGTAAAAACTAATTTCCCATCTTTTTTAACGGACACACGATTTAACCACATAGTTGACAAAACTGTTTACTAACTATTCCCCATCACTATCAAAAGGGATACTTCCTCGTACTGGAAAGGATCATGGTTTAAAAAACCTTGTCCATATCATGGGACAATCCTATGCATTTTTCTATAATATATATTATTTCTATGAACATCATTTTCATTTTTAAACAATCCATGTTTCACCCCTAGAGGGTTGTACAGTTGGAGGTGCATTGTAAGATCTAAGTATGTTTCAACCATGTGTGACCTCTATTCAATAAATAAATTTGGAATTTATGCATCAAAATTAGATTGAAAAATATCTATACCTTCATAAAATCCTTATAAATTATCATATAGATAAAATAATATATTTTAACTGAAAATATATTGGTTTTCACCTTTATGAAAAATCAGGATCTTAAAATGGGAACCTATGTCAGTTCCCAAAATAATCCTCTTCAGAATTACATGTTAGCCACTAAAAAATGGATTCATAGTACCAATTGACTATATAAACATGTAATCCCATAATATACCATTATCCAGGTCTATTGGAAACCCATATTCCTTATATCCTCATACTGTGACCGTCATGGTTATACTATGAATGGGATGTCGATTCTTTTTCATTAACACGTCCACAATGAAAATCATCTGATACCCTCCTGAACACGATATAAAACACCCAAACCATGAACACCATAAAAATAACATTTAATGGAATAAATACTCTTGTATTTGAGTTATAATTCCCAAATATAAAAACAACCCTTTATCAGATCAAAATTTCCAATTTCGATAAAACGTTATAACCCATAAGTATACATGAAATTTTATATGGATATTCACATATATGATTGGTTTTGTAGTAAATTAGAAAATATATTATTTATCTATCCCATATATTATTTATTTTTATTTCATTTTCAAATACATGAGTTTTGCATCACCATAAATACACATAATTGATTAGGCAGCACATACCTTTTATCTAAAAAGTGCTATCAATGACTTTTTTGCTATCCTTTGGTGTTAATTTATTAACTACTCATGATACTTGATGATTTACGTCCATTTTAATTATTATAGTTTTTTATCCTTAACTATTAATGTATTAATTTTACACTTTAGATCAGTATATATGTAACACATAAAAATATAACTTCAACTAGGTAAAATCCATGTGTAAGTTAAATTTTTTCCAGGATAATTAATTAACACATTGAGTAAAGGGCCACCTCTTCATTTTACATAAAGAAACAACCAAATAACTTTCTGGATGCATCTATATATGTTAGAAACACACATATACAATTAGATTTTTCCTATATGGGTTTATTGTCTAACAATATCATAATATCCTTTATATTAGATTTATATATATTTGGGTGGATATACATATCTCAATTTAATGTTTAAATTGGTCAAAGGATTATATGGTCATTAAAAACCTATCAAAACTTTTCAATATAATTACTCTTTTCCATGAATACTATGTATTTAAATTAATTAGATAATTTGATATATTTAATGAAACTATTAAATAAATGGATCAATATATAATCCCTGTATTTTGATCACATGGAATCTGAATGATACAAAATGTAGAGTAAATTCACAGTTGAAAATTGTATATATGGTTTCTCATTTCGTATGTTTGTCACATAAACACTCAAATACTCATCATGTTCATCATTTTTTTGGGAATATATCATATAATATATAATGAATATAGAAAATTGAATGAGATAATTAGAAATGACTATATTATTAAAATCAAAGAAAATAGTGGGAGGATTTCTATGATTGATATTCATCTGTATAAATTCATAATGTTGAAAAATTATATGGGAAGTTTTCTTATATATATCATCCCCATTAACATTTCTATGAAAATTTCTATATCAACGGTAGGCCTAAGAGAAGTATTAATCGCATTTAAATTCTTCAAACATGTCATCAATTTGTCATAGTTCTAACTTGTTCCAAACAATATGGTTATTATGATCATGAAAATAAAATAAAATATATATGATCTATCCTTATTTCTAATATCATGGACTAATACACCCCATAGTGGGTCACATAGTCATAAAGAACACTTATTAATAATCACATATAGATTCTTTTTTAATTGAAAAAAATCAATATAGGTGATTAAATAAAGACTTTTGGATATGGATATTGAACCATATTTGGGTTCAAAATAAAATTCAGGGTAATTATATAGTAGAATATTAGGAAGCACATCTGAAAATACTTTAACAAGTTCCCCCACAATCAATATATCATTAATATTATGTATTATACCACTAATTCAATCAAGGTATCCCATATTATATGTTATTAAATCCCATATTGAGATAACCCAAAAATAACATACTTATATATTACTAAATTTTATATAAATAATTTTAAAAAAGAACTATGAATCAGTCACTTAAAACTGGAGCCTTAGTATTTTTAATGATTAAGTACATGATCTTATTTTACAAGAATTCATGAAAATAACATAAAAATATAATTTATAAATTCTACCCTTACAGAAATATCATACATAATACACTTCCTTATAACTAAAAGAATGAAATCTTAAGAATATATGCTCTTAGATACATAGTAAGTAGTGAACAAATGTGATACCAATAAAAGACCATAAGTGAACATAATATGAACATGGGTGGTATGAGAACATTATCAAGGTACATTATAATAGTATTACAAAATGATTCCAAATAAAAAATTGATATTAAAACGTGATTTATGACATTATGATTTTGGGATATCATAAAAAATGAGTCATATGTGTGGTGAAACATGTGTCAATAATCTAGAAAATGAAAACATAACTTCAAAATATTATATAACATAGAAATAGATAATAAAAGGACAATAGAAATGAAATTTAGATATCATATATCACTTACAAGGAAATAATTACATATGTTAAAGTGTCTGATACTAGATTGAGTTTACTCTCTAGTTCAAAAAATGTCCTCTAATTAGAAATATGGAATTCCACAATTAATTAGGTGGAAATAAACATTTTGTCTCACCCATCACATTAACATAATAGATTTGGGTAACACCCTTGTCCCTTAAATTTTATCTCTTAATATATAAAGATTTACCAAACACATTTCATGAATATATAATTGTAGTTTCTCCTATCACAAAAAATAAACCATCTATATATTTGACACATTATTATAAAGGATTCCACAATTCTATAATAGTTTAATTCATCGATTAAAAAGAATTTGGTTTAATAAGAACTTATGTAATTCAAAATGACTATCCACATAAAGAAATATAGTGGATGATATCAATTGATCAGATCCGATGTGAATCCTACAAAACATTATTGTAGGTTGAAATTTCTAGAAAACACTTCATATGAGAATTAAAAAAATAGTAAATACAATTTATAGTTTAATGGTTTTTTTTTCAAAGAAAATTATTATAAAAGAACTATTTAGAAAACTAAATTATAAACAAAATGAAAAAATATAAAGGTTAATTCAAAGAGAATATTCCTGAAAATATCAGGAATATGTGATCATATATAATCTATTTAAACAATTTTCATTTCACCAATTTGTAAAGAGAGTCAAACCCAATAAAAAATGTCATATATAGAAATAATTTCATACATTTCATTAAGATATCATAGAGGTTTGAATAAGTACATCCTCAAAATGATATATTATATGTGTATTTGAGGGAGAAATTTTACAAACTAAAAAATGACTTCTTGTTGGTTCCCTGTACGGACAACCTTTAAGTTGAATTGTGAATTAAAGGGTCACCAAATGGTGAGAATACATGTACTACCAAATAATAACCATAGGAGAAAAAATATATTCATTTTAACAGAGATATAACATTCATATTACCAAATTAAGAACTTAGATATTAGAAATCACAATTTGGAAGTGATATTGGAAAAGAAATCCAATCCTCGGACTTCCTCTTGGTCATACATGCACAAATCCATTATATAATAAATTAATTTTTATATTCATATCTATAATATCTATATATTTATTTATTTAACGTAATAGAATATAATTATAACTGTTTATTATATATATATTAATTCATTATTGTTAGAATCAACATTTGGGTGTAAACTATTCCATATTCCGACACATGATTTCACATGGTAGTTTTTGTCCATCAACATTGATCATGGTTTCAACATAGTGGAAATTATCATGATTCTTTAAAATATTATTTTAATTCCTATCTTGAATACGTGGCCACTAAGTGGTTCAATTACTAGATCAGTCAATATTGGACATTATGAGCACCTAAATATACATCAAAGGCTACTAACTTGTAGTTATGCTCTAAGATGTTACTATGGGTAGACTATAACCCCATATCATAGTATTAAATAAAAAAAATAACAAATCATCCCTAAAAAATAATTCTATTATAGTATAAATATTCAATAACTATAATCATTAATAATAAAGAATATAGAAACCAACATTCATTTATAACCATGGTCATGTCATCATACAAACATTGATTTCTTACTAGGACGATCAAGTATATATGTTAAATAAATAAATAATAAAAAATTCTCTAATACCATTCCCATGAATCAAATTATATAATATCTAAGTCTCATCCTTGATTTCCAGTAAAACTATCAAATCTTTTTCCTCTACCCTACTTGGACTAGTGATCAGTGAAGACTTTCTTGTGTACCCATGTGTAATGGATTTCAAATAATCATTTTACTAGAAGTCAGTAAGGCACCATAAATAAAGTCTCATACTTTTATAGTTAAATAATTTATATGAATGTTGCATTATCAACTTAATTCACAATATTTTTCTTTAAATAATTAATAAATAACCAGAACTAATCCTTGATTTATAAAATCTCACTTAAGAACAACTATACACACCTATTACTTTAATTTTGTGTCTCTAATCATACCACAAAACTATTCTATCTAGTATGAGGACTAATGATCATATAATAACACATACATGCACTGAATCCTATGAGTAATCCTATGAAATCTAGATTATACTAGTCAAATATATAATTTCATGGTGTATGGCTATATGAAATCTAGTAGAAGTAGTTATAAAATTTATTCATAAGAGGAAAAGTATATGAAATCCATAAAAATAATCATTCTGATAGATTTTGTCATCAGCCTAAGAATCCTATAGAAGGTAGGAACCATGTTAAATATTAAGTAATGTTTGAGACCATCAAGATAGGTATATCAGATATGAGGGTTAATCCTTGAATTTTAAATCAAAAATCATAATGTTAAAATATTAGGGGAATTCCCAAGGCATTATCAATATGGTGGTTTATAACCCAATTAATGGATGTCTCATAGATATTCCATTACATTGAGAATACAAGTTGAATCCTATGCTACAACCCATGAATTCTATATACAATAAGACAATAATTATAAATATGTTTTGGTAATTAGTTCCCCCATTTTATCTCATGAATCATATATCATAATGGATGGTCATCCAACCATACCCTCTCATATATCCACAGTCATCCTCTCAACAGCATGAACTATCATCTTCACTACAACCATGGTAGGATCAAATGACTAATTTGGGTTTTATGGTGACACTCGTAATCATATATACTCATTTCCTGGAATAACCTAAATAGGATCAATATATCACTATTAAACCTTCCAATCTCCCATAGGCATCATCTTATATGTCTAGAAGTTCCCACTGAATAAAGCGAATATCATTCCTTGGTACCGTTATGGTCATCTCACAACTATACACAACTCATAGAAATAAGTCATATAGGCATTAACATGAGAGGAAATATAATGCCTAACTTAATCCTCAGGAAAAAATAGGATAACCATTACATGAATAACCAATATACATATACACACCCACTAATGACATACCAACAAGGGTAATCATATCCTAGTGGGAGAGAAACCTCGATGCATTCATATCTCAACAAGACGAATGTATTTATGATGTATCAAAGTCATAATATTTCCTAATATGGCCAGTCATTTTCATTCATAATCCACACCCACCTAGGGGAAAATGGGACTAATCCACATTCCTCTATATCCCTCTAATTTGATTTAAATTATACCCCTAAAGGATTATAAAAATCAAGGCACACATTTTAACCACAACTCTAACCATTAGTGGAATTTGGAACCATGAAATTATTTTCATGGACTTTTTCCTAGAAGTAAGGACATGGTCTTAACTCAGATAATACAAGTCATTCTTGAGTGTAAAAGTATCTCCATGCCTAAGGAAAAAGAAAATTATATCTCTATGGGTCAAAAGATTTCTCATAAACTGATGGATATTGATTCCAAAAAATTTGTTTCTCAAACCACTGATTAGATTTGAGAAACTCCCTCATAGAGTACATCATGGATTGCAAAATTTTATAATGGAGATAGTGTATTTAATTAGAAGACAATTTTTAGGTTCTAGTTAGATAATTTTTTACGTGGAAAAAATTCTCTATGGGGAAACTCTCTAACTAAGGATAACACCTTTCCCCTCCTAATTGAATTGAGAAGTGATGGGTTTACTACTTGGCCTTAAGAGACATCACCAAGACACCATTTAATGGAAAAATATTCTTCTGTATTTATGAACATTTGGAGGATTATTTTCCTATTAAAATAAATAACATTTTAACAACATAAACAATATCCAACAAAAAATCTATAAGATACAAGAGTACAAAATAAAACTCAAAATATAACCAATCCAATAAACCATATTAGAATACACACAAAAACCCAAAGACATACTCAAAGAGAATAAAAATAAAATGAAAGAGAAAATTATGAAATTGAAATAAAATATAAATACCCATCATGCTCTGAGCTCCAACCCCACATGTCAAGCCCATGTTATCATGAAGCATCACCAAATAATGAGGGTACTTTACCTTTAATTATTTATCAATAGATGAAATATGTATATTCCCAAATATTCCCAAGAAAGGGTGAGTAAATACTCAATAGTATTTCCCCCAACGACTTCCCATATCACAAAACTAGGAAAAAAACGTTTTCACAATTTATATAATTTTTAATCTGTAAAATCCGTTCATATTAATGTGATTTACAATTTTACATGGAACGAAATAAAAAAATACTTTCAAAGAATTTCTCAATTTATTTGGAATATCTATAACCACTACTCTACAAAAAATCCATGAATGACCATGTAATACTTTAATACTCATGATATATCTCTTAATGTTCAACTAATTCATTAGATGGTGACCAATTCTAGGTGCCCAAATGGCTCACTCCCCTTGTAGAAGGTCTTGAATAATGAAACTGAACTCATGATAACCAAGTATGAAAAATATCCTTGACAAAAAAAATCCACATAAAACATATTGATAAATTAAATAATTTTATAAAAACATTTTAAAGTCATAAAAACAAAATTATAATTATATAATAATAATTTTAAAATTATAAAAGGGGTCTACACATATCTATAAAATTTTATCAAATTCATAATCCATTACCACAACGGGTTTCCATATAAAATAACACATGGATTTCACAACCATTTAGATAAAATCATTTAATAAAAACTAATCTAAGAAGTTCTAGGTCATGGGAAGAAAGAAGAGGACCCACCAACATCAAAAAGATGTGAGAAAATAAAGAACAGAATAATGGAACCCAAGATTAGGAATTAGATCTCTTTTCATTCAATCAATCTACTGATAGAACATCATTATTCACATCATAAAACATGAACTATTAACCACATATTATATTTATGTTTCCAAGAGAGAGATTAAGTATATATATAAGAAGAATAGTAATGAATGATGACTTATTGATGAATATAGGCCACAAATGCACATAGATTCACCTGAAAATAACATCGGTGTCGATGTGAACTGTCTCTCAAGACTAGGAATGAAAATTAATTCATGATATTGAATAATAATGGAGGAATCATGGATTAATTTATATTATATTCCTATTTTTGAGGTTATAACTATACAAAACATGGTTATGGCACAAGGTTTGAAAAAATGTGTGCCAACCATGAGATGCAACTATATTCAAGCCTTACCTCACATGTTTAGACCAATGGAGGGCCAACCCTGATTTTCCCTCTATTTCCTGTAGCACAATTTCTATTACGAAATCTCATGGGTTTTCCATATGCTATAACAACCATGCTCCTAACCTATTCCCACTATCTTCCATTTCATGGTATACTAGATGTGGTGCATGGGTTATAATCACCTTAAACCTCTATAAAATCTTCCAAAACATGTTGAAACCCTTTATAATATCCCAAAAATTAAGATAATAATTATATATACTAAAAATAAATGAATAAAGGGTCATCTATCGAAAACATTGGATGAAGAATTCTCCCCACTATTTGGCCTTTCTATCCCTATAAAGTAGAAAAATTTTGTTACCTTAGAAGAGTTTTGGCCATTTCTGTATCATTTCCTTTTAAAAATCCCGTGTTTCTTCTATAATTTGTCAATGTTTCGATAAAACTCACCCTATACTGATTATTTCCCCATATAAGATCTTATCTTTCTTATGCACAAGACTTACTAACATAGAAATCAGTTATCATTCAACTCTCGGTCAACTTGATTACATCAAATATAATGGTAAGGATTAGATTTGTACATTCTCAATATTGATATATGAATAAAATTATGCATAGATCTATACCATGGATGAAAATACAAGTGATATCCCACATCACCAACAAATTTTTTTTATCTGAAAATGGACAGTGTATCAAGAAAAAAACATTACATTCTTTGTAGAACAATGAGGACTGAGATGTGGAGAGATTCTCAAGAACACATGAGAACTCACCTAAAATAATAATTGGTATTGATGATGATCCACATATGATTTATGATGACTCTAAGCTGCATCCATCCACTTTCTTATCAACTAAATATTTTCTGTTGTCCCTTGTGCTAGGATGGGTCTAATTAGTGATGTAACATTATTCCCCACATCAATTTCTTTAAGAGTGATAAGGGAGATACCTAGAATTATGTGGCTCCCCAAGACTCCAAAGGTTGGAAATAAATTCCAAGGTCTTTGGGAATATTTGGTTCATGATTTTTGCTGTTCAAAGGTAAAATATAAGAACTAGAAAAATAATAACTAAACCAACCACTATATGTTGAATGAGTATAAAATGAAACTAAAAACATAAAAAAACCAACAAAATATATCGTAGTACAATCATAAAAAAAATACATACTCAAGAAGGTAAAATGTCCACAAAACTAAAAAATCCAAAGTGAAAAAACCTGGAACACCCAACTTGCTCCATGATCCAATTCCATATGCCAAACCGATGGTATCAAGAAGCATCACTAAATAATTGAGATAACATTCCTTTATCTATATAGTGATAGATTATGTATTCAAATATATAAAAGTTAAAAATAAAGGTGTGAGTATAAACTTTTTAGGTTTTACTGAAACAACATCCCAGCTCACTACACTAGGAAAAAACTCATTAATACATTTTATGAAATCGTTTCTAGTAGTAAAAATAGTTTATATAAAAAATATATACTATTTTTTCAAGGAAATAATCAATAATGAGTTTAAAACATTTCACATTTGATTTGGAATATTAATTTCCATGTCTACACACACACACACACTAAAGCATGTTGTTACCATTGACGGTGGAACATCACTTCCATATTCTGACACATTCATAGTGGTAAATCACAACAATTATCTATCCCATTATAACCAAACCCAGTAATTTATAACAACTTCATGCCAAATAATTTCAATGAACAAATTTATTTATTAAAATAATAATTATTATTTTCATGCGTCAAATAAAACAATAATTTTAAAGAAACATTTAAAAATTATAAACAATGGGTTTTCCAAAAACCAATAAACCTTCCACAAATTAAAAACTAATAACAAAACAATATTTTCTTCACGAGTCACAAAATAATTTTGAAATTATTTAAGGAAAATAATTTAATTAAAAATAATAATTAATGTTCAAAATTAATTAGAGTCAATGGAGAAGCTAGTTACCTCATAAACATTTGCGAAAATGAATAATTACATAATAAAACTTAAATATCCAAACACAACCCATATTACCTACACAAGATCA
Organism: Viscum album; assembly: GCA_963277665.1. Lineage (NCBI taxonomy): Eukaryota > Viridiplantae > Streptophyta > Magnoliopsida > Santalales > Viscaceae > Viscum > Viscum album. Next base: position 18,542,614 of record OY728155.1, read on the forward strand.
AAAAAATATACCATCATAAATCCATTTAAAACATATCAATATATCCATACTGAACTTGATAAATGTTTTAAATTAAGTGTAAAACATTATATTAAATAATAACGAGGAAAAATAGGTACTTATAAATGAATTTAGGCCCCTAATGAACTTTAATTATTCTATGTAACCCTCTCAAATTGAAGTGAATTATCTCCCAATACTCAAAGAAAGTGTTTTTAATACTATAATAGAATTAGGGAAAAATGAGGGCTTAAGGTGATAAATAAAATTAGATCAAATTTTTAAGGCAGTTTTACCATATTTCTTATAGTTAGGCCTCATTGTTTTTTAAGTTGTGTGACAACCCTATGGTGTTACTATCTTAAGTCCATACCTTTCACATATGGAATGAAATATTAAAAAAACATTGACCCCACTATAAACTTCTAACTATTTATAAATCATGGTTTCCCTTAGGAATCTTCATGGTTTAGTCAAATAATATGCCAGTCTGGCACCATCCAAGTGCCTACTATATTCCCTTTCCCAGTTTCCTGGAGATGCAACATGATTTTTACTAATAGTGAACTAACCATTAACCACAAAAAACATATAATCATTGAAAACTCCCTTTTAACCTCAAAAATCAGAACCCAGACATTATATATATTAAAAATACATGTATAAAGGATCATGTACTTTAAATTAAGAGTATTGAATTCTCCTAATAATTTTCATTTCCATCCCTAAAAAGAAGGAGATCCTCATTAACGAGGAAAATAATTGGCCATTACTCCACAATTTCCTTTTCATTATCCCCTGTTTTATCCAGAATCTGATCATTTTTCCATAAAATCAATACTATAATGATGATTTTACCATGAAATATTTCCTCTTTCTGGTCCAAAAACCATACTAATACATGAATAAAAATAGAATCCATCTCTAGGTAAATTTGATCCCATAATATCACATGGTAAGGATTTGGATGGTATATATTTAATTAAGACACATGAAACACATTGTGAAATGAAATGAAACATGGTGGAAACTCCAACTATTATTCCTACCCAAAAAACTCATTAATGTATCTCAAAAGGGAATATTTATCAAGGAAATAACATTCCCTACCATCAAAAATAATGATTCCCAAGCCTTTGAGAGACTATCAAGAACACATGAATCCTAACCTGAAACAAAAATGGTCATCAATGATGATTCACATTTGAATTATAAGGACTCGGAGGCATCTCCATTATCTTTATAATCAAATAAACATTCTATGTTGTCCCTTGTATAGAGAATGGTTCAATTAATGATTTCTCATATATCTCCACCCATCAAATTGGAGATCAAAATGGAAGCTCAAAAAATGATTCAAAATGATCTATATGTATTGAGTCCTGGTAAATATTTTTATATGGGAAATCCACAAATGTTAAATGATCCTACCATGGGACACAAAAATCTATCTCAAAATATCTATTAATTTCCTCCAGTGTTTGTACTGTCCATTCAGACAATCCCTCAATTTAGTGATGATAATATGTACTCATAGTTAATTGTGTGTCAAGGGATTGCTACATGGATTTTTAGAAATGAGACCTAAAAACAGAGTCTCTATCATATTCAATAGATTCTAGAACACCATGAATCATTTTATTATTCCGAGTATTTTTTTTTAAAAGGTGGTGCCTCAGTCAAAGACCAAGGCACAATTTATTGATCAAAAAAGGAAAGAAATTACAAAAGTCTGAAATATGGAACCTTATTACACTCCTTATGAAAAAAAGGAAGTGATTCGTCAGAAAAATCATCCAACTAGATAACATCCTGGTTGACCCCCTTATTAGAGAGACTATCGGTAACCATGTTCGCTTCACGGAAAACATGTGTGGAAATGTAGTTGAGATCCATGAGCGAATCAAGACATTTCATCCATCGAGAGGTGAGCGGCCATTCAAGGTGCACCACTCCTTTCCAGATAGCTTGAACAACAGTGGTTGAATCACATTCAATCCACAGCTGGTTCCAACCCTTTTGTTTGGAAAAATATACCACATGAATCACTCCCAACATTTTTGCTTCCAAATTTGAGGCCGCACCACACCCACCAAAGAAGCAGCCAAGGAATCTTCCAAGAAAGTCTCTGAAGATGGCACTAAAACCTGCTGGACCAGATTTCATCTAGAGGCGCCATTGATATTCACTTTTATCCATCCTAGAAGCAGAGCTTTCCAAAAGACCTCAAAGGAGCTTCGAGGTTGCCAATAAGATCCCTCAATCCAGAGCCGTCGAAGGATCTCAAAGTCACCAACAGAGTTGTCACAATGATCTTTCTGAAGAGTGGGAGCATCCTTAATGGCAATGAGAATATGAATTTTACCTGCATTGAGACTGAATAAGAAATTATTATCAATAAAATTATTTCTATCATACCCAATCCAATGCATGAGTTCCGCCACCGTAGTCAGAAAGAGTTTTTTGACTTGCTTAGAAATGTCTCAATTAACACGGAGCTGCAACTGAGAGCTGACATTAGCGGGAAAAGACCATCTATAACCAAAAAGATCAAGAGTGTAATTCCAAAGAGCTGCAGCTATAACACAAGACAAGAACAAATGATTAGCATCCTCATGGTGTTGATTGCATAGATGACATCTCGAACAAAGAGGAATCCCAAATGATTGAAGAAACACTTCTGTTGGGACCCTATTATGGGCGATACACCAAATATGAGTAAGTCTCAAGGGCTTAATCCATGGTTTTTTATAAGATTGCAACTGAGTAAAATTAGAGATAGAATTGGTGAAATTGTTTTTGTAGAAGCTTTTGGAATTAAGGACTCCATTAAAGGAAGGTTCCCAAATGAGGAAATCATCCGTGTTAGAAAAAGAATAATTATCAACAATGTGACTGATTTGATTTGGAAGGGAGATGTTATGGGAGTTAACAACATCCCTAATATTTCAGTTGGTGTTTCCAAGAGTATTGGAGGAAGTCGAAATTGAGATTAGAGGGACACCGGTCCAGTTGTCCATCCAGAAATTTAAAGAGGAATTCACACTAACCATCCATCTAGAGTTGTTCATGATGTTAAGGAAAGAAAGACGAATGGATGGCCAGATGGAAGAAGAAATGTAACCCAAGTTACCATTTCGAAGCCTGGTAATAAATCTTTTCTTGAGGAAGTCCAAGGAGTTGGAGCTGTTATGGATCAGATTCCAAGTCAGCTTAGCTTGAAGAGATTCATTGAAAAGTTTGAGATTCTTAATACCAAGGCCACCTTTGTCCAGGGGTTTACAGTAAGTGACCCAAGGTATGGTGACAAGTTTACATTCAACTGTACAACTAGAACAAACAAATTTTTTAATGCAAACGTTGATTTTCTTGAGAAGACTTGTTGGCCAGTTATAAATTATCATCGAGTAGACCATTTTGGAATCAATTGTAGACGTAACAAGACAAACCCTGCCAGCCATCGAAAGAGATTTACCCTTCCATGATGAAAGTTGTTTGATGATTTGATCCACAATTTTGTGGAAATAGCTTGATTTAGGTCTTCCCTAGAAGAATGGAACACCCAGGTATGTGAAGGGGAAAGATCCTTCTTTGATACCTAAATAATTAATAATGTGGCCTTTTCTGTTGGGGGCAATGTTCTTTCCAAAGAAAACAAAATATTTTCTCCAACTAATCGCTTGGCCCGAAATATCTTCATAATGATCCTTGGAATTTTTAAGGTTTTGGATGTTCCTTTTATAACCTTTTATGAACAAAATAATATCATCAACATATAAAAGGTGGGAAAGAACTTTTATGTTTATAGAGGCCTGAATGTGCTTAATCTTTTTTTGGGCCACCAGGCTCATAAGAAGTATACTTAAGTAATATTACAGAAAAGAGGATGGAAGAAAGTGGATCACCTTGCCTAACCCCCTTGGTACATTTAATGAAGCCTTTAGGTGACCCATTTAACAACACAGTGATGGAAGCCGAATAGAATAAGGTGTGAATCAGGGAAATAAAATAATCATTAAAACCAAATCTCTTGAGGACCTTTAGAATAAAGCCCCAATCCATGGTGTCAAAATATTTCCTAATGTCATGTTTAATGGCCACACATCCACCTCTAGCAACTTTATTTAGCATATTAGATCAATCGGAAGCAAGGAAGATACAATCTTGAATAGTTATACCCTTGATAAAGCCAAATTGATTCCAAGAGACAATTTTGTTATAAATGAGGGTGAGTCTTTTAGAAAGGAGTTTGGAAATAATTTTATAGATTGTGTTGATGAGGGAAATAGGCTGGAAAAAATGAATCTCATTGGCATTGTCCACTTTTTTAATAAGAGTAAGTAATTGAGCATTTATCCCATGAGGAAGAAAACCATTGGAGAAAATTGAAATAGCCAGCTTACAAACATCCACCTGAATGAGATCCCATTACTATTGAAAGAAACCATTGTTAAAACTAGCAGGCCCCGGGGCACTATCAGGTCTGAGACAGAACACAGTTTCCTTGATATCATGATCCATAGGAACACTTAAGAGATTATCATTGTCCTCAGCAGTGACCATATTAGGAATGATGTCAGGGATAAGCTCCTTATTAATCTCCGGACCATTGAAAAAATTATGGAAATAATCAACAACATGATTAGAAATGGAATCCTCAATGTCAATAAGAGTGTCATCCACTCTTAGAATGGAAGGGTCCTACAGGTTTTCCTAATTCATTGGACGGAGTTACAGAATTTAGTATTCCAATCCCCATCTGAGATCCATTTTGTTTTGAATATTTTCTTTTGTGTATTATCTTTGAGCTTCAGAAGAGAGTTAAGCTTCAAAGAAGTATTGATTTGAGCTTGGGGGTCAAGAGAAAAATTAGAATAGGTATTGGAGCATTGAATGTGAAATTATTCAGAGTATAGATATTATACTAGTCATCTAATGAATTAGTTTCTTGAATTCAGATAATGTGAGCCAACATTGTGAGTTGATCCACTATCACCCATATGAAATTGTGTCTGCAAACCATCCTTGGTAGAGTTACTACCAAATACATGGATGTATTATAATATTTCCCCAAAGGAATTAGTAAATACTACAACCAACATGTTGATCATTGGTTACAGTATTTTACCATCTAACATGTAAGGTATCTTCAAAAACTCACCACTACAACCCCTTTCACTCCGACACAACAGAACTATGATTTCAATGATTTATACATTTTTTAAATCCTAGGGTGAATAGACCATATCAAATGGTGTTAGGAAGTAATAATTTCATTCTAATAATCTAATGGTATAATATTCCAATCTATAAAATACGAAATTATACTTATATTTAGCTTTTATCCATCAATGGTCTCCCCACCATCGAATTTTAACCTCATATAAATATATTATGAATTAGATGTCTAAGAAACACTATATTGATCAATTAAAATAGAAAAAAATTACTATGGAAGTAAAAAACATCACTTCCTTTTCCAAGATATATAGATGCATATCTACAATAATTGACACTAGTTTCTACTAGTCTAAATCATCTTTTTTCTAACTGAGCATATGACTTCTTTTTCAATGCATCTGCCACATACATCCGTTTACCCGGTGTATAATTCATGTTAATGTAAATAATTTTCAGAAACTCTATCAATATAAAATTTCTTAAATTAAAATCCATTTTTTACATAATGCGTTTTAAAATCTTACGATCCTTAATTTTTGTGAATTTCTCACCAATGAGGTAAGGATGCCCATTCTCCAAGAATAGGACACCACTTCTAATTCCAAATTTTTTTGGGCATTGTTTTCTAATGTAAATATAATTTTCATCAACTATAAGAAACCACATGTTCTCTATTCATGTGAACACATCGCAACTTAGATCCTAATGGATCACAATAGTCTACATAGCCTTGCCCATACTCCAGGAATGTGAGGATAAGAACTGATGTATGTCTAACCTTAAATTATTGAAAAGATTTCTAATATTGATCATTCCATTGGAATGGAATTCCATTCCCAAAAAAATATGTCATTTTTGATAAAAAAACATGAAAAATAACATTCAAAATGTTGTTACTGTCCCACCAAGCCAATGAAAACATTTATCTCAAATAATTTTTTTGGATGTTTCCAAGAGATAATAGATTCTATCTTTTCCATGTCTACAAAAATACCTTTTCCAAAATTTTCATGGCCAATGAAATATACCTATTTTATCTATAAATAATAGTTTGATAACATTTCATACATATGATTTTCTTTTATGATAACCCAAACTATTTACAAGTGTTTATCGTGATTATATTTTTTCATCGAATACACAACTATATCATTATGAAAATCCACCAAAAAAAGAATCCAAATATATTTCAATGACCAAATTCATAAATTTCATAAAGACTCCTAATTAATTCATAAGACCAAAAGGAATAATGAAATATTCATAATTTCTATATATACTTCTAAATGTTTTCTTAAAAATACCATCTTTCTGAATGGGAAACTATTCATATCCAAATCATAAGTCAATTTTTAATAACCACTAATATCCCGTAAATTGATCAGATAGATCATAAATTCATATAATAGGTTATCAATTAATTTTTTTTACTTGGTTAATCTTACGATAGTCCATAATAATACTATGATACCCATCAGACTTCTTTCCAAACAGAATTGGTGATACCCATGGAGACATACTCATTCGAATGAACCCTTTAATTTACAACTCTTCTAACTGATCATTAAATTTCCTAACTTATATTATTACTATATGATTATATGGATTTGATATTGTACTGGTCCCTAGTAGGAGATCAACAATATAATCCACTTCTGTTTTGGGTGTAAACCCTAAGAAATTATATGGAAAACATCATGAAACTGATCAATTATAGTTGTATCATAAAATTTACATTCAATATATCATCCATAGCTGACAAGGTATGTGGTTCCAATATATAATAGATGGTTCTAAACAAAGGTGAATTAATTACTTATTTAGTCACATTTACACCCCAATATCATCTAAATAGATGATTGAAACCATCCAGGTATATGAAATTAAATATTCAATTAAAATAGTGGATGTGGGAGTTGAATTATGGAAACCAATACATAACAAAAATAAACTTATATCCATCCATATCAGGTATAAAAAATCCCAACAAAACCTAGAATAATTGATAGTTATGGATCAAACTTGACACATAATGGATTAACACTAATTATGGACAATAAGAGTTTTTGTTTCAAAATTGAATTCATCATCTCAACATGGAAACCCATATTATCAACAACATGAAAAGAAAGAAATGAGTCGGAGGCATCCATATCATAAAATCTTGCATAAGGGTAGAATTAAAAAAATCATACCTCTCACCATAGAAGGACCAAATTTATCATCAAATATATTGTCCTCATCTCCTTATAATTTCGTACTCAATGAAATTTTATATTTTTAAACCTTTTGATATTAAACTGGTTGAGGAGTCATGGTGTTTCTAGAATATCCTTTGGTTACTCAATTCTGATGATTAAAATTACTCTATTGTGCTTGTCCTGTGAAAGCATGTGATGCCTGCAAAGAATGTGAAGTGTCTCTAACACCTAAAAATAGAACACTATGACAATAGTGGTAATGATGTCCCATTATATTGTAATTGTGACATGTTACAGGTTATTCCATACAATATCTCTTGATGTGATATGGTGAACCACATAGAAAGCATCCTGACTAATTTGTTCATCAAGGTGGAAGATTTAATAATGGAATGGTATGATTTTGATGTTTCCCACTTATCTATAAATATGTGCCTATCTTATGATTATTATTATTATTAGATTTCACACCTATTCCCATGGTAAAAAAAAATCCTCCCTCTGACCATATTTCATGAGATATACATTTTATATATAGTAATTATATTGACCATGTCTGTATAATCCATTATACAATGCACAAAAAACATTGAGAAAATATTTGGTAATATACCGGATTAAAAAAATGTGTACCATCATGAAACAACATGTAGTAACGTCTAGGTAAAGGTGGATTTAATTCATAAATTTATCTTCATACTATTAAACATAAGGATTATCATTATTCAAGTAGAGTAAGTCCATTTTTCTAGAAATCTAAAAGATGTGAGGATTGAATTTCATATTAAAAAATTATTCAAAATCATCTAATTCCATGCCTAGGTACAATTTATCATAAGCTTCTATTTCATACTAATTCTATGGAAAATCTTTTAGTTTATAAATTTAAAATAATAATTATATCTCTACCAGTGTCCCAAATAAATATTGGATTCTATTCGTCCTATTAAACTATACTTTTCCCTTTTTTGGATCTCAATACGCCCAAAAGATTGGTGGAATTTTTTTTAAACTGAACTGAATATTCCACTTTCCATAGTTCATCATTAATATTACCCTTATTCATAACCAAGAAGGCCTAGACAATTCTACGATCTAGCTATTGGTTCACCTCTGGCTTTAGGTGCAACCACATTTTCACTAGCCTCTTCCAGTTTTTTTCTCGGATGCCTACCAACTTCCATTCAGTAAATCTAGAACAAAACACTATTAAATATAAAAAATTATCAAATAATGGAATATTAATTTCAATTTACAATATTACACATATTACCACATTCCATTCCTCAATTGAACCATCATTAAAATTTTAATCATTTTTCAATAACATCACAACCATGCTTTTAAAAAGCATCCATTTTCATTATTTTAAAAAAATCTGATTTTTTTCGATTTCATTAACTATTTTACTCAAAATGAACAATTTATTAATATTGGGAAGTCTTACTATAAATTTAGGTCATGAAAATCCTATATGCTAAGCACATGAAGATGAGGTGACAACACTCCTTAAGGTGTCTAAAAACACTCATGTACCAAAACTCATAGGTATCTTAAATTTTGGAATAAAGAAGTTAGCTATGCATTTTTTTTTATAATCTGCATTTACTATTTCGACAACCCTACTCCATAAAACCATCATAAGAGAAGAAATATTTCTATTTATAACTCTAATATAAAAATAAAATAACACCATTTCTTATGTCATTGACTAAAAAATGGTGGTACCATTTTCCCCAAAAATATATATTTGATGGATGAAGCTAATACCATTTTCTATTTAGAGGACTGAAAAAACTAATTACATTTTTCTCAGAAATATATTTTTACTAGACAAGATTGATACCATTTGAAGCATCCTACCTTTCGGAATTAGATTGAGGAGTGATAAGGAAAATACTATTCGTTAAGTGACATCACTAAGACACCGAAGGATAGAAATAAATCCCAAGGGATTAGAGAACATTTCAAAGATTATTTTACCGTTGAGATATAAAAAATCCAAATAAAAAAACAACCAAACCCAACTATATATGATGCATTATTAAAAAATAAAACTCATAAAATATCTAAACCTATAAGCCATATTAGAGTAAAATCAGAAACCAAAAGACACACTCAAGAGGGAAAACAATTCTTTAATGATCAATACTCCAATGTGAAAACCAACAGTAACAACCTACCCGCTCTAGTATCCCACTCTACATGCTAAGCCCATAGTTTCAAGAAACAATGATTATAAATTTAGATACCTGGACATTAATTATGTCTCAATAGATGGAATATACAAATGAATAATAGTTCCTAATAAGGGAGTGAGTCTAAACTCAGTAGTATTTCCCTAAATGACTTCCCAACTCATACAAATAATAAATAACTCATTTATAAATTTAAAAAAAATAGTTTAATGTATAAAAACAAGTTCATATCAAAACCATATACTAGTTATCCATGTAAAGAATCAACAGAGCATTTAAAAAAAATTTATTTGTCATGGATTGTACATTTTCATGTTCACACCCATAACCATAAATAAAAACTCATTCTTGGTTTTACTCTGGATGGTGAACCTTCAAGTACAAACTCAGTCCTATTGATAGTGTTAATTCATGACCATTATCAATCCCATTATTCCCGAACCCATCAGTTTATTCCAACATCATGAGAAGTCATTTCAATTAATATAATTAATTGATTAATTATTTTCGAAAAATACTTTACATCCATCAAACCATACCATAAATTCAAGATATCATTTTAAAATTATAAACATGGGGTTTTCCAAAACCAAATAAGACATCCAGAATTTCTAAGACAGTACCAAAAAATGATTTTTTAAAGAGTCAAATAGTCATTTCATATCCATTTCAATAAAATATTTAAATTAAAACTAAGCCTTAAAGTTATAAATCAATTGGTGTTGAGAATTAATCCACATACCTCTCAAACATTGGTGAAAAAAAGTACAACATGACAAAAAATATTAATTCAAATAAAAACAAAATCTCCTTCTCTAGATCTAACATGATACCATGATAAAATCATTTATAACATATAGATCTATTTGTAATGGGAAAGATCTATATTTTTGAGAGAGGGAAGAACCTTGGATCATAGAAAAACAAGGAGTAATGGAAACTTACCAATGAATCCAGGCCACCAAACCACTTTAATTCTCCTACAAATCACTCCTGGGTCAAATGGGATCATCTGTGATGTCTTCAGAGAAAAAGTAATTTGATTTATGGGATTATTGGGGGGGAAAGATGGATTAAGTGGATAAATCATATTAAATAAAATTTTTAATGAGGTATAACTATACGCCACATGGTTAGGCTTCAAATTTTAAAAAACCATCTGTTAAACTTTTGTAATACCTTAAAATTTTGTGAAACAAATTCAAATTGATTTTATCTATTCTATATTTTTCATAACAGATAACCCTTAGTTTAGTTTGTGTTGCATGTAACATTGAGTTTAAATAAAAGGTGCCCTTTTATTATATCATTTTTATATGATAGTTATCACCTGGCCTTTGGATTGGAACATTTGAATAGTATTACCAAAATTATGAAAATATATTTCTTATAGATGTATATAAAATTAATTCAATATGGTCCAATTAACTAAAATTGAAATTAAAAACTACTTTAAAATAAATGATATCTTTTTCTAATTTTTTTAAATAAATCCAATATATTTTACCAATATAAATTTAAAAGACCAATTTTTTAATGATTTTAATGAATTTTATATAGTATATATTCAATAGATTATTAAACATCCATCTTGTGTGTAATATATATAATAGATGTGAATAAATACAATTTAACACTTAAAACAATATTTTTGTAAAAAGATATTTTGTCCCTTTTTTTCACAAATATTTTAAAACTAATTTTAAAAAATATTTGAAACATTCCTGGAAAAAATAATTTTTCTTTGAAATAATTATTTCAAAATTATATTAGGGTTAATTTTTGGGAATTTTCTGAAAATAATTTTTTTTCATGATTAGTGAAAGTTACATTATTTTAAATGAAACCCGTCTCTTTATTTAAACTATTAATAACAATAAATTGTATTTTAAATTGATTACAATTGAAAATAATTTATGTTATATATCTATTAATACAATTTAGGTCATTTTAATAATTTTTATATATAATTTTCATATTAATAATTTGTAATCTTTTAAACATTTTCTCTTTGGAAAATCGACTTTTCTCATTGGGTATGTAGGATTAATTTTATATTAACTCCTTCCAACTCAATGAATTGAATTTTAAAAATATATTAACTTTTATAAATAAAAATAATTTTCATTATATAATAATTTAAAGATATTTTTTGTTAAAAAATGAATATTTAAAAAAGAAAAAATTAATTAACGCGGTTAAGGTAAAAATGGGTTTACCAGGGTTTAATCTAAAATTATAAGGTTAAAAATTAACTATGAACTTGTATAAAATATATTTTATGGATATAATTAGATGATTTCATGAGTATTACTCTATTATACTTCTTTTTTATCATTTTTTATTATAAAAACATATTTACTCCTTTTTCTTTTCAAAACATTGCATGTGTGCCACTCACCTTACTAATGAAACGCCACCACGACACAACACATATTCACACTATCAAACCATTTATTTACAATTAATACTAAAATAACATATAAACACCCCTAATAACATCCTAGAATACTTAATTTGTGATTAAATAAAATCAATGAAAGAATTTGGTTTTAACCTATGGAGGATACCCAAAGAAGTTGCAACATTCTTAAACGAGTATTTTTATTTTTTTCTTCATCAACACCATTCAATTATTATTAAACCATGATGATATAATATAATATATTTATAATATAAAAATATACATTTTTATATTTATTTAATTACATTAAACCATCCCTACTTTCCTAAATGGGTTAAGAAATCATCATTAATGTGTATAGTGGACTACCACCTTGTAAACTCTAGTCATTTGTTTTTCCATTACCACATCTTGTGGTTAGGTATGATTATGAATATAAAGTATATATATTATATTTATAACATAATTATACCTATATATTAATTATATAATATATAAAGTTTTTTTTACTTTTAATTGCACAAGAGATACTATAACACCACTCGTGTGTACGTCGTACTACCACCTCACGATGTGATGTGATTCCTTTTTCACTAACTCTTTACGAGTTAGATAATAATGATTATTTTAATGAATACAAGTTATATGATAAAAATATTATGATATTCATGAAATAGTTTTTATTCTTCATTGATAATATATAATTTCCTTTCTTACATTTTCATTAACTGACAGATGATAACGTCGTACATGTATGTGTGGACTACCGCATTCATGATACTATAAAACTATATATTTTCATCACCGAAGCACATGAATGATATGTATATTTATATTAAAATATACAATATTTTATTTTTGATATTATTATCATTATGTAATGTTAAAAATGTACATTTCTCTATTTTTTAAGGATCATTGAAAAATTTAAACGTTACTCAAGAATACATAAGGCCTATCATATCCCTGATCATAATGTACATCATTTCTCAAAACCAAATTTCATGATTTTTATTAAAATTTTAATTTCTGTATAAATAAGATAATTTTTTCATGAATAATGATATGGTGTTTATGGAACTGTGTCCAATGTAATAGGATGAAAAAATAACAATTTAAAAACATAAAAAAACAAAGATGTTATTACTCGAAATGTGATTTTATCATGGAATTGACACTAAAAAGGTAAAAAATAGTCATGTATAAATAATATATGGTATTCTATATTATTATTATATAATAGGTGTATAATAACTATATATTTATTATAATGTATTTTCTAATTTATAAAAAGGAATTCAAGACTTTAGGTAATGGATTTTCATCTCACTTTTATTTTCTATGAGACACAAGCCATATTCACTATTTGTTTGTATTATGTGGAGTATATACTTTACATTAGTGTATTTTATGATTATTATCCTCTTAAATTATAGTTATTTAAATATCCATTCAATGATATCTCTTTTATGGGGTTTATGGTTCAAAAACTACCAAAGAGGTAAGTTATTTTTTGTCTCAAATTTCTTTCTTGGAGACCTATGTAATTTTTTCACATATCTTCTTCCCTGACATGATTATGATTCCCCCTTGAAATGTTATATAATGAAACAAATTATTTTCAAGATATTATTTGTCTCATTTAATTTTATTATTTACTAGGTTTTATGATTCAATGTTTCCTAAGTGGTATGAATTATTTGTTACAATATAATCAATTTTTTGAGATTGTTAATGATTATGCATCCAATGATAATATATTATTATAAATATCTCTGGAAACTAAATAATTTTGTATCCTCTAGTTATTCCATGAGAAAACATGTTTTACCTTCATTTCTCTCTATGCACCTAAGAGTTCAATTTTTTTATGAAAGTCGACAATTATTTATATATTCGTTCAAAAAAAATTCTTCCAAAAAAATGTTTTTAAAAAAAATGTTTTAAAAAACGTTTTTAAAGTTATTAAAAATATTTATTAATTAAATTTTTACCTATGTTTTAAATTTTAATAATTTTTTAAAAAATGTATCTTCATGTTATTTTGGAAGAAATTATCTTTTGAATTTTACGAAAAATGTAAAAATAATATTTATATTAACATGTATAGAATCAATCAATATTTCTTCTATTAAGACTATTATTTTCCTTAAATATTATATTATATTTTTTCAAGGATATATTCAAAGGAAATTATTTATTTTGTTTGTGTTTTAAAAAGGTTTTTGAATGTGGAATGTATAGTTTCCACCAGAAATGTTCTATAAAGATATTAGCGAATCCTTTATAAGTTTAAAGGATTATTTTAAAGGAAAATATTTTCCAAAATGTTTTATGACATTGTAGTTGAAAAATGGATTTTCAAAGAAAATTTATTTTCCATAATAAATGACCCAAATGATTTAGGTCTCAAAGTAATTTTCTATTGAAGATGGTATAATTTTATCTGCCTTTTCATTACTAGGGATATGATCCAAGGATACCATTAATATTTTTTCTTTGATTGGTTTATGTTTTTGATAAAATAATATTTCTGAAACCCATTTATATTCCATCGGTTATACCATGATAAAATTCTTATAAAACACATTTCTTTTTCCACAAGTTATGCTATGATGATAAGTTGAAATCATTATGGAACCTGTGTCTTTTATACAGGTTATGTTATGATTAAATGTTTATGGAACCCATTTAATTTATTATGTTATGAAAAGTTGAATTTTTTTATCATATTAGGTCACATATATATACAATTTTCATTATGTGATGGATATTACTTTATAAGAAAGAATAATGGTAACATTATAACAAAGGACAGTGGTTATGTTATAACCCAAATGAGTGGGATCTATATCTACCACCAATTCATTAGAAAATGATTTATATATTTATGATATAGACAGAACTGAAATGAGGAATAAACTGAGTTCAATAAATAATTTTTCCACTATGATGGTTTTGAAAGTGAACCATGAATAATATGATTTTTTGGGGTACTAAACCCATTAAACGAAGATTTCTTTGGTCTTCATCCTTGAGTAATATGGAAATGATTTTATATTCTTATGTATTTACCAAAATTCAATTTATGATGCTAATTTTATTCTCTCACAGCACATGTTCAATAATTTATTAAGGATTAAATTCTTATGAACTATCAATTTTTAGGTCATGGCTCAATATTTTGATGTTTGATATATAGGGTAGAAATTTTATATGATATGATAATTTTCAAATACCCATATATTCTTGTCATTATTATTAATATCCCTTGTTTACACTTAATGAGTATCCATGATAACCCTTTCTTAAGTTTACTTTCACCAGGATATGGAGAAAGGTTTTATGTACTGTATGAGTTTAAAGATTAATATAGGTTAAGGACTTTTTTCAGATATTGATGACCAGTCACCAAATTTTATTATTGTGTACCCATTACCCACAAAAACTATACTACTATGGTCCTCATGTGTGTGTTTCTATAATCTATTGAAAAGTAGTCTAAAAATATGTAATATATATGTATGAAAATAAAAATTCCTCATAGATGGTATCTAAGGAAATTTGTAGTTAACCATTAGAATCTAAGATGATAAAACATTATTAAGATCCCTAAGGTTAATTCAATGGGTATGACTATGGATGTAAATAAGGATAAGTATAAGGGTGAGTAAAAGTATAGGATAATGTCCAATAATTTTGTTAAAGGATAGAGCGAGTGGTTTCTGATTAATTACATGCCTTTATGGATTCAAATAGTTTCTGTGGATCTTGCATAGAGGTACATAGTGAAATAAGACTAAAAAGGAAACATTGAGCTAGACTGGATCATCCAATGGTGCACAACTACAGGATCACTTGACACATTGTTTGACACCCTCAGTGGATATGCTATTGAAATTGATAAACCCTTGGTAAACCGTCATGAGGGTTTTAAATAGATGATAAATATAAATGAACAGGTATAACATGAGATGTTATAGATAAAAAATAACTTGTCATGATTTATGCACCCTATAAGTTTTTTTCATAATTATGAGTTTTTCCACTATAGTGAGTGTTTATCACACTATTCTGTTTGGTTTTAGTCAATGATGGGAACCATTTGGAAGTCCATAAATATTGAATATTATGGAAAATTTTCTGATGAGACACTAAATGTGATGATGAATGGATGTCATGTATATTTTGATTATTAATAATCAGTTATCAGGAAGCATAATTAACAATGTGTACTATAACCAACTCTTAGAATAATCAAACAGGAGAATTATATAGTTCACCAATAGTTCTAGTTGTGGAGATGATAGAGTAAGGATTATTAAATTTATTAGATAACAATATTTAAAGAAGAATTACTCCATGGAATGTCTTAATTGAGTGAGAAGATGGTTTATGTGTGGAGAAGAAGGAAAAAACCTAATAACATGTAGAGTTAAATAGAGAAGTTTAGTAAATGTTTTAAATATGGAAAATATGGTAATTATGTATATTTTTTAACTTAGAGGATTATCCATGAATAAAACTAAGAAGGTGGCATGTGTAATGGTTATATTACAGATTATAAGGAGACCTTGAATGACATATTAAAGGTATGTGATGTTCTAAAAATGTTGTTTACGTTAAACATAAGTATAATGATTAAAATTAGGTTAATTAATGTTAAAAAATGATTGAAATGTTATATTATAGGAAATATGTGTTATGAAATAAGATGATGAATAATATTAAATGGTTTGATAAGGAAGTGGTATGATTAAAGTATTTTAGTATTTGAAATCAATAATTATGTTATATTAGTTGTAAAATATATAAGTATTGCTTAGTATTTGTTTTTTGATGAGTAAATTCATGAATATATTTAATGGTGTTAATGATTTATAAAAGTGATTTAATTGTAAGGTTACATTTCTTGGAAAACACATTATTGAGTGAAAGATAACCCTAAACATGTTCCATGTGTTGTGATAATTATATTGGGATAAATAGAATATTGATGTGGATGAATAAAATTTTAAAATAATGACTTTCATATAATTTATTATGGATTTTATAAAAGATATTTTTATTCTATTATTTATTAAGTTTATATCATTTTTGGAATTATGTAATATGTCCAATAATCAATCGTTCATTTAAGGAATAAGTTATCATGTATGTTTTCAATAAGGATTCAGAGAAATTTTGGTTATTACCATATTTCAAGAGAATACATATTGAATGTATTTACATGTTTGGTATGTGTTAATCAAGATATAATTTAAGAAATAATGGGGAACAATGTTAAATTTATTTTGAAAGTTTTAGTAACCTACTTTTTACATTTTCAATTTTTAAAATATTATAAGGTAAACCATTTTGGAAATGGTTTAAGTTGAACTTTTGATATAGTTTAGGAGACTAACATATTACTACACTGTGTGAATATTTATTGATTTCGGATAAACAATTATAACATTTTTTAAAACAAGGGATTAATGGAATGGCGTATCATTCTATTACGGACCTCATTTAGTTATTTAGACATTAAAAATTCACTACTCATTATATGAGATGAAGTGTAAATTTATCAATGCAAAACCAAAGGATGATATTTTCTTTTGAAGTAGAAAGATATCATGTAAGTACATTTTCATATGTTCTTAGTCTATATCAAAAAGAAATTTATAATCATAAGGAAAAGGACACTAAAATAAACTTTCTTCTTTTAATCATCATGTTTGATGATATCGATGACCTTTTTTATGCCTCCTTTGTTTATGTCTTTGTGGTTGTTAACATTATATTGACCATGTTCTCTATCGCTCCCCATCTGTATTTGGGTGTTAGATAGCTATTCAATATCCTTGTTTTAACTACCAACCTATGTTATTCTATTTTGAAACCTAGTATGTTTTAATATATAAGAACTTTTTAGATCCCGTTATATATTTTCAAGAAGATGTTTCATTAACCATTTTTATGATATGGGATTCTATAATGGAAATTTTAAATGCTAAACCATTGATGAGTAAGATAATTTTAAATGGAAAAATCATTTTAAGGGAGTTAAATTAAAAAACCAGAGTTTTTTTTGAATTTTTGATTCAAAATAGTTTGATCTCTTTGATATTTTAGTTTACACATAACACTGATTTTTCCATGTGTTACACAATACACTTTATTTAAATGAAACATTCCATATTATTAAAATATTAAAATATTATATTTATCACCTAACTGGTAGAATGGTGAGTACGAATAGGATTAAATATACTATGAAACCATTTTGTCTAAAAATTTATATAAAAGTAATTCATTGGTTAAATATTAATTAAAAATTAAAATAAAAACTATTTCAAAATAAAGTAAGTGTAAAAAAACTATTATTTTTTAAACAATCAAATTTCACATCAATAAATTAAAAAACCCATTTTGGACAATTAAATTAGTTAAATTTATATTTTATATATTCAATAAACTATTTAATATTTATCTTATCTGTTTTCTAGATAAGAGATAAGAATAAATATAATTTTATGCTTAAAATCATACTTTTATAATAAGAATGTTTGTCACATTATTATCCACTTCATTGAAAAATAATTTGGAAAAATTTGAAACATTATTTTAAAAAATAATAATTTTTAATATAAAATTTTAAAATTTATATAATGGATAATCTTTTATAAGTTTATGAAATGATTTTATTTATGAATAGTGAAAACTACTGAATTTTAATTTAAAACAGGGTTTTTGTTTTAATTATTTATAAAGTAAAATTATATTTTAAATTGGGTTTAATTTATTATTAGTATAATTATATGTCTATTCATCCAATTTAGGTCATTTTAATCATTTTTATCTTGAATTTTTATATAAAATATTTTTAATCTTTTGATCATTTTATCTTGGAAAACCCCACTTTCTCATCACGTCTGCAATATTAATATTAAATTAAAATTTTCCACATCATTGAATTCAATTTTTAAAAATGGTTTTAATATTTGGAATAATAATAAGTTATATTAGAAAATAATTTTACATTAATTATTTCCAAAATGAATACTGAAATAGGTAAAAATTAACTATTGTGGTAAATTTAGAAATGGGTTTAACGGGGTGTTAAAATACACATATTAGGGTAAAAATGACCTAAATAATTTTATAAAATATGTTTTGTGGAATTATTTTGACTTTATAATGTCTTATTATCCTAATAATCCGTTTTGGAGCCTTTTTGTTTGAGAAAAATGTAGTTACGCCTTTTTATTTTCAACATAGTACAAGTGTTCCACTCAACTCATTTATAAAAGGACACACACTCTCCTCTATTCATGACACGATAAAAACATTTTGGTTAAGTAAATACCTATCATAATAACGAAAAAATATCCATCCTTTCGTACAATAAGCCATATTTTTTCGATGAAGGCAATCTAGGAAGGAATTTGGTGAAAACCTATGGAGGATACCCGAAAAAGAGATAATGTTTTTCAACATGTATTTTTATTTAATTTATTCCCCCAAAACATCAAATTATTATTATCCATGATTATATAATAAAAAAATAAATAATTAGATGTTATAATATTAATTTCATTACCTATAACAATCCCACTTCCTTAGAATGTGTTACAAAATGATTATTCATGTGTACGACTGACTAGTGCCTCACGAACCATTGTAATTCATTTTTTTCCATTACCAAATATTACAGTTCGATATGATGACCTTTAAAATGTATAGATATCATATTTATAATATTATTTTTCCTATGGAGTAATTGTATCATTTAAACAATTTACCATCCTTTCTATATTGAATATGATAATGTCTCTCCTATGTACAATATAATACCACCTCACAAAGAGATTCGATTCATTTTTCACTAAAAAATTTTGTGAAATATAATAAGGATTTATTTAATGAATTTTTATGATATAAAAGTAATAAGTATTCTAATAATTAAATATATATCATTTTAAAATGGTAATATATCATTTTTTTCATACATTTTCATCATCTAAAGATGATAATGTCGTTCGTGTACGAGTGGACTACCTCCTTCACAAAGCAATGCGACTATGTCTTTTCTTCACCACATAACTTGAATTATATAAAAAGGTATATTTAAATAAATAATATCGTATTTATAATATTTTTATAATTTCTTAAGGGTAAAATATTACATACCTTCTTTCCATAATTATCATTGAAAAAATGGAAACGTTACCCACAAGTACGTACGACCTACCATCTCCATGAAAATACCATACTTCATTTCTCAAAACCATCTCTTATGGTTGTTCATAAAATAAAATATTATTTATAAACATTATAAATATTTCTTTTTTAGTTTTCAATATATTATTGAACTATGATCAATGTAAGAGGACCAAAACATAACAAATCAAAATATATTCAAAATAAAAATGGTTACTACCTAAAATGTGGTTTTAATAAGGAATTGTTAAGAAACGGGAAATAAATGGTCATAATTAAATCACATTTACTATATATATATATAATTTTTTAATAAAATATATTTATAATAAACTTATATTTTTTATAAATTAGGTTCGAATGTGCACAAAGGAATTCAAGACTTATGGTAATCAATTTTCATCTCACTTTTATTTTCCGCCACACAAAACCCATATTCACTATGTGTGTTTTTTATTTTATGTATATAAATCCCATTAATTTATTTTATTCTTCTTATCCATAAAAATATCGGCATTTACATATCATTTTTAGGACATTTATCTCAAAATGTTTGTGGTTAAAAAGTTTCCAAAGTAGTAAGGTGTATTTGCTTCAAATTGCCATCTTAGATACCTATGTTATATTATTTACCTATAATATTCCTCAAGGTTTATATTCTCCCATATTTTATATGTTATATCATGATTATAATTATTTACATGATATTATATGTTTTATTTAATGCAAATATTTGATGGGTAAATCGATTCAATGTTACTAAAGGGGTAATATTTTTATGTTACACTCTCATCATTTATTGGGGTTCTTTTTATTTATTCATACTAAGATAAAATATTATAATAAATATCTCATGAAAATAATTAATTTTATTTTTATATTTTGGTTTAATGATAACACATTTTTTCCTTAATTTTACTCTCTCTATGTACTAAATATTTAAAAATAATGTTTTTAAGAAAAACTAGCATTTTTTTCTCTCCGGTCAAAAGCACTTTTTCTTCCTAAACCACATTTTCTAGAAAAATTACAAAAAAAGTTCATAACATTTTTAGATTGATTTATTAAAGTCCTAATTTCCTATTTTTTAATTTTTACAATTAAAAAAATAGATTCTTCCTGTCTTTTTCCTATATTTATCATTTTGATTTTACTAAAAATGTGAATGGAATAATTGTTTTAACATATACAACATGAAAGGAAAACCCATATGCCATAACTATTATTTTATTTGAATAATCCTTTATAATATTTAAAGGTTATTTGGAATGGAAATAATTTTATAAATGTATTTTGTTTTATGTTTTTTTCAAAGTGTAATGTATATTTTTTCATGAAATGTTCCAAAACAATTTAAAATCTTCAATTATAAGATTAATAGTTTTTCCGTAAAAGAATGGATTTTCCAGTTTTTTATGAATTTATAATTTGAAAAATGTATTTGAAATGAAATTTTAATTTCATCAAGAAATGGTCAATGTGATTAATCTTTCTAAATCATTTTCCATCTAACATATTTTCATTCTATGTAAAATTTTCTTTACTGGGTATATGATCCAAGGATAACATTATTATTATTTCTATGAATGGTTTATGATTATAATGGAATGATGTTTATGAAAAATTATTGAACTCTAAATATTGTACCATGAAAAAATTATTATGAAAGCTACTTATTTTTCAATGGGTTATTCTATAATGAAATGATTATGAAACCCATCTCTTTTTTACAGGTTATGATATGATGAAATGTTTTTAAAACCCATTTTATTTCCTGGGTTATGATAAGATTATTATTTTATGATATTTGGGAACACATATTAATTATTTTAATTATGTTATGGTAGTTATGTTTTGAATTAAGATGTTGGTTTCATTGTTTGAAAGGATGGTGGTTATGTTATAACCAAATACATTTAGGACATATAAATCTCCCACTAATAATTTGGTAATGATTAGTATCTCATGTGATAGACAATAATAAAATGAGGATTGAACCTGGTTCAGTAAAGGACTTTCTCCTTTATGATTGTCTTGGGAGTGAACCTTGACTATTATTATTGTTTTGGGAGTGAATCAATTACACTGTAAATTCCATATAAGTAAACATTGACTATTATGTAAAGGATTTTCTATGATTATGTGTATTCTATATTTCCATGTCTTATACGAATGATTTGAGGTCATGGAAAATTTTATTTTATTTTGTTATTATTATTATCTTATAAAATTTTAATATTTATTCCATGACTTAGTATTATAATATTTTATACATATGGAATGGTTTTCACATGTTATGATAATGGTTTCATACCCTTATTTTCATTTTATACTTCTATATCTCCGTTAGTTTCCCTTACTAAGAATCTAAGATAACCCTTTCTGATGTTTGCATTCCCCAAGATATGAAGAAATGGTTCAAGTAGGGTATGTTTGTTAACAGTACTATAGAACAAGGCCTTCATAGGAGATATTGAGGATAACTCCCCAAATTTGGTGACTATGTACCTAGTATCCATAGAAATTATAATATTATGGTCTACATGTTTCTGTTTATTTACCGTATTAAATATTAATATAAAAATATGTAATATCCTTTTATGAATAGCCTTGGTTGCTACATCATGAAGTTATAATGTCTTAATTTCATACCTCACACAGTTGGATCACATAGTTAGACAAAGAATGCACCAACCCTACACATCTCTATATTTCAAGATAAATCGTTTCTCTTAGGAATATTCATTATTTGGGTAAACAATGTGCAAAATCAGTTCCCAATTTCTACATATTCATTATTTCCTAGAGATGTTTCATGGTCTCTACTAACCATTTACTAACTATAAATGATCATTAATGATTGAAAACCCCACCAAAAACCCTCAAAACCCCCTAAAACATAACGTGAACATTATATAGACCCAAATTACATATATAAATGGTCATATACAAGAAAAATGGGGTTCTAGATGTGAAATATCACTTATTTTCACCCAAAAAAGTGTGTAATGACAAAGATGACTGTAAAATGATTTAATGGGAGACAAATGGGTAAATCCCAGATAACTATTTTTTATAATTACATCACTAAAGGTGTATTCTTTTCTAAATAGACACATAAATCCATCACATAATCACGAATAATTTCCTATAACATTGGTATTATCCATTCAGACTGTCCATATATTTGAAGATGATAATATATACTTATAACCTACTGTGTTACATGGGATTTCTGTATGGATTTCCAAAAAAGTGATATATTCCTGGGTTACTGGTCGAATAGAATGAAATACCATGCATCTTTACAATTCCATAAATATAGATTTTGGAAATGAATTCCACTACATTAGTTTAACAAATAGAGATGAAATGTTCCAAATTTTTGTACCTATCCACAATAATTAATATTAAATCCTATTCTATATCAATCCTAAATTGAACTGTTAAAAATACAGGGATATATACCCCCATCTCTAGATGGGAATTAATAATTACTATAACATAAAAATATGGTTGTGGAATCTATTCCTTTACTTTATGAATGGTTAAGTGTCTAGTAACATTTTCCACTACATATATTTTAATACCAACCCACAAAAATAGTGCTATAAACACTTTAAACATTTTCATAATCCTAGGGTGAATACTCAATTTGGAATGGTGGTAGCAACTAAGAATTTGTTCCCTTTAAAATGAAGGTTTAACCATCTGATCTCTAAATCGGAACTCTGAACTCACATCTATATTCCAACCATCAAAGGTATCCCCACTATTGAGGTATGACCTCATATTAACACAATTGGAATTTTATGTCTATGAAACTCAATCCTAATCAACCAAATCTAGATAAAATTAAATGGTCATGAAAACTACACCATAAAATTGGTTTGAACCATCCAGATTCATTTTTTCTATGACTGACATTAGCTTCCACTAGTACAAATATTACTTATCCAACCGATCATATATCTTGCTAATAAATTCATCCACTATAGAGTAACCGTTAACTAATATATAAATAAATTCAAAGTTGATCATTAGTATATAGTACATCCATTTTTGTTACCTTAATTTAAAATCTCATTATCCTAAAATTTGATTCAAACTCTTCAAATCTATGAACACTATGAATTTCTCACCAAAGAGATAATGATTCTAATTCCATAAAGTATGTATCAGAATTTCCAATTCCAAATCAAGTGTTTTTAGTTCTTCTTATGAAACAGTAACTATATTGAACCATAAGAAACAACTTGATCTCCCTACATGAGAACACAACAAACCCAATATCCTAATGTATGATAATAGAATACATAACCATGTCTATAATCTAGAAAAATATTTATAGGAAATAAGGTAAGTCCATCCATAATTACTTGAATTAATTTATGTAACTTCTCCTTACATTTTAAAGGAACTCCCCACCTCATAAAATATATCATTGGAAATTCCAAATGTAAAATATCATGAACAAAACATCTATAATATCCCACTAATCCAAGGAAACTACATATCTCAAAGACATTCTTTGACTGTTTATTATATTTCACAACTCTATCATTCAAGGATCTATATAAATAGATTTTTCATAAATTAAATTAATTAGGAAACATACCTCTTATATATAGAATCCATAGTTTGATAACCTGGAATAAGAATGATGCTCTTGTGAAATATAAAACATTATAGACAAGTGTTTCTCAATATCCACTTTTTTTCCAGAATAAACTAGTATATCATAAATAAACACCACAAAAAAGGAATAAAAATACCTCTGATAAATTAGATTCATCAATTTAATAATTAAAATTGGTCCATTTATAAGAAAAAAAGTCAAATCTAATACTCATAATGGACATAACTGCTTCTAAATGATGTATTTGGAAGGTACTCCCTCTAAACTCTCAATTACAGACACTCTGAATGTAAGTCAATTTTAGAAAAACACCAGGATAACATAAATTGATCAAATAAAACATAAATTAATGTAAAATGATACCAATTCATTATCTTATCTTGGTTAAGATTATGATAATCCACATAAAGTCTAAGAGTTTTATCAACCAACTTCACTTACAAAATTGGTGTTTACAAAGGATATGATCTTGGTCAAATGAACAATTTTATTTAAAAATCTTCCACATTAACATTCAATTCCCTCAATATGGTTGGTTCAATTCTATTATGTAGAACTGATATCGTACTAGTCTATGGGAGGAGATCAATCATAAAATCAACCCATCTTTTCAATGGAGTTATTGAGAATTTTTTAGGAAAAACATTAGAAAATTTGAAAAAATTTGTTGGAAAATATATATTTCCAATATCTATCATAGTTTCCAAATTCATAATATCCAACTAATATGAGATAGTTCCAACCCTCAGTGCCAAAAGTTCTGATATACTGTCATTTACATCACAATCTCACTCTAAGAGATTCTTGATACCATTTATAGATGTGAAACTAAATTTGAAGGTATAATAGTTGATGTGGACTTGAATGATATAAACTAATTCATACCCCAGATTAAGTCATATACTTCCATCAAAAGAAATAATAATTTTTAAAGAGAATAAAAAACAATGACAGTTCTAGAAAAATATTTACACATAAAGGATTGAAATTTTCTTTATCCATGAAGAATATGACGTTTCAATATAGAATGAATCATCTCAACATGGAAACCCATATAATTTATAGCATGAGGAGAAATAAACAAGTGGGACATATTCATATCAAAAAAAATCGTTCATAAGGGTGGAATTTAAAAGAATCTTAATTATCACCAACAAATGAAAATATTGATCATCTGTCATGACCTCCTCCCTCCAAAGATTCCTATCCTGGGCTGGCAATGAATAACTGGAGATTATGAACCCTAAGTCTCGCCTTCGGTAGGCCCTAGGGTGGTGACTAGCACCAAAGGTATATATATTATCAGAAAATGGGAGGCATTTCCCATTTTCTTTTGTAAAACGATATTGTGATATATGATATATCCACCAAAAAAACACCAAGACATATATTAAAGAAATCCAAAATCCATACCACATGCATGTTTAAAATAAACTGTTACAAATTCAAGAAAACTCAAAAGTAACCAAAGAAAAAATATACATCGACACAACAAGTATCCAAAAGTCAAATCTAATGAAGTCCATCATGGATCGCATAATATTTCTAGAAACCTAAAAGATGTTTATATATATTGGGTGAGGATACAAGTATATTCAGTAGGAAAACTAGGTCTCTCATGAAGAAGTGAGAGAACCATACTAATGCTCCGATGAGAAAATAGCAGAACAAAAAACTCTGAAGCAGGTATACTAACCACCCCAACCTCACCAAGGTAGGCTCACCAAATAATGAAAATGAAGTAATTTAATATAATGAACATCAATAATTGGGTACCCCACACCATGTTCCCATGGATTAGCCACTCTCAAAACCTATTAACAAACATATTGGTGCTCCCACATCTTCTGAACACAATACATCACAACCCTCCTACACACATCTGGGCCTCACGACCACACCTCATCCCATCACTAGGGCCTTGATCCATATCACTTCTCACCTACATATACATAAAACTCATACCACATCATATCCTGCCTATATACAACTAGGTCGCATACCACATCACATCCCAAAAACAAATGGGTAAGAACAACACATCTCATCCCGAAGACACCTCGGAAAACACCACACATCTCATCCTGAAGAAACCTGAAAAAACACAACACACATGCACACACATGGGCCCCAAAAACCAAAACATACCCAAACAATTATTTGCTCTCACTACCTGGGAGAGGGATCAGAGATTAATGGGTGGCCAACCATCCATCCTCCCACCAAGATGTTTGGGAAAGGCACCCTCCTTCATGACGATTGGGATGTTCGACACATAGTGACTAACTAGGGTGGGGTTCATATAAACATACCAAAAGAAATAAATTTATATATATAATACAAAAAATCCTTCCAAACCTATGGGTTCTCAAAAAAATCATGTCACAATACCGCCTTTGCATCTACCTCTGAATGCACAACCACCCAACTAGCCACAAACTAAATCCATACCCCATGATGATTTGTTTAACTAATTAGCATACATTATTAAACAATTCAATTAATAATTCCATATCTACAAGGAAAAATACTTGGAATAACACACAACAATATGAAGATTAATAGTCACATAAAGGAAGAATAACTAT
Organism: Viscum album; assembly: GCA_963277665.1. Taxonomy (NCBI): domain Eukaryota; kingdom Viridiplantae; phylum Streptophyta; class Magnoliopsida; order Santalales; family Viscaceae; genus Viscum; species Viscum album. The sequence goes on from OY728155.1 coordinate 18,570,030, forward strand.
GGTACATTAACCCACTTCACATTCCCCTCCATTTAACAACCATTCTAACCATAACCATCATAATTATTCGCAGTCATTCTACACAATACATATTCTCACCAAAGAAATAACCCAACTCATAGTAGTACCCATCAACAAATCTCATCACAACCTTTTTTGGAAGCCCTCGTGCATAACCACACCACACCAATCACATCCAGAAACAAAAACATAGCATAGCTCGATCGTAGCCCCATTACACAAGACTACCCGCCCATTCCACAATAGATAAATCTCGTAACCTGAGATTCCATTAAACCTTATAGACCACGCCACAACACATAATAGTACTCAGAACCGTACCACCACAAAAAAACATATTCATATTTAACAAATCATATATTCCATAATTCAACTAATTATCTTTTGGGGTTATCAAAGAAGTTGTGATATTGGAGAATACATTTATTTTCTGGGTTTATTTGGCTATAAATTTTCATATGTAACTGTTCAATGAAAAAAAAATATTCCATAGACCATCCTAGTAATAGAAAAAGACCCCCAATGACCATGATTTTCAATGGGGAATTTAGCCCATATAATTTATAACATGAACAAAAAACAAATAACATGAAAATAATATGTCACTTTTCCCCAGCCCTTTCATATTGATCATAAACTGATTCAATTAAATTTATTTAATCTAGATAGAATGATATACACATGGAAAAAATTAGTAATCCCACCTTGCATGATACACAATTAAAAGGGATGAAGGAAACTTACTTGGAAGGAGAAGTGATCAACACTTCCTTACCGTGCCAAAAACAGGGGGAACAAATGCAACAGGAAAAGCCTCCAAGGGAAACATGATCTAAAGGTAACAATAGAAACACAAGACTTCTCAGTGAAGAAAGGTTATGGGGATGTCTATGATCAAGAGAAAAGAAAAGGAATGGGTGAAGGAAAGTCCCAGGGCATAGAATGATTAAATATGAGACTCATGAAATTTGAATCGATTTTGAATTTCTATTAAAGTAATATCTCAACAAATCCACATGGCTTGACCAACTAAGAAGGATCCTATAATTTTATAAAATCAATGATATGATTTAAAGCCCTTGAAATTTCTTAAAATCACTAAGATATGGTATTAAAGACATTATATTTCAAGGAAAACTTTAAAGGGGAAAACTAGAAAAATTATAAAAATTTACAAAATTTTGGAAATGAATCACTGTTAGATGAGTCAACACTATGAGCCACCCATGTGAGTTGACCTTGGCAGTCATGGTCATGAGTCACAATTTCATATCACCATCGCAGGCTACCATTGTGAGTCACTAGTGTGATTCACCAATGTGAGTCACTAGTGTGACCTACTATTGGTGAGATACCATTTGATGAGCCACCATTCGACGAGCTACCATCATAACTCACCCATCAAGGCTCACTGTTCGGACTCACCATCTTTTTTCATCACTCCCAACTCACTATCTCAACTCACCGCTCATGACTCATCCCCCCTGAATCAATGTCACAAGTCATCACCGTGACTCACTATTCTAACTCACCATTGGAAAAATAAAAAAAGGAAAACTTTTGAAATGAGTCACCATGACCTCCTAGAATACTTAAGACACCAGATTTTCACAATTTAATGTACCAAATAGGTATGATTCATCACATTAGATACCATTCAAATAATTCTTTCCCTCGAGAGTTTAAAACCAAACCTAGAAGGGAAAATGGGTCTGATGAACCACCTCGTGAGATACATATCATGACTCTAATAAATCCTCATGGAATACCACTAGAATAAAATACCAACCTAAATGATCAAAAAACAGACCATGAAAGAACAATAACCATGCCATCCCAAATAAAAGAATCATTTAATTCCATCTTCCATGTCATAATACTATCTTGTCTGAGCGGAATTCACTCACTCACATGGGTTTACTCACATCGTAATTAATGAGTCTTAATTAAGAATCTAGTCTTCTCCTTTTCACATTTTAGGAATTTATCAAACATTTCACCAAAACATCTATACCCAAGTAAAAAAATCATTTCATAAAAACCAGTTTCAAAATTTAAATTTCAAAATAAAACAAAACATGGAAGAAACTCCAAACAACTCCATGTACTAGGAACACATATTCGCTTCTCTCTCTTATATACTGTCTTCCAGGACACCAATGCCTCCACAACAAATGAACCAAAGGAATCGTCCATCCACACAACACCTTCTCTAGATGAACCTGGATCTCTATCAGCTATTAAATGTATGTCGTGTCATCCTTAATATCTAAATCTCCCCAGTTAAAGACACGTCAGTAATTGTGAAGACACTAGAGAAGTTTAGAGAGGTGGAAGACGTCATGGATCCTCTATAACTATGGTAGAAATGAAAACTGGTATTCCACTTCGCAAACTCATCCCAACATGTCAATAGTCCAACAAACATGGGATAAAACTTACTCCCACTACAAAAAATCTGCTTTCCACGTCAAGGGGAAACCTTGAAGAACATGTAGACCACAACCTATAACTCTAAGGGACTCCTCCTATGATTAGAATATGACTTCTTTCAGTCTTGTACTGCTTTCAACCTCTCACAAATGAGCTGAAAATTCTCTATCGTGCTTTGTACTACCTCAGAACCTAGAACAAATATCTCCCCAACCTCTATCCATCACAACATAGAACAAAATGGTCTCTCATATGACACCTCAAATAGATGCATGATATTGGAAGAGTCATAACTATTATTATAATAAAATTATACCAAAGGTAGGTGTTGTACGCAAGATCCACTAATGTCTAAGAAGCATGTCCTCAAAATATCTTCCATAGTCTAGAGATTCCTCTCTGTCATACCATCTATCTGAGGGAGGAAAGTAGTGCTAAGGAATAACTAGCTAGTAAAATAAATTTTGTGATCCCCTTTAGACTCATGAGGTAAACCAAAAATCCCATTCTTAGACAATAGACCACAGAACTCCATGAAACCACACCACTTCTCCCAAATACCTCTTGGATAATTCATCCACTACACCCAACTCCTTGATCATTATAAAGTGAGCTTATTTCATTAGACGATCCACTACTACCTAGATCACATCGTAGCCTCCCTGATCCCAAGATAAAAGAATGCGAAATACATTGAGTTGTCATCCCACCTTTACTCAGGGAAATCCATGGACTGAAAAAATCACCAGGAACATGGGGCTAAGACTTTACCTATTTGTAGTCCAAGAAATTTTACATGAACTCTACTACATCGCGTTTCAATCAGGGCCATCCAAACTACATCCTCATGCCACACTACATCTTATAAATTCCTAGGTGTACTACTAAAGTTGATTTATGTAACTCACAAGGGACTTCCTCGCACATCAGCATTGGGAAAAAACCATTCATTGAACAACGTCTATTTATGACCGTCCTCTGACCATCCCTTCGGAGCATCACTAAGGTCAACACGGTCAAGAATCACCTATTCCTTTGAGTCTCCCCACTGAGACACCTACACCTACAATGTCATAGAAGATAGTGTTATCATCTCAAACAAACATCCTCTACCGCTATCCACCCATGTATCCAAGTGAATGGATTCTAACTCCTCCATTTCCTTCTAAGCATCCACATTTTCTAGAACAAACTCCTTTTGAAATTACCTTCTCAAAAAATCAACAATGAAATTCCCCTTCCTTGAGGATTCAGAGAACTTGAAATTGTAATCCTGAAGAAATTCCATCCACCCCCACTGTTACAAGTTTAGATCCCACTGGGAGAAGATATACCACAAACTCTTATGATATATGAAGAGTAGAAAAAAAATCCCCAATTATGAAATTCCCCTAAAAATTCATCATAAACATGACCGATCCTAGATCTAGATCATGGGTATCATATTTAAGTTCATGGGGATTTAAATATTTGGACCCATAAGAGATAAATCCCTACTTATGAATCAACAGGAATCACAAAATACATAAAACAATAGCATTTTCATAGGTAACCAGAGCACTGGAGCACGTACCAAATTCCATTTTAGATAGTTGAACACTGCCTAGTACTGCTCGCTCTATAAAAAAGCTTGGCCATTTCTAGTAATAGTTGTAAATAGAGTTATGACATGTGATAAATCGGGTGCAATCCTTCAATAATATCCTACAATCTGAAGACAACTGAAAATTTATGTCACACTCTTTGACGTGTCCCAAGAAACAACTACTTCATCCATCGATGGTTCCCCCACTACACCATACTGAGACACCAAATTTCTAAGGAAATACTCTTCTCATGTGTAAAAATTACACATGTAAAACATTCCATTGCGATAGAAGTGTCAAAGAACCTGTAAGACAATTTTGAGATGCTCAACATGCTCCTCCTCAAATTTCTATTAGATTAAAATATCATCGATGAGTATGATGAATAACTAGTCTAGGAGCTCTAGAAAGAATGATTTTATAAGCCCCATAAAAATGGCTAGTGAGTTTATAATGCTGAATTTTATGAATAAGATTCAACGTGCCCATACCTACTTCTAAAAGTAGTCTTCAGGATATCACCCACCTTCACCCTCAACTAGTGATATCCAGACCACAAATTGATCAGAGAAAACCAAATTTCCATTCTTAGCAGGTCGAAAAGATCATCTATCCTTGGAAAATGGTAAATGATCATTACCTTAAACTAACTACACATCTGGTAGTCTATGCACAACCTCAGACAATAATCTTCCTTCTTTTCAAATAATAAGGGAGCACCCCACAAAGACACACTAATGTAGATAAATACCTTTCTCATTAGATCATCTATCTGAATGCTCAACTCTCATAAATCATAAGGTGACATCCGATAAGGATCAATAGAAATCATAAAAGCATCGAGATTCCAGTCCGTTCCGAACTCAACAACACATCGAGGGTGCAGATTCACAACCCCATTAGGAAAAACATCTAGGAACACCCCAAAAATTGTGGGAAGCTCATTCATCCCAACGTCTACGGATTCTAGTGACATCTCAACCAAAAATGAATAAAAAGTCTCTATACATCGACTACCCTCTGATAACTATGCTCACCATAAAAACCACACATCGACCATCCACATCTAAAAACAATACTCTATTATATAAGTAGTCAATCACAACATGCACAGAATACAACCAGTTGATGGTGATAATGACATCGTATGGTCGCATAAATAGTAAGAAGAGATCTCCATGGGACAGATGTGGCCCCATCATCAGTCTAAATCCCCACCACACATCAAACAAGTTGTTCTGACATCCAACTGGTGTACTCAACACTAGAGGCATGGGAATACTCTCTCTGTCTAGTCCTAGAGGATGGGATAGATAAGGTTAATCAAAGGGGTGTGAATTTTTGTAATCAAACATAGAACAAGAAAGGGTACTAAACAATCTGATCGTAGCTCTAATAATCTATTTCCCTACTAGATTTGTTGCCTCTACTGCGTGCAACTGACCACACCCAGCTCCTATGACCTTCAACTAAACATCACCTCCATAACCACACCTAGGTAGAAGTCCCTGGGAAATATCCTCAGGTCAGCCTCTACCTGATCCATCTCCCCTCAGTGGAGCATGAGCCTACTATCTCTACTGTTGAAATGTCCTGGCTGGAAAATGCTGCTAAGGTAAGAGCTGAGCCTTCCCACCTCCACTATACTGAGCTCGAAAAAAAATTGTACACTAATTATAAAGATGGATAGAAACCCCACATAAGAAACACATCGTCCCAAATCCCATAGGAAAGTCACAAGGACTACATGATCCAAAAGAAAGCTACTAAGGTTAACTCCCTTATAGTCAAAACGTTGAAGTTCCAAGTGCATGAGAGTTTCCACTGCTAAACCTGCCTCACAAACAACCGTATTGGCTCCCTGTTCACGGTAAATGTTCTCATGAGTGAATCCACTTGATCACCCCTTCATTTTTATGAACCTCCACATAAGTCGATACCATAAAGGGAGTGACCACGTACTGTATATATGAAAAAAGAACCTCCTCTAGAAGTCTCGTACAAGACTCCTCATGTAGAAAACAATCTATCAAAAAGAGTTGGAGATCTCTGAACTTGATCCCAGGATCCCTCTCTAACATACTTTCCTCTTGATGGGAGAGTGTCTTATGTCTCTTCTCAGCCTTCATAGTCAAAAATTGGAACTCTATTGGGAATCCATCATAAATTCAACTCACAACGCGTCTTCGTTATTTCTTTACCCTAGATAAAGATTCTACCCTTGAAGTACAACTCCTCACTGTTGAAGAACTACTAAAGGCACCCAGTACTCTATCATAGAATAGATCAAACGGAATGTGATCTCAAGATCCTTAAGAAATATCTTTGTATCCATGTCCAAAACCCTTCCCTCGTACTTTCCCAAGGCCTTCCACTGAAAATCATGTAATGTTCTCTACCATTGGTCATCCAACTCTATTGGATCAACCCTATTCAAATCAACCGGATCATCCCGCTGAGCCTTAATTACCCAAGCCACATGAAAATGATGATCGAGTGCCATAGATGAAAGGTAAACAAGGAATTCATAATCCAGAGTAGTATGTAATTTTATTTAAGATTCATTTAATTTAATTTTAACTCATTTATATTAATTAATTCCCAATTTCCAAAAACACCCAATTCAGACAATAACTCAAGTCATTATGATACATGTACAATTCCTTGGGTCTCTACCCTATAACCGGTGCATACTTGCATTATTTTCTATTAGTATTAAATTCCATGATTTAGATCACAGTGCCCCCTAAAATCTCATATCATAGTCGCTCTTCCATGGCCTATGTCACACACCAAGATTGCCTGACATCATTTCTCTACCAACCCAAACAATCCTCCCTATTCTTGACTACAAAATCCAACATATCTCTCAACCATTAGCTCTGATACTAGTCTTTCATGATCCCTCCCACCATAGATACCCCTCTATGGTTGGTAATGAAGAATGGGAGATAATGACCCCCCTCAGTCCCACCTCTAGTAGGCCCCGAGGTGGAGACTAGCACCTAGGGTATATATATTCCCACAAAATGGGATGTATTGAACTTTTATTATAAAAAACAAGTTCAGGATATAATATGTATAAACCTCAAAACAACTCCATGAAATATGTAAATGAAATCATAAATTTTCCCACATGCGTGTTTAAAATAACAACGTATAAAATGAAATAAAAATCAAAAGTACCCAAAACAAATAAAAGCATTGACATAACAGTTTCTCAAAATCCCAAGCTAGTATGGTCCAACATTGTCCATTTAATATTCATGGAAACATGAAATTATTTTATATATGTATGGTTAGCATACACACATACTCATTAGTAAAACCAAAGTCTCTTGTGCAAAAGTGATAGAATCATACTAAAGCTCACATCAAAAAATTGTAGAACCAACCACACCTAAGAATATGTTATAACCACCCCTATCTCACTATGGAATGATCAAAAAATAATGAAAATCAAGTGAAGTAATATAATTAAACTTGATAATAGGGTACCCCACATCACTTTCCCATTGATTAGATGCTCTCACACCCTAAAAGCAAATTTCCTTGCACTCCCACCTCTTCTGAAGACACCACTTCACAACTCGCCCACAAACATAAGGGCCTCACAACCACAGATCGTCACATAATTGGGCCTATGAGCCACATGGAATATCACCCACAAAAACTTGGGACCTATACTACATCACATATTTCTTGCAAACACTTGGTCCACATACCACTACACATCCTGAAAACACCTGGGACAGCACAACACATCTCATCTCGAAGACACCTGGGAAAATACCAATCATATCATACCAAAGACACTTGAAAAATCAAAACTCAACCACACACACCTAGACACCACAAATCAAAAACATCCAGAAGAATAATGGTGTATCACCACCTAGGAGAGGGAGCAGGGAAGAGAAGGTGGTCAACCATCCATCCTCCCTCCTATATGTTTTGGAAAGACACCCTCCCCCATGATGATGGGGTGTTCAACATATAGTTATCAACTAGGATGGGGTGTGTATAAAAAAAAATACATGAATATATAGATATAATACCAAACATTCCTACCCAACCTATGGGTTATCAAAAAAAGAACCAACTCACAATACAAAATTTTCAGCTACCTCTAAATGAAAAACCACACAACTAGCCACAAACTCAATCCATACCCCAAACGAATTAGTTTAACCAATTATCATTCTTTATTAAAAAATTAATTTATTCATTCCATCACTACTAGGGAAACTAATAGGAACAAAACACAATAAGCCACACAAAAAATTCCCATAATGGAAGATGAACCATTGTAAATTAACCCACATCACATCCATCACTATTTAACACCAATGCCAACCACTACCATCATCATTATTCAAGGTCATTCTGCTCAATTCATCCTCTCACCAAATAAAATCCACAACTCACATCCAAACACGATAACACATATCATCACAACCATTCTCAGTAGCCCTGTTTCATAATTGCACCACACCCATCACATCCAGCAACACCAACACAGCACAACCCGATCACATTCCCGCAACACAACACTGCCCACCCTTTCCAAAATCAATCAATATCTTAACCAGATATTTCATTACACCTTCTACAACACTCCACAACACATTAATGTGCTCACAACCATACCAACACACAAACCAAACAAAAAAATCAGATTTAACAATTTATACGTTCTTTATTTCCACTTATTATCATCCAGTGTTATCATAGAAGGTATGATCATGGGGAATCCATTAATTAGCTCGGTATATGGGCTTATAGAATTTCATACATTATTTTTCAATGAAAAAACAATATTCAATTCGTAGACCATACCATGCACAAACAATGAAACCCTACATCCATGATTTCCAGTGTGGTGTTTAACCTGTATAATTCACAACAAAAAACTAAAAAAATAACAAGAATATCATACATCAAATTTCCACATCCCCTATATGTGGATATTAAACTAATTCAATTGTCCTTATTTAATTTATATCCAACTATATTCACACGGGAACCTTTTTTACACCCACCCCACATGATACACAATTAATAGGGATAAAGGAAACCTACTTGTATGAAGAAGCGATAAGCACTTCTTTATTGCGACCAAAACAAGGGCATGCATGTAGTAGGAAACTCTTCTATGGATAATTTGGTCCAAAGGATACAAAACAACGTATCAATCCTTTGGGAAGAATGGTTTTGGGGATATACAATATCAAGAGAAAGGAGAAGAAATTAACGAAGGGAAGGCCCCATGATTAGAAGGATTAGATTCAAGACACATGGAATATAAAGAGATTTAGAATTTCCATTAAAGACAAATCTCAACAAAAATATGCAGTTTAACAAATTAGAAGGCTTTCATAATTTTAGAAAATTAATGATATGATTTTTATCCCTTGATATGGATTCAAAATCACATAGATATGGTATTAAACTCATTTTACATCATAGAAATTTTTTAAGGGGTGAAACTGGAAATACAGGAAAAGTTATGGAAATCAATAAATAGTTGGAAATGACTGACTGTTAGATGATTCAGTGTTGTGAGTCTATGGTGTGAGTCACTTTCATGAGTCACCATCAGGAGCCATAATCGTGTGATACCTTTATGAGATACAAGTTCCAGTCACTGGTGTGAGTCACCAGTGGAAGTCACCAGTGTGAGTCACCATTTGTGACCCACCATTTAGTGAGCTACCGTCGTGACTCACTGGCCCTAACTCATCATTCTAACTCACTGTCCTAACTCACCACTCCTGACTCACCATACAAACTCACCACTTCTAACTCAATTCTTTTGAATCAGAGTCCTGATTCACCATCCTGAATCACTGTTCTGACCCTCATATCATCCATGATCACTTCAAACATCGTATTTTCGGAATGTAATGGATGATAGAGGTTGAGGCCCTCACATCATCCATGATCAATTACTCATCTCTATATAATTGCTTACATGACAAAATTTTGTCCGCCCTATTGAAATTTCATTTCCTGAGGAGTTATGGTGTTACTTGAGACTCCTTGGCTAGATCATTTTGATGATTATAACTATTCTAATGTACATGTCCCTTCGAATCATACGATTCTTGAGAAACATGAGATGTTTCTCTAATACTTGAAATTAGAACATTATGAGAATAGTCTTGATGATGTCTTATATGGTTGAAATTGTGACAAAATCAAGGTGGTGCCATATAATCTCAAATTATATGGTTGGAAGAACCACATTAAAAACATCATGACATATGTTTTAGTTGATGAACAATGTTTAATGATCCCGTGGTTTGATTTTGAGGTGTCCCAACACTCTTGAATTTGGTGTCCCACTTCCTCTTATTCACAACATTAGAGTTTCCACCAATTCCCATAGGAATTAACATACTACATGAAATATTATTTCCCAAGATATCCCTTATTTATATAGTCTCTTAACCGTCTCTATATAATCCGTCATAAAAAACATGAAAATATTCGAGATAATATCTAGTCATAATCCCAACTAAAAAATGTTTTCCTTCAAACAATATGTTTTAGATTATTCCAGGGAATCAAGAATGAATTCATAAAGTTATCCTCATACTCTATCACTGATAGATTCACATTCTTCAAAATGAAAAATCTATTTGAGACATATTAAGAGGATACATTAAAAAATTTAGTCATTTTTACCAAGAAGTTGATACAAGTGAATATTTTAAGGAAAAAAAAATTGATATAGGATTATGAATAGATATTCTCTAAAATATTTTCAGGATCTTTATAATGAATTATAAAGATATGTTAAAAAGAGATATTTTTGAAGAATGGGATATCTTGGGAAATAAGGTTGTGGGGATCATGTTTATTCCAATGGGAATATTTGGTAACTCAAATTCTACGAGTAAGAGGGAGAGGTAAAACTACATAAGGATGATAATCCATACTAATAGTCAATCATGTTCCAAGATATTGCTGCAACGATATCCTAAAGGGAGATGTAAACATGGGGTCTCAATCAAATACAATTGGGACTTGAACAACATTCATCTATATAATTTCCCAAATATAGATTTAGGATAAGTATTACAACATATTTATTTCATGAATAGGATTGTAATCAGATGATCTATTGAGTCATTCCACTATCACCCAACTGGAATCATGTTTGTAAACCATACTTGGTAAAAATATTACAATATCCATGACTATATACTGCCATTTCAAATGGATAATTTCTAAATGCTGCAAAATAATAGAATTTCATTGATGTTATGAATTTACATGATGAAATATAAATAATATCAATACATATTAAACCCAATATATTTTAATTCCAACCCACCAATTCTTTTTTCAGTGGTTTTTACATTTTTGGAATCCCTTGGTGAACAACATATCTCTATTGGGGGTAGGAATTAAGTAGTTGTTCATGACCAGACAAAGGTACGACCATCAGATCTCAAAAAAACAACATTGAAATCACATCCAACTTCTAATACTCAATGTTATCCCTGCCATTTGATTTTAAAATTATAGTAACTAAATAAGGATCTGTTTTTGGAGAAACCCTATCATGCATAACCAAATCAAGAACAAACAAAAACAAAATGAAGACTGCAACATCATCTTGGCTTGAGAAATCTAGATTCATATCTTTTACCACTGACTATAGTTTCAACTAGTCTGAATCCACTTTAGAAAACTGAGCATATCACATCCTACTAAAGGAATCCTCCACATAATTCCCTTTACCTGGTGTACACAATAATTCAAAGTTAAATATCTTCAGATACTCTATCCATTTACACTATCTTAAATTCAAATATCTTTGTGATAAAATGAATTTCAAAATCATATTATCCTTAAAACAGGTGATGTTCTCATGAAATAGATAATGAAACCATGTCTTTAAATCATATTCCACAATAGCAAATTATAAATCATTCAATTGGTAGTTCTTCTCATGAAATAGTAATTATCGTGAACCATAAGAAACAACATGATCTCCATATAAAATAAAAAAAACCCAACCCAGATCCCAATGAATCACAATATACATAATAATACTAGCTAGACTATAAAACAATGATGATATGATATGATTTAATTCTAACCATATATTATTGAAAGCATTTGAACCATTCCTTGTTCAATTGGAAACAAACACACTTCCCCATAAAAGATATCATTACTGATGCCAGACATGAAAAATCATGTACACAAAATCTATAGTATCCCAATATGCCAAGGAAACTACATATCAAAAAGTTATTATTCATTTTTTCCCAAGAGATAATCGATTTTGGATTTTATATTTTTATGATCAATAAAAACTCCATTTTTAGAAATGAAAAGGCCAAGGAAACATGCCTCTTGTGTCTAGAAATTATACTTTGATAACTGGGAATACAAAGGATTCTCCCTCAAAATACTTATCACTAAAAAAATTAGTTTAGCATGATATTATTTCATCGTAGAATACACTGGTATATCATCAGAAAACACCACCATAATGGGACCAAGATACCTTTTAAAGATTTCATTCTTCATTACCATATTTCAAACTGGTGAATTCATAACACCAAATGGAATAATCACCTTTTCATAATATTTGTATCTACTTTTTAAATTTGTCTCCTTAATATCCTCATTCAGAACTAAAAATTGTAGATATTCTGAATTTACACATATATTAGACAACCAATGGGGTCCCCTCAATTAATAAAATAATTCATCAATTCATGGAAGAGGATACAAACACTTTATCATAAATTGTATATGATTATGATAATCGAAACAAAGTCTAAGAGTTTTATCTGGTTTCTTCACAAAAAGAACTGATGCTTTCCATGAAAAAGTTCTGGGTAAAATAAAGACTTGTCTTTAAAAATACTCTAACTGAACATTGAATTGTCTCAGTTTTTTCAGATCCATCCTATAATATTGTGGTGATATGAAAATAATCCCCAATATGATATCAGTCATAAACTCTACCTCTCATTTTCATTGAAACCCTATGTTTTTTAAGACAAACAATAGGAAATTGGTAAAAAATATTTGGAAAATTTATATTTATAATCTCATCAATAGATTACAATGTTAGTGCTTACAAATGATATTAGATACATCCAACCCTTAATTACAAGTGTTCTTTTATGTATGCCTTTACATCTCAGTCTCCTATAAAGAGGCCCCAGATTCCATCTAGAGATGTGAAATTAACTTTTTGGTCATAATAGATAGTGTGGGCCTTGAATGATGTCAACCAATCCATTTCCAAAAATAAATACATAAAGATAAATCTCAATCAAAGAGAAATTCCATAAAAAAGTAGCCGAATTGATAGTTATAGAAAATTCTGTAGACATAAAGGCTTGATGTTCTCTTTTTCTAAGAGGAGATTGAAGTTTCGACACAAAAAGAATCATCTCAATATGAAATCCCATATTATCAACCATAAGATAATAAATTAATGAGTGAGATTTTCTCATATCAATCAAATATTTCATAATGGTAGATTTCTAATGAATCATATCTCTCAACATTGAAGGACCTGATTGACCATCCATTATCACTTGCTCCTCTTTATGTGAGTACTTATATGAGGAAAACTTTTCTTTATTACCCTATTGAAATTACACTCTATGGTGATTAAAGGTGTTAATTTAATAAAAATGGATTGATATATTCTAATGTTAAGAATTATTCTACTTTACCCATCCCATCGAATCATAATATGCATTATTAACATTATTTGTTTCACTAGAACTCATCCTTGGATCATTGCAACAATAGAGCTAAAGATATCTCATCTAGTTTAAATTATGAAAATATCTTGGGTTATCATGTAATATTACTTCATAAGGTCAAAATAAAATCATATAAAAAAGCATAGATAACTTTTATGTTATTAATAAATGTTTATTGAGCCCATCATTTCATTAGGAGGTGTCCCAATGCTCTAGAATTACGTTTCCCTCTTCCTGTTATTCCTGAAAAAAATAGTTCCCACTTATTCCCATAGGAATAAACATGCCCCATTCAACTGTATTTATTGAAATATATCTTAATACTAAATTCAATATATTTAACCTCTCTATATAATCTATTATACAAATCATGGAAACAATTGATAAAATATTTATTTTATAATCCAAAATCCATAATGTCTTCCTTCAATGATGAATATGAAGAGAAATTTGGGGGGAAGTGGAAAAACTTCACAATTATTTCATCATACACTATCACCAAGAGATTATTTTTCTTCAAGTTGATGATTTATTTTTCTTTAGTAATATGAAAGTTTGAGGATACAATTTCATGCTAAAAAATGTGTTAAAATCCTCCCATGTCATTCCATGTTCCATTATAACCAGAATTTCTAATTTTCACAATTGGTTTGCCAAATCCTCCATCATATATATTGAAAACATTACACTCAAATCTTATGGTGTACCAAGTAAATTAAAGATGCAATTAATAAAATTCAACCAAAGTTTTAGTTTTTCTTCCTGGGGATCCCCCTGAAATGTGGGTGGATTATTATTTTTAAACAAAAATAAATGGTCCAATTTACGAGGTTCATCATTCCTATTATGCTAATAAATGGCCTAAAATTCCTAGAAAATGATTTGGATCATCATTTGGTTCACATATGGTTTAGGTGAAACCAAATTTTTATTCTAAAACTCTGGTTGATTTCTTTGACACATACCTAGTTCCAATAACAAAAATCACAAAAAGCAACTCCATTTAGTATCACTCATTCACAATTGAAGTCTTAATAAAAAAAGTTTTAACACATCAACACATATCAAAAAATATATTTCTAAAATCCAACAATCATCAGCATTTAAAATATTTTTGAAAAAACAACAACCATTCTTTTCAAAACAACTATTTCACTATTTTCAAAAATCAAATCTTTTTTGAAAATTTCATAATACATTAAACATTGAATGAACAATGAAATCCTAATGGAAAGTCTTAGTATCAATGTATGGAATGTAATTCCCATCAGCTAAAACCATGATAATGAAGTGATGAAAAGAACCCCTAAAGTGTCTCAAAATATTTTTGTACCAGGTATCCCTAGCATCTTGATATTCAACACAAAAAGGTTAGTTATGAATTTTCATGCTCTAAATTTCATGTTCTAAAAATCCTATCACATGGATTCTAACCCCATGCAAGAACTAAAAAAACTGATACCATTTTTTTTAAAAATAATTAGTATAGACCATGACTTATACCATTTTTAAAATTTTACCACTCCCCACTGCCTTTGGAAGTGATAGGTGTTCTACTAGTCCTTTTGTGACATCCCCAAAACACAAAAGGTGGGAAATATATTCTAAGGGACTAAAGAACATTTTTGGGATGATTTTATAATTGTAATATAAAAAATCTAAACTACATAAACAATGAAAAATATAAACTCTATATGATTCTAGGGTATAAAATACAAATCCAAAACATAAATGAACCAATAAAAAAACATTAGAGTACAAGATGTAACCAAAAGACATACTTGAAAAGAATAAAAGGCCAATAAAACTCAAAAATCCCAAGAAACATCAAACTATAACACCCAACCCACTCTATGACCCAACTCAACATTCCATTAAAATGGTATCAAGAAACATGGGGAATGAACTTAGATATCTTTACTGTACTTATCTCTCGATAGATGAGCTCTACAAACACACAATAGTTCATAAGTAGTTGGTGAGTCAAAAAATTATAGGATTTCCTTAATGACATTCCAACCCACAGAACTAAGGAAAGTATTGTCTACGAAATTCATATAATACAAATTTATACATAAAATTAGTTTATATAAAATTCATAAACATTTTTCCTTTAGAATAAATAAAAAAATATTTCCCAACAATTTATCATTTAATTTGGAATAACCATTGTTTGTTGGAGTGGACACTCAAGAGGGGGGTGAATTGAGTTCCAATTAAAATTTCTGTTAAAATATTGTCTAGTTAAAATCCCCCGATTTATAAAATAAGTTAAACTGTAGTGAATTTATACTAATTGTAAATGTTCACTTAGCTTCTCAAAGATTGATTAGGTCTCAGTTAATTTAACCACAAGGTCAAACTAACTTTTGAAGCTAACCTATTGCTTTACAATAAGTGTAAGCACTTGCTAATTTAACTATGAAAGTAGCTTCAAAATAGTTTATTATTTCAAAGTAATAGCAGCAGAATAAATAAGATATATGTAGTATACTTTAAAATTAAATAAAAGATGCACAACAAATATAACAAGAGGTTCAGTCTCAAGCCGATACTTAGTCCTCTCATATATATATAAATTTGATCCACACCCTGGATCGGGGTTAACAACAGTTTTACAAAACAGTCCAGGCCATGCAGGGACCTCTACCACTATTCTTTGTGGGAAACAACAAAGAACAGGTCACACAAGGACCTCTTCCATAGTTGAAGTGGGTAAATAGAAGTTAAGAGAATTTGAGTGAGGATTTTGATATCCTCCAGTTCAGTGTAAGAGATAGTGTGTGTAAAGATATACAGAGTACACCACACTGCTCCAAAGTTAATAAATAAATCACGTAGAGAATATAGATGAGAGTTTAGAAAGATCTAGTGACTATCAATGTAGCTCTGGACTCGTTGGATTCAGCAGGACTGCTTCTGAGTCCTTCTCTGGTTTTTCTATTGAAAAACAGAGTGTTGTAGTTCAACTTGTCTTCTTCAGAAGTGAGAAAGATCTCTTGATTCGTCGTGTGTTCTTTAGCAGTATTGGATTGAACTCATGAGAGTTATTTTAAGGTCTTGAACTCTCATTCTTGTTCAGGATTGTTCTTCTTGTTCAGCACAGTGCACTTGGGTGTATGTAATTTCTTCATGTTGTATATTCACACTTGCACACCGCTTTTCGTGTACTGCATCTCAGTCTTTCTTATATTCCAAGAGTTATGAAGTAGGAACGATTCCCTTCTCATAGGTATGAGATACGGTTTCCTGACATGCCAAAAACTATAATTAAATAACATTAATTGCATTAAAAACAACAAATATGACCGTTAGCATTATTTAAATAATATTGAAAAAAAACTTATGAAATGGTGTCACAATGATTATTTAAACAGTGTC
Organism: Viscum album; assembly: GCA_963277665.1. Lineage (NCBI taxonomy): Eukaryota > Viridiplantae > Streptophyta > Magnoliopsida > Santalales > Viscaceae > Viscum > Viscum album. Next base: position 18,587,200 of record OY728155.1, read on the forward strand.
TTCTTCACGGTATGTGGTTCATGGTATGAGCTTCACGGTGTGAGCTTCACAGTGTCTGGTCACAGTGCCTGGTTCACAGTGTCTGGTCACGGTGTCTGGTCACGGTGTCTGGTCACGGTGAGTCCTTCACTGTGAGTCCATCACGGTGTCTGGGTCATGGTTTCTGGTCACGGTGAGTCCTTCACGGTGTCTGGGTCATGATGTCTGGTCACAGTGAGTCCTTCACGGTGTCTGGGTACTTAAACAAATATCTGTATTTGGACTAAGATAGTGATATGAAAAATATGGATTAAGGTTAATCATTAGAGACTTAGATAATGTGAATCATAAATATAAAGGTGTGATAATATATGTGAGATTTGTGATTATGCATAAGACTTGTAAATAATAAAGATAGTAATTAACATCCATAAGATTTGTTATTATAAAAACATGATGTGTAGCTATTATTGAGATTGAAGAGAATTAGCAAGATGTGTAATGAAGATCAAGATTAAGTAATAGTAATGAGATTTGTGATCATTAAAACATGATTAACACATGAGGAGTCCATCAATCTCCCCCTTTTTGATGATCACAAATCATATATAGGCAGAATATAAATGACATGAAATATTAATGATACTAGCATAGCAAAAACATTATAGAACTGATGCTTGTAGTTTTTCTCCACCATTTATACTATTATAGAACAGACACCTTTAGTTTTTCTCACCCTTTTAGGATTATCAAAAATTAGAGAGAATGAAATGAAACACTGCATTTGGTATTAAACAAAGGGTTCAGAATACAATAAAACATGAAACAACAAAAGATATCCCATCAAAAAAGAAAAACAGTCCTCGGACTCTTCAGAGATCCACCTTGTCTTTGCCTTTATCAACAGCAGGATATGGTGATGAAGTAGAATAAGGCATAGATTTGGTAGACTACGAGGGTAAGGGTAGACCTTCAAAAACAGATGGAGCCAAAGTAGGAGTAGTAGAAGATCTATGCTGGGGTTGGTTAAGAATGAATGGCCGGATCTGAGAAAGAGATTGGCTAACTGTCATGGCAGTTGAGGCTAAGGCAGGTAGTCCAGGTCTAAGAGGTGCAGCAGTTGGAGCAACTATAACAGTACTCAGCACATGAAGACGCGGATTCAAAAGATTGATGAAATCAGTAATGATTTCACCACCATACTGCATAGCCTTTTCAAAATCATCCTTATTCTCCAGAAATCTATCCAACAATCTGGTGAACTCTGAAAGTTTCTGAACTTGAGCTTTAAAAGCTTGAGTCACCAGAGGGATTCTCAAATTTTCCACAAGATTTCTAAAGTGATCTGTCATATCAATTTTAGAGAAAATCCGGGAGAGATACAAATATATTTTCTTGGAGATCTCTTGTTGAGCATCATTGGCTATCTTAGAATGAATCCTAACCAAGTCCAATACTCTATCACTATTCTTAATCACTTATGACAAAGAAGACAATCCAAGCCACTGAAGGCATTCTGAAATTCTTCCTTTATTATGAATCTCAGCATAGAATCATCCAAAGAAGGTGTGGAGGTCTGACCAGAAATAGGTGAAGCCTTGACAGCTTCAGTTAGAACTTTGAGCTGTTTCAGAACTTTTTGCAGACATCCAATGTATTCATCTATAAGATTGTTTAGATTTTCCACAAGCTCTCTCATGCGTTCCAGCATGTTTGTCTGACTTTTTCCAATATTTTCATCAAAAGATAGTAGGTATGGATGATCTTGAGACACAATCTCCCTAGCAAGGATGGAATCAGAAGACTCAGAAGAAACAACAACAGGTGCAGGGGCAGAAACAGGAGCAGGCTCTGATCTCAAAGATAACTCATTCTACAGACTTGCTACCATGCTTTTCAGATTTGCAACATCAGCACTCATCAGCTTATTCTCTACTCTAACTTCTTGAATTTCTCGGATCATCCTTGGTTGAATATGCAAGATAATATTTTCCATGAGAATTGATGCATCTTCTTGACTTAACTGAGTCCCTTGGCGAGGTTGAGTGGAGATAATTTTCTAAACTCCAGCTAACAACGTCTCTCCAAAAACTTTCAGATCATCTTTGGTCACAAAGGAGTGGAGCTCGGGTAAGGATGAAGGTAAAGGTAAAGGTTCAGATTCTGGTTGAGGTTCAGAGTCATCTTCAGACTCAGATTCTGATTCAGATTGAGGTAGGGGCTCTGGTTCTGGTTCTGAATGAGCTAAGGACTTCAGTTGAAACAGAGAAGAAAAATCCATTCCAATTGTAGTCACTTTCTGGGACTCATTCACATCATAAAAGCTTGGGAACTCATACTGAGAGTACACAGAAAAAGTGACAGAAGGTTGAGAAGCACAGCAGATCCAACTTCCACAATATCAAGATTTTGAGGTTCCTCCCCCTCAACCTGTGCTTCCCTTCCAGATTCATGAGGTTCAGGAACGTGGACAAGATCCATAGGATCATCCCTAATATCTTTAGAAAACTCTTGCCTTGCCAGCTAAAAGGCAACTTCCATTAATTCTTCAGTAGATGGAATAATGTCAGGAACCGATTGTTCCACTTGATAAGCTTCCCGACTTGCTTCTTTCTCAACAGAAAGAGTCTCTTCAACAAGATCTGCCTCTAAGGTTTCTTGTTGTTCTGAAACAGGAAAAACCAATTTCCTTGCAGCATTGGGATGAGCTTCTTCCTCATGAAGAACAACTGATGGATCCTTAGTCTTTTCATTTTAAACAACAACTTCCTCTTCTTGATGTATTTCAGTAGGGATAACAGTAGGGACAACATCCCTTTCCTCTTTAACCAGAACTGTTTCCATTGGAGGTATTACAGGTTCTTCTCTAGGTGGTACCTCAGCTGTTACTACTTCTTGTTCTTCTTCTGCTGAATACTCATCCACATCATATGGTTCCAAAACAGGATCAGCTAGGTTCTTAGGCCTTCTTAGATAGTCAACAGGATTAAACTTTTTATACAGTTGATCACTATCCTCAACCCAATGCTTCTTCCAGGGGTTCCAGATTATCTTCATCCTTCTGATGATAGGCATGGATAGGAAGAAATCAAGATTCTCTAACTTTTCTTCAATCGGTCGAACCATCCCTTTTGCAACTAACATAGCTAAAATCATCGTTGAGTAAAATAGGGAGGTGGATTTGGAAGTTAATTTGATCAGATTACAGATATGGTTGATAACATACTTACACAGATTGATCTTATGTCCATTTTCAATAGGTGAATCCGAAACACATCCTGATACTTCATCATAGAAAAATCTCCTTTTCTTTGACTAACCAAATTCTGAACAAACTTGAACAGAAGTCTTGTCTCCCCATCAAGTTCAACAGCTATGGACTTTCACTTGGTGCCATTTCCAGTTAGAATTTCCAAATCAGTCTCCAGGTCAAAGATGTCGGTTGTTGGAGGAGGGTCTCTCTGGTAATCTTCACAAATTCCTTCATGTGGAATTCTTGTGCATTCATCCCACAGGCTTGAAGAGATAGAGCACTTCTGACCATCGATCCAGCTGGTCACCATAAAGCTTTCTCCAAACCCAAAAAAAACTTCACATACTGATAGAATTGAGATACAAGCCTTGGGTAAATCGGTCTATTCTGTCCAGTGAACCATTCAATCCATCCTTGTACTCTTAAAACTTTCAAAACTAATGATCTTCTAGACAGAAAACATTCAGGGCAAACCTCTTTTTTAGGTACAACTGTACGGATTACCAGGTTTGGGTTTAGAGGTCCTTCGAGAGCTATCCTCGGTATCCTCTTTTGTTTCTTAGAGCGGCGCTTCTCAGACGAGGGTGATGATGGATGCTTCATCCTGGGCATTCACTAAAGGTTCGGGCGAGAGGGAAGAGAAGGTTCAGGAGAGAGTTCGGGTAAGGAATCGAATGAAACCCTTATGTTTTATCATTTGGGAATGTCAAACATCATAAAAACAAAAACGCAGGAAATCAAATAGCGGTGTAATAAAAAATTACTGTGATACGGGTTAAAAATAAGAATAAAAATAACTCTTCATGGTGAGATCGTGAGTAGGTATTACGGTGAGACAGAAAACTAGTCATCATGGTGAGACATTTTATAGTCTTCACGGTGAGACAATGAGCATTTTATATAGTCACGGTGAGATATCGAGTTGTCAGACCGTGAGCATAAAACAGTAACTTAGAAACAGTAAGTATGAAACAGTAAAGTAAAGTACAATAATGTATTAAACATTAAAATCAGTTAGATATTCATTCATGATTAATCATACCAAGATCATGTATGATGTAGTCTAATCTTTCAGAATTTAATGGTTTAGTGAATATATCAGCAAGTTGATATTTAGTACCAATAAATTCCAAAGTGATATCACCCTTTTGATAATGATCCCTAATAAAGTGATGTCTTACATCAATATATTTTGTCCTTGAATGAGAAATAGGAATCTTAGAAATATTAATAGCACTTGTGTTGTCACAATTTATTGAGACATGTCTGAATTGATATCCATAGTCTAGTAATGTATGTTTCATCCACAAAATTTGTGCACAAAAAATTCCAGCAGCTCTGTATTTAGCTTCTACAGTTGATAATGCATCAGAATTTTGTTTCTTACTACACCATGATACTAGTGACTTTCCTAAAAGGTGACATGTTTCAGAGGTGCTTTTTCTATCTAGCTTACATCCAGCAAAGTCAGCATTAGAATAACTAACTAATTCAAATGATTGTCTTTTGGGATAGAACAGTCCTCAATTGGGAGTATGCATGAGGTATTTGAAAATTCTTTTTACAGCATTTAAATGTGACTCTTTAGGGTTTTCTTGAAAATGAGCACACATACACACACTATTCATAATATCAGGATGACTAGAAGTTAGGTAGAGTAGACCTCCAATAATTCCACTAGAGGTGGTTTGATCAACAGATTTACCATTTTCATCATGATCCATCTTACAGGTGGTACTCATGGGAGTGTCACTACTTTTTGTGTTTTCCAATCCAAAATGTTTGAAAATATCTCTAGTATATTTACTTTGAGTTAAAATAATTCCATCATCATTTTGAAAGATTTGAAAACCAATAAAGAATTTAAGTTCACTCATCAAAACTCATTTCAAATTCATTTTGCATCATTTTAGAAAAATCAGTACATAATGTAGTTTTTGAAGATCCAAAAATAATATCATCTACATAAATTTGTACAACTAAAACATCTTTAGAAATTCGTTTTATAAACAGAGTAGGATCAGCTATTCCTTTTGTAAAACCTTTAGAAATTAGAAAAGTACTTAATCTATCATACCAAGCTCTTGGAGATTGCTTTAAAACATATAAATCTTTTGATAGTTTAAAAATATGATATGGAAAATGAGGGTTTGAAAATCCAGGTGGTTTTTCAAAAAAACATCCTCAGGAATATATCCATTTATGAATTCACTCTTTACATCCATTTGATATAGTTTGAAATTTATATGTGCAGCATAAGCAAGTAAAATCCTAATAACTTCTAATCTGGCTACTGGAGAAAATGTCTCCTCATAGTCAATACCTTCTTCTTGACTATAGCATTGTGAAACTAGTCTAGCTTTATTTCTAACTATGTTTCCGGATTCATCTACTTTATTTATAAACACCTATTTAGTGCCTATTTTGAAAGTTTCCTTAAGTATTTCAACAAGATTCCAAACTTTATTTCTTTCAAATTTATTGAGTTCTTCTTGCATAGCAATTACCCGAAATTCATCATTAATAGCATCATCAATGTTTTTAGGTTCAATATGTGACAAGAAGGATTGATGTTCAACCTGATTTCTAAGAGAAGCTCTAGTCTGTGTCCCTATATCAAGATTTCCTACAACATCATCTAAAGGATTATTCTTTAGAATTCTAGTTGATCTAGTAAAGGAAGGACCAGAAACTCCAGGTTCATCAACAGGTTGGGAATCAACAGAAGCAGGTTCTGGAAAATTTCCAAAACTGGCTGTCTTTATAGCAGGTTCATTTGATTTGTCATTAAGGTCCAGAACAGATAAATCTTCTTTAAGATTTTCAAGAGAGGTTTTAGGCTCATGTGGATCAGTTTCATCAAACTTGATGTGAAAAAATTATTCCACACACTTGGTTATTTTATTGAAAACTCTATAGGCTTTACTAGAAATATAATAACCTAGGAAAATTCCTTCATCACTCTTGGATGCAAACTTGTCAAGATTATATTTAGTATTAAGAATAAAGACATTGCAGCCAAATACTCTAAAGTAATTGACATTAGGTTTTCTATGGTTCCACAACTCATAAGGGGTCCTCTTAAGAACATGTCTGATCAAGACTCTATTGAAAATATAACAAGCTGTATTTATAGCTTCAACCCAAAAATAAATAGGCAGGTCATATTCATTAAGCATGGTTCTGTAAATTTATTACAGGGTTCAATTCCTCCTTTCTACTACACCATTTTTTTGAGGTGTCCTAGGGGCAGAAAAGTTATGACTATAGCCATTGTGTGAGCAATAGGATTCAAACTCATGATTCTCAAACTCATGGCCATGATCACTTCTTAGAGATTTAATCTTAATTCCACTATGATTTTCTACAAATTTGGAGTATTTAGTAATGTAAGAACAAGCTTCACTTTTGTGAGCTAAGAAGTATACCCAAGTATATCTAGAAAAGTCATCTACTAAGACATAGACATAGTGATTCCCATTTAATCTAGAAACTCTAGATGGTCCAAAAAAATCCTTGTGAACCAACTTGAGAGGTTCAGAAGTTGAAACTTCTTTCTCTGGTTTGAAAGAGATTTTGTGTTTCTTTCCCTTTGGACAGGGATTACAAACTTTGTCATTTGAAAACTCAAGTTTGGGTAGGTCTCTCACTAAGTTATTCCTAATAAGCTTTCTAAGTGAGTGTATATTTTAGTGTCTTAATCTTATGTTCCAAAGCCAAGACTCTTTATGAAAAGCATTTAAGCAAGTAATATTCTGCATGGCTAATGAATTTAAATCAACAACATAAACATTTTCATTTCACAAGGCAGAAAATAATAAATCATTTTTAGAATTAAAAACATTGCAAGAATCATTTTCAAATTTAACATTAAAACCATCATCACATAACTGAGAAATACTTAACAGATTATATTTAAGTCCATCAACAAATAAAACTTTAGAAATTAATACTGAGTCAGTGTTACCAATCTGTCCTAAGCCGATGATTTTCCTTTTAGAATTATCACTAAAGGTGACAAAGCCTCCATCAATTCTGACTAAGATTTTAAAGTATGAGAAGTCTCCTGAAATATGTCTTGAACATCCACTTTCCAAGTACCAAGTCTTCCTACAGGAGCTCTTTAAGCATGTTTCCTACAAAACAGATTTAGATAGGAAATGATTTTGGTACCGAGATCTTCTTGGGTCCAGACAGGTTAGAAATCAAATCTTTTGGTACCCAAATTTTTCTTATGGGTCTCATAAAATTTGTAGAATCAACAGACTTTGACAGATAAACCTTATTAGATCTGTAACTATGAATATAACTAGTTGAAGCATATAAATGTCCAGAACTATAAATAGTAGCATTCTGTCCAGACTTAGGAATAAATCTATTCTTAGTAAACTGTCTCTGTCCAGGTTTGTAGCCTATTCCAGTAGTGTATTTTGGTGCAACTTTCTTTCCTAGCATTTGAGTTAGTGTATCCTTTCCATTTATGAATTTCTCTAAATCCTTTATGAGTTTCTCATTAGACATTTTCTGTTCACTGTTCTCCTTTAACAGTTGAGCATTTTTCTCTTTTTCAATAGTAAGTTCAGTTTTAAAAGTAGTAGGGAGAGCATGATGTTTCTTTAATGATTTGTACTTATCCTTAAGTTCATTGCATGTCTCTTCCAGCATATTACAATATTCAAACAATTCCTCACTTGTCATCTTTTCAGAATCAGAATCAGATTCTTCACAATCTTCATAATAATAAGAATTTAAAGCAGGAGTATCTAAGGTTACCTCAGATGTGTTTGTCATAAAACACATGTTTGCCTTATTTATGGTTTCAGTCTCAGAAGATTCAGATTCACTGGAGCTATCCTCAGAAGCGCTCCAAGTATCCTTCATAGACATTTTGTACTTACTGTCCTTGTAATCATATTTCTTCTTGAATTTGAGCTTTGGGTAGTCTGCTTTAATATGTCCTTTTCTTTTACCCTCATAACAGACAACTTCATCACTTTTATCTAAATTTTTACAATCCTTCTTCCAATGTCTCTTATTGTCATACTTTCCTTTATAATTTTATTTTCTGAAGAATTTCTTCTTCCTATAAAATTTCTTAAACCTTCTCGCTATCTGAGCCATTTCAGCATCACTATCAGAGTCTGAATTTTCACTGGTTGAACTGTCAGCATGTAGTTGAGCTTTATCTTTGTCCTTTCTCTTTGAAGCAGTAGTCTTGAAAGCCACTGATTTCTTCTTAGGTTCATCATCTTCCTATTTATTCACCTTGAGTTATTCCTCATACATCATAAGCTTACCAATGAGTTCTTTGACAGGTAGAGCAGCAATGTCACATGACTCTCCGATTGAAACAGATGTGCCTCTCCATCGGTCTGTTAAACATCTCAAGATTATCATAATTTGTTACTTTGCTGGAACAACCTTTCCAAGTGAATTCATTGTATTGATTATCTCATTAAACCTGAGATACATGTCAGAAATAGGTTAATCAGTTTTTATTTTAAAATTATCATATTTAATAGTATAAGTATTTAATCTCATTTATTTAACATTGGTTGTTCCTTCATGAGAAACACCCAAAGTATCCCAAATTTCAAAAGCAGTTTTACAAGCAGAAATTTTGTTAAACTCTTCATCTCCTAAGTCACAGTACAAGGCATTCATGGCTTTACAATTATTATTGTAAGTAGTCTTTGTAGGTTCATCCCAAGTGGATCTAGCAGTAGTCGGAAGTTTATAATATGATTCTATGGTAGTCCAAATATCAAAACCTATGCTTTCTAAATGAATTTTCATTTTAAGTTTCCACTGGGCATAGTTTGTACCATTGAAGAAAGGTGGCATGTTAGTAGTAGCACTCTCTAGTCTATTATCCATAACTAGATTTTAGAAAGATAATTTAAAGAGATAAAAATATAGAATTAATAGAAATTTAAGATCTTTGAAGATGCAACTGAAATCACAGTTGAAAAACAGAGTTTTTCAAAAATCATTAAACAAAAACTTCTCCTTTGATACCAACTGTTGGTCGGAGTGGACACTCAAGAGGGGGGTGAATTAAGTTCCAATTACAATTTCTGTTAAAATATTGTCTAGTTAAAATCCATATATTTATAAAATAAGTTAAACTGTAGTGAATTTATACAGATTGTAAATGTTCACTTAGCTTCTCAAAGATTGATTAGGTCTCAGTTAATTTAACCACAAGGTCAAACTAACATTTGAAGCTAACCTATTGATTTACAATAAGTGTAAACACTTGATAATTTCACTGTAAAAGTATCTTCAAAATAGTTTTGTATTTCAAAGTAATAGCAGCAGAATAAATAAGATATATCTAGTATACTTTAAACTTAAATAAAAGATGCACAGCAGATATAACAAGAGGTTCAGTCTCAAGACGAGACTTAGTCCTCTCAAATATATATAAATTTGATCCACACCTTGGATTGGGGTTAACAATAGTTTTAAAAAACTGTCCAGGCCACACAGGGACCTCTACCACTATTCTTCGTGGGAAACAACAAAGACCAGGTCACACAAGGACATCTTCCACAGTTGACGTGGGTAAACAGAAGTTAAGAGAATTTGAGTGAGTATTTTGATATACTCCAGTTCATTGTAGGAGATAATGTGTGTAAATATATACAGAGTACACCACACTGCTCTAAAATTAATAAATAAATCACGTAGAGAAGATAGATGAGTGTTTAGAAAGCTCTAGTGATTATCAATGTAGCTCTGGACTCGTTGGATTCAACAGGAATGCTTCTGAGTCCTTCTCTAGTTTTTCTGTTGAAAAACAGAGTGTTGTAGTTCTGCTTGTCTTCTTCCGGAGTGAGAATGATCTCTTGATTCGTCGTGTGTTCTTCAGTAGTATTGGATTGCACTCAGGAGAGTTCTTTTAAGGTCTTGAACTCTCCTTATTATTCAGGATTGTTCTTCTTGTTTAGCACAGTGCACTTGGGTGTATGTAAGTTCTTCGTATTGTATATTCACACTTGCACACCGCTTTTCATGTACTGCATCTCAGTCTTTCTTATATTCCAAGAGTTTTGAAGTAGGAACGATTCCCTTCTCATAGGTACGAGATACGGTTTTATGAAATTCCAACAACTAAAATTAAATAACATTAACTGCATTTAAAAAAACAAATATGATCATTAGCATTATTTAAATAATATTGACAAAAACATAAGAAACGGTGTCACAGTGATTATGGAAAAGGTGTCTTCTTCACGGTATGTGGTTCACGGTATAAGCTTCAAGGTGTGAGCTTCACGGTGTCTGGTCACGGTGTCTGGTTCACGGTGTCTGGTCACGGTGTCCGGTCACGGTGTCTGGTCACGGTGTCTGGTCACGGTGAGTCCTTCACGGTGTCTGGGTCACGGTGTCTGGTCACGGTGAGTCCTTCACGTTCTCTGGGTACTTAGACAAATATCTGTATTTGGAATAAGATAGTGATATGCCGAATATGGATTAAGGTTAATCATTAGAGAGTAATAGAATGTGAATCATAAATATAAAGGTCTGATAATATATGTGAGATTTGTGATTATGCATAAGACTTTTAAATAATAAAGAGAGTAATTTACATCCATAAGATTTGTTATTATAAAAAAATGATGTCTAACTATTATTGAGATTGAAGAGCATTAGCAAGATGTGTAATGAAGATCCAGATTAAGTAACAGTAATGATATTTGTGATCATTAAAACATGATTAACACATGAGGAGTCTAAAAACCATGACCATGTACCCAAGCACACACACCATGAATTACTAAGGGAAATATTCATACCCATGAGAGGACTCACATTTATCCACCAATTCATCATAAGTTGATTAATACCATGTTCCCCAATGTCACCCGCCCCTTCCAGAAGACCGCGTCTAATAGAAATGAACTCATTCCAACCACGTAAACCAAATTTATATAAAACAAAAATCACTTATAATATATTTTTATTAATTAAATAATTACAAAAAACACTTTACATGTGTAAACAAATCTATTAATTTTCATATAATCATTTTAAAATTATGAAAATTTCTGAGTTTTCAGAAATCCATCCATTTTTTTAAATTAAAAATCTCTATCCACAAAATGTTTCCATCAAGAATCACATAATAAATTCACAAAAATATCAATAAAATTATTTATTAAAAACTATTCCCTCAAGTTATAATTTTAAAAGATATATTAAAGAGTCCACATACCTAAAAAAAGTTTGAAAAAATAAATAAAAACAAAACAAACCTATAGATCATGCCTTGGGAGTCCTTTAAATCAATAAATTCAATGATAAAACATCAAAAATCACATCATTGAGCATTAATATATACACCATTGATTAGATAAAAGTTTTTAAAATAGATAACAAGGAAATATAATAGAAGAATGATGAATAAGTTTGACTTAATGATGAATTTGTACCACTAACAGACATTGATTAGACAAATAATATCATCTGGATCAAAGGGAATCGTCTCTAAAACCTGTTGGGAAAAGAGAATTATTCATATTAAAGGATTAAGTGATTAATGAACACATCCTGCATTAATTTTGATCATATTTAGAATTTTTGGATTTCCAACAGTACATTTCATGGGTTGGAAAACCATGTTCCAACCATTCATTGTTACTGTCTTAAGGCCACAACACAAACAATTGACTTTCATGGTTAGAAAAAACAGTTATTTTCACACTATTTCAAGAAAGATGGTTTATTCGGGCAACACACATGGTTTGGGCTAACTGTGTGCCAATAATGTGCATGAACAGTGCCCAATGTCTATACTTTCACAATATATTGGAGTTGGTGAACGGTTTCTAAAAACCGTGAACAAACCATGAACCTCCATTGAATCCTCCAAAACATGTACATCCCCTTGAAACATCCCAAAACTCACCATAAAAATTATTTGGACTCTAAATACATAAATATTGGGTAATGAACTTAAAACATTGGCATCTACACTATGGTTATATTTCACTTCTCTAGCTTTGATTTGAAAAATTATTTTTCCAAAATAGATATAAAGGTAAAAATATTTGTCTTTTTTAATTTTAAATAGTTCTCTCTATATAAAGGACACATTAGCTAAATATAAGTTCCAAAAAAAGCACCTCCCTAGTCCCGTAGAGGAAATATATGTTTTACATAACCATATAAATTTTGTGTTCTTTCTCTAAATCAACAACTATGTTTGTGTGTGACCATGTCAACCATGGTGACTCTACTACGCCCATCAGTACATGTGAAAACAAATTTCCCTGCCTAGATCCATTATGTTGAATCTTAATGTTTGAGAAACCTATCTCAGCAAACCCATGCACCCAAAACTATATATTTTATATTAATTAGTACCATAGTTTTCCTCATTTATATATTTTGGAGAGGATGTGGTGGAACCTACAACTCCCTATTCCTATGTCTATATATCACCATTCAGGTATAATTTTATGCATAATCACTTGAGTTAATCAATAAATGTGAGTGATTATGTCACATAAATGATTAAAATTCCATGAACCCTTTGAGGATGAACACTTTTTAGAAATTTTAGAAATATTGTGAAGGACCTATGTTTCATAAAATATTGGGGATCGATTTACCAAAAAATATTTGAGGAGACTATTGATCTCAAGGAAACAAATTCTCTAAGAGGTATCTATATACTCATTTGAGTGAATTAGAATCATCTGCAAAGCCTTTCATTGAGAAGAAAGAATAATTTAATATCATTTCATTGGGTAAAATTCTAATTTAGTAGACTTAAATTTGGTAATGTAGTTTTATTGATTGAATAAGACACATTGTTTATCCCATCATTGAAAAAACTATGTCATTTATTTAAACCCTCATTTTTTTGTGATCTAGTTCATTATTTTATCCCTATTTGGGGGAACCAAATCCATGGAATATCCATTAATATTTAGATGAAATACATCCACCATGTACTTCACTATGACCTAAACCACACTAGGGAGGAATATATTCTCTAGATCCCATTTTTTAGGTACTATGGTAACATTTAAATCATTGAAAGAGATTCCTTTAACCTGATTTTTCTACTCGTCCATCCAATTATCAAGTCCTCATATATAACTACATGATTACAAGATCATAATATAAAAACCTACATGAGCCTTCTTCAATAAAGTGCTCCTTTTTAAAATTATACTCCCAATTGTATCAGAAAACCTGTAGGACCTTTAGTGGGTTTTAAATCATGTATCCCCATTATATTGAGAATACCCACCATAAATACGTTGAAATAACCAAAACAAGATCATCTACTGAAAATTAGGTGACCTAGCATAACATTTTGGTATGAAACCAATGATTTTTCACATTTATGTATTTATAACCTCAAATCATCAAAGAGAATAGAACACCCACATCTAGGTAACAATCTTTCATGATTAACCCCTCATAAGACCTCCTATCTTCTAAGGAATTCTTCAGCCTCCACTTAACTATAAACCCCAAACAAATCATTATCAAGTAAAACCACCTCGTTCAACCTTGAAATCCAATCCCTGAAAGGGATGAACCAACACATAATCCCAAAAACATCTTATATTTATCAATCCTTAGTATTGAACCTACCTAGAGATCCATTTTTCAGCAAATATGTATATTCTGATAGATATATTCAAACATATGGGTTGATCAATATGAGTATTCCCTACTTAGTCCTCTATTTTCTCCCCATTGACTATGTAGACATCCCAATAAAATGACAATAAACTGTGTGGCCAACATCCTAGTCGCATGACATAAAACTACATGACAACACCATATTGTAATAAATTATAGTACATGTATTTTTCACCCCATATAAAATTAATATATAAAATTCCATATACGTGTTCATTGATTATTCCTTCATTGATAGGTATAACACTTTTTCGAGGTTCAAACCCAACATTGTCTTTCATATCAATCCTAGTGAGGCCATATTACTCATAAATCCATTTATAGAATCCCCTTTGTACATGGTAGTATAAATGAAATTACAAAAAGAATATATTTTATTACATAAATTCCCAAGAGATTTTTTTATAATTTTAGAGGGTTAGAATAAACTTTAAGTTAAAAAACCCAAGCCTTTTTCAACTACCAATTTTTTTACCAACTATAATATATACTAGTTAATACATTATAGGTATTTATCATATTCAAAAAATTATCCACACATGATACCCTTCAATATATATCTTACATATTACTTTTCACTATAACATGAGTAAATAAAAACATTGGAAATGGGTGAGATCTATTTCGCAGTATAAGTTAAAAAATGAAATCAGAACATAATATGGGTGTGACTTGGAGTATAAAATAATAATAAGAAAATAAGAACATTAAGATAGGTAAATTATGTATTATATGATCCTAAATACAAGAATCATAACACATATATGTGGCTACAAAAAAATCATTCATTCAAAAGAATATCACCAGAGTTGTTCACTATGATGTCCCAAAATCATCTTAACAAGGTTATTCACCAAATAATTCTTAAACGTTACAATGGAGTTCATCAAAAGAGTCATTAACATTTCATCTATATTGATTATTTCATTACCCATTCCAACTAATGGCTATTAGGGTACACCCTTTATATATAATACATTATTTCTACCAAGAAACAAAACCACACCAAATTTCATCAAATAATAATTAGCCAAAATCAGTAATGGGTTACATGATAATATAAAAGATAATTATAGTACATCTAGATAAAAAGGTGTATTTCATAAAAATATTATTTCCTAAGAATGAATAGAGGGTTTTGAAAAGATAAGAAATAACTTTTTTAGAAAAAATGGTAAATCACATTGAAAAATCATAGGAAATACCCCCACCTAATTTTAAAATATAATGAATTATGTTTATTTTGAAAAAATTTAATATATGAAAAGGATATATATTTTAGAGAAATGTTCATAATAATGAAATGATGATTTCACATTAATGAATAAATACAAAAGATATATTAAAAAAAAGCTTAATATTTTAGTAAAAAGTTTATTTAATGAGTCACTTTCAAAAGTTACTTTCAAATATTTTTTTTGAATTAATCAGGAAAATTTACCCTAAAAAACAAACCATTAATAAATATTCATTTAAAAAATACTTAAATATTATTAAAAAAAATGGGTAGTGTCAAATAAAACAAATGATAATGGATAGAAATATATTCTATTATATTAAAATATCCTTTTTTAAATTTGACATCATCAAATGTGTAAGAAAAATTAAATCCCAAAAGAAGATATGTGAAATATAAATATCAAATGAGGAATGAAATAATTAGTTTTCAAAATACAAAGGGGAAAATTGGCACAATAGAATATATGGATAATGTGGGAGAACCATCATTTGAGAGGATGAAAATTATTCTCATCAATGATATACATTTTGTTAAAGAATTTTATCACTATAAAAAATTGAATTTAAAATGTAATATACCCATAGAATAAGATATAATACCATGAAATAAAAATTTAGGGTTAAAGAAACCAATCAGGTAAGAATGTTGTTCAAAGTAAATCATTATAACTCAATGAGGGGAGTTATGTTAACAAAAACCCATTCATGTTTTGAATTTCAACCCAATTAACGAGAGAACATGATATAGATCTTCAAAAATGATGAATTAAATTAATATAATAAAAAAAATATTTAGGGAGTAATAAACCATATTAGAGATGACATGGTGAATAATATGAAAATTTCTAATGAAATTAAATATGAGCCAAAGAACCCCATACCATAATTCATAACATATACTAATGCATGAGATTCCATTATATAATAATAATAACTTTCTTAATCACAAACTTAAGAACATTTTAAGCATATATATCCTTTTATAAATATAAATTATAATTATTATATACATGCATATTAGTTATTTATTACCTATTATTAATATTATGTCGGAGTTATCTTGATTGTTTGGGACTGGATTCTTAATATATGTATTTTTTATCATTCTCCTCTAAAATTTCGTCATTCATAGATAATAAAATTTACAGTAATTAATTTTCCATAATTATTTATAATTTAATAATTTTATTTCTCATTTATTTTAGTTTTAAATCATGATGATGAATTTGGTGACAAGATTGTTTTTTAATTTATAATGAAAAAAATGATGTTTTATTAATTAAATAATTATGTTTATATATTTTAGTCCCATAAAAATCATGAAATTATTTACTGATTAGTACCCAATAATATTTTTCCAAATCATTCTTCGATTTAAATTTATATCATTGTTCAATATAGTTATTAAAATGACCCTGTAATTACATGATACAATCTATAACTGAGTATAACTATTTAATAAGTAATTTTATTTTTATTTCATTTCCATAAATGTATAATGACAATATGTATATTTTTTAAGGTGATGAATCTAAATTTTAAAGAGATATAAAATTAAAGAAAATAACTCCTCACTTATAAATAAATCGATTTTTATATTGGTACGTTTGGTTTATGTGGTTTGATTTATAGAGATCATTTATGAAAATATTACTTATAAAATTTCTAATTTTTATTTATATAGTGCATATCATGAAATATGTACAATATTTATTCACTAAACACATTTCCTTAAATCAACTTAAAAGGATGTGATGACAAATTAAATGTATCGTTCATCGAGGAGATAGTCTACAAATAATAATAATAAATGTTTTCAATTTTTTGATTGAATTATAGGGTAATAGATAGTGGTTTTAAAATTGATATAATAAATTTTCATTATATTTTTTATACTAATGTGATTATATAAATTTTTTAATAATGGGTTTGGATGATGGTGGATGAGAAGGTTAATTAAAGGATTTGGAGGTTATTTAATACTCATGTTTAGAATTTGGATCCTCTCTTGAAGCATCATTTGGAAATTATGGACTTGAGGAACGTTGTTGAGGATAAGGGATGATAGAAGTATTGATTAATTCTATAACATGTAAATTTGAAATTGATTCATTTTAAATTTTAATTAGCGTTTTATCTTGAAATTTATAGAAGTGATCCCCTTATAATGGTGAAAAATATTGATAAATATTTGCAAAAGAGTATTCGGTCGTAATAATGGAGTTTCATGAGATTTAGGCGAGTTTTGTGGGGACATATTCTTGATATTTGTTGGTAATAATTTCCAAACTAAAAAAGGTATTCATGAAGGCACATGTGTGGCATTGATTTTGTAAAAATTGATCAAAATTAGGTTACCACTTTAACACATATTAACCATAGTTAAATGTTTCACCACGATAATTATACTATTAAAAAAATAAAAGATTTAAGTTTTAACGAAATTTCATCATTATAAATTCTAAAATTTCCCTCCATTTAATTTAATTCCTTTCCCCAAAAAGAATAACTATTTAATTATAATATGTATTACAATGTGCGAAAGAAATAGTTTTTATGAAAAGTGATGTTTTATTCATTAAGTGTCCTTAATAGTATTTATAATTTATTACCAATTAAATGTGTGTTAATTTTTTTATTTATATTTAAACAACATATTATAGTCTTAATCTAAAATAAATAAACATTATTAAAAAATAATTTTTTTAAGGACTCATTTTTATAAGAATTTCTATTTTCCAAAATGAGTAATATTTACATTAATAACACAATTTTATGAATAAAAATGAAATTTAAACAATTTCCAAATTGGAAAATTATGATTAAAAATATTAAAATGATGTTTTGTTATTAAATATTAAAAAATCGAAACAACTAGACTCTTATATAATTGTACATAACACATAAAAATAATTTTAAGAAACATGTATATTCTAAGAATAAAATAACTTTATTACATGCCAATTAATTACTATTGGATAGATTTCAATATATTTTGTAGGATCCCAGATTTCAATATAAGGTATGTTCTTATTATAATTATGTTTTAGTCCCCTTTGGTGTTTAATTAAGTGTTCTCCAAGTCCTTGTGAAGGATTGTGGGTGTTAGAGGGGTTTGGCACATAAAAAAGGGAAAAAGGGGCTTTTGGGGAAGTCTACACAATTTGTGCATGATTTGAAAAACCATGTGAGGTGAGAACATACGAGCAGTGGAAATATGCATGGTTTTCACATGGTCTTGAAACACATGTGAGGTAGATTGCATGTGGCTATTATCCCCCCCATAGTTTTCACATGGTTTGGAAAACCATGCAGGTAAACCGTGCCACATGAAAACTTCTACAAATTTAAAAAAATGCATTACAGGTAAATAAGGGGAACTTTGGATTTTTCTCCTTTCTTCTCCCTCAAGCCCTAGTGATTCCCTAAAAGTTTTATAATATTCCAAGGATCAATCTCCCTCATCTTAGGGCCATTTGGAGTGTCGTCAGTTGCGTATTGAAGTTCTGGGTAAGGCTAAATACCTCTTTACTTTTCTCTTTGGTTTAGGATTTCAATTTCTTTTCCATCTCCATATAAGGCTCTCAAAACCATATTTTTTGGTTAGTTTTTGGGTAAAGCTTCAAGGGTTGGTTAAATTGATATCTAGGGCTCCGATTAAGGGTGTGTTCACTAATCGATTCAATGTAGGTGGTATACAAGTTATAGCCATTGCTTTTTCTGTATATTTCTGCATGTAGGGTTTTTATTCTTCACATATTTTGATGATTTATAGGTTCTTTTGGCATGAAGAGGTGTGATGTTTCTCTAAATGGTTAATTGAACCCCTATTGTTTCCCATGGGATGTAAGTAGGACGAGTCGACCAAATTAGGGC
This sequence comes from Viscum album, assembly GCA_963277665.1. NCBI lineage: Eukaryota > Viridiplantae > Streptophyta > Magnoliopsida > Santalales > Viscaceae > Viscum > Viscum album. The sequence continues at coordinate 18,606,215 of OY728155.1, forward strand.
CACCTGTGGGCTGTGTCGATATTTCCCGGCTTTTGAGTTAGCTAAGTAAGTGTAAGGTCATTATGTGAGTACGTAGGGACTATAATGAATATGTTAATATTCTTAAAGGACATGTAATGGGTGTTTAGTAATACACTTATGTTTGGAAATGGCATAAGAAGTAGTTTGGTAGGCTTGAAAAAGTGTGAAATGGATAAAGGTGAGAATGATAGGGGATTAGCTTTATACTTGAATATGATTTGTGAGATAGGCCTAGGAAATGGGAAATGGGGAGAAAGTGTTATGTAATATAAATGATGAATGTGTCAACGGATTGAGGTAATAATGTTAATTTCCCATTTAATGATATTATTGTGATGTTGTGAATGATATTGTCTATGTTGTTGTGATATGGTTATTTATAGTGAATGATAAATAAGCATGTGTATATGGATTGGTTGAGTGGGGTATCGACTTGAGGTTCTACACCCACAGGTTGAGTTGGACCTAGGTTATAGCTTCTCCCCTAAATTCATGGGTTAGGGAAGAGGTCATAATTATATTCCCCTAATGGTTATTTTCCGCCCATTTTGTGGATTTTGTGGTGGGTATTACGGGGTTGTATAATGTGATTCCTAAGGATATATGACTAGATTTTATTCTCATATTCTTGAAAATAATGAATGTGCCTAATCTATTGAACAAATGAAAAGGGTAGATTAAATCCTAAAATGCCTAAGCAGTGAACCCAGATTCAGTGGTTGTATAAATTAAACAAACATATTCTAAAATTTCACAATGAACTATTTGTCCTTATTTGTCATCATTTATCACTTTCATACACTATCATACTTTGCAGGATATTTTATATACACCGTTGGGGGTGGCCTATTGAGTTATACCCCTACCCTGCTCAGGCCGTCATTGGGTACCCAAGCAAATTTCATGCCTGTATGTTATGACAAGGGAAAGGGACCTAGGCTATGGAGTTGAGTTGGGCATGGGACAAGTTGGGTGAGGTTCCAGAATTAGAGTTTAGACCATTTTGGGGATCCTGATATTTTATTTATTTTGAGGGTTTTTTCACTTAACATTGTAGCATGGCATGACATATTTATTGTTTCATATGGTTGTACCCAATTTGGGGGATTGGTTAATTATTCATGTTACTGATTATACTATTTTTCTACGTTATTTAAGATATTATGTATTGTGGTTTACTCAAACAATAAGGGTATAGTTTCCCCACGTGACCTATTAGACCCTCACTACTAGTCAGTGACATCTAGAGCATGGGGAGGTACACTTTAAGTCATGTAGCTACCTGTCTTGGGGCATCAATTTAGTGTATCATATGTCGGGGATGTTACAAAGTGGTATCATAGGAGTTATTTTCTCTTTCTCACTCTTTGGGGTTGGTCGATAGGAGGATAGGAATGTTTTGGTCCTTGGTAATGATATTGTGCTTGGGAGTACCTAACCCATGTACATGGGAAAACCCAAGTCACCCTATGAGGGTATATTTTTTCATACTGTGTGTTGTTATATTTGATGATATTTCACCATTGGGTGATGTATGTATTGTGAGATTTGATGGTTTTGTGATATTTTTCTCATAGATGGAAAGCTAATAGGTTGTTCATTCATGAATCATTCTAGGAACCTATGATGGAATGTGGCATGCATCATGATAGGGACGTACATGGGATGGGTGTGTAGGATACAATGGTTTGGATTCATATGTTTCTTAAAAGTAATGAAATTTTTCCTAATCAGATGGTATGAATGGGTAAAAAGAAAATTCAAATGGGTGAGTATTAATTAGAAAATGGTTCTTAATAAAGAATAAAAGTGGATTAATTTGTGGTAAGAGTAAATTGGAATAGGGAAACTATTTTGAATCGAGTAAAATATAAGTCTTGTGACCTTGTGTATTTGATATCCATGTTAGCCATGGCCTTAGTAGAGATGGAAAAGAGTGGTGATATAATTTTGAGTGGGAATGTTGGGTTAGTGTATAAGAACTGGTTCAGTTTTTGCATGTAATGAACCTACCTATATCTATTTTATTCTTTTAAAATTGTTGTGGTTGCATTCCAAATCTCATGTTTGGAATTGTAGAGAAATGCCACCTCAAAGATGTGTGTTGGTTGGGATATATGAAGATGTTGTTGAGAATGATCCACTAGTAGTGGATCAAGGGAACATGGTGATCCAAGGAGATAGGGAGGAGCAGTTCTAGGTGAATATTTCTCATTTTATGCAGATTATGGAATGATATTTAGGGCAGGTAGTGCGGAGCATGTTTGAGCTGACTAGGGAGTTTCAACTACAACATCATGTGACTTTTACTTAAGGGGGTGGTCTAGAAGCAGCGTAGTTTTAGATTGATTCCATCCAAACTATTATTTACCATCTAGAAACTCCCCTTCTAAAGTGTGTTAAGTTAGAAACCTATATGCTTAGGGGTCAAGAAAAATGTCGGTGGGAAATATTGGTTCCAATGGAGAAAGTTGAAGTGGTGATGTGGAAGGATTTCCAATAGAAGTTTCTTGAGAACATCTATACCAAAACCTTGAGGTATGAGAAGGCTACAGATTTCATGATATTGACTCAGGGTAAAATGTTGGTTATGGAATACGATAAACATTTCACCAATTTATGGCACTTCATTCCGATGTTTTCAGGAGATGAGGCAGTTGTGGAAAAATGCTTCTTGGATGGGTTAAGACCGGAGATCAGATCTCATGTGAATATCTATGACTGAATTTCTTTTCTGAAGTTGTGGATTGAGCCCTTATCTCAGAGGGTAACCTTAAGGGAGAATCATGTAGTGATCTTGTGAAACCAGATAGTCGAGAATGTGGTGTGGATTCTGATATTAGGACGCTCCTCTTTGAACCATTAAACAAGGTGGAAATGCATAAAATAATCAAAGGAGGGGGTCATTTTCTCAGGGTGGAGACCAGATCTTCTACTATTAGTGTGGCTGGCTAGGGCACAAGCCTGACTAGTGTCCCCACCCACCAGTTGAGTGCCGAGCATACGGTGGGTTAGGCAACATGTAGAGATTATGCATGAACCCATGACAGTCAGGGAATTATGGAGGTGAGAGGAAAATGCAGTGTTTAGGTAGGGGTTGGTTACCCCATATCAAGCAAGAAGTTGGAGCTCCACGAGACGTACTTCAAGAGTTAGTGGACATAGACCTCTAGGTGAATATAATCCTTACAAATAGTGAAATGTAGTGCAGAGCACTCAGGCTGGAGCCTAGGGTAAATGGGTAGGTCATCTCCATGCAGTTCAAGCTAAACTTAAGGTTGGTGAGGTAGGACCATATACTATTCGAGGTACGATTCTTTTAGCTTCCAAGATTTCTAGTGATTTATTTTATATTGGTGCTACACATTCTATTATTTTACTCATTACATAGTTCCGTTGGGATTAACTGTAGAGACTACATGTGGGGTAATATTGCTTGATAATCTGCTTAGGCTATGAGATGAGGACATCAGACAGTGTAAGGGTTTTTCTATGGAGGTTAGTGAGTATTGTTTTCTATGGGATCTGATTGTCCTAGAAATTTTTGGTTTAGACCTAATCTTTTGAATGGATTGATTGGCGTAATATCAATCCCATATCGACTGTTACCAATGTTGGGTAACGTTCACATCTCTTGATGGGAGCGCTAATGTCCCTCTAAGTGAGTGTGATACTCGAGCGGGTTGCGCATTTCCACTACACCAGAAATTGGGGGAACTCAGATCCCAAGTAGCATGACTTATGTTAGATAATGGGGAGAAAGGACAATGGGTTTTCCCTTTTTTGTGGACCAGTTCCTAGATGTGTTTCCTGAGGAATTATCGAGGTTACCAACCAATAAATATGTTGAGTTTATGATCAAATTATTACCTAGAGCAGAGCCATTTTCCATTCCACCTTACCGAATAGCACTGGAAGAGATCAAAGAACTAAAGGTTCAGTTAGAGGAATTTGAGCATAAGATGTTTATCTGACCAAGTACATCACCTTTGGGATATCCTGTTCTATTTGATAAGAGGGATGATAGATCACTAAGGCTATGTTTCTATTATAAGAAGCTGAACCAGATGACGGTTAAGAACTGATACCCTCTTCCTAAAATCGATGACATGTTTGATCATATCAGAGGTTCCTGAATGTTATCAAAGATCGATTTGAGATCAGGATAACATCAGTTGTGGGTGAGACCTTCTAACATACCCTCAAAATCATTCCGAAGAAAATATAGGATGTATGAATATCTGCTAATGTTTTTCGGTCTAATCAATGCACCAGCAGTGTTCATGGCCTTAATAAACCGGATATTCCACCTGCATCTGAATCCGTTTGTAGTTTTCTTCATTGATGAAATCTTGGCATACTCTAGAATTCAGGATGATCATACCGAACATCTTGACATCTTCTTGAGTACACTAAGAGAGAATATGCTCTATGCCAAGATATCAAAATGTCAGTTTTGGATTGATGAAGTTCACTTTTTGGGACACATAATTTTTGAATCAGTTGTGTTGGTGGAACCAAAAAAAAATTTAGGCTTCGGTTTCTTGGGAGCATCCCATGAACGTATCTGATATTCGAATTTTTCTAGGTTTGGCTGGTTATTACAGAATTTTTATTAGAGATTTATCTCATTTGGAAGCACCTCTCTTAGGCCTAACCAAGAAGGGGGTTCAGTTTTATTGGTTTGAGGATTATGAAAATGATTTCTAGGAGCTAAAAAAGTGGTTGACTACTGCACCAATTTGGATCTTACCTAAACCAGGTAAGAAGTACACCATGTTCTGTGATGCATATAGTGTTGGACTTGGGGAAGTGTTGAGTCAGGATGATCGGGTTATAGTTTATGGGTAGAGGAAGTTAAGGCCACCTGAAAGAAATTATCCTACTCATAACATAGATCTAGCTGTTGTTGTTCATTCCTTGATGTGTTGGAGGAACTACTTGTTGAGAGAACCTTTCACGGTGTTCATGGACCATAAAAGTCTCAAGTACATCTTCTCTCAGTGGGATTTGAATCTTAAACAGTAATGGTGGGTCGAGTACCTATATTATTTTGATTACAAGTTGATGTACACACTAGGGAAAAGAAATTGTGTCACCAATGCTATGAGCCGGAACACTTTGAATCAGGATGTTCAGGAATCTAGTTCATAGCGGGTTATAATGCTCTTGTTTGCTGAGATTCATTTGGAGGTACATGGTGGGAATGGGACGATGTCCCTTGCATCTATAGTAGTTGAATCTGTACCTCTGAGCCAATTTAAAGAGAGTCAGTCAGTGGATCTAGAGTGTTTGGCTATGAAGGAAAGACTAAAAGGTGGCGAGTCACCGTTTGGTTGGACTTTCAGTTCCGATGGAGTTTCTTATGTTCATGGTTGTGTTTTGGTGCCAACAGATGTATACGAGGAGTTGATGCACAAGTTCCAAGCGTTGAATTCCGCAGTGCATCTGTGCTTGACTAAGATGCACTGTGATCTTTGTAGGCAGTTTTAGTGGCTGGGAATGAGGAAAGGATTTGCGAATTTTGTGGCATGATGTCATACCTATCCAAAGGTAAAGGAAAAACATAAATGACCAGCTCGGTTATTGCAATAATTGCCTATTCCATAGTGGAATTGTAATGAAGTCTTGATGGACATCGTGGCGGGTCATCTGTGGATTCCTCAAAAGAATGATGCAATTTGGGTGGTGATAGATTGACAAAACAATGTGGCCCATTTCATTCTGATTCCAGAGGTCTACACAGTTGACCAATTGTTTTAATTGTATGTTCAAGAAATAGTATGATTGAATGGTGTACCAAGAACCATAGTTTCATATCATGGTCCACATTTCACCTCGCGCATCTGGAAGGGGATAAAAAAGGAACTAGGAACCCAGGTGTTTTTTAGTATGTCTTACCTCCCATAGACTGATTGTAGTTAGAGCATACAATTCAGGTATTAGAAGACACATTGAGGGGTCTTGTTCAAGATCTTGGATGTTTTGGGGAGAAACACTTGATACTTTTTGGGTTTTTATACAACAATGGATTGTATAATACAATTCAGATGACACATTTTGAGGAACATTATGGGAGACCATGTAGATCTCCTTTTTGTTTATTTGAGACTAGAAAATCTGAGCTGTTGGGACTGGGTCCTATACAGGAGACGTCAGAAAATGTTCCTTTGATTCAAAATCATGTAGAAACACCTCAGAGTTGGTAGAAGTCATATGCAGATCGGTGTCGTAGACCTGTTGAGTTCATGGTGGGTGATAATTTTTTTTTCATGTGTCACCAAGATTGGATCACTGTCGATTTCAGAAGTAGGGAATGTTCGCACCTAAATATGTAGGACCATTTCAGAATGTGGAAATGATCAGACCTGTGGAATACCAATTAGATCATACACAACAATATAGAGGGATTCATGATTTATTTCATGTTTCAAGACACCAACAATATCATCCTTATCCACCACATGTGATAAATGCTGAGGATGATAAGCTTGAGGTTGTTGCGTCCTTTGAGGAGCATGCGGTTCATATTGTGGATCATAGTGAAAAAGTTTGGTGGGGAATGTTTCTGACCATGGTTCATGACCTATGGAAACATGGGAATATTCAGGAAGAAACATGGGAGAGAGAATTAGATATGTGGTCCCAGTGTCCAAATATCTTTCCTTTGGGAGCTCAATGTTGCTTAGGAAGAGCGGCTCGGGGATGAGTAGTTATAAGGTAGGGAGGGTGTAATATCCCGAATTTCTTAGTAAAGTATGTTCTTGTTATGTTTTAGTTTTATTCTACCATTTTTGGTTAATTAAGTGTTTCCACAAGCCTTTTTTAAGTCTCAAGGGTGTTCCAGGGGTTCAGAAAATGAAAAAAGGGGGAAAATGGCCTTTTTGGGAAGTCTGTACGATTTACCCATAGTTTGGAAAACCAAGCGGGGGAGACCATGCGAGCAGTGGAAATCCGCATGGTTTTCACATGGTCTGGAAAACCATGCGAGGGAGAGGGCGTATAGGCAGTATCCTCTGTATGGTTTGTGCACAGTTTAAAAAATCATGCGGGTAAACCATATGGCCTAGAAACTTCTAAAAAATTAATCAAATGCCATTATAGGGAAATAAGGGGAACTCATGATTTTCCTCTTTTCTTTCTCTTCCAACACTAGTGATGCCCAAAATCTGAAAGAGCTTCCAAGGATCAATATCACTTTTCTTAGGGCCATTTGGAGTGCCATCAGTTGCGTATTGAAGAACTAGAAAAGTCTAAAAACCTCCTTACTTTTCAAGGTAGGTGGTATACAAGTTATACCCCCTTGTTTGTGAGTAGATTTGTGCATGTAGGGTTTTTATTGTTTCCCTATTTTAATGATTTATTGATTATTTCTAAATGAGGTGGTGTGATGGGTGTCTAAATGGTTAATTTAACACCTCATGATCTCCATGGGATGCAAGGAGGATGACTCGACCAAATTAGGGCCACCCGTGAGGTGTGCCAATATTTCCAGGGCATTGAGTTAGATATGTGAGTGTTAGGTCATTGTGCGAGGACATAAGGCCTATGATGAATATGTTAATATTCTGTAAGGATGTGTAATGGGTTTTTAGTAATAAAAATAGGTTGGGAAGTGGCCTAAGAGTTTGTTTGGTTGACATGAAAAAGGGTGAAATGGATTAATGGGAAAATTCTAGGGGATTAGCTTTATACTTGAATATGATTAGTGAGATAGGAATGGGAAATTGGAAATGGGGATGAAGTTTTATGTAATATAAATGATTAATGTGTAATTGTATTGAGGCAATAATGTTAATTTTACATTAAATAATATTATTTTTATTGCGTAAATGATATTGGATACGTTGTTGTGATATGGTTAATTGTGGTGAATGATAAATAAACATTTACACATGGCTTGGCTGAGTGGGGTATCAACTTGAGGTTCTACGACCATGGGTGGATTTGGTTTGAGGTTCTAGTTCCTCCCTTAAATTCATGTTTTAGGGAAGGGGACAAAGTTATATTCCCTCTAACGGCTGTATTCCACCCGGACTGAGGCTTCGAGGTGAGGATTATGGGTTTGTTATAATGTGATGCCTAGTGAGATATGTCTTTCTTTTATTTATATATTCTTGAAAATATTTAATGTGCCTAATCAATTGAACACATGAAAAGGGTAAATTAAATCATGAAATACCAATGTAGTGACCCCAGATTCAATGATAGTGTAAATTAAATGAACATAGTCTGGAATGGACCAATAAACTATTTATCCTTATTTGTCATCATTTATCAATTGCATGCACTATATGCCTTTTCAAGATATTTTGTAGACACTATTGGTTGTGACCTACTGAGTTATACTCACACCCTTCTCGAGCCACTGTTGGTTAATTGGGAAGATTTCATGATTGAAAGTCAGGACAAGGGCAATCACCATATGCTCGGGAGATGAGTTGGACATGCAACATGTTGGGTGAGGTTCCAGAGTTGGAGTCCGGATCATTTTGGGGATCCTTTTTTTTCATTCTTTGGGAGTCTTGTTCACTTAACACTATATCATGTCATGACATATTTACTATTGTATATGGTTGTACCCATTTTTGGGAATTGGTTAATTATATATGTTATTGATTATTCTCTTTTGTCTCTGTTATTTTTGTTATTATTTGTTGTGGATTACTCTGGTAATGAGTGTGTAGTCTCCACATGTGACCTATTAGACCCTCGCTGCTAGGAGGAAACCTCTGGAATATAGGGAGGAGTGCTTGAGGTCATGTAACTACCCATCTCGGGGCACAAGTTATTGGCTCCTAAGTCGGGGAAGTTACATATTTCATTACTTATATTATGATTTTTTAATCTAAAACATTCTTTATCCACAGTATAATACACATTATAGATAATGAAAATGGAATTTTTATGTATGTAAATTTTTAAAAATAAAAATATATTATTATTTATTTTGATATAATAATTGATATTTATCATTTCATTATTATTAAAAAGACATTTATTTTTATTTATACATAGATTTCACAACTCTATTACTTCAATATATAATAACTTATTCGACAAATTAATTTTAACAGTTACAAAATATTCCAATATTTTCATTGGTTCAGTGTTGTTTATAGAACAATTTATTAACATAATATTTATAAGTGAAAAACATATTGAATTTTTTTAGGTATATTTTCCACCTCTATTCATTTAACTTCATCATAAATTTTTTTATTTTCATTCACTAATTAATATTTTATGGTTATTTAAAGTATAGGAATAATACACATATATTATTGAACTTGGTATGTACATTAATATAATAATTGTGACTATAAAACAACTCTTTTAACTCATCGAGTTAATTGATTACTTTACTTTTCTCTAAAAATAGCTCCTCTTTACCCTACATTTCTATACATTAAACACCTCCCAATTCCATTAAGACATTCTCCTTAGTAGATATTCCCAAAGACTTTTCATTAATGAAATTGAATATTATTTTAATCATTTACATCATTAAATATAATTCTATGATAATCCATAATTATCTCCATTATTCTGTTTAGGAATTCACCAATTTTAAAAATATTAATCATAATTATTGTTATCTGGTTTGGAAAAATCATATAATTTCCCACTTTATTTCTTATCTCAGTAGGCTTCCAATTGGGATAATATATACATTTACCATTTCATCCATTATTAACATTGTTTCTCAGTGATTTCATAATTACTAAAATAGAATTGACATAACATGATTGATTAACACACTAAAATAAAAATTATAAGATAATTATAGGATAAAATCGGACTCAAAATCTATTATTCATTGAAATTGTTACATTTTATTTAATTTCCACATATTTCATTGTTGGTTAAATATATTATTATTTATGTTGGGTTATCTCATATTCTTTATCCTAACATAATAAATCATTCCCAATAGACTATAAATTGAATTTAATTAACCAAAGCAAATCTATTGGGAATTTATATCTAGATGTGAAATATTAATCCCACTCATCTTGAAATAGAGTAAATATTAAGGTAATACTAAACCAACCTATTTAGGGTGATTACCCTTAGGTGAATCTTTGTGAAAGAATCATCCACTTTACTCTATCAGTACTGATATCTAATATATAGGATAAATTGGAAATCAATAAATTACTAAAATGTAAGATGGTTTACTATACATAAAAATATAAAATACACATTTTCTAATGGGTTTTACTAAACATATCTGATCCTAATTAGTAGAAAAGTAAATATTACTTTAACTGACATACAAAGATATCTATTCCCATGAAATTAGGATTGACTATAACTGATCAACTATTAAATTATCCTCAAATAACATATTAACATATAATGTTATATAAACCTTAATCAGATACCATCTATAAAACTCAATGGATGTGATTTTCTCAATTACCTGATTAAAATAGAAATTGTATTACACACATTCTAATGATTATTTTGGTTTATTGTTTTGATAGTTTGGTCATAACATTGACTAAATAACCCATAGTAATTCTCAACTAATGAAATTTCATACCACAGTATATGATACTAGCTAATACATAAACTATCATCAACATCTCCCATAAATTTTCCATATATGACGGTCTTCTTGACACATCATATGTATTAATTTTCTTCATTACCTATGGAAATGAAAACATAGGAAAGGGGTGAAATCAGACGCTCAATAAGGGATTAAAAATGAAATTAAAAAATAATATGGTGTTATATTGGGGTTTAAGATAAGAATAATATGATAAGAGAATTGACAGAAATACTTGAGGAATAACATGATCATATATACAAGTTTCACAACATGGAAATGACACTACAACATAAAAATGATATGCTCATATGTATATCACAAAAATATATTACTAAGGTCTCATAAGATATTATCACCATGGTTATTCCCCTAGGTGACAAAAAACCTTAACAAGGAATATTTGTAATGTATCATGAAATTTTCATGCATAGAGATTAATTCTTTACCCAATGCATGAGAGAATTATTAAGGAACACAATTCATTTGTCTAACATTATTTTTCCCATATAAAGAATCATATATAACTCTATATGGAATTCCATCTATAAGGCATGTTATCATGTACTCCCATCGTGGAAAATACCATGCTTTAACTTCTTGAGATGAAGTCTTATCACCTTACGTGTAACCAACACCAAAAATTCAATATTCTATATGTCCCATCATAGAATTATCTCTTGATCATGGGGAATAATATTAAGAATAATTTCATATAAATTCAAGGATTTAATTATAATGTGGGAATTATATGTTATTTTTAATGTCATAGATAATTTGGGACAATGTCATATTAATTTCACATAGAAGAAGAATAATTATTGCGAACAATAATTATTAATATTAAAATCCTTGAGAATATAGGAAATATAATGTAAATAGTTGGTGGTTAGAAGGAACCAACACAAATAAACTTCCATATAAACATGATCTGACCACTGACATCATTTAATCCTCGAGCATTCTCATGATATAAATTATTCTATTGTGAATCAAAATAAATTTCATGCATGCCACAAGATTTCATTGCTATTGTTTATTTTTGTACATGACACTATGGTTGACATGTTTACTTTGAAATCAATCCCTTATGAAAACCCATCATGCTGTGATATCACCGAGTATCCACCCATTTATTCCTTTTTAAAACCCTTAAATCTTGTTTAATTCTGTAGTTATTTTCTATCATATAATTGATAATACGCCTACTATTGTTAAAATTGAAAATAGGCAGAAGATGTTGTTAAGAAACTGTCTAGGTTGAATAAAAGTTATCAACAAAATTGATATTATAAATATAGAAAAAATGATGTAATAAGTTTTTCTTTCATATTACCTTTTCATTTCTTCAATACAATATCTAATTGATCTAAATAAGTCTATGGCTGAAATCCCTTGGTCAATGATATTCTTACCTCTCTAGACACTAGGTACTCATATTTTTCAAATTACAAGAAGGATCAGTTATCTTAGATTAGTTTAAACTTTACATATTATCAATCATGCATAAATAATAGAAACAATTAGTATATATCATGTAGAATGATATAGATTCGTTGAATATAAGTTTTTGAAATTCTATTTATCTCAATAATATATTCCTATCCAGAAACATGTTATCTTAGAATGATTATATTCTATATGATAGGAATAGAAATTAAAAGATGAATAATTATATTTTTATTTAGAAATAGATTTAGAATATATGTACTATGGAATGATTTATTCAACCAATAGATCAGTCTTTATAGATATTATTCCTAAGAACTTAGATGCTGCCATATACCGTTCTTAGAGAAATTAATTCTTTAATCTTATCAAACTCATAAGAAAAAACATCAATTTTATATATAATATAATCATATATATCATGAATAAAATAGTAATCCCACATATGATCATATAGAAATATGGGACTCCTTTAATATGTAATGTTTCCTCCACAGTGGTGGTCTTGTAAATCAATAACCCAACAATACCATCATAGAATGTTATTTTGAGAAGTATCATTAAGATTATCTTACAATGGGGAATTTTGTAAAGGGTTTTTCATAGATAATATGTAGAAATTCTATTAAAAAAATCAATTATCAGTTAGGCATTATTGGAACTATCTTAAACCATTCATTTTTACTTTCTCTTGAATTCTGGCCAATAAAATTTTCTCTAGAAACATCCAAAATACTAATCCATTAAATTTTGGTACATGGAATGTATCATTGAGTTTATACATACTAATAAATAATATCAAGTATCTAGTTACTCATTTATTATAGGAATCATTATTATAATATAATATCATTTGTATGTTTCACCCACTATGTTTAAGATAAACCACCATTTTACCCGAATATACTGAAGGCCTTATTTTTATTTATTTTTTTGATAGTCCCTCTTTTAAGGTTTTATGGGGAACTCTTACATGACACGTAGGCCCAATAAGAAGGCCCATACATGACCTAGTAAATGACCATAACGACCCAAGACATGACACACTTTAAACAGGCCCTCTCTAGCATCTGTATCTTGATGGTGCTTATCTCCCCACCTTGCAGGGATGATCATCAAGCACTACCCCATATGGAGATGCATGATGCCTGGTCCCAATGGTATTTTCCATACCATATCAATCTTATAATATAGTTATCTATACTATGGTGGTTTCTATTTTTCCTCTGAATCCTTGTTAGGGTTTCCTCCTTTGTTGTCCGCCCAACTTCTTGCTCTTTTTCTATGGCCCGAAAGCCCTGTGGCCTTAAGGCCATTGGTGGCCCGAAGGCCCTTAAATACTAAATTCCATGTGGCCCTATGGCCTTTGGTGGCCCATAAACCACCTCTTTCATTCTAATTTCATACACAGTATCCATCTATAGAACAAATTATAACTCTAAATAAGTTATGTAAAGTGTTACATTTCCAACTCAGGATCATCTAGACCCTTAACCTCATAGAATTTATGTCTTCTCCCACAATATCAACTGTTATGTATTTACTTTATAGTAATATGAAAGATTTTACTAACACATTTCATTCCTTATGGTATGATAATCATTATAGGATAAAATTTAAAGACCCCTACTTATCAAAATTTATATTACATATTTTATTTTGATTATTCATTTCATTATAGAAACACATTTCTAAATATAATAAAGTTTAATGCCTTCTGAAAATTGGACACATAAAAAACTGGTCGATATGTTACCAATAGAATATCCCTCTATATTATTAGAAAATAGCACCCTTCTAAGAATTACCACATATAATAACATTTTTCATATCATTGGGAAATGAAAAATCATAACGGGTGATCTCAGATGCTCAGTAAGGGTAAACATGGGTGATATCAATATAACATGACCATATGGGTATAAGAACATGAGAATAAACCATACCCTACATATCATATATCATAAATATGAGTCATGGAATAAAACATTAAATTTCATAAGACATGAATCATGATAGAATAGAAGAATGAGAGACACTAGAACAAAAAATTGGTATAATACATAGATTTTTGGAATATACATAATTATAAAAAATATTAACTCAAGGAAACACACCATAAAATTTATTACTTTCTAAACTTGGGATAAGTACCTGTGTACCTCCTTCGAGCTTGGGATAACCTTTCATGTACCCTTTTTTGGTCTTGGGATTTACTCCTTTGTGCCATAATTCAAGATTGGCATTACCTCCAATTTACCCTTTTTTGGTCATGGGATAACCACCAATGTACCATATTTTGATCTTGGGATAACCTCTCGTGTACCCTTTGAGCTCATATAACATTAATCATTACCCATTTCATTGAAGGGAGATATAGGTCCCAAACATCACATGATAAAAGCATACTTAATTATTCCACGTCATCATAAGAGATTATATATATTATATATAGTGAAAAGAAAATGGTTTCATAATCATTTCATCATTTCATCAATGTATAATCCATGAAAAAACTTGTAGTGTTCATAATAATTTTACAATGGTAAAACCCATGGAAGATAAATGTGCTTCATAAACATATTTTCATCATCAAAATTAACCATATAGTAAAAGATTGTGAATTAAATCACTGCAAAATATTTCTTGTAAATCATAAGTAATATCAATGAATTTCCTCTTTGATGGAAAATGATTTTAAAAAAAACAACATAGAAAGATTCTTGATAAAACATTTCTTTCCACTTTTTATAATGTTTTTAAAATAGAAAACAAATTCTATATCCTTTTTGATGAAAATAATATTGAAAACATATTAATTAATATTCCAAAAATAAAGTCCATGATAGTGGTAAATTCTAAACATGTCATACATGATAAAATAATGATTCATTTCACATTTTCACTAAATTCCACATGTGCCTTTTTTAGAAAATGACATTTATATTTCATTAAACACATATTATAAAAAGTAAAAAACTGGTCAAAATAACATTAATATATCCTTTTTAGAATTATAAATAATTTTTATAAACAATTTTAGAAAACATGGTTTTGGAAGAAAAAGAGTTTTCGGAAAAAAATGAATTACGTAAGATTTTTCCATTTTTTAAATCTTTATTAAATAAAGAGTGGAGAATTAAGGGAAAACATGTATTATCATGATATAAAAATAGGGTAAAAAAATTAATGAGATTTAAGTTATATGGATCATAATAATTTATCATAAAAAATATAATCATAAATAATCCTGATAAATGATGATATTATATCTGAAAAGCCAAACCATTAGGGTAATAGTGAATCATACATCCATTAAATATTAATATAAAACAAGACAATATAGTTTCATAACATAACATATGTGTCAAAGAAGTAAAATTGAGACAATAATACATTTCCTGAAGTCTCAACTTACCTCATAAATATTTGATACACTTGTATAATAAATATTAGGTAATTATAAATAAATTACAAAATTATAAATTTTTATATATCAAACCATATATGATTTACACATGATCTTTTATTAACCTTTTGTTAACAATTCCATGATAAAGTCTAATTTTGATCAATAACTATTTTAGTTTTGGTGTTTGCTTTGATTTTTTTAGTCCACTTACTTTTTTCATGGATATATAATATATATAATGTAAACCATTATATAAATATCATATATATTTAGTATATATATTTTTATAGTGATCTATAAATTTAATATATAGAAAATGAAATACTATGTTCAAGGAGATGGTGGGTTGTATGTATGCTTAGATATTGATTCCACGTTATTGACGAATTGGAAGAAGGAAAGGTAAATTATATATTATAATTAAAGAACTATTTTTATTTCATATTTATATTAATTTTTTATTAAACCCATCATTATTACCTACTGTAAAGCTTTAAAATGGTACATTGCTTCATGAGGTAGTAGTCTTTTGTACACACGAGTGACATTATCATATTTTCATAGAATAGATAGAAAGAAGTTTTATGTGAAATAATAATTCCTAAAGTTTAATAATATCATATATATAATATAGAAATATTTAATCCATCATTATATTCATCTGTGAAAGTTGGTTATGGAAAACTAATAACATCAGTTTGTGAGGTGGTAGTCAGTTGTACACATGAATAATGATCTCATATCCCATTTGATGTATGTGGAAACAATTATAGGTCATTAAATTAATATAAACCTATATCATTGGAAGAAAAATATGATGGTTATTATATGATCATTATTTTAAAAAAAATAAGGAAGTTAAGGGATTAATAAAATAAAAACGCTGGTTGAATAACGTTACATCTTCTTCAAGTCCCCTCCTTAGGTATTGACCAAACACATTCTTAGGATACCATTATAAAAAATAGGGATTATTTGATTATAGTGTGGAATTATGTAAGATATTTGGGTATGTATTTTACAATACAATGGGTTTTCTATTTGTGATGTGGAGAGGATATAGGGTAGCATTTTATAAGTAAGCTGAGTGAGACACTTGTAATTTTTGGAATGAAAACATTTTACCTGCATTTTTGACATTCCACAAGGCCCAAGAACTGAAATTAGAGAAACATAGAAATCATAAGGTCAAAATATTTTAATAAATTGGGTGTTGGAAAAGTATGGTTACTTTTTAACCCATATCCTTTTATTTTAACCCTTGGTAAACCTATTTTTACCATAACGGTGGTAAATAAATTTAAAAGTTTTTACTATTCATTATGATCAAAAATTATTTTGACACTATTATATAATATAAATTATTATGACTCCAAATATGGAATCTATTTTTTTAAATTTGATTAACATTAGTGTCAATAGTTATTTTTAAATTATTCTCACAGACGCGATGAAAAAGTGGGTTTTCAATGGGATCATTTTCATAAATAGAGAAGGTTTTTCTGTCAGACTTAAATATAAAATTTATTCCAATGAAATTAATTGAACTAAGAAATATATAATTGAAGCATTTTTAAATAAAATCCAAATTTTAATCAAATTTAAATTTATCAATTCTTTAAACAAAAGGTGGTATTAAATTTAAGCTATTATTTCTCACTATTCATCGTAAATTATTCATTTCCGAAAAATCCCCAAAATTCAACCTAAGAAAATATTTACACGAATATTTAAACAATTAATTTTATTTAAAAAATATTATTTTAAAAGTGGAAAAAATTATGATTTTTATTTTCTCAAAATATTAAATGAAATGTTTTTTTGAAAATTGTATTTTAGAAACATATATGGACTTTTCCAAAAATTATGTAATTTTTATCAATATTTTTTAACTATATAAAACCATCATAATTAATATTTAAACATTATTTAATATTTTTCATACATCTTTTTTAAGACTAGTTTATAATGGTCTCATTTAATAATATTATTAATAATATTTCATCTTTTATTAAAACACCGTGTTGTTTGTAACACAAGTAAAACTCTATGTTTCATGTAATGTAAGTTAAAATTGGTATTTAATGTATAGAAATATATGAAAGAAATTTACATCAACAGAAAAATAAAATAAAATAACATGGGGTGTTACATTCTACTCCCATTAAAATGAAATTTTATCTCTAAATTCTTCACTCTGATACAAAAAATTGAAGATAATTTTGCCTCATCATATCCTCAAGTTCCCACATAACATTCTCATATTAGTGTATTTGATACAAAACATTTACCAGGTGAGTGGCCATTTTTCATAAAACATTGTCTATATGATCCAAAATATCCACTAGTTTTCCTCAAATGAACAACTTTTCTCCAGTGGTACGTCCTCTAATTTCAGTACTTGTGATGGACCAGTTATGTACCTTCTTTAGACAGATACATGGAACACATAATGAAATTGAAAGATATTTGGTAGAAGTTCCAACTGATAGGCTTGCATCCCAAATTTTCATTGATTTTAAAGGGACTGATATATATAAGGATTATTATATACTTATTTCTAAATATCATTACATTCTTCCATGGAGAAATTCATTGAAACACTATATCACCATCTTCGAATTTCAGATCTTGTCAAATATTATTAGTATAAAATTTCTATCAACTTTGTTCCACCCATAATTTCTTAAGGTATATAAACTTCTATTAATTTTATTCAACTATTTTTTTCCTAAAATATATCTTTCCACATCTAAATTACAGTTTTTTTCTTCTGAACACTTTTTTCCATAAAGGGACTTATAAAAAGACATATAAATTATAAAGGAAAGCTATTATAAAAAACTAAACCAGAAAAAGGTTTTTATCCCAACCTCTATTAAAATACATAGAATAAGATCTAAAAATATCATATTGGTTTTAAATTATTTCTCAAACTAAGAATCTTTTTTTAAGATGTTATGTGGTTGTAAAACTCAAATCTATGTCAAGAGGTTTCTAAAGGCTTCAGCAAAATGTTGTGTTAAAACTTGTATTCTGATCAGATATAATTAAATGTGGTATGAAGTTAAAACTTCCCACTTTCATAATGTATATCCTAAAAATATCATCGAGAGAGTAATATTGTCTCATAGAGATAAATTGTGATGACTTTGTGGGGTGATTTACTGCAACCGATATATAATAATTTCCTTTAGATATTTTGGGGAGTCCAATGAAAAAATTTATGGTGATGATTTTTCATTTTAAATCTCATATGGGTAATCGATGCAATATCCCCTTAGACTTCTGTCTCCCACCCTTAAATTGATGACATGCTAAGAACCAGGATCCAAAATCTGCAATATCTCTCTCTATTATATCCCTCCGAAAATACTCTTTCAAATCTATATACATATTCATACTACCAGGATTAATAGGGAATGAATAAATATGATATTACTTAGAAAAATCCATAAAATTAGATATATATATATATATATAGAAAATATACATGGTTATTGAACCTTATCATTTCATCATGATCGACACTAAACTCTAAGACATTTATAACCTTCTTTTTCTACTATACGATATCATTCTATGACTATTTTATCTTCACTTGGATAGATGGTTGAACACTCAATTGATAAAGATAAGATTTATCATATTTCTATTGGATTTCCATATCCATCATTTTCCAAATCCTCCAATATTTGATATTTGATTGATCCTCATATTGGGTAATCTAGTATGATCCTTTCAACTCAATGCATCAGACACTCTATATTCTTTCCTAGGGTGTTAATGTATTGATCAGTCATAGTCATTAAACATATCTAACCATAATTTATATCACATATTAATCTCCTTATTTGTGAATATATATATTAAACATTTGTGATAAATATATATATATATCATACTTTTCTCTGTTAAAATAATTTATCCATGTTTTTAATGAAAAAATTTCCATAGATATCTCTAAATAATATGATTGGTAATTTTTCTAATGAACCATCAATTGTCTTGTCGCATAATCTATAACCATGTATTTTAATTGATAAAGCATCCAAATCCCTTATCTTATGTATTATTATATATTACAAACCCTTCTCTATTATAGGGTAATTAAAGAACAAGTGCACTGACTAATATTTCATTTAGCTCATTGAAATTTTCCTCACACTCGTGTATCTAAAAGAACATGGATCCCATATGATTTAACATTTTGAGTGGATTAGATATTTGTGATAATTTAAGAACAAACCATTAATAATATCTAGCTAAACTAATAAAACTATGTATCTCATTCACTGTGGTTAGTCTGGGATAACATTAAATAGCCTCCATATTTTACTGATCTACTGAGATTACCTCTCTTGAGATTATATAACCCAAAAAATGAATCATTTTTCATACAAAATTTATATTTTGTAAATTTTCAACATAGTTTCTCCTTCCATAGGGTATTTACTACTTTTCTCAAGTGATCTTCATGATCTTAGGTTCTATTTTAATATATAATAATATCATATATAAATAATACAATAAATTGATCAAGGTAATATCAAAATACTCTATTCATTAAATCCATAAATATAGTAGGGGAATTCCTACGACCGAATGGTATCACTATAAATTAATTATTTCCATACCCTATATAAAATGTTTTCCTGGGTATATCCTCTCTCTTTTCCTTCAATTTATGATATCTAGAACAAAATATAATATTGGAAAATTATTGAGCTCCATGAAGTTGATCAAATAGGTCATCAATTCAGGGTATATGACACTTGTTCTTTATTATGATATTGGTCTGATCCTGATTATAAATTCATTTTTTCACTAATACATAATTATTTTTAACAAAACTAATTGTTCCACCCCAAGGTGACATATATGGATGACAAGTTCCTTTTTCTAGATCATCCTAGAGTTTCTTCTTCAATTCATGAAACTAAATTAGGGCCATACTTTTGGGAGTCATGGAAATAGGCAGGGAACTAGGTAAGTATTTTATTGAAAACCTAACATCATGGATTCATATAAAGCAAGGAAACTCATTCAAAAATAAATCACCAAATTCCCACAAAATTAGAATATAATTGATTCCCGGTTTCCCCATAATCATATGAGATAAACACTCCTTCTAAATGGTAATTAAGATCCCCACAATTTATATGATCTATATCATAAGTTCATAATTACCTTGACATC
Organism: Viscum album; assembly: GCA_963277665.1. Classification (NCBI taxonomy): domain Eukaryota; kingdom Viridiplantae; phylum Streptophyta; class Magnoliopsida; order Santalales; family Viscaceae; genus Viscum; species Viscum album. The sequence continues at coordinate 18,626,854 of OY728155.1, forward strand.
AATAGAAGGTTATAATTTGGTTTCGAATATCAAAATTGAACCCATTCATCAAAAATTTATGTTGTATTTAGATAAATAAATCCAATACATGCGTAGGTCAAAAATAATTTAAACTATATGAAGAATGATATGATTTTTAGGAAGCACATTCCCAAGAATTCCAACTCGAGAGGAATCATATACTTGAGATGTGATCATCATACTAGTTGGGGTATTCACTGCTAAGTCCACATCTAATCGTTTGGATAGAATCTTGATACCCTTATAAACTTCCCTGAATATAAATAAATTTGATCATATAGGGTAAAACAATGCATTATAAGTTCTAGAGTTGATAGTAAGAATTTATTTCATCATGTCATTATGTCACCCCTATATAGAAATAGCTGTCACATGAGATTGTTCCATGTTACTCAGATTAAAAGGGTGATGACTTCATTCATTATCATCAACCCTCGTATTTTGGAACTTGATTTCATAATACCAAAAATACTTTCAATTGAAACACTAAAGTGTTGGGGTTTTATTCTATGGGGTTTCTCATTATTCATATCATTAGCTAATTTCTTCATATAATTTTAGCTTTTAGTCAATCGATGACCATCCTTTCCCCACATAAAACATTTAACAATCCAGTTCATAAAATTTCTCCTTGCTTCCTTCAAAAAATAGAGCATGAGGGAAATCTCGTTTTCTTCCCTCTATGGTTTTTAGAGGTTCCCAAGAATTCATTTCTTCTTTTATTATAAACACCATATTATTGATGGTTCACTCATATCTCTATTACCCCATAATAGAACAATTAATAATTTATTCATAGTAAATGAAGAACTCACATCCCAGACTTGAGTTTATGACACTGAAGAATCTATCAACCATACTTTCAGGATGGATTATAAGTCTAGATGCATGTATCACATGTCTTGTAAAATTTTCCCCAAATATACCATTATATTTATCATCGCCTTTCATTATCTCATGGAATTTTATATCTATTTTTTTTGAAGTATACAAGGAAAGTAGTTATTGAAACATTATCTCTTAAACTTATCCCCCTCCATGGATTAAATTTAATAACATTCCCTTTTATTCTTGATGATATTCCACCATTGATAAATTTCTATTTCTAAGTGGTAGACATCCAAAATTACTTTTTCATTTTATAAAAGACGAATGACGGAAAATATCAATTCAATGGAAATGATTCACTAATCAGTGACAAGAGATTACTGGATCCAATGAAGGATGTTCAAAGTTTCCACATGAATGACTCAAAAAAAGTTTATTACCTCCTTTTCTTGACTATAAGTTTATCATAACTCATGGATTATGAAATTTGTGTTACCATAACAACATGATTTTCCATTACATGCTCTACAATTTTGGATACTAAGGAGTAAAATCATTTTTTTCTATCACACATAGCATTAACATGGTTCTTTTGGGTTTCAACCATTAAGTAAAACTAAATATCATAGTGTATGAAATAAAAATCATTTTAGTGAATCACATAATCATGAAAAATCAATTACATGATGTCTAAATATTTACAACTTCTTTTTAATCATTTGGACTATAGTTATATCCCTCGTTTTTCATAATTATCTGAAATTGAAATTATTCATGACACTTTAATAACAGTTTCTAAATTTCTATTGTATATCCTATGGGAGTGTCAAAACAGGTGTGCATCTATGCTTATTGTTGTGAACCATGTGAAGATTTAATAAAGATTAATTCACCTTTTTTTTATAGTAATTATCACTTAGAAACATATATTATAGATCCAAATTCATTTGTAGAATCCATAAAAGGATATAATTACTTGGAAACCACTTTGTCTATTAATTACCAAAATTCTAGGATAATTTCCTATACATTGACTAATCCTTAGGCTTCTCCGTAAATATATCCTCAAACATATTCTTAGATTTATCACTAAATTTTTAATATCCTAGTTTTCAATGGTTAACTAAACCAATCCTCTGATACAAAATATAAATACCATCCCTTCTCATACATAGATATTACATATTTTGATATGAATATTCATTAAATTACAAAATCACACTCTTTAGGATATTTAAGGTATAGTTAATTTGGAAATATGTATAGATAAAACAATATTCCATAATTGAGCAACATTAAATCCCAAAATGTTATTCATAACTAGAACCCTTCTTAGAAAAATTATACAATATACCTTTCGTCTTATTTTATTGAAAAACATCGTTAGAAAATGTGAGCTCATATTCTCAGCAAGGGTAAACATAGTAGATATCAATATAACTTGAACATATGGCTATTAGGGAATTATAATAAAATATTAAAACCATACCCTATATAACATTGATAATAAACATGAGTTAGGTAATAAATCATGTCAGTTCATAAGACACAAATTATCATGAAATAAAAACATGATCCATGAGTGAATTAAATTAGCATAAGGAATATATTTGGGGAATATATAAAACAATAATAAAATATTATGTCAAGGAAACCCATCATGAAATTCACAAAATGACAGTTGTGGGAAAACCACCTATGTAACTCTTTTTAGATTGTGATAACCTCTTACGTACCCTCTTCTAGACATAACATAACCTCCCATATACCCTCGTTCAAGATTGAGATAACCTCTCATGCACCATCTTTCAGTATTGAGATAACCACTAGTGTACCCTATTCTAGGACTAGGATAACCTCTCATGTAACCTATGACCTTATATAACATTAACCATTTCCTGATGCGATGGAGGGAGATATAGGTCCCCCCATGAAATGATGAAAATTATACATATGTGTGCCACAAAATCATAACAAATTCATTATATAATAACCTAGGTTAAGTAATGGGTTTCATAACCATTAATCATTTCATTAAAGTATAACCCAAGGGGAAAAAGGGGTTTTCATAAGCAGTTTATCATTGGATAACTCATGAAAGAGAAATGGGGTTCGTAAACATATTATCATTACAAATATAACTATCTAAAGAATGAATTTTAATGGTATGATTTGATCTCATCTTGAGTAAAGAATAAGTAACATCAAACCATGCCCTTTAAAATAGAAAGTGATTTTGAAATAAAAATCACATTGACCATTTCATGAGCGAAATATCATTTTCACTTTAAAAACAAATTTTAAAACATTAAACATTTTAAAATTCATTTTATTTGAAAAAGTTGATAACATATACAATAATTCACAAAAAATAATTTTCACACTGGCTGTAAATTTTTTAACTACCTCACACATTAAAACATTGATTCCATTCTTATTTTCCACAAACAAAAAATGGGCATTATTTATGAAAGGTCATTAAGATTCATTTAAAACTATTATGTAAAAATTAAATCATAGATAAAAATTTCTTTAATATATTCTTTTCAAAATGATATTATATTTTTTTAAACACGTTTATAAAATATGGTGTTGGAAGAAAATGGGTTTCTGAACAAAAAGAGAAATAAAAAAGATATTTTATAAAAACATTCCCTCGAAATATCAATTATATAAAGAGAGGTTTATGAAGGGAAAAAAATTATTTTCATTACATAAATATTGGAGAATAAAATACATGAGTACATTCTGAGATGGATCATAATATTACATCTTCAGAAAAATAGTAATAAATAATCTGGTAAACAATAAGATTATATCCTAAAACCCTTACCACTTTGGTAAAATTGAATCAGAAGTACCATTAAATACTAACATAAAATTAATTATTAAATATAACTCAAATAATGATATTAATTATATAATGTGTCCATGGTTATATATATACGCATTATAAAAGAACATAGATGAAAAATATAACATGTGTCACAATCAAGGGAAACTGAGACAAAAATCAATTACCTTAAGCCTTAACGGCCATCATACGAGTGAAAAACTCAATTATAATCAATATAATTTTGTTATAAAATTATTTAATAAATAAAATTATTTATATCATACCATGTTAAATTTACATATGACTTTTTATTTCCCATTCATTAATACTTATATTTAAATTCACATTTCAGGCAATAATAACTTTGTTTTTCCAATATTTTTTGGGTTTTTTATTTGTCGTCCTCATAATTTGATCATAGTTTTATCACATCCATAATTTTAACCATTATATAAATATAATATATATTCATTATATATGTATTTATAGTGATACCAAAAATTGAGAGATATAAAATGAAATTTACCATTCAAGCAGACTGTAATACGTAGGTATGCATGACCACTATTACCATTTTATAAAAATGTTAAATGAAATAAATGTAAATAATATATTTTAAATAAATAATAATTTTTATGTTATATATATAAACAATTTCAATTAAAACTGTCCTTATTACCTTCCATGTAATGCATTAATGAATCACATCGCTTTGGGAGGTGGTAGTCTGCCATAAACACGAGCGACATCAACATATTCTTAATAAATTAAAATTAATAAGGTATATGTGATATAATAACTCATTAAGTATAATAATATCATTTATATCATATATACACATATAATATATCATTATATACCATTATGAGATGTGGGGATGGAAAATGAATAACATTGCATAGGGACGTAGTAGTTTGTTATACACATGAATAATGAATTCGTATCCCATTTTTTATAAGTGGAGATGGATGTGGGTAATTGAAATAAAATAAAAATATATATTTTTATATATTATACTTATGTAATTATATATTCATTATTTAATAATACTTGAATCAGCTAAAGGTATTAAAAAAATAAAAACGCACATTGAAAGAAGGTTACCTCTTTTTCGGGTAACCTCCTTAGGTGTTCCCCCAAATAATTACTAGGTTATATGTATAAAAAAACTCATATTATGAGAGTAGTTATTTGAGGAAGATATTTTGAAAGGTCTCCTCCAAAAAAAATTCATGTAGTGTAAAGTGGAGAGGAGAGTGATGACCATTTTTATGTGAGGTGAGGGGCACACTAGTTGTGTTTCAGAAGAAATAGGTGTACCCATATTTGTATATGCCACTATGCTCCAAAATGAACCATTATAGAGACATATGTATTATAAGGTCTCAATATGTACATAATGTTCATTTTTGATATGTTATGGGTCATTTTAACCCAAATCATTGAAGTGTAACCACCAGAAAAATCGTTTTCCCCTTAATCCTGATAATTGTTTTTTACTATTTTTAATATTAATAACAGTAAAAAATTATGTTTACTAATTTTGAAAATATAAATTATTTTTAATCCAAATAGCGAATAAATTTTTTCAAATTCCAATCTTATATGTGGTAAAATTTACTTTAAAATTAATCTCAATGACATGATGATAAGGGGGTTTTTCGAAGAGAACTTTTTTATAAATAAAGAAACCTTTAATATAGATAATAAATATTAAAATGATTCCAATGAAATAATTTGAATGTATAGATGTATAATTGAACATATTTTTTTTTAATTCCATTTTAATACAAAAATAAACATATAAATTTTTTAAAGGAAAATGAATTTCTTAATAAAAACTAGTATTTTCACTATTCATAAAAAACTTAATCTTTTGAGAAAAATCATAAAAAATCACCACAAGATAATTTAGATATTTTTTCCCAAATTTTAGTTAAAATTTTAAAATAAATTTCATTTTATAGTAGAATAAATTAAATTTATTATTTTCATACAAAATGAAATAGAATCACTTTTTTTGAAAAAATAGTATTTTTCAAACATATATAGAATTTTATAATTAATAAAAAAATTTAATCAATATTTTTTAAGTATATAATTACATTATACCTAATATTTTAAAATTGCTTATTATTATTCAAACCTCTATATTTAATGGCTAGTTTAAAATGGTCATATCTATATATTACTATTATTAATATAAAATTTTTTTTAAAACATTGTGTTGCATGTAAAATAAGATAAACTCTGTGCTACTTGTAATGTAATATATCGATGAAATTTAATTTATTCAAAATATTATAATTTACAAAAACTTGTGGGGGTACATAAACTATTGTAATTCACGTTGTGTTTCTATTGATGTGAATTTGTATAGAAAATAGTTCCTATCATAGGTATATGGATATGCCATAATAGAATATCATCATGTTGAAATTTATATGTTATCCATTAATCCATATAATTTTTATATGGAAATTTGTTTCGCTTATACATTTTAAATATGCCTTTTATGAATTTATGGAATACTTGAAACACATATTAGACCCATCATTGGTCATTCTCTCACTACCATCACAATATTGATTTATATAAATAAATATTAGTTTTGGATTACCTTCACTCTACCTCTATTTTATCAATGATTAAATGGATAATATATTCATGGACAAGATATTAGATAGGAACCTCTACCTTCAATAATCGAAATAATTTATCTCATAGGCATTTTATAAAATTTCTTTTTAGAAACTCACGATGTATATGAATTTACGTTTATATTATTATTTGAATAGATCATATATCCTTGCTGAACTAACTATAAAATATTTATAGTGAATATTTATATTTAAGGGTTTTATATATTAAAACATGTAAATTATTTATTTAGTTTACATATTATCTTAGATTAATACATAAAAAAACTTTTTTCCATATAAATAAGTAAACTACTATGATTTTGTCTTGAAAAAGAATTATATTTCCACTATAATTTATATGAGTGTATGTATTATGCATTATTATTTTCTATTTGATCACTATGATTCAAAAATTATAAATTAAAAAATATCATAACATCATAAATTTACAATAATAAAAAATTTCACATTGTATTGATAAATAAATTGATATAAATTGTTTGGTAGTGCCCAATAAGAAACCAATAGTTAATACTAAATCATTCAACCATGAAATATATAAGTTTTAAATTTCCATTTATTACTCTAGGAATTATCATTCTTTATTTCCATTGAGAATACACCTTACTTTTTGAAATATTTATATACAGACATGGTTCAATTATTTTAAATACATATGTTTGAAATCATATACAAAAGAAGTATATCATAAAAATTATATGTAATAATGAATCTAACTGATGTTGGATCTTTAGATTACTTCTTCTTCAATTAATCACAATTCTTCTACCAATGACCATTCATTCCAAATGAATATGAAATAGCCTCATGTTCATTTCCATCCACTTGAATATTTTTTATCATCAAAGAAATCATAAAGGAATTATTAACTCTAAAATGGTCGTGGTATTTTCATCCTTTTATTTTAGTTTGTTTCGTAGAAGGGGCCTAGAAACATGTTATAAAAATCGATTTGTGTCTATTGTAGAATCGTCAACAGATTCTATAGTGTTTTATCCTAAAATTTCATATGGTCTCAGTTGAATATGGATAAGAATATCAGTAGAGATGGTAGAATGATATTAATGGATGATTTCATATCCAAATAAATGACAAAATTTGATAGTTAATCAATGTACTCAAATATATTGATTACATGATTATTAGTTCTATAGAATTATTCCAATTTATGATTATACAATGTAGTTATTATCTCATTTATTTATGTATCTCTTTCACCTTCTCTAGTTATAGGATATAAGATATCATCATATTAGAATCCATGCCCCTTTGTTGCACCATTATCTCTCTATACATAGCTGATAACATCATATAATAAATATAGGAAAAATTATTCATATATCTATAATAGTCACCGATTTTACCTTTAGTCCCTTTTTATGGAAGTTGTACAATAATATATTCCAAAAAAAATTACCAATTCTAAACAAGTATGGTAGTTTATAAATATCTATTACAATATGAGAAATTGTTTCTTATTAAGACATTCCCTATGTCAATTAATGATTATAGTTCTTTCATATTTATGTTTTCCATTTTCTAAAATCCTTAAAATATATTTATTATTATATTATCTATTTAAAAATATATGTGAGTTGATGTAATTTTTATTTTCTTATTAGCCTTCACCTATTTTAGCAAGAATCAATGGCCCTGATCACTCAAATTTAAAAATATATTAAAATTATAAATCCATTGATTTTTGTGAATAAATTAAATTTCATGTCATTATCTTTTAATAATTTTAATAATTTTTGTAGGAACCATTTAAAAAGATAATTTTTTTATAAATGTTAAATATAATGGTGTTATTTGTTTTTAAATAAATATTTTTTTAAGTTGAAGGGACATCGTAATATCCAGTTAGATAGAGGAAAGATTACTAAAATGGCCTACTAGGGTGACCCTATGGGTGTGTGGGTGTGAACATATGAGAATAAAAGAGAAAAATGTGGCATGTGTGATTGGTTTCATGGTTAAGCAATGTAACAATCAGGAAGGGCTTGGGTATATTCTACATGGAATAGGAATCTAGAAGGGGTAGTTAGGGGAAATTATTTTAGAAAACATATTCCACATCCAAAATTATTAACATGAAACCACCACTCAACATATCAGATGTTGGATAACCGATGGCCAGTCCACTGATCATCATTTAGTAAAAAACTTCATTTAGTATAGATCCATGTCCCCTTCTTCATCGATTTTATTTATGTCACCATCCTCATTTGTTTACCATGTAACCACCATTAAAAACTAAGAAGGAAGCTCCATCCATTATTCAAATTTGAGGATAAACACACCACATGGAATAGACAGTGTTGTGGCTAACACTTGAAAGTGATATGATGTTCATGTCCACATATTAGTTATCTATTCATCATCGTGGATGTTTAAATACACGAAGTTATTGGCGCATCAGGTGTATTATTGTTTTTCTTTTGAATAAGTAGAGATGATGTTGCAGTATAGGAGATTCTCGCACCATGAAGTCATGTCGACATTGGGGAAAAGTGAATATAGATAAGGCTTTGAATAAGAAAGAGTTGGTGTTTTTAAGATTTTAATGTTGTGTCATGGTCTATCTCTTCATCACAAAGGAATGGGATTTTTCAATGAACTTATATTTCTTGAGAAGGATTGTGTCGTAGCCCCTATTCATTTCTTAAAAGGATATTAAAACATGAAGATGTGATAAAGTTAATTGTCCTTACTACATTATCTATATATGAATATATATGAAAACTGTGATGTTTTCTCCCATACATGTGAGATTTCAAGTATAATTATAGAAATAATGAAGTATCACCCCATGATGGCACAATTCATACTATTGATTTTGAGGGATGATTCAAATAAAAGGTTTAGAACTAGATGGATTGGGAGATAATTAATATTTATTAGATATTATATATATATTTTGGTACATATCCTTGGATACACCTATATATATTGTATAATTCAATGATTTAATTATGGGAGATAAATTATTGGCTATAAAATATTATTAATTTCATAAATGAATATTTATAGATACATGGGATATATAGAGATATCTAGGGGAGATAAGATAAATGATATAATAAGGGACATTTCTTGAGGTAAACACTATCTATAAAAAGAATAATCCATCCACTACGCATAATAATAATTTCTATTTTTAGGGGGGTCCATATCATACCAAGAGATTGGAATATGACACCTAAAGAAAGAGTTAATGAGGAGGGATTTCATCAAAAAAATAAATATAGGTGTAGTTAGGATATGGTTTATTTTTTCTTATCATATTTTAAAATTGGATTTACTACATGGGTTTTGTTTATAAAATCAAGTTAGTTTTCATTAAATAATAAAAATTTATTTTTGATTATCTATTCTATAGTCCTTAAATATTTCATATTCATGAACGTGAATATTAGTGAAAAGGTTTCAGGGGAGTTCTTAAATTTGATAAAGGTGATGTATACAGTTTATTTATTATTCTTATCATTTTTAGGCTTTATATTCATTTATAATTACTATAATAGTATTTTATATCATATTATCTATGACTATAATATGTTTTATAGTTCGATTAGAGGATATAAATTTTAATTGAGGGGCGTTCGGGAGTTAGAGCCAACAATTACTATATATTCTACAATTGAGATTAATTTTAATGAACATAGGGTAGTTATTAAAATACATTGAGAAGTGTTTCATCTATCGTATGTAGTCCTAGCCAGGATAACATGTAAGGATAGGTGTTACTGAGAGGTATTACAGTTAATTAATATGATTATTCTCATATAAAAATTAAATTCTCTTGGTTGAACCACCATATCTTAATTCATTATATCTTCCTTTCATCAAATCGACTACTTTTGACTCAATACATCCACACATCTATATTAGTTTTGAAATATTATATTTATAATTTCATGAAATTTTAGATATAATTGAAACTTTTAAGACTTTTCTTTATGACATCTACCTCAAGAATTTTAATTCATATACTAATATGTGGTATTTTTTTTAATTTTTTGTTTCATGTTAATATATTTTTAATCCTTGATTTGATACCAAATGAGGTAATAATGCTAGCGTATTGTTAAGGTTTTTATTACTCTTAACATGGAATAATTTTCTTACAAATTCAATATTTAGAGAAAAAAAATTTACTCCCACTTATTTTTCTGAAATTATCTAAGGTCAATGTAGGTTTTGGTACAATTAGACACACTGGGTGATTTTTGGTTTGTGGTCTCAATATTAATAAAGAATGGACGAAGACAGATAATTGGTGATTGAACATTTTATGTGAGAATAAAAAATTTAATAACACAAGTTTTAAATCAAATTCCAAGTATGGGAGTGTATAGTATATCTATGGGAACCACAACAATGATTTAGAGTATGTGAATTTCATGATAGCATGTAATTTAGGATCATGAAAGTGATGATAATCAAAGAAAGCATGGATATGGAAGATAATAAATTAAATTATGGAATAAAGTATGTTCCCCACATTTAATAAGAAACAAAATATCCATTTGGAAGAACAAATCAACCTGTTTCTAGATCTGAGAAGAGTTGTTATTTTAATTCTAATTCATAGTTTTCTATAGAGGAACCCTAAAAACCTATTGAGGAGGAATAAGGGGATGAATAATAGAAACCATAAATTTCATAAAAAAATTAATATAAGGATTTTATATTGATTTATGACCTTTTTAAAGAGATAAATCACCTTTTTGAATGGTAGGTTGACATCGAAGAAGGTTTAAGACACAGATTTTCTACCGAATAGAACATTGAAGAATCTAATATAGAGTAACATAAAGAACAAGATAAAGGAGTTCAAAAATATGTGCACTGTGATTATAAAAAATCAAGATTAATTCTTTCCAGACCTACTACTATATAGGTTTTGGTAACCCACACATATTTTCAAATAATAATAAGAGGACATGATTATTGGTGATCTAGTGGAGCTAACTACAGAATTTGAAGAAGCACAACCACTAGAGGAGGAAAAAGATGAATGGAACATGGTATTGAAAATTAATATGATCATAATCTAAAAAATTGGGTTACACTATATGGTACTTCAATAAATAAGAAAATGATATTTGACTTTGGAGAAAAGTAAAATAGTCACACCTAATACGCATATAAAGAATAATTTGTTTAACACAAGATAGTTTTCTCAATACCCTACTCATATTATATAATCAAATAACATAAGGCACATATTAATGACCTAAATAAAATCACCATGAAAGAGGTAACCTAAGATTTAAGAAAACAATCTTTCTTAGGTCCTATTTTAGGATTTTAGTTTTATGATGAATAGGAAACTCCTACACATTTAGTTTTTTATCATTAATATCATAGAGTTTGTGATTTAATTATCATGATTTCTTTTGTATATCCATGAAGCACAAAGTAATAAATAATTAAGAAGATATACATGTTAAAGGAATATTTTTTATTACATTGTTATTACAATTTCTCCCTAATTTTTAAAATGTGTTTTTTTTAAAGAGAATTTATATAACCCACACTTAGATTAATTCTTCAGTTTGATCAATAATACTATAATTTTTTGGAACCCCATTATTCTATTTATAATATTTTAAGATGATATAAATTGAATAAGTAATGTGGGTGGGATTAATGTCTAATAAAATCTATAGGGGTATGGATTTACTAAATCATTATTTTGGAAGACTTATTAGTCAATTTAGATGATATTTACATAATTTTTTTATTATTTTTTATTATTTTGTTATTAATATTTCATGATAAGAGTGATTAATTTTTTTATGCTTCCTATTCCAGTGAGGATTCAATGAGAAATTTTAGTATTATTTAAAATTTCCATTTATTATGGGAGATATTAGGCCATGCCACCCAATAGAATATTTATTAACATATGATCAATTCAATGATTTTAAAAAGTCAGTTTTTCAAATGATTAATGTGTTTATGTTATAATGACCTTGTCTCTATAACCAACAATTAAATTTAAGCTTCCATTAGTTCATAAAATCCACCAATTATATTTTAATGGAAGATCCACATTACAATCATATATCATCATTTCATAGCTTAAAGTTTTATTGTTTTATGATATTATAATGTTAAATTGTGGGGGGGGGAAGAGGTATTCATGGGGGAAATGAAATTCATAATTTAAGGCTGTATGTTTTGGAAGTATCATTGTATTTGGGAAGGATCATGATTTAATTTTCATTTTTATCATTTTTTTACCCATCGAACAAAACAAAATCGATTTTTTTTAAAACAAACTGGGGTTGTGTTTTGGATGGTCAAAAATAACCATTCTTAGATCAATAATCTTGATTATTTGGGGTTATTTTATGGATGTGTAACTTTTTCCAAGTATAAAATTACAAAAAATAAAAAAAATGGAAAAATGATAAAAAAAACCAATGAGATTAACCATTAATTATGATTTCATTATCATATTCAGAACTATTACATTGAGTTTGGTTAAGTTTATGGGAGATTTTATTTTAAGAGGTTAATTTCATTGAGTTTATTATTTATTATCATGTAATATTCTTATAGTTTAATAAAAAATCTAGGTTTATTATGTTTTGAATAATTTATAGACATACCCTTAAATCTATGAGTCTTGTGTTCCCTACATCAAAATCCCTCATGATTATTTCAATTATTTTTCATTATGTGATAGAGATTTTATATCCTTTGTATGATTTTATAATGGGGAATGAATTCATGTAATGATGATGAAGAAATTAAATTATTATCATGAAATAAGAGAAAAAAATCAAAGGTGAGTCGAATCAAAAGTTTCAAGCCTAATAATAATGAATTGAAATTGTTGAATGTATGATAGATAATGAAATAATATATTTCAAAAGGGTAAGAATTAAAATACATTTGTGAGTAAGTAATATTTTACGTGTGATAATTGTAAAAAATATGGTATTCTCAAATAATTTCATCCCAATTGATAATTATTTTAAATCTTTGATAATGAAATTCCAATATGTGTATCAAGGAATTACATTACAGATCATGTTAAGATATATTCCCAAGGAATATATTTTTTTATGCGTAAGGGGTTTGATTTCACTATTTTTTCATACAATATAAAATATTAATCTATTCATTTTTGTAATTAATTGTTAACTCTTTCCAATAATTTCCACAAGTTTTATTAATTTTTGTAAAGAATAATTTTAAATTTGAATTTGGAAAATTAAATTAAATATAATCCTGGTTAATGAATTTTTACTTAAGAGTATATATTTATTTTTTGAAAAAGGAAAAACATCCACCGTTATATAAAGTAAGTGGTAGTTAATCTAAAAAAATGGAAACTAGGGATCCCCATAAGTGTGTTTTCATGAATGTAAGAGCATGGTATATTCTAAGGGGGAATGTGATGGTTGGTGCTTGGATAGTTCTATAAAAGATTAGAAATGGTGTGATTCAGCAATGCTCGGATGCATAATATAGATGACGTTGTTAGGAGAAACTCAAATGGACCATGGATACCAGATATGGTTTTAAACATTATAGGTAGCCACTCAAAAAACCATTATGGTACAACCAAATACTAGTTCATTATTCTTCATTAGGAGAATGTTTTTATTTTTTTATGGATCTACATCACCTTTCTCAAACATTTTAGTTATGCCACTTATATAACAATTGTGATGTGGTACCACTAGTAATAACCCAAAATTCAGCCCATGAAACACCACCAAATCGATGACAAACACAACACAATACTTGGATTCCATAATGGCTGAATATGGAGTTCTAAATGAAGTTTTTTTTGACAACATGGTCATTTTTGATCTACTGTGGATGTTTGTATAAACGAAGGAGCTATGAAATCATGTTTATTATTATTTTTGTGTTACAAAGAATTAAAATGATGATGCAGTATGGAGTGTTTCATAATTATTTTCAAAAATTAGTTATATGAATTAAATACATTTATAAATTAACATAAATGGTTTTAAATTACTATGTTGTTTTTATGAATCCCATGTTTATCTTTTTGGAATCGTAATCAATATTTTACTCAAAATAATGTCTATTTATCTTATGTTAAAATTAATTTTCCTCACAGATAAATAATTAAATATACAAAATTTATTTCACATTTTATATCAATATGATAACATTTAATAATAGTTAAATTTTATTTTTAAGAAAAAATATATGATTTAAATGATTATGGTTAAATAAAGTGGTAATGGTATAATTATTTTTTTCTATATATTATATGAATTCATTGAAAATTAATTATATAATGTTTAAAAATATAATTTGATTAAATAAAGGAAAAATTTAATTTCTTGACACCAGGATTTATAAAGAGGTGTTACCTTATATTTTTATTAATAAATTAATTAATTTTTTAAAAACTAGTAACCAAGGTTCAATAAAAAAATTAAATGTATAAAACTAACAATAAATAACCAAAAAATTATTTAAAATATTAATAGAAATTCCTGGATGGGGTGTGGTTGAACTAGTAACATCGAAAAAATTATTATTTTTAAATTTTGGAGTCTTTAATACATTAATTGGGTAATTATACCAATGAGAAATAATGGGTATTTTCAATAATTCCATTTTAATCACTTATAATAGGGGATCACATTCTACCATTAATTCAAATAATTACCATTTGAAATTCCCCTAAACATCATGACAAATTAAATATCCTAGAAGTCTTGTTCACATCCTTTTTCCTATTTTCTCTAGAAAAAATCCAAATGAATTCATTTCCAAGGATACGTCCAAGAAATCATTCAATGTCCCAATTAGAGTATTATTTAATCCTTAAAATTTTTCCTTTATCATTATATTCCAAACCTATCCTTGCCATAGTGATAGAATACCCACAATATCATTAGTATATAAACTAATAATTTATGGTATTAATAATCATACTATTGAATAATCATAATATATAATTCAATTGTTGTTCTGAAATAGAAATTTATTTTATACTTTTATAAAGTATCAATCGTAGATAAATGATGACGTTAACATTATCAATGTGTGGACAACCAAATCCACAAAGAAATGATTTCATTTTTCATATTTTTTTTAATTATTTATAAAAACCAATTAAATTATGAATCACTAAATAAAAAAATATATGTAATATCATTATTCTTCTAATAAAATTATATTATACACTTCCTTAACCATACTCACACATCGATTTATGGCGTGTTCTTGTTTCTATGGACTTAACAACCAAAATTATTTAATTTACATAAATATTTAATGGATTACTATAATAAAATTAATAATAATGTTATTAGACATTTCTAATAGAATAATTATTGGATTATGGTTCTAAAATATTATATTTTTTAATAACATATTATGAAAATGACATCTTTGATCGCAAAAATTATAGGAATAAGCCAAAATCGATTCTATTTTCATGAAAACTAACTAAAATAATTTTTGAATGTTATAATAGGTTTGAAAATAAATATAATTATTAAATTACAAAAACATTATCATTCATTAATTTATAAAATACGTATCAATGAATAGATACATAAATCATTATAAAAAATCATGTGTGATAAAATGATGAAGTTACTAACACCCAATTGTAAAAATAATCTTTATAAAAATAGTATATTCATAATAAATGATCATATATAAGTAAATAAAATGAAATTTTTATGAATAAGTTTATGAAATATATAATTTATTATGTTATGTTTCTTTTATAGGAGGTTATTTTTCATTAGACTATGCCTAGAAATAATGTAAGTCGTTCATTAACTCAAATTTAATTTTTAGGGACATATTATATATTATGGACCATAATATTTTTAATATTTTGTAATTACTACCTAATGAATTAATTTTTCATTATTTATGTAATAATTTGGGTTTTAATATAAATATCATTTTGTTTCATTAAATTTCATTCTTCTAACTAGATACCATGGTTGAAATGATTTTTTCTAACTCAATTTCCTTCTATTGAATTACAATATTGTTTTATTAAATTATGTTATTCTATGTGTGATTTATAATAAATAATTAACAAATAATTTATACATTATTTTTTATGGCTTTAAAAATCTCCCATACGACCTCATCATCAAATGACTCTTACCTTAATTATTATTCTACTTATAAGTGTTTATGGGTTAAAATTCAAATTTTATGAGACTTGTTTCTTGTTATGAACTGATTTAATTTTTATGGTTTATATATTCCATATTAGTTATGTTAAATCATTATTTATCTCCATTTAATTGTGTTTTAATTAGTCTTTCAATCTTTATCTCCTTCAAGGGATTTGTTTTAAATGTTACTAATTCTGAAATATTTATATACAAAACCGGAGTTTAAAATAAATATATCTAATATGTGATAATCCATATAGAGAATTTTTATAGTCATTATTTATATGATATAATCATTTTATTCTACATATACCATCTTTGGTGATCTTTGATTATGAATTATCATTTTTAAAACATTTATTTTTATAATCTTTTAAAGTTCCCTAGTTTTATGTTACTATATTTTAAAAATATAAAATGGTAATTTATTAGTAGCATCATATTTTTATCTTAATCTTCATATTTTTTGGATATGACTATATTTATTTCAAAATAGAATATTTTTAATACCTCAAACATTATTGAAAATGTTTTTGAAAAATATCATATAAATATTTTTAGTCTTGGTCATTTATATAAATAGAATCACGTAATATTTTCATGTAAATATATATATATATTTATATATACTATGTTATTTTATATGAATCTATATATTTACATATTTATGGTTTCTAAGTGAAATTATATTCCTCCTAGGTTTATAAAATATTTATTTCAAAATAATTTCAAAAGATCTCGGGTATTTCTTATTTATAATGAGATTTTATTTCTAAAACTCTTATAATGATTTTTTAATCTTAGTCAATAAACATTAACATATCTCAATCTTGGAATGATATATTTATAAAATAATACCATCCACATTTTTTATTTTAGCGGCATATGTAATGTTCTTTTCTATAAGAGGAATGATCTATCATGACTTTTGGTATGTGAAATCATCCACTGTGGGAGATATGAGTTTTCTTTCAATTTTATTCATATTATAACACTATATACTTTCTTCCATTTATATATGCATGTTCACCAATATTCAAAACATCAATTGGTTTGTTGAATTATTAGATTAAAAATATATAAATTATCTATATAGTGTGAATACCATATGATCAATTATTTTGAATGAAGTGTATTTCCCTACAAAGTTCATGAGTATATTTTGATACTTGTTTATTTCCCTTCAGTATATATCATTATGATTATTGACTTAATTATTAATATTTTCATATTTTATTACATATATAAAATATAGGAAACCCATTTTCCTTTTTTGTATTCTTTGTTATATAATGAACAATTTATTTCTTATGGAACTCAAATATAAGGAGGATGAAGAGTGGGGTCATTTATCACCAACCAATTCATTAGTTTTTATTTTATATATGATGAGTTAATTATGTTATGGATTATGTAGATTTTACCATTGTATAAATTTAATGAAATAAATTGATGTTTTCACAACAAAAAGGGTTGATATGCATCAACATTTCACAATTTGTTCCTATTATTTTGTTAGTGCTAAATTATTATGTTCATTATAATGATTATGTTTTGACATAATGGATTATATTTATTGACTAATGGTGAAAATATCTTGGGATTCATTTTTATATAATTCCATCCCATACTTCATGAATCATGTTTTATGATCTAGGAATTATTAGGTATTCTTTTCTTATGTATTTTAATTTAACCCAAATTCTTATCATAAGCTAACTAATGATAATTTAATATTTTCACCAATGTTTAACCTTAATGATTGTTTGAGCTCACCCCATTTTTAGTTTCAATTTCACCATGCTATTAATGGAAATGTTTGGTGTGATTTATCTAGGAAATCACCCTGTGTATAGATTTTATTATAGATATTGACGACTCATTTCAGATTATGTAGTTTCTTATTTATTGGGAACTATTATCATCTGATACAAAAACATGTGTTTTGGTAGTAAAATATTTGACCAAATATGATAAATATAAAAACCTAATAAGTTAAATAGAATGTAATATGTACTATATTTATGAAATATCATGTAATTAAGTAAGTATACCAAATTATGTGTGTGAGGTTATTTGTTATTAGAATAAGATATAGGAGTGAGGGGCTAGGGGCGCCATAGTTGGTATGAATGATAGGTTTAGAAAACCTTAGAGGGTAAATTTTCATTAGTTGAAAACAAATTCTAACAACCCTAGCATGTATTAAATATTATTTTTTAAATAAATTAAATTTCATTCATATAATGTGTTACATAAAACACCATGTTATGCTTGTGTTACATGTGAAATTGATTTTTAACAAAACCATGGTATTTTATTAATATTATTCAAAAGTGTCAATTATAACCTATCTTTTAAACATATAGAAAAGATTAATAATAAATTATTTTTATATATTTATTATATTAGTTTTTAAAAGGAAATAATATTTATTAAAATGTTAATAATCCTTCAGTAAAGACTATATATGTTTTTGAAAAACTATTTTCTTGGAGAAGATTTTTTTTATGAATCCTATTAAAATTTCTTTTTGAAACTTTTAGAAATATTATTTACTAAAATAATAGTAATTTTTTAAACAAAAAAAAGAAAAAATATATTAGGATGATTTTTTTAAATTTTTTTAAAAATAATAATCGTTTTTTTCATAGTAAAAAACTATAATTTTAATTCAAAACTTCTTTTTCATTTATATTATTTATAAAGTTAAATTATATTTTCATTTTTTAAAATTATATCAATTTCAATTTTATATATATTAATATAATTTAAGTCATTGGAATAAATTTCATATTTAATTTTTATATAAAAATATTTAAAACATTTGAACCTTTTCTCTAGAAAAAACCCACATTCTCATCACATCTGCATGATTAATTTTAAATTAATTCATCAAATTCTGTGAATTGAATTTAAAAAAAGTAATTTAATAATTTTAATAATCATAATATATATTATCTAATAATTTCATCTAAATTTTTGACTAAAATGAATATTAAATACCTTAAAAATTAATTACTACGGTTAAGGTAAAAATAGTTTTATTATGGGTTACACTAAATATATATGGGTTAAAATGAGATAAAAACTTTTCTAAAATATATTTTTTGGGCATATTTCAAACCTAAAATTTCTATTTTTCAATATTACACTATATTGATTCCTTTTATATTGAAAAACACATGGGTACAACATTTTATTTTCAAAACATTATAATTGTGTGACTAACCCAACATATTAATGGCCACGCCTCTTCTCTCTTATTCAAATCATAAAACCCTTTTGGATTTGAAAATACCATCAAAATTCATATAAAAACGTCAATAAAATCATAATATAAGAATTATTTTTTCCAAAAATCATACAATTGATGTTTTTTGGTGAAAACATAGGAAGGTTAATTGAAGGAGAGGTAATGTTCTTCATCAAGAGGTTTTATTTAATTTATTACTATACATACTTAAATCATAATTAAAAATTGTCGATATAATAAATTCAGTATAATACATATCATAATATGTTTATTTTTTATGTGTATGACCTAAAATGATCTCCGTGTACATCAAATGGGATACGAAATAATCATTCTGGTGTACAGCAGACTACTGCCTCATGAACCGATGTGATTATTTTTTACATTACCACTTATTAATATTAGTTATAATGATGGATTAAATTTTTAAATATTATATTTATGATATTATTATAGTTATTTAATTATTCTATCACAAATACCTTCATAAATTCCATTCTGTCAAAATACGATAACATTGCTCGTGTGTAAGGCGGACTACCACCTCACGATGTAATGTGATTCATTCACGCATTACATGGATGATAATAAGGATGGTTTTAATGATATATATATATATATATATTAAATAAAAATTATTTTTTACTAGTAATATATTATTTATCTTTCTTTCTTCAATCTAGTTATAAAATTTACCCAATATTCATGCATATGTGACATGTGCATGTCATGGGGTGTGACAAAAACAAATAATACCTAAGTTAAAATATAGTAGAGTTTTTAGCCTAAGTTTTCTCCCGAGAGGATTGAAAAACAATTATTTTTGTCACTTCAATTTAAAAAAGAAGAAAATGTTGTATTTTAAATTGTTTGGGTTGAAAAATAAAGCAAGCAATAAAAAGAAATGTTGAACATTAATGTATGAAGAGAGTTATTGTGTAAGGGTAGGATTCACTTTTTCAATGTCATCATAGTAATAAAGGTAATATTCCCCATCTTCCTTTTGAATAACAAATGAAAGACTCCTTAATCGAGTTATTAATCACCCTTTGTAAAAGAAACAAATGAGACTCACTCCCATGTGCGTGAATGTTAATAAAAATCCCTTAACAACTATGGAAAGTTCTGATCGGGAATCGTTGCTCCTTAGAACACTAGAAAAAGTTTAATAGTGTCACACATGTTCCAACGATCGCTAGACACTCACCGCCTAACACAATTTTCTTGATCGATACAAATTGCACTAGGCGGAGGGAGATTAAAAGTCTTTATCCAAATCTATTAACAATGAACACACCAAACTCAAAACACGGACGCATTAAGATAATTGGGAAATAGTGATAATAGAAGTCATTCAAAAGAAAAAAAAGGATTTTATATTTAAGCACAAAACTCTGACATTACAAAAGTGAAACTGCTCATTCCCCAATCACTCATAGGTTGTACCCCTCCATGTGAAGGGTAATAGAGTTGAAAGGGGAAGAATAAGACATTAAAAAAATAAATAAAGAAAATAAATAAATTAAAAAGTAATGTGGAAGTGCTCTGGCCGACCTCCCTCGGTGGAGATCTCCTCCTTGGTGCCTTGAAGGAATGGAATGGAGAATGAGATAAAGAATGAGATGCTTTGAGAGGGTGGAGCTCTCCTCCTTTTATAGCCAGAATTTGTCCCCCAAATGATGACATGTTTTAGCCCCATTAAATGAAATCTTCATGCATTGTGAACTTATTTAATGTTGTTCATAATTCTCTTGAGAGATTACCCTAAAAATCTCAGCGGATGTGGACAAGTAATCCGAGAGTTATGCCAGTTTTACTCTCACAATTTATTCTGTCCAGTCAGACCCGCCAAATCGAAAACCTCTAGATTAGGATGCATTAATGGCCCTTAAAAAGGCAAATTCCCAAGTCCTTAACTTAATGAAAGATGTTCTAAAATCCCTTGCACGTCCACATATCGAATATCACAACAATTGGTCCCACCAAGAATTAGTTATGGACCCCACACCAAAAATCTGAAGAACTGTAAACAGTTTTCATGAGACAACTTGTCAGCTTCCTTTAAGCTTCCATATGGTCGATTCAGATTTTAGTCCAAAAATATTAAATGAAGACCTGGATGTGTAGAATCTGGAATCAAAATAATATTTCAATTTGAATTAGTGTATAATATGTTAAGGCCAAACAACCGAAATAATTTAAAATAGTTAAAAATCTGAAATGGGCATTTTTACTGTTTAGCTCAAAATAACAACAATATCATAAAAATGAAGCAATTTACCATATAGTAACAATTTTTTGGTTTTAAAACAATAAAATTACATGTAAAGTTTATTAAAAATATTTGCCCTATCAATTCCACCACACATAGCACTTGGAATCCTAGATAAGTAATCATCAAATCAAATCAAATTCAAAACACATACCAAGGAGATCTACTAAATCCATATCAAGAATCAAATAGACATCATGCCTCATCAAAAAAAATTATTTAAAGTTATAAATTCTAGATTATATAATATATTTCCACTTCATTTCTTATCCAATGCACACAAAACACCTACCTCAAATAAATTTTCTCTCATCTCACAAATTTAAATGCTCAATAATGCTTTTCTCATCCAAAATCACACAAGAGTCACCATAGGCTTGATCAATTCTAATTCTCCACCTGATGCGAGTCAAGGACATTTGTTTCTCATGAGGAGTTTTTAGGGTTTTTATGTGGCTTTTGGTTTTTATGATTTAGATGTTTAAAACAATTTTGAGGCTGAAAAAGTAGGGCTTGGCACTTTTTGAATAAAAATTGCAAGATTATAATTTTCACTCAAACATGGTCTCCTTCTCTTACACTTTGTAGAAAATAGGCTCCATCACCCATCAATCAGCTCAAAAGTTTAGCAGAAAATATTTCAATCTCTTCAAACATGATGTTTCTTGAAAGCTCTAGATAGGCACAACTTTCTTTTTACATTAGAATATCCAGAAAGGCACAACTTATCTTATAAGGAAGTCTCCAAAAAAGGCACAGATTTTAAAAAAATGAAATATTCAGTAGAAACATCATCTCTAGAACATTTTATATTCCACCAAAAATATCACTAAATGAGGTAGTACACCACAAGACATCTTTCCCCACACTTAAGTTCAACTAGATCATGAAATTTCACTTCAAGAGCGGGTTGGATAGGGATAATTGTCTTGTAATGTGGCTAACCTAATAGTCTATTAATGGCTTCTAGTGAATGAAATGATTAATGTATAAGGTAGTCCATAATGAAAGGGATTATTTTGAAAAGGGGGCTTAAAACCAATTAAATGCCTCAGTCATTTAAAACACATGTACCCCAAAACCTCAAGTTTTGAAAGGAATAAATCAAATTCTAGTTTAAGAAAGCATGGCCGGGTTCTCTCAAGAAATGAGGTGAATGAATAGAATATGAGAAAAATGGTTTAGAAGCCTCAAAATAAAGTGATTTCAATCATATAGACAATGAAATATGGAATGGGATTAAAATATCAGTGTAGTTTTCATGAAATTCCAAAAGATTTGAACTCAAAACAAAGTCATTAGAGTATTCATTTAAGATCAGTTTCATGGAATAGATTGGTTCAATCAATGGAATAGGATTCCAAAATGTAAATGATAATCATTTCAGATAAAAATATTCAAAAACACACACAAAAAACTGAAAAAAATAAACACGCAAAAATTTGAAAACAGACAATTTATTTATTTTTTTGAAAAAAAACACAAAATGAAAATCCTAAACTACATAGGTTCTCTCCTCCACACTTAAATGGTGTAGTGTCCTCAATGAATTCAAGTGGATTTAACATGTAATAAAATTTTAAAATGAATCTCAACAGAAATAGAGTGTAAAGGAGATGTACAACCTAACTTATTAGAAGTTCAATATTGAGTTCAGCTCCTATGTGTTTAATGCTAAAAACCTACAAAAAAGAACAAAAGAAAACCTAAGAAATTTATTGAAAAAATGAAAACCTAAATATGAAGGGAAAATAAGGATAGATGTTGGTTTAATCCCCCATGTGGGCCTTGGGTTTTGAATGCCTCCATATGGGAAGTTCTAGTGGGTTATCCCCAATATGATGGTGGGTTGAGTTTCTTTGTGATGAACTAAAAAAACTTCTTCTTCACATCATGTGATTCATCCTTTTTGTTGAGTAAACCATGGGAATAGTACACCAAATCCACCCCTAGTACTATTAGATACAATTTTCTTATTGGGGATTGGACAAAGAATGAGTCCTCATCTTCAATGGTTTCCAATTTCAAAGCATCTCCTTTATACTCCATTGGTTGTTGATGGTATGATGCATCATTGGAAAAATAAAAGGGTATGTTAGAGAATAATTATATTTAAACAATGTTAAATCTTGAAGTGTCAATATAAAATTCATCCCTTTCAAACTAATCATCTTGCATCTCATTTTCCTTAGGAAAATCCACTTGGATTCCCTCTTAAACTCCCTCTAATAAATGATCCACATGTTCGGAGAGCTCCGTATTTTCTTCATCGGGTGCATCATCTTTTTCTTCTTCATCCACCTAGGAAATACATGAGTTGTCTGAATCTGAAAATTTCAAACAAGGGGAGGTGATACTCAATTCAGTTTCAATAAACTTATAAGACAATGAGTTCATGAAAATATCATCTCCTTGAGTTTTCTCGGATTCAGTCTCTTCTTGAGTGGGAAGTTCCTCTTGGAGTTGAATTACACTAGCTTGACGTAGGTAGTCAAACACCTCAATATTCCCTTAAAATTAAACCATGTTGGTGGTGTATTCCTTCAATGATGATGGATATTTTACATTATGAGGAACTGGGGGGTAAAGTGGTTCCTCACACTCCTTCCAGAACTCATCCAAATCTTGTTGATATCCTATACTTACTTCATAAGGCACATCTTATTCATCAATCATGTTCAGAAATGGTTGAGAAGAGCCAAATGGATATTCATTTAATTCCATCATGGTCTCCCTAGGTTCTTCAGAATCAAGTATAATAGGGGAATCCACTTCCATTAATGGATCTAGTTTAGTTTTATGTTTCTCTTGGGATGTGTGAACATATTCAATTAGCTATTCCATTTCTCTCTCTAGGTCCTGTATTCCTTCCTGTATTCCTTGCAACTGATCTTTTTCTTGAGTTTCCTCTTATTATTGCTCCTTGACCATTTCATGAAAAAATTCTAGAAAATACTCTTGGAGTTCAACTAATTATCTGTCCAATCCCTCCAATACTAAGTATTCAAGGTTTTATTTAAGGTCTTAAATGAGATCCTTGAATTCATACTCCTTGTTGATTGGATTCGAGCTCCTCGGATCTATTTAACCAAGAGAGAAACACTATCCTTTATAGACCAAGGTGAGTCAATAATTTATTTTTTCACTCGTGGATAATTTTTCCATGAAATAAGGAAAAAATCATTTGCGAACATCATGGAAAAAGATTTTTTATGTTTTTTTAATTTGAAAAGAGATAATTATTTACAAATGGATTGTTGGCACAACCTCCCAGGCAACGGTGCTAAGTTTTGACTCATGCCTCTTGTGGGGTGTGATAAAAACATATAATACCTATGTTAAAATATATTAGAGTGGTTAACCTAAGTTTTCTCCAGAGAGGAGTGCACAACAATTATGTTTGTCACTTAAATTTAAGAAATAACAAAAGGTTGTTTTTGAAATTGTTTGGTTTGAAAAAGAAAGAAAGAAATAAAAAGAAAGGTTGAACACTAATGGATGAAGAGAGTGATGGGGTCAGGGTAGGATTCACTTTTTCAATGTCATCATAGTAAAAATGATCACATTCCCTCACTTCCTTTCGAATAACAAATGAAAGACTCCTCGATCGAGTTATTAATCACCCTTGGTTAGAGAAACAAACGAGAGTCACTCCTATGTGCGTGGAAGTTCATAAAAAATCCCTAAAAAACTAAAGAAATTCCTGATCAGGAATTGTTTCTCCTTATAACTCTCAAAAAAGTTTAATAGTTTCACACACGTCCCAACGTTCTCTAGACACTCGCCACTTAACACAATCTTCTCGATTGATACAAATTACACTAGGCGGAGGGAGATTAAAATTCTTTAACCAAAGCTATTAACAATGAAAACACCAAACTCAAAACATGATCGCATTAAGATAATTGGGAAATAGTGAATACACCAAACTAAAAAAAATTAAAACAGTTAAAAATATAAAATGGGCATTTTTACTATTTAGCTCAAAATAACACCAATATCATAAAAATGAATCAATTCATCATAGAGTACAAATTTTGTTGGTTTTAAAAAATAAAATTCCATGTAAATTTAATTGAAAATATTTTCTCTATCATTATATATGACCAACCATCTCCATGAATGGTGTATTTCATTTTATATCTATTATCTTATGAATTACTATAAAAAAATATAATATATATGATATTTATATCATGGATAAAATTATATTTATTATTTAACCATGATTAAATTATGTATATAAATAAATAAAAATTCAAAAAAACACAAAAACAGATATGATATTACCTGAAATGTGATTTTAATAAGGAATTATTAAAAATGGTTAATAAAAGGTAGTAATTAAATAATATATCATATTATATATATGTATTTTTATTTATATATTTTTAATAAATTATATTTATTGTAAAAGACATTATATTGTGCATAATGGAAGTCAAGACTTAAGGTTATTATTTTCAGTCTCACTTTTATTTTCCGTGAGACACAATCAATATTCACAATGTGTTTCTTTTAGGTGGTGTATACACATAACATTAATTTATTTTTTGATTATTATACATATAATTATAGGGATTATAATATACATTTAATGATCTCTCTTTCATATGATATAGGGTTCAAAAGTTACCAAATCATTATAAAATGATTTTTACAAATTTTACTGTTTGACACATATTATTATTTTATGAACCTTTATTATTTAACATTGTTTATATACATCTAATTTGACATGGAATATCATAAATTTATTTTACATCATGATATATTAATTTTCAGTTAATTATACTATGTCATTGATCTTATATTTCAAATTTACCAAATTGTAAAAGATTTTATGTTACAATAACATCATTTATTAGGATTATTAATGATTACGTTTCCATTGATAAAATATTATAATACATATTTTTGGAATCACATGAATTTTATTCCTCTATATTTATTTCATGATAACAGACATATTACTTTAATTTTCCTCTTTTACTGTACTCAAGAATTAAAAAAATAATGTTTTTAAGAAAAAAAACCTATATTTTATCGAAAACCCTTTTATCCAAAACCATGATTTCTACAAAAAATATCAAAAATGTTTTTAATATTTTTACAATGATTTATGAAATTAATTGTTACCCATTTATAAATTATTTCAAAATCCATGGGAATGAATCTTTTTGTCATATTCTATACAATTCACTTTTGGATTTTAATGAAAATGTGGAAGGAATCGTTGTTCTAATATGTATAACATGTATGGATTTTTTAACCATCATAACCTATTTTTTTAAAATATTACAAAAAATGTTTTCATGTTTATTTTAAAATACTATGATTTTCAAAATATTTTATGATTTTTTAGTTTTCATAACTTATTTTCAATGAAAAGTAATTTTCATCAAGAAACATTCCAAGTGATTTACCTTTCAAAGTCATTTTCAATCTAGGATTAAATCTGTTCATGTTACCTATAACTTACTAGGTATATGATACTAGGAAACCATTCCTATTATTTCAATGAATTCCATATGTTTATGATTTCAATATTTTTATAAAACCCATTTTTCTTCTATTGGTTATATGATGATGAAGTGCCTATGAAAGTTGTTTCTTTTAATGATTTTAGATATGATGAAATAATGAAATTATTGTGAAAAATGTTCTCTTATACATATACTATTATATAGTGAACTTTTTATGGAAAACATTTTATTTCAGGGTTAATGATATGATTATTATTTAATGATCTTGTGGAACACATATGTACTATTTTCATTATGAGAAGATTGGGACCTATATCTCCCTATAATGAATTAGGTAATTATTTATATCTCATGAGATAGACATGATTAGAATGGGGAGTGAATAGAGTTTATAATTTGACTTTGCATGAAATGATGGAATTGGTAGAGATCCTTAATTAATATAATGGTTTAGGGAGTGAACAAATTCTGCTATGATAGCCGTGTTAGTGAGCCTTGAATACTATGGAAATGATTTTTGATGATTATGTGTATGCAACAAATATTTGTCTTAATACATTCTTATGATCTCATGGATCATGTTTTTTGATTATCGTATAAATCATGTCTTATGTACTTCCACTCAACATTTCATGACCCAATATTGTGATATTTTGTTATATAGGGTATGATTTTTAAATTTTATTCTCATAATCTCTTACAATTAAGTTCATTTTATGCTTTCATATCCCCCATGTATTCCTATACTAAAAATAAGAACTCACGGATTTTTATGTTTCCTTTTTCCAAGTTATGAATAAATGTATTACGTATGATATGAAAAATAAGTGTGATAGTTATTAATAATATATCAGGAGAAGTCTTAGTTTACCTATGAACAAGTTATTTGTGTTTTCATGTTTCCAATGGCACTAAATATTTATGATCCTCAAGCATGTGTTTGTGTAATGTTGTAAACGTCCACAAAAATGATGTAATATCCATGTATCATAAGTCTGAGTCATGATAGTAGGTATCAGAGAGTGTTTTCCGATAACCATTATAAACAAGGATGAGAGAACATTACTGAGAACTTAATGATGTTGTTTAAGATTAAGTATAATGATGAGACTATGTATAAGAAAATATCTTAGAATTTTGGTAAAGAATAGTGTGATTTTTTTAAACAAATTAAATCCATGCATGTATAATATATTTGGATTTGGATATACCATAAAGGATCCTAGTGGTAATAACTTTATAATGGGTTCACTGATCTAGACTCAATCATCACCTCATGTATAAAAATGGGCCTTATGGCTCACATAGTTTGACACTCTCAAAAGATATTCTTTTGAAATTAAAAAACTCTCTACAAACCACTACATTAGATTTAAATATGTGGAGAATATGAATGATCTAGTCTAAACCCAAGTTGTCATAGATTAGAAATAAGGTTTCATCACTTAGACATTTGATAAGAACTTTTTCTGGATTATATGGTTCTACACTATGATTAATGTTTCTTATGAATTTATTTTAGTTTTATTCAATGGATGAAACTGGAAGGAATCATGTTAATTGTTTCAGTCAATAAAAATGATATGATTTACTCCTAATCAAGAAAAGAGTGTTGGTTATATAATGAAAAATATTTATTCTATGAGCACAAAATATTTTGAAGCTATGAATCACCATGGACATAAAAACGAATACAAGATGGAACAAAATTTTGTTCAGTATTTTTTAAGGCAACGTCTACATTCATTCAGTGGGTCTGATGATCCACTAGTTTCTAAATAAAGGATCACACCACTAAAAATATATCTTCAATTATCCAGTGTATAGAAAATGAAAAATTCATTTTGGATATATACCGTTTGGAATGTGTAGCGGTTCAATGGTGTACTCTTATCAAGAATATGAGGAAACTAAATGAAATTAACTATATGGATTATGATAAGTTCACAAACATATATTTCAGGAAGTACATTACTCATAGTCTTTTTAAAAATATATAGAAGTAGTTCCATGAGATAAAGATAATGTATGATGAATTTGTTGGTACTTGTGAGGTGAATTTTAAAATATATTAATGGTATGGTTCTGGTATTATAATCCAACCTAAATTTAAGGTTGATAGATTATTTAGTTTCCTTAAATCATGCCATTGAAGTGTGCTATACTTAAGAGATGTAAGTAGTTGTGAATAAATATTTCTAGGTGATAAAAAAGGGGAAATTGACATTGGAGTTTTGTGTATATATCATGGTTTTGATAAGTGGAGAAAATTGGACATCAATGTAAAATATAATAACCATTGAGAGAAGAAGATGATATTTCATATATTCACAATGTGTGGTAATAAAAATAGAGGATATTGTCTTAAGGGGACTATTAAATGATTTAATTGTGGAAGATAAGTTCATTAAGCCATTGATTTCTGAAGTGATGGGAAGGAGTTATATAATTATGAGAATAGAGAGAAAGATGAATAAAATGCACCACACTCACTCCAATGTTTCAAATGATAGAAGTATGGGTAGTATGATAAATAGTGCCCCAAACCAAAGGTTAATGATGATGATTGATATTTATAACCAATTAATCCAAGATACAAAGAAAATCTCAAGAAATTATTATTTCTAATGAGGTGGGTGATTATGACATGGTGAAAGGTGAAATTTCCAAACACTCTTGAACTGTTAATATATTATTTTACTCTTGATATACCCATTAATTTTTATTATAATAATTTTATAAGGGTATCAAGATGACACAAAAACAATTATATATATAATTAGCAATGAAAACCCAAAATTTTATGACAATTTCATCTCTATGATTCCTCTCCGATTGATATTGGTCAGAATGTGCTTCGTCCAAATATTTTTAGTCTTCCTCTAGTTGAATTTCATGTTATCTTATTCATTAATTGGGATTATCTACATAAATCAAATATAAATTCCATGGTAAGGGAATTCACATTTTATATTTCAAACCAACCAATGATCGTTTAATAGTGGGACAATAAATATTAACTTCCAATGGAGACCACATCCATTATATGAGACTTAAATCCCATTTATAAGGGCTGTTTATCTCAAATAGTTTGGGATAAAATTGAAATATAATATTTCTATACCTTTCCCCAATATGGAACTCTCTCTCGTGGCCAGAAAGGGTTAGTTATGGGACATCAAACACGCGTCCCTGTATGCTAGAGGATACCGACTAGCAGTGGGGGTGTGAATAGTATTGTGGGGAGACTATAACCTCTGGTATGAAGTTTCATTATATTATAAAAAATTGAAAATAAAAAAAAGTAGAGTAAAAAAAATATGGAAGACAATAATTAAAGCCAACTGAATAATCCAATAAGTTATAAGGAATAATGGTATGACATTCTAGAATGTAACTAAAATTCATTCTATAAAATTAAAAAAATACTAGTAGACTCAAATTAAAGTCTCAAAGTACTATCCCATTAGCCCCATGTCGATTCCACCTCCATGATATATCCTAACAGTGAACCATAATTCATTATCAATGTCATTTTCACTTGTACAAACCATCATCCACATAATTTTCTCAGGTGCCAAAAAGTGGCTCGAATTGGGCGTGAGTATAATTCATTATGTCAACCCAACCATGTCTAAACAAAACCAGTATGATAATAAGTGTATGTAATAAATCGATAAATAGTTGTATTAATTAATTTAGTAATTAAATAAATACAACAACCTTTTTCGGCTCCATTCTAGAATCTCTCTAAGAATTTCTTACAACCATGCCATCCATAACCATATAACCAAGGTAAAACAACCTGCTTCAGGGCCATGTCATAATACCTCAGAGTATGTATTACTACCATGCAAACGCCACTATATAACCATGACATAGTCACTATAAACAATCTGAGTCAAAGCCCTATATGAATTAAAACATTCAAGGGTCATTGACTGCTCTCTGTAAGCATTATAACATGGACTGTACTGATCTTGCTCACTAATAGAATTATAGTATATACATGTGAAAGTGCCTGGGTCTTGCCCGTTATATAAGTTTATCAGTATAGAACACAATTCCCCTCACTCATCATGGTTATCACAACATCACATCATATATCTCAATGGATAATTATTGGAATTTTCATGATTCTTTCATGTCCAATTTTCAATTCAATTCATAATTTTTTAAAAATTATATCAAAATAAATAAGCCACAATTTAAGGATTATATAACAAGAAATCACCATAGGTCTCATTTAATACTTACAATATTTATGCCATTATCCAATTAAAAATCCATTTGAAACCAAAGTAATTGAAGGGATAATATCATTTTTTTTATTTATTTATGTTGGGAACACACTTCATTTGCATGGTCATGATATTTCTTAAACTTGTTATTAATCAAACCATGGGGTTGAGATTTAGAACCCAACCTTTAACTAAATATCTTAAAATGATTCCAATGGCCAACACCCATGAGGAAGAATGTTAAGATGATTACAAATATTTTATAAGATCAATATTGATTAGGATCAAATCCAACAACACAATCAACCAAAAGAAATTATCATAATGGTTGGAGAACCAAAGGGAATATTGAATAAATCTAACGAAAGGAACTTATCAAGGATTGAAGGAAAAAAATAATATGTAGGGAAGGGAGGTTAGAACTCTAAAATCACCTAGAGAATTACCTAGGATTGATAGGAGAGGATTTGTAGTTAAAACATAATGAATTTCAGCTGCACATCATTTTTAAAACTGCAGGTCGGACATTTTCATCGTATGTAGTATGGATTCATGATGTGTAAATATTTTAATGGTATTCTACAAAAAAAACCCATCACCTCATATTTATTTAATTAAAATCCATGAACAATTAAATGATTTGTAATCCCCTTAAATGACATTAAAATTTTCTATAGTTGATTCTTCATCCCATTATCCGTTTAAACAACCTGAACCAATTTTAATGCTTATGAACATACCCAGAACCCATATTAAGAGTAATTACCAATTATACCCAAAGTATATTAGAAAAAATAAGAATACATCCCTAAAAATTTGGTCATTTTTGCCAAAAAGTATATTCTGTATCCAAACAATACTGTTTCACTAAGGCTCAATGAAAAACATAGAGAAAACCAATCCTGAAAAAAAGGTAGGATCTTACAACCTCCCCACCTTATAACATCTCATCTCTGAGCTACCCCATGCATCACTGTGAGGCCTCATCGAACATGACCAGAAATTGTGTTTATATATTAGACTCCCTTTCCCAAGTTTCCTTTTTAACATACCCAAAATTCCACTATAGTATAACCAACGGTACTATCCAACCCCAAAGATATTTCTCACTATCATCCACAACCCACATATGATTCATCTTAAAGGATTCATCAACACAAAGCTCAACGTACGCAATTTTTATCACATGAGAAGTGTCTAGATGATATTATTGTAGTTGAGACACATGGAAAACATTCGGCATGGAATTATATCACTATGTAAGTGCTATATGGTATTCCATAAGACATATCCTTGCCACTATTTAAAACAGCCCGATAAACCTAGGAATTAGCTTTACCTATTTCCCAATACAGCATTTCCCCAATCTCGGAGACACCCGATGGAAAGCATAATGACCAACATCGGATTCTATAGGTTGTATCAGATGATCATCTTATGATTCAGGCCTTATCACCATGGTCAAAAACCACATTTTGGTCAACTGAACATGTTCAGATGTCTCCTATATGAGTTTAGGTCCATCAAGTGAAAACTCACCTACCTCCTACTTGAAATGATGAAAATGACACAGCCTGTAATGAAAACCATCAACAGGTTCCGTTATAATATATTCATTGATGATATTATTATATGAAAATTATATGAGTTCCATTTTTTTCTCCCATAAACCATTGAAATCCAAATCATAGGATCATAACATATCCTCTAGGACATGAATTGTACAATCAAATTATTCATATGTCTATGGATGAAAGTTTTTTCATAAAATATTGTGCTACCCTAGGGATTTATAAATATTATTCCCAAAATGCGATGTGAAATGAGGATCTGTATCTATAATGATACTTCTTTGAACACCATGCATCTGAACCACTTTGTGCATGTACAGATTTCTTAGATCATTATATGTCAAGGGTTCCCTTATAGGTAAAAAGTGGGCTACCATAGTACTTAAATCCTAGAAAACCCATAAAACATTATTATTATGGGTCATCCTGGGCAATCCCATCACAAAATCCGTCGTGATATCATCCCATTTCCACTATGGGATGGGTAAATGTTGCAAAAACCCAACATGCCTCTGATTATTAGCTTTCACCTAAGGAAAAGTAAATAATCTATCCATGAATCTTTCATCCTTTTTCTACATTCCATATAAACATTATCGTTTATAGAGATCATGATACCTCTTTGTTAAGAAATAATGTGCCACACACCTAGAATCATCAAACACCCTCATCATCTCCTAACATAGGCCCATAGAAACCCATACACGACCACTGAAAAGGAGAGAATTTCCACTTCAAAGAGACCATACTAGTGGCATCTACCCACCATAGAATTTTTTCTCTCATAATTTACCCCTCCATTTATGAAAACAACTCGGTCTTAATCTTTTCCAAAACCACATGTATAATAAATGTCAAAGCCATAGCTACTTACCCTTGAGATTCCTGGAAATCCAGACACATGTCTGTAAAAAGGTACATTATCCTCCACTCATCATAAGATTCTAATACTACCTCTATCTATGTCATTTGGCTCAAAGAATCGGAAAAAATGGTTCCCTTACCAGGTTTATAATCCAACTCAAATTCATAAGACTATAGAATCTTGACCCACATACTCTACCGAATGTTAAGGTCTCACTATGAAAATATGTACCTAAGGATTTTGATATCAATGTATACCACTAATCTCTCACACAAGAGATAGGGTATCATACATATCATGGAATTTACCACTACTGAAAACTTCAGATTATGAGAAAGTTAATTCCTCTCATGAGGTTTCAACTACCTGGAGCCATAAGAAACCACACGATCCTCCTACTTTAGAACTACTATGAGTCTGACTCCGAACATGTCACTATACACAGTATCTGATTTACCCATCATAGATAATGTGAGTATAGGTACTGGGTCATCCTTCCTTTTATCTCTTGAAAAAAACTTTTTCAATCTTCAAAAAAATCAAACCTCACTCCTTTCATGGCCATCTCAGACAATCGTTATACCAAATGAGATAAATCATGGATAAAATTCTTGTAATAACCTATTAATCCCTAAAATAATTGAATATCAAAGATTTTATTTGGATATTGCCAATAAATTATGGTTGAAAATTTTTCTAGGTCCACTAACACTCCTACCTATGAGATGACATGGCCCAATATGTGGACTTTATTTATCCAGAAAATGTAATTGGTTAGCTTGGCGTAATTTTGATTCTCTCCTAATGTACTTAGGAAAATTTCAAGCTATTTTTCATGTTCATATGTTGATTGGGTGTACAGTAATATATCTACAATAAAAAGAACCATAAATAATTTCATAAAAGGGTAAAATATCATATTCCTTAATTCCATGAATACAGAAGGCACATTAGTCAACCCAAATGACATCACTACGAATTCACACAAGAAATACATACACCTAGATGCATTCTGAGGAATTTCTCATAGTATAAACCTTAACAGATGATATCTCGATCTCAAGTAAATCTTGGAGAAGATCTTATCACCTCTCAACTGACTGGAAATATCATCAATCTTTGGAAGAGGATTTTGATTCTTACAATCATTTTGTTCTACCTCTAATAGTACACCCATAAGCATAAAGATCCAATATCAATTTGATGAGGAGAATTAGAGAACCCCCAGGAGATATACATGGCTGTATGAGGACTCTATATTTTATATCTTCCAATTGAACCTTCAACTCTCGATGCTCTCATTGTTCCATTCGGTAAGGCATGATAAAAATTAGATCTGATTGCGACACCAATTCGATTGTGAACTTGACCTATCGTCTGGGTGGTAAGCCATATAACTCATCAAGGAAAACATCCTGAAAATTTACAACCACTGAAGGAAAATAATTTTGTTTCATTCCACCAGTATATAGAGAAAGAACGATGATTTGAGCTATGAGACAATCCAATATGCAATGAATTGGTCATCCATGACCAACCTGAAGATCCCAATCACGATAGTAAAGATAAATGTTTCCTTCTAGAGATAGGAAAGTAAAAATTATGCTATAATAGTAGATATTATCCTAGTAAACAATTAACCAATCCATAATAAGAATCAAGTCAAATATTTCCCTTTCCAGCATGAACGGCTTCTAAGACAAATGGTAACCACCAATCTCTAGAGAATGTGCCTTACAATTTTTAAAATTTACAGACCACACTACCAATTATGTTTCAATAGTTAAAACACCATAAAATATTTACACATACAATCCCAAATCATTTTCAAAAAGTGATGCTTCTGTATCAAAAAAAACATAAGCTAATATAGATGATACAAGAATCTTACCAATGATGGTAGATGGTCTTACATCCATGTTAGTTGGATTAGTCTTCATAATGTGAAACCGAATGTTCCCTATACCTTGGGCTCTAGTATGAATAACCTAAGCTATCCCCTTGTTTAGAACTTCTCCTCATGCACAAGGGTACCATGTCCCATGTCTCAACCTGAATGACTGGTGGAACTCCAACTACAACCCTAATGTGGTGTAGCTAAGCCTATTCTCAGTTCTGATGCTTTTTCTGATCCTCTTACAATGTTATTGATGAAGCTAATATTTTCACATATTTAATACTGTAATTTAATGTTTATAAACCCACAATAGTGTTATTTAATGGGCAATTGTTACATATTTAGGTTTTGGTGTTATTTTGAGCCTAAATGCAAAAATGGCCTAATTCTGGATTTTTTAACAGCTTTTTATCACAGGGGTATTTTGGTCATTTACAAAAAAATATAAATCCAAATTTTATGATTATAATTTCTTTAGAATCCTAATTTAATTTCCTTCAACTTTGTCTTCTGGACCAGGATCTGATTCTACCATCTTGAGGTCCAAACAATTCAATGAAGTTGAAGATTATTGAGGAACACCAAGGAAGCTTCCAGGAAATTTCTTCCAGAAAAACGAAGGTTCAGTGAAATATCCATAACTCGCTCAAAACAACTTTAATGGAGCTGAAATTTTGTGGATAGACGGTTAAGAAGATTTTTAACAAGTTTCATTAAGGAGGCCACGCCTGAAATGGCCGTGTTCAGGGACATTAATTCAGTACAAAACGGTGTTTTTCGGTTTGATGATTCTGACTGGACAGAATAAATTGTCAGAGGAAATTGGCCATAACCCTCTGAATACCTATCCAAATCCGCTGATATTTTGAGGGGTCACGTCCAAGACAATTATGAACAACATTGAAGAAGGCCTCAACGCGTGAAGAGGTCATTTATGGGGTCCAAAACGCGACAACTTTCGGGGGTCGAAATCTGCCTATAAAAGGAGGGGAGCTCCTACCTCTCAAATTATTCCATTCTTCACCACACCATCCGTCACAAAGGGGTTTGGATTGAGAGAGAAAGAGTATAGGAGTATTCCATGATTTAATCAAGCCATGAAGGGATAAATCCATGTGGTGGTGGGCAACGGAGATCCGAAGACATTTCCCTTTTTGAGTTTGTGCTTTCATTGTAAAATATTTTCTTTTAAACTATCCTGGAACTTGTTTACATGAATGAATGAGGTCTTGTTCTCTCGTGTTTTCAATTTCTTATAAATTATTCTAGATTTCTTATATTCTAATGAATTTAAAGTGGTTTTACTCATGGTTTAAATTTCTTTG
This sequence comes from Viscum album, assembly GCA_963277665.1. Classification (NCBI taxonomy): domain Eukaryota; kingdom Viridiplantae; phylum Streptophyta; class Magnoliopsida; order Santalales; family Viscaceae; genus Viscum; species Viscum album. The sequence continues at coordinate 18,664,272 of OY728155.1, forward strand.
GTGAGGTCTCACTTTTGAGCACGATGAGTTCATCCTGTTTTGGTTACTCGGAGGTCTTCGGGTAATCAGAACACTTTCATTAGAAGATCGGCACCCATGTATGAGGTTTCAATATGGTATCTAGATTATTTAGGTGTATACCTTGAGGTATTAAGGTATACATTGGATAATTTAATGAAAATATATTCGTAAACAATGATAAAGGGAGTGTCCAACGATCAACGTTTGTCCACCGCTGCTACCTTTAACTTGTTCTTTCCAGTTCAATTTTCTTTGGTATTTTAATTGATAATGTAGATTTAATATTTCATTTTGATTTAATTTTCATAATAAAAATCCCCCATATATATTATATATGTTAGTTTTATATTAGTTAAATTAAAAAGTGACAATTGAAAATATAGTGCGTATAAGCGGCCTCCTTGTGATCGACCCTAGGTTGTGCCACTATGGTACACTCTTAGGAAAATAAGAATTTAATTGAGTAGGGTAAAGCGACTGAAATCCCCAAACATCAATTTGGCGCCGTTGCCGGGGAGGCCAAGTGCTTACACACACTATTTTTCAAAGAAAAAAAAACAAAAAAAAAGAGCCTTGTTGCCTATCATTCATTCCATCAGCTAATATGGATTTTTATGGAAATTATTATAATTATTGGCATGTGGATAACTTTTATGATAATCCAAGTAGGGAAGATACATTGAGTATTCAAATTCTTGAAAATTCCCAACAATTGAAAGAAAATGCCTTGATAATTCAAGAGAATTGCAGAAATATGGAAAAAGCAAGCAAGATGATATCATCGCTGGTCGCCCAAGTTGAAGATGTTAAAGTCTTATGGATGGAACGACAAAAAATAAAAGCTGAGGAGAATGAAATAATTGATCCACCTACATTTAATGAAGATATTGATGAGGTTGAAGAAAATCTTAAGGACCCACTTCCCTCGCCAACAAATGAGTTCCCAGCTACCCTGCTTGAGGAAAAGGGTTCTAAAGCTGAAATTTCTGAGGGAGTTTTAAATTCTGAGCATTCATTTCATTCAAATTTCATTAATTTTGAATTTAAATCTAATATCCCTTATTCTGAATTTGTAGATTCCGCATCACTACTGCAGGATCTGGATGAAGAAGGAGAAGAAGGTCCTCTTGTTGAGGAGAGAATGGAGGTGCCTGTTGAGTTATGCATTGGTGCATTTGAGGATGATGGCAAAAAAGAAGAAATAATTGAAGAACCAATTTACGAACATGAACCAGAAGAGAAGCCACTTCCTATTCTTCTATTTTCAACACCGGTGGACACCACTCCTCCAGATTACAAAAATAGGGAGCACCCCTACATCCTTTTCCCTCCCCCTCTTAATCCCAAATTCTATTTTCCATCTCTTCTAGGGATTGGGGATTTTTTTCTTTTCTTTGGGGGTTCTCACTTTTGGCATCCACATATGGATATCGGGAGAAATAATTTGTGGTGGTTTCTAAGCAAGAAACCACATCCACCTTCGGATTGGGGTTAACATGCTGCAACTGCCTGACTAGGGGCAGTAAAAACCTAGCACCCGCTTGGGGGTCAAACCAAGCATTATCCCTTCCCTTTCACCTTTCTATTTTTTTTATAATTCATTTTTTTTATTTATTGCTTTATAGGAAGAAGTGGTGCCAACTAGGAGCTTAACTCAATGGTACTGCTAGAAAAATAAAGTTAGGTTGTATCTCTCCTTATATTTAGTTTTTTTTCCCTTCCCTTATTAATATTTTATCAAGACAAAATGAAGGGTACTGAAATTTAATTGTGGGGGGAGTGTCGACCTGCTTATTTGTTTTTCTGTGTGCATTCATTTTTTTTCATTTTTTAGGAACCTTGAGCTTTAATGACAATTCTGATCACATTTCACACAATAATTTATTTTGAGAAAATTGAAATGATTTTTGAAAAAAAAAGGATCTTAAATGATTGTTGATGTGAATTTTTTTTCCTTAAATTGGACTTTCAATCATTTTTATGAGTTTAACTGATTTTTGAAATCCATGGCCATGAAACACTGACTCAAAATATTTTTCTCGTCCTGTGAGGTATTCTAAAACACTTTTACATATTCTTTCTAATGCCCACACTTTCTTGAGGGAAACCTGGATTTTTCGTGAGAACCAGAATTTGTGATTTTTCTCTTTCGAAGCTTTGGATTTCATTGAATGTTTTTAATATGATTGAGGCACTACTTTGGCTAGCCACATATTATCATGAGACTTACCTTTACATTTATCCTTCGTTATCCCTTAGATGCCATGAATTTCCTTATAGGTTTAAGCCACAATACAAGCTAATTTATCCTTACCTACCCATTCTCTTGGTATTGTTGCATAGATATTTCAAGTTTGAGTGTGGGGGAAGGGCCATTCGTGTGCGTTCATTGGGATTTGTTTTATTGATGGGTATTGTGTGGTATGCATCAACATTTTGGGCAATGAAATAATTGGGAATGAGTCATAATCTTATTATGCTTCATTTTGTTTCATTCAGTTCTCCTTCAAAAAAAATGATGAAAATAAAGCTGTGCCTTTCTGGAGCTTAAAAAAATATATATATAAAAAAATGAAAATAAAGCTGTGCCTTTCTGGAGCTTTAAAAAAAATGGGGAGAACTTGGATGATTTAATACCTTGAAATCATTGATTGGCTCATGTACCATTTAAAATAAATGGGGGTGGTGTTTTGTTTCACATTCTCAAGGTGGATTGAGTGAGGAAATTTCTGGGTTTTCACTTGATTATTCATGCATTGTACCTTAGAGTCAAACCTTCTCTTTCTAGCCTTGATCTTTTAAATCATTTAACCACCAACCTAAAGCCACAGAGTCATTTGAACCGTTGATGAAAGCCCTCATGATTGAATTCATTTTTATGTTTCACGCTGTGGAGAAATGAGAATTGTCACAAGCCTATGGTGATACATGCAATTTCCAAGTATGAGCATAACTACAGAATTTATTTCTCTTGAGTGAAGAGTGACATAAAATTCAATGCGAGGTAGGTTGTGATTGATCCGTGGATGGATTTATGAGGTTGAACAAATTTAAATTTTTGTAATGAAAATAAAAGGAAATTGTTTTTCATATAAGAGACATGATGAAATTTGGTTTTTAATAAGATCATGGATGTTTTCTCATTTTTGATTGTTGTGTGAATTTTGATTTGAATATATGATAATTGCTCAGGAGTGCAATGCTTAAGTGTGAGGGATTGATGAAGCTAATATTTTCACATATTTAATACTGTAATTTAATTTTTATAAACCCACAATAGTGTTATTTAATGGGCAATTGTTACATATTTAGGTTTTGGTGTTATTTTGAGCCTAAATGCAAAAATGGCCTAATTCTGGATTTTTTAACAGCTTTTTATCACAGGGGTATTTTGGTCATTTACAAAAAAATATAAATCCAAATTTTATGATTATAATTTATTTAGAATCCTAATTTAATTTCCTTCAACTTTGTCTTCTGGACCAGGATCTGATTCTACCATCTTGAGGTCCAAACAATTCAATGAAGTTGAAGATTATTGAGGAACACCAAGGAAGCTTCCAGGAAATTTCTTCCAGAAAAACGAAGGTTCAGTGAAATATCCATAAATCGCTCAAAACGACTTTAATGGAGCTGAAATTTTGCGGATAGACGGTTAAGAAGATTTGTAACAAGTTTCATTAAGGAGGCCACGCCTGAAATGGCCGTGTTCAGGGACATTAATTCAGTACAAAACGGTGTTTTTCGGTTTGATGATTCTGACTGGACAGAATAAATTGTCAGAGGCAATTGGCCATAACCCTCGGAATACCTATCCAAATCCGCTGATATTTTTAGGGGACACGGCCAAGACAATTATGAACAACATTGAAGAAGGCCTCAACGCGTGAAGAGGTCATTTATGGGGTCCAAAACGCGACAACTTTCGGGGGTCGAAATCTGCCTATAAAAGGAGGGGAGCTCCTACCTCTCAAATTATTCCATTCTTCACCACACCATCCGTCACAAAGGGGTTTGGATTGAGAGAGAAAGAGTATAGGAGTATTCCATGATTTAATCAAGCCATGAAGGGCTAAATCCAAGTGGTGGTGGGCAACGGAGATCCGAAGACATTTCCCTTTTTGAGTTTGTGCTTTCATTGTAAAATATTTTCTTTTAAACTATCCTGGAACTTGTTTACATGAATGAATGAGGTCTTGTTCTCTCGTGTTTTCAATTTCTTATAAATTATTCTAGATTGCTTATATTCTAATGAATTTAAAGTGGTTTTACTCATGGTTTAAATTTCTTTGGCGAGGTCTCGCTTTTGAGCACGATGAGTTCATCCTGTTTTGGTTACTCGGAGGTCTTCGGGTAATCAGAACACTTTCATTAGAAGATCGGCACCCATGTATGAGGTTTCAATATGGTATCTAGATTATTTAGGTGTATACCTTGAGGTATTAAGGTATACATTGGATAATTTAATGAAAATATATTCGTAAACAATGATAAAGGGAGTGTCCAACGATCAACGTTTGTCCACCGCTGCTACCTTTAACTTGTTCTTTCCAGTTCGATTTTCTTTGGTATTTTAATTGATAATGTAGATTTAATATTTCATTTTGATTTAATTTTCATAATAAAAATCCCCCATATATATTATATATGTTAGTTTTATATTAGTTAAATTAAAAAGTGACAATTGAAAATATAGTGCGTATAAGCGGCCTCCTTGTGATCGACCCTAGGTTGTGCCACTATGGTACACTCTTAGGAAAATAAGAATTTAATTGAGTAGGGTAAAGCGACTGAAATCCCCAAACATCAGTTATACTATAGAAATTTAAAACAGAACCTTTAAAGATGACCTAATCTAAAAAAGATACGAAACTCAAATGCGGGGTAATGAAAATGCAGGTTCTTATGATAAATCATGCCACAATGATAGAATTGGAATTAATACTAATATTGAGATGGTGTTCCACTGCCCTGACTACCATACCAACTAAAACTTTATCTGTAACTATTAGAACATAGAATCTTACCACTCAGAGAAGAGATCATATATTTCCATACTTAAATAGAATGGCCATAGCTTCTAACATCTATCAAATCCCATTCTCTGATGAAGGCCTGATTCATTATGTCTTCAAATATTCTTAAAAAACAATCACCTATGACCTGATCTAATAGTGATGACCTTCCGATAAATGTATCTCTCTGTATATATCATTAGCATCCAAAGATGGTGAAATGTTTTCCAGGTCAGTAAAATGTCCAACATATTCCATCACTGATAACCCTTCCTATGACAGATGCATAAATTCATGAGACTTTTCATCCCTCAAGGTCTCGGGATAGAGATGTATCAGGAACCTTTTCTCAACGTCCTTCCAAGATAGATCATCATGTTACCCATCATCATCCAAAATATCCCAAAAACACTTGGACGGTTGTTTCCGAGGCTTTTACGCCAGGGCGCGTGCGCATGTCCATCATGCATGGTAAGAAGCGTGGCTTGCAGCCCCGCATTCCCGCTTTCCAAAGGTCGGCGGCATCCGTTCCGTATTCAGGGACGTCTGCTCCTTGATCAAAACCGGGATGATGGGATGTTGGTTCTTTCTTCCGTGGATTCCTCCTCGGAGCTCGCCACCTAATCCAGGTCTCCCTCATATATTTAAGACGAGTTGTGAAGCTCCTTCCCGGTGCCATATCTGCATGGACGCTAGTTAATTACACAGCTTCCGTCGAGACGCTCCAAGGGGTCTTGTTGGGGCGGAAACCTTCGGTGAGGAGAACGGTCGCGTTGGGGTGTCGGTGGCATGTATGGACGCTGGGGATCAGCATGTCTGTCTTCTGTCCCTTATCATAGGGCTTCTTGAGGGCGTGGAAGCCCGAGGCATCCCAAATTGAATGCGGGGAATATGTACCATCTGAGGTTTTCCTCATCTTCCCATGTTTAACACAGGGTATTCCGCGAGTTTAACGTCTCGCGGAGACGGATCAGACTGATCAAAACACTGAGAGTGGATCAGATTGAAGGACCCCCTAGGGGGAACACCGATGTTGGGGTCAACACGTGGGCAGCTTCCCGGATACAATGGAGAGGGGTGGAGTGGCATGATCTCACCGGGATGTGGCGGCCCGAGTAAGGATCAGGATGGATGATGGAGTGATGGGCTTGAACCTCGCGGAGGCTTCCTACGTATCCACATGGCAGGGAATCAAAGTCTGCGTAGTTCGGTGATACGGTGGGACACCTGAAAAGGTAACTCGTGAGAATGGACGCATGGATTGGATCCTGGAGGAAGTAAGATCTCCGGGCTAGGGCATGAGCTTCCCGAGGAATGTGGGATTGAGGGAGGAAGTCAGGATGAGACGTGGATGTGAGTCATGGGGCTTATGCTCTGAGACGGCCCAAGAGGGGGAATACAGTTTAACGGCATGCGGGACGAGATACAGTTTAAAGTCATGCGGGACGAGAGATATGGGGCTTACGCTCTGAGGCGGCCCATGGTGGATAGGGGGATTATGCTCTAAGGCGGCCCCTCATGGATATAGGGCTTACGCTCTGAGGGGTACCATGGTGGATATGGGGCATACGCTCTGAGGCGGCCCATGGTGGATATGGGGCTTACGCTCTAAGGCGGCCCATGGTGGATATGGGGATTACGCTCTGAGCCCGCCCATGGTGGATATGGGGCTTACGCTCTAAGGCGGCCCATGGTGGATATGGGGCTTATGCTCTGAGGCAGCCCATGGTGGAGAGGTCGGAATGACCGGGTGGTGGTCTTGAACCTCGTGGAGGCTTCCTACGTACCATGCGTTAGCACAGATCAAAGTCAACGTAGTTCGTTGGCATGGGGCTTAGGATCTGAGGCGGCCCATGGGAGGATTTCATGGTCGATGTGCACTCTAAGCCCACATGAGTCATGCTCAGTGTGAGAAACAAGAGGCAGCAGGGACCAGACGATCACGTCGTGAAGGGTGCGTCCGTAATAAGCAGAATGGGGCTTACGCTTTTAGCAGCCCAAAGAGGAAACAGAGGCTTACGCATGGTTAGCAGCCCGAAGAGGAAACAGGGGCTTACGCGTGGTTAGCGGCCCTGGGTGCCGGGGCATACTTTAGAGTGGAGGCCCGTGGTGCGACAAAGCGCAGTGGGAAAGAGACTCCACCGGCCTTGGCAGGGGGTGAGTACGGAGGTGTATGGGTGCAACCATCCGTAAGAGAGGCTAGGGGCTTACGCTCTAAGGCATCCCTTCCCCCATGGACAAACGCCACTCCGATAAGGAGGATCTCATTACATGTGAGGAAGAATCCATTCCCGTGGAGACGAGTGGGCGTAAAAAATATCCGAGCCGGGGGGACCCTGAGTGCGAAGCACGGGGTCGGACCACTGTTTAACGTCTTGTGTTAAGGACGAGGTGCTTAGCAGTTTAATGTCCTGCAGCTTGGATGAGGTGGGTTCGCTCCACACCCCTAGGGATTACATGCCCAATGCCCTCTACCCCTTGTGGGATGGAAGGCATCAGCAAGGCCGTAATGAAGGGGGGCCACAGGGCGATCCATTGGGGGGTCCACGTTAGCGTGGCTATGCGAAGAAGCAACAGCCGTTAGCGTGCCTATGCGGAGAAGCATAAGGAAAAGCAACACAATGGGAAACACCAACCAAGGGACCTTGAGGTTACTTCGTATGAGCCAGGAAGGACGTACGAGAAAACAATGCATGGTGCACATGCCCATCAGGGAAGACATCAGGTGCCGACGCGGAAATGCAGCCAAGGGGCGTCAAGGTAAAGGGGTCCTGGGTGTTGCGTGAAAAAGGAAGGTTTGCGCGCAAAACACTGGGATGGCGCGCAATAGGGCCAGAGTATTGCGCGGATAGGTGATCGCGCACAAAGTATTGCGCGCGTAGAAGGGGATTGTGGGCAAGGGACAATGATCGCGCTCAAGGGAAGTACTCGGAGGAGGAGGAAAATTCACTTAAGCCGGTGGAGTTGCGCGCAAAGGTGAACCCCGGGGAAAGGTTGCGCGAAAAGGGGGATTACCAGGAAGTCATATTGCATGCGGGGGGAGTCAAATTGCGCACCTGAGGACTGATCCGAATTCCTCAACCCCCAAACCATCAGGGGTCACCTTCTATTTATAGGCACCTGCCGGCGCGGAATCCAGGCGGCGCGTGAAAGTTTCCGCGATGGGAACCATCGGCGCACAAAGCTTCACCGCGTGGAACTGGGGTGTGAAAAATTGTGCGCACCAGCGGCTCAATTACGCAAATCCTAGGAATGCTTCGCGCACACATCTTTATTGCGCGCCATGCCTCCTTTATTTCGTGCACCACTTCCCGAGCCTCCGGACCGGGCCTATGATTCCGAATATGACTTCGCTTTTCTATTTCGAAACTTCCTCTAGGAGTTACGGACTATTTCAGCGTCTAAAAATGCCCCCCCTCGAAATTGGATCGGCGAGAGGTCACAACGATCGGATACTGAGGGAAACATCAAAACGCCGAAGCAAAGCCAGTCCGAGGCGCTTAGCACACAAACAACCCACACGGCGCGCAAAACGATGGATTTGCGCAGAATTGACTTTTTGTGCGGCGTGGAACCCTGGCCTCGCCTATAAAAAGGGGCGATGGGTCCCAAATCCGTACCACATCTTTTCCGCGTGATAGGCTTATAGCTCTCGTGTGCAAAATTACTCTCGCGGCTGCGCGTAAAAAACACTCTGGCAACGTGGAATTCCTTCCGAATTTTGGTCGTCCTTGCTCGCCTACCTGGGATATTCCGCACTTAGCCCGCCGATTGCGCGCTCAACTCCAGGATTTAATGCCGCCACTTCATATTTCGCGCGGCACTCTCCGATTCTGTGCACTACATCCCAGTTTTGTGCAACTACCGAAATATTTGAGATGGCCGCAAACCGAGTTTATGAGGGGGAAGCCGCCGTTCGTAGGACCAAAATGGTGGAGAACGAGGAGGTTTATGGCGCCAAGGTGATCGTTTCCAAAAACCTGACCTTGTTCAATCTGCTGACTCCAGCCCAGAAGACGTATCCGCTGTCCCCCAACCTCCCACTCTGGAATTTTGGTATTCTGGAGGAGGTGCCCCTGTCGAGCTTCGAGGTGCACACGCCACAGTCATGGGTGACCCGGGAGGACGAGCTTCCTCGCTACAACATCACCAATAACTGTCGTCCTACCAGGGAAACCAGAAATATGGACGTATATGTCCTGAACCCGAGGACCAGGACCATTACAGGGGATGAGACTGTCGCAGAGAATTCTCCAGCCCTCTATGCAAGCATGTTTCGTCAGAGCGTCACAGATGACACGAAGGGTTGGCTGAAGGATTGGGACCTGCGGTCCAGGGGTAACTTCACCAATGAGTGGTCCTGGGCGTTCTGGGTTCGCCATACCTGCGACGGGTTCGGGTATGAACTGCAGTATATTGGCCTGATCAAGGCGGTATGGACGTCGCAGTTCCACTTCCACCGTTAGCTTGAGCTCGGACCAGAGCTCTTCACCCGGTGGTCTCCTGACACCAATACATTCAACCTTTATCATGGGGAAGTCTGCATCATCCTATGGGATGTTCACTACATTGAGGGTATCCCACTATAGGGCTACCAATATGACGAGTTCGTTCCACCAAAGAACACCTAGGAGGACAGGTCACGGACGCCCATGCTGACATGGCATCTGTTGGAGCTGGACAAAGAGAGGCTAGGGGTCAAGAACTTCCTGAAGGACATTGCCTACAAGGGCTGGTTCATCCTGTTCCATGAGAAGGATCCGGCCTTCAAGATGTCGAGACGGGGTAAACGGTGTCCAACCGTGGCTCAAAGGAGCAGGGATGGGTCATACTGGAGGACCCTAGAGGCGGGACAATACCAATCATGGGGCTATCGCGTCATCGAGGCCCGGGACCTGAATGTCTGGTATGCCGGGTTCCTTGCCGCCTTCCTGAGTGGGTGGCTCCTGCCGGTGCGGGACGCGAGGATGGGCGTCCGTCCAGCAACACTGGTGATGGAAGGCACCAAGGCCACCAACAAACGGTTCAACTTGGGCGTCCCTGTACTGGCTAAGCTATATGCCATACTAAGATGCATCTCACGAGGGGGGTCGCCTCGGAGAGTATCTGCCCCCTTCCAGATCTTCCATGGCTGGGTGGCGGCTCACCTTGGTGGGTAAACTTTCCCAAATGCCATCCGTCCTCCGGGCAATGGCATGCGACCATACTTTCTGAACATCGCAGGGGTGGCGCCAATGACGCTCAATGAGGAGGGCATGAAAATCTGCATCGGCAACCACAACAACTTCAACTTCAGCCCGTTCCCCACCCCGTTCAGCCAGATGGTGGAAAATGGGTGAGGCTCTCTGGAACAGCATGAATATTTCCAGAGCATTCGAGGTGGGGTGCTCGTGGCTAGGATCGACAGGAAGGTGATCTGCGAGCCTTACGTGCCATCCCGATTCGCCAGGAAGTTCGGGTGCCTCCAACGAATGCTGAAGAAGGTATTCACAGCTGTCTGGTAGGAGAAGAATCCATGTGTTCTACTCCAGATGTGGTTGATGTTTACCACCTTCATCTCTGGCAATGTCATTACTCTTCCTCCCAACGGGGTTGACGCTGGCCTAGAAACCCAGTAAGTTAAACACCGGACCATCGCGTACCCTGTGGGGCTTTTACGCAATCGAGTCCAGCAACTCGAGGTTACTCGCGTGGAAACCAGGAGACAGGGGAGAAGGCAAGGGGCTGCCGGAATAGGGGAACCAGGGGTGCTTCATGTAGAGAGGTCTGCGTAGGCCGGGACTTCAGTAGCGGGAACATCACGCAGCACCTTCGTGACCTCGTTTCCCATGGGGGGTCACATGAGGCGGCCATGGAACTTCCCGGGAAGCAAATAAGATACCTGCTCGAACCTTCCCAAGATGAAATTTTCTCGGCACTGTGTTCAGCCAGGATGACCCTGCAGTAATCGCTGAGCGTTGAATTCATCTAGAAAAAGATCATGCAAAACAGGATCCAGCTGCCAGAGGTCGAGCTCGTTCGAGTTACCGACCGTGTAAATTTTCATCGGCGACATGCTTACCTTACGGCCATGGACACATACGCGCGCCAAAGGGGTCGGCGTGTGGAGCCACCTTTCCTAGTGAAAGTGATGCTCAGCCAGGAGCATGATACAGAAGTGATGCCGCCGGGAGAAGGCGATAGCGATGAGGAGTCGGAGGGGGAGGAGGAGACCGGAGAAGATGAAGGCGAAGGAGAAGATGAAGAATAAAGAGAACCCGAAGATGAGGGGTCTTAAGAGGCGACCTAACAAGGGAGTCTCTGAGAGAGTGGAGAGATTGTTGGCTCTGATCTCGACAGAACCGAGATACTCGAGGTTTGTCTCTATCTTCATTTATTTCCCTCCTTCATCCATTCTCCTTTCCAATTTCTGAACCGTCTCCCTGCCTCACTCAGGAGCGGCTGAGTGTTGGACGGGCATCCCCACCAGAGGAGGGAAGAGAGGAACCGGTGGGACATTATGGGGATCCGACACCCATCATTGAATTAACAAGCGCAGAGGGGTCTCCTACCATGGTGGCTCCTGCAGCGGCCGGAACATTGGAGACCGACGCTCTGGACTTCTGTAAGTCTCACGCTTCACAACTGGCACTTGTTATCAAAAGATTACAACTAATCAGTGTACACCTTGTGCAGTGATATCAACATTAGAGGCTCGTCAAGCTGTGGAGCCCGGGCCATCCGTGAGCGGACCAGTGGTGGACATACCACCTCATTCAGGACATGCTCCCTACACTGATTCAACCATGGCAATTGGTGAGCAGGGGGTAGCGGGCATCAGCGGCATTGTTCTTGAGGTGAGGCCGGAGGCTGAAAGAGGCATCATCGCTGTTGGGGTGAGAGAGGGAGGTCACCCGTACGTCAAGTATCCTCTCCCTATGGCAGATCCTACTGTCGATCTGCTGGCTGCCTTCCCTACATACCGACCTGCTGACCTTGAGGAGGTAGATGAATCTGACTCATAGGCAGCCGAGGAGAGCCAGATGACATGGCGCAAATGGTGGAAGTGTATCCAACGCTTCCTTAGACAACCCCAGTCTGATTGGATGAGGCGGATGGGATCAGTCCAGACCTGGCTACGCTTCATGTGCGCCAGAGGGGCTGACGCTCAACGCCTTCATCTGACGGTCCGTGATTACATGGCCGAGAAGATATGCGAGAGCAGCTGGCGCGCCGACATTGCCTAGTGTCAGGAAAGATCGGTGAGTGCCCGAGCATTGTTGAGGGTGGAGCAGGAGGTCCGGCACCTCGATGGGCAGACAGCAGATAAGGAGGCCATCCTTGCAACATGCTCTAAGCTTGTGGAGAAACTGACGGCCCAGCTGGCTGATGCGCAGGAACAACTAATGGAGGCGAGTCACCAGATGACCGTACTTCAAACCGAGTGGGCGCATGCACAAGCTAGATTTGGCGAGCTGCGCTCTGCAGCGGCCGATGAGGAGAGAGTCTTCGAGGAGCGAGAAGTGGTCTTTGAGGCTACCAGTCAAAGGGTAGCAGCACTGGAAAGGTCGATTCAGCGTGCCGATCCTTAAGGGCTTTGTTTTGGCCATCTCATGAACCTCTTGCTTTTACTTCTCACCATCTCAATCCAATACATGGAAAAATCCATTAATTTGTACCTCAACCAGAATTCCGAAATGAATAACAACCCATCACTATGCTCTTATGGGTTACACCCAACGCGAGAAGCAAAGGATATTCATGTCATCATCTCATCCAACTATGGGGCATTGACCAAGCCTCAGGCATTCGAAATTGGGCCTAGATTTCTGAGGAGGAGACCTCAGACCGATTGATATATCATCTTCTCAATGTGCTCTGACACACGAGCGGGGCAATGCCAGGGGAATTAAAATCCATCCGAACATAGGGAGATGGAAAGAAAAGGTGAATCACGCTACCCGAATTCGGAACATTGTGGGGTGCAACTATGGAGGATAACTGTTAACTATGACGGAAACACAGCATCCATATCGTGTTGGCCTAGAGTGGGGACAACAAATGAGGGCTGACCGCTGACCATGCTCGCAACATGGGGCCTAACTCAAATATCGTCGGTCAGTTTCTCGGAACGTTGACCCAGGACTGCAGGCGGACTATAGGTCTATCATCCATGTTGCTACAATAGGCGGACCAAAGGTCTGTCATCCATATTGTGGCAGCAGGCCGACCAAAGTCAATCACCCATACTGTTAGGGGGTCCCGTCAAACATGACGAGTCCTCCAGAACGTTGGCCCAGGACAGTAGGCGGACCGTAGGTCTGTCATCCATATTGTTAGGGGGTCCCGTCAGACATGAAAGAGAATGAGGATCCGAATAAAGGGGCACGCAATGCGTGGAAGGTGGAGTGTTGTTTTGTTTGAACAGAGTCTAACACTCTCAAAATTGCGCCACCGTGGCAGAGGCGCATCAGGCGGACGTACCAACCTGGTCATGGGTCGTCCCAATTTTAAGTCAGTACCTCTTTGGAGAGAGAACTACCGCTTCCCATTACCACTATGGGGCATCCCCAACTTATTATGGGTAGATGTCTCGGTTACACCACTTCCCGCGAAGTCCGGACGAGGGGCCGACAATAAGGAGGGACGGGGTTTGGTAATCCTTGGGGTTGGACACATGACGAAATGTCTGGGCGTTCCTACGTATCTCATTAGGATGAGAATCAAGCCACATGTAGTTCTGGAGAGGCAGTTTAACATCATGCTGGACGGAATATAGTTTAACGTTGTGTGGGACGGGGGACACATCTCATCTGAGGATAGGCACGACATGGTGAGTAACCCGACGTGAATGATGACATGATCCTGCACCACACCGTACAATCCCACAAGAGAGACCGAGTCACGGAAATCCAAGCAAAGGATCCTAGTTTTAGGTCTTAGAATTCGGACGAAAGGAGAAGGGTAATGGGAGACACATGGTAAAGAGGTTGCAAAACCCAATATGAGTGTGGGGAAAAGCCCTGCTTACTATGTGCTCATGGGGACGCGTTTAGGCCGAGAGACCGAACACGAAAAGTTAGGCTGGGCCTGTGGGGAAGTTCCCAGGCACTCCTACGTATCTCATAAGGATGAGAATCAAGCCATACGTAGTTCTTGAAAGGAATCATGGCGCGATATGGCACCTGCGCAAATGATGAAGGAGTTGTGTGGGTCTATCCCTCGCACCAAAAGAAGCGGCATTTGATATATCTTGTTTTTTCTCGAAGGTAAATGGTTTTTCTTTTTTGGGGAGACTGGACTAGGGTAGAAATTCCTGTAATCTCCACAATAATCAAGCCATAGCAGGCGTTGACAAGCGTCATGGTAATCGACCAATACCTGGTGTGATGTCCCCCATGGGGAGGTCACCACAATGCGGTGCCATTTTTCATCATGCGGGATGGACGATATCATCACAGTTTATGGTCGTATGGTTTGGACTAGAAACATAGTTTAAGGTCGTATGGTTTGGACCAACAGGACAGTTTAAGGTTGTAAGGTTTGGACCAACAACACAGTTTAAGGTCGTATGGTTTGGACCGACAGCATAGATTAAGGTCGTAAGGTTTGGACCAACAGAAAAATTTAAGGTCGTATGGTTTGGACCAACAGCACATTTTAAGGTCGTATGGTTTGGACCATCAGTACAGTTTAAGGTCATATGGTTTGGACCAACAGCATAGTTTAAGGTCGTAAGGTTTGGACCACCAGCACAGTTTAAGGTCGTATGGTTTGGACCAACAGGAACACGCACGATGTGATAAAGCATAACTGATGCGGGTGAGGGCGTAATCCCATACCATCACCGCGCGCGGTTCCGAGAGAGGAGCCTCGGGCCAAAGGGGCCTACGAGGGTTCTATAATCAGGGGGGTAGGATATGCTAGCTCCCAACTATGCTGGGCCCAGGATAGCAATGTCTTGGCAACTCCTTGTTCCCAATGGGGATGAGGTTCAAGCTGCACGCAACCTGTAGAGAAGAGACCCAAGCACATACTCTAGTGCTCAGATCGCGGGAGCCCCAAGATACATCGTTACACAGCTCGGTCTGTCTGATGTGAGGGGGTGTACTGAGGGTTAGTACAAGGAGTGTCGAGATTCCACCTTGACATGGTGGGGGCGGAACACAATGTGAATCATGCAACCAACATTCAAGGCCCGAGGAAGTCGGCGTGACGACTGAGGATTACTGTTGACCATGTTCACAACACAACATCCTATCGCGTTAGCCTAGAAGTAGGGGCAAAAAAATGAGTATCAACCCCTGACCATATTTGGAACACGATATTTGTATCAATTTTCTGCCCAAAACCCTCGGGGGCGTTGGCCCATGACGGTAGGAGAGCCCTTAGGCGTTGTATCCAGGTCGTTCTTGGGGGTCCCTCTGGGTGTGAAGGATGGTGGGGCCTGAATGAAGGGAACACGAAGCTTGACAAGTGGACGAAAACTTATCTAAGTCGAATCTGACACTCCAGGTCCTAGACTGGAGTACTCTGAACACATTATCAGACCACTGGAAAGGGTCGAAGGGCTCAGTCTAAGAGCGGCCAAAAGATGGCGGATTCCCGAGGGAAGGGCAGGCCAAAAGACCGAGGCAACCGGGAGATCGTGGGATCTCCTATGAGACAGGGTTGTACCCTGTTCAGGTGGTCCTATGTATCCCTTAAATATGGGAATCAAGCCAGACGTAGATCTAGGCGACGCCTTTTAATATCATGGGGAACACAACATAAGAGGGCTAGTCCTGAGAACAGGGCACGCGTGGTGCAGTTACTGCAAACCCGACGTGAATGAGGACATAATCCCATACCATGCCACACGATCTTATGGTCAAGGTCCCAAAGGCGAGCTAGGCATGATGCATTAGCGGACCTCGAGCTGGACCCAAAGACGGAAGATCTGGGCGCTCCTGGGGCTGGACCCGAGACGAAATGTCTAGGCGTTCCTACGTATCTCATTAGGATGAGAATCAAGACATACGTAGTTCTAGAAGCACAGTTTAACGTCATTTTGGACGATATACGGATCTTAGTTTTAGGTCTTAGAACTCAGACCAAGGTGCAGTTTAGGGTCATGCGGGACCGCAGGAGGATCTTAGTTTTAGGTCTTAGAGCTTGGGCCCTGGTGCAGTTTAAGTTCATGCGGGACCGGGTGCAGTTTAAGGTCATGCAGGACCGTACAGTTTAAGGTCATGTAGGACCAAAAGAAGGCTTAGGAAAAGTATTTCTTGAGGAACCTGGCATTGGTGGGAGGAGTTATGTGCTCACCATCCATAGTCACCAGGGAATACGCGCCATTGGGACAAACCTTATGGACAATAAAAGGCCCCTCCCACTGGGGATCCAACTTTGGTGGTTTCCTGCCGGCAATCATTGGTGCTCTGAGAGCCAAAACCAGGTCACCTTGCAGGAAGGAGTGGAGGCGAACCTTCTTATTGAATGCTCGATCCATCCTGCTTTGATGCCTTTCCAAGTTATGTAAAGCGTGAAGCCTACTTTCATCCAGCGCTTCCAATTTGGCTAGACGGATTTCAGAAACTCTATCCTGCACTTGCTGGTCGTAGATCTCCATTCCTAATGAGGTCAAATGGATCTCGATGGGAAGGACAACCTCAGCTCCGTATACTAGGGAATACAGAGTCACCTGGGTGGAGTTACGAGTCGTCGTCCTATAATCCCAGAGGGCGTTGGGGAGCTTGTCCGGCCAACTATTATTATTCTGACCTACCATCTTTTATATAATGTTAGAGAGGGTTTTGTTAAATGCCTCAATCTATCCATTCACCTGCGCGTGATAGCGGGAGGTGTGGTTAGAGCGAATGTTGTAGTTGGCATACAATTTCTTCAGCTCGGCTGCTCGGAAGTTGGTTCCATTATCCGTGAGGATAGAGTGAGGTACTCCAAACCGATATATGCTATTGGAGCTCACGAAGTCAGCGATATAATAGGCCTTGACTTCCCTTAGAGGGATTTACTCAGCCCACTTCGAGAAGAAATCCGTAGTGGTTAAGATGAACCGGCACTGGCGGGCCGTCGCCGGCGGGTAAGGCCCCACGACATCCAACCCCCAGACTGCAAAGGGCCAAGAATACTTGGTAGTATGGAGAGGCTCTGGTGAACGATGCATAAAGTTATCATGAACATGGAACGCATGACACCTCTTGGAATACTCAATGCAGTCATAGATCATGGAGGGCCAGAAGTATCCCAGCCTCCGAATCTGGTGGGACAACTTTGACCCGGCTTGGTGGGCGCCACAGGAACTAGCATGCACTTCTTGCATGACCTATGGGATCTCGACTCCTTGAAGACAACGGAGGATAACACCATCAAATCAGTTCCTGTAAAGGAGCTGCTCAAGGCTGGGACCACTCTGAAGGGTGAACTGTGGTGCGCGGCGCCAGATTCATTCTCGCTCGGCTCGGTCCGGTGGCAGATTGTCGTGCCTGAGATATTCAACCAAGGGCGTCCTCCAGTCAGTAACTGTCCCAATTACCACGCCTGAAGCTCCTGGGGATCCTGACGTAGGGGCACCAGCGGCGAGATGGTTCACTCGCGGGCCACGATCGCCTTCCGAAATAACAAGAGCACTGATTCTCTGGTGCGCCACGTGGACGATTAGGTCATCCTGTTCGGGCTCCGCAAGTGATGCAGCCAGGCTGGACAAAGCATCTGCTCGACTGTTCCGCAACCAGGGAATGTGAATGACCTCTGTTCGGGAGGGGAACTTAGCCATTAAATGGAAGGTGCACTCCAGCAATGACACGAGTTCTGGCTTTCTGACAGCATAGTCACCATTGACCTGTTTGATGACCAGCTCAGAGTCCCCCTTTATTTACAGATGGGGTATGTCAATCTCGAGAGCCAACTCGAGGCTAGTAATGAGGGCATGATACTCTGCCTCATTGCTGGTGCAACCTTCTGACATCAAAAACGAATACGGCAGAACGGCTTGCTCCAGGGTGATGAATACGATACCCAGGACCAATCTGTTAAGCCTAGGATCATTGAGCCTTCTACCGGTGGGGCTCTGGGAGGCACCGTTAAAGTGAATCTGCCAGCATGGGATGGCGTGATCAACTGAGAGGATCGCCTCATCAGGAAAGCCTAGATCCAGTGGCTAGTCCGTGGAGGTTGGGTGGGCAGCTAAGAAGTCTGCCAACACCTATCCTTTGACGGCCTTCTAAGGTATGAACCTGATGTCGAACTGCTGGAGGATCACCGCCCAGTGCACCAATTTTCCGGTCAACATAGGTTGGTTCAGGATGTATTTCAACGGGTCTACCCGAGAGACCAGTTGTACCTCGTGGTGCTGCAAGTAGTGCCGCAATTTCTGCATGGAAAATACGAGCGCTAGGCATCTCTTCTCTATGGGAGAATATTTAATCTCCGCGTCGAGGAGCATGCGACTGAGGTAGTATAGGCTATTCTATGTTCCCTCGTTGTTCTTCTGGGCAAGAAGTGCACCGAGGGATTGCTCCAAGGTGGTCATGTAAAGGACCAACGGATTTCCTGAAACGGGTGGAATCAAGACTTGAGGTTGAAGTAGATACTGCTTGATTTCCTCAAAAGTGATCTGACACTCTTCGTCCCACTCGTAGGTGGCACCCTTCTTCATTAGCCGGGAAAAGGGCTTACACTTGTCGGACAGATTCGCGATGAATCGGTGTATATAGGCTAAGTGGCCTTGAAGGCCTCTAACCTCCCGAATACTACTCGGTGGAGGCATCTGACTGATGGCCTTGATCTTGTCTGGGTCGATCTCAATGCCTCGATACCTAACAATTAATCCAAGAAACTTTCCAGAGGTGACCCCGAAGGCACACTTCAATGGGTTCATCTTCATGTGGTGAGAACGGAGGAAGCCGAACACTTTCTCAAGGTATTCGAGATGGTCCTAGCGCTGACGAGACTTAACCACCAGGTCATCCACGTAACACTCCACCATCGTCCCGAGAATCGTCTTGAATATGCGGTGCATGGCCCGTTGATAGGTGGCACCTACATTCTTCAGGCCGAAGGGCATAACCTGGTAGCATAAAATACCCTGGGGGCCCTGAAGGTAGTAAAATCTTCATCCTCGAGGGCCATCTAGATCTGGTTGTACCCGGAGTACCCATCCATGAAAGAGAGGGCTTGGAACCCAGCTGTGGCATCGATCAACAACTCTACCACGGGAAGGGGAAAATCATCCTTCAGACAGTGGCGATTGAGATCGCGGAAGTCGATACAGACCCTGATCTTCCCGTTCTTCTTCCTGACTGGCACAATGTTGGCTAGCCACCTGGGGTACTTGACTTCTTTGACAAAGTTAGCCTTGATGATCTTATCAACTTTGGCCTCAACCATGGCACCGTGAGAGTGGTGCATCTATCTGGGATGCTGCTTGAACCCGCGATGGTTTGCTGGAAGGCCAATGTGGTGAATGGCTACCTGGAGATTTAGTCCTGGCATCTCGTCGTAACATCAGGAGAACACATCACAGTGTTGTCTGAGGAAGTCTACATACCGTTGTCGTTCCTCAGGGGGCATAGCGGCACTGAACAATGTGGGTCTCGGGTCCGCCTCACTACCGAGGTTCACCTACACTAACTCATCGACCGTGGTGGGGACGCCCTCCTCAAAGGAAGGAGGAGCATCTTCCATGTCCTCCTCTCGGCTTGTGGAAATATCATCCATGGGGGGAGCTATTTCAGGGCTGCCAGACCCTGATGGGAAGCTGGTACCGGCTTGGGCGGTAGAGGTTGCCACGTCAGGGGACCCATGCACTGCGGAGACCATGGCGACAAAGGAAGTTGATCCAATCCCATCTGGCCTTCGGCCTAAGGGGCCACACTTTATGACATCAAAGCAGTAGTGGCGCATTGGCTTGAGCCGATCGATTCCGGCCTGGCGAAACAGACACGTATGACGTACTGTCGTTGCCATGGGCCTAACGTCCCGATACCGTACGGGGGTAAGGGGTTCGGGGATCACTTGTGCCTGGTTAGTGAAAGAGTACGAGGTGATTTCCCGTTGTCACTTGGACCCGGAAATATGCCTTCCTTCGGTACCTGAAACAATAAAGAACAGCCCCATGTCAGGGGTTGTGGCCTCCAACTGATGGATTGGGAAGACATATGTGTCATCCAATCCTGGCCAGGGACCACTCGTGACAGTGGGGGGCTTGACCTCACCTACCAGGATCTTCTTGTCCTTGCTCTTGTAATAATCATCGTCCATATAACGGTCTTCACAAGAGGCAAAAGGAGAAGCATCTCTTTAGAGCACGCCCACTCGACCCTTAAGGGAGTATTTGTGGCACTGGTGATATGATGAGGGGACCACTGCGTGAAGGTAGAGCCATGGCCTACCCATCAATGCATTGTAGGCGGTGTCCTGAGAGATAACCATGAATTCGGTATTGGCAATTAGGCCGCTGAACTGGGTCTTCAGATGAATATTGTTGAGTCGAGTTTTCTCGGTCCTGTCATACCCCTCGATCCTGAGGTCGGAGGGAGTTAAATCATCCTTAGACAACCCCAGTTTCTGCAGTTTCTGAGTTGGCATGAGGTTAATCCTGGAACCCGTGTCAACAAGGCAGCAGCGAACTTCCACGCCATTGAACTGGACGGTGATGTAAAGTGGGATAATGTGCCCCTGTATGGGAGGGTCTTCATCTTCACCGGAAAATGAGAGAACATCCTGACATTAGGCGTCCTCAATCTCCTCGGTGTGGAAGGCTTTTGAGGCCGCCACATCCGTCTCGAACTGGAGGGGGCTCCTTAGAGCCTCGGCGAGCGCCTCACGCATTTCAGACGACAGGAGAAGATCGTCAAGGATAGAAAGCCCTGCCGGAATGCCGGCCAGGTGCTTCAGGACATCTTACATTCGAGCCAAACACGATCTTCTTCTTACAGGAGGCCGCTCTGCGATTGGAGGCATGACGGGCCCTGCCGGCGGGACCGGTGACTAACTGGTACTAGGCATGTCTCATTGTCCACTAGTCGAAGCCCAGGAGGTGGCTGTCGCGTTAGGACCAGAAGGTTGTAGTCGGCCGGTGGTAGGGCAGGGCTGGTTGTGACACGGATGAGGTGGTCCCACCAGATCCAGCAACACAAACGGTGGTGGAGGTGAAACCTATAGACACTGGGTGAGGGGACCGCGTGCGCTGATCTCTTTATCGGGCCTGCTACCTGGTCTTATTAGCGTGCACGACCTGGCTGGAGGTGACGATGATCGTACCACGATTCACTATTTCATTTTCACCCTTACACTGCTGTGCTAAACATATTTTGTATTAAAAATTATAAAAATATTATCAAATTGTGCTTCATGTTTGATTCAATAATTTTGTGTTTATCACTGTTAAATAGGTCAATTATACTTGTTTTGAAAATTACAATGTAGGTGGAGGTTATTTGGAGGGCCCTTCATAAAGTGAAAGAAAAATGGGCCAAAATTGCATGGATCCATGGACATCTGTCCACTATTTTGCATATTACACGAAATAAGTGCATCCAAATGGGCTGAAGGTTTGCAGGCCTGTCCAAAATTAAATAGGCTACATGTCATATTAAGGAATCCAATCATTATTCGTCTTGTATGGGGCCCATCCGAACTAATTTGTCCAAGCCACCGAATTTGGACCAAGTCAGATGCGGTGTTCTGTATTTTATCAATATCTTGAGCGGTAGTTGTCCAAACGGTGCCAAACATTCGATGCAGACAGAAAAGAGGTAGGTATACAACTTTTCTATTTTCTCCAAAATGAGAGAAGACTTTCTGAAGGCTGAAAAGCTTTGTGCAATTGGATTGATGAAATCTGTGTGCCCAAAACCACCTCCCACATTTCCTATAAAAGGGCACCATAGGCTCCTCATTTGTAAGTTCGGTCAATGAGTGAATTTTTTCCAATTTGGAGTCCTATAGGAGTATCCTAATCACCTTGGAGGTTCTGGAGGCCCCTATCCTCATAGGGGAATCATGGATGAAGAAGGAGTTCCACCCGAGCTTCCTCCTCCTCCCGATGTTGAGCTAAAAGTTGCGTGTTCGTTGTGAGGGATCTACACACATGTCAAGGGAGTTCTGATTCAGACATTAGCTACTGGTTTGGATTAATTTGGGTGTTTAAACATTTCATTCCATGTATCTTATTTTATTTCATATTTGAATGCTTGATTTGATTCATGTGAGTGTTATGCTCTTAATTTCTAACCGATCGGTGTGAGGTTTTGAGTGCGTGACTTGTGTTGT
Organism: Viscum album; assembly: GCA_963277665.1. NCBI lineage: Eukaryota > Viridiplantae > Streptophyta > Magnoliopsida > Santalales > Viscaceae > Viscum > Viscum album. The sequence goes on from OY728155.1 coordinate 18,686,561, forward strand.
TCTGATTGGACATCACAAGAATCCTTTTCATACCTACCTTATTGAGATTTCAATATTATTTGGAAGCTCTTATTCCATACATAAGTACTGGACCTTGAAAATACTATTGTTACGTCAAGGTTTGGTCCTTAAAGCATTGAAATAAAAGCTTAGGAATTAATCGGGATTCCAATTAACTCCAACCAAAGAATTACTCTAAAACCAAGATGAATCTCTTGATTTGGCAACCATAATGTGGGGAAATTAAAAATACCATAATGAAGGCTAAAAATAATATTTGTATGAATTTAACATCAGGGAGTTATTTTTAGTGAATTGGTTTTCTGTCAATGATATAAATGGTCGTATTTATGTGAAACCTTTGAGATGATTGATGCCCATTATGTGAGTAGTTTTTGGGAAAACTGTGTCACTAATATCTCTAAATTTTTTTTTCACCAAACCACAAAGTTTGATTATTTCTTACTTAATATAAGGTAAATATATGTTGGGTTAATATTTTTCAGCATTAAATGATATTTCCATACATTCATTCCTTATCCGATCTGTTTCATTACTGTACCAGATTGACCTATGCATGTGTACCTAATGTCCGACTATTGTACGCCCTCAAAAAAAATTTATGTCTTGGTCAGGTCAAAAACCACTCTTCCTCAACCTTTGATCTTGTTATAACTATTGTAATTAGTGTCGTAAGGAGATCAAACAAGGATTGAGAGATGAGTGTGAGATTTGTTCCAATTGAAACTTCAAAAAAAATGAGGGGAGTGATGAAATGTGAAACATATGGGGATATCTAGGTCGGGAGTTTATGGTTTGACTTCTAGGAATGCTTAAATGAGTGGGTCTTGAAATATTATTGCAAAGGAAGTAGGACAGGTTCGGTGACAAAATCATTTAAGTAGAAAAATGTTAAAATAACATATATTTATTGGATAGCAAGTGGACAGAATAGCAAGGAATGGTTTTCACACACACACATGGAGAGTTAGTGTTATGATTTACTTCTTAATTCCTTTCTCAATTGGGTATCATGAACCTTTTTGATTTTCGCTATGATATGATTTATGAGACATCTTTTTCTATTTTCACTAGGAAGAACACCTTGGTGTGATTCGTACATTGATCAGTTTACTTTAAATAAAATTCCCTCAAATGCTAAATCTTCAGGATGTTGTAAATATATATATATATGCATCATTGTATTTGGATATGTGACCTTTCCCAGGAGTGAAAATGTTTAGGTGTGGGGGTGTGATCGTACCACGATTCACTGTGTCATTTTCACCCTTACACCGTTGAGCTTAACATATTTTGTATTAAAAATTATAAAAATATTATCAAATTGTGCTTCATGTTTGATTCAATAATTTTGTGTTTATCACTGTTAAATAGGTCAATGATACTTGTTTTGAAAATTACAATGTAGGTGGAGGTGATTTGGAGGGCCATTGATGAAGTGAAAGAAAAATGGGCCAAAATTGCATGGATCCATGGACATATGTCCACTGTATTGAATATTACACGAAATCCGTGCATCCAAATGGGCTACAATTATGTGGGCATGTCCCAAATTAAATAGGATACATTTCATATTGAGGAACCCAATCCTGATTCGTCATTTATGGGGCCCATCCGAACTGATATGTCTAAGCCACCGAATTTGGACCAAGTCAAATGCGGTGTTCTGTATTTTATCAATATCTTGAGCTGTAGTTGTCCAAACGGTGCAAACAATTCGGTGGAGATATTCAAGAGGTAGACATACAACGTTTCTGTTTTCTCCAAAGTGAGATAAGACTGTTTGAAGTCCGAAACTCGTCGTGCAAGTGGATTGATGAAATATGTGTGCCCAAAACCACCTCCCACATTTCCTATAAAAGGGCACCTTGGGCTCCTCATTTTTAAGTTCGGTCAAGGAGTGAAGTGATGCCAATTTGGAGTCCTAGAGGAGTCTACTAATCACCTTGGAGGTTCTGGAGGCCCCTATCCTCATAGGGGAATCAAGGATGAAGAAGGAGTTCCACCCGAGCTTCCTCCTCCTCCTGATGTCGAGCTAAAAGTTGGGTGTTCGTTGTGAGGGATCTACACACATGTCAAGGGAGTTCCGATGCATAAATTAGCTACTGGTTTGGATTAATTTGTGTGTTTAAACATTTCATTCCATTTATCTTATTTTATTTCAGATTTGAATGCTTGATTTGATGCATGTGAGTGTTATGCTCTTAATTTCTAACCGATCGGTGTGAGGTTTTGAGTGCGTGACTTGTGTTGTTCCGATTGGACATCACAAGAATCCTTTTCATACCCACCTTATTGAGATTTCAATATTATTTGGAAGCTCTTATTCCATACATAAGTACTGGACATTGACAATACGATTATTATGTCAAGGTTTGGTCCTTAAAGAATTGAAATAAAAGCTTCGGAATTAATCGAGATTCCAATTAACTCCAACCAAATAATTACTCTAAAACCAAGATGAATATCTATGAACAATGAACTTGATATGTGTGTAGTGAAATCACATCGACCCTTTTATCTCATATTTCTCAAAATCCACTTGGTCACTCATCAGCTATTTCAACTAAGTCATTGTTTTAAACTGTTTTCAAAACCACCCCCTCTCTTAGTCATTTTTATTAAAAATACACACTCTAAACCTACCAACGCTCCTTGAGAGATGACCTAGGGTCTGCCCTAGACTATATATCATCCTCAAAAACATAATCAATTTGACGTGTCATGACATCGCGGTCAAATTTTTGCCTTCGTTATGGTATTTTTACTTTCCCCACATTATGGTCGCCAAATCATGGAACTTCGAAATTGTTGATGGGGAAAAATGAAAATACCATAAAGAAGGCCAAAAAGATAAAACAAAAGGAGAAAACAATGAAAAATTCTAACTAACCCAGGAATGTATCCACCCCCCACACCTAGAGAATACAGTGTCCTCACTGTAATAAAAGAGACTGTGGGAAGGAAGGATAAAACCTGGTGAGTGTTATTCATAGACCGCTTCTTGAACATGGAGTTCCTCCATTGGGGACTCCGGAATGGATTCATGGAAGTGCTTCAGCCGCTGGCCATTGACAGTGAAGGATTTCTTGGTGTCTTCATTTTGAACCTGGAAAACACCAAATAGAGAGACATTAGTAACAATGTAAGGTCCAACCCAACGGGAACGAAGCTTACCAGGGTGCAACCTCAGCCTTGCATTGTAAAGGAGGACCTTCTGCCCGATGTGGAATTGACGATGAAGGATGAGACGGTCGTGGGTAGCCTTGGTTCACTCTTTATAAATTCGGGAGTTCTCATATGAATCTCTTCTCATTTCCTCCAACTCCTGAATCTGCAACTTCCTTTGAATACCTGTATTAGAAAGATTAGAATTGCATTTTTTAATAGCCTAGTAGGCATGGTTATCTACCTCAACAAGGAGGTGACAACTCTTCCCAAAAACTATCCGATATGGTGACATTCCAATTGGAGTTTTGAATGTAGTACGGTAAGCCCATAATGAATCATCGAGTCTAAGACTCTAGTCTTTTCTGTTTGGCTGAACCATTTTCTCAAGAATCTGTTTTACCTCTCTATTTGATACTTCAGCTTGACCATTTGTTTGTGGGTGATAAGAAGTAGACACTCGATGGCCAACCCCATACCTGCGCAAAAGAGATTCCATTGAGCAGTTGCAGAAATGAGAACCCTGATCACTAATGATAAACCTAGGTAATCCAAACCTACAGAATATTTGGGTTCTCAAAAATTCCACAACTGTCTTGGAATCATCTGTCCTCGTGGCTCGTGCCTCTACCCACTTTGAAACATAATCCACTGCCAGAAGAATGTAAAGGTTCCCAAATGAATTGGGGAATGGTCCCATAAAGTCAATTCCCCAAACATCAAAAATGTCATGGAAGAGTAAGGGTTGTTGGGGAATCTCATTTCTTTTAGAGACATTACCAATTCTTTTACAGTGAGGAAAAAATTTACAATATTCGTGGGCATCCCGAAACAATGTGTGCCAAAAGAGACCAGAATCTAAGACCTTGGGAGCAGTCCATTGGGGACCAAAGTGGCCCCCACAAGCAAGTGTGTGGCAGAACCTAAGGACATATTGAAACTCACTATCGGGAACAGAAAGCCTAATAACATGATCACTACATGTGCGCCAGAGGTAGGGGTCATCCCAAATGTACCAACGAGACTCATGTTTTAGACGGTCGACCTGGTTTTTGGTTAAATCAACAGGAATGAAAGATGCTACCAAATAATTTACAATTTCAACATACCAAGGAATAGCATCTTGCACTCGGTAAAATTGCTCATCAGGAAACAATTCATTTATGGGAATACAGGGGGATGATTCAATGTCAGAGGATGGGAGAATCCTACTAATATGGTCAGCAACCACATTCTCTACTCCTTTTTTATCCCTAATTTCTAGATCAAATTCCTGAAGGAGGAGCATCCAGTGAATGAGACGTGGTTTGGGTTCTGGTTTCTTTAGGAGATATCGGAGGGCTGCATGGTCTGAGAACACAACGACTTTGGACCCTAGAAGGTCTGACCTGAATTTATCCAAGGCAAACACAATGGAAAGAAATTCTTTTTCAGTGGTGGTGTAGTTTTCTTGGGCAGGGTCCAATGTACGTGAGGCATAGGTAATGACATGTGGAGCTCGGTCGACCCTTTGTGATAAGACTGCCCCAACTGCATAGTTAGAGGCATCACACATGAGCTAAAATGGCAAATCCCACCGAGGAGGTTGGATTGCCTAGGGTGATGTGAGACTCTATTTTAACTTATTGAAAGCTTCCTCACATTTTTCTATCAAAATCAAATTCTTTTTCTTTTTGGAGTAATCGGGAGAGGGGGAGTGTAATTTTACTAAAGTCATGAATGAAATGACGATAAAATCTAGCATGACCCAGGAAAGACCGCACATCCCGAACATTTTTAGGGAATGGTAGGGAGGAAATGATATCTACTTTTGATTTGTCCACTTGTATACCTTCCCCAGAAATGACATGTCCCAAAACTATGCCTTGTCGCACCATAAAATGGAATTTCTCATAATTTAATACGAGATTCTTTTCAATACAGCGACGTAGGACAGAAGCAAGACTACTCAAACATTCATCAAAAGAGGATCCATAAACAGTAAAATCATCCATGAAAACATCCATGCAATTCTCCAGGTAATCCGAAAAAAATACTGACCATACATCATTGGAAAGTACCTGGAGCATTGCACAGACCAAATGGCATCCTTCTATAAGAAAATGTACCAAAGGGGCAAGTAAAGGTTGTCTTTTCCTGATCCTCAGGGGCAATATGGATCTTAATGTATCCAGAATACCCATCAAGGACACAGTAATGGGACTTCCGTGCTAGCCTCTATAGCATCTGGTCAATGAATGGCAATGGGAAATGGTCCTTCCTAGTGTGTTGGTTTAGTCGACAATAGTCTATACAGACACACCAACTATTCTGGACACGAGTTGGAACCAATTCATTGTTTTCATTTTTAACTACAGTAAGGCCAGTGTTATTAGGAACTACTTGAACGGGACTGACCCATTGGCTATCAGAGATAGGGTAAATGATTCCCGCAGCCAACAAATTTGTTACTACTTTTTTAACAACATCAAGTAGGTTTGGGTTCAGTCGACATTGTGACTACCTCACTGGTTTAGCCTCATCATTTAATAAAATATGATGTGTACAAATTGATGGGCTAATGCTAGGAATGTCAGAAAGTGTCCATCCCAAAGCTTTTTTATTATCCCTCAAAAGATCAAGCAGTCGCAATTCATGCTCAGGAGGGAGTGAACTAGCAATGATGACGGGCAACTTGTTTCCATTCTCAAGATATGAGTATTTTAAATCTTGAGGCAGTTGTTTCAGTTCCAATTCTGGGGGATTTTGGATTGACGAAAGTGTGTCTAACAGTGATAATTCACTGATATCATCTAACTGCTCAATAGTAACTTCCTCAGATGAGGAATGAGCTTTTACAAGCTTACCAGTATCATCGATGGTCATGTGATCCTCTGTGTTCAAGAAATCATCAATTAACAAACATGCATGACATTTATCTATAACACTACAATAATCAATGCATGATTTATTACCAAACATTTCAATCACTGAAGAAAACACAGAAAGGGGATCAGGTGAATGAAAATAAGTTGTTTCAGGGGAAGGTAGAACATCAATTGAATTGACAGAGAGAGAGGAGTGTTCTTTTGAGGGGTGCTTCATGGCATCAAGGATATTGAAGTGGACAGTATAACCACAAAACTCCATAGATAATGCACCATTATGGACATTAATTATGGTTTTGGCGGTTTTCAAGAAAGGTCTCCCCAATATAATTGGGGCATGTCCATTCATCATATCATCTTCCATTTTAAGCACGTAAAAATCTGCAGGAAAAATTAAATTTTTCACCCTCACAAGAACATCCTCTAGCACACCAGAGGGGTATGATGTACTCCGATTTTCTAGCTAAACGACAATACCAGTGGGCTTCAGTTCACCGACCTGCAATGAAGAGTAAATAGAGTGAGGCATCACATTAATAGAAGCACCCAAATCAAGCATAGCGTTGGAACATGAATACTCCCCGATGGTTCACAGAATCGAGAATGTCCCAGGATCAATGCACTTGGTAGGAAGTGATGACTCTATCAATGTTGAAACATTCCTCCCCAGTCTCACCTTCTCATCACCACGAAGCCTCCTTCGGTGTGTACACATCTCTTTTAGAAACTTGGCATATCTTGGAATTTTCTTCACAGCATCAATCAAAGGAATTTTAACCTGTGCTTTTTTTAAAGTTTCCAAGATTTATTTATCAAGTTCGGGTTCTTTTTGTTTCCTAGGTTGGGAAGCCCTATGAAGAAATGGAAGAGGAATGGTTGGGATAGGTGGCTCATCAACAACCACAGTCTTTCCTTTGGAAGGGCTTCTCTCAGGAAAAGTGTTTTATTCTCTTGGACCATTTTCAGCAGTTGGGATGCTGGTCTCCTTTGGATGGGAGGACTCTAATGGAGGGGTCATTTGGCTTTTGAGTTGTGTCCCACTCCTAATGGTGATGGAACTAACATTTCCTTTATCCCTAGGTTTTACTACTGGTTGAGATGGTAGTTTACCCGACCCCTTACTTTGGATTTCCCCCACCGAGTTGGCAAGTTGGCCTAGTTGGGTCTTTAGGTCTTGTATGGCTGCTTGGGTGGTTTGTTGGAATTGGATATTATTAGCAGCCATTTGCTTCATCATATCTTCTAGGCTAGGCTCGGTATTTTGAGGGGGTGGTTGGAATGGCCTTTGGGGTGGTTGAGGATTTTTGAGTGGTGCTGGATGACTACTCTGACCCTATTGGTTCCATTGCTGTTGAGGTTGGTTTGAATACCCCCTTGCCTATAGGCTTGGTTATCCTTTCACCCTTGGTTGGATGGATAGTATGGTTCTTACCTAAATGGTTGGTTAAAGGGGCGTCCTGGAAATATTGCCTCACAACTCTCAGAAGTTTCTCTCAATTGGGGGCATTGGTCAGAATAGTGGTTATCAGAAGAGCATATACCACAATGTATGGGAGGAGGATACTAGAATTTCCCTTGGGAAAGATCAAGTTGTTGTAGAAGGGTACTCACCTCTTCAAACTTTGTGTCCACCTTTTTCTCGAATTCAGTACTTTGCCCCTCATGGACACCTCGAATGGATACACTGGACCTTGAATTGAATTGTTGAGTGTTCTGTGCCATGGTCTCAATTAGGTTCCTTGCAGCGATTGGGGTTTTATCCACTAGTGCACCACCTACAACAGCATCAATCATTTTTTTATTAATAGGGATTAAACCTTCATAAAAATATTGAATTAAAAGTTGATCACTTATTTGGTGGTGTGGGAAACTTGAACATAACCTTTTAAAGAATTCCCAATATTCATGTAATGTTTCCCCTTGAGATTGTCTTATACCACATATTTCTTTCCTTATAGTTGCAGTTCGAGTGGCTGGGAAGTATTTTTCAAGAAAAAGGCGTTTCATGTCTGCCCAGCCCCTAATTGGTGAATTGACATAGTATAACCAATATTTTGCAGTGTCTTCTAATGAAAATGGGAATGACCTAAGCTTCACTTGTTCTTCATCCACATTAGCATGTTTTAAGGTTGAACACACAGTATGAAATTCTTTTAAGTGCTTATGAGGATCTTCTCCAGGCAATCCATGAAATCTTGGTAATAAATGAATTAAAACAGATTTTAGTTCAAAATTGGGTGCCTCGCCTTGTAATTGAATGTAAGTGGGTCGGATATCAACATCAGGTGAGGTTAGTTCTTTTAGTGTTCTATTATTTTTAGCCATGATATACAACTTATGTTCAATTTTAACTTTGGTTTCAGAAGAATAAGAAGAAGGATCAAGAAGAATTTTAAGATTTGATGTCTCCTCCTTCAAAGTGTGGTCTTGTATGTCTCGGTTTCGTTGATGTAGGATCCTCTCCGGTTCGGGTTCGAAAGTTTGTAGGTCTCCCGGATTAAAACGCGTCATAAAAAAAACCTACACAATAAATAAATTAGAACACAAAAACAAATGCAAAGGTAGAAGATAAAACAAAAAAATATTCACAAAAATTACAAAAAATTTATCAAAAACATGCACAAAAAAACCAAAGCACTCCCCGGCAACGACGCCCAAATTTGACCGCGCTGTCATGACACGTCAAATTTATTATGTTTTTAAGGATGATATATAGTCTAGGGCAGACCCTAGGTCATCTCTCAAGGATCACTGGTAGGTTAAGAGTGTGTATTTTTAATAAAAATGACTAAGAGAGGGGGTGGTTTTGAAAACAGTATAAAACAATGAATTAGTTGAAATATCTGATGAGTGACCAAGTGGATTTTGAGAAATATGAGATAAAAGGGTCGATGTGATTTCACTACACACATATCAATTTCATTTTTCATAGAGATTCATCTTGGATTTAGAGTAATTCTTTGGTTGGAGTTAATTGGAATCCCGATTAATTCCTAAGCTTTTATTTCAATTCTTTAAGGACCAAACCTTGACGTAACAATCATATTGTAAAGGTCCAGTACTTATGTATAAAATAAGAGCTTCCAGGGAATATTTAAATTTCAATAAGGTGGGTATGAAAAGGATTCTTGTGATGTCCAATCGGAAAAACACATGTCACGCACTCAAAATCTCACACCGATCGGTTAGAAATTAAGAGCATAACACTCACATGCATCAAATCAAGAATTCAAATCTGAAATAAAATAAGATACACGGAATGAAATGTTTAAACACCCAAATTAATCCAAACCAGTAGCTAATGTATGCATCGGAACTCCCTTGGCATGTGTATAGATCCCTCACAACGAACACCCAACTTTTAGCTCGACGTCAGGAGGAGGAGGAAGCTCGGGTGGAACTCCTTCTTCATCCTTGATTCCCCTATGAGGATAGGGGCCTCCATAACCTCCAAGGTGATTATGAGAGTCCTCTAGGACTCCAAATTGGAAGCACTTCACTCCTTGACCGAACTTACAAAGGAGGAACCCAAGGTGCCCTTTTATAGGAAATGTGGGAGGTGGTTTTGGGCACACATATTTCATCAATCCACTTACGTGACACGTTTCAGCCTTCAGACAGTCTTATCTCACTTTGGAGAAAATAGAAACGTTGTAGCCCTACCTCTTGAATGTCTCCACCGAATGTTTGTCACCATTTGGACAAATACAGCTCAAGATATTGATAAAATACAGAACACCGTCGAAATTCGGTGGCTTGGACAGATCAGTTCGCATGGGCCCCATAAAAGCCGAATCAGGATTGGGTTCCTTAATATGAAATGTATCCTATTTAACGTTGGACAGTTACAAAAAATTTCAGCCCATTTGGATTCACGGATTTCGTGTAATATTCAAAACAGTGGAATATATGTATGAATTTAACATCAGGGAGTGATTTTTAGTGAATTGGTTTTCTGTCAATGATATAAATGGTCGTATCTCTGTGAAACCTTTGAGATGATTGATTCCCATTGTGTGAGTAGTTTTTGGGAAAACTATGTCACTAATATCTCCATTTTTTTGCACCAAACCACAAAGTGTGATTATTTCTTACTTAATATAAGGTAAATATATGTTGGGTTAATATTTTTCAGCTTTAAATGATATTTCCATACGTTCGTTCCTTATCAGATCTGTTTCATTACTGTACCAGATTGACCTATGCGTGTGTACCTAATGTCCAACTGTTGTACGGCCTCAAAAAAAATTGTTGTGTCTTGGGCAGGTCAAAAACCACTCCTCCTCAACCTTTGATCTTGTTATAACTATTGCAATTAGTGTCATAAGGAGATCAAACAAGGATTGAGAGATGAGTGTGAGATTTGTTCCAATTACAACTTCAAAAAAAACTAATAAATGAGGGGAGTGATGAAATGTGAAACATATGGGGATATCTAGGTCGGGATCTTATGGTTTGACTTCTGGGAATGCTTAAATGAGTGGGTCTTGAAATATGATTGCAAAGGATGTAGGACAGGTTCGGTGACAAAATCATTTAAGCTGAAAAATGTTAAAATAACATATATTTATTGGATAGCAAGTGGAAAGAATATCATGGAATGGTTTTCACACACACACATGGAGAGTTAGTGTCATGCTTTACTTATGAATTCCTTTCTCAATTGGGTATCATTAACCTTTTTGAATTTCGCTATGATATGATTTGTGAGACATCTTTTTCTATTTTCACTATGAAGAACTCCTTGGTGAGATTCGTGCATTGATAAATTTACTTTAAATAAAATTCCATCAAATGCTAAATCTTCAGGATGTTGTAAATATATATATATATATATTCATCATTGTATTTGGATATGTGACCTTGCCCAGGAGTGCAAATGTTTAGGTGTGGGGGTGTGATCGTATCACGATTCACTATTTCATTTTCACCCGTACACCGCTGTGCTAAACATATTTTGTATTAAAAATTATAATAATATTATCAAATTGTGCTTCATGTTTGATTCAATAATTTTGTGTTTATCACTGTTAAATAGGGCAATGATACTTGTTTTTAAAATTACAATGTAGGTGGAGGTGATTTAGAGGGTCCTTGATGAAGTGAAAGAAAAATTGGCCAAAATTGCATGGATCCAGGGTCATTTGTCCACTGTTTTGAATATTACATGACATACATGAATCTAAATGGGATGAAATTTTGTGTGCCTATCCAAAATTAAATAGGCTACATGTCATATTAAGGAACCCAATCCTGATTCGGCTTGTATGGGGCCCATCCGAACTGATCTGTCCAAGACACCGAATTTGGACCAAGTCAAATGCGGTGTTCTGTATTTTATCCATATCTTGAGCGGTAGTTCTCCAAACGGTTCCAAAACATTTGTGCAGACATCTAAGACGTAGGGATATACCTTTTCTATTTTCCATAAATTGAGAGAAGACTTTCTGAAGGTCAAAAAGCATCATGCAATTGGATTGATGAAATTTGTGTGCCCAAAACCACCTCCCACATTTCCTATAAAAGGGCACCATGGGCTCCTCATTTGTAAGTTCGGTCAAGGAGTGAATTGATGCCAATTTTGAGTCCTAGAGGAGTCTCCTAATCACCTTGGAGGTTCTGGAGGCCCCTATCGTCATAGGGGAATCAAGGATGAAGAAGGAGTTCCACCCGAGCATCCTCCTCCTCCCGATGTTGAGATAAAAGTTGGGTGTTCGTTGTGAGGGACCTACACAGATGTCAAGGGAGTTCTGATGCATAAATTAGCTACTGGTTTGGAGTAATTTGGGTTTTTAAACATTTCATTCCATGTATCTTATTTTATTTCGGATTTGAATGCTTGATTTGATGCATGTGAGTGTTATGCTCTTAATTTCGAACCGATTGGTGTGAGGTTTTGAGTGCGTGACTTGTGTTGTTCCGATTGGACATCACAAGAATCCTTTTCATACCCACCTTATTGAGATTTCAATATTCTTTGGAAGCTCTTATTCCATACATAAGTACTGGACCTTGAAAATACGATTGTTACGTCAAGGTTTGGTCCTTAAAGCATTGAAATAAAAGCTTAGGAATTAATCGGGATTCCAATTCACTCCAACCAAAGAATTACTCTAAAACCAAGATGAATATCTGTGAACAATGAACTTGATATGTGTGTAGTACAATCACATCTACCCTTTTATCTCATATTTCTCAAAATCCAGTTGGTCACTCATCATCTATTTCAACTAAGTCATTGTTTTAAACTCTTTTCAAAACCACCCCCTCTCTTAGTCATTTTTATTATAAATACACACTCTAAACCTACCAACGCTCCTTGAGAGACGGCCTAGGGTCTGCCATAGACAATATATCATCCTCAAAAACATAATCAATTTGATGTGTCACGACAGCGCGGTCAGACAAATATCGTGCCCTGGCGATTCACGTAGCCACGGCTTCACCGACATTGGCGACAGCTGGGGACATTGGGGAAGTCCACCTGGCGTTCCTCATCGTCGGGAGCCAAAAAGGGATTTACCAACTCTATGGTGTTAACCTAAGCATACCCCAGGCTTTCACTCGAGGAGTCATCCGCTACCGGACGGAGTCTCGGAGGGATCCCCATCTCTGGGGGCATAAAATTGCCAAGCATGCAAGAAGATGACGGAACTGGAAGGGCGCTTTCTTTCTTCTTGCATCGCCGCTTGATCTTATAGGAAGAGGTAGGCTGGGACAACGATGCCAAAGTGGCGCTCGCAGATTCTGAGGGCTCTGGCTGGCTCAGGCAGGCACGGATGATGCCATGGGCACGGGAAACCATCCTGCGGGCCATCCAGTCATTATACTTCCATGACCCATGGTTGGAAACCTATTGCCACTCATCCTCGTTGCCACTTCTGCCATCTGGTATCACGAAGTCACTTGCCACTTGTGTCGGGGATGGGCCGAACCTGACTACGTTGTTGTCAATCTGGTCTTGGAGCCAGTCCTTGAACACATAGCATTTCTGGATTGTGTGCCCCAGGATCCGGTGATAAGGGCAGTAGTTAGGGTGATCAGTGAGATGCGCCTCTTCTGGCTTCCGGCACTCAGGCAGCCGCACGATTCTCTGCTCCAAGGCGCTATAGAAATAACCAGGGACCTGGGCCTCGTCAAATGAGTAAGTCTGATTCATTCTGTCTGGAAAGGGGGCTCTTGGAGGCTGACCATGACCAGGGTCCGGAGGAGCATGCCGAGGAGGTGATGCCTGATTATCTCACCTGGGTGGTGGCGGTGCATCACGTGGAGGCGCTTACTGATTTTGAGGCAGTCGCTGCCGGGCCGGAGGCTGTGCCCGTGGGGGTGGACCCCTATGGGGCTGCTGAGCTAGCCTCACTGGTAGCAATTCTAGCTATCTATGAGCCTCTTCTTGGGCTACAATAGTGGGCTCGGCTCTGGCGGCTCTCCTTGCAGGGATTACAAGAGGCAGCGGGCGTGCCTGACTGGCCTATTGCAGGGCCTCTTCGAGGCGTTGAGCCTTGTCCGAGAAATCCCGGAACCCTCCAGGGTAATTCTGAGTGATCAGAGAAGGAACCAACTCTTCCTTGAAATTCCCTACACACATTGTCAGTAATTTCTTCTGAGTTTGTGGCATGTCAAGGGAGTACGTGAGCCCCTTCCACCGGGTGATGAAGTCCATAACCCGCTCATCGGGCCTCTTTTTTCACCTGAAGAGGTCTGCAATGTTCGTCTTCCGGGTTGTGGAATTGAACTGGTAGAGGAATTGCCGGTGAAGGTCCTCGCAGCTAGTCACAGATCCAACAGGGAGATGGCTATACCAGACGGAGGCTAGCCCTTCCAGCGTCTAAACCAAGCAACGGAGCTTGGCAGCCTCCTACTGTGCCGGAGTCCCCAACATAGTCCCGCAGCTCGTGTTTAAGTAGGCTAGGTGTTGTGGCGGGTCTCCGGTCCCGTTAAAGGGGGCGAAAGTGGGGTTCCCAAATCCCAGTGGGGCCGGCATATCATCCACCCATGCTGGGTATGGCTTGCCATCCGGTGGGATTGCCACCTGCCGAGTTTCCAGGGCCTCTAGGCGGGTGATGAGTACCTCCATCAGATCATCCGGACACAGATTCTTATCCTGACGGGGATCTCTAACCACAAGCACATTGTCGGGCTCTCCAATCTTGTAGTCAAGCTCAGCAGCTCGTGGGGTGGCTGGCGGAGCGACTCTCAGGGCAGCGGGAGGAAACCGAGCATGGTCCCCCAGGTGATCCCGCCGCTCGGGAGGGTTCGGCGAGACATATCACACCCTCTTGCCATGGGCACCGGTCTTTCCCCGGTCAGCGAATGCGACATGGTTGCAGTTGCTCGGGGGAATCTCGGCAAGGGGTAGGTGCTCCTGCCTCTGCTGTCCTGACCTAGGATTACCGTAGTCAGGCCGCCGCTCTACAATGCATTCGGCCAAGAGCTCATCAACCAGCCTCTTTTTCTAAGCAAGATGTTGGCATAGCGTGGCCTTTTCGGAGTAATCCTCTGCCTTCTGTACCGAGGTAGATGGGTCGGCAAACTTTACAGCCCCGACATGCTCTTTACCCTTGCCGATGTTTCGGCTCAGTGTCAGTGTCTCAGTGGGTGTGGGGAGACCTAGGAGGCTCTTCTGGTGGCGGGTGATCCTCCTAGACGGGTCCAGTGGCGGCTTTTCCTCAGGGGGTGAGTCCCCATCGAGGATCTCCACACCGTTTCCTCCATCTGAAAGGTCATCCATGTTGACCACCACTGCCTTTGGCGACAGTCCGTCAGGGTCGCCCGGTGAATCGGGTTGTCGGCGGATCGCACAGAAAAGAAGGGCATCGTACTTCCCCCATCCGTGGATGTGTGCGTGGGGGGTGGATTCCTCGATAACCTTGAGGAGTACTTGAAAACTTTGAACGCATTGTTGCTGGAGGGCCCTGCGGTGGCCAGGAGACTCGGGGTGCCAAACCGCAGGGAGCACTGCCATATCGACCTGACGGAACTGCTCACCGATATCCTCGAGTTGTGATTGATTCTTCGGATAAGGCCCTAGCTGGTGGCGAAGACTGGAGTGAGTCAACCGAAGAGTCTGGCGGAAACATTCGAACTGTCCCGGGGTGAGCGACTCTGGCATATCAAAAGTTGATACTGCGACCGGCCAAAACTTCTCGAGGAAGTGGCCCGCTGCGAGGACGGTCCAGAAGCTCCATGACTCTGGTTCGGGGTCCGGACCTTGCTGCCCCTGCTCGTCAAACGAGAATGTCTGGGGAGCTGGCAATGGCGCTGAGGCAGGTCACCGGGCCGGTGAGCTGGCCGGCGGGGGAATACAGCGAACTGGCCGATTGGCCGCCGATCCCTGAGTCGTCCTCCAAGGGATTCAGTGCCTTGGCTGCCACATCGCGATAGGATGGGCCAGCGAATGGGCCTCATGTCATAGCGTTGGTGCTCACCGAGGGTGTGTCGCCCTTGCGACTCTTCCGTCGGTCCCCAGAAAAGTTCCCCACCCTCCCTGACTGAGGTGGAAGGCACTTCCGGGGAGGCCAGTGGTAACTGTGGGTTTGACCCCAGGGGGTATGCCATGTCCTAGTCCTCCTGGATATACCTTCAGAGGGAGGAGGGAATCATACAGATCTCGCATTCGGGGAGTACAAGACTGACGCGCTGCGTCCCCATTCGTTCCCTCGACTCAGAAGGTCAGGGGGAAGGTTCCACCGTCGAGTCGTACTCCGCCTCAAAGTCCGAGAAATGGACCGGTCTAATTTCCGTCCAGACACCCCCTGACATTCCTCCTATGGCGACGATGTGCCACTTTCCTATCCTTGGGTGGCTCTTCAGGGTAAGGATGATTTCCGTCAAGGAGTCCCCTGGCCGCAATAGTGCTGGGGAAGAGGGGACTGGAGGCCAGGGTGCGGGAAGCGCTGGGACAGATGTCGAAAGGGACATGGGGAGGACCTCCATGTGAGTGAGCGACTGGATATGAATTGGCTCCATACTCACGGCCAACGGTAGGGGGAGTGACCTCATACCTAGTGCGGTGGGCGCTGGAAGGAGTCATACCCAGAGCGTAGCTGTCGCGAAGAAGCCTTTGTCTTCCCAGATTAGTGGCACAGAATGAGCCTTCATGATGGGTGGCGCTATCGCGGATTGGTCCGCGGTGGCCATTGTCTATGCCTGCGACCGGGAGAGTCGACCCAACCTGCCTGTAGGGCGGTCGGGGCATCGATCCCAGTCGGGCATGTGACTGCCCCTGCTCAACGTGTGTGGGGATCTGGTAGCAGGCGTCAACAGTGGATCGGGCCACAGTGGATGATGAGGTTGGTGCCCCATGATGGGCACTCTCTTCCGCTCACGCCCGACGCTGGCGTCCGGTCAGATGGGTTGGATCCGGTGGTGCGGGCACAAATATTGCCTGGTCCTCGTCCCGGGGATCTAGGCGATGACGTCGATGCAGCCTGGCAGGGGTTCTTGCCATTAACCCTGGGGACGGGTCTCCGATCGGGCGGACCAGGACATCCCCCATATCATTGGCGTAGGGGACGGATGTGTCAAGCCGCTCTATGGATAGGCTCCCAAAGCGGTTGAACGTCAGAGTTGGGAGTGGTAGCTCCCTGCGCGGCCCTCGGGGGCGGCGACGATAGTGAGGCGCAACTGCCTCTAGATCTAAACGAGCCAGGTCCCTGGTGGGGATAATCCCTTCCTCGTCGTACCTACGAACCAAGTCGTGGATCACCCTTCGCTGGATTATTTCTGACAGGGAGAGGGGGTGTGAGCACCCGACAGTCGTGGCAATCGGAGCCGGAGTGATAGTGGAAAAGGCGGGGCCACATGGGGTAGTCGCGTCGGTACTGCCCCTGCCCCTGCTCCGGTGGGAAGGTGGCGATCGAGCTCCAGATGCAGTGATCTGATTCCTGGAAGCAAGGAGATGAATCCATTAGTACTAACAGGAAAAGAAATCGACAATCAATAGCCGATCGTCATTCCGTCTTCCGTGGTCGGTGAGAGGGATCCACGCTGACGACGTCGCAGAACGGAGTGCACAACATCCTAACTGCCTCAACCCCTTGCGGGTTTCACGTCCCGGTGATAGGTAACCGGACCTGGTGACATGCTGATCTTCCAACATCCCGGACGCTACCTGTTTCCATATTGAGGGGAAGAGATTCACGTCGGGTTCACCATTTTCTGTTTCCGACACCTTTACGCCGGGGTGCGCGCGCGTGTCCATCACGCATGGGAGGACGCGCGGCTCGCAGACCCACATTCCCACTTTCCAAAGGCGGGCGGCATCCGTTCCTTATTCAGGGATGTCTCCTCCTTGATCAAAACCTGGATGATGGGATATTGGTTCTTCCTTCTGTGGATTCCTCCTCGGAGCTCATCACCTAATCCAGGTCTCCCTCATAGATTTAAGACGGCCTCGTGAAGCTCGTTCTCGGCACCATATCTGCATGGACGCCAGTTAATTACGCTGCTTCCGTCGAGACGCTCCAAGTGGTCTTGTCGGGGCGGCAACATTTAGTGAGGAGAACAGTCGCGTTGGGGTATCAGTGTCATGTCTTGACGCTGGGGATCAGCATGTCTATCTTCAGTCCCTTATCACAGGGCTTCTCAAGGGAACGGAAGCCCGAGGCATCCCACATCGAACATGGGGAATATGTACTGTTTCGGTGTGGATGTGCGTCGGGTTTCTGTTCCGGCGTTGTTCCGCCAGGACGCGTTCGCCTGTGCACCCGTCGACCCGAGGGGATGGGCGCGCGCGGCTTGTGGTCCCGCAGTCCCGCTTTCCAAAGGCGGGCGGCATCCGTCCCTTATTCAGGGGCGTCTGCTCCTTGATCGAAACCGGGATGATGGGATGTCGGCTCCTCCTTCCTTGGACGTCTCCTCGGAACTCGTTGCCTAATCCGGGTCTCCCTCATAGATTTAAGACGTGCTCGTGAATCTCGTTCCTGGCGCCATATCTTCATGGACACCGGTTAATTACGCTGCTTCCGCCCGGACGCTCCAAGGAGTCTGGTCGGGGCAGCAACCTGCGGTGAGGAGACCGGGTGGCTCTGGGCATTGGGGGCGTGCCTTAACACTGAGGCTCTGCATGTCTGTCTTCCGTCCCTAATAGGGCTTCTCGAAGGCATGATGGCCTGAGGCATCCCGCACTGGGTGCGGGGAACTGCGTCACCTGAGGTTTTCCTCAGCTTCCCATGTTTAACACGGGGTATGCCGCGAGTTTAACGTCCAGTAGGGACGGCATCGGACTGATCAACACAAGGAGTGGATCAGATGACAGAACCCCTTGCGGGGAACCTCCGACGCTGGGGCCAGCACATGGGCGGCTTCCCGAGTGAAGTGGAGTGGAGTGAAGTGTCATGACCCCACCGGGATGTGGCGGCCCGGGTAAGGATCAGGGTGGATGATGGAGTGAAGAGCTTGGACCCAGTAGGGGCTTCCTACGTACCGCACGTTAGCACGGATCAAAGTCAGCGTAGTTCGAATATACAATTTAACGTCATACTGGACGATGGCAAGCCGACTCACGAAGAGGTCGAGGCCGCCGGGTGAAGGATTGAACCGAACCACCTCACACAGAGGGGGATGGAATGGCCGGGTGGATCATAGTTTCACCTCATGCTGGACGTTGGCGAGCCGACTCATGAGGAGATCGAGGCCGCCGGGCGGAGGATTGAACCGAACCACCTCGCACAGAGGGGGATGGAACGGCCGGGTGGATCACAGTTTCACATCATGCTGGACGTTGGCGAGCCGACTCACGAGGAGATCGAGGCTGCCGGGCGGAGGATTGAACCGAACCACCTCGCACAGAGGGGGATGGAACGGCTGGGTGGATCACAGTTTCACGTCATGCTAGACGTTGGCGAGCCGACTCACGAGGAGATCGAGGCTGCCGGGCGGAGGATTGAACCGAACCACCTCGCACAGAGGGGGATGGAACGGCCGGGTGGATCACAGTTTCACGTCATGTTGGACGATAAAAGGAGAAATAGAAAAGGAGGCAGTGGGGAAGCACAATGGAGATACACACGTGCAGTCTCCCACAGGGGCGGATTCATAGGTGAATCGACGCAAGCGTGAACCCAGGAGGGGTCCACTGATGGACGAACCGACATGAATACGACCGGGACGACCAGGTGGTGGGCTTGAACCTCAGAGAGGCTTCCTACGTACCCTGTTTAGGAGACAGGGATCAAAGTCCACGTAGTTCATTCTGTCAGGACTTACGCACTGAGGCAGCCCGGATGCGGCAAAACTCAGTTGGAGAGGGACTTGGGCCGAAAGTAGGAGACACCTCGATCCCAGTCACACCCTCTACTGGCCTCGGCAGTGGGGAAGCGCAATGGAGATACACATGTGCAGCCCCCCACAAGAAACTAGGGGTTTGTAATACCCTACCCCCGTGGGGAAAGGCCGCTCTAATTAAATCGTCCCTAAAGAGGGGCAATCCCGACATCCCTGCAGAGACGAGCGGGTGGGGGCCACATCCAAACCGGGGGGGACCCTGCGTGCAAGGCACGGGATCGGGTGATGCAGACGGTTTAACATCTTGCCGGACGAAGTACAGTTTAACGTCGTGTGTTGAGGACGAAGCGGATGGTTTAACGTCTTGCCGGACGAAGTACAGTTTAACGTCGTGTGTTGAGGACGAAGCGGACGGTTTAACGTCTTGCCGGACGAAGTACAGTTTAACGTCGTGTGTTGAGGATGAAGATGCTTGGCAGTTTAACGTCTTGCAGCACGGACGTTGGGGGCTAGGCAGTTTAGCGTCATGCAGCTTGGACGTGGTGCAGTTTAACGTCATGCAGGACGAATGCTGTACAGTTTAACGTCTTGTAGCTTGGACGTATGCTGAACAGTTTAACGTCTTGTAGCTTGGACGAAGGTTGCCGCCGATGGGTCCGTGTCACTTCGCGCGAGCCTGGAGGACCGCACGGGAAGACAACGCACGATGCGGGCACCCAGGATGAAGATCGTCGGGCGCCACGTAGGTGGGTACCCTCAGGGGGTCAAAGGGGGCGACCCAGGCGGTTTGCGCGCAAAAGAGGAGCTTTGCGCGCAATACCGCGGGTCGGCGCGCAAATGGGCAGGCTGGCGCGCAATTGAGCCAGCGCTTTGCGCGCGGAAGATAGAGATTGCGCGCACCGGGCTTCGGATAGCGCGCGGGGGCAACGACTCATTCTTTAATGAATGGCCACATAAAAAAGGGGAGGGTGCGCGCAATCGGGTCGGATTGCGCGCGCCCCGGGGGCAATTGCGCGCAAGAGGCTTCTTTTGCGCGCGAAGGCCTTAGGGTGAAGAATTATTCAAAGGAAAGGAGCCCAAGGGATTGCGCGCGATGGCGAACCCTGAGGCTTTCTTGCGCGAAAGAAAGGAGGTTACCTGAAGATCGGCATTGCGCGCGGAAGGGGTTGGATTGCGCGCATGAGAGACCTTTCGAATTCTGGCAACCTTTAAAACGTCGGGGGTCGCCTTATATTTATAGGCAACCCCGGGCGCGGAATCCGGTTCTCGGGCGCGGAATTCTCTTCGCGGGCGCGGAATCGGGCCCGGCGCGCAGGGGAGTTGTAGAGACCCGAAGCCTGACGTACATGGACTTTACATTACTTTTGCGGAATACTTAGTACATAATAAAAACACACACACACAAGGATCGTAACAGTTTAGTGTCTTTGGAAACTCAGAACGTAATCTTCTAATCGTGGTGAAAGATCTTCAATATCTCCCATAAAGATCTTCCAACTTTTTTTACCTAAAACCTTTCTTTATATCCTGGGGAAAAGAAAACATAAAAGGGTGAGCTCAAATGCTCAGTAAGGGTATACAAAAGAAAAATCAATCACATCATATTCATAAGAACATATCTTTTGGAAATCTTAACCTGCAAAAGAGAGCATAATTTCATAACATGAGATAAATCATAGAAGTGAAATGCAATCCCAATAATCATAACTTGAAACTTTGTGGCATACACACATAATCATAGAGAATCATTTCTTGTTAGTCAAGACTCATTGCCAAGACTATCTTAGTGGACAAAGTCCCTTTCTGAATCGAGTAGCCCTCGTTTCAGTCCTATTTCACTGAACCGGTATAACCTACCATTCCAGCCATGTCTATCTCATGAGATATATAATCTTTACCCAATGCATTGGAGGGAGATATAGGTCCCACCCATCTCATAATGATACCATTCTTATGTGTGCCACAAAATCATAAATCATACATCATTTCATAACCCATGTAATAAAAATGGGATTCTTAAACAACATGACATCATAAAACCATTCATATAAGATAAAGGAATTCATAAACATAATTCCATCACAACATAGTCAAATCAATGTAAAAATATGGATAGAAACAGAACCCTTTATTATCTTAGATGGAAAATAATTTTGATAAAACACTTGAAATGAATTCTTGAGGAAAATATCATTTCTTCTTCAAAATCAATTTCTTTTCACAAAACATCATGCAATTTTAAAAGAAAGAGATTTTATTAAAAATAGCCATGAAATATTTTGGAGAAAGCTTCATGAAAATAAGGCTTTATAAAACCGTAAAAATCCGTTCGGGCCATTTAAGTTAAAAAAACATTCTTCGTACTTTTGTCGGAAAAGTCAAAAAGTACCTCGTATGAAAAACGAAAAAACATTCCTTTCATACCTTTTACTAAAAACTCACCGAAGGGTAAAATACGATTTAAACAATTATAGGTGAATGAAAATAACATTACATATTGAGGAAACATGGATGTGGATGATAAAATACACCCCAGTAAATACTTACGAATAAACAATCTCGGATAAAAATGAGATTGTGATATTTCCCTTACCTTAGGTCCGACTTGCTTTGTAAGTGTCCGAACCTCCTGTATAATGATTTAAATCATGTTATTGACTTATTACAGAATCATATTCATTGTTATGATATCATATATGGTTCACTTATGACATTATATTACCCGTTCTTTTGTAAATTCCATGTTAAAGAAGCGTTTTGGTAAAATCGTTTCATTTATCGTAGGTGTTTTGACTTGTTGTTCTTGACATCATTATTACTTATATCATGATTTACTCACTTCCAGAATATAAAATATTATTTATATATCATATATATTCAGTATATATATATATATAATAGGTAGATAAATAAAATGAAAAACACCGTTCATGGAGACGGTAGTCCGTACGTACGCATGAACGCTGTTTTCCTTTCCTTATTGTCTTGAATGGAAGTAAGTTGATGACATACATATATATATATACATAAATCCAGTAACTTTATAATGTCATATATTTCATTATTATTTCTTATATATACTTTATAATCATTCTTAAATGGTTAACATGGAGAATGAATCTCATCGCATCGTGGAGACGGTAGTCCGTACGTACGCACGAGCGATGATATCATTTCCATAAATAATGAATTGAATTGGAGTGGATTATACAATATATCAGAATCAATATGATGTTGTAATAACTATGTATAGTTATTATTTACACCATTATACCCATCCATGTAAGGTGGTGGTGGAAAATAGATTACACCACGGCGTGGAGACGGTATTCCGTACGTACGCACGCGCGGTGATTTCTTTTCCCGTAGGATGGATAGATGGTGAAATAGGGTTGTTTCATACTTATAATAACATATCCGTATATGAGTGATACTGATGTTATTACTTCATAATGAAACAACCTAAGAAGAAGAAGTGGAAGAAGAAATAAAGATGAAAGAATTGGTAACGGTAATTACCTCTTCTTTGAAGCGCCTCTTTGAGACCTCCTCTTAGGGCACTAAAATTGGTCTTTGAGGAAGACCAGAACCTCTAGGATGTTTCTAGGGAAGTGGAGAAGAGATTTTGGCAGGGGTTGGCCGAGCTTGAGTGCTCAAATTGGTGTGAGGAGGAGGGGGAGGAGGTGCCCTTTTATAAGGGAGGAGAGGGGCACCTTAGGAATATCTCAAAATATTATTTTATATTAAAGTCAAAATCGGTTTATAATGGTTCCAAAGGGTCTTATTTCGAAGCTAAAGTGGGGACGGATCGAAATCCTATCAACCAATAGAATTTAGACAAGTTTAGGATATTATTTTAACCTTATCAATTAGATTTAACTCTAAGTTAAATAATTTAACATTTACCGTGTCTTTTTGTTTTCTTTCACTATATGGTTAATACACTTACTATAACATGCCAAAAGAACCCCAAATTGTTTATTATTAATATATATATCCTTATCTGAGTAATTTGGCCGAACCTTAGATTTTTAGGAATAAAATAACAATTAATAATATAATATTTGATTTAAAAACTATTTTGTGTCAATTTTGACACTATTTGATATATGATTTTTGTGAAAGTCATAACAGAATTAAATGTTCGAACCAAGTTGATTAAATCAACATTAATATATCATAGTAACCTAGAAAATTAGTTGAATTCATAAAAATTTACAAATTACATTTATTTTGGTGTTTATAACATCAATTATGTCAATATTTCATTAATAAGATAATTACTGCATCATCGTTGTGTCATAAATAAATTAAATTATTTGATGTCTAAAAATTACAAATAAAATACCATCATGTAGGAAATCGTTTTAGCTTTCTAATGAATATTTACAATCGAATTTATCTTATGTATAACCCCATATTAAAAATTATTTACTTATTAAACTTTGATTTTTACTATTTTAACCCTTCTTTAAATAAATTAATAATAAATGTCCTAATCTAATCCAAGTGGGCCTAAATGGTCATATTTTATTCCTAAGTTTGTTTTTGGTCGAATTACACTTGTCCAATAGAATTAGGACATGTGTTAGGGTAATATTAATATCATATTTACCCTTAGTTACCCTATTTACTATTAACCGCGGTAAAAAAAAAGTAAAAAGTTACTATTCACCAAAAATTATTTTAATCTCATTGAACCACATTTTAGTCCTTGATATTAACTGTGTCTGTCGGATTTTCAAAATTCTATTCACAGAAGTGGTAAAATTAAGTTTTATGCAAAATTCAGTTTTTTAACCTACCACTTAGTAGTTTCACTATTCATCAAAAATTGATGTTTTTCAGAACAATGCCAAAATTTCATCCTAAGCTATATTTCATATTCCGAATTCAAAAATGAAATCTATTTTACCAAATTCATAACATAGAAGTTGCATTAATTAATTTTATAATTAAATCCCACTGTTAAAATAAATAGCGTGTTTTTAGGAAACAATATATATCAAAAGATTGACACTTGATTATGTCTGGTTTAAATGTGAAATTACAACCAATGACCAACATTGTATTAAATTGTAAAAATATATTCTAAATATACTTTAAAACCACTCAAATTAATAATTTATCACTATTAATTATTTCGATTAAAAAAGTTGTTTTTAATTATAATTTAGTAATTTTCACTATTCATCAGAATGTGAAAGTTATCCGAAAAGTACCAAAATTTCACCTTAGGCTAAATTCGATACTCCGAATCAAAAAATGAAGTTCATTTTGAAAAATAAGATTTACAGAATTTTAAAAAGTGGTTATTACTATTCATAACCGCTAGTTTTAATAATATTTTAATAGCATATCGTTGTTTAGTGAAACTCGGTATTGCATATTACACACGCTATCGAGGAAGGTCGCGATTGCGTGTAATGCAAGGCCAGTCAAGGATGCGTGTTGTGCAAGCTCCTTTTGGTGTAGCGTACAACACAAGACATTAAAAAATAATATTTTTCATAAAATCTCGGGCTGTTACATTCTACCCCCCTTAAAATGAATTTCGCCCTCGAAATTCGTCGGGGTTATAAATGGTTTACTATTCGAAAGTTTCTTTAATAGAAACCCACATCGTAAAAAGGAATGTCAAAACCAATCTTTAAAAACAAAAGTATGAAACGTAACGGTTACCCAAATAAACTAATCATTGGGTTTCCACATAGGTGAAAATATGGATATGGAAGAGAAATCTAACCATCATGTTCTGATGGAGAGTGGTAGAGAACATGGCTATGGAAAAGCCAGTAATCAAAAATCCATATATTTGTGATGATATAAGGTACCATCTGATTCATCAGGTATAAGATCACTAGGACAACATTTTCGGTTTTCAAGATCATTTCCCCTAAAGTTGAAAATTTGAATTAGAATAAATACTTTCTTTATTTTGGTACAATCTCACTATTGTTCGTGCCTTGAACAATTTCCACTTCATCTCTTAAATAAATGAAGTTGAATTTGTTATTCGTGAAGTGTTAGCAGATCATGTGACAGAATGACGGGTCATTTCATCCATCTCAAACAAAAGGTTAGCAAAAATTATATACATAAGTTGATCTATAGTGAGATTAATCATATATGGTTCCTAAAATGGACTTATACATCATATGTCATATATCTTAATATAATAAAACTAGTTTCTACTAAACAGGGACTTCCTGTAGGCCAGTGGTAGGCGATAAAGGCTAGTCGCACTTCGGTTGTGGGTTCGATTCCCACAGCCTTGTCCGAAGCGATGGGCTGTCGCCCGTCCTGCAGGTTGTCCTTTTTCTAAAGCTATATTACTATAACATCCCATCAATAATATCGAAAATCTTCTATCCTTAAACAATACTAACTTATGTCCAACATAATCCAGTCCAATCTTTAGGCTTATCCATAATACTGCAGTCCATTCTCATAACATAGTGAAAACGATTACCAGAGATTTAACACCATCGTCGATCCCCATAAGATATGTCTTGTTGGTCACATTCTAAACATTCAAAGTCCTTAATCATGTATTCGCTTGAATACCTTAGTGAAAACATGAATGTAGTTTAAAGTTAACACTTTCCACATACCAAAATCCTCAAAATTCTATATACTCAAACCATGATATCACTTAGTCCTTATATCAATCATGAGCTCATGAATACTGTTAAACATCTCGTTTTCTCGTTTTCCCTTCATTATGCGCATATCATCTTATTTCCAAAAATATCTGAATAACCTTTCATGGATACTGGTAACATTAATCAGACAACAGTGTAACAATCCTTACATGTCTCTTTATTCTAAAGTACCATGAGATTACTTATACAACACTACACATGATAAACATGTAATCATTCCACTACATTCTTAAACCATTGACTGTGCTTCAACAATTCTTTCATCTCACATATCATTTGTAGTCTCTTCATCATCATCCACATAAATACTTCCCATACGACCATACTGATTATCTTCATGAGACTTTCCCTTAGGGCATTGGTTTGCATAATGCCCGCACATTCCACATTTAAAACATTTAACCATTGTTGATGTCGTAGCAATACCATTATCATCATCCATGTTGTTAACTGAACCTTTTCCTTTGCATTTACTTGCTTTGTGTCCTTCTTTTCCACACCCAAATCATCTTCCAGTTCCTTTGAAACATTCTCCTTGATGCCTCTTCCCACATGATTTACATAGGGGAAATTGAACTTTCTTTCCTCTATGATCATCATGAAACTCCATCTTTATCTTATTAGCCGAGTCAGGAAACTTACCAAATTTTACTTTATTAATCATATTATGAGATTGCTGATTCGGCATAATAATGATGTTTGGACTTCCAAATCCCATTTCATTTGGTTGCTCATAAAAAATATCATTCCATTGTCCAGCATATCCTCCATTATCATGAATCACCTTGTTTCCATCCATTTTCTAAAACCCAAAAAGAATAGTGTGAGAGGCAAAAATCATGCTAGGGAAAACAACATTATAAAGGGGGAGTACCTTCAATATCTAACATCTTAGGTTTAATTCTATGATCGTTAGCGTAGTTCTAGTACTATAACCTATACGTATACTTAACCTTAGGGACATCCCTAGACATACCTTAGAAATATCTCTAGGGATCTCACTAAAGTTCTCGCATCCTAGTTTCCAAAGGTTGACTAAACCTTTCCTCTGATACCAACTGTAGAGACCCGAAGCCTGACGTACATGGACTTTACATTACTTTTGCGGAATACTTAGTACATAATAAAAACACACACACACAAGGGTCGTAACAGTTTAGTGTCTTTGGAAACTCAGAACGTAATCTTCTAATCGTGGTGAAAGATCTTCAATATCTCCCATAAAGATCTTCCCCCTTTTTTTTACCTAAAACCTTTCTTTATATCCTGGGGAAAAGAAAACATAAAAGGGTGAGCTCAAATGCTCAGTAAGGGTATACAAAAGAAAAATCAATCACATCATATTCATAAGAACATATCTTTTGGAAATCTTAACCTGCAAAAGAGAGCATAATTTCATAACATGGGATAAATCATAGAAGTGAAATGCAATCCCAATAATCATAACTTGAAACTTTGTGGCATACACACATAATCATAGAGAATCATTTCTTGTTAGTCAAGACTCATTGCCAAGACTATCTTAGTGGACAAAGTCCCTTTCTGAATCGAGTAGCCCTCGTTTCAGTCCTATTTCACTGAACCGGTATAACCTACCATTCCAGCCATGTCTATCTCATGAGATATATAATCTTTACCCAATGCATTGGAGGGAGATATAGGTCCCACCCATCTCATAATGATACCATTCTTATGTGTGCCACAAAATCATAAATCATACATCATTTCATAACCCATGTAATAAAAATGGGATTCTTAAACAACATGACATCATAAAACCATTCATATAAGATAAAGGAATTCATAAACATAATTCCATCACAACATAGTCAAATCAATGTAAAAATATGGATAGAAACAGAACCCTTTATTATCTTAGATGGAAAATAATTTTGATAAAACACTTGAAATGAATTCTTGAGGAAAATATCATTTCTTCTTCAAAATCAATTTCTTTTCACAAAACATCATGCAATTTTAAAAGAAAGAGATTTTATTAAAAATAGTCATGAAATATTTTGGAGGAAGCTTCATGAAAATAAGGCTTTATAAAACCGTAAAAATCCGTTCGGGCCATTTAAGTTAAAAAAACATTCTTCGTACTTTTGTCGGAAAAGTCAAAAAGTACCTCGTACGAAAAACGAAAAAACATTCCTTTCATACCTTTTACTAAAAACTCACCGAAGGGTAAAATAGGATTTAAACAATTATAGGTGAATGAAAATAACATTACATATTGAGGAAACATGGATGTGGATGATAAAATACACCCCAGTAAATACTTACGAATAAACAATCTCGGATAAAAATGAGATTGTGATATTTCCCTTACCTTAGGTCCGACTTGCTTTGTAAGTGTCCGAACCTCCTGTATAATGATTTAAATCATGTTATTGACTTATTACAGAATCATATTCATTGTTATGATATCATATATGGTTCACTTATGACATTATATTACCCGTTCTTTTGTAAATTCCATGTTAAAGAAGCGTTTTGGTAAAATCGTTTCATTTATCGTAGGTGTTTTGACTTGTTGTTCTTGACATCATTATTACTTATATCATGATTTACTCACTTCCAGAATATAAAATATTATTTATATATCATATATATTAAGTATATATATATATAATAGGAAGATAAATAAAATGAAAAACACCGTTCATGGAGACGGTAGTCCGTACGTACGCATGAACGCTGGTTTCCTTTCCTTATTGTCTTGAATGGAAGTAAGTTGATGACATAAATATATATATATACATAAATCCAGTAACTTTATAATGTCATATATTTCATTATTATTTCTTATATATACTTTATAATCATTCTTAAATGGTTAACATGGAGAATGAATCTCATCGCGTCGTGGAGACGGTAGTCCGTACGTACGCACGAGCGATGATATCATTTCCATAAATAATGAATTGAATTGGAGTGGATTATACAATATATCAGAATCAATATGATGTTGTAATAACTATGTATAGTTATTATTTACACCATTATACCCATCCATGTAAGGTGGTGGTGGAAAATAGATTACACCACGGCGTGGAGACGGTATTCCGTACGTACGCACGCGCGGTGATTTCTTTTCCCGTAGGATGGATAGATGGTGAAATAGGGTTGTTTCATACTTATAATAACATATCCGTATATGAGTGATACTGATGTTATTACTTCATAATGAAACAACCTAAGAAGAAGAAGTGGAAGAAGAAATAAAGATGAAAGAATTGGTAACGGTAATTACCTCTTCTTTGAAGCGCCTCTTTGAGACCTCCTCTTAGGGCACTAAAATTGGTCTTTGAGGAAGACCAGAACCTCTAGGATGTTTCTAGGGAAGTGGAGAAGAGATTTTGGCAGGGGTTGGCCGAGCTTGAGTGCTCAAATTGGTGTGAGGAGGAGGGGGAGGAGGTGCCCTTTTATAAGGGAGGAGAGGGGCACCTTAGGAATATCTCAAAATATTATTTTATATTAAAGTCAAAATCGGTTTATAATGGTTCCAAAGGGTCTTATTTCGAAGCTAAAGTGGGGACGGATCGAAATCCTATCAACCAATAGAATTTAGACAAGTTTAGGATATTATTTTAACCTTATCAATTAGATTTAACTCTAAGTTAAATAATTTAACATTTACCGTGTCTTTTTGTTTTCTTTCACTATATGGTTAATACACTTACTATAACATGCCAAAAGAACCCCAAATTGTTTATTATTAATATATATATCCTTATCTGAGTAATTTGGCCGAACCTTAGATTTTTAGGAATAAAATAACAATTAATAATATAATATTTGATTTAAAAACTATTTTGTGTCAATTTTGACACTATTTGATATATGATTTTTGTGAAAGTCATAACAGAATTAAATGTTCGAACCAAGTTGATTACATCAACATTAATATATCATAGTAACCTAGAAAATTAGTTGAATTCATAAAAATTTTCAAATTACATTTATTTTGGTTTTTATAACATCAATTATGTCAATATTTCATTAATAAGATAATTACTGCATCATCGTTGTGTCATAAATAAATTAAATTATTTGATGTCTAAAAATTACAAATAAAATACCATCATGTAGGAAATCTTTTTAGCTTTATAATGAATATTTACAATTGAATTTATCTTATGTATAACCCCATATTAAAAATGATTTACTTATTAAACTTTGATTTTTACTATTTTAACCTTTCTTTAAATAAATTAATAATAAATGTCCTAATCTAATCCAAGTGGGCCTAAATGGTCATATTTTATTCCTAAGTTTGTTTTTGGTCGAATTACACTTGTCCAATAGAATTAGGACATGTGTTAGGGTAATATTAATATCATATTTACCCTTAGTTACCCTATTTACTATTAACCGCGGTAAAAAAAAAGTAAAAAGTTACTATTCACCAAAAATTATTTTAATCTCATTGAACCACATTTTAGTCCTTGATATTAACTGTGTCTGTCGGATTTTCAAAATTCTATTCACAGAAGTGGTAAAATTAAGTTTTATGCAAAATTCAGTTTTTTAACCTACCACTTAGTAGTTTCACTATTCATCAAAAATTGATGTTTTTCAGAACAATGCCAAAATTTCATCCTAAGCTATATTTCATATTCCGAATTCAAAAATGAAATCTATTTTACCAAATTCATAACATAGAAGTTGCATTAATTAATTTTATAATTAAATCCCACTGTTAAAATAAATAGCGTGTTTTTAGGAAACAATATATATCAAAAGATTGACACTTGATTATGTCTGGTTTAAATGTGAAATTACAACCAATGACCAACATTGTATTAAATTGTAAAAATATATTCTAAATATACTTTAAAACCACTCAAATTAATAATTTATCACTATTAATTATTTCGATTAAAAAAGTTGTTTTTAATTATAATTTAGTAATTTTCACTATTCATCAGAATGTGAAAGTTATCCGAAAAGTACCAAAATTTCACCTTAGGCTAAATTCGATACTCCGAATCAAAAAATGAAGTTCATTTTGAAAAATAAGATTTACAGAATTTTAAAAAGTGGTTATTACTATTCATAACCGCTAGTTTTAATAATATTTTAATAGCATATCGTTGTTTAGTGAAACTCGGTATTGCATATTACACACGCTATCGAGGAAGGTCGCGATTGCGTGTAATGCAAGGCCAGTCAAGGATGCGTGTTGTGCAAGCTCCTTTTGGTGTAGCGTACAACACAAGACATTAAAAAATAATATTTTTCATAAAATCTCGAGCTGTTACAGGAGTCGCGCGGGCCACTGGCGCACAAAATTGCGCGCCGGCCCAGCGCATTGCGCGCATCCCGGTAGGTTTGCGCGCGGCTCATCAACTTTGCGCGCGGGCCTCCAAAATTCCGCGCAAGGCCTCCGGGCCCTCCGAAACATGCTTCCGACTCCAAATATGACCTCGCTTCCCGCATCCGGAGCTTCGTTTGGGAACAACGGACTTTTCCGGCGTCTACAAAAGCCCCCCCTCAGAATCTGATCGGCGAGAGGTCGCAACGATCGGGTTCCGATGGAGACGCCGGAATGCCGAAGTCCTGGGTGGTGCGGGACTGTGGCGCGCAACAAGGGGTGTCGGGCGCGAAATTCGCTGCCTCGGTCGCGCAAAGCGCCTTCCGCGCAGCGCGGACACCCGGCCTCGCCTATAAATAGGGGCCATGGGTCCCCCGCACCGTACACTGGCCTTCCGCGCGATAAGCATTCGAGCTCTCATGCGCGAAATTGCCCTTTCCGGCGCGGAATTCACCCGCTCGTCGTGCAAACCTGTCCGGAATTCGGCCTGCTTTTGCGCGAACACCCGGGGTTTTACGTGACGGACTTCCTGATTGCGCGCCGTCCACTAGGATTGCGCACCATCTCTCAAACTTCTCTACCAGCCTCGTCCGATTCCGTACGCTTCATCCCTTAACCCGCACGACTCCCGAAGCTTCTGAGATGGCCGCGCATCAAGGAAATGAGGGGGACGCCGCCACTCGCAGAGATGAGATGGCGACGAACGGGGAGGTCTACGGAGCCAAGGAGATTGTTTCCAACAATCAATCCTTGTTCGACTTGCTGACGCCGGCCCAGAAGACATATCCGCTGTCGGACAACCTGCCGCTCTGGAACTTTGGCATCCTGGATGAGGTTCCGGTGCCATGGTTCGAGGTTGATGCGCCACGGACCTGGGTGACTTGGGAGGACGAGCTTCCCCGCTATAACATCACCAACAATGGGCATCCTTCCAGGGAGACCAGACACTTAGATGTCTATGTCCTGAACCCGAGGACGCGAACCATCGCCGGGGGTGAGCCTACTGCGGAGAATTCTCCAGCCCTCTACTCGAGCACATATCGCCAGAGTGTCACTGACGACACCAAGGGCTGGCTGAAGGACTGGGACTTGCGGTCTGGGGGCAATTTCACCAGTGAATGGGCCTGTGCGTTCTGGGTACGCCACACCTGCGATCACTTCGCGGAGGAGCTGCGGTACATCGGCCTATTTGAGGCGGTGTGGACGTCGCAGTTCCACTTCTACCAGCAGTCCGAGCTCGGGCCGGAGCTGTTCACCCGCTGGTCCCCGGATACCAACACCTTCCATCTTCACCATGGGGAGGTCGGCATCGGTCTCTGGGACATCCACTGCATCGGAGGTATTCCGCTGGAGGGTTACCAATATGATGAGTTCCTGCCTCTGAGGAACACCTGGGGCGACAGGTCACGGACTCCCATCCTGACATGGCATCTGCTAAACCTGGCTACGGAGCGGCTCGGGGTCAAAGACTTCCAGAAGGACATAGCCTACAAGGAGTGGTTCGGCCAGTTCTTGGAGCATGACCCTGCGGTCAAGATGCCAGGCAGGGGGAAGCGGTGCCCGACCGCGGCTCAGAGGAGCCGGAACGGGTCGTACTGGCGGGTCCTGGAGACGGGCGACTACCGCTCATGGGGGTACCACGTCATCGAGGCCCGGGACCCAAATGTCCGGTACGCGGCGTTCCTGGCCGCCTTTCTGAGTGGGTGGCTTCTGCCAGTGCGGAACGCGAGGATGGGCGTCCGCCCGGCGACACTGGCGATGGCGGGCGCCATGGCTGCCAATAAAAGATATAACCTCGGGGTCCCAGTGCTGGCTAAGCTGTACGCCATCCTGGGACGCATCTCGCGAGGGGGGGTCGCCACGAAGGGTCTGTGGGCCCTTTCAATTCTTCCACGGCTGGGTGGCTGCTCACCTCGGTGGGTACACATTTCCCAACGCCATCATTCCTCCGGGCAACGGCCTGCGACCCTCCCTGCTGAACATCGCGGGGGTCGCTCCGATGACCCTAAATGAGGAGGGCGTGAGGATTCGGATTGGCAATCATGCCAATTTCAACTTCAGCCCATTCCCCACTCCCGTTGCCCAGATGATCGACAACGGGCAGGGTCCTCTGGAGCAGCACGAGTACTTCCTGAACATGCGGGGCGGGGTGCTCGTGGCTCGGATCGACGGGAAGGTGATCTGCGAGCCCTACGTGCCAACCCGGTTCGCCAGGCAGTTCGGGTGCCTTCAACGGATGCCGAAGAGGGTGTTCTCTGCTGTCCGGGAGGAGACGAACCCTTGAGTCCTCCGCCAGATGTGGCTGATGTTCGCCACTTTCGGCTCTGGCGACGTCATCACTCTCCCTCCTACCGGGGTCAACGGAGGCTTGGCAACTGAGTACGCCGAACACTGGGCCATCGCGTACCCCGAGGGGCTTCTACGGAAGCCAGTTCGGCGGCTCGAGGTCACCCGTGCGGAGACCGGGCGTCAAGGAAGGAGGCGAGGCGCCGCCACACGGGGGAGAACGGAGGTGCGCCAAGCAGCGGAGCCGGCGCGGGCAGGGACTTCGGCAGCGGGCACATCGCAAGCTGCCGCCACGACTTCAGCGCCCAGAGAGAGGGCACATGCGGCGGTCGGGGAGCGTCCCGGGAAGCAGGTGAGGCGTCTGCTCGAACCCTCCCACGATGCAGTCTTCCCGGCGCTGTGGTCGGCCTGGATGACCCTGCGACAGTCACTGGGGACCGACGCCATCTGGCGAAAGATACTCAGAGAAGTAATCCATCTGCCAGAGGTCGGGTGCCTCCAGATCACCGACAGGGTGGACTTCAACTGGCAGTATGCGTATCTGACGGCCATGGACGAGTACGCGCGCCAACATGGTCAGCGTGCGGAGCCATCCCTTCTGGTGAAGGTGATGCTCGGTCTAGAGCCCGCTCCAGAACAGATGCCACCGGAGGAAGATGACAGTAGCAACGACTCCGAGGAAGAGGAGGAGATGGGGGAGGATGAAGGCTCCGAGGGGAGGTCCCATCAGGGGAGTCCGCGGGAGAGCGGCGAGGTGGCCGACTCTGACAATGTTGATGTCACTGAGCTCCTCGAGGTCCGCTTCTATCCCTACTCAACCTGCTTCATCCATTCTCTTATGCAGCTTCTAACCCATTTCTCCACCTTTCTCAGGAGCGCACAGATGTTGGTCAGGCGTCCTCAGCAGGAGTAGGAGAGGCGCCAGCAGGACAAGGCGGGGGCCAGACACCCATCATTGAATTGACAAGCGCGGAAGGGTCCCCTGCTGCAACTGTTCCTGCGGCGGCCGGGACAGCGGAAGATGACGCTTTGGATTCCCGTAAGTCTCCTTACCTTACTGTCGGCGCTTGTTGTCGACGATCCGTGACTAACCACGGCATGCCCTGCGCAGTGATCTCAACACTGGAGGCTCGTCGGGCTGTCGAACCCGGGCCATCCATGAGTGGACCGGTGGCAGACATGCCGCCTGCTCCGGAACAGACTTTCCACACCGAGCCGGCCCCATCAACTGCTGATCAGGGGGCTGCGGACGTCGGCGGTGCTGACATCGGAGAGAGGTCGGGGGCTGACGAGGGTGTCAACGCCGCTGGGGCGAGAGAAGAAGGTCGCCCAGATGTTGGGGAACCTATCCCCCATGAGGACATCCCAGGGGCGGACCCTGCAGCAGACCTGCTGGCTGCCTTCCCTGCCTACCGGCCTGCCGACCCCGAGGAGATGGACGACTCGGACGCGGAGGCGGTCGAGGAGAGCCGGATAACGCGCCGCAGGGGGTGGAAGTGCATCCAGTGCTTCCTCAAGCGACCCTCATCGGAGTGGATGGGGCGCATGGGATCGCTTCAAACCTGGCTGCGCTTCCTGTGTGCCGGGGGAGCTGATGCTCAACGCCTCCATCTGACGGTCCGTGATTTCATGGCCGAAAAGATGCGCGAGAGCCGCCGGCGTGCCGACATCGCACAAAGTCGGGACATGTCGGAGAGCACGCGGGTGCTCCTCGTGGCAGAGCAGGAAGTCCGGCGCCTTGAAGGGCAAGCGGCAGAGAAGGAGGCCTTCGTCGCAGCATGTACTGAGCTTTTGGAGCAACTATCGGCCCAACTGATCGACGCCCAGGTACAGCTGACGGAGGCGGGCCAACAGATGGTCACACTCCAAGTCGAGCGGGAGCGTGCATAGGCCAGGACCGACGAACTGCGTGCTACGACCGCCGACGAGGAGAGGGCACGCAGAGAGCGAGAAGCAGCTCTGGAGGCCGCCAGCCAAAGGTTAGCGGCGTTGGAAAGACTCATTCAGCACGCTAATCCCTAGGGGCTTTGTTTTTTGCCATTCCTAGAATATTTTGCTTCCGCTACTCAATATTTCGATCCATTTGTATGAACCAATATATTTATCTACATCTTTTGGCTTAACATGCTCAACCACAATTCATTGTCTCATGGGAGCGTTAACCAAGCTTCAGGCATTCATAACTGGGCCTGGATTTCTAAAGAAAAGAGGGAGTTCATTCCTAGGAAAGGAGACCTCAGACCTAATCAATGTATCATCCCCTCAACTCGTTCCGACACACGAGCGGGACAATGCTAGGGGCGTTGAGATTTTATCCGAACATAGGGAAATGAGAAAGGGTGAATCGCGTGTCCCGAATTCGGAAATCCACAACGGTCGGCCTTCCAGGAAATGCCCAAGACGGTAAGAGGACAATGGATCAATCGACCATACTACTGCAAAAGACGGACCGAAGGTCATCATTCATATTGCAGGAGGCGGATCACATGTCATCATCAATGCCGCTTTGGGGGTTCCTTCAGGCACAAGGGTAGAAATCCAGATCAACAGGGCATGCGAAGCGTGGGGCGAAGTGACGATTTGTTCGGACAGAATCCAACGCTCTCAAAATTGCACCACCGTGGGGAAAGCGTA
Organism: Viscum album; assembly: GCA_963277665.1. Lineage (NCBI taxonomy): Eukaryota > Viridiplantae > Streptophyta > Magnoliopsida > Santalales > Viscaceae > Viscum > Viscum album. The sequence goes on from OY728155.1 coordinate 18,722,749, forward strand.
TTAGGCGGATGCACTAATCTGGCCGTGAATCACCCCAATTCTCAGACAGCACCTCTTTAGCGAGGAAACCGTCGCTTCCCACCATTGCAATGGGGCATCCCGAGCTGAATCAGGGAGAATATCACAACTGCACCACTCTACCCGAAGTCAGGCCAGACGGCCGGCGACGAGGAGGGGCGGGACTTAGCGATCCCTGAGGCTGGACCCGAGTCGAAATGCCCGGGCGTTCCTACGTACTCCATCAGGCTGGAGATCAAGCCATACGTAGTTCTGAAGGTGCAGTTTAACAACATGCAGGACGTAGAACCCCATTTAGGGAGATCTTAGTTTAAGGTCATAGAGCTTGGACCATAGGGGTAGATCTTAGTTTAAGGTCTTAGAGCTCGGACCATAAGGGGAGAGATCTTAGTTTAAGGTCTTAGAGCTCGGACCATAAGGGGAGAGATCTTAGTTTAAGGTCTTAGAGCTCGGACCATAAGGGGAGAGATCTTAGTTTAAGGTTTTAGAGCTCGGACCATAAGGGGAGAGATCTTAGTTTAAGGTCTTAGAGCTCGGACCATAAGGGACCTCAAAGTACGCCACATCGTGGTCCTATCCCCTGGATATGCGAAGATGCACTGAGGGATAGTGTCAAGAGTGTCGAGGTTTCGCCTGGTCAGAACGGGAGGTGGAAAATGTGAATCATGCGGCCATTCACTCAAGGACTGGGGGCACCGGCGTAACGATATGGGAGTACTGCCGACCGTGGCGGAAAAGCAGCATCAATATCGCACTAACCGTTGATGGAAAGAGGCAGCAAACGAGCATCGACCGCTCAATCGCAGGATTCATATCGATTTGCTGCCCGAGGCCATTGGGGGCACCAGCCCGAGTCGGTGGGAGAACACTGAGGCATTGTGTCCGAACCGCTCACGGGGGCTCCACCCAGGGCGTAGGCGATGGGTCCGAATGAAAGGGAGCACAAAGCCTGAAAAGTTGAAGGAACCTGACCAAGCTGAACCTGACCCTCCTGGCAATAAACCAGAGTACTCTTGACACCTATGGACCACTGCAAGGGGTCGAGGGACACGCCTTGAGGGTGACCCGAAGGCGGCGGACTCCCTAGAGAAGGGGGGATCTTTAAGAGGTGGGGGGCTGGACCTGAAGTTTCAAACATCCGGGCGTTCCTACGTATCCCATAAGGATGAGAATCAAGCCACACGTAGTTCTTGAAGCGCGGCGCAACACAATCGGGCACCAGCGCGGGGAGGGGTGCGGGTCTGACCCTCGCACACAGAAGAAGCGGCATTTGATATTTCTTGTTTGTCCTTAAAGGTGGATGGTTTTTCTTTGTGCAGCGACAAACCTGTGGTTAAGAAATCCCTGGCGTCGCTACAATAATCAAGCCATGGAAGGCATTGATGAATGGAGTGGTTATTAACCAGCACCCAACGTGAGTGTCCCCTGAGGATAACATCACGATGCAGTGCCGTTTCTCGTCGGGTGGCCAAGACGATCACAGTTTACGGTCGTGTGGTAGGACCAGACAACACAGTTTAAGGTCGTGTGGTTTGGACCATGGAGGAATCCGCTTATTGCGATATGGCGGATTCAACGGAGGTGGGAACATACCCAGCCCTGCGGTCACGCACGATTCCAGGAGAAGGGTCTTGGGATAGGGGCCTACATATGTCCATCACCCGAGGGGCAGAGATGCTAGCCTCCAGCTATGCTGGGCCCAGAACGCAATTGCTCGGGCGACTCCTTCCTCCTTATGGGGATGAGGGTCCAGCTACGCATGGCCCTTAGGGAGGACATCCGCATATATCCTTGGTGCTCAGATCGTGGGAGCCTCAAAAGACACCATTACCCTGGTTGGCCTGCCTAACATGTAGAGGTGTACTGAAGGTCAGTATGAAGAGAGTGTCGAGATTCCACTACAACGCACAATGGCGGAGTGTGATGAGGACTGCGCAACCAATGTTCAGAGCCTGAAAGAGACGACATGGCGATCAAGGATGTTGCTGACCATGTTCGCAACACAACACCCGATCGCGTCAGCCTAGGATGAGGCAAGCAAACGAGCATCAACCGCTCAAGCGCAGGATTCATATCGATTTGCGGCCCAGGACCCACCGGTAAATCGACCCGGAGCAGTAGGAGAGCACTGGGGCATCGTACCCAAACCGCTAACGAGGATCCCTTTGAGTGAAGGTTCAAACAAGAGGAAGCGTGAGGCCCGACAAGCAACACAGGACTTGTCGGGATTGAATCCGACACTACGGGTCATAGACCGGAGTACCCAAAACATGTTAACAGATCACCGGAAAGGGTCGGAGGACTTACCCTGAGAGCAACCAAAAGACGGCAGATCTCCGTGATCAACCAAGAGACGGGGCTGGACCTGAAACACAAGCGTCCAGGCGGTCCTACGTATCCCATAAGGATGGGAATCAAGCCGTACGTAGTTCTTGAGAGGCAGTTTAACGTCATGCAGGACGATGATGGGTGTGAGGTAGTCCCACACACGGGGGAGGCGTACGGCGCGGCTAGTAGACCAATGTGAATGAGGACATAATCCCCCGCTCACGCCACACGCCTCGCACAAAAAGGAGGGGGACTTGGGCCAGAGGCCCAACGCGGGATAGATTCCAGGGAAATGGGGCTGGGCCCGAAACATGAATGTTCAGGCAGTCCTACGTATCCCATAAGGATGGGAATCAAGCCGTACGTAGTTCTTGAAGTGCAGTTTAACGTCATGCGGGACGAAAAAAGAAAGGGGGAAGCGGAAGGCATCCCCAAACGTGGGGGGGCGTACAGCGTGGCGAGCAAACCGACGTGAATGAGGGAATAGCCCCGCGTTCACACCATACACCGCATACCCGGAGGCACTTGGGCCGAAGGCCCGAGATGGGACGGAAATTCCCGAAGGATGGGGCTGGGCCTGAAACATGAATGTTCAGGCGGTCCTACGTATCCCATAAGGATGGGAATCAAGCCGCACGTAGTTCTTGAAGTGCAATTTAACGTCATGCTGGACGAAAAAAGAAAGGGGGAAGCGGAAGGCATCCCCAAACGTGGGGGGGGGGGGCGTACAGCGTGGCGAGAAAACCGACGTGAATGAGGGCATAGCCCCGCGTTCACACCATACACCGCATACCCGGAGGCACTTGGGCCAAAGGCCCGAGATGGGACGGAAATTCCCGAAGGATGGGGCTGGGCCTGAAACATGAATGTTCAGGCGGTCCTACGTATCCCATAAGGATGGGAATCAAGCCGCACGTAGTTCTTGAAGTGCAGTTTAACGTCATGCTGGACGAGGGAAAGGAGATCTTAGTTTAAAGTCATAGAGCTCGGACCATAAGAACCTCACGCACGCCACTTCGCGGTCCTATCCCCTGGATATGCGAAGATGCACTGAGGGATAGTGTCAAGAGCGTCGAGATTTTGCCTGGTCAGAATGGGAGGTGGAAAGATTGTGAATCATGCGGCCATTCACTCGAGGACTGGGGGCACCGGCGTGACGATATGGGAGTACTGCCGACCGTGGCGGAAAAGCAGCATCAATATCGCACTGACCATTGATGGAATGAGGCAGCAAACGAGCATCAACCGCTCAAGCGCAGGATTCATATCGACTTGCTGCCCAAAGCCCTTGGGGGCACCAGCCCGAGTCGGTGGGAGGGCACTGGGGCATTGTATCCAGACCGCTCACGGGGGTCCCACCCAGGGCGTAGGTGATGGGTCCGAATGAAATGGAGCATGAAGCCTGAAAGGTGGAAGGAACCTGACCAAGCAGAACCTGACGCTCCTGGCAATAAACCAGAGTACTCTTGACACCGGTGGACCACTGTAAGGGGTCGAGGGACACGCCTTGAGGGTGACCCGAAGGCGGCGGATTCCCAAGAGAAGGGGGAATCTTTAAGAGGTGGGGGCTGGACCCGAAGCTTCAAACATCCGGGCGTTCCTACGTATCCCATAAGGATGGGAATCAAGCCACACGTAGTTCTTGAAGCGTGGTTTAGCGTCGTGCAGGACGAATGCTGAACAGTTTAATGTCTTGTAGCGTGGACGAATGCTAAACAGTTTAATGTCTTGTAGCTTGGACGAGGTGCAGTTTAGCGTCATGCAGGACGAAACACTTGGCAGTTTAACGTCTTGTAGTGCGGACGATATGCTAGGCAGTTTAACGTCTTGCAGCGCGGACGAGGTGCAGTTTAGCGTCATGCAGGACGAAACACTTGGCAGTTTAACGTCTTGCAACGCGAACGTGGTATAGTTTAACGTCATGTTGGACGAATGCTGAACAGTTTAACGTCTTGTAGCTTGGACGATACGCTAGGCAGTTTAACGTCTTGCAGCGCGGACGTTATGCTAGGTAGTTTAACGTCTTGCAGCACGGACGAATTGCACTCAGGCAAAGTACTGCTTGAGGAACCTAGCGTTAGTGGGAGGAGTGACACGCTCACCATTCATAGTTGCTAGGGAGTACGTGCCATTGGGATAGACATTGTGGACGACAAAAGGTCCCTCCCACTTGGGCTCCAACTTGGGCGGCTTCCTGCCGGGGATCATTGGTGCTCTCAGGGCTAATACTAGGTCACCCTGCAGGAAGGAGCGGAGGAGAACCTTCTTATTGAAAGCTCGAGCCATCCTGCTCTGATGCCTCTCCAAGTTGTGCAAAGCGCGAAGTCTATTCTCATCCAGTGCTTCCAACTCGACTAGACGGGCTTCAGCAGCTCTGTCCGGCGCTTGCTGGTCGTAGACCGCGGTGCGCAAGGACGGTAACTGGATCTCGATGGGCAGGACGGCCTCAGCTCCATACACCAGGGAATAAGGGTTCATCTGGGTGGAATTGCGAGTCGTCGTCCGATAATCCCAGAGGGCATTGGGGAGCTTTTCCGGCCAACTCTTCTTGTTCTGACCAACCATCTTTTGCAGAATGTTAGAGAGGGTCTTGTTAAACGCCTCAATCTGTCCATTCGCCTGCGCATGATAGCGAGATGTATGATTCGAGCGAATGTTGTACTTGGCGTACAACTTCTTCAACTCGGCTACTCGGAAATTGGCTCCGTTATCCGTGAGGATAGCGTGAGGCACTCCAAATCGATAAATGATGTTGGAAGTCACGAAGTCAGCGATCGAACAGGATTTGACCTCTCTGAGCGGAATCGCATCTGCCCATTTGGAGAAGAAGTCCGTAGCGGTCAGAATGAACCGGCACTGGCAAGCCGTCGCCGGTGGGTAAGGTCCCACAACGTCCATCCCCCAGACTGCAAAGGGCCAAGAATACCTGGTGGTATGGAGAGGCTCCGGCGGCCGATGCACAAAGTTTGCATGAACCTGGCACGCATGGCACCTCCTGGCATACTCGATGCAGTCATGGATCATGGAGGGCCAGAAGTATCCCAACCTCCGAATCTGGTGGGACAGCTTCGGCCCAGTCTGATGGGCACCGCATGAACCAGCATGAACCTCTTGCATGACTCGTGGGATCTCAACTCCCTGAAGGCAACGGAGGAGAACACCATCAAATCCGCGTCTATAGAGGATCTGCTCCAGGCCGGGACTGCTCTGGAGGACAAACTGCGATGCGCGGCGTCGAACTCGCTCGCGCTCGGCTCGATCCGATGGGAGAATGCCATGTTGGAGGTACTCAACCAAAGGCGTCCTCCAATCAGGGGCTGGTTCGACTGCCATATCTGGGGTACTCGGGGCTCCGGGCATAGGGGCAACCGTGGTGAGATTACTTACCGACGGGCCGCGATCTCCCTCCGGGATAACGGGAGCGATGAGCCTGCGGTGCGTCACGCGGATGATCAGGTTATCCTGTTCAGGCTCTGCAAGTGACGCAGCAAGGCTGGCCAGAGCATCTGCTCGACCGTTCTGCGACCGGGGAATATGGACAATTTCTGGCCGAGAAGGGAACTGGGCCATCAGAAGGAGGGTGCACTCCAACAATGGCACAAGTTCCGGCTTCCTGACAACATAGTCGCCATTGATCTGCTTAACGACCAGCTCGGAGTCCCCTTTCACACACAAATGGGGCATGTCGATCTCGAGAGCTAACTCGAGGCCGGTGATGAGGGCATGGTATTCCGCCTCATTGTTGGTACAGCCCTCTGACAACAGGAAAGAGTATGGCAGCATGGCTCGCTCCGGGGTAATGAAGACGATACCCAAGCCCACTCTGTTGAGCTTAGGATTATCGAGTCTTCTACCGGTGGGGCTCCGGGAGGCACCATCAAAGTGCATCTGCCAGCATGGATCAGCTTGATCGACCGAGAGAATGGCCTCATCAGGAAAGCCTAGATCCAGCGGCTGATCCATGGAGGTCGGGTGAGCTGCCAGAAATTCTGCCAATGCTTCCCCTTTGATGGCCTTCTGAGACACATACCTGATGTCGAACTGCTGGAGAATCACAGCCCACCGCGCTAGACGGCCAGTCAACATAGGCCGGCTCAGGATATATTTCAACGGGTCTACCCAAGAAACCAACTGTACCTCATGGTGCTGCAAGTAGTGTCGTAATTTCTGTACGGCAAATACGAGCGCCAGGCAGCTCTTCTCGATGGGGGAATACCTAACTTCCGCATCGAGGAGCATGCGACTGAGGTAATAGAGGCTATTCTCTGTTCCCTCGTTGTTCTTCTGGGCGAGAAGGGCACCCAGGGACCGTTCCAGGGCGGTCACATAGAGGACCAGCGGCTTCCCGGATACAGGCGGCATCAGAACCGGAGGTTGAAGCAAGTACTGCTTGATTTCCTCGAAGGCGGTCTGACACTCTTTATCCCATACATAGGTGGCACCTTTCTTCATGAGCCGAGAAAAGGGCTTACACTTGCCGGCCAGATTCGCGATGAATCGGCGTATATAGGCTAAGTGGCCTTGGAACCCTTGCAGTTCCCGGATGTTACCTGGGGGAGGCATCTGGCTAATCGCCCTGATCTTCTCTGGATCGACCTCAATACCCCTGTATCTTACCACAAATCCAAGGAACTTTCCGGAGGTGACCCCGAAGGCACACTTCAACGGGTTCATCTTCAGGCAGCGAGACCGGAGGAAGCCGAACACTTTCTCAAGATCTTTGACATGGTCCTGACGCTGGTGCGATTTGACCACCAAGTCGTCGACGTAGCATTCCACCAGTGTGCCGAGGATTGGCTTGAATATGCGGTGCATCGCCCGTTGATAGGTGGCACCTGCATTCTTCAGGCCGAAGGGCATGACCCAGTAACAAAAGATACCTTGGGGGGCCCTGAAGGCAGTGAACTCCTCATCCTCAGGGGCCATCCGGATTTGGTTGTATCCGGAGTATCCATCCATAAAGGAGAGGGCTTGGAACCATGCCGTGGCTTCAATCAACAGCTCTGTCACTGGGAGGGGAAAATCATCCTTCGGACAGTGGCGGTTGAGATCGCGGAAGTCGATATAGACTCTGATCTGCCCGTTCTTCTTCCTGACCGGCACAATGTTGGCCAGCCATTTGGGGTACTAGACTTCCCTCACGAAGTTGGCCTTGATAAGCTTGTCAACTTCGGCCTCAACCATGGCACCGTGGGATGGGTGCATCTTCCTGGGAGGCTGCTTGAACCCGCGATGGTTCACCGGGAGACCAAGGCGGTGGACGGCTACCTGAGGATCTAGCCCCGGCATCTCGTCATAGCCCCAAGCGAACACATCACGGTGCTTCCTGAGAAAGTCCACATACTGCTGCCGCTCCTCAGAGGGTATGGCGGCACTGACCAATGTGGGTCGTGGGGGGGGGGGGAACCCAGGCCATCGACGTCGTGAGACGGAGTGCCCGATTTCCCTTCCCCAGCCCCTGGCGGGTTCCGTGCCCCGGTGTTGAATGCTCGGTCGAGCAGCATGCTGGTCTTCCAACACCTCTGAAAGCCATCGGTCTTCGTATCGAGGAGAAGAGATTCACGTCGGGTTCACCATTTTTCTGTTTCGGTGCGGATGTGCGTCGGGTTTCTGTTCCGGCGCTGTTCCGCCAGGACGCGTTCGCGCGTGCACCCATTGACCCGAGGGGATGGGCGCGCGCGGCTTGTGGTCCCGCAGTCCCACTTTCCAAAGGCGGGCGGCATCCGTCCCTTATTCAGGGGCGTCTGCTCCTTGATCGAAACCGGGATGATGGGATGTCGGCTCCTCCTTCCTTGGACGTCTCTTCGGAACTCGTTGCCTAATCCGGGTCTCCCTCATAGATTTAAGACGTGCTCGTGAATCTCGTTCCCGGCGCCATATCTTCATGGACACCGGTTAATTACGCTGCTTCCGCCCGGACGCTCCAAGGAGTCTGGTCGGGGCAGCAACCTGCGGTGAGGAAACCGGGTGGCTCTGGGCATTGGGGGTGTGCCTTAACACTGCGGCTCTGCATGTCTATCTTCCGTCCCTAATAGGGCTTCTCGAAGGCATGATGGCCTGAGGCATCCCGCACTGGGTGCGGGGAACTGCGTCACCTGAGGTTTTCCTCAGCTTCCCATGTTTAACACGGGGTATGCCGCGAGTTTAACGTCCACCAGGGACGGCATCGGACTGATCAACACAAGGAGTGGATCAGATGACAGAACCCCTTGCGGGGAACCTCCGACGCTGGGGCCAGCACATGGGCGGCTTCCCGAGTGAAGTAGAGTGGAGTGAAGTGTCATGACCCCACCGGGATGTGGCGGCCCGGGTAAGGATCAGGGTGGATGATGGAGTGAAGAGCTTGGACCCCGTAGGGGCTTCCTACGTACCGCACGTTAGCACGGATCAAAGTCAGCGTAGTTCGAATATACAGTTTAACGTCATGCTGGACGATGGCAAGCCGACTCACGAAGAGGTCGAGGCCGCCGGGCGAAGGATTGAACCGAACCACCTCGCACAGAGGGGGATGGAACGGCCGGGTGGATCACAGTTTCACGTCATGCTGGACGTTGGCGAGCCGACTCACGAGGAGATCGAGGCCGCCGGGCGGAGGATTGAACCGAACCACCTCGCACAGAGGGGGATGGAACGACCGGGTGGATCACAGTTTCACGTCATGCTGGACGTTGGCGAGCCGACTCACGAGGAGATCGAGGCTGCCGGGTGGAGGATTGAACCGAACCACCTCGCACAGAGGGGGATGGAACGGCCGGGTGGATCACAGTTTCACGTCATGCTGGACGTTGGCGAGCCGACTCACGCGGAGATCGAGGCTGTCGGGCGGAGGATTGAACCGAACCACCTCGCACAGAGGGGGATGGAATGGCCGGGTGGATCACAGTTTCACGTCATGCTGAACGATAAAAGGAGAAATAGAAAAAGGAGGCAGTGGGGAAGCACAATGGAGATACACACGTGCAGTCTCCCACAGGGGCGGATTCATAGGTGAATCGACGCAAGCGTGAACCCAGGAGGGGTCCACTGATGGACGAACCGACGTGAATACGACCGGGACGACCAGGTGGTGGGCTTGAACCTCAGAGAGGCTTCCTACGTACCCTGTTTAGGAGACAGGGATCAAAGTCCACGTAGTTCATTCTGTCAGGACTTACGCACTGAGGCAGCCCGGATGCGGCAAACCTCAGTTGGAGAGGGACTTGGGCCGAAAGTAGGAGACACCTCGATCCCAGTCACACCCTCTACTGGCCTCGGCAGTGGGGAAGCGCAATGGAGATACACATGTGCAGCCCCCCACAAGAAACTAGGGGTTTGTAATACCCTACCCCCGTGGGGAAAGGCCGCTCCAATTAAATCGTCCCTAAAGAGGGGCAATCCCGACATCCCTGCAGAGACGAGCGGGTGGGGGCCACATCCAAACCGGGGGGGGACCCTGCGTGCGAGGCACGGGATCGGGTGATGCGGACGGTTTAACGTCTTGCCGGACGAAGTACAGTTTAACGTCGTGTGTTGAGGACGAAGCGGACGGTTTAACGTCTTTCCGGACGAAGTACAGTTTAACGTCGTGTGTTGAGGACGAAGCGGACGGTTTAACGTCTTGCCGGACGAAGTACAGTTTAACGTCGTGTGTTGAGGACGAAGTTTCTTGGCAGTTTAATGTCTTACAGCGCGGACATTGGGGGCTAGGCAGTTTAGCGTCATGCAGCTTGGACGTGGTGCAGTTTAACGTCATGCAGGACGAATGCTGTACAGTTTAACGTCTTGTAGCTCGGACGTATGCTGAACAGTTTAACGTCTTGTAGCTTGGACGAAGGTTGCCGTCGATGGGTCCATGTCACTTCGCGCGAGCCTGGAGGACCGCACGGGAAGACAACGCACGATGCGGGCACCCAGGATGAAGATCGTCGGGTGCCACGCAGGCGGGTACCCTCAGGGGGTCAAAGGGGGCGACCCAGGCGGTTTTCGCGCAAAAGAGGAGCTTTGCGCGCAATACCGCGGGTCGGCGCGCAAATGGGCAGGCTGGCGCGCAATTGAGCCAGCACTTTGCGCGCGGAAGATAGAGATTGCGCGCACCGGGCTTCGGATAGCGCGCGGGGGCAACGGCTCATTCTTTAATGAATGGCCACTTAAAAAAGGGGAGGGTGCGCGCAATCGGGCCGGATTGTGCGCACCCCGGGGGCAATTGCGCGCAAGAGGCTTCTTTTGCGCGCGAAGGCCTTAGGGTGAAGAATTATTCAAAGGAAAGGAGCCCAAGGGATTGCGCGCGAAGGCGAACCCCGAGGCTTTCTTGCGCGAAAGAAAGGAGGTTACCTGAAGATCGGCATTGCGCGTGGAAGGGGTTGGATTGCGCGCACGAGAGACCTTTCGAATTCTGGAAACCTTTAAAATGTCGGGGGTCGCCTTATATTTATAGGCAACCCCGGGCGCGGAATCCGGTTCTCGGGCGCAGAATTCTCTTCGCGGGCGCAGAATCGGGCCCGGCGCGCAGGGGAGTCGCGCGGGCCACTGGCGCGCAAAATTTTGCGCCGGCCCAGCACATTGTGCGCATCCCGGAAGGTTTGCGCGTGGCTCATCAACTTTGCGCGCGGGCCTCCAAAATTCAGCGCAAGGCCTCCGGGCCCTCCGAAACATGCTTCCGACTCCAAATATGACCTCGCTTCCCGCATCCGGAGCTTCGTTTGGGAACAACGGACTTTTCCGGCGTCTACATGTACCATCTGAGGTTTTCCTCAGCTTCCCATGTTTAACACGGGGTATGCCGCGAGTTTAACGTCTTGTGGAGACGGATCGGACTGATCGAAACAATGAGAGTGGATCAAATTGAAGGACCCCCTAGGGGGAACACCGATGTTGGGGCCAGCATGTGGGCAGGTTCTCAGATACTATGGAGTGGGGTGGAGTGGCATGATCTCACTGGGATGTGGCGGTCTGGGTAAGGATCAGGATGGATGATGGAGTGATGGGCTTGAACCTCTCGGAGGCTTCCTACGTATCCCCATGGCAGGGAATCAATGTCCGGGTAGTTCGGTGATACGGTGGGACACCTGAAAAGGCGACCCATGAGAATGGACGCTTGTATTGGAGCTTGGAGGAAGTAAGATCTCCGGGCTAGGGCATGAGCTTCCCGAGGCACGTGGGCTTGAGGGGGGAAGTCAGGATGAGACGTGGATGTGAGGCATGGGGCTTATGCTCTGAGAGGGCCAAAGAGGGGGAATACAGTTTAACGTCATGCGGGACGAGATACAGTTTAACGTCATGCGGGATGAGGGATCTGGGGATTATGCTCTGAGGCGGCCCATGGTGGATATGGGGCTTACGCTCTGAGGCGGCCCCTGGTGGATATGGGGATTACGCTCTAAGGCGGCCCCTGGTGGATATTGGGCTTACGCTCTGAGGTGGACCATGGTGGATATGGGGATTATTCTCTAAGGCGGCCCATGGTGGATATGGGGCTTACGCTCTGAGGTGGCCCATGGTGCATATGGGGCTTACGCTCTGAGGTGGACCATGGTGGATATGGGGCTTACGCTCTGAGGCGGCCCATGGTGGATATGGGGCTTATGCTCAGAGGCGGCCCATGGTGGGTATGGGGCATACGCTATGAGGCCACCCATGGTGGATATGGGGCTTACACTCTGAGGTGGCCCATGGTGGAGAGGTCGGAACATCCGGGTGGGGGGCTTGAACCTCGTGGAGGCTTCCTACGTACCATGATTTATCATGGATCAAAGTCCACGTAGTTCGCTGGCATGAGGCTTAGGCTCTGAGGCGGACCATGGGAGGAAGTCGGGGTCGATGCGTGCTCTAATCCCACGTGATTCATGATCGGTGTGAGAAACAAGAGGCAGCAGGGACCAGACGATCTTGTCTCGAAGGGTGCGTCTGTGAGAAGCGGAATGGGGCTTACGCATTGAGCGGCCCAAAGAGGAAATAGGGGCTTACCCATGGTTAGCAGCCCGAAGAGGAAACAGGGGCTTACACATGGTTAGTGGCCCTAGGTGCTGGGGCTTACTCCAGAGTGGAGGCCCATGGTGCGACAAAGAGTAGTGGGAAAGGGACTCCACCGGCCTTGGTAGGGGGTGAGTACGGAGGTTCATGGGCGCAACCTTACATAAGAGAGGCTAGGGGCTTACGCTGTGAGGAAACCCTTCCCCCGTGGACAAACGCCACTCCGACAAGGAGGATCTCATTCCATGCGAGGAAGAATCCATTCCCGTTGAGACAAGTGGGCGTAAAAAATGTCCGAGATGGGGGGACCCTGCGTGTGAAGCACGAGGTCGGACCACAGTTTAACGTCATCTGTTAAGAACGAGGTGCTTAGCAGTTTAACATCCTGCAGCTTGGACGAGGTGGGTTCGCTCCACACCCCTAGGGCTTACAGGCCCAATGCCCTCTACCCCTTGTGGGAGGGAAGGCATCGGCAAGGCCGTAATGAAGGGGGGCCGCAAGGCGAACCATTGGGGGGTCCACGTTAGTGTGGCTATGCGAAGAAGAAATATCTGTTAGCGTGCCTATGTGGAGAAGCAAAAGGAAAAGCAACACAACGGGAAACACTACCCAAGGGACCTTGAGGTTACTTCGTACGAGCCTGGAAGGCCGTACGGCAAAACAACGCATGGCGCGCATGCCCGATAGAAAAGACATTAGGTGTCGGCGCGGAAAGGCAGCCAAGGGGCGTCAAGGTAAAGGGGTCCTGGGTGTTGCACGCAAAAGAAAGGTTTGCGCACAAAACACCGGGATGGCGCATAATAGGGCCAGAGTATTGCACGGTTTGGTGATGGTGCGCAAAGTATTGTGCGCGTAGAAGGTTATTGCGCGCAAGGGACAACGATCGTGCACAAGGGAAGTACCCGGAGGAGGAGGAAAATTCACTTAAGACGGTGGAGTTGTGCGCAAAGGCGAACCCTGGGGAAAGGTTGCGCGAAAAGGGGGATTACCTGGAAGTCATATTGCGCGCGGGGGGAGTTGAATTGCGCACCTGAGAGCTGATCCAAATTCCTCAACCCCCAAACCGTCGGGGGTCGCCTTCTATTTATAGGAACCCACCAGTGCGGAATCCCAGCGGCGCGCGAAAGTTTCCGCGACAGGAACCGTCGGTGCACAAAGCTTCACCGCGCGGAACCGGGGCGCGCAAAATTGTGCGCACCAACAGCTCGATTATGTGAATCCCAGGAATGCTTTGCGCGCACATCTTTATTGCGTGCAAGGCCTCCTTTATTTCTCACACCACTTCCTGGGCCTCTGGACCGGGCCTCTAATTCTGAATATGACTTTTCTTTGCCATTTCAAAACTTTCTCTAGGAGTTACAATCTTTTTCGGTGTCTACAACGGTACAAAAAGCATAAGCACAACAATCTTAACCCTCTAATTTGTGGGTGTCAGAAGATTCTTGAAGATTTTCTATAATGACTCAGTCCACAACTCAGCTAATTGGGGTTACCCTTCACCAGTAAACTCAGATTAATATTGAACCTGAAACTCTCTTATTAGCTCAGACATCAAAGGAATGGAATGAATAGTCTTCGTTTACATGGATCACATGAACCTCCTGAATCTATCATGAAGTGGAACTTTCATGTGATCCAAGGATATGTAGGAATTTCATGTTCATATTCATTAAGAGTGTGATGATTTCCACTATGCTGATGCTCTAATAGAATATGATGTGGAGGCATTTTATCTACAAGACAAACACACACCTTAGAGAACTATCTTGCAACAAGGTCAACCTAAAAGGTGAAATCAATAAAAAACTACTAACTATTGGTCTCTCTTGACATGGCTTACAGGTGTTTTAGAAATACATGAAAACTCATTTCATTCAACCAGTAAAATGTATATTTTATGTCAAATATTAACATGCATGTATATATCACATGAAAAATTAGATATTCCCCTATTAGGATCAATTCATCTTAATATATCTCTATCTACCTTTTATGATGCATATATTTTTATGTCACACCATACCAAGACACAAGTACAAATATTAAGAGTCAATAACTCCATTAAATAGTAATTTTACTCAACTTTTGAATCACCCAAGGTGAAATAACATTAACTTTAACAGGAACACAACCCTAACAACAATCCCATCCCTCAGTATGAAGGTTCCGGGAACAGCGGAAGCGCGTGGGGGGATGTGCCCACTTGGCTTTTTTTCATTAACAATGATCAATCCGAGATCAATACAACGATAAACGCCAGTCTCCATGGGTCGAATCATAGAAGTAGACAAAGAAGAGGAAAGTCTCAGAACCACAATGTAGGATCGTTATAGGTTGATTATAATTAATTTAATCAATTGAAAAGAGGTACCTTTTGGTGTTCTTTCTTCATTGATATTATGGATCACATTTTTATGTGATTCGTCATTGCGTCAAAGAAGCCAAGTGTAGACTTCCTCTAACGGTGATCCACATGTGCACCTCATATCTTTGGAGGTCGCCAAAGGAGTCTCCAGGTGCTTGCATGGAGAATCCTTTTCTTGTGTTGTCCACCTTAGATCGTCTTGATCCGATGGAAGAGGATCTCTCTCAGTCTTTAGAGCGTTCTTGGAGGAAGAGGTTCGTTCGGACTTGAATGAATTCTCCAGAATTATTGTGCACAAAGATTCTCTTGTCTTAGGAAAAGAGTTGGGGTTGTGTGGATATTTATAATCGGGATTGTGGTTGTAGAGTTATGACAATAAATAAACATGTTACGCATTTTATTTATTTCATTAACTCCCTTTTGAAAACCCTATGTCGAGTCATTAATTCCTTGATGTGTGCCCACACTGATTATAATAAATATCTTTTAATAAAACTATATTTTCTCTAAATCCTGACTGGATAAACTACACAACATGTGTTAATAAATACATGACGTGTACTTGTTTTTAATTGAAAACTACACGGCGTGTACATTCAATGTACACAGTGTATATATCTTGTTTCAATTTATTCATTTCCTTTCCAAAATAAAAACTACACGACGTGTACTTGTTTTCCAAATAAAACAACACGGTGTGTAATCATTGACACATGGTGTGTACTTGTTTTATTTTATTCTTCCTCCAACATTAAAATGATTTAGGATTCCTTGAATAATTATTAAACCACTTACAGGAATAATCTTTATTCTACTTGAGATACTTGAATACACTTAGTGTGTGACCCTCTAGGCCCATTTCTCGTTGGCATTAGGCGAGATTGCCTAAAGTCCAAGATTACTGTCTAGCAACATGTCAAGGCACGCAAGAGAAATAAGTTGATGGTGTATTGACGTATCACCTCATACGAACGCTTTACTATGTAATTTAATCCCTTTTTTTAATATCTCATCAAGCAGTTTTCATGGTAGTTTCATAAACCTATATGCTTGATCTGTCATTCTTTGACTTCCAGAAATGATGTCATCGTTAAACCATGGCCATAGAATTTGTTTGACAGTTCTATTTCAATCAAAGGGCCCCATATATCTACTTCCATAAATATGGAAGGGACAAATACTTCCTCAACTTATCCATTAATAACATGTCATTCATGACGCACCCAACGTACTCTACTTCCTGCCAACTGTCTTCGTGATTGTTTTCATCAGAAAATCTAAGTGCGTGAGTCCTGATATGAGTTAATGATAATCTTCCAGTCTAAGGACCATTATACACCATTGCAGATAGTAATGTCTGATGACACCAAGACAAGCAGAATTACTACTGGCGGGTCTGTTCTCATAATCTCACATCTCAAAGATGACCAAGTGCGAACTCTATGAGATAGAGTCTCGTCTTCTTACGAGTACTCACACATGACTCTATGTATACTATCTGTCCGGTCATAGTATATCATCCAACCACGTAACTTTATTTAAAAATATTGTTATAACATTTCAAGGTTCTCATCATAGCAGGGATCTTCCATGACCTTATTAATGCAACAAATATTCTAGGACATTATTATATTATAGTCATGTAGAACAATGAACAATATATAATAAGTGAACGTGAAAGTAATCAAAGTACTAAAAAGATGGTTCTCAGGACTGTAACCCTTAAAAACTCCCACTTGGACTAGAGCCAACTACTGCCTATAAATTTTAGTCCGCAAGACCTCACATGATGATCATGTTTCTACTGAGTCAAGGCTTTAGTCAAGGGGTCCGCCACATTGTCTCCTGTGTAAATACTTCTCACTCCAACTTCACCTCTCTGAGAAAAATCTCTCAAGAGATGATACTTCCAAAGTTTGTGCTTTGTCCACTGATGTGACCTTGGCTCCTTTTCAAGTTCCACCATTGTAGTATTATCACAATTGATTGTGATAAGATCTTTACTGATCTGTACCACATCGATCTCTTGTACGATGACTCTCATCCATACTGCTTCTTTAGCTTCCTCAGAAGTTGTGATATACTCTGACTATACTGTAGAATCTGCCACCACACTTTGATTTGAGCTCATCCAGCTCACTGCACCTCCATTCAAACTGAAGATGTGTCCAGGCTGCGACTTCATGTGATCTTGATCAGTCTGGAAACTAACATCTACATGTCCTTTGATGAATAGTTCCTCATCTCCTCCGTAAACCAGGAACATATCCTTAGTACGCCTTAGATACTTAAGGATAGTCTTGACTGTTCTCCCATGGAGGTCTCCTGGATCAGCTTGATATCTGCCAAACGCACTTAATGTGTAAGCAACATCTAGCCCCGTATATAGCATAACATACATGATTGATCCAATCGCAGATGCGTAAGGGATCCTTGCCATTCTATTTATTTCCTCATATGTCTGAGGACACATTTTCTTGGAAAGTTGAATGCCATGTGACATTGACAACAATCCCCTCTTGGACTGTTCCATACTGAATCTCTTCAGTATCTTGTCAATGTATGTACTTTGACTCAGGCCTAGAATTATCTTGGATCTATCATGATAGATCTTGATCCCAAGAATATATGTTGCCTCACCCAAGTGTCTCATGGAGAAGCATTTATCTAACCATGCCATAACTAACTGTAAGACAGGTACTTCGTTTCCAATTAGTAATATGTCATCAACATATAATATTAGGAAAACGATTGTACTTCCACTAAACCTCTTGTAGACACAAGGCCCATATTCATTCTTAACAAAGCCAAATTCCATTACAACTTCATCAAATAAAATGTTCCATGACCTTGATGCATGCCTTAATCCATAAATGGATTTCTGCAACTTTCATACCTTGTTGGCATCCTTTGGATTCAAAAACCCTTCAGGTTGTGTCATGTATACATCTTCCTGGATGTTCCCGTTAAGGAATGATATTTTTTCATCCAGTTGAAATATTTCATAGTAATGGTAAGCGGTAATGAACAATAAGATTCTGATGGATTTCAGCATCGCAACTTGTGAAAAGGTTTCATCAGAGTCAATTCCTTGACGCTGTCTAAAACCTTTGGCAACCTGTCGTGCCTTATAGGTGTTGACTTGCCCCTCCATGTCTAGTTTCTTCTTGAATACCTATATATTACCAATAGTCTTTACATCAACTGGAGGATCTACCAAAATCTAGACTTGGTTTTGGTACATGGAATCCATTTCAGAATTCATGGCTTCTTGCCACTTGGCAACGTTTGTGCCTTCAACTGCTTCCTTGTAGGTAAGAGGATCATCATTGTCAACTAATAATGAGTCACCATCCTCAGTGAAAAGAAAACCATATCATTCTGTTTCTCTCACCTCTCTCATACTCCAACATAGTTCTTGTGTCTATGGAACAGATTGTTATTCCACGAGGCTTTGTGGAATCTGTTCTTGTATCAACTCTTGTGTATCTTGAGCCTCGACTTCATCAAATTCTATCTCATTCCCACTACATCTTTTGGAGATGTGCACTCTCTAAAAGAATATGGTGTGTCTTTCCACTAAAACCTTTTTTTCTAGGTGGTTTTATAGGTAATATCCCCTTGTTTCCTTGGGATATCCAATAAAGATACACTTTGTTCCTCGGGGTACAAGTTTGTTACTTAAAGAGGCCTTAACAAATGATTCGCTACCCCACACATAAAATTCGATAACATGGATTTGCGTCCACTCCATAACTTGTATGGAATACCATTTATCGATTTAGTTGGTACTTGGTTTTGTAAGCGTGTTACTGTTTGTAATGGATATCCCCAAAAGGATAATGGAAGACTCACATGACTCATCATTGATCTCACCATGTCCAAGAGAGTGTGGTTCCTCCTTTCACTTACACCATTCCAGTGAGGTGTATAAGGAGGAGGGATTTGAGATAGAATCCCAAACTCCCGTAAGAAATAAATTAGGACCTGATTAAGATATTCTCCTCCTCTGTATGAGCGGAGTTTCTTAATATTATTACGAAGCTGGTTATCAACTTCATTCATGTATTCTTTGAACCGATCAAAAGAATCTGACTTATACCTCATTAAGTAAATATATCCATATATACAAAAATCATCAGTAAAAGTTAATAAGTACGATAACCCACTACTTTCTTCAACTGGAAATGGTCCACACACATCTGTGTGAACTAATACTATAAGGTCTTTAGCCCTTTCACCTTTCCCACTAAATGGGGCTTTGGTCATTTTTCCTTGTAGACACGCATGACATACAACAAGTGGTTTTAGTTTGAAAGAATCTAAATACTCATCTTGATGTAATTTTTTCAAACGTTTCTCATTGACATGACCTATCCGGTGATTCCAAAGTGGGGTGTGGTATGAGTCATGTGAATTAACATTGTCATCGATTTCCATTACTTGGTTTGTGTAGTCTAACACATAAAGGTCATTATATAAATGTGCCCTACCAAAAAAAATTCTATCATTATAAAAGTAGCAACATCCACTTACAAACATGAAGATGAATCCATCAGTATCTAATCTGGATACTGAAATAATGTTTTTGGTTACAGAGGGTACATAATAACATCCTTCCAAAACAAAGACCATCCCATAAGGCAATGTAAGATGGTAGTCTCTGATAGCTACAATAGCGAGTCTGGATCTGTTGGCTGCTTGTAGATCCACCTCACCTCGGTTAAAATTTCTGAATCTACTTGGTTCCAGTATTTGGATACATATGTGAGCACCAAAAGCAGTATCTAATACCCAATTGGTAGAAATAGATAGATTGCATTTGATAACAAATGCACCTGAAGCTTCCCCTTGCTTCCTTGGCTAGGTGCAGTTTTTCTTCCAGTGGCCCTTCTTGCCACATGCGAAACAAACAACCTCCTGTTATCTTGCCTCTCCTTTTACCTTCATTTTCATCGAAGTCCTTGAAGATGATTTTGGCTTAAATCTCTTCACCTTACCTTTCCTTTTATTCACCATGAGGACTGAAGGATTTTCATGCTTCATGTCATTGTCCACTTAGAGAATGAAGATAATAAGAATAGATAGAGACTTCTCAATGTTGTTCATATTAAAGTTCACTACAATGTTTGAGAAGCTCTGGGTGAGTGATAGAAGAATGAGATCAGTACCCAGCTCTTTGGGGATTTTAAACCCTAGAACCTCCAAGCACTCAATGTAGCCAATGATCTTGGGTACATGAGGCCCAACTGGGGCACCTTCTCCAAGATTGCTCTAAAATAGTGCCTTGGTGATCTCAAAACTTTCCTGTCTTGTTCTCTCCTAGTATAGACTACGGAGGTGCTCAGGAATGTTGTAGGCATCCATGTCTTCATGAGACTTCATGAGATCACTAGACATTGATGAAAACATAAAACTTTTAACATCGAGTGCCTCACTCATATGTTGATCATAGACCAGGAAATATTCATCACTTGTCCCTGGGGCAGGAGAATCAGGAACTGAGGACTCCAGCACGTAAAACTTTCGTTCATGGTGTAGGATAACCTGAAGGTGCCTAAAACATTCCTGAAAGTTACTGATGGTGAGGATGTTGTCTTTACCCAGAATTGATCACAGAGAAAAGGTGGTTGATGAGTTTTTCATATCAATTCTACAAATTAAAATAGCATATTTATTAGTACCTTTTGATTACATTTTATAAAAAATAATAAATGAATTTATAAATTCTCCCACTATTTTATCAAGTCCCAATGGCCCTCACCATTGAACTCAAAATGTCCAGTTGATTTGACATTCTAGTAGAAATTATCCATATTCCCCTTCGCATAACCCCAACAAGGGTTGGTCAAGATATTTGACGGTATTTAGGTAGGCAGGTTTTTGCCAACTAGGAGCTTACAATTCCTTTATCTGTTGAGTGGACTACCCAATCCTCAGATCCAGACCTAGATTTCCTCAACTCTTGCCTCCAATATTACATCATGTCTTGCAAGGGCTACTCGTCCTGATGTAATATGGTTAAGTCAACCTGAAACCTTTCATAAGGGATTCCTTTATAAAAGTAAGTGTCCCAACAAGGGTTGGTCAAACACATAGTTTTATTGAGTCTTTCCCTTAATCAAGTAATGGAAGGCTTGGTCTGACATAATATGGTATTTGAGGGATTTTATTCTTTATGCATAGTTTTTCATTATCACATGCTTGTTAATATTAAGTGATTCTTGCTTAAGTGGTCAACCATATTCTTATAATCTTTACGCATAGTCCGATTTTTATTTTATTCCATCTTGGCATTCTTGTTTATTAATTATGTTATCTCTACAACACATACATAATAAATAAATGATGAAATCAGATAGAATTAAAATAAGATGGCATGATCATGAGCTTCTATTGGTTAGCTTATCTAGCGGTTTTGATAAGCTAACCCTGACCTAGGGAAAACACCTTGAACCTTATGGTTCATGTTTTGCAGATCCCACTTATCTTCCTTTGTATCTTCTTTGGTTGGTTTCACCTTAGCTTTGGATTTCAAACCATCTCCTCAAGCATGGGAGATCCTCCATTACATGGGGTTTACATTAAAGAAACCATTGCATGCATGCCCTACATTTTATTGGAAGAATTCTTGCAGGGAAAAAAATTTTAAATAAAAAATTTAAATGAAACCATACACACATACAAAGGGTATTTGGTCTAGCACATGATCATCCGTAGCATGTAATGTAATTTACGCATATTTGTAATTAAAATTATTTTAATATTGATTTCATTTAAGATAAGTCGCACTCAAATTCAATTAATTATGATCTTATAATTAATTAATTCTTTATCTTAAATCTTTTTCTGAATTTCCTTGAGATTATTCTCATCCATATTCCTTGTACAGGTGTTTATACTTTTGGAGGAAACATGGTGAAATTTATGGAATGTACAAGACATGTAGTTTATATTTACATGGCGTGTATTTCATTCACATTTTATCAAAAGTACACACCAGTGGATTTTTTGTGTTTTCTGTACTTTGGAAATTTTAGAGTACACGTCGTGTAGAAAAATCATACACAGAGTGTACTTCCATTTTATGCGGTAACCGACATGGAAATCCCGTGTACATAGTACATGGATTCTCTTTTGTACACAGTTTCACTTGGGCCAGATCAGACTACACGGCGCGTTGCTCCATCATACATGCCGTGTATTCCTGTTCCCACGCTCTGTTCATTTCTGGTCAACACGGGGTGTTAAATGCTTAGGTGTAATCAATTCACACGGTGTGGTTTGGCGGACCAGTACCGGTTCATTGAACATAAGTACATGATATGTAGTTTTCATTACACGTCATGTATTCCTGTGTTGTACAGACAAAATGAGCGGATCCTCTAGATGAGTTCCTCATTTTTATTTTAATCAAAATTATAATTAAAAAGGCCATTTCTGTGATATAAATCGAGAAGTGAAGGACGAATAAAAGATCTCGTTTATTAAGAATAGAGAACGATTTATCTTGAATTGAATCAAATATAAATGCATAAATTATCAACGATAATTAATTAACTATAATCAACACTGTAACCACCCTTTGATACCAATTGAAGGTTCTAGGTGTAGCGGAAGCGTGTCGGTGGATGTGCCCACATGGCTTTTATCATTAACAACGATCAATCCCGGATCAATACAATGATAAACTCCAGTCTCCACGGATCGAATCAAAGAAATAGACAAATAAAAGGAAAGTCCTGGAACCAAAAAGTAGGATCGTTACAGGTTGATTATAATTAATTTAATCAATTGAAAATAGGTATCTTTTGGTGTTCTTTCTTGGTTGATATTCTTGATCACATTCCGATGTGATACGTCATTGCGTCGTAGAATCCATGTGTAGACTTCCTCTAGAGGTGATCCACACGTGCACCTCGTATCTCTGGATGTCGCCAAAGGAGTCTCCGGGTGCTAGCGTGGATAAACCTTTTCTTGTGTTTTCCGCCTTAGATCGTCTTGATTTAATGGAAGATGATATCTCTCGGTCTTGAGAGCGTTCTTGGTGGAAGAGGTTCTTTCCGCCTTGATAGAATTCTCCAAAATTATTCTTCATAATGATTCTCTTGTTGTAGGAAAAGAGTTGGGGTTGTGAGGATATTTATAATCAGGTTTGAGTTTGTAGACTTATTAAAATAAATAAACACGTTACTCGTTTTATTTATTTCAATAACTCCCTTTTGAAAACCCCATGTCAAGTCTTTAATTCCTTGACATGCACCCATACTGATTATAATAAATATCATTTAATAAAACGATATTTCCTCAAAATCCCGACTGGAAAAACTACACGGCGTGTAGTAATAAATACACGGCGTGTACATGTTTTTCATTGAAAAATGCACGGCGTGTACATTCAATGCACACGAAGTTTATATCTTGTTTTCATTTATTCATTTCCTTTCCAAAATAAAAACTATACGATATGTACATTTAATAATACACGGTGTGTACTTGTTTTCAAAATAAAACTACTCGTCGTGTAATCATTGATACACGGCATGTGCTTGTTTTATTTTATTCTTCCTCCAACATTTAAGCGAATTAGGCTTCCTTGAATAATTATTAAACCACGTACGAGAATAATATTTATTCTACTTGAGATACATGAATACACTTAGTGTGGGACCCTCTAGGCCCTTTTATCGTTGGCATTAGGCGGGCTTGCCTAAAGTCCAGGATTACTTTCTAGTAATGGGTCAAGGCACCCAAGAGAAAGAAGTTGACGCCGCATTGACGTATCACCTCATATGCATGATTTATTGTGTAATTTAGTCCCTTTGTCTCAATATATCATCAAGCAGGTTTCATGGTAGTGTCATAAACCTATATGCTAGATCTTTCATTCTATGACTTCCAAAAAAAACTCGTCGTTACACCATGGACATGGAATTTGTTTTATAGTTCTATTTAAATCAAAGGTCTCGAGATATCTACTTCCATAAATTTGAAAGGGAAAAATCCTTCCTCTACTTATCCATTAACAACATGCCATTCGTGATGCACCCAACATACCATACTTCCCACCAACTGTCTTCATGACAGTTTTCGTCAGCAAATATAAGTGCGCGAGTGATTACATGACATAATGATAATCTTCCAGACTAAGGACCATTACACACGTTCACAGATAGTAATGTCCGATGAAACCAAGGCATGCAGAATTACTACTGGTGGGTCTGTTCTCATAATCTCTCATCTTAGAGATTACCAAGTGCGAACTCCATGAGAGCGAGTCTCATCTTCTTACGAGTACCCGCACATGACAATATATATACTATGTGTCCTATAATAGTATGTCATCCAACCGCAAATCTTTAATTAAGAATATTTTTATAGCATTTCAAGGCTCTCATCCTAGAGGGGATCTGCCATGACCTTATTAATGCAACAAATATTCCAGGATATTATTATATTATAGTCATGCAGAACAATGAACAATATATAATAAGTGAACATTCATGTAATCCAAGTACAAAACATTTGGTTCTTAGGACACCAACCCTTACATAGTTCTCATTTATTCTATCATACATGGCCTCACTAATCCCATGAACAATCACATTACCACATACCAACACATCCTAGTATCTTTTATGCATTTCCCCAAATAGTAATGAATAAAAAGAAAACCAGATTGTCTGATATCACTTTTTAATGTTCCCCAATTGGGCACTCTCTCACGTTTTCCAAATGGGTTTTTTATAGGTCCTATGTAACACCTCTCTATACACAAATGGTTGATGACTAGTAGTGGGGTTGTGAATAGTATAGTTGGGAGACTATACCCCCTAGTCTGAAGATTCATTGCAGTAAAAAATTATAATAAAACAGAATTAAATAGAGTGAAATCAATGTGGAAGACAATAATAAAATACAACACAGTAATCCAATATGTAATAAGGAATAATGTAATGAAATTTTTTAATGTAACTATGAGTAAATTTAGAAAAATTAAAGAAAATATTTTTAGACTCAATTAAAAGACTCAAATTCTTTGGCCCCAAGCCCCATGATGATCCCACCTCTAAACTCTATCCCAAAAGATAATAAGAAATCAATAATGAGGACGTTTTTTCTTGTCCATACTTGTATTCATTTAATCTGATCATGTACAAAATGGAGGCCCGAATAGGGTGTTAGTATAACTTAGTATGTCGGCACTAGCATGTTTAGACAAAACCAGTCTGATAATAAGTGTATTCAATAAAGAAATAAACATGTGTATTAATTAATTCAATAATTAAATAAATACAACAAAATTATTTGGATCCATACCAGAATTACTCTAAGAATGTCTTACAACCATTCCAACCACAACCATATAACTAAGGTAAAACAACCTACTTTGGAACCATGAAAAATATCTATGAAAATTCCTTACTACCATTCCAAAACCACCATATAATCCTGGTATAGAAACAACAAACAATCTGGGTCAAATTCCAATAAGCATTACATAACTAGAAAAATGGGCTATTACCATGGTTCAAAACTATGGCAATTGGACCCAAAATCATGGCTATAGGCTATGGAGATGGTTTTTACCAACCGGGGGTGTAATCGCTGTTGCAATCAGTTCTGGCCTTTTTCCACAGTTTTATCATGGTAATAAGTGGTCTATTTTCATGGTTTTGAAAACCGTAGCAATAGGTCTCTCTATTTTCAACCATGGCAGTTGACCTTTGGCCACAGTTGTAACCATGGAAATAACCATAGAAAATCGTGGCAATAGCCAAAAAATAATGTGTGCCTAGCCGAATTTGATCCTAGAACCTTCCCTTCACGTTTAAGTGCCCTAACTACTACAACACCAAGGCTTTTGTATATATATATATATATAATATGTTATATATATTATTAAAAACTGTGGAAATATCCTGAAAACCATGGAAATAGTTCTTCCTGCCGTTTTTGTGGTGTGAAATGTTTTCTCCCGTGCAATGGTGGGAGACCTATAGCCACAGTTTTGAAAACTGTGGCTATAGCTCTTCAAAAAAATGCATGTAGCCAGAGTTTTAAAAACCGTGTCTATAAGTGTGGGATATAGCCCCAGTTTTTAGAACTGTGGCTATAGGCCATGATGAAAATACCTATTGACATGGTTTTAAAACCATGGATATAGGTCTGTGGTCGTAGCCTATTTTTCTATTAGTGTTACATTATAGGACTGGGCTTTTTATTCTCTCTATAAATATTATTTCATAGACTTAGCGGAGCCCTCTCACTATCAGCAATATAGAATACACGTGTGAATGTGTTTGGGCCCATACCATTATGTAAGAATCTCAAAAAAATAATGTAATTCTTATAATACAATATAGAAATCACAATATCACATCATATATATAAATGGTGAATTATGTGAGTTACCAAGATTCATTTGTAAGCTAATTTTATATTTATTTCATGATTGATTAAAAATTATATCATAATAAATAAGCAAAAATTTAAGGATTCTATAAAAGGAAATCACCCTAAGTATCATGTCATGATAAACATACATTAAGCCATTATCCAATTAAAAATACATTTGAAAGCAAATGAATTGAAGGTATAATTAAATTTTTAATTTATTAAATTTGGGAATACACTTCACTATAGCGATCACAATATTGCGTAAAGTGGAAAAAAATCAAACCATAGGGTTGATATTTAAACCCCTACCATTAAATTAAGTTCTAACAATGCCTAAAATGAATAGAAACCATGAGGAAGAGGGTTTAGATGACTATAGAGAGGTTCCTAGATCAATATTGATTAAGATCAAAACCATAAACACAATTAGCCTAAGGATATATCCAAAATAGTTGGAGAACCAGAAGGATGAATGATGAAATCTAACCAAAGGAACATCGTATGGATTTAAGACACAAAAAGTACTGTCATAATGGATGTTGGAACTCAAAACTGTACTAGAGAATGACCTAGTTTTGAGAATATTAGAGATTCCACCAAAACATATTGAATTTCACCCATACAACATGTTTTAAATTATAGTTCATGCATTTACATGGCGTATAGTATGGTTTCACATCATCTAAATCTTTTTAATGGTATTCACTAATAAACATGTCACCTAAGATTTATTTAATTATAACACATGAAAAATTAAATGACTTTTAATCCACTAACAAGACTTGTGAATGTTATTTATTTTTGTTTTTAGCCAATTATCCCTTTGAAGAACCTGAACCCATTTAAATATTCTCAACTTACCAGGAACCCATATTTAAACAGATTACCAATTATACATGGAATTAATTAGCTCAAATAAACATTTATTCCCAATATTTATGTCATTTTAGAAAACAAATACATTTCATATCCAAACAAGACTCGGCCGCCAAGGCTCAATGAAAATCATAGAGATAAT
Organism: Viscum album; assembly: GCA_963277665.1. Classification (NCBI taxonomy): domain Eukaryota; kingdom Viridiplantae; phylum Streptophyta; class Magnoliopsida; order Santalales; family Viscaceae; genus Viscum; species Viscum album. The sequence continues at coordinate 18,749,826 of OY728155.1, forward strand.
CATAACTAAAAAAATATGGGATCATATAATATTATTATTGTGAGAGAATTTATTGATTCATTTATGTAAATTATTCCTAATGTTTCACCAAATTGTGAAGTAGAATTTTAAATAAATTTCATACCTAATGCCACACCAATTTCATAAACACACTATATAATGACTCCGATTTAGTAGTAGGAATTGAAGAAGAAACTCTAGGAAAACTATGATAAGGGATTCAATCTATCACATGTGTCACCTTATGGTGCACCTATTATTTTTGTTAAAAAGATATATGGATTGATGTGACTCTGCATTTATTATTAATATCTGAACAAATTCACAATCAATGTCAAGTATCCTCTACCCCATATTGATTACCTATTTTATGAACTTTTTTGAGAGAAATAAATTTCCAATATTGACCTATGTTCTAGATATTATCAACTGAGGGTCATGGGGGAGAATATTAAAAAGTATAGAAAATGTATGGACACATTGAATATGTACTGATTCTATTTTGTCTTACTAATTCTCCCTCTATCTACATGGATTTAATGAATAAAGTATTTAGAGATTACCTTGACCAGTTTCAGGTAGTCTTTAGAATTTATATTATTATCTATTCAAAGAGAAATGAAGTGGATTAATATGACTATAGAATTATACTAATGTCTCTATGAAAGGAAAAATATTTATAAAATTTTAATAAATTTCATTTTTTTCTAAAAAATTTCATTCATTTCTCAGTCAATTAATCTCAAGAGAGTACATATCAGTTAATCCATCAAAGATGGAGGATATTAAAGTTTTTCCCCAACAAACTATAATGAATGAGATCAATTGTTTTCAAGTTTTAGGTGGATTTTATCGATGGATTATGAATAATATCTCATCATTATCTAATCCACTCACCAAGATAACTTAGAAAGGATCCAAGTTCATCTATACATATGAATGTGAGGATAAATTCAAGAAACTGAAGTAAAGATTAGTAAGATCACCTATTCATACATTACCCTATAGTAGAGAAGGGTTTATAATCTATACTGATGAATCAAATAAGGTATTGGGATGTGTTCTCATGTAGAATGACAAGGTTATAACTTATTTCTGACGACAATTGAATGTTCATGATAAATATTATATATCTCATGATTTAGAGTTTTCTTTGGTAATTTGTGAATTAAATATATGTATACTATATCTTTATAGTTAAAAGTGTGATATATATATTGATAATAAAATAAAAATGTATATATTGACACAATAGGAGTTGAATATTCACCAAAGATGATGATCAGAGATGATCAAAGATTATGAATGCTCAATAAATTTCTACCCTTACAAGGTGTACAATGTTGCTAATTACTTTAATTGAATTGATCATGATAGTTTTTCCCTTGCGTGGATTATAAAAGATCAAATATTTTTAGGATTTTCAGATGATAAATATAGAAATCTTGAATGAAGGGTTGATCTATTATCATTCTCCATTGAATGAACATCCATCGATCTAAGTGAATACTGAAGAGGCATAAAAGGAAGATGATGATATGCAGAAGAATTATAGAAATATTCCTATGTTTAACCTTGATCAATATGGAATGATATAGTTCTGATCATTTTATACATTCTTTACATACCATATTTGAAGAAGGTGTTTTTAGAGGAATCTCACAGTTCTTAATTCTCTATTCATCCATGAAATATGAAGATGTATAGATATTTGAATGAATAATTCTAGTGTGATGGAATGAAGAGATATATCACATAGTTTGCATCTAAATGATTGGTATGTCAATAGGTTAATTCTGAGAAAACAATTTCACACGAGATGTTACATCCATTACCCCTACTAGAATGGAAATGGGAAACCATCATCATGGATTTTTTTCATTGGAATCCCCAAAAAATATTAATGGAATAATGTTATATTGGTTATATTGAATCCAATTACAATGTTAGAACACTTTATTTATATCAGATAATATTAATATATAGATAATATTTATTGGATATACATTAAGGATGTTCTATGGTTTCATGGAGTACTACATTCCATTATGTCTTATTGGGATCTAAGGTTTACCTCAAAGTTCTGTTGTATTCTTTTGTAATCACTTCATACATAGTTGAGTTTTAGTATTGTGTATCATCCTCATACATATGGTTAGTCTGAGATAATAATAAAAAACATGGAGGATATTTAATGATATTTTTTTTAATTCAAATTTTTGTTGGGATCAACACCTTCATATAGTTGAGTTTTCTTACAAAACATTTTCATTAAATAATTCATATAGATCCTTATAAATACCTATATTTAAATAAAAATAAATCTATTATTTTACAAACTGTGGATATAGAAATAAAGCTGCTGACAATCAATGGTGCGATCTATAATTTGAAGTTTGTGACAGTCTGCCACTATGAGTTTATACATAGAGGAAACGTATGATATACAGGAAGCAAGGGAACCTAATCTTTATGTATATTTGTCCCTTTTAAATTCATGGTAATATCGGGATGGTTGTTGTTTCCTCCAGAATTGGGGATGACCTCATTGATTTAAGGTTTAATCATTCCAATCAGTTTCTAACTAGTTTGTTCATAGAACTGAAAACATCCAATGAATTCATATCAATTTGGACCTACATTCCAAAGGTAGGTGCTCATTAGTTGTGAACTAATGAGGCTTAAGAATTTTCATTGGTTGAGAGGATGGGAGGTCAGACTCATCAAACCTTTTTCAGGGGAATTATTGTCTACACTGGGAACCTCTTTATATATGTATGTTATGTTCGAGAATCCTTATTACATTACCAAGTATGAAAATGAGCTTTCCTTTAGATATGAAAATCAATGATTAGTATGTATGAGATTTAGAGAATATTTTATATCTATTCGAGGTTCTTCATCGATATATAATCATCTGTATTGTTAGAGAATCTTGTTCAATGGTATCCTTCGACACATTATATAGAAATATCTTGGTCATTATGATAACCATACTAGTTTTAAAGCCACTCAACAGGGCACATGAAGTTTATTGTCATTCAGAAGGACATGAATTATTTCAGAGTTGGGATCATACCCAAAGATGGGCTACCTACGTATCCTTTGTTTTGGAAAAGGAATCAAAACCCACGTAGTTAGAGTAAAGAAGTATGAGGATTATGTATGATTAATGGCTCAAAGAAAGATGTCGTAATTACTTTTACGCTCTAAGATCACTTGAGTCATGCTCAGTGTGAGAAACTAGAGGTGTTGGTAAAAATTGACAATTGTGCCATGAAAAGATGTAATTATAAGAAATGACGTGGGGCTTATGCATGTATGATTGCCCATATGGATGAAGAGTAGGATTTACTTCAGGGAAGAAACCTGAGAACAAGGTCCATAAAGGTATATGTGCTTTATGGAGATTTGGATACTTAATATAGGGCTTAATACTAAGAAGGATGCCCAAATTAGAGGGGACTTATGATTGAGTTTTATTACTGAGAAGAAAGCCCAAATCAAAAGTAAATTAAGACTGGTTTAGTGTGGGATTTATTCCAGAGAAGTAATCCCATGTTAAGGAGAATTATGACTGGGGCTTGTTCCTGAGAAGGAGGCCCAGGTTAAAAGGATTTGAAAACCGGGGTTTGTTCCTAAGTAGGAGGCCCATGTTAAAAGGGATTTGAAAACTGGGGCTTACTCCTGAGGAAGAGGCCCAGGTTAAGGGAATTTAGAATTTGGGAACTTGGGGATTACTCCTAAAGATTATTCCCAAATTAAAGGAATTAATGTTGGGGCTTACTCCTAAGGAAGATTCCCAAAATTAAGGGAACTTGAAGATCAGGACTTATTCCGGAAAAGGAGGCCCAAGTTAAGAGATTTGAGACTTTGGACTTATTCCTGTGAAGGAGGACTAAGTTAATGGAATTTATGAGTGGGGCTTACTCCTCAAGAAGATTCCCAATTTAGAGAAATTATGAATGGGGCTTAGTCCTAAAAAGGAGGCCCATGTTAGGGAACCTCTCATATTAAAAGGATGAGGTTGAATGAATGAAGTCTCTCACCTTAGTGAAATAAATATATGTAAATCACTATGTTTTGAGATATGTTCCACATAATTCTTTTCAGACAAGGAAGCCAAGGAAGGAACCGTGCCATAATTGGATTTGAAGATGGTCCTAAAAGATGAATCATGAATAGAAGAGGTGGATAGACATAAGAGAGGTGAAATAGGCAGGAGGGGCACCCAAAAAGATAGAGGTGTGCAAGTCCTGTGTAGGCACGCATATCCTGGTCACACAAATATACTTGTGTGACACATGGGTACTTGCGCGACGGTCAAACCTTATGGTAATACTTGGGCGAGACTTGGCTCAAGCCCTTAGTATTATCCCTAAAGGCTTCAAAAAGAGAGGCGTTCAAGTTTTGCTGAAGGGATAAGGCGGCGCCCAAGTGTGGATGTTTCTCTTAAGGGCTAGCCACTTAGGCACTCAAGTGTTGATGAGTTTCAACACTTAGGCCTTGTTTCCCCTATTTAGACCTTCCATTCTAGGTAAGAAATTACATTAGAAGTGTTCGGAAGACTTCCAGAAGATATTTCGGCGACCAGAGCTTGAATATGAGTTTTGGAATTTTTCCATCTTGAAATGGGGGCCCACTAGGGGTATTTATAGCCTGGTGAAGACCCTGGGCGAGAATCAAAGAGCGCGCGCAAGTCACCTGTGCAACCACTATTCAGCGCGCAAGTATACTTGCATGACCTTGGTTGAACTTGTGCAACTGAAGTGAAAATGAATCTTTGTTCATGCCTTTGTCAATTTTTGATGTTTCTTCAAAGGATGAATCACTTTGGGTTCAAGGTATTTCCCTTTTCATTCATTTAGACTCTGTGATGGAAAGGAGTGTCCACAAAATTCCTCCCTCAGAGTTGGATCTGAAAGAAATGCGGATGTAACTCTTAGGTAAAGAAGAAAACCAAGGAACATGCAGCATGCAAGTGTTGATCATGCAAAAGACGGTGTTCAAGTCTTGTGCACGCAAATGGTGGCGCACCAGGGTTGAGCGCACTGGCTTTAGGCACTCAGGGGTGAAGCCTGGCATATATATATGCGGCCATTCTTGCGCAAAGTACCCAGATTTCAAACTTTCGAGCTCTCGCCACGCAAGTTTCCTTCACCGCGTAAGATACTCTGTTTTCTGCTATTTCTTTGCTATCATGCTACTGTAGACGTATTTGGACTTGTGCGGTAATACCTGTGTGCCAAAACTTGCGCGACACAGTTATACTTGTGCGCCAACTTGGGACTTGTGCACCTTAATGCCTTAGCAATTTTCTCAATTTTCATCACAAAATTTATCAAAAATAAACATACTTAAGAGTTAATTATTCAACTTATGTGTAGATTAAATGGCTCCCAAGAGAATCAGAACGGCTGATGAACTAGCTAGAAAGCGAGTTGATGATATGATGAGCATCATTGGCCATGATTATTATACTTTCTGCGATATCACTCTTCCAGATTTGGAAAAGTACTTGAAAAAGTATCATCTTGACTTCCCACAGAGCATTTACCTACCTCTGTATGGCTATGGTCATCTGCGAGAAGTCACCATTCCAGAGGCAAAGAAATATCTCCCAATGTCCAGCTTTCAGAATTACACCAATTTTTCTTCAGTAAATATCTCAAGTGGAGGTGCATTTGTAAATGCTGGAACAGTGGAGAAGGCCTACATAAATAATCATAACCCATGTAACTCATATCTGAAACCTCACAAGACTGAGCTGCAACCACATTGTTATCCCTCAATTTTCTGAAACTCTCAGATGGATCAATCCAAAGGCTGGAAGAAGAGTTGGGACTTTCGTCCTAGAGGAGGTGTGAAACCAACTTGGATGTGGGAAAACTAGGTGCGAAAAACCTGCGTAGAGTTTGTCGAGGATTTGAAAGTAGCTGCAATATATGAAGCCGTATGGGGTGGGCAAACATATGTTTATAGGAGTGATGACTTTGTTCCAGAGATAATCATCCATTGGAGCCCAGATACAAATTCATTCCATCTGACTCATGGAGAAGTATGAATCAGTTTGTGGGATGTCCACAAGATCTCAGGGGCTCCAATTTTGGGTGATATGTATGATGAATTCATCCATTTCAAGGTGACTTGGAATGATTTGGAGAAGACCCCGAATTTGGATTGGGAGTTATTGAAAATATTTTACAAGATCAAGAGTTCAGAGACCTACTTAACTCATTATAGAAAGGATATTCATTCAGAGGAGTGGATGAACATGTTTCTTACCAAGAAGCAGGAGAAGGAGCCGAAGGAGAAGGGATCGAAGGGGAAGGGGCCCAAGGAGAAGGGTCCAACCTGTACTCGTCCTAACACCTGCCCCAAAACAGAGAAGAGGGGTGCTCCTGGAACATTCTGGAAGACCATGGAAGCAGTTGAATTTGAGAAGCGGGGATATGAAGTAAATCAGAGAATCCCAAAGAAGACTCATCTGGCGGGCTTCTTTGCATTGTGGCTCAGTGTTTATCTTTTTCTAGTTAGGGACTCGAATGGAGGCGTCAGGCCAAGGACCTTCGTTGTTACAGTCTAGTTGGTTGAGGTAAAAATGGTTGGGTTGGATACCCCCATTTTAACAAATATTCACAGGATATTACTCCATGTCTTCATCGTTAATTCTCATTTGAGAATAGTGGGACCATTCCAAGTTGTGTGGGGATGGATCGCCACTCACTTCTGAACGTATAATGTATTGAATAGAGTACAGATTCCCGAAAGTTCTTTCCCGCCATAAATGAAGGCAATCTCTGGAATTGCTCCACTAGCTCTCAATTCCTATGTCACGAAGGTGAGGCTGAGCATGTATAAGGAATTCAATTTCATTCCTTATGGAAATCCACCAACCGGGCGGGTTTTTGATGATGGAACAGCCATCCTGGAATTAAGGGCATAAATGCTGGCCTACAGAGATGGTGTGCTGGTCACTAGGATTGACGGAGAGATCATATGCGATGCCTATGCATCATATAGATTTTCACATCAATTTAAGTGTTTGCAGCTGACTGTTGTATTTCCTCCGGTGCATGTCAGGTCAGAGCAACATCTGATGGTTTCCTGAAAACTATGGTTGCCAACATCTTGGGAGAAGATCAGGGTAGTATTTGATCTACTAGTTGATAAAGCATCAAATAACTTGACTACATGGTATGCCAAGAACTAGATAGCAGCATATCATGGAGGGGTGTTGAATCACCCAGTTTATCAGGCGGGGAAAAGAAAAATAACTGTAGATAAAGAAACCCTTCATCTTGAAGGTGATTCTTCTACACCACCCAGATCTAATTCACCGGGTTCCTCACCTAGGGCCGACTCGCCGGATTCCCAGTAAGGGGATGATGAGGCACAACATGCGGCAAAGTAGCCTTGTTCCAGATATAATCCTCCTGTCAGAATCAAAAGACCAACTCTATCAACTCCTAGTGAGTTAATTCATTGAGGTAATTTCATCACTATTACATTATAGAGTAACGAGTTCAGTTTCTTATTCCCTATCTATAGTTGTAGGAGATGGGAAGAAGCTGAAGTCAAAGATTATAGGACCTTCCTCGCAGCCTTCTGGTACACATACTAAATATCTACGACCAGAGGCTGTCCAGACATGGTGGAGTTTATACTGCGATGCTGTAACTACCTGGATGGATTTGTGTGAGGGGCTACAGCTCCCTGGAATAGGGAATCTTCTGGCCTCTACAGATATCTATTTCGATAATAACCCTGATGAAGTGCAGGCTTACATCAGAGATCTAGAAATGCTCATATATGCCACTGACTATTCCATTCTTGTCACCAAGCGGCTGAAGGAAATGATAGATCATGGCACCACTGAGGGGATTTGTGCTTTCGGTGATGAGGAGTGCCACGATTACATGGCTCCTGAAGATGTAAGTCTCTTTCCTCATTTGCATTGCAACTTGATTTCAGTCAATTCTTTTTAACTCAAAGAAATTATTTTCTTCATCATGCATCTTTCAAAGAAAGGAACTACTCTGGTTCCTTCACCATTATATATCCCTAGTGGTACTACCATCGGGGCTGCTGAATCTCCTCGTGATCCAGGTGAAATATCTCCAGGACAGAAAGCCATGGATGAGGAGTTGGACATGGATTTCCATTCTCGATTTCATGTACCTATAATGGAGACTGTAGACGCTCCCAAAAAACCAAAGAGACAAAGCCATCGAAGGAAGAAGTCCCCAGCTAAATGATTCATCAGTAGTGGTAAGTCCTTCAGATAATCATGAGTCTTAACCAATGAAAAGGTTTCTCATACATTTTTAGATTGCAGGGGATTCATCAATTTCCTCTCTGAGGGAGAGGATTGGCCCTCCTTTGAGGACCATGGAGGGTACTGGTGAACAATCACAAGTTCAGGCTGACTTAGCTGCTCTTGGAGAAGAGCCAACGTCTGTTCCGAGTATCCCTCCTACTGCTTTTGTAAGAAGAGAAGAGCCTACTTATGGTAAGTTAACAATGCTTCATAAAATGTTGAATGAAACATCAACTAACTTTAATTCTGTGATAGTTTAGGTTCAACCCCTGCATTAGATCTCTTGGTGTCCATTGCGACTGATGCTGCAATTTTATCTGAAGAAGCTGTTCAAGGTCAGAGGCCGTAGAATTAAGGTCGTCAAGAAGACACATCGAATGCTCCCACTAGTCAGATTAACCGGGATTCTGAGATTACATTGGATGAAATGATGGAACTTGGCGCATATTTTGAAAAAAAATTTAGATCATGTTAAATTACTCTGTAATTTAAAAGATTGTGGACATGATTGTTATCCTTCATCCTATTAAAAAACAACTTTTTATTACATATCTAATCATGATCGGTTCAAATATACAGTTCTATCTGAGCAAGCTGTTGAACTGCAAATTCCTGAAAGGGATACAGAAAACCCTACTATTGTAGAGACATTAGCTCAAGTGGAGATTAACCTGTCAGAGCTTCCTGAAAATCATCTTGAAAATTGTGTTGAAGATAGGAAAGATGGGGAGGAGCCTTCTCAAATTACTGATCTACTGTTGGGTAAGAGATAACAATTTTTGCAACTGTACTTAATTTTCAAGACAACCAATCAACTTTTGTTATCCTTTGAAACTAACAAAAGCTATCAATTGATTATGCAGGGCCATCAATTTCAGTGGCTAGATCTAGAGGTGAAGCCTCAGCCTCCGCCCCAACAGGAATAGAGAGTGAAGAAACGCAGGTCAGGGGGGGAGGAGCAGAACATGGCACTTCCCTAAGTTTATTAATCTGGGATTATCTTCCCCCCTGTGACAGTGATTCTGAGTCGAATCCAGAGGTACAAAAGGCGCTCCAATTTTCACGACGCAAGGCATGACAGAACATATGGGAGATCATATCTGAAGTGCCTTTAGAAGAGCTGTCATCGAAGATCCCGCGAATATCATCCCTGTTTTTCATGATGGGAATTGGTGGTTTTGGATATCAAGAGATCCATGCCGCAGTGAAACATGTCATCTTAAGGAGGGAGGAGGAGAAAAAGTGCCGTCAAGATTTGACCCGGGTGAGGATATCATTCAACATCATCGAATTTGAGGCTGCAGTGTACTGAGCTAAGGCTGATCATACTGCCAAGTTGAAGGAGTTGAAGCATAAGATCAAAGAGAAAGTCGTCCAGTAGATGCACCTTCAGCAACAGCTAGATGTTGTTACTAGGGAACTTCACCAGATTAACAATTCATTGGAAAGAGTTCAAATGAATGGAATGAAAGCCATTGCAGATGCTAAGAAAGCACTCCATCAAGCTGAAAAGAGTGAAGCTAGTCGAGTGCATGAGCTTCAAGTGGCTGTTGATGAAGCTCAGGATGCTATAAATCAAATGAAGATTTATGTTGACAGCCTTTTGTAATTCTTGGAAAAGTGAAGAATCTTCAATATTTGGATTTCCTTATAACTCTTGTGCATCAAGGAAGAATACTTTCATCTTCCGTCATTTGTTCTTGTATTCTTTGATACCTTCTTTAAATGTTACCTAATCCAATGGGCCTAGTAAGCATAGTTTGATTTTTTTTCTAGGATTATTATGAATAACCCTACAAACCGTGAATCTTTTAATTGCTCGATATTACCTAAAATCATACAAAATGTATGTTTAGTGAGCTGGGACTTGACTTTTATTCAGAGTTCCCTTGTCTTTTATGGGAACTTTAAAGTCATTCATGTCAGACATAAAAAAGGCTAATGTTTTATGGTAAAAATATCTTTGACCAAATGGATTAGAATTGACTCAATTCCTTGATAATTTATCTGAAAACATATTACTATGTTCAAGTATGGTGGAAAATCTATAAACGAAGACTTAATAACTTTTGAATCTGAGTAATGATATGAAAAAGGTATAAAAGGTATTAGAAGAAGTAGTTCCCAAGAATGAAGTTACCATTATTTGACAACCCCGTTAGGGGGTTGAATTATGCAGGGCCACCTAGGGGCATTGGCTGCATAGTCAAATAATAGTATCTTTTGGCTGACAGGTTTGTTATGTAGACTACATATACAAGGCCACCTAAGGGCATGTGCTGCATAGTCAGGCAAAAGAACTCCTAGAAATTTACTTTCTTACTGCTAAAAAGCCGGTGTAAGTTTCCGAAGATTCAAATTTTCCAAATCATAGAGTTTGTTGTATGGAGAGAGTTACTTGAATATGGAGAAGATATTTCCAAACAAGATTGTCTAATAATTGGATGAATGTCCCTCCTACGAAGGTCTAACCCAAATATAGGGAAAAGAAATATAAACCATAGACTTGAATACTTTCAGATCACGAAAAATAGTATGGGACAAATATGTTATGGATGATTATTTTTTTGCATATCCCTACATATTGTTGTTAAGAAAACTAAGGAAAAAAGAGGGTTTTTCTTCCCAATAATGAAGTTACCATTATTTAACAATCCCGTTAGGAGGTTGAATTATGCAGGGCCACCTAAGGGCATTGGCTACATAGTTAAATAATAGTATCTTTTGGCTGACAAGTCTGTTATGTAGACTGTTTATGCAAGGCCGCCTAAGGGCACATGATGCATAGTCAGGCAAAAGAACTCTAAAAAAAATTGGACATTTTGTGACCAGAAGTCAAGAAAAGGGTTATGGCGATCTGGAAGTATTTAAGGTTAGGAGTATGACATAGAAAAATTGGTATTGTTCAATGCATTTAGAGATACACATACCAATGCTACCCATAATGATGTTGTGGCTGGGTCCTGAATTGAGATGCTGGACATCACTACGTATCCCATAAGGATGGGAATCAAGCCATACGTAGTTCTTGAAATAAAGTTTAATGTCATGTGGTATGAATGTATGGGAGATCTTAGTTTAGGTTCATAGAGCTCGGACCATAATAATGAATACATAGTGTGTGTTTTCATAGGGACTTTTCAGCCAGGGGACTGAAAGTGGAATTTGGGGTTAGGCCCAAAGACTTGGGGCTAGATTCGAGGGACACTCTAATGTTCCTACGTATCCCACAAATATGGGAATCAAGCCGCACATAGTTCTTGAAATACCCTCTGAACAAATTTGGTTTGTAAAAGTGAAGGGTGAAAGGGGACTTTAGTGCAATGATGGTTTGACCCAAGATAAAAGTTTAGGCCATTTCCATGTATGAACGTGGTCTTTAGAATATAACATGATTAAAGATCAATGTAAATAATGATCCTCTCTCAGGTGAGGGTATCAAATAATGTTGTAGTTTATTGTCGTATAGGACAAAAGTGTTGTACAGTTTAACGTCATGTAGCAAGGACAAAGGTGAACCAATGTAAAGATATTGACTCTGGGAGTGGCTTTACGATCAACATTATATGAGATGAAGGTGAACCGATTGTGAGGAGATTGGTTTTGGTCTTGAACCTCAATAGGTTGCCTACGAACCCATCCTGGGAGGCAAGGATCAAAGTCTGCGTAGTTCAACTGAAGAATGAATTAGCGATCAAGTTGTTCTTGGGGACAACGGCCTAAAAAAATGGTGTTGGGACTTACGCATGGTTAGAGGCCCAAAGAGGGTGTTATGGTTGAAGTTTACTTTAAGCTCATGTGATTCATACTCGGTGTGAGAAACAAGAAGTACCAACAACCTTAACTATGCATAGTTTAACGTCATGTAGGACGTATGAAAGGACTCTACAGTTTAATTTCTTATAGTGAGGACTATTGGTGCTGCATAGTTTAGTGTCATGTAGCAGGGAAAAAATACAGTTTAACATCATGTAAGACATATTAAGGGACTTTGTTCAGGTTTACATCATATAGAACGAATGTGCAGTAAAATTTAATGTCATATAGGACAAATATAGGGACACAGTTTAATGTCATGTTGGACATGAACCTAATTTAGCATCATGTCGGACAATAAGGGTGTTGTACAGTTTAGCGTCATGTAGCTAGGACGATGAGGACAATACAGTTTAACATCATGTTGGACGTAAGGGGGACTTTGCAGTTTAATGTCATGCACTAAGGACAAAATAGGACACAGTTTAATGTCTGGATAGACGTAAGGGACTCTTGTACAATTTAGCATCTTGTAGCTAGGACGTCACAGTTTAACGTCATGTTGGACGAAATGGGTGCAAATAGTTTAAGGTCATATGCTTGGATTGTCGATGCTGCAGTTTAACGTCTTGCTTGATGATAGGGATGCAAATAGTTTAAGGTCATATCAATGGACCGTACTGATACTGTAGTTTAACATCTTGCTGGACGATAAGGATGCAAATAGTTTAAGGTTATATGCATGGACTGTGTTGATGCTACAGTTTAACGTCTTTCTAGACGATAAAGTATTTGTGTTATACAAAATACTTCTTCATAAATCTAGCATTGGTTGGAGTAGTGATGAGTTCTCCATCCATTGAGATTAAAGAATAATCTTCATTGGAGTAGACCTTATGTATTGAATAAGTTCCTTCCAATTTTGGATCTAGATTGGGAGGTTTCTTTCCTGGTATCATTTTGGTTCTGAGAAACAATACCAATTCTCCCTGAATGAATGAATGAAGATGAGCCTTTTTGTTGAAAGCTCGTGCTCTTTGATTCTAATAGACTTCCAAGTGGTGCAAGGTGCAAAATCCTTTCAAGTCTAATCGTTCCAATTCATCCAATCGCTTTTGAGATTGTTCATATATAGATGACTGATCACAAATGGCTACTCTGAGTGAGGGTAACTGAAACTCGATGGGCAAGACTACTTCTGTTCCATATACCAATGAATATGGAGTTGACCGCATTGCAGTGTGGGTGGTGGTTCGATAAGGCCATAAAGCATGAAAGAGTTTATCAGGCCATGATTTCTTATCTTTATCCACCATCTTTTGCAGTATGTTTGAAAGAGTCTTGTTGAAAGCTTCTATCTAGCCATTGGTTGTAGCATGATACCGAGATGAATGATTTGATTTGATGTTGTATTCTTGATACAAATTCCTCACCTCAGATGAACAGAAGTTTGTTCCATTGTCCGTCAATATGGTATGAGGGACATCAAATCTGGTAACGATGTTAGACTTTATGAAGCTAACAATGCTGTTAGAATTGACTTCTTTGAGGGTTATTGCCTTTGCCCATTTGGAAAACAAGTTAGTAGCAATAAGAATGTATTTAAACTGCTTAGATGTAGCCAAAGGATAAGGTCACACTACATCCCTTCCCCATGTCACAAATGGCCACGAGTATTTAGCTGTATGAAGAAACTTTGGGGGTTGATGAATGAAATTGGCATGTACATGGAAAGAATGACATTTCTTTGGGAAATCAACACAATCATGTATCATTGAAGGACAAAAGTACGCAAGCCTTTGAACTTGATCAGATAGTCTATGTCCAGACTGGTGGGCACCATAGACTTCTGCATGCACTTCTTTCATGACAGCCATTGTCTCTTCACCATAAGTGCATCTGAAGAGAATTCCATCAAAACCTATTTTGTAGGGAATTTTCTCTAAATGATCTTGGCTATCATAAAGAGTGAAATTGACCACACGTCACCAGATTTGTTCTTTCCCAACTCTATTAGGTGGAAGTGTTCCATTTTGAAGGTATTACCAGATAGATATCGTCCACCCCGTAGTATGACCATATGGTTCAGATATGGGACTAATTTCATTGATTTCCTCTGTTATGGTTTGAACATAAGGTTAAATTGTACGACGGTGGGCAATAATGATGATTTTCTCATCCTGATTTGGATCTGCCGGAGCTGTATCTTTATTAGCCAATGAATAATCATGGTCATTTTTGTGATCTCGGGACATTAGAAAATGTCGGTTCCGAAGGAAATTCTGCCATTAAATCTCTGACATAATCATACAAAGGGATTAGCTCTTCTTTTCTGATGGCATAATCCCACATTGACTAGTTTGATTACTAGTTCTGAATCACCTTTCACCATTAAGTGATTCACTTGTGCTTGAAGTTCCAATTCCAATCCTGTGATGAGAGCTTGGTATTCTACTTAATTATTTGTACCGCCTCCCAACAATGAAATGGAATAGGGTAGCACTTCCTTTTCTAGAGAAATGAGCACAATTCCTAACCCAACATTGTTGAATTTAGGATTTTCCATTTTCCTCCCTGTTGGACTTCTGGAATCATCATCAAAGTACATTTCCCATGTTTAAAGACTATATTGAATAAAGAAGACTTCCTCATCAGGAAGTTCAATATCTGTAGATGTATCTTCTACTGAAGGGTGTTCAGTAAGAAAATCAGCAAGAGCTTGGCCCTTTATCACCTCTTGAGATACATATTGGATATAAAATTACTGCAAAATAACTTCCCACCCTGCTAGACATCCTGTAAGAATTAGACGACTAAGGATGAATTTGAGCGGGTTATTGCGAGATACCAATTAGACCTCGTGATTTTGTAGGTAGTGTATCAACTTCTGAACTACAAAGATTAATGCTAGGCAGCACTTCTCAATACTTGAATGTCCAGTTTCTGCTTCAAGCATAGTCCGACAGAGATAGTAGAGGTTGTTTTCATTCCTAGCATCATTCTTCTGAGCAAGAAAGGAACCCAATGATTGCTCTAAATTTGTCACATAGAGGATAAGTGGTATTCCTTCAATAGTTGGCATTAATACCAGTGGACTCAAGAGATACTTTTTGAGAATATCGAATACTTATTGAAATTCTTCATTTCATTGGTATGTGACTCCCTTCTTCATCAATTTGGTGAAGGGTAAACTTTTTCATGCCAAAATGGTGATGAAACGCCAAATATAGGCTAAGTGTCCTTGAAGTCCTCTAAATTCCATTAAATTTAGAGGTGGTGACATACTAAGGATTGAATTTTTCTTCTCAGGATCGACTTTGATACCATGATGGCGTACAAAAAAGCTGAGAAATTTTTCTGAGGTTACCCCAAAAGCACATTTTATTGGGATCATCTTCAAATAATGTTGCTGAAGTTTGTGGAATATGATTTCCAAATCAGCCAAGTGATTAGAACGTTGTTTGGATTTAACCAACAAATCATCCACATAACATTCAACAAACTTCCCTAAAAAGGGTTTGAAGATATGATGCATGGCACACCGATATGTTATGCCTGCATTCTTCAGGCAAAAGGGCATTACCCGATAGCAAAAAACAGCCTGAGGGGCTCTGAATGCTGTAGATTCTTCATCTTCTAGAGCCATTCAGATTTGATTATATCCAGAATATCCATCCATGAAGGAAAGTGCTTCATATCCAGTTGTTGCATCAATTAAGAGTTCTGTAATTAGTACTAAAAAATCATCCTTAGGACAATGGCGATTAAGATCTCTGAAATCAATGCAAACTCTAATTTTCCCATTCTTCTTTTTCACTAGGAAAATATTATCCAACCATTTGGGATATTGGACTTCTTCGATGAAGTTAACTTTGATAATCTTATCCACTTCAGCTTCAATTTTGGAAGCTTAGGTTGGGTGTGTTATTCTATCGGCTTGTTTGAATCCTCGATGTTCTTCTGGAAAACCCAAATGATGAGTGAAAACATCAGGATCAAGCCCTACATCTCTTTATTATTCTAAGAAAATATTTCTCGATTTTTCTTTAAAAATGAAATATACATCTCTTTCTATTCATGAGTCTTGGCTGCACTATTTAAAGTGGGGCATGGATCTTCTTTTATAACCATATTTATTTCTCTAAGTTCATCCACAGTAGTAGAGATACCATCTTCAAATGCGGGAGGAGCATCCTTGAGATCTTCCTCTTCTTCTTCAACATGTATTACTTCTTCTATTTCTACTTTCATGGTATATGAAGAAGTAAAATTTCCATGATTAGAAGAGATGTTAAAATTTGAACATTTTGAAGAAGAGGCTTCCATTTCTGACCCTATTGACGATGAAGGGTCTTCCTTGGGTAATATAGAGGAGATGATGGATTGAAAATCGGCATCATCAGTCAGCTCTGGCATTTCTATAACTTATTCTGGCCTGATTGGTGAAGTATAGACTTGCTGGATTTCAGCGGATGAAATGAAGAAATCTCCATTTGAGCTTTCATCATTGCTTGGTGGATCACCACTTTCTCCCATGCAGTTTGGCTTGTTTTCCATAATTAACATTATGGACGTTTCCATAAGAGTAATTGGATTTGGGTCTATCCTGCCAATTTGACTGATATGAAATACATAATTTTTACTCATATGTGCTAATGGGTTTATTGGAATCTTTTCCAAACCATATGGAGCATTAAATTTGGTAATCTCTCTTGTTGTGGATTTATCCTTTCCCTTCATGTGATAGAATTCTGCCTCAATGTATTGAGATTCACATGTCTTGAATGGGGGATTATCACCATAAAATGTCCCAATTTGACCATTGAAACAATATTTTAGACATTGGTGGTATGATGAAGGGATAGCTGCATGTTGATGTAGCCAGGGTCTTCCAAGCAATACATTGAAGGCTGAGTCTTGATAAACAACCCTGAAATCTGAATTGGATACAAGATCTCCAAACTGAGTTCTGAGTGTAATCTCATCTAGTGGTTCTTGTTCATTTTTATCATATCCTTGTAACATAAATGTAGAAGGAGATAAATCAAATTTTGTGAGACCCAATCGACGAAGAGTACGAATGGGGATGAGGTTGACTCCGGAACCATTATCAATGAAAACTCTTCGGACATCTACACCATTTACCATGCTAGATAAGTACAATGGTCTAATATGTCCATGAATGACATCATATTCATCTTTATATGTGAAATATATCACTTCATGGAATTCTATACGATTATTCTTTACATGGTAGGCTTCAGCTACAACAATTTCAGTTTCAAAATCTTCAGGACTCGACAGAGCCTCGATGAGTGCCTCCCGAAGATCCTTCGATAAATTCAAAGCATCCAAAATTGATAACTTGTCCAGTATTTGGGCCAAGTGTTTCAATAAATCATACTTTTGATCCAAAGGTCTGTGTGTTCCAACAGGAGCATGTGGTTTCGCATGTGCCTTAGAAGTTGATGCATCCTGTATCGGGGTAGGAGTTGGTAATACTCCTGGTTTTGGAAGATTTGACCGGTTAGGTCTATTTACATGCTGAGAGGAAGAAGGTAGAACCTCCCACTGATCTTACAGAATAATTGTTCCATGACTGAGTCTACTATTGGTGGAAGAATTTTCTTGTTCTTGTTGAGCCCATTAAAGGGCTCTTCCACGAGTTTCTACTGCATACACAGTTCTAACAGGGGTAGAATTGGAATAGTGGCATCTGAAAGATCCACATCTTCCCCTATACCCTGAGCCTCTAGAACACCCTCTGATTCCTCTATTTGATATAGGGAACATGGGATCATCAAAATTTAAATTGCGACTGGCATATTGATCTGTTATGTGAATCATGTTAACATAACCAAAGATAAAATCTTTATCTGATGAAGACTCTACCTGATTAGCCAGTTTAGGCGGTGCCGTTTGGTGGGGCGGTGCAGGTGTCTTCGAAGTAGATGGCATAAAATCTTCCATATTCAAAGACAACTGGGTCTTTGACACGATTTCATCTTCTTCTAATTGTTCTTGTTTCTTTGAATTATGCCATTTCATTGAGGATTTTCACTCTGATGAAGAGGGTTTTGCTGTGGCATTCATGGCAGAAGACACAATTGGTTTCTTCAATTGTGTTTGCAAAATAGCATGAGTTCTGTTGATCATTTTTCTGACCATCCAATTATCATATTTTTGCGAATTTTTGTTCTTGACATCTTGCCACTCGCCTTCCTCCTCCAGATTTGTAGCAGTAACACATGCTACCTGAGCTGAAGAACATTTCAGTTTGACTTGTCCCGAGTCGACCATTTTTTGCAAGAGCTCCTTGAATAAAAAACACTCATGAATGGAATTCCCCAACATCTGATGAAATGGGAAATAGTTGGCATGGTCTTCATATCATTCCTTGTTTGGCCTCTTGGACCTTGGAAATTGAACCAAATTATTTTCTAGAGCTGAAATGATGTAACCAGGAACTAGTTCATTTCAGAAAGAGTAAACTTTACTCTTCAGATCCTCAAATTGTTTCTGTCATTGATCTCTTTGATCATCATGATGAAACTGCCTCTGTTATTGACGCTCGGGAGGTGGAGCCCTTCGGGATAATGAAGGTTTGGAAGTAGAAGCAGGTACAAGTGCTTGTTTAAGAATAATTGTAGCAGTCTCTACTCAACCCATTCTTCTTCCTGGACCTAATGGAATTACACGAGTTTTATCCTTAGTCTTCATAATGGAATCTTCAATCTGTTGAGAGATTGAAGTAAGGTCTTGAAACCCTCCGGTGTATTTCACAGGTATCAACGGCGTGCATAATTCATCACACAGATTTGTCACATAGATTGGTAACAATTCCTCTTGAGGGAGTGCTAAGCTCAGGGAATATGTTAATCCCTTCCAACGAGCAATGAAATCTGAAACCCATTCATTCTCCCTTTGATTAGAGTTTGTAAGATCCAAAACTGTTGTCTTTGGAAAAATTGAGATGAATTGAAGAAGGAATCGTTGGTGGAGATCCTCCCATCCGCTAATTGACCGGGATTGCAAGCTTGTGTACCCGACAAAGGCAGGCCCTTCTAATGACTGTACAAAACACCTAAGATTAACTGCTTCCTGTTGTTGAGGGGTTCTCATCATAAGATTTCAATGAGAAAAAAATGTGTTGAGTTTCTCTGGATCTACCGAACCAATAAATATTGGAAATGTGGTACTTTCAAAATTTGATGGGGGAGGAATTACATCAACCCATTCAGGGTAAGCTCTCTTTTTTGTTGAATTTGAGCTCGTTTTCCCACTATAACTTCCAACCGAGATGTTAAGGACTCATTAGTAGTTATTAAATTTTGAGAAATATCTGATTGAGCTTGGACATGAGTAGGTGAAACCACTAGAGCTTGGATAGGTGTGGTGGATGGTACTACAACTGATGGCAGCACCACCAATTGTTGTTGTGCATGACCCATAGGATTAGACCTGTGAGGGTGTACTGGTAAAGTAGGATATTCTTGATCCATCACAGTAGCCGCAACAAATTCCCTTGGCTGACTGACTCTAGCATGCTTGGGAGGAAGACTACCTTGATGTAGTTCTTCATTCAACATCCTCAATTCCTTCAATTCTTCCTCCTCTTGTGCCATTATTTTCTCTAGTGAGAGTGATTGTCCTTATCCAGTGGAAGGGTATGTAACCTTATTATTTCCTTTCCCGTTTTTGGTTCCATTTCAGAGAGTGGGAAGTGGGTTACATGAAGGATTACCTAGATTCTGGGTAATCCTTTGATTTCGTGTACGCACACCTTCTTCATTTGTGTCTATCTGTACATCCTCTTGAGCAGGAACCTATTCATCTGATCCCTCTGAGTGAGCCTCATCTAGGTTATCATAAACAACGTCATTGACGACATTGATTGATTCATAAATCATTGCATCCCTTCTATCGGCATTTCTGCGATATTTTCTTCTTCCATGTCCTTGATGAGACATTTCCTTTTGTTGATTCGATCTCTCAGGAACTTCTTGATGAACAGTAATGTGGAGAGAATCTCCTGATAATTTGGTTCTTTTTTCCTCTTGTTGCTTCTTCCCTAATCAATAGAAGACTGACTTTCGTTGAGGGAGAGATTGAGGATTTTAAAAAGATCCCAGTCATATGGACTGGGGTTGTTCCTGCTGTCTCTTCTCAACTCCTCAAATCCTATTTGTTGATTCTGAGGGTTGGGTTAAAAGTGTCCCTATTCTGGAAAACTGGGGTGGTTCTTGAGCTGCTACATCTGAGACTTTCTTTAAATCTCTTCTGATCTTTCGGACTTTAGTCCGGAAATTGGCTGGATGCATCAAACTGCATTCACTTTTATCACCCGTATCAAAAGACCATTGGATGATTTCAGACACTTCTATCACTTGATGATGTGCTTGCTCGAAATGAGAGGCATGTTCGATATTATCATTTGATTGATGCAGGAGTTACTCAAAAAACATTCTCTGTACGCTTGATTTTGAGAAGAACTAGATGAGTCATGTTCTTGAGCGATACTTTGATTACAAACAAAGCCAATAGGTTGTGGTCAGCCATGGGAAATAACATTTCATGAGACCATTTTCGACAGGCTTTTTTGATTGTAGAGCACAGTGAAATATAGTGCTCCATGAACACCCCATCTCCTGATATGAATACCAGATGGGGAATTGGTAATTAACTGGCGCAATATTTTTAGTGCACCAAGGCATGAACGCTAAAGGGCTCTCTACTTCTTTTCAGCCTTCGGATATCGAGAAATTGTGAGAGATGCCAAATCAGTTTGGTATTGTAAACCTTATTTTATCTTGACATGATTTTCATATTCATTATAAGATAATATTTTCTTTTTCAATTAACAAAGAGTTTTCCATATGTTGAGACGAATATAATGAATTATATCTTCCATCAACATCTCTGGAATGTCATACTGAGAGTCAACCAAAGGACAAAACATGACTAGCACATCACTTTCGCCAGTTGTATTCTCATATTCAGTATTCCCTCTTTATCATTGAATAAAGATTCTTCTACCTGATTGGACTAGAGCTGGTGCTACATTGTTGCTTCATCGGATTCAACAAGATTAGTAGAGAATTCACTTATCAAACTAGAAGATGAACGACATGAGGGTGTTTCGGAGAATGACCCACACCCCAGTCTATCTTCTGATTGAGAAAGTATTTCACCTACTGGCGGTAAAGCATCAGACATGACTAGCTTCACATTTTCAAGTGCCTCAAGATAAGAGGGATTTCTCGTCAATACATTGTCCATTGGAGAATTTTCTAGACAATGTGAATTATTACTGTGGAGAGGACTTTCGCAGAAAAATCCATCATCATGGAGAGGACCACCATGGTGGGTTATAGAAAAATATGAAACATTTTGCTCCTTGGTCTTCTTGCCACACAGAGGGTTCCTATGGCTCACATATGAAGATGAAACATCGAGATTGACTGAATTGTCATGAAGAAATACTTCATGAAGATGTGTCTGATGAAGACCTTCGGAATTAATGCTCCCACTATTGGGAACTGAGAGAGAGTAGAATCTTGAATTCCAACAGATAATTTTCTGAGGGCTTCAAGAACTCCAGCATCGAGCCATGCCTTGTTACAGATTGGCCCTTGATTTCATGACAGTGATGGGTGGGTCTTCTTCTTAGATGCCTTCTTACTCACTTTGGGAACCACTTGTTGACTAAATTGGTCATTATGGGCAGGTGTATGTGCCTGCTTAAGAGAAATGATCAGGTTAGTCTGATTATCTCCACTCACACCAGGTGTATGTGCCTGACTTGGCTGTCTGTATGATATGGGGGAGTATTCCCCACAACCCTCTTGGACGGGAACAAAGGTGTGTGTCTATTCCGGAGTGATATATTGATGTGTCACTCCACTGGTAGGGATATATTTATGTGTCTTTCCTTGTGATGCTACTGAAGCTATTATAATATCCTGGCAGACATCCAGAATATGAGCAGGGATTTGCTTCTGCTCCTTCACCATTGATAGAATGTGCTTGGTGACTTTAGCTGCCGGAACGGGGATATATGTCCGTTCCGTGCTTGGAGTAGGTGTGTCTTCCTACTCTTGTCCTCCTTTTCCTATTAGTGAATTCTGATAGTACTTAAGTGTGGGGGAAGAGAGTTGAGTCTACCTCCTGTTTGTCACCAGAGCTTTCCGACTGACTTCTCCGAGTTCTACCAAACAAGACAGTTGGTAGGCTTGATCAGTACTAGCAGGAGTTTGTGCCTACTAATTTCACTCCACCGAACGTGTTTGATGACATTCCTTCAATACTGACAGACGAGGCTTCTGGCAGGATTGATGAGTGTATGAAGGTGTATGTGCATGTTTACCAGTTGTCAACACATTGGGTTGGCGGGCTTCATCGTATGTAGTCAAACAAGCCTACTGACTAGCAGATGATTTATTAACAGGTGTATGTTCCTGTCTATATTACTCCTATAGAATTTCCTAGCGGGATTGGCGTTTTTCTTCCAGACGAGTCTGCTGGACAGTGGAATTAAAACGGACAGGTGTGTGTTCCCACTTGTGGCTTTCCACCAAGTTAGGTTGGTGGACTTCTCAGGAAATTGCAGAGATGAGAACCTGATCACTGTTGACTGATTTTCTCCTCTGGTAGTTCTTCTTTCCTACTTGGGTTCAAGAAACCAGAGCTGAATACCTGGAGAAGACACCCTCATCATGGTGAGGGTGCACTGCCACACGAGTCTGGTGGCGATTGTTGATGGGAATGCTCAGGAAGGACTCATGTCTCTTGGAATTAAGGCTTTGAGGGACCTGCTCATTCACCTCCCCAGAATATGGGAGGGACTTGTGATTGCGATCCAGGGATAATGATCTGAAACGGTTAAAAACAGTGGTTGGCACCACCTGCTTCTTGATCACTGGTCACCGCTGTCCGGAAAACTAGTGTGAATTATTTACTTGGAGGGCTTGTCGAGCGACCTCCAGAGTCGGAATAGTAACATTTTGACAGTACTCCTTAACTAGTGCATTTGATACCCAACATTGAAGACACTGACTTGGTGATGTCGTCCTTAGAGTGGATGAAGATCCAGTAGGAGTAGCAGCAGCAACATTCACAGCAGATGTATTCACATGTGTAAACTTAAGAGAATCCATTTTTTTAATGCAGAAGGTCTTAGAAAAGAGTGCTTGTTTGATATAACAGACATAATCAAGATATTTTTGGCCAGTACATCTTTTTGATGAGCACATATGTTATTGATTGGTTTGTTGGCCCTCTTATTGAGTTTAAATAGGGGCCTAACAAATAAGTAAAACATCATTTCAACTTGGTTAAGGATTTACGTTGGGTTCACCATTTTTTGTTTCCTCTGGAATTGGGGAAGACCTCATTGATTTGAGGTTCAAAAATTCCAAGCGGTTTCTAACAGGTTTTTTCATAGAACCAGAAACATCCAATGATTCCATATCCATATGGACATACTTTCCAAAGGTAGGTGCTCATTAGTTGTGAAATGATGAGGCTTAAAAAATTTCATTGGTCGAGAGGATGGGAGGTCAGACTCAGCACACCTTTTTTAGGGGAATTATCATCTACTCCAAGACTCTCTTTATAGATTTAAGTTATGTTCATGAATCCTTATTACATCACCAATTATGAAAATGATCTTTCCTTTAGATTTGAAAATCAATGATTAATATGTATGAGATTTATGGAATCTTTTATATGTATTAGAGGTTCTTCATCAATAGAGAATCATCTGTATTGTTATAGATTCTTGGTCAATGGTATCCTTTGACACATTATATAGAAATATCCTTGTCATTATAATAACCATACTGGTTTTAAATCCACTCAGTAGGGCATGTGAAGTTAATTGTCATTCAGAAGGACATGGATTATTTCAGATTTGGGATCATACCTGAAGATGGGATAGTTATGAATCCTTTGTTTTGGAAAAGGAATCAAAATCCATGTAGTTCGAGTAAAGAAGTATGAGGATTATGTATGATTGATTGCTCAATGAAAGATGTCATAATTACTTTTACGCTCTAAGCTCACGCGAGTCATGATTGGTGTGAGAAACAAGAGGTATTTGTAAAACCTGACAATTGTGCCATGAAAAGATGCAATTATATGAAATGAGATGGGGATTATGCATGTATGACTACCAATATGGATGAAGATTAGGATTTACTTCAGGGAAGAAACCTGAGAAAAAAGTCCACAAAGGTATATGTGCTTTATGAAGATTTGGATACTAACTTAGGACTTAATCCTGAAAAGGATGCCCAAATTAAAGGGGACTTATGACTGAGTTTTATTCCTAAGAAGGAATCCCAAATCAAAAGTAAATTAAGACTAGTAAAGTGAAATTAGAACTGGGATTTATTCCTGAGAAGGAAGCCCAGGTTAAGGGAAATTATGACTGGAGCTTGTTCCTGAGAAGGAGGCTCAAGTTAAAAGGATTTGAAAATTTGGGCTTGTTCTTGAGAAGGAGGCCCAGGTTAAAAGGGATTTGAAAACTAGGGATTACTCCTTAGGAAGAGGCCCGTGTTAAGGGAATTTGGAATTTGGGAACTTGGGGCTTATTCTTAAGGAGGATGCCCAAATTAAAGGTATTATGGTTGGGGCTTACTCCTAAAGAAGATGCCCAATTTAGAGAAATTATGACTGGAGCTTACTCCTGAAAAGGAGGCCCAAGTTAGGGAACCTCCCATCCTAAAAGGATGAGGTTGAATGAATGAAGTCCCTCACCTTAGTGACATGAAAATATGTAAATCACTAAGTTTTGAGAGATGTTCCACAAAATTCCTTTCAGATAAGGAAGACAAGAAAGGAAGCATGCCATAAATGGATTTGAAGATGGTCCCGAAGGATGATCCATGAATATAAGAGGTGGATAGACATTAGTGAGGTGAAATAGGCAGGAGGGGTACCCAAAAAGATAGAGGCGTGCAAGTCCTGTGTAGGTGCGCAAGTCCTGTTCGTGATGATATACATACGCGACACATGGGTACTTGCGTGACGGTCAACCCTTAGGTTAATACTTGGTCAAGACTTGGCTCAAGGCCTTAGTATTATCCCTAATGGATTCCAAAAGAGAGGCGTGCGAGTTTTGTTGAAGGGATAAGCTGGTGCACAAGTGTTCTCATTTCCCTTAAGGGCTGTCCACTTAAGCGCGCAAGTGTTGATGAGTTTCAACACTTTGGCCTTGTTTCTCCTATTTAGACCTTCCATTCTAGGTAAGAAACTACCTTATAAGTTTTCAGAAGACTTCTAGAAGATACTTGGGTGACCAGAGCTCGAATATGAGTTTTGAAATTTTTCCATCTTGAAATGGGGGGCCCACCAAGGGTATTTATAGGCTGGTGAAGACCCTGGGCGAGAATCAAAGAGGGCACGCAAGTCACCTGCATGAAAACTATTCGGCACGCAAGTATACTTGTGTGACCTTGGTGGAACTTGCGTGACCCAATTTAAAATGAATTTTTGTTCATGACATTGTCAATTTTTTATTTTTCTTCAAAGGATGAATCACTTTGGGTTCAAGGTATTTCCCTTTTCATTCATTTAGACTCTGTGACGGAAATGAGTGTCAACAGTAGCCTACTGGGATTTTCTTTCAACATACCACTCTAATGTCCACAATTTATTCAAAGTATCTATCCTAAATAAGTACATACCTAACCCATCATATATATTGAACTTAGAGTTCACACTATTAGAAAAGAAAATTTATTATGGGGAACAAATGGTTTTGATTTTGGATCATAGAGTGAAAATATTATGAAACAAAACCACTCACCTTGTCAATGTTTTTTCTAAAGAAACCATGAGTATGAGGAAACTTTAAGGGAAATTGAGAACTGATGAGGTAGGCATTCCTTATTTTTTTATCATAGTGATGAATTTCAAGGAATAAATTCATTTTTAGTGGGGAATAATGAAACAACCCAATTTTTTATGAATTGTTGTTTTTAATAAATTGAATTTCATTGATATCTTTCATTACACACAACACTGAGTTATTCTTGGGTAACTCTTGACACTGAGATTTAACAAAACCACAATATATTATTAGTATTATTCAAAGGTGAAAATTATAACATGAAATTTAGATATAGTAATATGAATATGAATAATTAATTTTAAAATCATAGATATATTGTTTTTATATTAATAAAAAATATTTATATAATTATACTTTATTTTTAGTAAGGTCATTATATGTTTTAAAAATATTATTTTCCCAAAAAATATGTTTTTATGAAAAATAATAAAATTCAAATTTGAAAAATATAGAAATTTTACTTATAAAATAAACTTATTTTTTAAATGAAAATATCATAATTATCATAGGTTAAATTTTTTATAATTTTATTAAATGATTATTTTTTAATGAATATTGAAAAACAATAAATTTTAATTGAATGCATAAATTTTGTTTAAATTTTTGATAAATTTAAATTATATTTTAATTTTTGTATAAAAGATACAATAGTTTACAGATATAAAAATATCTATTAAACCTATTTATGTCATTGCTATAATTTTTATATGTGATTTTGATATAAAAACAAAGTAAACTTTTTGAGCTCTTTCTCCGTTAAAACCTACCTTATCGTCACTTGTGTGAGATTAATTTTAAATTAATGTAATTAAATTATGTTAATTTAATTTGAAAAAATTTATTCCATATTTAGAATAATAATAATTTTATATTATCTAATAAGTTAAACTTAATTTTTGACCAAAATGAATTGTAAAAATATTAAATAATAATAACCATTGTTAATGTCAAAGTTGGTTTAGAAGAGGATAAAATAAAAAGGTAAGCATTAAAATGAACAAATTTTTTTAAAAAATTATTATTATGAAACTATTTTGACCATATAATATCTAAAGAACTATATTACTCCTCTTTAAACCCTTTTGGTCAGAGAAAACGTGAGTACACCTTTTTCATTACAAACAATTACTAGTGTGACACTCCCTCAACTAATAAAAGGACACCCCTATCCTATATTCTCCATAACTTCATACCACTTTTTCTCTAAATATACCTAACCAAATCACTTATAATCTTCCCCATTTCATTTTGTATGCCTTATATTTTTCATAAATCCAATCTTGTAAGTCTTTTCATGAAATCTTAAGTAGCTTACCTGAGGAAGAGGTAATGCTCTTCATTTACCTTTTTTTATTTTATTTCTTCATCCACCTCCTTTAATTAATATCAAATTGTTATTATGTAATAAAATAATTAAATTAAAAATAATTATATTAAAAATAATTAGATGTTTTAATGTCATTTTCATGACAAAAAAAATTATCTAATTCAATAATATGTTTTTCAAAATCATCATTCTTCTGTAAGGTGGACTATCGCCTCGCTAACTGCTTCAATGTTTTTCATTACCACATCGCATGGATGGTTATAATGATGTATTAAATGTTTATTTATGATATTTATGATGTTATTATACTTATTTAATTTTTATATCACACATAGCTTCATACTTCCCAATATTTGGGAGTATGATAACATCAGCCATGTGTATGGAAGACTGCCTCCTCGCGAAGCAATGTTATTCATTCGTTCTTTAAATGGAAGGTAATATAAATGGTCTTAATGAAAAAATGCAATATATATGGAAAACTATTATTATTTAATGTTAATATATTATTTTATTTTTATTTATTTCAATATTTCATGAAAATTCAAGCAATGATCATGTGTACGTATGGCCCAACATCTCCATAAAGGGTTCATTTCATGTTCTATATTTAAATTTTAGCAATTACTGTGAAAACATATATACTAAATATATATTTTATTTATATCATAGTTAATATTATATATATTTCTGAACCATGATCAATTTAATAGTACCAAATAAATAAAAAATTATAACAAACATGAAAAACAGAGCAGTTATTACTTGAAACATGATTTTAACCAAGAATTATAAACAAAGGGGTAATACTAGTTAATTAGTAGATAATATATGGTATGATGTATATAATAATGGTTATGTAGTATATGTTTAATTAACTTATATTTATTATATAGTTTTTTTGGAACATGTACAATGGAATTCTAGAGTTATGATAAGAGATTCACATCACAATTTTATTTTTTGTCAGGCACAAGCTATACTCCCCATGTGATTATATTTGGTGGTGTATAAAGTACACAAGAATTTATTTTATTATTATTATCCATAAAATTATTATTATTTACATATCCATTTTATTATCTCTATTTTACAAGGTTTACGGTACAATAATTACCAATCTAGTAAGTGATTTTCATCTTAATTTATCTTATTTGAGACATTTGATTACATTTTGAACCTTTATTTTTTATAATATTTATATAAAAACCATTTTAAATGTAAAATAATGAATATAATAATACTTATGATATTTAATTTGTTATTTAATTATATTCCTTTATGGGGTTTATGTTAAAATGTTACTAAAGTGGTAAATATTATTTGTTTGAATCACATCATTTATCTGGATTGTTTATAATTATGTTTCTGAAGATAACATCATATGGTACATCTACCAAAGGACTCATGAATTTTTTTCTCCTCTTTTTATGTCATGATAATATTTATTTTTCTTTCATTTTCCTCTCTATATGCACTCAAGAGTTCATTAAAAAATGTTTTTAAGAAAACATATCTTTTTGTTAGAAAATATTTTTTCTTCCAAAATGATGCTTTCGAAAAAAGATTTCATAAATATGTTTTACATTTTCAAAATGATTAATTAGAGAAAATTTTACCTATGTTTGAATTTTTACGAAATGTTTTAAAATGAATCTATATTTCTTCTTGTAAATAATTCTTGATTATATTTTACTAAATATTTAGAAATAGCCTCTATTTAAATTTGTATGACTGGTATGGAATTTTCCACCATCATAAAATTACAATGTTTCAAAGATTGTTTAATGAGTTTTAATATTTATTTTAAAATAAATTCATTTCAAAAATACATTTTGAATTTTTAGTTTTTTCAATTAGTTTTCAAAGAATTGTTACTTTCTTATGAAAATATTTCATGTTATTTACATTTATAAATCATTTTCAATCTAAGATTATATCCAGTGAAGTTACATATGAATTAATAGTCATATTATTTAAGCATACTATTATTTTTATTTTCATTAATGTTTTGTGTTTGTCTAGAAAATATGATAATGAATCCCATTTCACATCTAAAGAATACACTATGATGAAATATATATGAAACCCGATAATTTTATTTGGTAAAGATAAGATGAAATAATTAAATGATTATGAAACCTATCAATTTTCCATATGTTATGATGTGACTAAATGTTTATGAAGCACATTTAATCTCATGGGTTATAATATGATGAACGTTTTATAATATTTTGGAAAAAATATTTATGATTTTTATCATGAAATGTGTGGGACCTCTATCTCACTCTAATGCATACCCTAAAGATTTATACCTCATGAGATAGAAAAGACTAGAATGTGGACTGAAACCAGTTTAGTAAGGGACTTTGTCTACTATGATAGTCTTTGGAGTAAACATTTACTATTATGAGGGTTTGGGTAGTAAACCCATTCAACTATGATATACATAGAAGTGAGTCTTCACTACTCTATAGAATATTTACTAGGTTTATGTGTATGTCACATATCTTTTCCTTATTCCAATATTATGTTGTCATGGATCATGTTCTCTAATTCATTTATAATTCATCTTTGACGAACATCCAAAATATTTTCCATGTTTTAATTTTATGACCCTTGATAGGAATGTTATGGTTTTATAATTTTATTCTCATGTTCTCAAAACCTTATGTTCATGTTTTGCTTAATTATATCCCATTTTGACCCCCAACTAATCATTTTAGCTCACCTTTTCTTACGTTTCCTTTCCCCATTTTATAAAAAACTTTATTACATATGATATGTCTAAGAAGGGTCTTATTATGAAGTACATAGTTAGATATTTTTTATTTAACCTATGAACCAATTTTTTGTGTTTCCATGTTTGTAAATTCACGATACCATTATGATCCATAGTCATGTGTTTTTTTATTGTAATAAACGATCAACAAAAATGATGAAATATTTATGGATGATATTTCAGATTAGTTATACAAATTAAGAGTTATAATGGTCGTTAATAATTTATATTTTATGGTTGAACTCGGTTTTAAATGTATCATAAAACATTTAGGTTTGTTACATGGAATATTTTATTTAGTTTATGTATTAAGATGAAAGAATATCAGTTGAAATCGTATGGATAAATTTATGTGTATAGAAATATCCCAATGATTTAATAATGTTTCTAGTATGTGGTTTTCCTATAAATTAATTCTTTTCTTGGATACTAGCAAGGGAATTCATCTTTGGAATAGATGCACCTAGGGGTAATTACCCTAAAAATTATAGTTAAGTATAAAATCAATATTCACCGTGGTATATGATGAGTTGTCCTATTATGATACACCTTTCTAGACAATCTTGGTTAATATTATTTGGTTAATCACATTATTTTGAAAATAAATTTTTTAGGATTTATTATCTTCAGCCATTAGATATGGAATAAGAGAGAACCCCACAAAAACAAACATATATTGAATAGAGGGTAATTTATGTTAAACTAGACGCTAATTTAACAACAATTATGGGTACGAAAATTCGAAGTTAAATTTTTCATATCCTAAAATAATTATATTATGGCATTAATTTTTAATCAATCATAATTAATTCCTCTTGGTATTGTTGATGCTTTAAGAATTAATTAACAAATTTAATAATAGATGTCGTGGAAAATGAATATATTTTCCAAATGAGAAACCAAATGTGACAAAAGCTAGAGTGAAAACCTTTTAATTGTGAAAAATCATCTATAAATAACTATTATTAATAATGTGGACTCTCTTGAGTGATAAAATACAAAAAAAAGGATAGAGTCTCATGGATATTTGGGCATTGAAGATGAAAAATGAAAAAATATCCAATTTCATACATGTCAAAAATGTGTGAAGAAACAGTGAGGGGAATGTATTGATGGCACAAGAATTTTTTTTAGTGTGAATAGATTGGACATTGATCACATTATTCTCCAAGAGTGGTAAAGACACCATCTAATACAATGGTTGTTATAAAATCCCCAGCTAATATTTCATCCACACTTCAATTTTATATATTCATTAAGTTTTGGAATTATAAAAATTGATTCCCTAACCATGGACTAATGGGGGTAATATGCATTCTTGATATCTAAGACAATGAAAATAAGCAAAACTCTATCAGATGACTACAAATGAAGAAGATCAGGTCTATTTAGTTAAACGAATTCTCCACAAAATAGTTATCGAGGTCTTATTGAATTTTTATTCTAGGAACACTAGTATATCTATAATGGTTTATAATATTATTAAATGACCATACCTATCACAAAACAACCCAGATAACCCACCTAAATGGTACTCAAATCAACTCTGACATGGGCTTAAGGTTATTACTATTCACCAAATGATCAGGAAAAGATTCTAAAAATAAATAACAATCATTGGAGAATGATTTTTCTACAATAATAGCTTAAAAAGACAATATAAGTGGAAATAATTCATAAATATCCAGTATTCAAAAAAAAATCATCAAGAAAAAGGTAATAACAATTGAAAATTACATGTCTTAGAAAGTGAACATCAACCTGATTAATCACATATCTATCCAATACATCATCATAATATATCATTGAAATAAGTGTATCACATGTTACAATGTTTTCCACCAGCTCTAAAGTTAAAACTTTTAAGAACACCCACAATATCCATGAATAAATTTCCTTTGTTCTGGACCATCAAAAATAAAGTATAAAAATTCATAAAGTAAAACATAAGTTGTGAGAATCAATAGTACAATAAGTTTTTGAAAAACATTTAGTAATCATTCCATATCAAATAAATATATTAAGCTCAATTTTAGATAAAACATGGCATGGTAAATTGTTCCAAATTAATTATAAGAACATGATTTTAAAATCAATAAAGAATATAGTATAAATATAGTAATATGCATATTTCCATAAATAAAAGAATTTATATGAATCATAAAATGAACAATCATAAATAAAGTATTTCACCAAAATTTATATGATTATCTCATCTTATAAACACTGATATATAATAATCATTTTGAATCATAGTACAATTGTTATAATGATCTGTGTTAGTTTGAATAGGTCATAAAATTCCACACTATCTCCACGAAATAAATCTCCTAGTGTGAAGACATCCCTTGGTCCCAATCATAGGGGAATAAGAATATATCCAAAAGTATAAACCCCTTCCCTCTTTATGTACTCAATTTTCATTATCACCATCAGTCCATTACTATATAGATATAATACATTCATGGAATTAATACCCCTCCACCTAACTACCTATCCTATCATGTTCTTCTAGATAATCAAGCACGGATGAGGATATAATTTTTTTCAATCAAACTAACATAATTTCAATCAATCATTTAAAAATATATACAAGTTAAAGTTTCAAAAAAATAAATTTAATTTTAAAGACCAACATCAAATAATTTTTATCAAATCACATAGCATTTATTTCAAACAAACATTAAATAGTTTCATTAAATATCACAGAATTTCATTTAAAAACCAACATCGAATGATTTTAATATAAAATAACTCTAAAGGAATCATTTCAAATCAAATTCATTTTCCAGAAATAAACAGATTATTTTAATATACATACCCAATTGGATCAACACAAACACACCATTCCATTTATAAAATCATAATAAATAAATTAAAACAATTATTTACAAAAAAAAATTGAAATCTAATTCTATATAAATACACAAAATAAGAATCAACATATTGGAATTCAATTAGAAAACACCCTAAATCTATCACAATCTGGTCAAACAAAAAAAGGAGACCAAAAACGGATAGTAGAGGTCTATAATTGATCAAGGATGAATCCTAGAAACTTAATTCACAAATCTAGCTCAATATCCAACATTAAAAATAGGATCAATTGTAATATAAGAAGGGGGGTGATTCGAATAGGAGAACTCACTATCAAATCGAGATTACACTTTCCAGACGAGATTCAATGTATCAACCAACATATTAATACTTGAGCAATAAATATTTATAGGTTCATGTTGTAATATAAATATTATAAAATAATTTTGGGGGAAAACATGGTTTAGGTAGGGGATTTTTGAAATTAAATTGTGATTACATGAAAAATATTATGATACTTCCCTGGGAATTAATTTCCTTATTTGCATCACTGACTAGCTGTTGAAACCCGTTAAGGAGATGGTAGCTCCAGAAAGAATTATTATTTGACAATGAACCCAACTATTTATCTATTAGTACAATCTAGAATTCATGCACCATCAACTATTCCACTAGTTAGTTGGTGGGATTATTATAGAAAATCCCTACCTTTAGAGTGACACTGGCTATCCAATAGCTCTCACCTAAAACCAATTGACTTACTATTGCTAAACAATTTTCATTTTCTTGTACAACAAACCAAGAAACAACAAATTGCATCATGGTATGTCACACCCATGAATGTTGAACATGTTTCATTATTCTATCTTTTTTTCAATCCATTTCCATGGTCATTTGTATGTGTTAGAGGTGGTTGTGTATTTTGGTGGTATTAGAAGGCCAGAAGCTAGATAGTCGGGGGAACCAACATTCCCATTAGAGTGGTAAATAATATTTAACATTAGTTGGTGCAACCGGCTAGCTAGTGGCCTTCCTCAGTATTTCAACAGAACCTTCTACACATATTATTGCATGACTTTTAACATTTATATCCAATAAGTAAAACCCACATATCATGAGGCAAAATATATTCGTAAGACTAGGTTCATAATACATCAAAAACAAAACATAACATAACTTCATTATTTTATTATC
Source organism: Viscum album (assembly GCA_963277665.1). Classification (NCBI taxonomy): domain Eukaryota; kingdom Viridiplantae; phylum Streptophyta; class Magnoliopsida; order Santalales; family Viscaceae; genus Viscum; species Viscum album. The sequence goes on from OY728155.1 coordinate 18,783,877, forward strand.
CGTAATGATCTCATGAATCCCTTTAAAATCCTATAACTTCATTGGATAACCTAGATTTACATAAACAAAAGGGGGAACATTAAATCCTAGTAATAGAAAAGTCATGATTATGAGGTATAACATGTGAGTCAATTTGAGTAGCATGGTATTATAAAAGATAGGGATCATGAACAATAACATTGTATCATAAAAAAATTTCATTGTATCTTAATATCATGGAAACCTAGGAGAGTGTAGGCAACATATAACACGGCCTAAACATGGGTCAACGCTTACTGCTGATACAATATCACATAGTGGAAAGTGTCCTATAATGTATTCAATTTACTACCTAATATAATAAGTAAAGTAGCATTATACTAAAACATTACCAAATGCATTTCATCAGTATTTTTATTCACCCATCATAACATGTTCATGTTTAAGCACACACAAAAACGGAATCAATCAGAATACATAGACATAGGGAATTTTAATAATTGAACATATGAAATTTATTACCTCATAAAATGAAATTCATATAGGCCTATAATATTTCCAATATACCCACAAATATATATAAATTATAATAATTCCACAAAAAAGTGTATATAAAATGTGATTTAGATACAGAAATTTCATAACCCAATGAAAATGGGTGGTTAAGAGAGATTCCTTATCATATATCATTACATATTTTCAATTTCACTTGATCCCATAGATTATAAAATTAGATTCAATAATTACGTAAATAATAATCATATATGAATATATTTTATTTAATATAATTTTATTACATTATTTTATAACTATTTTAGTGTGACATAGTGTATGATTTTTTTGTTTCGTGTGCGTCCATTTCAAGGTTCCTAGGTCGAATCACTTGTTGATATTTATTGATGTTCTCATCAAACGGGATGAAAAAATCATAATTAAAATGGAATGACAATAATTTACTTACAAGAAATAATGTGTTCCTAAATACTCTTATGTTTTATGACTTTGTTATGATTCTTTTAGTAAAAATGTATGTGTTATACCATTACTTTATTTATGTGGTATTACCGACTATCTAATACTACTTTTTTTAATTAATATTATGACCATATTTTCTTTAAATAATCTTGAAGAATATATTAAATACATAATATGTTAATTTTAAACCATTATATGTGAATTTTATCCTTCCATGAAGGTGGTAGTGGAAAATGAAAACTCATCTTTCAAGAAGGAAGCAAACCGAAAAAATATTGATAATGGATTCATTTTTCGTTAAATAAAAGTAAATGTGAAAGAGGTAGATGGTTGTTATTATCTTAGAAATATTAAATTTAATTATATATGTTACACCTTTTTAAAATTATTTGTTTTATGAGGGTGGCAAGGATACGGTTGAAGAATAAAGGAATTTAAATGAGGTATGTTGATATTATTTCTTCTTAAATATCACCTCCTTGAAGAACCCCTTAAGGAACCTAAAATTGGTTTTATTGTGGGAACATTATAATTAAGAAAAAGGAGGATATATTTTCTCATTTAATTTTTTATAGGTTTGGATATCTCCAATTATTATAATTTATAATGAGATGGGGTGCTTAGGGGTGGTATTTTTAAGGGGAATACAATTGGGTTTTTGAAAACTATAATCAATTATTTGTTATTTTTTTCTCATAAATATCAATAGTATTAATTATTATGAATATAAAAATTAAATGGGAAATATTATTTCCAAATAATGGGTTCTTAAATCTTTCATGATAGAAAATTCATGAATATAGACCAAAATGTTAAATACAGTATTTACTTTATTTCACTGTTTGTAAAAAAATCTACAATATTTTGAAAATACAAAATAATTACCAAATAATTATTTCATACATAGATTAAAAAACTACATTCATTTTAGAAAAATAATAATTTAATTTAATAAATTTAAATTTTAAAAAATATCCACATTTATTCAAAAATTATTATTTTAACATAGTTTTAAACATTCTAACCCTTGGAAAAAAATTTATAGCCTCATAAAAGTATCCCCACATTATAATAAAACATAATATGAATTTATAAATCCATTTTCTAAAAATAAATTTTCTTTTAAATCATTATAGTTATTTCCATCTTTAAAGTAAAACATTTTTGTTTTACAAAAAATTAAAAACACTTAATTTATCATTTAAAATAGATTTATTATTTTATAACATGATATATATATATAAGATTATAATTCTGTAAGATACATAAATATTATTTTAAACATTCATATGTTAGGATATTTTTCTAAGGGAAATTTTACTATTCCTAATAGTTGAATATTAAATCCAAATGTCAGGTTACTATTCAAATATTCAGATTAATAATCCAATGGTAAAATTTGTAATAGACATATGGGTTCCCTACATCCTATGAATACCTCAATTTTCAATATTATTTATTCATTTCTATTTTCATTCTTGGTTATATACATTTTCATTTTCAAAATGGTTATTTCATTGCTAATATTTTTTTTCATTTCTAAAGTGTTTTTCTTGAGTGATTATATTCTAGGGTATCGATCTAATAAAAATGTTCACATTTATATTGTATTTTGTTATATTAATTATTCCTTTGTAATAATTTTATTATTATCAATATTTTTTCTCTATCAATTTTTTTAAATTAATATAATAAAATGTTTTTTAAGATGTGATGCATGTTATTTATTTTATATGGATATATATAAAAAATTATAATAAGGGAGATTCCATTGAATATCACAAGGTCATTAAATTCTTCCCTAGTTAAGAATTTGATCGTTGAAATTTCATTTTATAAAATAAGATGAAAACAATTTTGGGAACTTCAATATCATGGTTTCATCTGGTTCCCATGTTGTATCACCATACTTATGTATTCACCATAGTACTTTGACTAGGCTAGTTTCCAAATTGTTAAAAACATTATCTCAAAAGTCCTAGATCTTCACTAGACACTCCTCATAAGATAGATCAATTTCCAATGGTAGAACCTGTTAATTCAATAATATGAGGGGTCAAGTATGTACTTTCTTAGGAGGGATATATTGAATACATCATGTAATTTAGAAATGGATAGTGAGAGTTCTATTAAATAGTCCCCATCTCCGATTCGATTGAGAATATGAAAGTTGACAATGTACCTATGACACGAGTTACCCTTCTTCACAAATATCATTAATCACCTATACTGAGTTATAAAGAGGAACACATTCTGTAAGACCACAATGTATGAGTATCCTTGATGATTGTCAGTATAACAATCTTGTCAAATTTGAGTATCCCTAATGTTCTAATGAATGGTAGGGATAATTTATACAATTTCCTCACCCATTTCAGGTCCCAAAAAAACTTGTTTGCTAACTTCACCCCATCACACTAGTGACTCTACATTTCTTACCATTAAGGTATTATTAGGGAGCCAATTAGATGTTTGAGTGTAAACTATTGTTGTATTAGAACTCGAACAGAGGAAAATGTTGATCCCAACCTCCTTCAAAATCTATCGAGTGTGACCCGAACATGTATTCCAATATCTAGAAAGCCTTTTCATATAATACATCATTTTAGGAGTGAAAATATTTACTAATGTTCAACATAGTGTTTAGAGAAATATATATACTCTTACAAAACATTTAGGAAAATATGAGATCTCTATTTGGATACAATTGATATTGGTGTTCTATACAACCTCACCCCTTAAATGATGTATATCCTTGAACTTTTCTCATGAATGATGTCCTCTCAATTTTCAATGAATTTATAATATTATTAAATGTCCATTTATTGTTTCCAATTTTCATGTAGTAATGTGTAGTTGTTTAATTTTCCCATTTAACTTTTTTACATGCATCCTTCACTTTTTGACATGCCAAGAGTTTGGCTGTATATTAAGTGATATCTATCTTCATATTTTCCTCTAAATAATGAACATTAAGACATCTATATATCCTCATCCCCGAATTCCGTGCAAAAAAACCCCTTTGAAAAATCCACTTTTATTATCGAGAACAAGATATATTTTCTTGGAAACCACTCATTCTATATTTCACAAAAATTTCATCATATTTTTCTATACATAGACATACACAGGAGTTCTCACTTAGGTATTCAATCCCTAACCCAAAAAATTAGTATAACTTTATCTAATACCAACTATAGTGACCCAATATTATTACACATATTATTACATGATTTTAAACATAAAAACCCTATATGTACAACCCATATATCATGAGGCCTAGTAGATTTGGAAGACTAGGTTCATAATACAAAAAAAAAAGAAACTCAAACATAACATATGTATTTTATTATAAATTATATCCTCCTTAATACCTATGAGATCCTAAAACATCATAGGATAAACTCAAAAAAACATAAACAAAAGGGATTATCTATAAATCCTAGTATGGTAATAATCATAACAATGAGGCATAACATGTGATTCAAATGGAATAACCTGGTATCCGAAAATATAACTCTCTTGAAGAATCACAAGGGTGAAAATGTAATGATAAAGGTATAATTATATCATGGATAGATAGTAAAGTGGTTGAAATATATAATATTTCATAAACATAGTGAATTCAAACTACCATGATAATATTTCATGATGGACATAGTCTCATAATGGATTCAATTTAATCCCCAATACAACACTTGACGTTTCATGAGGCTAAAACTTTAACCAATGAATTGGATATCTATATAGGTAAAATGATCATAACATTATCATTTTTATGTGCACTACAAAATAGAAACAATCATATGGCATTAAGATATGGAATTAAAATAATTGAACATATAGAATGTATTACCCCTTAAAAGAATAGTATAATAGGATTGGTTTATATGTAAGATACACATATATATAATTTATAATAATTAAATAAAAAAAATAGATACAAAAGTGAGTTACATATATGGAGTTCAGAACATAAATAAAAATATTGGTTTGGAGAGATCTGTTACATTATATCTAAATCTATTCTGTACTTAAAAATAAAATCTTGAATGATCCAACTAGATTCATTAATTAAATAATTCCAAAACTTTTACATAAATATTTGATCAATTATAATTTAATTATGTTAATTTATAATCATTTCAATGAGATATAGAATTTAATTTTTTTTAAGAGCGTTCATTTCATGGTTCCAAGTTTAGATCACTTGTGGATATTGATTGATTTTATTTTTAAACAACACTAAAAAAACTAAAGTGCAATGAAATTTTATTAATGTAATTCCAAAAATATTAATAGTCCAAATTACTCATTTGTCTTCTAAAATAGGAATGATTATTTCATTAAAAATATTAGTTTTATAGAGTATTCTCATTTATATAGTACTACAACCATCTCAAACTAGTTTCTTATTATAAACATTATTGGATCCCCGGTTTTTCCTTAAAAGTGATTATAAAAAAATTATTTGGTGTTTCATATTATGTCCATATATTAATTAAAAAATACAAAATAATATATTATAAAAATAATTATTTCTTTTTAACCATTATAAGTGCATTTAAATATTTTAGGAAGGTGGTAGTGGAAAACGAAAACCCATCATCCATGAAGGTGGTGTACCGGGAAAATATAGACGATGGTTTCATTTTTCTTTGAAAAGGAGGACATGAGAAAGGGTTGGATGGTATATATTCAATTATAAATGTAAAATTCATGTATATATATGATAATGGAGTTAATATTCTGTGTCTTATGTGGTATTTGAGGAGAATGTAGAAGAAGATAAGAACTTAAAAAGAGATAAGTTAAGATTTTTATCACTTCAATGTCACCTCCTTGAAAAACCAGTTAAGGAAAAAATAATCAGTCATGTTTTCAGAACATTTTCACTAAGAAAAGATGCAGATATTTGGGAAGGGAATTTATCAAAAACTAGACGAGCTCCAATTCATAGAAGTTTTTAAGAGAAGAGAGGTGAGGTGTGGTATTTATATGGGGAGGAGAGGGGGGTTTTTAATTATTATAAAAAATAGTATATTAGTTTTTCTCAAGAAAATCAATAATATTGTCTCACATTACTATATATAGAAAATTTTTACGTGTGAACTAAATAATATATGACCACATCATTCATTACTAAAAAATCATGTATGTCTCTTATAATGTTAAATAATGTATTTTACTATATTTTACTATTGGTAAAGTATTCAAATATATTAGAAAAATACAAAAAATTCACCCTAACTTATTTTGGATTTGTACATTCATAAAAATGAAATAAAAGTTTTAAAATAGTTTTCTATATATAATAAATTAAACTTTAAAATATAATCCTCATTTATTTGAATAATTCTAATTTTATTATTATAATCTATTTTCCCACCCATTGAATGATTAAAAATAATCTTGTAATTTAAATAATCATTATAATAAAAACTAAAAATATATATAAATCCATTTATAGAAAATAAATTTTCTTTTAAATCATTAAATTTATTATAATTATTCAATTAAAACATTGACATTTTAGAAAATTAAAAACACATCATTTATCATATTTCAAAAATCTATTTACTTATAACATGATATAAATATTTCATTTTTTTATTTTATAAGATACCTACATATTTTTTACTAATTCATAAGTGAGTTTAAGATTCCAAAAATCATGTTTCTATTCCAAACTATCATAGTAATATTCCGATGTTCAAATTTGTAATGTCTATATGGGATCCCTACTTCATATAAATATGTAATATTTCATTAATTATTTATTCACCTATACTTTATTCTCATGTTTATAAATATATTAATTTTAAAAATGTACATTACTTACTAAAATTTGTCCTCATTTCTTTAGTGTTTTTTTGGGAGTGCTCTTATTCTATGGAATGGATCATATCCATATTTTCAATTATTATTTTCTTATTTTATATTTATTGTCACATTAAAAAAATCAACTGCAATTACCGTTTATATTATGAAAATGTAATGGTCACATTATTATGATAAATATTTTTGGATTTACCATTCAGTACATGTACAATATTATATATATATCTATATATGAAAAAATTATAAGAAGGGAAATTCCTTTGATAAATGTCTAGGTCATTACAAACGATATTTCTCATTAAAGGATTATGGATGCATGCACTTTGTGTGTACCAACTGGCCAGCTAGTGAAACCTAGTGGCTCACTAGTGGTGCCTACCTATATGTATTTCAGTATAAGAGTAATTTTATTTTTTATCTGAAAATATTTATTATCTTCTCAAATAAGATATTCTAGAACCTAAATCATTTTCTCACAATTTATAGCCTATAATGTGAAATGTTTTTCCCTTCCCCACATTATGTTGAGGGATTTTAATGCCAATTGAATAATTGGGTCTCTGTTTGACGTATTCTGATAAGTATATCATTTCCAACTTATTTTATCCTCCTTTTATCTTTGTGTTTTATGTTAATTGTGATGAAATTAATAGATATATTTGGTTCATAGATAATTTATTGTGTTTTGTTTCAGATTTGGAGTCTTAAGAAACCAATCCCTTCCTATCCTATAACCAATCTCAAGGGAAATTCCATTTCCCCATTCTTGAAGTGATATTTATACTATTTTTTAAACATTAGCATGGAATAAATTTTTATAACTTCCATGAGTTTCATATTTTAAAATTGATGAAATAAAACACATGAGAGGTGAATGTGATCTTTTATGCCTGTGAATTTTTTTTTTCTAAATAAAGATTTTTAATATAGATTATTTTGATTCGCATGAAGTATTTGATAAATTTACTCAAAAATGATTTTAAAATGGTAATTGCTTTCAAATCATGGAAGTGGTGTGGTAAGACAGTAAAAAATGATTTTTAAAGATATTGTATTTAAATGAAATGAATTTAACTTTATAAAAATGTTTTATAACAAATAAATTGGGCGCATGAACAAAAGGATAATGTAATAGTATAGTTTTAATACCTTATTATATGGGATAAAAATAGAATTTTTCTTTCCCTAATAGAGTTATATATCACAAGGGTAGGTTCACAATATTAAAGGGATTTCCAGTTGATATCCTTTTTAGGGAATTAATTTTCCAATACTAGAGGAGTCGCTTTATTAGAAATTGGCCTTCTTCAACATAGTTATTTACACCATTGAGTTGTGATTATACATTTCATTGTTTTATATTATATATCATTCATGTTTATTTGATTTTATCATTTTATAATTTTTATCTATGAGATTTTTAAAAACTATTTTTTCATATTCTTAAGCCTCGTGGATAAATTCAATTTCATATTATCTTCTATGATGGAAAATAGAATGTTTACCAAAAGAAAACTAATGTATGATTTTATATATAAAATTATTTCCATGAACCATTTTTGAATATATTTAATAAAATAACTAATTGATGATTTTATATAGACATTTTATAGATTATATAGTGGTATCCTACTATGCTTTAGTTCTCAAACCCAACTTTTTTTACATTGGGTATTTGAAAAATTTATACTATAGGATACATGTAAATGGAAAATATTAATATATTGAAGAATACCTAAGTTCATGTTTCCTATTACAAGGTCGGGATAGAGGTGACTTATAGTCATGTGGAGATAGAAACTTAGGTTTTTCCGGGTTATTTTTGTTAGTCTTTAGTTTTTATCTAGACTTTTTTATCCAGTGGGTTGGATGCACCTTCTCAGATTGGTTTTATTTAACATATAATGTATATTTTTTATGTTACGGTAATATCTTTGTTTCTATTTTATCTTATATAATTTAACGGTGAAATCAATCACATGTGTCTCATATGACCCACAGGTGATTGTCTCTATCATTCGGTGATTAGGAATGCCACTCAGGAAGATTTTTCATTCCAATTTAGGTGAAATTATAGGATGACCCATATTGGGCATTAGAAATGGGTATAAATGTTTCATGATATAATTTAGGAATATTATATTGATTTTTATCACCCCAATAGGTCAATGTAATTTTTTTATACTATAGGTATGACTATAAAAAATTGAGAGATAATGTTGTACTATGTCTGGTCAACTCACATTCATGAAAATCCTAAAGTTTCAGAGGGAATTTTAGAGTTTTAAATTACCTTTTTTTGTATTTTGAGACATCTATAGATACTTTTTACATAATTTTATTTATGATATAGGAAATAAATTAAATTTATTATTATTTATTTCCTCCTTGTTTTATATATTTTGTTCCATCAAGAATAATCTATTCAAATTGTTGTAAGGATATTTCAGTTCAATGCATAAATTATAATCCTCTTGTTGACTCAGCTTTTGGGGAAATTATGGTCTAAATGATCCAGTATGTAGACCATTTCATCATTATTATCTTATAATTGATGGTGGATTATGCTATAGAAATAAATATGAAGCATCCACCAATCATTTATGGTGACAAGAGACCCTATAAATAGGAAAAATGGATTATAAGTGTAGAAATAATTTTCACTTTCTGAAATCTGTAGAAAAAATGGTTATTTTCCCCATTATACTAAAGGACGTGGTGTTAATATAGTTTTAAATCCATGTATTTTTATGAACATACATCGACTAATTTCAATATTTCATTCAATTAGTATTATTATCTAGAGACACTGAAGGAGGTGATGTATTGAGTGTTTTTTCTTTCGATCATAGATATTTTTCTATCATGGAGTATCCTAGTTAGTTAAATAATTTGGTTCACCTTTTTTATCATATTTCTAGTAACTATCACAATGACTCATGGGATTGGTTTTACTTGAGGGATAATTTTCAGCACACAATATTTCTTATTTACCTTCCAACCTTTATTGATGTTCGAGAAAATAAAGATATAGTTGAGGTAAATATAACTAGAAATATGGGAGTCTTATTTATACCTATTGTAGTAGGTTTTAGGTATAGTTTGTTTCTAATGGAAAGAAGATGAAATTGGGTGAACAGTGTAGGGGGTGGTAGGAGTGGAAAATTGACATTGGGTTTGAGGAATCTAGGCTTATTATTGTGTAGGAGAATGGGGGATCTCAAACTCAATTATATGGAAATACCCATGGTGTGTCATATGATAGGTAAATTCATTCATCATTATAATTCCTATGATAGGGTTTAATATGGTAGTAGATATGGATCGCCGTTACCAAGGTCTCTCCGTTTACCAACAAAAAAATAGTTATGGATCTTAAAATCACAGTAAATGTGATGTTCAGGTGGTGAAGGGACAAGATGAGGAAACATATCTATATAAATCATACTTCATACCAGTGGGTTATGATGCAGGAAAAACTACCATGATAGGTATGATATTTATTTTACATTATATTGTTATGGATATCTTTGATATAGGTGAAACACATTCCTTTATATCATCCAAGAATATCAATACATTGGGCTTGAATTTGTATCCAATGCCTCTCTTGATGGTTCCTTATACTCCCATGAGAAACTATTAATAAAATGGAATTAAATTTCTACAATTTTGGGTGATGTTTCAAATTATAAAACATTGTGGGACTTTTTTTTTCTTGATCATTACATCATTGATCCTAATGGTGGCATGAATTGGAATATTAGCTAAAAACCTAGAACAATTTCTATCATCATGGTTATAGTTTCCCTCTTCAGATAGATTCAGTCATGTCTTCTTGGGTGAGTGGGATCCATGATCATATAGATAATTTCTTATTACTCATAGTGATTAGATGATCTCCAAAAACTTCATAGAGGTTTTTCTTAATGTTTTTTATCCACATCTTGGGGGTCCTCTTCCTATGGTATTTTTTATTATACCGATGTATTTTCCAGATTATTTATTTTGTTTAATGCCTCACATGGAAGTTAATTACCCTATATACTCTATTATTTGAAATACACCCAATTATTTACCTTCATAACAAATTAAACCCACTGAATTAAATCAATTAATGGTCAATATTGAGGATAAGGGATTTATTCATCCAAAAATTACACCTTGGGAATCTCTAATACTCTATGAAAAAAGAGGTGAAAATCCAATGAATTTAAATTTATTAAAATAAAATCAACCAGGTGATAGTTTAAAAAATCCTCTACCCATGAATAATGATCTTATTGATCACCTGAAGGGTGATCAATGTTTTTTGAGAATTGATTAGATATCGGGGACCATCAGTTGAGGGTTTGAAGGGATGATATAATTAATATGTTATTTATGATAATGTATTGGAATTATGAATATTTTTTCATTCTCTTTTTCCATTCTACTTTTTCTATGGTGTTCATGGTTATGATAAATCAAAATTTTCATTAGTTCCTAGACTCTTTTTTATCTTTGTGTATTATATTAATTTTTTTTATTCAAAATCATAGAAGGAACATGATAAGAATTTGAATATTGTTCTAGTAATATTAAAAGAGAATAATATATTCCTAATGATATATGAATTCTGTTTTTTATTAATGAAACTAAATTTATGGTCCATGTGATTATAGAGAATGGTGTCTTAGAAAATCCAAAGAAGTTCTAGGTGTTGATGTATTATTAGTGGCCTAGAATCATTTTTTATATCTGGAATTTATTTGGACAAGATTTTTATTAAGGATGATTTGTCTAAAACTTATCAAATATCACATCCTCTTTGAAAAAATAGACCAATAAGGGTATAAATATATTTGGGATTGATTGGTTCCAATTATATTTTGAGGATTTTAAATTGACAATGAATTCAGATCTAGTCTTGGTTATTCTTGAGTAGTGTATTATATATGATGTTTACTAAAATTCATCATATATGGGTTTGGGTTGTGTTTGATATAGGGGAAACAAGTATATGATAATGGATCATTAAATTTATGACCTCTTTAGAAGTACTAGTGCACTCATTATATTGTGTTGGTGACAGTGATGCATGATCAAAAAAACTATTCGACTACTTATTCGGGGTGTAATTTATAGTGTATTCAATCCATAAGATTCTTAATTATATTTTAACTCTTAGGGGTCTCAACATGAGATTGATATAGTCATGGGAGTTCCATAATACCTTTGATATTGATATTTCAACCATCCTTAGAAAAGTAAATGTTTTCACACACACTTTGAGAATTAAAATTACTGAATCATGCATTGAATGAATCAATTATAGATTTATACTTGATGGTATTGTTTATTAAGATTCACTTGGCTGAAGGGAGCGATGGTGGATGGTAATTCCTATGTTTTATTCAAGAATGGTAATTTTTGGAAGGTCTGATTTGACTTGGATAGGATGAGGCTTCATGGGGCCTTTGTTTCTAAAAGAATATTTATAATGGGGAGGCCTCAGGTGAGTTGCCTTAGTCTGCCATTTGAGTTTATCACTTCAGAGGGTGGATGAATGCTCTTATTGACATGAAGTAGGATTTTTAGGTTATCTAAAACTCATAGTCTTTGTTTATAAACATCAAAGCACTAATATACATCATTAATTTGAACATCATTATAGGTGATTAATAATGAGATGATTAATTACAGGTTTTTTATCTTGAAGCCTCAAATAGTCAAAGGTTACAATGGAACATAAAATACCTACTAGGTTATAGAATCTACTATCCATTACAAAATGGAAGTGGGATGATATATCCATAGACATAATTATTAAGAAACCATCGACACCTCATAGTAAGGATGTGTGATGGTTGGTGATTGATCACATCCTAAATTCAATGTATTCCCTACCTATTTAATATTCAATAAAGGCATATGATCCTAGGAATATTTATATTAAGGTTATTATGTGATAAAATTGTGTTCTAGGATCTATCATTTCTAATAAGAAACCATACTTTTCATCCTAGTTCAAGAGTGGATTTCTAATAATAATGGTATCTTAGTTGATATTGAATGCAAAACATACCATCCAGAGTTTAATATTTGAAATAAAAAAACCTTTCAAATTCTTGAGGATATGATTAGGGAATTAATTTATAGCTATAATTGATCCTTGGATAAACATAAACAGTCAATACTATTTTCATATAAGAAAATAGTTACTAGACTTTGATCAGGATGAATCCTTTTGATGTTTTTGATGGGAGACCTTATTGATAACCACTTTATTTTGTGATGGTTATAAAATGTAACTTTTAATGACTAAGTATTATTTAGATGATGATCAATATCATTCAGTTCAATTGGAAGGGGTTAGCAACAACAAAAAGTTGGTAGAAATTATATGTCAATTATCTTCATTATATATTAGAGTTTGAATTGTGTTATATGGTTTTCCCCATAGTTTTACCTTCATTAGGACACTGATGTTGGGGAAGAAAGGTACATTTTCACCTAGTAATTTCAAAAAAATTTAGACTGTGGAGTAAAATTGGGATTTTGGATTTTTATTTAGAATTACATACTTTTTTGAATACTATTCATGACATATTCCATGTTTCTTAATTGGAGAAGTATCATCTTGACCTTTCATTTAAGATTGAGTGAGAAGAAGTTGAGATTAAACCATACTCTGTTGAGACTAATGTTGTATTTTCTTTCAATGAAGTGTCACTAGGTGTTTTATGTGTTTGGATGATGTTCTAATTCTTAGAAAATTATTATGGATTCAATTGATGGTATTAGATTTCCTGAACAAATAATTATTCTTGTCAAATTTTATCATTATTAGGCTGATTATATGTAAAAAAATGTATAATGAGGAAAAATTGTGTATATATTATTAAAGATTATGTGGAATTAATGAAGATTATGAAGATAATTATTTTCATGAGTAATTAAATCACAACCATGCAAAATGTATTTAAATTTATCTTAGAGAATATTTTAGGATAAATACATTTTGAAGAAGGATTATGAGGAAGGATTTTTATTGTATTTAATACTTCGAATATTTATAAGTATATTATGATTGGTGGTATTATTAAAAAAATATGGGTCAACCAAACAAGAAAGACAATTCCAGGATCAACCAATGTATTATGTGACATGGAAGTTAATAACCCCCATGGGAGAAAGTCCATGAGAAATTTCATAGAGGAAGTGGTGTGAGTGGTTCAATAGAGCCCACTGATCCTCGTATTGGACCACAATTGTGCAAAGGATTATGAGGTCATAGTTTAGGGTTTCATTCTAGAAAGGAATAGTGGTTGGGAGTAGATCTGGTACTCACTTTTGGCCAAATGATGGGATGATGTTTCTTATATATTGAATATATACCTCATGGTATTTTTCTTATTGTATATATGAAGGGGAACATTATTCCTACGATAAAAAAATATTAAAATAACACTTCCCAAACATCCAGGTTCATCAAAGTCATTTAATCACCATTATTGATCATCTTCAACCTTCATCCTTTGAAGGTTGTATGTGTGTACTCACGAAATATAGTTATAACTGATCATGAATATTACTAATGTTAAACCCTAGATAAAAATGAGAGCGAGATATCTCAGTTTAACTAAATACATTCATGAAACTACATTTTTCATGCATGAAACATCTTATTTCATTCATGGAAATTCTTGAAGAGCCATGAGGATAATGAGTAGTTATCTCATTAAGAAAATACAAGAACTAGTGACAGTTCCTGAGTTCATCACCTAAAATAATGGCAATCACTTATTTAATCACATCATGTTCACTAGATTATAAAAATAATTCACTCAATTATGTGAGGTTGTTAGATTAAAAGGAATGTATCATAATTTCCAAGATGAAGCATAATTTTATATATATGTTAACATGAATTATACATGAGTATTAATATTATTTCCACTGAGACATCATATAAAAAGTGAATAATTAATCTTTAGTGATCACAGAAATCACATGATCCCTTAGATATTTCATGAGGTTCAGATTGTTTAGACATTCATCTATTGAAAATGACTGAGATATGACTTGATCTTTCCATGTTTAATGGTTCTCAAAAATTACATAAAAATTAGAAGAAAGGTGATTTTATAATTCTTATTAAATATAAGGCACAATAAAAGATTTATTTTTCTAACACAATGAGATAATGAGAGTTATCCCTCATATCATAAAAACTTCATCTTCATAATGTCTTCACCCAATGGAAGTTTGTTTTTTTGATAAAATAACAAAATGTAGATATTGTAAAGAACCTGTTGGTTACATGAATACATTTGAGAATAAATTCTTGTAAATATATTTTTATGTGAATGAAATCATATACTATACCCTTGGTCACATGATATATGAAGAAGACACATAAGAAAAAATGTTTGTCTTGTGGAGCATCTCCTACAAATAGAATATTATCATGCGATAGAAGCAGAAAAAATTAACTTGGTTGTACAATGTCCTTATAAAAATAACAATTTACTATTATGTGATCTATTAAAATTAAAGAAGTATAATATGTTTCAAGACTTACTTATTTTATGAAAATACATAGATGACATATGGAGTAATCCTCACTGGGTCACAAAAAATATTTTTTTATGAAGGAGAAGCAAGAGAATCACATGATCCTTAAATTTAAATTCAATGGAAATAGTGGTTTATAAGAAGTGGATATATTTGATAATATGATAGATGTGTGAATTACATTTCAAAAATAAGAATTAATGAATGCATACATGAAAGTATGCATACATAAGTAAATGGTCACATGATTAAATAAACCAGATGAAATAAATAATAAATGTCTTTTCAAAAAAAATGAGAGAATTTATAAGTTAAAGGGTTTAAAAAGTTAGTATTTCGTGCATGGATATTGTGAAATTCATATACGAGATATATTTCATAAACATTGTGCTGTAAAATAGAAACTAAATCTGGAAAGAATATGTGAATATTTTATATCCCAGTTGACAGTGTATTAAGATTTTAAAGGAACATTATTTTAAAAAAATATTCTTGAAGAAGTTATTTTCATCACATTCAAAAATTAATTAAGGTTCGTAAACCATTATATAGAATAAATAATTTCCCTAGGATAGTTTAACTGATGAATATGATCATACATAGGTTATCAGAGATATAAGAGAGAGAAAAACATGCTTTAAATGTTCATAACATGTACACAATAAACTGTGATTCAAAAATATCATGGAAGGATAAAAACATATAATTTTACAGTGGATAATGGATTAAATAAAGAAAGAATTCTCTTTGTTGGAGTAGGGAGAAGAATAATTATCTTATGTGATATAGGAGTAGAAGTCTCCAGTGTGGATTTTGGAGGAGGCCCTTGAGGATTTTGGTATCACTGTGGGATTAATTATAAAGCTCCTATGAGGATTTAGGAGATTAACTATGTGTTTTTTCCATGAATCTCCGAGATTTTCTAAAATATATTTTTTAAATAATTTAATCTTTTTGATATTTGTAATTTCACACAACACTGAATATAGCTTGGGTTATATAAAAGCACAAGGTTTGGCTTCAGCTATAAGAAAAATTGAGTCAATATTCCACCAAAACAACACGTAGAATTTAATTTGGTTCACACAACACTATGTTTTTCATATATTACACATAATTTTTAGTCCCATCGATTACTTCTGTGACACAGAATACATAGTTTTTTCAAACTACAATGTACTATTAATACTATTCTTAAAATATTATTATAGTTTCCACCTTGTTTTTGGAATTTTAGTTATGAATAATATTAATTAATATGATGAATATATGGTTTAAACATGTATATACAAAAAATTATTTTGTAACCAATTAACTATAAATTAAAATAAAACACTTTTGAAAATATTGGAAATATTTTACTAGAAAACAATATTTATACAATAAAAAACATTTTAGCATAGTAATTAATTAAACCACATTTGATAAATCATTTTAATGAAATATATATTATTAAATTAACTATTTAACATTAATATTATGTGTTTTCTAGGGAATAGATAATAATAAAACCAATTTTACCAATAAAGATATATTTATTGAATGAGAATTTTATTTCTTTTTCATTGAGAACCTATTTTAAAAAAAATCAATGTTTTTATAACTTTTAATTGAAAAAATTGAAATAGTAATTTAAAATTTTACTTTCGGTGACTACTTGGTATTTTTCCGAGAAGTTTTATTTTTGATGAATAGTGAAAAACAAATAATTTTAATTGAAAAATGAATTTTTATATAATTTATCTATATTGTTAAGTTATATTTTAAATATATTTTAAATTATATTTTAATAAATAATAAATATATTATTCAATTTATTTTATTTTAATAATTTTATCATTGGAATTGGATATAAAAACATTTCAAGCCATTGAATATTTTCACTTTACAAACCCATTGTATTTTCCCGTCTGTGAGATTAATTTTATTTTAGTTTTTGAAAATTATTTGTTTGGAGTTTTAAATAATTGATTAAATATTTTGAATCAAAATAATTTATATTTTCTAGAAAGGTATACTTAGTTTTTGAAAAAAAATATTAGTGAATGTAATTAAAATTAATTACAAAGATTATGGTAAAAATGAGTTTACTTAGTGGTTAAACATTAACATAAGGGGCCAAATATCCTAGAAACATGTCCAAAGTCCATTTTATAGCCATATATCGACAATATCATTCCTGTTATATAAAATGTAGTATTATTGGATACATATTATGTGTGGGAGAACTCTAAATATTGTTTACATTTTCATATTTACAAGAATGACACTCCTCCTTCACTATAAAAAGGGAACTCACCCCCTCACTTATTCAAACCTCTTAATAATGTTGTATAATCCAACACCAGACCAAATAATCTCCCAAAATATCTTGAGTTTTCTAATAAGTCTTCATTTTTGACTGAAATCCAACCATCGAAGCCCTTTGGTTCCAACCAAAAGGACTTACCCAAAGAAGGGGTAATATCCTTCAATTTGCACTTTTGTTTTATTTCACTATACACCTCCTCAATTATTATTATATGATTATATATTATCATAATTATAATATATATTTCTATATTTTTTATGTTAAGGGTGTGACCTACACTCACACCAACTTCTATAAAATGGTATACACAATCATTGTTCTTATGTACACCAGGCAATCGCCTCACGAACCGTTGTGGTTCATTCTTCCATTACCACATATAATGGTTGGGAATATTGATGGAATTAATATTTTAATATGATATATATGATATCAATTATGTATTTATTCTTTTTAATTATTATAAAATACATACGTTCATGCTTTCCATCTTGTGAGAATATGATGACATTGTTTGTTTACATGTGGACTACCGCCTCTTCAAAGCGATGTGATTCGTTCATGAAATAAATATAATGTATTACAGGTGGATTTAATAAAAATATGTTATATATATGACACAATAATTCTTATGTAATGTTAATATATGTATATTTCATTATCCTATATTCTTTCCATCAATATTTCAGGAAAATTGAAATATTGTTCATGTGTACGTATAACTTACTATCTCTATGAATGATGTATTTCATTTCCTACTTATATATTTTATATATAATTATAAATATATATACAAAATATATATAATTTTTATATAATTTTTTTTATTCTTGAAATAATTAAATCATATTTTATGTAACAAGATCAAGAATAACAAGTCAAAACATATACAAAAAACATAGCTTTTATGACCTGAAACGTAACATTAACTAGAAATTGTTAATAAATGGTTAATATAAAGTCAAAATAAAATCATATATGGTGTGATATATAACAATATTGTTCTTGGGATGATTTATATTGATCTTATATATATCATATAGAATGTTTTATCATCTATGATGAATGTGCATACTTTAGATAAGGGCTTTCTCATCACACATTATTTTTTTTGAGATACATGCTCTATTCAACTCTTATAATTTTTTTGTGGTGTAAATAATGACATATGAAAGTTTATATTAATAATTTCTTTTATTTAATGTTATTAAATATTTTAATTCATGTTATACCTTCATAGATTTCATGGTTAAAAAGTAACTCAAGAAGTAAGGGAATTTCATATCATTTTTATATTCATTAGATACATACCATATTCACCACTAATTTATTTTATGTGGTTTATATACTACCCATAAATGTATTATATTATTATTATCCTTATATATTTTTTACATATTCATTTGAGGTTCAATATTTAATGGGTTTCACAGTTCAAAACATTCCAAACCAGTATGGTTAATTTGTCCCAATTTTTCTTCCTTGAGACACATGTTATGTTATGAACATATTAATTTACATGGTGTATAAACTTCCATTTGAAATATTATATCAGGAATATCCTTATTTAGATGATATTTTAGGATTCATTTAATTTTATTCTTTTTTGGGGATTTGGATTCGAATTTACAAAAGTGGTAAGAGTTTATTGGTACAATCTTAATATTAATTAGAATTGTTTAGGATTATTCTTCCATTGATGAAATATTATGATCCATATCCCAATAATTATCATTAATTTATTTATTCAATGTTTATTCATGTTATATGAAATTAATGGACCCATTTTCTACAATTTTTTTCTTATTATAATAAAGAAAATATTTTTATAAACATCGGAATTTATTTCTATCTTCAGTCGAGAATTGGTATTCTTTCAAAACCATGCTTTCTAAAAATATTTTAAAAAAATTTCTATGATTATCCTTATAATTTTAAAATTTTAATTTTTCCATGTTTTAAATTTTTAATAAATTGTTTCATAATGGAATATTCTTATCAATTTCCAATCAAGGCACTTTTCTAAACTTCTTATGGTACAAAAAAAGAATGTTTGGAATCTACATATTTATCTTCCATTATCAACATAATTTCTTTGAAGAATCTTTTGAATGTTTAAATTATATTTTTAATGATTTTTTTCCTAATATTCTGGAAATTAGTTTTTTAGTTTGTGTTCAATGATTTTTTTCATCAAATATATATTTTGTTTAAATATTGTATGAAATGATTTTCCAAGTTTCCTTTATAATTTTTGAATTCTATTTTCAAAAAAAGCTTTCAAAAAAGGTTTCAAAAAAGTTTTCAAATGTTCATTATATGTTTTAAATGTTGTTTTCATTGAAAATGATTTCAATTATTTCAAATATCTTTTTACAGGTTTTAAAATATATTTTAAAATAAAAAATAACTCAAAAATGTTTTTATTCTAAAAAGTGTATTTCAAAGAGAAAAAAATGAATTCCTAAAAAATGTAATTTACTTTTTAATATTAAATCATATTTCTGCAAATATATTTTCAAAAAAAAGTAATTTTGAAAATTTTTATGTCTTAAAAAATGATTTTAATATAAATTCAATTTACATTGATAAATTTTATAAGTGATCATTAAAAAAGAATTTTCTATATAAGAAGACATCCATTGATAAATTTTATGAATTTCTAGGGATATTATACCTGGATATCATTCATATTATTTCACTGAATGTTTTATGAAGATAATTGTTTTACAAAATTTGTTTGTTTTCCATGAGTTATTCTGTTATAAAATGCTTATAAAACATGCTTCTTTTCACATGATATTCTATTATTGTGAATCCTATCTCTTTTCTATAGTTTATGATATGATGATATTTTTAAGATTCCTATTTCATTTCAGGGGTTCTGATATGATGTTTATGAAACCTATCTTTTTTATGGGTTATGATATTAATAATTTTTTAAAATTTTGTGAAACACGTATGTATGATTTCATTATATGACGGGTGGGAAAAATATCTACCTCCAATGCATTGGGTTATAATTAATATCTCATGAGATATAAATAGATGGAATAGATAGTGAACTTAGTTTAATAATGTACTTTGTATGCTAATATGGTTCTAGGAGTGTTACGTGACTACTAAGTTGGTTTTGGGGGGGAACCTTGACTACTAAGATTGTTCGGGGAGTCAACCCATTCTTCTACAAGGAATGGTATATGACTGGGTATGGTGGTGTGTCCTTCCTAGTAGGTATATCCCCCAAGAAGTTACCTGATATGTTTAAGAAATGGTCCTTGACTTATAGAGAATTGTTTTATATACTTTTTCATATTAATCTACTCCATGTATTATTCTTTTGTCATGATTTCATGAATTATTCTCTTTATTCCATTATGATTCATGTGTTATGAACTACCAATATTTATTCCATGTGTTTTGATTATGATCTTTGATTTGTATGGTATAATATTCTAATGTTATGATCCTATTATCATACCAATAGGCTCATGATTAAGCTTACATGCCTCCTCTATTTACCTTTATTGTGAATCAAATCTCACCCTTTCTTATGTTTCCATTCACTAAGATATAAAGAATGGTTTTGAGTAGGATTCTTAAAGGGGAATACATTTTTAGGAGACATTTAAGATCATTCAACAAGTTAAAATATTATGTAGCAAGATTCAAAATACACTAAACTTTTATGGTCATAAGTCATTTACCTTTTTAACATAATGAATATTGATATAAAATTATTTAATATCCATGTATGTTTAGTCTCGGTCACTAAAGTTGGTATCAAATGACTGGTTTAGTAAACCTTTAAAAACTAGAATGAGATAACATTAAAGAGATACATAGGGAAATTTGTAAGGATATGTCTTGGGATTTCTCTAAGGATATGCATATAGTTTTACAGATTTAAAAGAATTTTTCTTACTTTATAAATCCTTTAAGTGATTTTTCACGATTATTTGGTTTTTATCTACTATAAGTGTTGCTCACCCTATGATTTCTAGTTTTACTAAATGGTAGTAACAAGATAGAATTGTGTTAACATTGAATGTGAAGGAAAATTTTATGAAGATCAGTCATATGAGATGATTAATTAAGGGAATGATGTCATGACAATTCCTAATCAATTTTCCTAGGATGTGATTAAAATTGTGTATAATAACTATATTTTACTGTCACCAAAGAAGAGAATGAATGAGTTCATTGAGAGTTCAGGTAATTGATACCATGGTTTAAAGAATATTCATCTTCCTTTGTGTTGAGAGTGTGGAAAGAATCTCCAAATTGAATGTCTTAATGTAATGGGAGGTTTTTTTTGAATGTGGAAAATAAGAAAACAAATCATGTAATTGGAAAGGGAAAATGAAATTTTTTGTTAACAAAATTAATTAGAATAATGGTACTCATAATAAATCATTGATGGTTTAATTATTCAAATGTATAATTATTATTAATTAGGATAATCAATAATTTAAGTGGAAAGATCACGATGAGAACAACCAAGGTGGTAAGAGTAATAGTTATGTTGCTGCTAATGATGAGACTACATGTGAATTGTGAATGGAAGTTGGTATTATGTAAAAGGATGAGGTAGCCTTATTGATTGATTAAAGATGAAGTGGAATAATCAAAGTGTTTATGTATCTAGATTAATTAATTATGAATAATGAAATATATAAGGATTTTTCAATTTACATTTTTTTCTTTGGATATACAACAATATGTTGAATGGTTATAATGGACTAGAAAAATAATATAATGGAAAGGTGATATTCATGGGAAAGACAATAGTAAGGGAAATATAAAACTTGCTATCTTTGTAATATTGAGTGAATTATGTTTGGATAATGATATGTTGAATATGAATAAGTAAATTAGACGATACTAATTACCTTGAAAATGATTAAGGATTTGTTGACATAGTGGTTGATACTATCAAAGATAGAGTTTAATACATTTTTGGACTTAAATAATATATCTAATAATCATTATAATAATAAATAAATCATTTTTAAATATTTATTTATGGTAATTACTATGTTTCAAGAGAATACATGATGAAGGTATTCACATGATTGGTACGTGACAAACAAGAGATACTTTATGATATAAGGGGTATCAATACTAAGATGTTTTTGAGAAATTTAGTTACCATATTTCTATTTTTTGGACTTCTATATTTCTAGAGTTTTATAAGATTAACTATTTATGGAATGGTTTATCTTATAATTTGGATGTGATTTTAGATATTAAATTTTTTTCATGACAGATGAGGATTTATGGAAATTGGATAACATGTGATAACCTTTTTTGTGAAAACATTAGATGAAATGACATATCCTTATATTTATGGATCTCAATATCCATTAATGGTTTAGGAATTAAAAATTCACCTTGAATCCTAGTAATAATAGATGGAGTGGAAATTAATCAAGGGAAGAAAATTTAAAGTTATATTAAAATCATTTATGTATATATTCTCTTAAAAACTAATTAACTTTATGAAAAAGGTTATTCAAATAAACGTTTTTCCTTTTATCATCATTTTATTGATATTAATGACATTTTTAAGCCTATTTGTGTATTGTATTTGGGACTTGTAAATTTATCATTACCGTGTTCTCTATCACTCTCCATATGAAATTGATAGTTAGATTTCTCTTTTATGTCTATGTTTTCACATGCCACCATATGTTGTCCTATGTGGAAACATAGTTATGAGTTTCATTAGGAGACCATTATGTTTCTAAATTTCCCATTTTAAAGGAAGGTCTAGTATTAAATTTAATGATGTTGGTTTCTATGAAAATAACTTTCAACTATTAAAAAATTGATAAACCAGATGAATTTAGAGGGGTAAGTTCATTTTAATGTGGTAGAATGTAAGACCCTGAGATTTTGTGAAATATTTTTTTTGAATTAATTTAATCTTTTAGATATTTTTCATTTCACACAACATGAGATATAGATTTTTTTATATGAAGGCACTAGGATAGGATTTCATTTCTTGTAAAAACAAGTAAATCTTTCACTACACACAAAAATTATATTATCATTTTATACACATAATACTATGTGTGGCTTGTTTTTATAACAATTCCAAATCCTATGGACATATTACAGGCCATGCAATACCATGTTTTACCAAAATACAATGTACTATTAATAATATTATTAAAATATTATTATAGTTTTTACCTAGATGTTTTAATGGAATTTATAAATAAGATTAATTAAAATAATTAAAATATTCTCCAGACATGTATATAAGAATAATTATTTGGTCACTAATTAATGAGAAATTAAAATAAAACCCTTTTGGAAATATATGAACTATTTTACTACAAAACTATATTTAGGAAATCAAATACATTTTACCTCAATAAATAAATTAAACCACTTTTGATAAATTATTTTAATTATATATATATATAATACCCAATCAAATTTTTAACTTTTTTTCTTATATTGTTTCTAGATAAGTGATAATAATAAAACCAATTTTATGTATACAGATATATATTTTTCTAAGATGTAATTTTAACGAATATTAACGGAGTGACTATTTAAAAAAACGTTTGACACTTTTATCTTTTTTTATTTGAAAAAGTAATCTGAATGTTTTAAATAGAAATATAAAAATTTAATTAGGGTGATTTTTTGGTATTTTTATGTGAAGTAATAATTTTTGAATAATAGTGAAAAAATGAATCTTCATTTAGTGTTGCATTTTTATATAATATATTTATATAGTAAAATAAAATTATAAAATTGTTTGAAAGTAAATTTAGGTAAAATATACATTTATCGTAACAATTTAGGTTATTAGAATCAGTTTTTAATTGAAATTGGATATAAAAATATTTCAAAATTATCAAAATTTCCACTTTAAAAACACATTGTCACATCCCATATATAGGATTAATTTTAAATTAATTTATGTCATATATGAGATCAAAATTTGGAAACAATGGATTCATTATTTGGAATCAAAATTATTTTTAATTTATATTATGCTAAACATATTTTTTTTCAAAAATATTAGTTGATGTAATTAAAATTAATTTCATCATTTAAGGTAAACATGAGTTTGTTTAGTGGTTAAAGTATATTTTAAGGGAAAAAATAACATATAAACATGTCCAAAATTCATTATATGTATATATTTCGACCATATCGTCATTTATATTGAAAAGGTACTACTACTGTAGACACATTATATAATGTAGTGTTTACATTTTTATATTTACATGAATACCAGTCCTCCTTCACTATTAAAAGGGAACTCACTCCTTAAATTATTCACACCTATAAATCCCTTTATCTCATCCAAAACATTGAAAAATAATATCCAAAATTCCATACCTTAATCTTTGAATCCACCATTTTTGTATAAATCCAACCAATAATTCCATTTGATGCAAACCAAAAGGAGTTACACAAAGAATAGGTAATATCCTTCAGAAATCACTTTTGATTTGTTTATTTATCCACACACTGTTGACGCTCCTTTCATCACAAAATCTAAAAATTGGAAAAGGGATTATCTTAATTCAATGTGATTCAACCTTTGGACAAATATCAAAAATTGGAAAAGGAAGGAATAAGAAGAATGTTGCATAAGGGTCGCACAAGTGTTAAAATGGTCGTGCAAGTCCACTTGCACGCCCTAAAGAATAACCGCCCAGGGTCTTCTCCAGCTTATAAATAGACCCTGTGGGGCCCCCATTTAGGGGAGGAATTTTTTTTAGAAACTCATATTCGAGCTCCCAGTGCCCTAGTCTCTTCTCAAAGCTTCCGAAACAGTTCTAAGGTAATTTCTTACCTAGAATGGAAGATCTAAAGAGGGGGAAGAAGGCCTAAGTGTTGAAACTCATAAACACTTGCGCGCCTGAGTGGCCAACCCTTAGGGGAAATGGCCACACTTGTGCGCTGCCTTATTCCTTCATTAGAACTTGCGCACCACTCTTCTGGAAGAACCTCAGGATGATTCTAAAGGCTTTAACCAAGAGTCGCTTAAGTATTTCCCTCCTGGTTAACCATCGCCCAAGTACCCATGTGTCGCGCAGGTATACCTATGCAGCCAGGACTTGCGCGCCCACGCAGTACCTGCGCGCCTGCCAGGACTTGCATGCCCCTACCTTTTTAGGTGCCCTTCTTGTCCGTTTCACCCCTCTTAATCCATTAAACCTCCCCTATTCAAGATTAAATCTTCAAGACACTCTTCAAAGCCATTTATGGCATGATTTCTTGATTTGTCTTCCTTATTTGAAAGGAATTCTGTGGAATATCTCTCAAAACCTAGTGATTTACACAGCTTTATGTTAGTAAAGATTGAGGTTTCATTCATTCAACCTCATCCTTTAAAATGAGAGAACTCAATTGTTTGGGCCTCTTTTTCAAGAGTAACTCCCAGTCATAATTCTCAAATCTGGGCATCCTCTTTAGGAGTAAACCCCAGTCCCCTAATTTGGGCTCCTCCTCAGGAGTAAGCCCCAATTCTTAAAGTTCCCAAATCTGGGCATCCTCCATAGGAGTAAGCCCCAAAACTTAATTCCCTTAACCTGGGCCTCCTTTTCATGAGTAAGCCCCAGTCTCAAATATGGGCATCCTCTTCAAGAGTAAGCCCCAAGTCCCTTAATTTTTCAAGTCTCTTAACATGGGCCTACTTTTGAAGAGTAAGCCCCAGTATTAATTTCTCTTAACTAGTCCAAATTTACCTTTGATCTGGGATTCCTTCTTAGGAGTAAAACCCAATCATAAGTCCTCTACTAATTTGGGCCTCCTTTTCAGGAGTAATCCCCAAGTTAGAGTATTCAAATCTCCATTAAAACACATATACCTTTATGGACCTTGTTCTTGGATTTATTCCCTGAAGTAAATCCTAATCTTCATTTATCTGGGCTGTCATACATACATAAGCCCCACATTATTTCTTATGATTGCATCTTTCATGGTACAATTGTCTTGTTTTTACCAATACCTCTTGTTTCTCCCACCGAGCATGACTCACGTGAGCTTAGAGTGTAAAAGTAATTATGACATCCTTCTTTGAGTCATCAATCATAAACATCATACACCCTTACTCGAACTACGTGGGTTCTGATTCCTTTTCTAAACAAAGGATATATAGGTAGCCCATCTGCGGGTTCGATCCCAACTCTGAAATAATATATGTCCTTCTGAATGACAATAAACATCAAGTTCCCCACTGAGTGGCTTTAAAACCAGCATGGTCATCATAATGACCAAGAGACTTCTATATAAATATGTCGAAGGATACCATTGACCAATAATCTCTAATAAATACAGATGATTCTCTATCGATGAAGAACCTCGAATACATATAAAAGATTCTATAAATTTCCTACATATTTAATCATTGATTGTCAGATTTGAAGGAAAGCTCATTTTATACTTGGTAATGTAATAAGGATTCACGAACATATTTTAAATCTATAAAGAGAGTCCCTGAGTAAACAACAATTCCCCTAAAAAATGTGCGATGAGTCCGACCTCCCATCCTCCCAACCAATGAAAATTCCTAAGCCTCATCAGTCCACAAACTAACGAGCACCTACCTTTGGAAAGTATGTCCAAATGGATGTGGAATCATTGGATGATTCTGGTTCTACGAACAAACCCGTTAAAAACCAATCGGAATGTTTGAACCTCCCATCAAGGAGGTCATCCCCAAATTCTGAGGGGAACACAAAATGGTGAACTCGACATGAATACTTAACCAAGTTAAAATGATGTTTTACCTATTTGTTAGGCCCCTATTTAAAACTCAATGATAGGGCAAACAAAAACAATCATTGACATATGTGCTCATCCAAAAGATGTAGTGGCTGAATTTATCTTAATTACATCTATTATATCAAACATGCACTCTTTTCCAAGATCTTCTACATTTCCAGAATGGCTGCTCTCATGTTCACACCTGTGAATACCGCTACTGCAAATGCCACTACTGCTACTCCTTCTAGATCATCATCCGATCTGATGATGACATCACCTACTTAGCGTCTTCAACGCTGAGTATCAAATGTGCTGGGTAAGGAGTACTGTCAACACAGTACCCTCCCAACTCTAGAGGCTGCCTAACAAGCCCTCCAAGTGAACAACTCGCACCGGTCATCCGGACAACGATGACCCATGATCAAGAAGCAGGCGGTGCTGACTACTTTCTCCAACTGTTTTGGGTCGTTATCCCCGGAATGCAATCACCATTCGATCCCTTATTCTAGGGAGGTGAATGAGTAGGTCCCTCAGGGCCTTAATTCAAGTAGACAGGAGTCCTTCCCGAGGGCTCCCACCACAAATCGCTGCCAGACTCGTGCGGTAGTGCGCCCTCAACATGATGAGGGTAACGACTCCAGGCGTTCGACTTAGGTTCCTCGAACCCGAGCAGGCAAGAAGAATCGCCAGAGGCGAAATCCGGTTAACAGTGAGCAGGTTCTCATTTCGGCCATCTCTGGAGAAGTCCACCAACCTAACTTGGTGGAAAGCAACGAGCAAGCACACACACTTTCCCGTTTTAATACCTCTATCCAGCAGAATCATCTGGAAGCATCACGCCAATCCCGTCAGGCAATTCTAGCGGAGTACTATTAGTAGGAACATACAACTGTTTATACAACATCAGCTAGTCCGAAGACTCGTCTGACTACATATGATGGATCTTGTCAACTACGTTCAGCGAAGTGCAATTAGCAGGCACAAACACCTACTAGTACTAATCAAGCCTACCAACAGTCTTGCTTGGTAGCATTTGGAGAAGCTAGTTGGAAAGCCCCGACAACAAACATGAGGCAGACTCAACTCTCTGCCCCCACACTTGAGTACTGTCTGGATTCACTGACAGGAAAACGAGGATAGGAGCAGGCACATACACCTACTCCGAGCTCGGAATAGACATATATCCCCATTCCGGTAGCTGAAGTCACCAAGCATATTCTATCAATGGTGAAAGAGCAGAAACAAATCCCTGCTCATATTCTGGATGCTTGCCCAAATATTATAACAGCTTTAGCAGCATCTCAGGGAATGACACATAAGTCTATCCCTACCAGTGGAGTGACACATCAAAAATTCAATCCGGAACAGACACACACATATATTCCAGTCCAAGAGGGTTGTGGGGAATACTCCCCCATATCATACGGACAACCAAGTCAGGCACAAACATCTAATTTGAGTGGAGATCGTCAGCCTAACCTGGCCATCTTTCCTGATCATGCATATACACCTACTCGGAGCAGCCACTTTTGTCAACAAGTGGTTTGAAAAGCGAGTACGAAGGATTCTATGAAGAAGACCTACCCAGCATAGTCAGGAGATCAAGAGCCAATCTGTAACAAGGCCTTGCTCGATGCTGGAGTTCTTGAATCCCTCAGACAATTATTTGTTGGAATCCAATATTCGACTCCCTCATTTCTCAATAGTGGGAACATTAATTC
Source organism: Viscum album (assembly GCA_963277665.1). Classification (NCBI taxonomy): domain Eukaryota; kingdom Viridiplantae; phylum Streptophyta; class Magnoliopsida; order Santalales; family Viscaceae; genus Viscum; species Viscum album. Next base: position 18,813,004 of record OY728155.1, read on the forward strand.
CGAAGGTCTTCAATAGACACTTCCTCATGAAGGCTTGCTTCATGAAAATTCGGTCGATCTCGAAGTTTCATCTTTATATGAGAGCCACAGGAACCCTTTGTGTGGTCAGAAGACCAAGGAGAAGGAGATCTCATCTTTTGCTATAACCCATTATGGTGGTCCTCCCCATTATGATGAATTTCACTACAAAAGTCATCTATGCAGTAGTGATGCACATTGCCCAGAAAATAATCCAGTGGAAAATGTAGTACCGAGAAATCCCTCTTACCTTGAGGCACTTGCAAATGTAAAACCAGTCATGTCTGATGCTTCATCACTAGCAGGTGAAATACTTTCTCAATTGGAAGATAGCCCAGGGTGTAGGTCATTCTCAGAACCACCCCTAAGTCATGCATCTTCTAGTTTAATCAGTGATTTCTCTACCAATCCTGTTGAATCCAATGAAGCAACAAGGAAACACCAGCTCTGGTCAAAACAGGTAGAAGAATCTTCATCAAATGATAAAGAGGAAATGTTGAACATGAGAAAACAACTGGAAAAAGGTAAAGTTCCAGTCATGTTTTGGCCTCTGGATGAATCTCATTATGACATTCCTGAAATGTTGACGGAAGATGGAATTCATGATATTCTTCTCAACATATGGAAAACTCTTTTTCAGTTGGAAAAGAATGTATTTTCTTATGATGAATATGAAAATCATCTTAAGATAATAGAATGGTTACAATGCCAAATTTACTTGGCATCTCTATCAGTCTCTCGATATCCGAAGGATGAAAAGCAGCAGAGAGCCCTTCAGTATTCATACATTGGCGCACTAAGAAAATTGCATCAGTTAATTGCCATTGCCCATCTGTTGTTCATGTAAGAGGATGGGGTGTTCATGGAGCACTGCATTTCACAGTGCTCTCCAGTCAGCAAAGCCTGCCGAAAATGGTCTCATGCAATGTTATTGACCATGGCCGGCCACAGTCAATGTCCTTTGTTTGTTATCAAAAGCTTGCCCAAGAACAGGCCTCAACTAGTTCCTCTCAAAATCAAGAATATAGAGAACAAGTTGTTGAATTAATCCTACATCAAGCAAATGAGAATATTGAATAGGCCTCTCGTATGGATCAAGAACATCATCAAGTGACAAAAGTGTCAGAAATTATCCAACGGTCTTTTGAACCAGGAGACAAAATTAGATACAGATTAATGAATCTAGCTAATTTCCGGACTAAGGTTCACAAGATCAGAAGAGATTTTAAGAAATTCTCAGACATAGCATGTTAAGAGCGAACCCAGCTCTCCAGACCGGGGACTATTTTAAATAAACCCTCGGAATCAACAAATAGGATTCAAGGAGTTGAGCGGGAACAATAGGAATAGCCCCAGTCCACCAGACTGGGGTCTTTTTCAAATCATCAATCCCCTCCTCAGAGAAAGTCGGTCTTTTCTCGATTGGGATAGAAGCCTCAAGAGGAACAAAGATCCAAATTATCAAGAGATTCCCTCCAAATTACAGTTCGTCAAGAAGTTCCTGAGGGATCGAATCAACAAAAGGAAATGTCTCATCAAAGACATAGAAGAAGACAATATCACAGAAATGATGATAGAATGGATGCAATGCATTATGCATCACTCAATGTCATCAATGCCATTGTTCTTGATCCACCAGATGAGGCTCACTCAGGGGACTCAGATGAAGAGGTTCCTGCTCAAGAAGATGAACGCACCGACACAAATGAAGAAGTTATGCGTACACGAAATCAAAGGGTTACTCAGAACCTAGGTAATCCTTCAAGTAAACCACTTCCCTCTCTCCGAAAAGGATCCAACAAAGGGAGGGGAAAGAATTAGGTTACATATCCTTCCTCTGGAGAAGGCCAATATCTCCCACTAGAGCAAAGGTTTGCACAACAGGAGGAATAAATGAAGGAATTAAGGAGGTTGAATGCAGAACTACTTCAGGGTAGTCTTCTTCTTAAGCGTTCTGGAGTCAGTCATCCAAGGGAATTTATTGCAGCAACTGAGATGGGTCAAGAATATCCCCCTCTATCAGTACACCCTCACAGGTCTAATCCTACTGGTCAAGTGCAACAACAAGTGGTAGTGCTCCCATCAGTTGCAGCACCAACCACCACATCTATCCAAGCTCCAGTCATTGCACCTACCCAAGTCCAAGTTCAACCGAATGTTTCTCAAAAGTTAATAACTAACATTGAGTCAATAACAGCTCAGTTAGAAACTATGGAAGGGAAATGTGCGCAGGTTCAACCAGAAAAGAGAGCTTACCCTAAATGGGTAGATTCAGTCTCTCCCCCATCCAGTTTTGGAAACCCTATATTCCCTATTTTCAATGGATCAGGCGACCCTGAACAGCATTTGACGCATTAGGTGTCTTGTTTCAATCCTATGATGGGAACTCCAGAGTAGCAAGAAGCAGTGAAACTCAGATGCTTCATGCGAACCTTGCAAGGACCAGCTTTTGTCTGGTATACAAGCTTGAAATCCCGGTCAATTACCGGATGGGAAGATCTCTGTCAACGATTTCTTCTTCAATTCAGTTCAACTTTGCCACAGACAACATTTTTTTATCTTACAAACTGTAATCAAAGGGAGAATGAAAGATTTTCTGATTTCATTGCTCGCTGTAAGGGGTTAACATATTCTATGAGCCTATCACTCCCTCAAGAGGAACTGTTGCCAATCTGTGTGGAAAATCTGCGTGATAAATTACGCACTCCGTTGATCCCTATTAAATACACAGGGGGGGGGGGGGGGGTTTCGAGACCTTACTTCAATCGCTCAGCAGATTGAAGATTCCCTTATACAGGCTAAGGCTAAATCTCGTGTAATTCCCTCAGCTCTAGGAAGGAGAATGGGTAAAGAAGAAACTGCTATAGTTATGCTTAAACAAGCACCTATACCAGTTTCTACTTAAAACCTTCATCTTCTCGAAGGGCTCCAACTCCTGAGCGCCAACAACAAAGTCTGTTTCGTCCAGATGATCAAAGAGATCAAAGACGAATACAATTTGAGTATCTGAAGAGAAAAACATACTCTTTCCGAAATGAACAAGTTCTTGGTTACATCATTTCGGCTCTGTAAAATAATCTGGTTCAATTACCAAGGCCTAAGAGGCCAAACAATGAAGGATATGAAGACAGTCCCAACTATTTCCCTTTTCATCAAATGTTGGGGCATCCCATCCAGGTGTGTTTTGTCTTTAAAGACCTCCTTAAAAATATGGTCGACTCGGGACAAGTCAAACTAAAAGGTTCTTCAGCTCAGGTAGCATGTGTTACTACTACAGTTCTAGAGGAGGAAGGCGAATGGAAAGAAGTCAAAAGAAAAAATGCACAGAAGTATGATGACTGGATGGTCAGAAAGGCAATCAACCGAAATCATGATATTTTGTGAACACAATTAAAGATACCGATTGTGTCTTCTACCATGAATGTTGCAGCAAAACCCTCTTCATCAAAGGGAAAGTCCTCAAAGAAACAACATGATTCAAAGAATGAAAAATAAAGAGAAGAAGATGAGTATGTGTCAAAGCCTAAGTTGTCTTTGACACTGGTAGAATTCATGCCATCTAATTCAAAGCCACGGGCACCGCCCCACCAAACAGCACAACCTAAATAGGCTAATCAGGCAGAGTCTTCATCAGACGAAGAGTTAATATTTGGTTCTGTTAATATGGTTCAATTAACGGATCCATATGCCAGTCGCAGTTTCGATTTTGATGAGCCTGAATTCCCTGTATCAAACAGGGGAATCAGAGGAAGTTCCAAAGGCTCAGGATACAGGAGAAGATGTGGATCTTTCAGAAGTCACTTTTCCAATTCTACCCCTGTTAGAACTGTGTACACAACAGAAACTCGTGATAGATCCCTTCAGCGAGCTCAGCAAGAACAAGCAAGTTATTCTACCAGTAGAAAATTCTGTCCTGGCACAGTTATTTTGGAAGACCGGTTGAAGGTTCCATCTTCTTCCTCTCATCAAGTAAATGATCTAATCGGTCTAATCTTCCAAAACCAGGAATATTGCCAACTCATATCCCAATACAAGACGCATCAAATTCCAAAGCATCTGCTTCCAAGGTACCTGCTAAACCACATATTCTTTTTGGGAAATGCAGACATCTGGATCAAAAGTATGATGTATTGAAACACTTGGCCCATGTACCATCCAAGTTATCAATTCTGGATGCTCTGAATCTGTCAAAAGATCTTCGGGAAGCACTCATCGAGGCTTTGTCGAGTCCTCAAGAGTTTGAAACTGAAATTGCTGCAGCTAAAGTCTATCACATAGAGAATAATCCAGACGAATTCCATGCAATAATATATTTTACTGATGAAGATGAAGATGATGTGGTGCATGGGCATATTAGACCTTTGTACTTATTTGGAAAGGTCAATTGAGTAGATGTCCGAAGAGCTTTCTTTGACAATGGTTCATGAGTCAACCTCATGCCCATTCGTACACGTTGTCGATTGGGCCTCACAGAATCTGATTTATCTCCTTCTACCATGATGTTACAAGGATATGATAAAAATAAAAAAGAACCACTGGGTGAAGTTACACTCAGAACTCAGTTTGCAGATCTTGTATCCAATTCAGATTTTATAGTTGTTGATCAAGACTCGGCTTTCAACATCTTGCTTGGAAGACCCTGGCTACATCAACATGTGGTTATCCCTTCATCATACCATCAATGTCTCAAATATTGTTTTGATGGTCAAGTTGGGACATTGTTTGGTGATAAGGCCCCGTTCAAGACATGTGAGTCTCAATACATTGAGGCTGAATTCTATCACATGAACGGAAGGGAGAAATCCACAACAAAGAAGATTACCAAAGTTAATGCACCATATGGTTTTGGAGAAAATTCCAGTAAATCCATTTACACATGTGAGTACAGATTATGTATTGCCTATCAGTCAAATTGGCAAGATAGACCCAAATAAAAATACTCTTATGAAAATATCCATAATGTCAATTACGTCAATCGAGCTAGACAACATGGGAGAAATTGGTAACCCACCAAGCAGTGATGAAAGCACAAATATTGATTTCTTCATTTCATCTGTTGAAATCTAACAAGTCTATACTTTGCCAATTAGGCCAAAAGAAGTTATAGAAACATTTTAGGTGAACAATTATTTCAATTCTAAATCCATCATTTCCTCTTTATTACCCAAAGAAGACCCTTCATCATCAATCGGGTTGGAGATGGAAGATTCTTCTTCAAGATGTGTAAATTTTGATATCTCTTCTGATCAGGAAAATTCTTCTTTATCATCTACTATACTAGTAGAAACGGAAGAAATGCCACATGAAGAAGAAGAAGAGGAAGATCTCATAGATTCTCCTCCAGCATTTGAAGAGGGTATCTCTACAACTGTGGATGAACTCAGAGAAACAAATCTGGGTAAAAAAGAAGATCCACGCCCCACTTTAATCAGTGCGGCTAGACTCTTGAAGATCAAGAGATGTATATTTCTTTTCTAAATAAAAATAGAGATATATTTGCTTGGAACTATATAGAAATTCCCGATCTTGATCCTGATGTTGCTACTCATCATTTGGGTTTACCAGAAGAACATCGAGGATTTAAGCAAGCCGCGAGAAGAACACACCCAACTTATGCTCCCAAAATTGAAGTTGAAGTGGATAAGCTTATCAAAGCTGACTTCATCAGAGAAGTTCAATATCCCAAGTGGTTAGCTAATATTGACCCCATAAATAAGAAGAATGGACAAATTAAAGTTTTCATCTATTTCAGAGATCTTAATTGGCATTGTCCTAAGGATGATTTCCCAGTTCCGATTATAGAACTTTTAATTGATGCAACAGTTGGCTATGAATCACTTTCCTTCATGGATGGATATTCCGGATATAATCAGATCTGAATGGCCCCAGAAGACGAGGAATCTACAGCCTTCAGAGCCCCTCAGGGTGTGTTTTGCTACCGGGTAATACCCTTTGGCTTAAAGAATACAGGTGCAACATATCAGTGTTCCATGCATCGTATTTTCAAATCCTTCTTAGGGAAGTTTTTTGAATGCTATGTAGACGATTTAGTGGTTAAATCCAAACAACGTTCAAATCACTTGGCCGATTTGGAAGTCATATTCCGCAAGCTTTGACAACATAATTTGAAGATGAACCCCTTAAAATGTGATTTTGGGGTAACCTCAGGAAATTTCTCGGCTTTGTTGTACGCCATCATGGTATTGAAGTCGATCCTGAGAAGACCAAGTCAATCCTTGGTATGTCACCTCCTCAAAATTTGAAAGAATTAAGAGGACTTCAAGGACACTTAGCCTATATTCGGTGTTTCATCACCAATTTGGCAGGAAAAAGTTTACCCTTCACCAAATTGAGGAAGAAGGTAGTCACTTACCAGTGGATTGAAGAATGTCAAGAAGCATTCGATATTCTCAAGAAATACCTGTTGAGTCCACCGGTACTCATGCTACCTATTGAAGGAAGACCACTTATCCTCTATGTGAAAGCTCTAGAGAGATCATTGGGTGACTTTCTTGCTCAAAAGAATGATGTTGGGAATGAAAATAGCCTCTACTATATCAGTCGAACTACGCTTGAAGCAGAAACCCAGTATTCAAGTATTGAGAAATGCTTCCTGGCATTAATCATTACAGTTCAGAAGTTGAGACACTACCTGCAACATCATGAGGTCTAATTGGTACCTCGTAATAACCTGCTCAAATTCATCCTTAGTCGTCCAATGCTTACAGGATGTCCGGCAAGGTGGGAAGTTATTTTGTAGCAATTTGACATTCAATATGTGTCTCAAAAGGTGATAAAGGGCCAAGCTCTAGCTGATTTCATGGCTAAACACCCTTCAGTGGAAGACACATCTTCAGATATTGAACTCCCTGATGAGGAAGTCTTCTCTATTCAAGAAATTCATCAAGCATGGGAAATGTATTTTGATGGTGCTTCCATAAGTCCAATAGGGAGGAAAATGGAAAATCTTAAATTCAACAAAGTTGGCTTAGGAATTGTGCTCATTTCTCTAAAAAAGGTAGTGTTACCCTATTCTTTCTTATTGTGGGAAGGTGGTACCAATAATGAAGCAGAATACCAAGCTCTCATCGTAGGCTTGGAATTAGCACTTCAAGCACAAGTGAATCACTTAAAGGTGAAAGGTGATTTAGACCTGGTAATCAAATAATTCAATGGGGATTATGCCATCAGAAAAGAAGAACTAATCTCTTTGTATGATTACGTCATAGAGTTAATGGAAGAATTCCCTTCGGAACCGACATTTTCTTATGTCCCAAGATCACAAAATGCTCAAGCTGATGCACTGGCTAATATAGCCACAACTCTGGAAGATCCAAATTAGGACGAGGCAACCATCAGTATTGCCCACTATCGTGCAATTTCATGTTATGTTCGAATCAGAACAGAGGAAATTAATGAAATTATTCCCATTCCTGAACCATATGGTCATACTACAGGATGGATGTCACCTATCAGGGAATACCTTCAAAATGGAACATTTCCACCTGATAGATCCGAGAAAGAACAAATCCAGCAACGTGTGGTCAATTTTACTCTTTATGATAGTCCAGATCACCTAGAGAAAATTCTCTACAAATGTGGTTTTGATGGAGTTCTCTTCATATGCATTGATGGTGAAGAGACAATGGCTGTCATGAAAGAAGTGCATGAAGGAGTCTGTGGTGCCCACCAGTCTGGACATAGACTGTCTGATCAGATTCGAAGGCTTGGATACTTTTGCCCTTAAATGATACAAGATTGTGTTGATTTCACAAAGAAATGTCATTCATGCCAAGTACATGCCAACTTCATTCATCAACCTCCAGAGTTTCTTCATACAGCTAAATACTCATGTCCATTTGACACATGGGTAATGGATGTGGTGGGACCTTACCCTTCCGTTATGGCCAAGCAGTATAAGTACATTCTTACTACTACTGACTTCTTTTCCAAATGGGAAGAGGCAATACCTCTCAAGGAAGTCAGTTCTAAATGCGTTGTTAGCTTCATAAAGTCTAACATCATTACCAGATTTGGTGTCCCTCATACCATATTGATGGACAATGGAACCAACTTCTGTTCATCTGAGGTAAAGAAGTTGTATCAAGAATACAACATCAAATCCAAGCATTCATCTCAGTATCATGCAGCGTCCAATGGCCAGATAGAAGCTTTCAACAATACTCAGTAAAATAAACTACAAAAGATGGTGGATAAACATAAGAAATCATGACCTGATAAACTCATTCATGCTTTATGGGCTTATCGGACTACCACCCGTACTGCAACTCAGTCAACTCCATATTCATTGGTTTATGGAATGGAAGCAGTCTGGCCCATTGAAGTTCAACTACCCTCTCTGAGAGTTTCCATTTTTGATCAATCATCTACAGATGAACAATCTCAAAAGTGATTGAATGAATTGGAACGATTAGATGAGAAAAGATTGTGCACTTTGCACCACTTGGAAGTCTATCAGAATCGAATAGCATGAGATTTTAACAAAAAAGTTTTTCTTCGTTCATTCACTCGGGGAGAATTGGTATTAGTTCTCAGAACTCCAATATTAACAAGAAAGAAACCTCCCAATCTTGATCCAAAATGGGAAGGACCTTACTCAGTAAATAGGGTCTACTCCAATGGAGCTTATTCATTAATCTCGATGGATGGAGAACTCATCACTACTCCAGCCAATGCCAGATTTTTGAAGAAGTATTTTGTATAAACACAAAACATAATCATCAAAGGCCAGGTATGTCCTTAAACTTCACCATGGTCCATTATGACCTTAAACTACAACTAGGTCATGTATGATCTTAAACTGCATCATCAACGGTCCATGCATATGACCTTAAACTATTTTCAAGTCCCTTACGTCCAGCAAGACGTTAAACTATGACGTCCTAACAACATGACGCTAAACTATATAAAAGTCCATTACATCCATAAAGACGTTAAATGGTGTACTCTTTTGTCCTAACTGCATGACATTAAACTGGATAGTCTCCCTTTCATCCAACATGATGTTAAACTATATTGTCCCCATCGTCCTAACTACATGACGCTAAACTGTACAGAAATTCCGTGATATGTCCTATATGACATTAAACTGTACTTTGTCCCTGCTACATGAAACTAAACTGTGTAGCACCAATATTCCTAACTGCAAGACTTTAAACTGCATAGTCCCTTTATATGTCCTACATGACATTAAACTATGCATCGTTAAGGTTTTATTTACCTCTTGTTTCTCACACTGAGTATGACTCATGTGAGCTTAGATCAAACCTCAACCATAACACTCTCTCTGGGCTACTAACCATGTGTAAGTCCCAACAACGTCATTTTTTAGGTCGTTTTCCCCAAGAACAACTTGATCATTAATTCATTCTTTAATTTAAATATGCGGACTTTGATCCTTGCCTTCCAGTCTGGGTACGTAGGCAACCTCCCAAGGTTCAAGCCCAAAAACAATCTCTTCACATCGGTTCACCTCCATCTCATACGATGTTGATTCGTGAAACCACCCTTAGAATAAATATCTTTACATTGGTTCACTTTCATCCTTGTTATACGATGTTAAACTATACAAAACTTGTGTCCAGTATGACAATAAACTACAATATTATTTGATACCCTCACTTGATAGGGAATCATTATTTACATTGATTTTCAATCATGTTTTATTCCAAATACTACGTGCATACATGGCAATATCTAAACCTTTTATCTTGGGTTAAACCATCATTGCACTAAAGTCTCCTTTTCACCCTTCACATGTACAAACCAAATCTGTAAAGAGGGTATTTCTAGAACTATGTGGGCTTGATTCCCAACCTTATGGGATATTTAGGAACATTCGAGTGTCCCTCGAATCCAACCCCAAGTCTTTGGGCCTAAATTCCACTTTCAGTCCCTTGGATGAAAAGTCCCCATGAAAACACACATTGTGTATTTCTTACAATGGTCCAAGCTCTATGACCCTAAACTAAAATCTCTAATCCTTTTGTCCCACAGGACGTTAAACTATAATTTAAGAACTATATATGGCTTGATTCTCATCCTTATGAGATACGTAATGAAGTCCAACATTTTAATTCAGGACCCAGCCACAACATGATTATGGTTAGCATTGATCTGTGTATCTTTGTGTACATTGGACAATACCCATCTTTATGTGTCATAATCCAAACCTTAAATATTTTCAGATCATCGTAACCCTTTTCTTGAATTTTAGTCACAAAAATTTCACATTTCTGAGAATTCTTTTACCTGACTATGCAGCACGTGCCCTTAGGCGGCCTTGCATAAACAGCCCACATAAAAGACTAGTTAGCCGAAAGATACTATTATTTGACTATGCAGCTAATGCCCTTAGGTGGCCCTGCATAATTCAACCCCCTAACGGGTTTGTTAAATAATGGTAACTCCATTCTTGGGAAGAAATCCTCTTTTGTCCTTATTTGTCTTTAATGATAGTATGTAGGGATCCACAAAAATAACCATCCTTAACATATTTGTCCCATATCCTTTTTCATGATCTGAAATCATTAAAGTCTATGGTTTATATTCTCCATCCCTATGTTTGGGTTAGACCTTTGTAGGAGTGATATCTATCCAGTTCTTCAATAATCTTGTTTGGAATTATCTTCTCCATATTCAAGTACCTCTTTCCATACAACAAACTCTATAATTTGGAAAATTTGAATCTCCATAAAATTTCACTGGATTTTAGCACTAGGAAAGTAAATTTCTAAGAGTTCTTTTTCCTGACTATGCAGAACGCGCCCATAGGCGGCCTTGCATAAACAGTCTACATAACAGACTTGTTATCCAAAAGATGGTATTTTATTTAACTATGTAACCAATGCCCTTAGGTGGCCCTGCATAATTCAACCCCCTAACAGGTTTGTTAAATAATGGTAACTTCATTCCTGGGAACTAATTCTTCTAATTCATTTTAGATATTTTTCATATCATTCCTCATATTCAAATATTCTTAAGTCATAGTTTACATATTTTCCCTCATACATGAGTATGGTACTATGTTTTCAGATGAATTGTCAAGGAATTGAGTCAATTCTAATTCATTCAATCAAAGCTATTTTGACTTTAAACATTAGCCTTTTTATGTCTGACGTGCATGACTTTAAACTGCCCACAAAAGACAAAGGAACTCTGAATAAAAGTTCCAGCTCACTAAATATACATTTTGTATGATTTAGTTAATATTGAGGAATTAAAAAGTCTGAAGTTTGTAGGGTTATTTACATTGATCCTAGTAAAAATCAAACTAGCTTACTAGGCCCATTGTCTTAGGTAAAATTTAAAGCAGGTAGCAGGAAAATACAAGCATAAATGATTGAAGATAAAAGTATTCTCCATTGATTCACAATAATTAGAAGGACATCCACAGATTGGAGTCTCTTCTCTTTTCCAATAAATTACTAAAGACTGTCAACATAAGTCTTCACTTGATGTACAACATCCCGAGATTCATCAGTAGCTACTTGAAGCTCGTGCACTCGACTAACTTCACTCTTCTCAGCTTGATGGAGTGCCTTCTTGGCATCTGCAATGGCTTTTATACCATTCGTTTGAACTCCCTCCAATGAATTATTAATCTGATCAAGTTCCCCAGTAACAGCATCTAACTGTTGCTGGAGTTGCACCTGCTGGACAACTTTTTCTTTGATTTTATACTTCAGATCCTTCATCTTGGCAGCATAATCAGCCTCAACTTGGGATATCGCAGCCTCAAATTCGCCAATGTTAACTGACATTTTCACCCTGGTCTGATCTTCGCGACACTTTTGCTCCTGCTCCCTCCTGAAGATGACCTGTTTCACTACAGCATGGATCTTTTCATATCCAAAACCGCCAAGTCCTAGCATGACAAACTGGGATGAAAATCTGGGGATCTTTGATGATAGCTCTTCGAAAGGCACCTCAGATATGATTTTCCATATGTTGTTCCATGCCTTGCATCGTGAAAAGCTGAACGCTTTAAGCACCTATGGGTCTGATTCAACATCATCATTACAGGGGGCCATGCAATCTGGGATTAATGCACTTAAGGAAGTTCCATGTTCTGCTCCTCCCCCCCGACCTGTGCTTCTTCACTTTCAATTCTCGCTGGGGCCTCACCTCTAGATCTAGCCACTGTAGTTCATGGACCTGCATAATTAATTGAAAGCTTTGGTTATTTTCAAAGTATAACAAAAGAATCGATTGTCTTGAAAATTAAGTACAATCAAAAATATTGTTATCCCTTACCCAACAGTATATCAGTAACCTGAGAAGACTCCTCCCCATCATTCCCAGTCTCAACAGGATCTTCAAGATGGGTCTCAGAAGGGTTTATTGGGTTTATCTCTACTTCAGCTAATATTTCTGCAATGGTAGGGTTTACATCAATGTCCACACCCTCTTCAGGCATTGGCAGTTCAGCAGCTTCTATGGATGGAACTGTATATTATTTTTAGTCATGATTAGAAGTATAAATTATAAGAAAATTTACTAGGCTAAAGATAACACTCATGCCCAAGGACTTCTAAATCACATGAAAACTTATCATGATCATAAAATTCTTCGAAAGACATGCCACGATTCATCATTTCATCCAATGATATTTCAGAATCCTAGTTAGTCTCACCAGTGGTAGAGTTTGATATGTCTTCTTGACGACTTACGTCTTGCCGTCCCTGACCCAGGACAGTATATTCGGATAAAATCACAGCATCAGTTGCAACAGCCGCCAGAAGCACTAATGCAGGAGTTAAACCTGAATTATCACAGAGTGGAAGTCAGTCAGTGTTTCGTTCAACATTTTTTATGAAGCATTGTTGACTTACCATAAACAGGTTCTTCTCTTCATGCAACAGCAGTAGGAGGAATACTGGGAACAGATGCTAGCTCTTCTCCAGGAGCAGCCAATTCACCTTGAATCTGTGATTGTTCCACAACACCCTCTGTAGTCCTCAATAGAGGATCAGCCCTTTCCCTCAGAGGGGAAATTGAAGAAGCCCTTGTAATCCCAAGGAAAATGAGAAATATTTTCCTGGTTTGGAACTCATGATTATACGAAGAACATACCACTGCTAATGAAGCGTTTATCTATGGTCTTCTTCCTCAAATGTTTTTGCTTCCTTGGATTTTTGGGAGTATCAGCAGTCTCCATTATATGTACCTGTATGGGAGAGGGGAAATCCATGTGCTACTCCTCATCCATGGCCTGCTGTCCTGAATATATCTCTGCCGGTTCGCGAGGAGATTCAGAAACAGCCCTGATGGCAGTACTACCAGGGCTATACTGTGGCGAAGGAACCTCAGTAGTTTTGGAAAGCTGCAAGTTGAAGAAAACAATTCCCTTGAATAACAAAGATTCGACTGAAATCAAGTTGCAAAGAAAATAAGGAAAGAAAACTAACATCTTCAGGAGCCACATACTCATGCCACTTCTCATAAGTGGCACCGTGATCCATCATTTCCTTCACCTGCTTGGTGATAGGGATAGAATCATTGGTGTAATATATGTTGGCCTTCAGCTCTTTGACATAGGCTCTTACTTCATTAGGGTTATCCGTGAAATGAATATTCATAGGATCCTAAAGAGTCCCTATTCCAGGAAGACGTAACCCTTCACATAACTCCATCTAGATAGTTTGAGTATTACAGTATACATCTCGCCATGTCTGGATGGCCTCTAGTCGTAGATATGCAGACATACTAGAAGATTGTGAAGAGGGTCCTACAACCTTGGATTTTAATTTCTTTCTAGCTGCTGCAACTTTAAAAGGAGAATGAAAACTTGTTACTCTATAAAGTTACTTGCAATTAAAATTGCCTCAATAAAGTAACTCACCAGGAGTTGATGGAGTGGATCTCTTGATTCTGATAGGGGGATTATATACGGCACGGGTCTGTTTTGACACATGTTGTATCTCCTGATGAATCAGCCTTGGTTGAAGAACTCGGTGAACCAGCTTCAGGAGTGGAAGAATCACCTACCACCTAAATTGTTTCTTTCACAATGGTTCTCTTATTCTTCCCAACCCGGTCAACAGGTTTATTCAATATGGCGTCATGATATGACGTTATCCAGTTCTCAGTATACCATACGGTCAAATTTCTTTCCGCTTTAGTATTTGGTAAGTCAAAGACTGCCCCAGTCCTTTCCATAGCCATGAGTAACCATAGTTTCCAAGCAACCATTGGATGCTGCTCTGATCTGACGTGCACTAGAGGAGATACAATAGTTGTTTGCAGACACTTGAATTGGTGTGCAAATCGTTATAGAGCATATGCCTCACATATAATTTCCCCATCAATTCTGGTGGCCAATTCACTATCTCTTCAAGCCAGTATATAAGACCTCTATTCTAAGCGGGCTAATCCATCTTCAACAAATCGCCCTGTCAGTGGATTTCCATAGGTAAAGAAGTGGAATTCCTTATGCATACCCACCCTTGGCCTAATATCATAAGCATTAAGGTACAAAGGAAAAATTCCAGAGAAGGCATGAATAGATGGCTTGAAAGAACTTTCGGGAATCTGTATTCCGTTTGGAACAGCATATGTCCGGAAGTGAGTGGCGATACATCCCCATAAAACATGGAATGGTCCCACAAATCTCAAAGGAGACTTACCCATATAGACATGGAGTAATCTCCGGTGAATCTTTGCCAAAACCGGGGTAGCCAACTCCACCATCTTCCTCTCAGCAAACTTGGTTGCGATAATGAAGGTCCATGTCCTAACGCCTCCCTTCGAATCTCTAACTAGAAAAATATATACACTGAGCCATAAGGATAAAAATCCTTCCAGATGGGTCTTCTTTGGGATTTTATGATTCACTTCATACCCCCATTTCTCAAACTCTCCTGCTTCCAGAGTCAGCCAAAATGTGCCAGGAATACCTCTCTTAACTTCTCTAGGGCAGCTAGTAGGATGAGTATAGGTGGGCCCCTTTTCCCTCTTCTTCTTGAGAAACACATTAATCCATTCTGCTGGATGAATATCCCTTCTAGAATAAGTCTTTGAAGTCTTTAAGATTATGAGCTTATGATAAATCTTCAATAACTCTCGAAAAAAATGTGGAGTATTCTCTAGATCATTCATGTTTGCCTTTGGAGGGACGAATTCGTCATACATATCACCCAAGATTGGAACCCCTGAGATCTTGTAGACATCCCACAAAATAATGCCTACTTCTCCATGGGTCAGATAGAAAGAATTAGTTTCCGGGCTCCAATGGCTAAGCAATTCCGGTGAAAAATTATCATTCCTATAAACATATGTCTGCCCGGCCCAGACATCTTAATAAATTGCAGCTCCCTTCAGATCCTCAATAAACTCTTCAAAAGTCTGTCGCACCCAATAATCCCACATCCAAGTTGGCTTCACCCCTCCTCTAGAACGGAATTCCCATTTCTCCTTATAGCCTTTTTATTGATCCATCTGAGAGTTTCGAAAGACCAAAGGATAACAATGTGGTTGCAGCTCAGGCTTGTGAAGTTTCAGATCTGAAGCACACGAGCTATGATGCATTATATAATATTTCTTTACTGTTCAAGCATTTGAAAATGTTCCTGCGATTGAGACATTCACTGAAGAAAAGTTGGTATACGACTGAAACTAGGAAGGTTGGAGATAGTTCTTTGCCTCTGGAATATTGACATATTGCAAGTGACCATAGCCATACAGAGGCAGATAGATGCTATGTGGGAAATCATGATGATATTTCTTCATATGCTTAGCCAAGTCTAGAAGAGTGCTTTTGCAGATGGAATAGTAATCATGGCCAACGATGTCCATCATCTCATCAACTCTTTTACTCGCTAGTTCATTAGTCGTTCTGATTATCCTTGGAGCCATTTTATCTGCACAAAAGTTGAATAATTAACTCTTAAAGTATGTTAATTTTTCATAAAATTTGTGAACGATTTGAAGAAATTGACTAAGTCATTAAGGCGCACAAGTCCCAGAGTTAGCGCGCAAGTATTTTTCGGTCGCGCAAGTATTGTTCATGCAGGTATCACTGCGCAAGTCTAAATACCTTAACAGTAGCGCGACACAAGAAAAAGAAGAGCGGACGAGCAAAAGCCAAGAGCCAAGCTGCGTGCCAAGAGCAAGATGTCCGTGAGAGCTGAGTGCGTTACGCGAAATGAAGCCCCTTATTTATAGACGTGGCCAGAACCCTGCGCGCCGTACCCTGCACGATCAAAGGCCGTACCCCTGCACGCTAGACCCTGCGCGCCCAAAGCTAATTTGCGCGCCCTACCCTGCGTGGCCCAATTTCCTTTTTGATTTTTCAATTTCCTCAGAGTCAAATCCTCATTTCTTTCGGATCTAACTCTGAGGGGGGACTTTTGTTGACCCTCCTTTTGTCACAAAATCTAAAAATTGGAAAGGGGGATTATCTTAACTGAATGTGATTCAACCTTTGGAAAAATATCAAAAATTGGAAAAGGAAGGAATAAGAAGAATATTCCACAAGGGTCGCACAAGTGTTACAATGGTCGCAGAAGTCCAC
Source organism: Viscum album (assembly GCA_963277665.1). NCBI lineage: Eukaryota > Viridiplantae > Streptophyta > Magnoliopsida > Santalales > Viscaceae > Viscum > Viscum album. Next base: position 18,829,556 of record OY728155.1, read on the forward strand.
TTGCGCGCCTCAATGTTCACGCAAGTCCACTTGCGCATCCTAAAGAATAATCGCCTAGGGTCTTCTCCAGCCTATAAATAGACCCTTTGGGCCCCCCATTTGGGGGAGGAATTTTTTCCAGAAACACAGATTTGAGCTCTCGATGCCCTAGTCTCTTCTCAAAGCTTCCGAAACACTTCTAAGGTAATTTCTAACCTATAAAGGAATATCTAAAGAGGGGGAGGAAGGCCTAAGTTCTGAAACTCATCAACACTTGCGCGCCTGAGTGGCCAGCCCTTAGGGGAAATGGCCACACTTGCGCGCAACATTACTCCTTTAATAGAACTTGCACGCCACTCTTCTAGAAGAACCTCAGGATGATTTTAAAGGCTTTAAACAAGAGTCGCTTAAGTATTTCCCTGCTAGTTAACCATCGTGCAAGTAACCATGTGTCGCGCAGGTATACCTGCGCGACCAGGACTTGTGCACCCATGCAGTACCTGCGCGCCTTCCAGGACTTACGCGCCCCTGCCTTTTTGGGTTCCCTTCTTGTCTGTTGCACCCCTCTTAAGTCATTCCACCTCTCCTATTCAAGATTCAATCTTCCAGACACTCTTCAAAGCCATTTATGGAAGGATTTATTGATTTGGATTCCTTATCTAAAAGGAATTCTGTGGAATATCTCTCAAAACCTAGTGATTTACACATCTTTATGTCACTAATGATTGAGATTTCATTCATTCAACCTCAAACTTTAAGATGAGACAACTCAATTTTTTGGGCCTCCTTTTCAGGAGTAAGTCCCAGTCATAATTCTCAAATCTGTGAATCCTTTTTAGGAGTAAACCCCAGTCCCCTAATTTGGGCATCCTCCTCAGGAGTAAGCCCCAATTCTTAAAGTTCCCAAATCTGGGCATCCTCCTTAGGAGTAAGCCCCAAACCTTAATTCCCTTAACCTTGGCCTCCTTTTCAGGAGTAAGCCCCAGTCTCAAATATGGGAATCCTCTTTAGGAGTAAGCCCCAAGTCCCTTAATTTTTCATGTCTCTTAACCTGGGCCTCCTTTTCAGGAGTAATCCCCAGTCTTAATTTCTCTTAACCAGTCCTAATTTACCTTTGATCTGGGATTCCTTCTCAGGAGTAAAACCCAATCATAAGTCCTCTCCTAATTTTGGCCTCCTTTTCAGGAGTAAGCCCCAAGTTAGAGTATTCAAATCTCTATGAAACACATATACCTTTATGGACCCTATTCCTATATTTCTTCCCTGAAGTAAATCCTAATCTTTATTTTTCTGGGCAGTCATACATACATAAGCCCCACATTATTTCTTATGATTGCATCTTTCATGGTACAATTGTCTGGTTTTTACTAATACCTCTTGCTTCTCACACCGAGAATGACTCACGTTAGCTTAGAGTGTAAAAGTAATTATGACATCCTTCTTTGAACCATCAATCATAAACATCATACTCCCTTACTCGAACTACGTGGGTTCTGATTCCTTTTCTAAACAAAGGATATGTAAGTAGCCCATCTGTGGGTTCGATCCCAACTCTGAAATAATCTATGTCCTTCTGAATGAAAATAAACTTCATGTTCCCCACTGAGTGGATTTAAAACTAGCATGGTCATCATAATGACCAAGTGACTTCTATATAAATGTGTCGAAGGATACCATTGACCAAGAGTCTCTAATAAATACAGATGATTCTCTATCGATGATGAACCTCGAATACATATAAAAGATTCTCTAAATTTCCTACATATTTAATCATTGATTGTCAGATCTGATGGAAAGCTCGTTTTATACTTGGTAATGTAATAAGGATTCTTCAACATAACTTAAATCTATAAAGAGAGTCCCGGAGTAGACAATAATTCCTCTCAAAAAGGTGTAATGAGTCCGACCTCCCATCCTCTCGACCAATTCAAATTCCGAAGCCTCATCTATCCACAAACTAATGAGCAACTACCTTTGGAAAGTAGGTCCAAATGGATGTGGAATCATTGGATGTTTCCGGTTCTACGAACAAACCCGTTAGAAACTGATCTTAATGTTCGAACCTCCCATCAAGGAAGTCATCCCCAAATTCCGAGGGGAACACACACTCAATTTTTATTATTAAATTATTATATAATATCATTAGTATCCTAAATATACTTATATGTTTTTATGTTAACTATATGGCCTAAACTCAAACACACTTCCATCAAATGGGATAGGCAATCATTGTCCTTATGTGCGGTAGACAATAACCTCGCGAACCATTGTCGTTTGTCATTCCTTTATCACATCTCAAGGATAAGATTAATTATAAAATTGATATTAATATGTCATATATAAGATATTTTTATGTCTATATTAATATTTAATTTTTATATAAAATATACCTTTATATTTTCCATATTGTGATAATACGATAAAATCATTCATGGATGTGTGGACTACTGTCTTCTCAAAGAGATGTGATTCTTCCACGCTTCAAATGGAATTTATTAAGGTTGATTTTAAATAAAATATTATATATATATATATATATGAGATAAAAATTATAAAATAATTATAATATATATATCATTAAATTATCATAATTCCTTCAATATGTTAAGAAAAAGGAATCAACTTTTATGTATATGTACTGCATACCATCTCCAAGAATGGTTTATTTAATTTCATACTTATATCATTTAATGGTTATTATAAATACATATATACTTAATATATTTGATATTTATTTCATTTTTTTAATTATAAAATTAGGTAAATCATAATCAATTTAAGAGTATCAAGAATGAAAATTAAAAACACATATGAAAAACAGAGTTGTTATTATCTAAAAAATATCATTAACATATAATTATTAATAAATGGGTAATATGAAGTCATAAAAAATAAAATATGGTGTGATATAGAATAATATGGTTCTTTTTTGTATTTATAATTATAATATATTTATTACACATGAGGTTTTATCATGTATAAACAATGTCAATACCTAAGGTAATGGTTTTCTCATCTCACTTTTATTTCTGTGTGATATATTCTATATTCAAAACTTATTCATGTTGTGTGGTGTATATACTTACCTATGAAATTTTATATCATAAATATTATTTATGTAATTATATTAAAATCTTCAATTGATTTTCTTATTTCACAAAAATCATGATTCAAAATTTACTCAAGTAGTAAGGGAATTTCATCTCAATTTTTATATTCGTTACATTCATTCCATATTCACCACCCATTTATTTTATATGATATATAAACTAAAAAAATTATTCAATAATTCTTATAATTATATTAATATTTATTTACATATAGATTATATTATATATCTTGCATGGAGTTTATGGTTAAAAATTCACCAAATCTGTATTTTAATTTTGTCTCAATTTTCTTTCATTGATACACATGTTATGTTATGCACATATATTCTTTTAAAAGGGGTATAGACATGTATTTTAAATGTTATATCATTAATATAATTATATTCAGAATATTTTATGAATCATGTAATGTCATTATTATAAGGGAATTAGGATTCAATGTTACAATAGCAGTAAGAGTTTATTTCCATAATCATATCATTTATCAGGACTCTTTGGGATTTTAATTCCATTGATGATATATTATGATCCATCTCCCCATAATTCTGAATAATTTTACTATCCTCTGTTTATTTGTGTTATAACCTTGTAATTTTACCAATTTTCCAATCTTTGGTACTTAATATAATTAAAAAAACGTTTTTATGAAAATTTGACTTTATTTCCCCTTTCGTTCGGAAATACGGTTCGTTCAAAACTGTTTTTTCAAAGAATATATTGAAATATGTTGTTCTATTATCCTATTATCTTTTGAAAACAAATTCTTATCGATGTTTTACCATTTTACAAAATGGTTTTAAAAATGAATCTTCTTTTCATTTTCTGATCATGAAATTTTTCTAAACTTCTTTTGTTAAAAAAGGAATGTTCTAAATGTACAAATTTATACTTTATCTTAACATTCATTTCATTGAAGCATTCTATAAAAGTTGAGAAGATTTAATTTTAAAAAAAATTCCCAATAATCTCGAAATTATTTGTCATTAAAGTGGATTTTAAAGAAAAATATCTTATAAAGTTATTTATGTCCAAAAATTGTTCTATAAGATATTCAAAGCTTCCTTTATGATTTTTCAAATATTTTTTCAATAAAAAGGTTTTAGAATTTTTTTTATGATTCCTTTATTTTTTTATCATATATATTTTTAATTAAATTCATTTCAATGATTTCAAATATTATTTTATAAATTTTCAAATCTATTTTCAAAGAAATTTTTTTAAAGATGATTATGTTCTAAAAAAAATTCATCAAATAGAAATAGATTCTTTTCCTCAAGAAATGTTTTAAATAGATTTTAAAGCTTAATTCATAATTTTTGAATGGGTTTTACAAAGAAGAGGGGTTTCTAAATGTTTTATGTCATAGAAATTAATTTTCAAAAAATGGACATTTCACTTATAAAATGCTCCAATGATTATTCAAAATCTTTCTCCATTTAATATGATATCCTTATATACAGTTTATGAATTATTAGGGATATAATTCAAGGATAACATTGTTGAAAAATGGACAACGGTATTGTGTTCACTACTCATTCTAGCCATGTATTGTTGAATTAGGTACACTCCCCATTCCAACCATGTCTTACTATTTTAGATTCAATCCCCTTTCAAGCCATGTCTATCTCATGAGATATATAAATATTTAACCAATGCATTGATAGAAGATATAGTTCCCACCCAAATCATAATGAGAACCATATTTATGTATGATACAAGATCATAAAAATTTATCTTATCATAACTTAACAGATGAAATGGGTATCCAGAACATCATATCATAACACTTGAAATAAAATGTGTATCAGAAACATCATATCATAACCCATGAAATGAAGTGGGTATCATAAAAATTCCTAATATTATAACCCATGAAATGAAATGGGAATTATAGACATTAAATTATATCATTTCTAGTTGAAAATTGATAGGTTTCATAATAATTTTATCATGGTATAACCCATGTAAGAGAAACAAGATTAAAAAATTCCTTCAAAACACAAACCATTCAAAGATGCAATACGAATGGTATCCTTGGATTGTATCCCCATTAAGTCATCAGTAACAATAAAAGATGAAATATTATATGGAAATTGATTTATATTGATCATTTAAAACATTTCACATGGATAATATCCATTATTTTAAAAATCCATATTTCAAGAATAAAACATTTTGAAAAACCTTTCTTTAAAAAGACCCTTGAAAACATATAAAGGAAGCTTAAAAATAATTTACAATATTTCTTGAGGAACAAAAATTTTCAAATCTAAATAATAATTTTAAACCATAAAAAATTTTGAAAACATTTTTATTTAGAAATAATTTTTAATAATTATAATTTAATCTTTGAAGATATGATTTTTCATGATATTATAAAATTATTTTCCAGTCATACTAGTTAAAATAAAGATTCTTCTCACATATTTGGAAAAATCAAAAAGGAATTATTTTGAAAAAAGAAATGATGATTTTATTAAAAGTCTTGTAAAAATTTAAACAAATGTAAAAATGTAATTTTGAATCATAATAGTGTAAGAAAAAATTATTTTGAAAACATTTATAGACAACACGGGTTTAAAATGAAAACAGATTTTTTGACCAAAGATAGTAATAAAGTTAGATTTTCATAAAAACAATTACCATATATTTATTAATTAAAAATAGTGGAAATGGTACTTTTTCATGAGATATAATTAATAAATACTTGATAATAAAATTAATTATTAATATTGAGCATTAGTTCAAGAGTTTCAACATTAGAGACTTGATCATAACGAATCCCAATAAACAATGATATTGTAACATAAGATCATTACCACTTTGGAAACATTAATTCATATATCCCATAATGGAATAAGATAAAAGGAAAAATAAAATATTTTTAGGATAATAAAATTAATGATATTATATTTAAAATTTTCTTTATATATATATATTGAATGAATATAGATGTATAACACAATGTATGTCTTAAAGAAAGAAAATTTCGACAACAATCTATTACTTATTTATTAAATTTTGAATCATAATACCCATGAAATAATACTATTAATGATACATTAATTATAAAAAATTATTTTATATTTATTATATATCATTTCATAGGGTATTATATTCACTACTCGAATGAATCGAGTAGTGAATATGGCATAAGTCTCCTAGAAATTAATATGAGACTACACATCCCCTAAACTTAAGTAATGAACTCTATTATACTTCATAAAACATCCCATTTAATAAAAATAAGTTTAATATAAACCTATTATAGAATAATTATTATGTATATAATACCACATATTATTTTATTAGGACATTATATTACCTGTTTAAATACAATTCCATGTCAAATTTAGGTTTCAGGTAATAACCTCTTTGTTTTTCATAAGTTATTTGATTTATTAATTTTTTTACTTTTATTTAAATAATGATTTCCTCATATCCAAAATATAAACCATTATAAAAATATAATATATATTCAGTATATATTTATTTATATTAATCTATAAAATTTAGTGATATGGAATTAAATGACCCATTCATGGAGACTGTAGACCGGACATACGCATGAACACAATTTTTGTATTTTCATTTTAGACTAATATAAATAAAAGTAAATGAGATATTATAATTATAGAATCACTTTTATGTCATATATGTCACACATGTTTATTAAAACCATTTTTATTATAATTCGGGTAAAGTGTGAATGAATCACATCACTTTATGAGTTGGTAGTCTTTCGTACACACGAACAACGTTATCATATTCCAAAAAAAATTGAAATATTAAAAGTATGGGTGATATAACAACTAAATAAATATAATAATATCATTAATATAATTAATATAATATATAAACACTATTAACATCAATATTCCTATAATTGAGAAGTGGAAATGGAAAAAATTAAGAGGTTGGTGTGTGAGGCGGTTGTCGAATGAAACACGATTGATGATTTCATAACCCATTGGATGAAAGTGAGTGTTTTTGTAGGTAGTAACCTTAAGATAAAAATATTTAATTATGTTATATTATCTTATATTATTATATAATAAATATATAAAAATAAATTATGGGGTTTTTGAAATAAATAAATCAAAAGTGTTCCTTGATGACCATTATCTTTTCATTGGGTATCCAACATTGGTTTTCACTAAAATTATTACATGGATGGATTTTTATAAATAAACTATGGGATACATGTTGAAGGTAGGTAAGTTAAGAAGTTATTTTAGTATGTATTGGCCAATACAAATTGGTGTTAAAGTGTGAAGAGGAGAGGATATCATGTGCCCTTTTATAAGTGTTGTGGGTGAAAAACATGAAAATATATGGAAGGAAGAATTAAAAACATGTGTTTTCCATGAAAAGTGGCTCCCATAATTGAAAAATATTTATAATATATGGGATAAGGATTATATATATCCATAAAATGGGTGTTTTAAATATTTATATGTAAATTTCCCCACTCATATTTTTTATTTTTTTAGTAAACTCGTTTTTCTCATAATGGTCGTGATTAATATTAATTGTTCTCACTAATAATTATGGTAAAAAAATTATGTTTGACTTATTTAAAATTATAACATATGATGATTCCAAATATGTGATCAATTTTTAAAAATTCCATTAACATTAGTGGAGATACATAATATAATATTATCCTACATACATGATGAGAATGCAGGTTTTTGAAGCATAAATGGAAAACCATTTATAAAGAAATTTTACCCACATTTAATAAGAAATTTATTAAAATGTATGGAATTTTGTTAATATATATAATTTTATATAATTTAACTTCAAAACCAATTTAATATATAATTTATATATATAAATAACATGATCATAAAGGTAGTTTTCAATTAAAATTATGTATATTCACTATTCATAAAAAATGAGACTTTTAAAAAAATCCCAAAAAAATACCCTATGATAATTTTATTATAATGGTTTCTAAAAAAAATTTATTTTGTCAAATTCATTTTCTAAATGTTTTATAACTGAATATTATTAATGTTTACAAAAATCATAATATTATTTTTTGAGAAAATATTATTTTCAAAATATATAAAGAGTTTACCAAAAATTATATATTTGATTCTAAATATTTTTTATTTATAAAAATAATTTATAAATAATATTTAAAAATTTGTTTTAACTATTCATATTACCATGTTTAATATCTAGGAGAGAACAATAGTGTCTAAATAATTATATTAATATTATATCATGGTTTTGTTAAAACTTGGTGTCTTTGGTCATGCTAGCTAGCTGAGTGTTGTGTATAGTGAAAGGTAACCCAAGATTTCATGTAAAATAATATTTAATTGGGGTTACATATATCATAAGAAATAACAAAAAAAATTATTCAAAATAAAATTAATTCATAATTACATGGGGTGAAACATTATACCCCCTATAAATAAATTTATCACCCAATATTATTTAGTCTGATATAAAAAATGAGGATAATTATACCTCATCATATCCTCAAGATCCCATGTAGGTTATTCAAACTAGTGGTTTCACAACAAAATTTTTACCAGGTAATTGGTCTTGTTATGTAGACCACTCTTTGTATGATCCTGAATCCCTTCTGAGTTCTCCACTTAAAAAATGATCTTTCTTGAATTGTATGATGTCTATATTCAGTGCCTATGAAGGGTAAGGTATGTAATTCCTTGGGATAGATACATGGAACACATCATGGAATTGAGATATGTTTTGTGGAAGCTCCATGTGATTGGATACCATCATGATACGATCAAAAATTTCAAATGGACTAATATATTTATTGCTTAGTTTCCTTTTCTAATGGAATCTCATAACCTTATTCAATGGAAAAAATTTTAGAAATAACTTGTCACCGACTTAAAATTCTAGATCACGTATATGATTACTAGTATAATGGTTCTTCTGACTCTAATCTTCCTTCACATGCTGCTGAATAGTTCTAACCTTCTATGTCATTTCTTTAGATATATTGGCTCTAAATATATTTATTTCTCTAAATTTATTCTCAATAATTGGAGCTCTACATTTCATTCCATAGAGTGCTTCATAGGTATCCATATGAATTCTTGAGTGATAGATATTATTGCAAGAAAACTCAACTAGAGGAAGTTGTTGATACCAACCACCATGTAATTAAAAAGAATAATATATCAACATATCCTTTATTGTTTGAATTTTTCATCTAGATAAAATAAAAATTTGAGGATGATACACAGTTTTGAAACTAAAATCCATATCATGAAATTATTAAATACATCATAAAAACAATGAGGTACACCTCATATCCTAGTCCGGTATAATATAATGTGGTAATCCATGAAACCATACTACCTCATTAATGTATATCCAATAAATATGATTCAAATATGGTTCTACTTTGAGAGTAGTTAATTGTGCTGACTCAGTAAGGTGACCAACTAAAACCCTTGTAGAATTGTTCCCTTTTGATGTTTTGGGTATATTTTTTCCCATTTCCTTTCTGGTATGGGTAATGGATGCATCATCCCTTAAAATTTCTCTTTCATCCTTTACTTGTTGGCATACCAAGCACTGAGATAAAAATTCTTCAATTTCATTCCTTCCCAACATAAGTATTTTTTTAATCTCCATACATATTCATACTTCTAGGAAGAATAGTGAATGATGAACTATGTGCTTCCACTAACAACTTATTCTTCATGTGTGACGGATAAGAAACACATACATTGTTCTTAAACTTCATTATTCCATCATGATCAAGTTTGAACATGAAAACATATATAACCTTATTTTTCATCCCTTCATCTTCCTTTTGGACCTCTATATTTTTTTATGCATAGGTGGTTGAACATTAAATTGAAATGGATATGATTTTACACTTCCTTGAAGATTTATAGATCTATTTTTGGAATCTCTAGAAATATTGGATGTTTTATGATCCTCATTTTGGATAATCTGGCATGATCCTTTTGACTCAAAGCATCAACCACCTTGTTTGATTTCCCAGATTTGTAATTTATTGAGCAATAATAATCTATAATAACTTTTAAAAGACTAATTTTTCCCATATTAAACTCCTTCTGTGTGAATATATATATTAAAAGTTACTGATTGGTAAATATATCAATGTTTTCCCAATTGAGATAATGCCAAAAAATCATTGAAGTAAAAATTACTGAAGCTGAATCAAAATCATTATTTGGGTAATATTTCTCATGAGACATCATTTTATATGATATATAAGATATAACCATGTAATTATTAAAAATGAAGAAACCAAATCCCTTAATGGATTCTTATTTACAGATTCCAAACCCTTCTCTACAATAGGGTAATATATGAACAGGTTTATTGATTAATCTTCTCTTAAGTTCCTTGAAATTTTGCTCAAATTCATCTATCCATAGGATCTTGGATCCTTTCCGAGTTAACATGGTGATTGGATTAGATATTAATGACAAAATAACAACAAACCATTAATAATATTCATCAAAACCAAGAAAGCTACATATCTCAGTCATTATAGTTCTCCTTGGAAAAAAAATAAATAGCCAATGTCTTGGATGGATCTATTGATATACCCACTCTTGAGATTATATGTATAGTGACCCTGGACTTTTACATATAAAATTACATGATTTAAATCATAATTATACAACAAAGTACCATCCAATAATCATTAAGTCCAGTTTCTTTGAATACTAAGCACATAAAACATAAAATATGTCACAAAAAAACAATTCTTTATTTAATATCCATAAAGATCTCATAAGGTCCTTTGAGCCTTGTAATCAGAATAGGGTACCCTGGGGAACAAATGAACAAAGGGATGAGCTAAAAAACCCAGTAAGGGATAGAACAAAAGAATACAACTTAAGAACATGAGTTAGGAGGCATGGCATAATGATATAAAAAACATAGAACATATGAAATAATATCACATAAACATGGGATCATATGAACATGGAATCATATAAATGTGGAAGAAACATAAAACATGTCTTTAGTACGAGTCAAGGCTAACCTCCAATACTGTTTCCCATAGTAGTATGAGTCAATTATAACCGCCAATCCTATTCCCCATAGTAGTACAGGTCATGGCTAACCGCCAATCCCATTTCATATCGCATCTCATGAGACTGAACATTACCCAATGTATTGGAGCTCTATTTGGGTGGAACCATATCAACATTTTCAGGAATATTCTTTCCACATAAATAATCATACATAATCAATCTTACATAAACACAAGGGTACCCATGCAAAGAATTGGGTTGCACAGTCATGACATAAAGCATAACCAATGGGTGTATCATGAAATTTTCCATGAAATAAAGGGATTAGAAAAAACATGTAAGTTCATAAGGTAAAATAGGCATATAAAATTTTAAGTGTTTTCCAACAGAATTGATGACATATAAGAAACTTATTGGAGAAACATTATCATTAAAAGCATTTTTGTGTGGTTTTAATGAAAATACTATAGAGATTTTAAAATAGAAAATAGGAGAATCAATTATATAAAACCAGAATTGAACCAATAAGGTTTTAATAATAAAAATAATGATTTTATAAAGACAATGGTGGCTTAAAAAAGATGATAGAGTGCACCTGAAATTGGGTAAAAAAGTTTAGAAGTCCCCTTCAAACAGGTTTGCTTATCAGAAATTTCTAAGGAGGGAATGTTTTAAAAACAATTCTGTCCTCAAAATAGATTGATGAAAGGGACTTCATAAATGAATTTCATAAAACTACATAGCATTTAGAATATGTATATAAATAGATATGATAACTCTATTTTGATATAAAAAAGATATGGAAACCCGAAAGAATAAAGAAGTTTTTGGTAGAATTCGTTACGGTTTATTGGCATGGTGTCAGGGGTACCTAATAGGGATTAATGATAGAGAAAATGGGTTTCTCATAACTTATACATCATGAGGGAAGTATGGGGGAGGTGCATAATAATACCCCATAATTAGGGATTACACATAAAATTGCATAGCATAGGGAACATCTTAATGAAGAGGATCTCTTACCATAAATCCAATGGTGTTCTCCATTTATTATTAATGACCTGAATAAAAAAATTAGGTTTACTAATTAATAAGTACATAACCTCTTATATACAAAAAATATTTAGTATAACTAATTTATGTTAATTAAAGACAATTCTTTTGGTAATAAGGTTCAATTTCTTTGTTCCGGTCCGGCTACTTGCTTTGTTTTTAATGATCAGTTCACTTATATTCATGTTAAGATAAACATGTAAGATGAAAGTGGTTGTCTGGAACTGAATTTTTATGTTATTATTGAACCAACAAGAGATTAAATGGTTATAAAAATTCATTCAGTTATTGGGAGTGAAGAAGAGTTATTATATAAAACTTAGTGATAACTGTTTTGGTTAATTAGTGGGTTTGATTACAATGAACATGTTTTACTTTATAACAAAATATTATTTGTAAAAAAGGATTAGATAACCTTAAATAGGATATATAAAAATTAGTTTTAACCATAACAAAAAAAATTAACGAACATAATTAAATATGATAATAGAACCTTATAAACTGTTGTCCATGAATGTGCTAAATTACCACATCCCAAACAGTGCTTTCTTTTCTTTCAAGTAAACGATGGGGAAAAGAGAGAAGATAAATAATTATAATATTATAATAATATAAGCCTAGTACATGTATGTTACTGGATTTATCATACCATTTGGGTTAACGTAGGTGAGGAAATAAACAAGAAAAGAAAATAATATAAATGATCTGAAACAATTGGAAAGAGGAATTTACCTCTTCAATCTACCTCCTTTGAAAACCTATTAAGGGAAGAGGTTTGGGTATTCTAAAGAGACTAGGGGCCTTTTGACTTGGGTGAGGATCTTTGGGAGAGATTTGTTCTGAATATTTGAAAGACATAAGTCTTGAGAGGAGTGATGGGAAGAGGGAGTGAGGGGGGGGGGGTGTTATAGTGGGTGAGAGGAGGGTTTTCATAATTTTTTAATCATTAGCCTATTAATTTACCTCAAGACTAGAAATAGTGATGATTCCATGAACAAGAATAGTAGTAAATTCATGTTAGTTCAAACCAATGTACATTTACATCATCCATGACTCAAGCATTATGCAGAAATTCAGGTTTTAGCATTTATTGTGAATTATCATATTTTACTATTCATAAAAAAATCATGTGTTTCAGAAAAATATCATAAATTAACCATAACCATTTTTCAATGTGTAGAATCAAAAAATGAAGCCCATTTTTCAAATATAATTTTCTAAATATGATTAATTTAATATTTAATTTAAATCATAATTTTTTATTAAAAAACCAGTTTTAAAACATTCATTTACTTATTCAAAAATATAAGTACACATACTTTCACTTGAATATTATTTTTTGTACTATCATAAGTAAAGTTACTACTCATTATGGTATAACTCTATTCATAAGGGAATCTTACTATTCACAAGGGTAGGTTACTATTCACCAAAAATTATGTTTTTACTATTAGACTCTAAATATCTTTCTGATCGCAACCGTGTATGTCAGATTTTTGAAATTCCAAACCCAGTAGTAAAAACCTTATGTTTTAAGGTAACAAAACACTTAGTAGTTCGTTATGCTGTGTTTTCATGTGATTTTATGATATATTTATTAAAAAGAATTTCCATTGAAAAACATTGGGTTGTTACATTCTTCCCCCTTAAGAAATTTAACCCTCAAAATTTCATTTTACATTATAGGCCAAAAATCGGTGCAGGAACTTTTCTTTCATTTTCTCATCATGTTCCCATGTTCCCTCTTCATACTTATGGTTTCTCTATAGTACCTTGACCAAGAGAGTAGTTTTTTTACGTTGAACTTAATCTCTACGATCCATGATCTTCACTGGATGCTCCTCATAGGAAAGATAATCCTCCAATTGCACCACCTATGAAGTAAGTACATGTGAAATGTATGGTATGTACTTCATTAAGAGAGATACATGGAATATATTATTTACTTTCAACATGGTGGGTGGAAGTTCCAATCGATAGGCCACAACTCTGACTCGATCAAAGATCTCAAAGGGGCCGATATACCTAGGACTTAACTTCCCATTCTTTCCAAACCCCACGATCTTCTTCCACGGAGATATGCGTAAAAATACAAACTCTCCAACATTAAACTCAAGGTCTCATCGACGATTTTCCCCATAATGTTTCTGCCGACTTTGGGCTTCCCTGATATCCTACTAAATGGTTTTCACCTTCCCCACTATTTCATCGACCATTTTTGGTCTTAGAAGCTTATGCTCACTGACTTTATCCCAACATTCCAGTGTTCTGTACATTTTCCCATAATGGTCTAAATATGGTGCCATTCATATTCTTGAGTGGAAACTATTACTGAAAGAGAATTCATCCAGTGGAAGATGTTGGTCCAATCATCTTTTGAATTCCATATAATAATCTCTCAAAATTTCTTGGAGTGTTTGAATAGTCCTCTCAGATTGGCCATCAGTTTGAGAATGATAGGTTGTACTGAAGTTTAGTTCATTTCATAGAGCATATTGGATACTTTTACAAAACATCAAGGTGAATCTATGATCACGATCAGATACAATAGATAGTGGTACTCTATACAGCCTTACCACTTCTTTGATGTAAATTTTTCTATGTTGATCCTATTAAAAGTCATCTTGAATTGTGATAAAGTGAGCTGCCTTTACAAGACGGTCCATAATAAACCATATAGCATTGTTTCCTCTGGATTTCCTTAGATGTCCTGTGACAAAGTCCAAGTCAATGTTCTCCCACTTCCATGTGGGTATGAGTAGTGGTTGCATCATCCCCTTAGACTTTTCCCTCTCAGCCTTCACTTGCTGACATACTATGCACTTTGATGTATAACCAGCAATCTCCCTTTTTCATATTGTCCCACAAAACTTTTTCTTGGAGATATCGATAAAACTTTGTGCTCCCTAGGTGGATAGAGAAGGTAGAGTTATGTGTGTCATTCAGAAGCTCCTTCTTTTCTATGAATAGCATGGTACACATAATAATCTCCAAAATCTTACAACTCATTCCTTGTCAATTTTTAAATTATGGGATTTCCGATTTCTTATAGCTTCCACAATTTTCTGAATGGCCACATATTTTCTTTGAGAATCCTTAATTATATTAATGAGAGATGGTTGAGAAATCATATGAGAAAGGATTGATGATGTTAATCCCTTAATGATTCCCATGCCCATACTCAGCAAATCTAATAATAATAGATCTTTTTCAATTCTCATCATTGATAAAGATGTCAAATACTTTTTACTTAGAGCATCCAACACCTTATTTTCCTTACCGAGATGGTAGTGGATTGAGCAGTCATAATCCTTGATGAGCTCTATCCATATTCAATGGATCATATTAAGATCTTTTGAGTGAATATATATTTTAGACTCTTTTGGTCATTATATATATCACACTTCTCACCATAGATATAATGCCGCCATATTTTCAACACAAAGAGTATGGATGCCAACTCCAGATCATGTGTTGGATAGTTTTTCTCTTGGATTTTCAGCTGCCTTGAAGCATAGGATATCACATTATCATTTTCCATTAGCACACATCCAAATCCCTTCTTTGAAGAATCAATGTACACCACAAAGAGTTCTCTACTTGTTGGTAGTGTGAGTACAGGAGCAGTGATAAACCTCGTTTTCAACTCCTGGAAACAGTCTTCAAATTCTTGAGTCTAGAAAAATTGTATTCCCTTCTATGAAAAATTGGTCATTGGGTCTGATAATCATGAAACGTTCTTCACAAATCGTCGATAACACCTGGCTAGACCCTGAAAGTTGCGGATCTCCATTACATAAGTTGGATTGGGCCACAATTAAATTGCCTTTGTCTTGGAGGGGTCCATAGATATCCCCTTGCTGGTTATAACTTTCCCCATGAATGATACTTCCTCTATCCAGAACTTACATTTAATGTACATTGCATATAGATTCTTCTATAGAAAAGTCATTAACACAATATTCAAATTCTCAAAATATCGTCAATAAAGACTACCACAAATTTGTTGAGTTAATCTCTAAGGAATCTATTCATTAAATCCATGAATATTATAGGATAATTAGTGTGTCCAAAGGGATTCACTACGAACTCATAGTGTCCATACCTCATTCAAAAGTCCATATTTGTAATATCTTCCTTTATCACCTTTAATTGGTGATATCCCGACCAAAGGTCCACATTAGAGAAATAATTTGCCCCGCGAAGCTAATCGAACAATTCATCTATATGTGTAAGGGGATACTTGTTCTTTATCATTATTTTATTGAGCTTACGATAATCAATGAAGAGGCGCATTGATCCGTCCTTCTTCTTAACCAAGAGGACTAGCGCACCCCACGGTGAAGCACTCGGGCCTATAAACCCTTCTCTAGATTCTCCTTTAACTACTTCTATAGTTGTTCCATCTCTACGGTGGACATTATATAAGGTGTATTTGATATAGGAAGATATCTAAAAAAAGTTCAATTGAGAACTTAACCTCACGATTAGGAACTCTTTACGGAATACATCTATGTAATCCGCCACGATGGGATTGTCTTCAATTATGATTCTATCCTTTGTTTCAATCCTTTGAGCTAGATATTCTTGTTCATAAGGCAACAATATACACACTTGAGATGAAGATTCTAAAAGAGATTCATCTTCCTCTTTAAACTTGTAATGAATCGGAGGATGCTTCAGGATGTGAAGAGTGATCTACCTTTTCTGAAATTGATGTTGGCCCTGTATAAAGATAGCCAATCCATAACCAAAATAGTGTCGAACTCCACTAAAGGAAGTATGAAGAAATTTGGTGGGAGGTTCAGTCTACAAACATTAACCAGGGAGGAGTTACAAACCATGGATGCAACGATTTCCCCATTAAATAATCTCACGTATAATTTTTCCTCAAAACTTTGAGGAGGTGTTTGAATAGTTCTACTAATCTTTCTAGATATGAAATAAGTTGTAGAAGCAGAATCAAATAGTACATTCACTATTCTTGAAAGAATAACTAGCGTACCTTCCACCACATTGTTTTCCCACTCCTCCATAGCTTAAGTGATAGCATAAGCCCTTTTTTCATACCTTGGAGGTTATTGATAATTTCTTCTAACAACCCTCAGATTATGAAAATTTCATACATAATGCCTATGCTCCTTATTATTGTAACACTACACTACAGGTTGAGTGTTGATCTGAACCTTCCTTTATTCTTATGCATTAGAGGGATTCTCCATATCCCATTGGTAGTTTTTATCCAGATAACCAAACTATCAATATTTGAAGCAATTCTTGGTTCCCTTCAGACAATTCCTAGGATGCTTCTTCCCACAACATTTACAAGGGGAAAAGTCAGGGTTCTTTCCATTATGGGATTTTGTTGTCAAACCACCAATGTTGTTCTCCATTTTCTTCTTATTTCCACTAGGACCCTAAGAACACTATGAGTCTCCAATCTCCATTTCAACCTTGAGGGAATAACTGAAAAACTCTTCATAACTGTCCAAGTCTTGAATTGCCAGTTCTTTTCATAGACTCATATTTAATCCGCTAAAGAAGTGATCCACCATTATTTCAATGTTCATTACAAATCCATAGGGGTACCTTTCTATACTTGTAAATTCTACTTCATACGTCCTGATGGACTCATATTCTTTCTTCTTTAGTCTGATGAAAACTCTTTACATCTTCAGACGAAGGGTTCAAGGAAAATATTAATTTAAAAACATCCTCTTGAACTCCTCCCAATACATGGAATCAATTTCCTCTTGGGACTTCGTATTCTTGATCAGTTTCCCCCACTGATCAGCTTCCCCCATCAAAACGATAGACCTCTAGTAAAACATTCTCTCCTTCTGAGCACTGGAGGATGGATAATATATTTTCAATAGAGTTAATCCATTGTACTGTGAAGAGGGGATCAAAAGATCTACTAAACATGGGAGGCATTTTCCACATGAAGGATTCTACGGCATCCTCCTCTTTCCATGGAGGAGGAGGGTGTTCCACATAATTCATGTTATTATTCATAACATGATCCAATTGGGCAAGTACTGCCATGAATTTTTGAGCACTTTCCCCTGTCATATCAAAAATATCATTAGGTAAATCGTCACATTTATTATAACATTGATTATAGGAATGTGTTCTTCTATTTCCAAAAATTAACTAAGAAAAAATAACATATAATTTGAGGGCTTTAATACTTAGATATCGATCATAAAAAGTAAACATTGTACGTAAAAGGATAAATTTGTAAAGGAGAAGTATATCCTAATTTGTGATTCCTTAGGATTAAATCTTGGTTATCCTCGATCTATTTTTTAACTTATATTCTTACGGTATTTTTTTATTCCCTTAATAATGGTTTGCACTAAGATCATGAATTTACCAAATCATATCCCCTGGGAGTGTCAATACCAAGAGTGTAGCAAGGCCCATTGTTATGTACTAGGATACCCTTGGCCAAGCTCGAAACTCCTTTTCAGAGTTTTCACTCCTAGGTACATCTGTGCCAAAACCGCCTCTACCTATTTTTATCAAGCCAAGGATGTATTTTCTTGATAAACCACTTACTCTATACTTACCAAACCTTATAGGTCTTTTCTTATACTTCATATCATCCTTATGTTTCTCACTAAGGTGCTCTATTCCTAATGTCCAAAAATAACTAGACCATGCTCTGATACCAAATACAGCGACCCTAGCCTTTTACATATAACATTACATGATTTTAAGCAAAATTATATATTAGAGTACAACCAAGGACCGTTATGTATAGTGTCTTGGAAGACTAGGTACAAAGAACATATAACATGGGGCTAAAAAACACTTCATTATTTATTCTCCATAAAGATCTCATAACTTCTTTTGATCCCTTACATCTATATAGGGTACCCTTGGGAACAAATGAACAAATGAATGAGCTAAAAATCCCTGTAAGGGAATGAACATAAGAATACAACATAAGATACTGAGTTAAGAGGCATGAAATAAGGATATTCAAAGCACCAAACATATGAAATCATATCACATAAACATGGGATCATGTAAACATGGAGTCATATAAATGTGGCATAAAAATAATACATATCTTTAGTATAATTCTATAATAACTTCCAATCTCACTTCCCATAGTATTATGGGTCAAGGATAACCCCTAATCATGTTTCCCATAGTAGTTTGGGTCATGTCTAACTGTCAATCCCATTTCACATCGCATATCATGACACTTAACTTTACCCTAAATTGGTGAGCTATCTGGGTGCACCCATCTCATCATTTTTCATGAATATTCATTCCATATAAATAATCATACATTATCAACCATACATAAACATAATGGTATCCATGGAAAGAATTGGGTACCACAGACATGAAATAAAGCATAACCAACGGGAGTATTATGATAGTGTCCATGAAATAAAGGGATTAGAACGTATGTGGAAATTTATAAGGTAAAATAGGCATATAACATGGTAAGTTATTTCAAACTGAAGTGACAACGTATAAGAAATTTATTTGAGAAACATTAGCATTAAAACATTTTTGTGTGGTTTAAGGAAAATACTATAGAAATTTCAAAATAGAAAAGAGGAAAATATTGGATATAAAATCAGAATCAATCTAAGAAGGTTTTCATAATGAAAATAATAATTTTATAAAGTCACCAGTGCATTAATATAGAGAATAGAGTGCACTTAAAATTGGGAAAAAATTCACGACGTTCCCTTATAATAGGTTTGCTTATCATAAATTTATAAGGAGGGAATCTTTTAAAAACATGTATATCCCCAAAACAGAATGATGAAAGGGTATTCCTAAATGAATTTTTTAAAATTATCCAGAATTTAGAATATTTATATAAATAGATAAGATAACTCCATTTTGATTTAAATAAATATAGGGCAACCCGAAAGAACAAAGAAGGTTTTGGTAGAATTCGTTACAGTTTATCGGCATGGAGTCAGGGGTACCTAAGAGGGATTGATGACATAGAAAAAGTGTTTCTCATAACTTATAAATCCTGAGTGAAGTATGGTGGAGGTGTGTAATCATACCCCATAATTAGGGATAACACATAAAATGTCATAGAATATCAGACATCTGGATGGAGATGATCCCTTACCTTAAATCCGATGGTGTTCTCTACTAATTATTAATGAACTGACAAACCAAATTAGTTCTATTAATTAAAAATTCAAGAACCTATTATATATGTAAAATATTTATTTTATTTTTTTCAAGTTAATTAAAGACCATTTTTATTTTTTGTACGGTTCAATTTCATTGTTTGGGTCCGATTGTTTTCTTTGTTTTTAGTGATCGGTTCACTTATATTACTATTCGGATAATGTTGTATGATTAAAATGGTTGTCTAGAATTGAAGTTTTATGTTACTAGTGAACATCTACGAGATTACATGGTTATAAAAAATCATTCAGTTATTGGGAGTGAAAATGATTTATTTTATAAACCATAGTGATAACCGTTTTGTTAATCGGTGGGTTTGATTACAATGAAATGTTATACTTCATAACTTAATAATATTTCTAAAAAATGATTACATAACCTTAACTAGTATATATAAAAATCTATTTCAAAAATAACAAAAAAAATTAATGACCATAATAAAATTTGATAATAGAAACTTATAATCGGTTGTCCTTGACTGTGCTAAACTAACACATCTCAAACGGTGCTTTCATTTAATTCAAGTAAAAGGTGGGTAAATGAGAGAAGATAAAGAATTATCCCATTAGCATAATATCATCCTAATAAATGTATGCTACTATATTTATCATACAATATGGTTGAAGGGAGGTGTGGAAAGAAATAATAAAATAAAAGAACATAACAGAAATGAATGAATTGGAAAGAGGAATTTGCCTCTTGAGTCTACCTCCATTGAGAACCTATTAAGGGGAGAGGTTTGGGTGTTTTGAATAGACTAGGTGCCATTGGACGTGGGTAAGGAGCTTGGGGAGATACTTGGGCAGAATATTTGTAAGGCACAAGGCTTGAGAGGTGTGAATATAAGAGAGAGTGATTGGGGGTTTATAGTGGGGGAGAGGAGGGTTTTCATAATTTTTTAATAATTAGATTATTCATTTACCTCATGACCAAAAATAGTGATGATTCTATGACCAAGAATCATAATAAATGCATGGGATTTCAAACCAATGTCCATTTACATCATCCATGACTCAAGCATGATGCATAAATTCAGGTTTTAGCATTTATTATGAATTATTGTATTTTACTATTCATCGAAAAATCAAGTATTTCAGAAAAATCTCAAAAATTCACCATAAACATTTTTCAAAAAAAATTCCAAATATTATTAATTTAATATTTAATTTATATTATAAATTTTTTTTTAAAAACCATGTTTAAAACATTCAATTACTTATTCTAAAATATAAATACATCATATTTTCACTTGAATATTATTTATATACTATCATAGGTAAGGTTGATATACATTTAGGTAAATAACTATTCATAATAGTATATTGCTATTCATAAGGGTAGGTTTCTATTCACCAAAAATTATATTTTTCCTATCAGACTCCAAATAACTTACTGATCACAACATTTTCTGTCAGATTTTCAAAATTCCAAAAAATGATGTGGCAAACTTATGTTTAAAGGTCACAAAGCACTTAGTATTTCATTATGATTTGTTTTCATTTTATTTTTTGACATATTTATTAGAAAGTGATTTCCATTTAAAAACACTAGGTCATTATAATATGACCTAAAAATAATAATTTTTCTAAACAAAATCTGAATTTGCAGTTTTTTCATATAGTTTCTTCATCCTTTGGTTCTTTAGTACAATTAAAAATTATTATTCCTTATCTTATAGTATCATTGAGTAGATAGTAATATATTCCTTGAAGACTATGTCTAAGGGATCAAGGTTGTTTCAAAAGACGCTATTGATTATATTCTTGAAGATTATAGGGGAATCAATAAGATTGAATAGAATGACTATATATTCATACTGTTAATACCTTTTATAGAATGTCATTTTGGGTAAATCCTCCTTATTAACCGTCATATGAACATATCCATCACAAAGATCAATCTTTTAAAATTACTAATATTCTCACATCTGATCAAAAATGTCATCGATATGTGGAATATGATAATTTTTATTCATGGTGATCTTGTTCAACTCCTGAAAAACAATGCATAGTGTTGGGACCAAGTTAGATGGACAAGGAAGTAAGAAAAGATTATGTTTGAAGAGTGTTTTATTTTCGGTCAAAAGGATAAATAAATTCACTTTTTCAAAGCCTTAGAAAATATGATGATGCATTTATGATTTTTATTTCACAAATATTAGTTTTTGTTCGGAAAACATTTGATGAAATCCTTATGAAGGAATAGAAGATTAAAAATGTTTCCAATCATATTTAGCCTTGATTGGAATGTTTTATGTTGCTGGAAGATAGGGGAGTTGCAATACTTTCCCTAGAAAATATAATGATTCTAATGATGATCGATTAATGGTACACAATTATGAAAAATATGGATTCTGATAAAATCATATTACCGAAATAGATTTTGGTTGTTGTTGTGCAAGAATACTTTTAAGGTGAAATTTTTTCCTAGTGTTTGCCAAATTTTTGGTCCACAAAATCAAGAGTTTGTTATTTTAGAAAAGAAATAGTTTTTTTTCAGAGGAGTCTATGGAGTGCAGTATGTAGAACACATAAGAGAAATGGTTCATTTGTAGGTCAAGGTTCATGGGAGGACTGTAGTTCCTGAGAGGTCAAGAGTTCATGGTGAAGGGTGTCCTTCATGGAATGGATGTTATGATTTAGGTCTCCATGAATGAAGAGAGGCAGTATGCAGATAGCGTATGAAAATTGTTCACAGACAAAAATGGTTCATAGTACAATTGTGATTTGTGGGAGAAGCTTAATATGCGATGAAGGATGTACTGAATTAATGATTTTGGAGATTCATAGTATCATATTTTTGGGAATTATTTTCCTATATAAGTCATGATAATCCCTTCATTGAGTAGGAGATCAATTTTCATAAGATTAAATCTTCACTCTATGGAATAATTTCTCGATGTCTGGAAGAGTTTGCGAGGGCGAATTCCACAAAGGGAAGTAGTTAGTGGAGGAAATATTATTTGAAAGATGAATTTCCAGTTAGAACAAGAAACAATTTGTGAAATAGGAAGAATCAGTCAGTGAAATAAGAAATTTCTTTCTAGAATAAGTAGTACGCGGAAGATGACGTGATGACAATACACATAATCGATACATAAAGATTATATGTAGAAGTGAAACATGGAGGTGGTAAGATGAGGTGTTATGTGAAGATGGTATTAAGAGCAGTGATAGTCTGCAGAGTAGTGCCCGTTCATAGAAGAAGAGGTTGTTTGTGAAGCACTTGTGTTATGCGGTGAAACTCAATTTGCGGATGATACATGTAGTTTGTGGAGGAAGAAAGATAGTTTGTGAAGGAATCAAGGAAGTTCCTACCAGATTCTCGGTGGGAAAGAGAATAATTTTTTTTGAATGTTCAAATTTTTAAAAGATGGTATAGAAGCACTAAGATATTGATTTTAATAATTTTATGCTAAAAGAAGAACACACACTATTGGATTTTTTTCAAAAATATTACACAGTTGTTAGGGAAAATCCTACTCATTGTATTCCACATCAAAGTATTGTTTTATAGTGGATTTTGTGGTTTTTAATTGTTTCAAAACCATACCAATGATGTAGCTACTCTTGTTGAGTAGTGGACCCTATAAATTCTTGTGCTACTATGGATGTGTGGTAGAACTATGTTCCATAGGGAATGAAATCATTAATAGGAGGAGAAGTTTGTTTCATAATTAAGGGAAATTAAAAGAAAAATATATCACTATTTCACCCCTCCCCCTCTACGAGATACTTAGATGTTGACTGGGTAATTTCACGTAGTCTCATCGGTTTTTCATTATTTTTGATAAAAAGAAATAGTGCACCACAAGGTGGCACACTTGGATGAATGAATCCCTTTTAAAGGTTTTCTGGGATTTTCTTCTTTAATACCTACAACTCGGTAGGGGTCATTATATACAAAGACTTTAAAATTGGTGTTGAAATAGTTATGAGTTTTATTGAAAACCCAACTTCATGATTTGGTTGATAACTAAGAAATTATTCTGGGAAGACATCGTAAAATTCATGTACACTTGGAATATGATTGATTTTTAGTTTCTTCCCAACCATCTGTGATAAACAACTCTTCTAAATGGGATGTAATACCCATACAATGGGTTTTTTCTCCATTAGAAGCTCATGCATATGATAACATTGATAGATGATCGTATATTGGGTTGGAATAACAAACATGACTTCACTTAATCGAATATTAATGTTGGATTTATGTTTAGAAATAAAATCTATTCCTAAGATGACGTTAAATTCAACTAGTGGAAGAATGAATGTATTTATAGGAATCACATTCCCAAAAATGTAAAAAGGAGACGATTCATAGAATTAAGAACAAATAATCATTCCATTTGAAGCTTTCAAAGATAATTATACATTGAATTGATTGAGTGGTATCTTGATACCATTAAGAAATTATTTAGATATGAAATAATTGGTAGATCCTATGTCAGATCAGACGTTATTAGTTCCAAAGTGGATGGTAAGTGTAACTTTTATTTCCATCATTTTCACAACCCACATCAGAAATAGAGATGGAATGATGTTTCCACTTTTTAATCATCTTAAGAGGTTTCTAATGTTGATCATCATCCTTAACCCTTAGGTTTGGTAATTGGTATCACATTGCACATTCTCCTCTAACTTGTGGTACTAATGCAATTGATTTTTTTTCATCTTTTTCACAATTTGTATTGTTCGTTAACTTCTTCCCATCACTCTAGAACTCTATTTCTCAATGACATTACCTTCTATAATAAAATTATTTTATAGTCCCCTAAAGCTAATTTTCTCTATTCTGCATCCCACACTTTGAGTATAAATGAAATATCGTCTTCTTCTCTCTCTGATTTTTAGATTTTCCATAGAACTCCGTCATCCTTTTCTTATCAAAACCATGATATTGATACATAACAACAACTTATATTTCCACCATGATATAACATTCAAAAATCTGTTCATATATACTAAAGTTTCATATAGATAATAACCTTAGGATATTTGGTTTTATTTTATAGAATGATCAGTCAATCTTATATTTAGGTTAGATGGTAATACCAGTAGCTAACCTTGCAGGTCCTGTAAACATAGTCTCATAGTTTCCAATAGATTCACCATCCTTTTTCTATAACTAAAGTAACTCCTTCAATATCTTCATATGAATTAAATGAATTTATTACTTATTAAAAAATAATTTATTAAACTAATCTCAATACATGGATTCATTTTCATCATTTTCATCATATTCTTGATTAGATTCAACCATTGATCTTCTTCACCATCCAGATGGTAGATATCCAAAATGGATTTTTCTTGTTTCGAAAATTTGGGAATGAAAAAAAAATATTTTAGTGGTATTGATCCATTTTTCATTAATTATAGGATTAGTGTTTCCATAGAAGGATTGTGTAAGTTGCCTCATGAAGGACTCAATAGAATGTTGTTCCTCGCTTTTTTCATTTGTAAGTTCATCATGATTCAAATAATGATATTATATTGAGCATAAAAACATGAATTTTCATTATAAATCCTATAAAGTTGGGATTATCAAGAGTAAAATACTTTCCTTATCTGTCCCACTTAGCATTAATGTGGTTGCTTTAGGCTCCATCCATTAACCAAGTCTAAAAATTATAGTGTAGGAAATAGTAATCATGATGGGGAAGCACATAATCACGATACACCGCTAATAGAATTTTGAAATCATGAAACCTTCTTTAATATATCAGACCTTATGTTTTACATAGTTTATTTGTAGTCATATTATATTTTAATCCATCGTGATGGTTAAAAAATAGTTTTTGAATATCAAAAGCATATCCCTCAGGAGTGTCAAACCATGTCTGTAGAAAGGCTCATTGTCATGCATGAGGTCCCAATATATTCTTGGTCAATGTGGTGTTTTTTGGGATGTTACTACTATGTTTATATGTTCTAGATCAATATCCACTTGTCATATATAGAAATAAATGTAATTTCTTGGGAAAAACTATCTGTATCCCACACCAAAATTCCAGGTCATTCTCTTATACATTAAGTTACCCTTATACTTATACATAGACATGACATTCTAGATCTCACTACGATTTTATAATCCATAGTTTCAAGGATTAACTAAAATTATCCTCTAATACCAACTTTTGAGATCCAGGATTAACATATATAAGTATGACATCATTTTTTATAAATATTCATTTGATTACATAAACACACCCATGAGGACTATAATAGTGTAGTGTCTTTGGAAAATTGGAAACATAAAATTGCTTCTATAATTGAGAGAAGTCATCTCCCACTACCTAATTATTAAGTAATACCCTTATTAGATACATCATACATAATTAATTTGTTTATAACCAAGGTAAATGACACTTAATAAAGGGTGATTTTAGATGCTTAGTAAGTGTATGAAATTGAGATGTGTAATAATAGCATGATCATAAGGGTATGAGAACATAAGCATAATATTTGAAAATAATATCCTCTCTATCAAAGAACTAAATCTTGAATCATGGAATAAATATCGGCAGTTCATAAGACATTTATCATAGGGAATCAAAGAACATGATTCATGGGAGTATAACATTGGTATAAGATATAGATTTGTGCCATAAAGAAAAGCTTAGAAAATATTTTCCATATTATTCAAGGATCATTATTAATGCTATCATTGAGGATAGAGTGTGTTACTATACCGAGCTCACTCCAAATTTCAACCATTTATTACTATGTCAGGTTCACACCCCGTTCCATCCATGTCTTATAGTATCGTGCTAACATCATGTTCCATCCACATCTATATCATGATATATATAAACCATTAACCAATGAATTCGATGAATATATAGGTCCCAACCATATCATATTGAAAACCATATTTATGTGATCTATAAGATCCTAAAAATTCACCGTATCATAATACATGAAATGAAATGAGTAACATATAAATCATGTCATAACCATGAAATGAAATGGATATCAAAGTCATCATATCATAACCCATGAAACTAAATGGGTATCATAAAAATTCATTACATCATAACCCATGAAATGAAATGGGTATTGAAAAAACATAATGAAATCATAACCTATAGAAGAGATAAATGATTCAATATAATGTTATCATAGAATAACCCATTAAAATAAGTGGGTTTAATTATAAATTTTTTCCTACATTAACCAAAAAAGAGAAACATGATTCATAAACAACATTCCATCAAAAAAACAATTATGTGGTGGAATAAGAATGGTATTCTTGGATCATACAACCAGTAAGGCCTAAGTAACATCCATAGAGGAAATATTACATGGAAATTTTTTTCACATGATCATTTGGAACATTTATTAAGTAAAATAACTAAACGTTGAGAAATAAATTTTTAAGTCATAGAAAAAAATTTAAATCCTTATCTTTGAAAATAAAATTTATAACTTATAAAGTAATCATTCATAATCATTTAAAACAATTTTTGAGGAAAATATCCTTTCTAATTTATAAAATTATTTTTATAACCAATTTTTTTTTCGAAATCTTTTTATTTAAAAATAAATTTGAAAAAATATAAAGGAATATTCATGGAAATTATTTTTCCGTACATCAGAAATTTTTTTTCATGTTCTATATAATAAAATTAATATTCCATTCGCATTTTTAGTAAAACTTAAATGAGAATTATTTTGAAAAAGGATATAAATTCTCAATTCAAAACACTATTTTAAAAAGGAAATCAACGGTTACAATGTATTTTAAAATCAAAAAAGTGTAATGAAACGTTTTTAAAACATTTTTATCATAATTATTCTAAAAAAATCTAGTTGAATTGAGAAATAAATATATATTTTATTAAAATAATTTTCTTAAATATATTTTGTACTAAAGACTATAAAAAAATTATCATTTAATGAAGATATCTTGAATAAAAAGAGGATAAAAATTTATATTTATTTTTGTGAGGTAGATCATGGAATCTCAACATTGGAGACTTGATCATAAAAAATACCAATAAATGATGAGATGGTCATAAAACATCATTACCACA
Source organism: Viscum album (assembly GCA_963277665.1). NCBI lineage: Eukaryota > Viridiplantae > Streptophyta > Magnoliopsida > Santalales > Viscaceae > Viscum > Viscum album. The sequence continues at coordinate 18,857,926 of OY728155.1, forward strand.
TTGGTGACCTTGAATCATAAGACCCATGAAAAAATAACATTAAATGAAAATTAAAATATCATGAGGATAAATAAATGCATGATATTACATATAAAATGGTTTTTATACACACCTAGTAAATGAATATAGGATTATAATATAACATACTTCTCAAAGAAGGTAAATTGTGAAAAACATACCTTATTGCTTGAGTAAGTTATGAATTATAATAACCATGAAATAATAACATCAATTGAAACATTAATTACCATGAAATGAGGTATATTCATGTTATATCATCACATAGGGATGTAAATACACCGCATAAAATAAATGAATGATGAGTATAGAATAAGTATCTTAGAAATAGATGTGAGACTATAAATCACCTTATCATAAGTCTAAACATCTATTGTACTCATTCAAAACTCCTGTATAAAAAATATAAATTTATTATACATCAATTTTATAATCATACTTATATATATCAAGCCATATATGATTTACATTTGACTTTATATTACCAGTTTATTAACAAATCAATTTTAAATGTTTTCTAGGTAATAACAGTTGTGTTTTTCTTATATGATTTGATTTATTATATTTTTAGTCCCTTTTACATAGATCATGATTTACTAATCTATTTAATGTAAATAATGATATTAATATCATGTATATTAACTATATTAATATATATAGTAATCCATAAAATTTATTTAAATGAAATGGAATGCAGCGTTCATGGAGACGGTAGGCCATATGTACACATGAACGATTTGCTTAATATTGTTATCATATTAAAATAATTAAAAGTAAATGATATTTTATAATTCTTTGTTTTTTTGTTTCATGTATATATAATATTTTTATTAGACCCATACAAATAAATTTTAGGTAATGCGTGAATGAATCACATCGCATTAAGTGGAAGTAGTTCATCGTGCACACGAATGATGATATCGTATACCCATAAAATAGAAAGCCTAAAACTATGAGTGATATAAAATTTCTAGATGAATAAAAATATCATTAATATAAAAAATATAAAAAATATTAAAATTTTTATAGATAAGTATTATGTTCATTATTATTCCCATCATTTAGAGGTGGTAATGGAAAAATGAACGACATCGTTCGTGAGGCGGTAGTCCACTATACACATGAACGATGATTTTCATACCAATTTGAGGAATTTTTGTGTATTTATAGGTCAAAAAATTGACATAAAAACTTATAAATATATTTAAAATACTTAGGATATTATATATTTATGATATAAAAAAACAAAATGGGACTGAGGAATAAATAAAACAAAAATGTTCCTTGATGAACCTTATCTCTTCTTTAGGTATCGTCCTTAGGTTTCCACTAAAAGTCTTACTTGGTTGGATTTATGTCGAAAATAAGGAATATATTCATATGGGATTGAAGGTGTAAATTAATTTAATTTGGTATTTTCTAAACCAAATAGTTTTTAAGTTGAGAGGAAGAGAGACGAATGGGTGAGATTTTATAAGTGAGGCGAGTGGAAAACTTGTTAATTTTCTAATTGAAGAATTACACCCACATTTTTTCCATTTAATGTGGCTCCACTAATGGAAAAATCTTGATCATAGATAGTTTAAGGTCTATATATGGAAATAAAATGAGTTTTGTATAAATTTCACTGTAAATTTCTCCCTTATGTTTAAATTTTAGTGATTTGTTAATCTCGTTTTTCTCTTAGTAGAATTCATTAATTTTAATTTCATTCAATTATAATTATAGTAAAATATTAATTTGGAATTATTATACATTAAAATTTATTCTTATTCCAAATATGCGATTAATTTTTAAAAATTACAATAAAAAATAGAAAAAATTAATCTAATCTAAATCCCAAAGATGTGATGATAAACTAGGTTTATAAATAAACAATGATAAGAAGATTACAATTTTTTTTGACAATTTCAATTTGAAATTATGATCACAGTCTGAAATTATATATATAGATATAAAAATGATCTAATTTAACTATAAAACTAAATTAAAATGCAATTTATTTATGTACATAATATGAATAAATGCAGTTTTCAATAAACATTCATTATTATCAATATTAATCAAAAACTTGAAACTTTTTGGAAAAATCCCTAAAAATTCACTCTATGTTAATTTTGGAATTCAAATTTTAATAAAATAATTTAGATTTTATAAAATTAATATTTTAAAAGTTTCAAAAATAATCTTTATTAATTTTAATAAAAAGAAACAAATGTAGTTTTTTTAGGAAAATCATATTTTCAAAACATATAAAGAATGCCAATAATTATTTATTGTATTATAAATATTTATTTATTTTATATAAAATAATTTTAAATTATAATTTTAAAAATAATTATTAATATTAATATCACTATATTTAATGGATAGGTATAAATTTTCAGGTTTAATTAAATATATTAATAATATATCATGGTTTTGTTAGAATTCAGTGTCATGTGTCATGTAAGACAAAAAACTATCACATGTAATGAAAGTTGACCCATGGATTCATGTAACATAAGCTTGAATTGGGGTTGCATATGTCACCAAATTTTAATGATATTTAATTTATTTAAAATTAAATTATTCATAAAAACTCATAGTGTTATAAATATCATAAATATATATAATATATTTATTTATAGTAATCTATTAATGTTTGAAATAAAAATTTAAATGCAATTTTCATGGTGACGGTAGGTTGTACGTATGGATGATCATTATTTCCGCATTCTAGATAAATGAAATGTAAGAAAGGTAAATAATATAATAACTTTATAGAATCAATTTTATTTTTTATATATCAAATATACTCATTAAAGTTACCTTAATTACTTTCCATGCAGAGCATTAGTGAAAAAATGAATCCAATCACTTTGTATGGCAATACTCCTTCAAAAACAGGAAAGACGTAATCATATCCTTTAAATAATGAAATATAAGAAGTTATATTTGATATATTTATTAAATAGGTATAATTACATCAATAATATATTATACATTCATTTAATCTGTTCTTGTTACCAACCTTGTAAAATAGAAATGAAAAATAAATGACATCAGTTCTTTTTGTGGTAGTCTGCCATAAACATGAGTGATGTCATTCTATTATATTTGGTTGGAAGGAAATAAAGCTTTTTTGATATAATAAATACCTAAATACAATAATATCATAAATATTTCATATAAAAATGAAATCCTTCATTATAATCACCCTTGAGAGATTGTGAGGGAAAAAAATAACATCACTTTGCGAGGCGGTAGTACACCGTACACACGAATAATGATTTCATATTCGATTTCATAGATGTGGATATTGATAAAGGTTATTAAATTAACATAATAACAAACTAGTTTATATTAAATATTTGTTTTATTATTTTATCATATTTTGAAAATATTTTAATTATTTAAAAGAACAATTAAAACAAAAATGTATAGTTAAATATATTATTGCTTCTTTCAAAAACATTATTAATTTTATCATAAATCCTTAATATATTTGATTTCTAATCTCACTAAGGAATATATGATTTTAGGACAGAGTTATGGAATAAATTTTTGTGGGTATAGGCCAAATCAAAGGGTTTTACAAGTGCTGAGTAGGGAGGAGAGGGGAGGCCTTTTATAAGTTAGGAGAGTGGAACACATGTAAGGTTTGAAAAGTGAATGGAATACACACATTTTTCAAATGAAAAAAGAATATAAAATGGTCCATTATAGATATTTAAATATTATAATGTCTAAATATGTCCATTATATGTGTTTTGGTCATCTTTTTACATAATTATAGCCATTATGTTTTTATATTCACCCCTACGTAAACCACTTTAAACCTTAACAGTGGAAATTAATTTTACTATATTCAAACTTATTTATGGAAAAAAATTATGTTTTAATTTTTAGAAAATATTAGATATTATTATTCAAATTTATGAATACATTTTTTTAAATTATTTTCAAATAATTAGAAAATTTTTTTTTTTCAAATTATACCTGTAAACGTAAAGAAAAATCTGTTTTCCAAATAAAAAATGTTTAAAAGATTTAAAAGTTTATATGTCAAAATTTAATATTTAATTGATTCAAATGACTTAAATTATATTAATAGATATATAATTTTAATAATTTTACTTTTAAAACATTATTAAAAAATATATCTTGTAAACTCCATGGCCTAAAAGGCGTTTTTAGAAAAATAAGATTTTTTCACTATTCAATGAAAAATTTATCATTTTAGAAAATTTTAAAAAAATTGGTACAAGATAATTATAAATTATTATCTCAAAAATAAATTTCATTTTTCTAAATAAAATTTCGAATAGTGGAATAAAGAAATTATAAATTATGTTGGGAAAATGCAACAAAACTATTTTTTAGAAATATGTAATTTTTATAAAACAATTTAATTTATTATTATATAATTATTATAAAATGATAATAATAATGATAAATATTTGATATAATATATAATATATAAATTTAATTAAAATAATTCTCTAAAAGTGATTTATTTAATTTATTTAGGTAAAACAGTTTGTGTGCATTAAAATTGGTTTACCAAAAATGATTTCCTATATTTTATAATAGATATTTTTTTTCTTTATAAATAAATTTTCAACAAATAATTATGTATATATAGATGTGTAAACATATAAATTTATAATTTTTGTAATCCTATTCAGAGTTGAAAATCCAACAGCTATACAATAATTGAAATATAAAATAATAATATTTTAATATTGTGTTATGTTTCATTAAAAATATGTGTTGTGTGTAGAAAAATATAAACATAATGTTTCATGTAAAACAATATAAAATCGATGTTTATTTTAATTAAAACTATCATGAAAAAAATAAATAATTTTGGAGGAAAATATTTCATAAAATCTCAAGTTGTTACATTCAAACCACTCAAAATGAATTTCCCCCTCAAAATTCATCACTTTGGTTCAAATTAATGGGGATAATTATCTATCATTGCATCATTGGGTTCTTATATAGCTTCCTCAAGATGATGTTTTTACCAAAAATAATCAACTGTGATAGTGGTATTGTTTCGTAGCACTTTGTTTTTATGATCCAGAAATCTCAACCGATTATTCCTCATGCAAAAGATCACGCTCTTGTGGTATGACCTATAAGGTAAGTACATATGAAGGATAAGTTAATTAATTCTTTAAGATTGTATCATGGAGTAATTCATGGAATTTCCGGAGGTTCAGGGGAAGCACCAGTCGATATGATATCATCCTGGTATAATCCAGAATTTAAAAGGGACCATTATACCAAGGGTTTAACTTTCTTTTTCATCGTAATCATAATTTCATCCTTTGGTTGTAATTTGATAAATTTACACTTCATCTAATTCCCCATAAAATGAAGAATAATTTTTTCTGTGAAGAAATAATAGATAATAAGATCCATAATATAATTATAAGGCATTCCTTCTATATCTATTTATCATCAAAACAAAATTTTTACCACTGGTTATCTAGTATGTATGAATCTTTATTTTAATATGTAAAATATTAATCTCTAAAAAATCATCCAATGATTAACAAAAAATATTCCATAAATGGTGAAACTCAAGACCCATCCATAATTCATAAATTGATAAATAAGGTCTCTAAATAGATACTCCATAAAATCCCACAAATATGATAGTGTATTTATTAATTATCACATTCCAATTATGTGAATACCTTGGAGATATATTATCTTAAACTTTGAAAAACCAAACATATCATAAAATATTAATGAAGACATGGTTTATTTCTCTTTCCATAAAAACCATAGACTATTTAAATTATTTTTTAAATCCAAAAATGTTGTAAGCTCCATCAATGATAACATAAATGACTTTGTTATTAAATCATTTATCATTTCAAAGGTAATAAATACTATCTATTTAAAATTATCCTTATATCATAACATCATTATCTCATCATCAAGAACTTTTTAATGGTTATATTCACCTCAATCATGTGTTTTCCATAAAACAAAATATTTACATTAAATACTTATCTAGGGAATAAGTACTATTAAACATATTCTCACAAATCTAAATGAAAAAATTTTAGATTAAATTACTTATATAGTTCATAGTTCCTAAAATATAATACATAAACACTTTTATAATTTTACTTCATTCATAAACCATTAAGTAGGGTTTAATAAATTATTCCTTAATACTTATTTCCTAAAATATGAAAAATGAATCATTTATCAAAATTCATTAACTTCAATTTAATTAGACGTCATACATTAAACATAAACAATACTTTTAGAACATCACAACCCTATTATATGTCATTTCATGTATAATAACCATTATTCATAAAACACTTCTTATTTGTTTCATGATATTTCCCTAAGAATATTGAACTGTATAATTTTAATATTACTGAAATTTAAAATATTCAAAAATATATGATACATTAGGGATACCCTTATTCTCAATTATTATATTAATGGAATTGATCACTTTTTCTATGAAATTAATTATTGTGTGCACTTATTTTCCTCAATAAGAAAACTTCTCATTCATCAATGATATTCACATGTATATTTTGTTCCACATTATTGACATATAAGAAATTAAATTACTTTTCCTATATGTTCCCCCACCCAATCTATAATCAAAAAACATCATTATCTTTTTTGGTGAGTTAAAGAGTTTATTAATGTTAAATTTATTAATAGTATATCATGATAACCAATTAGGAATAATCAAAATATCTATTATTCAAACCATTATCCCATTTGGTTTCTCATCCACACATTCTTTACTACATTAAATGTTAACCAATTTCAATCTGGTTCTCTCGATTGACTAAAATAATCATAGTTTATGAAAATATATTCATAGTGGTAAAACAACATAATCATTAAAATAATTAATTATTTGACTGAATCATTACACAATTTTTTTAGTTTATTATACCATATTACTAACCTAGGGTTTTCATGGTCATTATTCAAATCCTTTATTATGTTTCATAATGAGTATAAAAATTTCTAAAACATATACCCTAGGATTTCCAAACCAGGTGCATAGTAAATCCCATTATCATGTTCTAAGTTACACTCAATTTAATCCTACCATTCCTTTTTATTATTATTACCCTTTGGTACATCTATTCCAGAATAACTTCCACTTTCATTATCTAGATAGGGATATATTTATAGCAAACCACTAGTTATATCCTTCACCTATATTCAATTATAATTCTCTATACATAAAATTATCCATAAAATTATCCTTATAAATATCATTAAAAATATCCATATAATTATCCCTAAGTATCTCACTATTGTTTTCTCATCCGAGTTTCCAAAAGTATAATAAAAATTTACTCTAATACCAGCTGTAAAGACCCAAACTTCTGATATATAAGTATAACATCATTTTTGAAGAATACTCATTACATTTAAAAAAACACATGTTTGAGGTTCTTAGTAGTTTATTTTATTTGGATACTAGAAATACTATCTTCTAATTTCATGAGATATCATAAAAATATTTGGAAAATATATTCTCACCTAGTGCTCCTCTTAAGAATACCCTTATTAAGCCTTTCTTCCTAATAGAAGGAAGTAAACATAATAAAGGGTGATCATAGATTATTAATAAGGGTAGACATAGTATATATAAATCTATAATCATATGAAATAATAATGTTATAATACGAATATGTGATCTCGAACAGAACTTATGAAGTTCATACCCAACCAGTAATAGATCATAAACATGATTCATAAAATAAAACCTTATGATTTCTGAAAAAATTATCTATAAGAGTCAGAAAATTATCATAAATAATTCAGGAAACAAAATCCTATTTGAATAAAGTTGTGTACAATAATAAATATAGAAAACCAATTCATATTTTAAGGTAAACTAGAAATACCAAAAACATAGTGGATAAAGAATTATCACTCATTTCCCATTATGGATCAGGATAGACCTATTTCCCATAGTGGATCAGGACTCACCCATTTCCTATAGTGGATAAATCCCATTTAATTGTTTCCTATTATTATATCATCTAATATAAAGAATTACCCAATTAAATTTTGGGAGATATACATCCCATAAATCTCATAAAAATATAATACTTATATGTGTCATAATATCAAAAAACATTCATCATATTGTCACATCATAACATCAAATAGGTTTCATAAACATTCCATCAATTCACCATAGAATAACCCATGAAAAATAAATGGGTCACACTAAAATTTCATGAACATAAAAATTATACATCCAAAGAATGAATAAAAATGGTATCATTTAAATTTATACCTAGTAATCATAGGTTACATCAAAGCATGTCACTTAGATGGAAAATGAGTTTTAATCATCAATTAGAATATTTTTTGAGGAAAATTACAATTCTAAAATGGAAAATTATTTTTAAAACATAACATACTTTCAATATAATTTTATTCAAATATATCCATGGAAACTTATAATGGAAGAATTAAAAATCCATGAAAACATTTATTGAGGTAAATTAACTATATATTTTGAAAATCACTAAAAATTTTGTAATTTTTTTTAAAATCTTTTTGTTTTAAAATAATCCTTAAAACTTATAAAATAATATTTTAATCATAGATTGGCCATGATAGAGGGAAATTTAGTTCATTTCGTAGATGTTAAAACATAGATTTAATTCAGATTTTTCCGTTAAAGACAAACGAACATTGTTTGGAAAATGGCTTGAAGATTTATTTTGAATTTTTTTTTTAAAAAAATTAAAATAAAGTTAAGAAATTAGTTAATATATCCTTTGTATAATGAAAAATAAAATTAGAAAATAAATTTAGAAACCAAGGATATAGATGAAGAAAAAAAATTCTTGACTGAAGAGATAAATGATGAATGTTTTTATTAAATTAATTACTTTTAACTCTTGGGTAAATAATTGGAAGAAAATTAAAGGAAACACTATTATCATGAAATAATAATATTATAAGTAAATTCATGATTTTTGAGAGATATATCATAATATTTCATCATCGAAAGAATAAACTTAAACAATATTGACAAATGATGAGATGTTATCATAAAACCCTTACCATATTAGTTAATTTTGAATCATAAACTCCATTAAGGAATAACATCAACTAAAAAACCAAATATATTTAATAGTGGTATATTCATGATATAAAATATCAAAGTTGATTTATACACACATTATAAAAGGAGATAGGTGCATAACATAACATGTCTCTAAAAATAAAATAGATGGAAAAAATCACTTACAGCATTAGTGTCTTTGAAAACAATAAACCCTTTGAAAGAGATATCCTAAAATGGAGATTTAAATGAAAACATTTTTCAGGATAAGAATCATAAAATACATTCCTTGTCAGTATATACACCACATAAATAAAATAAAATAGTGAATATAGCATGTTTCTCATAAATAATAATGGTTAGATGAAAATACAATAACATGTTAGAAGATTTTGCTTCATAATTCCAATTAAATTAAAATATCCAATGAAACATTAAATATAATAAAAATAAGGATATTAATAAAATAAAATTTTTATTGGGCTGTATATACACCACATAAAAAAAGTGCTTATTTTGGCATATGCCTCTTAGAAATGAAAGATAGACCTGAAGTCCCATACCTTAAGTATTGACATCCGTTGTACACATTTAAACCCCAATAATAAATGTGTTTTTAACATAAAGATATTATAAAACCATAATTATATACATTATATAATATGTTATTTTCTTATGGTCTTTTATTACACTTTTATTAAAAATTTATTGTTTAAATTTCAATTTGGGTAATAATTGCATTATTTTTCATGTACTTTTTGATTTGTTACTTTTGGTCCTCTTAATTTTATCAGTTTTCTATAATATCAAAAATTTTAAATAATATATATTAAATATAAATTTTTTAGGGTAATCAAAAATATTTAGTAATAGAAAATGAACTAAATATTTCATGTAGATGGTATTTCATAAGTACTTATGACCGTTGTTTCCATTTTTTCCATAGATGAACAAACTAAAGTTAAAAAATATTTTACCTTTAAATATTAAATTTTAGGACATATTTATCATATATTTTCATTAAAATTTACTTACATACTATCCATGTAAAGAGTTAGTGAAAAATGAATCGCATTGCTTCACGTGGTGATAATCCACTATACACATGAACGATAATATTGTATCACCAAATGAATGGAAAGTAATAAGGTGGATGTGAAAATTTTATTAAAGAGGAATAATTATGTAACTAATTTCATATATGTTGATTTACTATATTATTATTTCCAACCAAGTGAAACCAAAATGAAAAACACATTATATCGATTCACAAGGTGGTAGTTTATCGTACACACAAGTGACTTTATTCTTTTTCAATGGGTTTGAAGGAAAGAAAAAATATGTGATATTTTAATTCCATATTCATAATAATATCATAAATATCTCATTTAATATTTTATTCCATCATTATAAATATTTGTGAGAGGTGGTGGTTGGAAGGAACAACATCGATTCTTGAGGCGATATTCTTGAAAACACAAGAATGCTGATTTTATATCCCATTTGATAGAGGTGGAGATGAATATATGTTATTAAACTGATCTAATAAAATATATTTATATATTAAATAAAGGTATTATTATTTTATCGTTGTTTTAAAATATTTAATGAATTTAGATGAAGATATAAAACAAAAAATGAAGAGTAAAAACATTACCACTTCTTCGAAAAAACCTCTTTAAGATTTACTAAAAGTCTCCTTAGATTCAAATTATGTTCTCACCAAGGCCTCTAGGATATGAGGATGTATTTCTGGTATTTGGTTAGGTATTTTTATAACCAAATGGTTTTTTAAGTGTCAATATGTGGGGAAAGTAGGTATTCTTTTATAAGTGTGGAGAGTGGAATGTAACAACCCAAGATTTAGTTATTTAATTTTTTTGTATTAAATTAATATTTTAATATTTTTCTTTTAAATACACATTTAATATATATTTTCTATATATTATCAATCTAATTTTTTCTTTCAATATATGAGACACAATTTTAACATTACACCACACACAACACTTAGATTAGCTTCTGGTACACGCAACACTATGTTTGGTTTGTATGAGACACAATAACTAGTCCCTTAGATAACTTTCATATGATGGAATACCTAGTTTTACTAAACTAAAATATTATATTGTTATTATTAATAATATATTTTTATATCTACCACTTATCCATTGGAATGGAATTCATTATTTAGATTAACTAAATTTGAAAAATATGATTTATACATGACTATAAAATGAATCCTTTGCTTGAATGGACGAAAGGACTTAATTGTTATTCATTTTTTTTAATAAAACATTTATGGTTTGAAGGGTATCCCTAAAATTGTAATTCCCATATGATTGTGTGACATTATTGGGCCCTAGGGTCTTAAATGAATACAGCCCAGACTATGACTACTTGAAACTACCCCTCCTTGAATATAAAAAGGAACTCAACCCTCCCACTTATTCAAGAATTTCATGCCCTTTAGCTCTCCCTAAATCTGCTCTAATAGTCTACCAACATCCCTAACATCAATCTATAATCCTCCCTTTGGGAAAAAGTTCCTCCAAGGAAGCCCTTTGGTGCAATCGAAAAGGATTTATTGAATGAAGAGGTAACATTATTCCTTTAGCTCCATTGTTTTATTTCCATTATCCACCCATTAAAACTTCTATATACATGATATATAATAACCTCAATATACTAAATATAATTATATTATTGTATTCTATTGTTTCAAAAAACAAATAAACACACAACCATCAAATGGTCAATGAACATGATGTTCTTGTGTATGATGAACTACCACCTCACAAAACAATGTTGGTCATTTTTACTTTACCACCTATCATGGTTTGTAATTATGATGGAAAATATGTTTCATATGATATAAGTGATATTTATGATGTATTTATGATTATTTAATAATTTTATAAACACATACATTCATTATTTACCATCCAAATCAAGTTTTTATTATGAAGAAAGATGTGAAGGAACAACAAGGGAACGCCAGGATTAGGGGGGTCTATAGTAATGCAATCCAAGGGCATCCCACCTGATAAAATTGACACCCTTAGGCTTAAAACAATTAACTGGAAGAGGCGAGTTGAGATAGATCTTGGAACATCTAATGATGCCAGGTGATCAGCCACCTTGTTGGCCTCACGCCATGTATGGGAAACTTGGATGTTGTTGTAAAGGGGGCTCTGCATTATCTGACAAGGTAAGAGATGGACCATGGGATGGAGATTTTTCCGTGTAGAGTATTTTAGAGGATAATATATTCGATTTCCACCAACGTGATATCAAGGTTCTCTCAAGGGAAAATGGTGAGTCTAGAGAGCATAATTTTGGCTTCAGCAAAGAGAGGAGTTCCATTTCCATAAGAATAAGAGAAACTAAGAAGAATGCTACTCCCAGACCCGCGGAAAACACCTCCACCTTTAATATTTCCCAAAGAACATGAACCATCTATATTCAGTTTGAAGCTTGAGGTAGGAGGCTTCAAACAAAAACATCTCCCTTTCAGACAGGGATAAGTCATGGAGGAACTAACCTGAAGTAGATGCAGGGAGGGAGCCTCCATCCAGTCCTTGATGAGCGACACCAGGTCCAAAAGTAGGATTCGAGTTTTCACGATAATGGACCACGCCGTGGAGAGAGAGCCCTCATAATGAGCCTAATTCCTAGCTTTCCACAGGCACCATCACCCTGCACTCATGATAAAAGACCGAGCCATAAGTTCCTTCCCCAAGTATTCTATCCCTTGAAACAATGTGTCCATGAAGGTGGAATCGCCCTGCTCATGAGAGGGAAGGACTGTGAAGCCCCTGAAGAGAGACAAACCTGCCTGAGCCCATTCTCCCTTACAGAAGAGATGGTTAATGCTATATTCCTGCCTTCTACGGTAAGAATGGAAACCTGAAGCGAGACTTATCCCCAACCTTTTGATAGTATCTTTCATGGAAAGTGAAAGTTTTATGATGTTCCAGATAAAGAAGTTGTATTTTTCTAGGATCCTCCTGCACAACAATAAATAATTCAAACTGACTTGGGGGGAGTGTGGGTGGGACATGTTGCGAATCTCCCTGGATGAGAAGGAACCCAAAGAGGAGGGGGTGAAAACACATCTATTAGGTTCATCGTTGAACACAATGGAGTTAGGGATATCCTTATTACCCTTTTCTAGGATGGCTTTCGTGAAGCTGAGATGAAGACTAGCGTACCTGATCGTGACTGTGGGAGTGGGACATCCAAGGAAACCAAGATCAAAGCCTCCCAAGTTTTAGTACCAAAACCTGATGATACCTTCACCAAAAATCCACTGAGAATATTGAAGGATAATATGGATGAGAGGTAGAATCATCCGCAAATGGGGGGAAGAGAGACCACGAGTTGCATCCTCGCTGCCCTCAAACAGGGGAGCCATAGACTTACCCCATATCGAGTGATCCTCAAGCACTTCTGAGGAAAGCTTATAATGCATACAATGAAGTGTGTTCTAAAGGCTCCATACATTGATCCCCCCCACCATGAATGTGTCTTGATAACCTTCCTCACGATGCCCAGTGTCTCTTTCCTTTCGACATCACATCCCAAATGAAGCCACTAAAGATTTTATCAACGTTATTGATGATACCTTTTGGGAAATTAGTTGAAGCCAACTCATGTATAGGTATTTCATAGAGAACACTTTTAACCAAGGGATTGTGTCTCCCGAATGATAATAAAATATAAATAGCATTCATGAGTATGAATGATCTACCATCTCCATGAATGGTGTTTTCCATTTCATACTTATATCATCTATATATTATTACAAATATTAATATTATGAATATAAATGACCTTTATATAATGTTTTACATTCTTGAAATATGTAAATCATGATCTAAGTAAGAGGACCAATAATAACAAGTCAAAATATATACGAAAAAGAAAACAAATACAACCCAAAATGTAACATTAAAATAGAACTGTTAATAAATAGGTAATAAAAAGTCATAAAAACATTATATTTGGAATTAAGAATAATAATATTTTTTGGTGGTATCTGAATAATAAAATTATTTTTATTATATAGGATTTTTGAATGTGTACAACAAAATTCAAGCGTTAAGGTAAGGGTTATCTCATATCACTTTTTATATCCATGAGATACATTCCATGTTCACCGCTAGTTTAATCTGTAAGGGGTATTACATACGCATTAATGTATTCTATTATTATTATACATAAATATTTGGGTATTTATATATCTAATTTATACACTTTATTTCATGGGTATTATGGTTCCAAAGATACAAAATCGGTTTAGTAATATTGTCTCAATTTGAATTCTTTGAGAGATATGCCATGTTATACACCTATATTTTTCTATGAGGTGTATGTACTACCATTTTCAATGTTATATAATTAATATAATTTTCTTCATTATATTTTAATATTTATTTATTGTTATATTATTCATAAGGTTATGATTCAATGTTACTAAAGTGTTAACATTTTCTTTCAACAATATCATTATTTATCAAGATTGATTATGATTATGTTTCCATTGATGAAACCATATGATCCATATTTACATAAAACTCATTAATTTTTGTATATTATGATTATTCTTGTAATATCAAAGTAATGGTGCCATTTTACAGTCTTTGGTACTTAAGATAATTTAGAAAATGGTTTTATGAAAATGAAACTTTGTTTCTCTTTTCGGTCTGAAAGATGTGTTCATTCAAAGTTGTGTTCTATAAAATTATTTTAAAAAATGTCTTAAAATTACACTATTATGTTTAATGAACATTTTAACATACGATTTACCTATTTTCTAAATGGTTTTAATAGTAATATTCTTGTCAATTTCTAATAAAGGAACTTTTCTAAAACTTTTAAGGTGAAAAAATGAATGTTTGGTATGTACAAACATTCCCATTTTCATGACCATCATTTACATGAATATGTTTTCATGTTTACCAGGATATGTTTTTTCAGAAAATGTTTTCCTGATATTATGTATTTTTTTATTTTAAATTAATTTACCAATTAACTGATTTTCAAAATTATTTTTTAAAAAAAGCATGTTAAATGATTTTAAAAGATTCATTGGTTAGATTTTAAAAGGTTATTTTCAAATAAATTTATTTAAATAATTTAAATATTTATTTGAAAATTTTAAAATTCATTCTCTTAAAAAGTGTTTTCAGAAGTATTTTAAGCCTTATTTTTCTATTTTCAATGTATTTTCAAAGAAAGATGGTTTTCAAAATGCCTTATGCTTTAAAAACAATGTTTTAATTTTAGAAAAGATATTTTCATCAAGAAATATTTTAATGAAAATTGTCAAGAAATATTTATAAGAATTTTTTTAAAATAGTTTTTTAAAATGTATTTTCAAATAAAGGAAATTTTCATTGAGAAACTATCCAAGTGATCATTTAAAGTCATTCTTCATCTAAGATGACATACGTTTCTATCTTTTAATCATTAATGGGGATATGATCCTAGATTACCATTGACATTGTTTCATTAATTATTTATGATTTAATTGAATGATGTTCATAAAGCTTGTTCCTCCTCCATGGGTTATATGGTTTTGAAACACGCTTCTTTTTAGGGGTTATTCTTTGATTATTATGAAACCTATAAGTTTTCCATATTTTAGGATGTGATGAAACATTAATGATACTAATTTTAGTTTTTTGGGTTATGATATGATTAATGTTTTGTTATATTGTGGAACATAAATGTATGATTTAATTATGTGATGGTTAGGACCTATATCTCCATCCAATGCATTGGGGAAAGATTTATATCTCCTGAGTATGACAGAGATATATTTTGATGATACCAATTCTGTAATACATGGATGTAATGATTAGTGAACTCGGTTCAATGTGATACGGATGGAATAGTAACTAAACCTGGTTCAATAATATAGGGCTTGAATGAGATTTGAAACTGATTTATTAATAGAAGTCCAAAATGGAGAGTGAACCCAATTCTATAAAGAAATTTGTCCACTATGACTGTCTTGGGAGTGAACATTGACTTCAAAGATTGTTTATGGAGTTAACCAATTCCACTAATTTGTCCTTTTTATTAATCATTGACTAATATGGAAGTTATTTTATAAGATTATGAGACTAATACAATCACATGTATTATGATTATGTTATAATCTCATCAGTTGTTCTTTTGATTTCATTATCATTCATGTCTTATGAATTATAAACATTTATTCCATGAAACTTTATTATGATATTTTATATGCAGGGTATGATCACATAATGTTAATGCAATGTTCTCACACACTTATTCTCATGCCATGCCATCATATCTCTATTTTTTCTATTATATAAAATCTAAGCTCACACCTTTATAATCTTTCATTTTCCTAGGTTATAAAGAATATTTTTAGGTAAGAGTATAAAGTGGATGATCTTTAAGGGGGATGGTGAATATATCTCACCAAAATATAATTTTATGTTTCTAAGATTCTAAATACATTAAAATATTACAAACCATGGGCACTTATTTTGGTAATGTGTTGAATATTCATGTCACAACCCATCCCCCGGGGCCCGTGCCATGACTACACCAAGCCCGCCTTCCATAGACCAGGGGTTGGCGACTAGCACCCAAAAGGCATATCCCTGATATGGGAAGACATTTCTTTTAAACCTGAAAACACACTAACCAGGTACACAACAAGAGAAAACCATGTAGTAAAACTGATGAAAGTAAGTATGTGAACTGAATCAGAATGATCCAGTATATAAACCCCAATAAAAGAAAATATAGAAAAAAGGAAAAACAGCTCCAGAGGTCATTTTCCATGGATACTACCTGAAGTGTATGTACAACTCGTCACTACGGCTCTCTATGTCAACTGGTCACCTATGCACACTGTCTAGTCCGGGCTCCCAAAACTTGGTCAATGTTGTCTATCGTCTGCACAAGACACAACAAGGTAGAGGTGAAGCCCGTGCAAAGGTGAGTATAACAATACCCAGTAGGGATCCCGAGACCCCAGAAGGTCAACTAGAATTCCACAAAGGAAAACCCACAAAGCATGATCTCATCACAAATCACAAAGTAAAAGATATCTCACACCATGTATATAACAAAAAAAATATGAATAATGATGACTAGTTGTAAAGCTAAATCATCATATTTTGTTGAGAAGTTCGACTGCTGAACCACGAAAAAAGTTGTTCTATTATTGATCCACATCAGGTCTTATGTCATTGAACCACACTAGGGTATAAGTCTTCGATCAACATAGGGTCGTAAGTTGTCGATTCACATAGGTTCATAAGTCGTTGATCCACACAGGGTCGTATGTCGTTGATCCACGATGGGCCCTTCTAAGGCTGGTCCTCGTCATTTCTCTCTACTGATGATACACAAAGATTCATAATTTGTTGATCCACACAGGGTCATAAGTCATTGATACTGATCCCAAAAGGGGTCACTCTTCACTTGACAGCCTGCCACAGGGTCACCACACTTGGTGAGCTTGGGTTCTAGACAAACATATCCTCAAGCCACTTGTCATATTTCAACCACCACTATGTCATATAAGAAAGTAACCCAATGAAGCACATTATCATAAGGGTTCCAATGCAATAGACGATGCTCCAATCAGACGCACGGTCTGTAAGTTATAGGCATTTTAGTATCGAGGGTCCGATTGGATTCGAGTTTGATCCAACCCGACAATACTCCGACATTCTCCAAGACCCGGGTGGAGTACATATAATGGGACATCTATTACCAAGGCTTTCAACACTATTTAAGGTTCATCAAACGGACGTTTGGTTTAGAAGTTATGGCCCCTTAAGAGAAACTGGGTCAAATTGGGTCTGGGTCGACCCGACCCGACCCAGATCACTAGGTTTGGCCCATACTGGCTGGCTCGCGAGCTCAGTCGCAAGACTGGGCCGACCCACCTAGCTGGGCCCGACGGACTTTCTGTGTTCAGCTCCCTAGAAGGTGTGGGGTCCGCTCCCCCCATAATGGACCATGTCCATTCAGGTTCTCCAAGTGTCGGACCCTCAGCTGATCGATCTGTTGCAACCGTCTGGGCTAGGACCCACGAATGTGGGTCTTCCACTGCCGCACTGCACTGCCCTCCATCTACGCGGCCAACGATGGTCAGCCACCCCCTATCTTCCGCGACGCCTGTGGGTGCCACCGCCTTCTCACGGAAGGCAAGAGATGATTTCCAACACCATTCACCAACGCTGTCATGCCAGTGGTTCCATGCTAGTGGTTCTTCTATAGGCCATAAGTGATTCTCTGGTGGTCCTTTTTCCTTCCTGTCTACACCTACAGGCCTCCCGGGACGCCGCCTTTACTGTGTGTCCCTCGGTCCTGTCATTCCTTCTTATTTCTCAGTTTTCCACGAAGAACGCATCAAAATCGAGATCAGTGGAGGGTCTAGGGTTTGTTCGGATCGGACCTCACCCTCCTTTTTAGAATTATATCATGGGAAGAAAATTCAAACAACACGAAGGTAGAGTTTTAACCAAAACTAGAACCCTACATAAAACTCCCATAGATTCAAGTGAACCCTGGATCAACCCGTTGGTTGGTTGATTTGTGTTTGTCATATTTTTCATGAATGAGGTATGATTAATATTTAATTACTTTGAAATATTAATTCCCCTACCTTGAACATGTTGTATTCGCTGATGATGAAGGAGGGGAATCTTTTGTTAAAATATATTCATCCGTGTTTGTCGATCTTCGGATCGAATACTTAACAGTGTCGTCAATGTTTTCTCCCACATTCCTCAAATCTGTCCCAACAGATTGATTAACTCTTAGAGTTAAAGCGTTTAACTTTTGCTATATTAATGTGGTGCCTAAATAAATCATAATTAATGAACCAATTAATTACTCGAGCATAGAGGTTACTCAACCAAGAATAACATGTCACTTAATGACCTACATTAAATGACCATCCAACACTGCGGTCCTGCCACCGTTTTTCAACAGTTGAAAAAAGAATAAAATAAAATCTTTAGTTATTTTTTTTGGAAAGTCTGGAAAATAACTTTTGCTTCTGAATTTTTCTGAACAAGGTTATGCTTTGCCTAAGCGAATCCTGGCACTTTGAGTTCAACGATTCCCCCAGATTTCATTTCTGAGAACCAGTTCTAAAGTTAGAAAATATCATCTTCATGTTTACTGAATTTACCTTTTAAAAAGTTGAAAATTATATTACAGGATATTCGGGTCACAGAATCACATGCCATCAATATTAAAAGTCTCGTAATAATTCCCAATAATTAAAAAACATCTAATGAATTTTTGAGTCTTTAATTTTTCCTCACATTAGAGAATTTTGTCCCCAAAATCCACACCAAAGGCTGTGAATAAAAATGGGGGTACTGAGCATGATTCTGAGGCTCATGCCCTAATGTTCTCTCCTAGAGGTTTTCACGCTGCCACCGAAAGGGCACCGGAGGAATCCACAACCCCCGTCGAACCCACTCTTGTCGATCTTAATATACCCTGGGAACTCCGTGGATTTCACTCCATCGTCAATGTCCCACTCTCCTTAGTTGATGACATGCGATGGATCATGCACGTATCTCCTTAACTGCGACAAATGGAATACATTATTTACTCAGTGTATCAGTGGGGGAATATCTCGGTGGTACGCCACCTCCCCAACTCTGCTGGGAATCTGAAAATGGAAAATGAACCTCGGATATATCTTGCCACCCCGGCCAAATCTCTGCAATCCTTGTCGAGGAGAGATCTGTAGAAAAACATGACCACCCTCCTCAAACATCAAGGATCTCTATCTCCTTTCTGCATAATACTTCTTTCAATTATATACAGTTTTCGTCCACTCTTGGATGATCTACACCTTCTTAGTGGTAGCTCGTACCAACTCTGGACCCATAAGTGTTGACTCCCCTGGGTCTATTTAGCATAGAAGAGATCTTTATGGTCACCCGTACATGGCCTCAACTGGTGCAATGCTAATGGTGGAGTGATAGTTATTATTGTATGCAAACTCCACCAGTGGCAGGAGGTCATCCCAACTGTGGCGAAAATCAAGGACGCAAGCATGAAGCATGGCCTCAAGCATCTGTATGGTCCACTCTATCTATCCATCTATCTTAGGATGAAATGCGGTGCTCAAACAGAGATGAGTCTCGAACACCTCCTGCAATACCTTCCACAATCAGGATGTAAAACGAGTGTCACGATCTAAGATGATCGTCAATGTCACCCCATGATGTTATACTATCTTCTGTATATAGAGGCATTCCAATCCCTCTATTGATCCCTTATCTTGGATGGGTAGGTAGTGGGCTGACTTGGTGAGTCGTTTAACAATCACCCATATGGAATCATGGCCCCTGGATGCACATGGTATCCTTGTCATGATGTCCATGGATATGCCATGAAACAGCCATTCTGGAACCTCAAGTGGTTGTGTGAAGCCTGCTGGAACTTGATGTTCTACCTTCGCTTGCTGACAAGTGAGGCATCATGAAATGAACTCTACCACTTCTTTCTTAATCTATGGCCACCAGTACGGATGCCAAAGGTCCTGTTATATCTTCACCAAATGAGGATGTCCTGCCAATGGGGATGTGTGAAACTCCCTCAAAACCTCATCTCATAGCGTCACTAGTACCATGGTGTGTCCTCTAAAAAGGATGACATTCTCCCCACCTTCTAAAAATATTTTAGAAGCATGTCCTAAGGATATATGAGCACATCGGGCCTTGTAGTCAACATCCCCATTTTGTGACACCCTGACTCACTAAAGGAGTGGAGAAGTGACTATCATATACTAGAGGTATGTTGCTTCATCGCTATCCATGTTGGATAACAGTAGTCTGGCTAGCTGTTTTTTCACCTCACTCAACAACATTAAACCAGACCTCCTATTGAGTGCATCTTCCACCATGTTCCCCTTCCCATAATTGAAGACAATATCAATGTCATTGTCCTAGAGTAACTCCATCCATTGCTGATGTCTCAAGTTCAGGTCCTTCTGTGAGTAGATATACCTTAGACTCTTGTGATCAAATTATATAGTAAACCATTCACCCATCAAGTAGTGTCGCCAAATCTTTATGGAAAATACCACTCCTACTAACAGCAGGTCAGGTGTCATGTAGTTTTTCTCATGTTGTCTCAAATGTTGGGATGCATTGGTGATCCCCACTCACTCCTGACTTATAAAACATCCTAGTCTAGTCCCCAATACGTCGTAGTAGACTACATACCAAACACCCTCTTCTAGTAGCCTCAATAAGGGGACATTCAACAGTCTCCACCTCAGCTCCGGGAAACTCTAATGGAATCTCTCTATCCACAAGAAAGGATGTCTCTTATTTATCAATGTTGAAAAGGGTGCTGCTACTCTGGAAAATTCATCTACAAATCCTCAGTAATACCAAACCAAACCAAGGAAACTCTGCACCTCAGTTTCACTCCTAGGTGGCTGCCATGAAAGAACTACCTTATTCATTTCTTAATCTACTCAACTCCAGCCTCTTGGATAACTTTTCATTGAATGCAGAACTCTCATATCCAGAACATGAATATCGATAACTTACCATAAATATAGTTCTCTCGGAGTGTATACAGAAAATTCTATAGATGATTTCCATGCTCCTCCTCCGACGCTAAGTACACCAAGATGTCATCAATGAATACCACCAGGATGTGATCGAAAAAAGGATGGAAGATCTTATTCAAGAGTCCCTTGAACACTACTGGGGCATTTTTTACGCTGAAAGGTATCACCAAGAACTCATATTGGCCATACCAGCATCTGAAGTCCATCTTTGGTACATCCTCATTTTGTACCCCGAGCTGATAATTGCTTGATTTGATGTCTATCTTAAAAAACCACCGAGCTACCTTCAGTTGATTGATGATATCATCAATCCTCAAGAGTGGATACCTATTCTTCAAAGTCACTTAGTTTAGGCACAAATATTCCATGAAAAATCCCCAAACTCCCATATTCCTTATTGGCGAACAAAATCAGGGCTTCCCATGGAGAAAAACTGGTCTTTATGAACCCCTTCCCCTATAAGTCGTCCAGCAATACCCTCAAATCACAAAGCTCTACGGGAGACATCTAATATGCTAGTGTATATATTGGTGTTGTCCCTGGGTATAGGTCAATGTAGAAGTCTACCTCCCTGTGAGGAGGTAGTCCCAGAATATCCTCAAGAAAAACATCATCATACTGGTCCACCACTATAGGATAGCTCAGAATCCTCTCATCAACTACTCCGAGGGTAAGGCTAGCCCACTAAAAACTGATCGGCTACACCCTCTTTTGAGAAATATCATCCTAAGGTTCAAAGGTTCCCTTATCGCCGGTGAAGGAAACCCTGGTCCCATCCTCATAGACACACTATACTTCGTGCCTAAAACAACCGGTCTGAGCATGGACCGTGGATAAGAATTTTATACCCATGATGACATCGTAAGGCCTCGACGCTGCTACTAGGAGATCCCAACCAAATTTGTAACCTCATAGAGTAAGCTCACACTACCAACACCAATGTTTAATCATATAATCCTCTCTCGTAGAAGTCTCTAATCATAAGAATCAAGGCTCTTTATTGACTAGAACTTCAAAGCTCTGAACAAGAGCTGTTGAAATAAAAGAGTGACTGGAACCTGTGTATAAAAGAACTAAAGATATGGTGGAGTAGACACAGATCGTACCTCAAATTATCTCTAGATCATTGTTTTCATTGGACTTAGCTATATGAAGTTGAGATGTTCCATGTCCACCTGCTCCCTGAAGTCGAGGTGGACCACCTAGAGGTGGTGGTGGAAGAACCTAAAATTGTCTCCCACTGCCTGCTGCATGGCCAGCTCATCTGCCACATTTGAAGGCCTGCAGATCACCCTGCTCAAATATCTACCTCTAGATCGATGGTCCATCAACCATCTGCTGATCATCGGTGTGGTGAGTCAGACCGTCACAAACCATGTGACCCTACCCGTCGCCTGAGTAGAATTTTCATCTCCTCTACTGACCTCCATTGTCCTGTGATCTCTTCACTTCCAACCCTACATCCTGGGGTAGTCCATCAGAAGGTCTGGCCCACTTGGGCCTCTACATCATCTTCCAAAAGCATGATGCAGATTACTCAGCTACGCGTCGTCTGGTGGTGGCTCCTGCTGTCGGTTCCAGCTCATCTAGAAATCTCTCCAACAGAAGTTATCTCTCTAGCACTCTAGACGGCGTCGGTATGTTGAGAGATATCAGCGTTGCTCTAATCTCCCATTAGAGACCCAGATAAAAGGTTTGTTCCCGGAATGAAGGGTCGTGTACCATGTCGATGGAGTAGCAGAAGAGGTCAGGGAATCTCGTCGAGTATAGGGATACTATCACGCTGCCCTACTATATGTGCAAGAGCTCGTGAATACACATAGAACATAGAGTCACAGGAATAAAATTTTCCCCGAAGAGGCCCTCGAAGTCCAACTAGGTGAGGGTTTCTTCATTTTTCAACTTGAGTGTCACGCTCCACCATCACCCTATTGTTCCATGGAAGAGACTGGCAGCTAAGATCATCATTTGGTATGTTGCTGTCCAAATTTGTCGGAAAACTAAAGCCACAACCTCCAGCCAGTCCTCAGCAGCCTGTGGATCCATCTCACCTCGAAACCTCAGAGGCCTCTGCCACTGGAACTCGTGCATCATGCTAAGTTGGCACGCACTGTCTGTTAGTAGGGATGTTGGAAAATGCTTCCCTACAGGTGGTGGTGCTGCTGGTACACCACCTGAAGGTACCATTTCCGTAAGATGTCCCTGTACCGAAGCCTCATTTCTCAATGGGCTGTCATTGTAAACTATATCTGGAAACATGGCTTGCTAACTACATGGTGGCACCCTGTAAAGAAATGGATTCACCACAGTCAATATGTTATACCTGGTGAGAAGACTCAAAATAGATCAAAAAATTTTCCAAACACAAGAAAACAATGTTTTCATGTATCGAGTCAGAAATTAGGACTCATGGTCATGGTGTATGGATATGTCTGCTGCCATACCAACATTAGACACCCCAAACTTAAAACCGTACTCGAAACACTTAACACTATTCCCCATTGAAAAGATCCAAGTCTTAGTTCTTCGTTATAACCGACTCCTCTGATACCACTTTTTCATGACCCATCCCCCAGGGCCTGTGTCTAGACTTCCTCAAGCCCTCCGTCCATAGTCCATGGGTTGGAAAGTAGCACCAAATCAGAATATCCCTAATTTGGGAAGGAATTTCCTTTAAACTTTGAAAGACAAAGACCATGTACAAAACATGAGAAAACCACATAGTATAACAGCGGAAAGTAAATATGTGAAATCAAGTAGAACATACTAGTATACAAACCCAACAAAAAGAAAATATATAAAAAAGGAAAACCAACTCCTAAGGTTATCTACCAAGGATCCCACCTAAAGAATAGGTTCAACTCATCACTATGGCTCTCCACATCAACCGGTCACCTCTGTGCACTGTCTAGTCTTGGGACCCAAATATCAATCAAAGTTGTTTGTCATCTGCACAAGACACAACAAGGTGTAGGAGAATCCAATGTAGGGGTGAGTATAACAATACCCAATAGGGACCTCGAGACCCCAGAAGGTCACCAAAAATAACACAAATGAAAAACCACAAAAATTATATCAATCACAAAGCATAAAGTAAAAGACATCTCACACTAGGTATAAAAATTAAACAACAGGAATAATGATGATTAATCATAAACTAAATCATCTTAATCCATTGAAAAGTTCCACTATTGAACAATGAAGAAGTCATTATATTGTCGATCTACATAGGTTTATATGTCACAAATCCACATAGGGTCATAAGTCTTCGATCCACATAGGGTCATAAGTCGTTGATTCACGATGGTCCGCTCTACGGCTGGTTCTCATCAGGTCACGCTACAACTAATCGACATAGGGTCATAAGTCATTGATCCACATAGGGTCGTAAGTCATTGATGCTGATCCGCAAAGGGGTCACCATTCACTTGACCGCCAGCCATAGGTTCCCCACACATTGTGTGCTTGACTTCCCAAAAAACCGCTCCTCAAACCACTAGTCATATTACAACCACCACGATGTCCCACAAAGATGTATCCCAGAGAACCTCCATGTCATAAGGGTTCCAAATCAATAGACGACACGTCAATCGGACGCCCGATCTATAATTTGTAGGCATTTTAGTACATAGGGCTCGGTTGGATTCAAGTTCGATCCAACCCAGACATACTCCAACATTCTTCCAGACCCAAGTGAAGTATCTCAAAAGGACCATCATGCCATATGGGTTATAGAGCCAATGAAAGTTCATAAAACCAACGTCCGATTTATAAGTTATGGCCCTTTATGAAAAACTGGGTCAAATTGGGTCCTGGTCTTACCCCGCCTGGTGGGGCCAACCAAATCAGACCCAATCTGAGCCGAACCGACCCGGTCCGGGTTTTCTGACCCAACCCCCGCCAAATCCAGCTAGATCGTTGGATCAACTCACTAGGTTGCAGGCTCAGCCCACTAGGTCGTGCAATCGGCTCGACCCACTAGTTGGGCGTAGCCCGCCAGCTTGTGTGGGGTCTACCCCCCCCCCCCCCCCCCCGAATGGACCATTCCCATTCAGGTTCTCCAAACGGAAACACCAGGTTGGCGTCACACCCCCAGCTGACCGGTCTAGTGGACCGGTCATGGGAGGCACACGCGGACGCGGGTCCCCCACCACCATAGCTGGAGCCACAATGCGCTGCCCGCCATCAACATAGTCGGTGAGGGATGACTCCCCTTGTCTCTCATAGCACATATGGACGGTGTCAGCTTCTCACGGCCTCCGCCACTAGTCATCGGTGTCTTCGTGCCAGTGGTTCTTCTATGAGCCACCAGTGATGCACGGATGGTCCGTTTGGCTTCCCGTATATGCCTACCAGCCTCCCAGGATGCGTCCTTTACTGTGTGGCCCTCGGTTTATTCTTGATTCCATATTTATTGGTCTCCCACAAATAACCCATATAAACCAATATCTATGGAGGGTCTGGGCCTTATTTATATCAGCCCACTCCCTATGCGTTAGTGTTATATCATGGGAAGAAAGTCAAAAAAACACCAAGATAATGTTTTAAACCTAATCAAAACCCGCAAGAACCTCCTGCAGATTCAAGAAAGTTGTGGATCAACCCATTGTTTGGTTTATTCTTGTTCTTCATATTATTCAAGAACGAGGTATGATAAATCATTAAACACATAGAGTGATTAATTCCCATACCATGACACATTGGATTCCCTGATAAAAAAGGAGTAGAATCTGTTGTTCGAAGATGTTCATCGGTGTTCGTCGATCTTCAGATCGAATCCTCAATAGAGTCATCGCTTTTTTCTCCCACATTCCTCAAATTCATCCTAATGGATCGATTAAATCTTAGAGTTAAGGGTTTTAACTTTTGGTTCATTAATGTGGTTCATAAATGAACTACAATTCATGAACCAATTAATTACCCGAGCATAGAGGTTACTCAACCAAGTGTAATAGGTCACTTAATGAAATACATTAAATAACTGACCAACTCTATGGTCCTGCCACCATCTCTGAATGGGTGAAAAAAGAATAAAATAACTTCATTAGTTATTTAATTAATTCTTTTCCTAAAATTCTAAAATATAACTTTCTCGTCCAACTTTTGTTGAACAATGCTAAATTTCTCTAAGCGAATCCCAGTGCTTGAGTTCAACGGTGCCCTCAGATTTCAATTCTGAAAACCAGTTCAAAAGTTAGAAAATATCATCCCAACATTTACTAAATGTACCTTACAAAAAGTTAAAAATTCCATTTCGGGATCTCCGTGTCTCGGAATCATGTGCCGTCAATTTTCACAGTCTCATAATAATTCCATATAATTAAAAAATATACGTAAATTCCAATTCTTTACAATTCATATAAAATGATTTAATATCCATGTATATTAATCCTATACCACTATAGTTGGTATCAAAAGAATCTTTAATTCATCCTTTGGAGGCTATGATGATAAAAAATTAGTAATAACCTTAATGAAATATATGGATAAGTCTAATGATAAGTAAAAGTATATGAAAATTTCCTAGTATTTTGGAAAAGGATAGAGCAGGTGGTTTCCTAGAAATGATTCACTATCCGAATACAAAAATTCGATGTGGGTTTTTAACATATATACCTAGGGGTAACAACATTGAAAAGGTGTGTTGGGCCTAACTCAGGCATAAACCGGAACATGATAATGGGCCTGCTTCACACATGGCTTTACACTCTACGGTGATATGCTTTGGTAATTCAAAAACACTTTTTGAACCATCATTAAGGATTTAAATATAAAATTACTATGAATATCCTAGTATAAACCTAATATGTAATAAATTAATGATGTAAGAGTCATTATTTATAAATCCTATAAGTAGTATTTTTAGATTATGTGGTTTTATGCTATGATAACTATTTCTCACCCTATTTATTCTTTTTTTATTCAATGGAGAAAATTATTTGAAATAAGGTTAACATTGAATATTTCATATTTCTAAATTATGGGCAGGAGAATAATAAATTTCTTAAGTGGAAATATCATGATGAGAATCATGAATGTCCAAGAGTGTTGGTTATACTACTAAAGATAAATAGACCACATAAAAAATAAAATTTATGGGATGTTCTTTCAGAAGTATTTACATTAAACATAAGAAACATAGTTTGAATGAGGATGAGGAATGTTAAGACATGATCCCAATGTCATATTCTATGAAATAGGTATTAAGGGATAATATGATAAATCCTGAGTAATTGTTTAAGAGTAATGTTGGGTGACTGAATTGTATAGGTATATGATTTTAAGAGTTAGGTTATATGAATCATGAAGTATATGTTTTTCATTATTAATTTTTAAAAATTATATTGAGTGGTTCTGATGAACTAGAAAAGGGATTTATTAGAAAAGTGAAATTTTGATTAAGGGATGGAAACCCTTAATGTGTTTGTGATGTGGATAAATTTTTTTTAGCTTGGATAAATATTTGATTGAAATGGATAAATTAAATTGTGTAGTACTGATTACCCTAGAACTGATTGTTGATTTGTTGATAATGTGATCTATTTCGTCATGGATGATGTTTAAAACTTCTTGGATTTATGGAATGTATCTAGTAATCTTTTGGAATATGGGATAAAGAATGTCTTCTAAAAGTAGTAATGGTAATTCAGGTTATTACAATGTTTCATTAGAATATACATTGAGGGTATTCACATGTTTGGAATGTGACAATGAGGAGCCACTTGGTTATATATGGGATATCAATGTTAAGATAGTTTCATGACATTGTATATAATGTTTTAGAATTTCATCTTTCATAAAGGTTATAAGGTTAACTATTTATAGAATTTTTTATGTTAATATTTAGATATGTTTTTTGAGATTAAAGTATTATCTCACCATATGAGGATTTATTCATATTAGAAATATTATTCTATGGTTTCTTTATGATAAAAACATACTGAATGACTTTTAATTCTGTTCATGGATATCATCATTTGTTAAAGAATAGGGAATCAAAAATTCAGTTTGATTTATTAAAATAATAGATGGCTTGGAAAGTGGGAAATGAAAAAAAGTGGGTGGTTGTCTTGATATCATGCAAGTATATCTTTTATTAAAATTCTTTGACTTTAGGGAAACGATCTAGAAATAAAATTTTGACATAATTGCTTAAATTTGTTTAAAACCTATTTACTTTTAAATCATCACAAATTTATGAATTTGAGGACCTAATCTTTCAATTTAACATTCAATTGTTTGTGATTGATGGGATCAATAACTCCCTATAAATATTTATGCTTGAACCACAAGTTCATTTTTTCACTTTCCACCATTGTTCGCCTATGTGAAAAAAAATTATGTGTTAATATGGGTAGCTGTTATGTTTTCAACTTTACCTTTTTAATGGTTGTTTATAATTAATTTTCATTATGTGGGCTTCTATGAATGGAACATCCAGGTATTAATCTTTTGATAACCCAGATGGATTTAGAGGGAGAAAATCATTTAATGGGGTATTGAATTTAATAACCTAATATTTTTTGAATTATTTTTTCAAATTATTTTAATCTTCTAATATTTTTCATTTCACAAAACACAAAATATAGCTCTTTTATTCGGAGAAATATGTTTTTATTGCATTATATACAATATAATGTTAATATTGTTCTATAACCAACACTTATATTATCTTTAGGTACACACAAAACTATGTTTGGATTTTGTTACACACCATACTGAGTCCCTTTGATAGCTTACATTATATGAAAATCAATGTTTTACCGAAGTGCAATATTCTCATAATATTATTATTAAAATATTATTATCTCTACCAACTATCCATTTGAATGGTTTTTGTTAGTAATATTAACTAAATTTTTAAAAATTTAATTATACATGAATATAAAATTAATCCTTTGGCTATAAATTAGTATAGGAGAATTAAAGAACTATTTGAAAATAAAGAATTTAATTTTCTATGGAAAATACCATTCTATGTACACACACCATTTTATCTCAATAAATTAAAAAAAAGTATTGATTAAGTTTTCTAATATATTATATACTAAATTATATATTTTGACACTCATCAAATATATTTTATGGTCAAAACATGAAAACAAATCCAATTTTAGGAATAAAAAGATATATTTTTCAAATAGATACTTTTACCAAATTCTAATGGAAACCCCATTTAAATATGAATTCGGAAACATTTATAATTTTTATTTTAAAAAATAAGATTCAATATTGAAATTGTAAGATAAAAATTTAATTCCTGGAACGTTTTTGGTATCTTTCTAAGAAGATTCATTTTTTGATGAATAGAGAAAAAATGAATTTTAATTAAAAACTAATTCTTTTTATAATTTATTTATATAGTTAAATTATATTTTAGTTTTATTTTAATGTTTAATAAGAAAACTTTTACATCTATTAATCCAAGATAGGTCATTATAATCAATTTCACGTTAAAATTGGATATAAAAACATTTTAAACATTTAGACATTTTCGATTAAGAATCTACTATCATGACAAGTTTGCATGATTAATTTTAAATTAATTTCTTTAAATTACATGATATTAGTTTGAAAAAATGGATTCCATTTTTTTAATAATCATATTATATACTTTTTAGTAAGTTAAAATTAGTTTTTACTAAATAAATTTATGAAAGT
The DNA here is from genome assembly GCA_963277665.1 of Viscum album. NCBI lineage: Eukaryota > Viridiplantae > Streptophyta > Magnoliopsida > Santalales > Viscaceae > Viscum > Viscum album. The sequence goes on from OY728155.1 coordinate 18,888,288, forward strand.
GATAAACATTGATTATAGCGAATAAGAGAAAAACTATCTTAACAAATGACTAAACTATAAACTTAAGGCCCAAAATGACATATAAAACTATTAAAAATCATTTTTATGGAAATATTCCGACTCTATCCTCCCTTTTATCTAATTAGGATCATTATTGGATCCACTTTACATTTAAAAAGTGTGTGTGGAATTCCATTTTTAAAAATTTACATGAATACCAATCTTCCTCCACTATAAAAATTAAGCCACACATCCAACTTATTCATATCTTTAAATCCATTTTATCACCAAAAATATACACAAATACACTCCCAAAATTCCACCATTCATTCAAGAATCCTCCCTTTTGATATAAATCTATCCCTGGAAGCCCTTTTGTGAAAACCAAATGAAGTTACCCAAAGAAGATGTAACATCCTTCCTCAAGATCCTTTGTTTTATTTCCATTATAAACCCCATTAAATATTATTATTACAATATTATATAATTATCTTAGTATAGTAAATATAGTTATATTTTACTATTTTAAGGGTTATACCTACACATACACACACTTCCATCAAATTGGTATTGAACTTACCATTCTTTTATACAGAATACTAACGTCTCACAAAATGATGTTGTTAGTTTTCCCTTTACCACCTCACATGAATGGTAATTATAATGGAAAATAAATTTTAATATAATATTATTATATTTATGATGTATTTATAATTATTTAATTATTATAGAAATGCATACTTTCATGATTTTCATTTATTGTTAATATAATATCTTCGTTTGTGGACGTGTGGACTACTGCCACCTCAAAGTGATGTTATTCATTCACACCATACATAGAATGCCTTAAAGATGGATTTATTGAACCTATATTGTAAATATTAAAAAATAATTCTTTTAAAATTATAATATATATATTTTATTTACATTATTTCTTTCAATATGAAAAACAGAACAAAAGCATCGTTCATGTGTATGTATGGCATACCGTCTTCATCAAAAGTGTATTTCATTTCATACTTATATAATTTATATATTATTATAAATATTTATATAATGAATATATATGATATTTATATCATGTTTTAAATTATATAAGTAATTAAATCACTGTATAAGTAATAGTATTGAGGGGAAAAAGTCAAAATGTACATGAAAAACAAAGAGGATATTACCCAAAACATAACACTAACATGGAATTTTTAATAAAGGTCTAATATAAATTCATAATAAAATAATACATGGTATTATGTATAAGAATATTTTTGTTTGGTATATTAATAATAAACTAATATTTGTTATATAGGAGGTTTTAACATGTATTTACAACCCATGAATTTATTATATGATTATTATAATTAAATGTTTTTGTATATATAGATCCATTATATGAACATTATTTCATGTGGTTTATGGCTCAACAGTTTCCGAATTGGTAATGTAGTTTTGTATCAATTATCATTCTTTGAGATAAATTACATGTTATGCACCTATATTTTTCCATGAGGTGTATATAATTCTTTTTGACATTTTATATGATGAATCTCCTTATATTAATGATTTTTTAAGATTCATTTAATTTTATTATTTCCATAGGATTGTGATTAAATTTTACAAAATGGTAACAATTTATTTATAAAATCTCATCACTTATTAAGATTTTTTATGATTATGCTTAAATTGATTAAACCTTATGATCCAACATTCAATAACACTCATGAATTTTCTTATACTCTGTTCATTCATGTGATATACTATTAATGGTACCATTTTCCCATTCTTTGGTACTCATTATAATTAAGAAATTGTTTTATGAAAATATGAATTTGTTTCTCCTTCAGTTAAATTTTTTTGCTCATTCAAAACCATGTTTAGAAAAAATAAATGAATAATCCTACTATTATCTATGAATTTTTAAAGGAAAATTTTATCCATTATTTACCTTTTTAAATAATGAATTTAAAAGAATTATTCTTGTCATTTGTTGATCAACAATATTTTCTAAACCTTTAAAGGTGAAAAAGGAATGTTTCGAATGCATGAACATCCACGCCATCATGACCATCATTTTCTTAAAGCTTCCTTTAATGTTTCCAAGGTTATTTTTATAATAAAATGTTTTCCTAATATTCTAGAAGTTATTATATTTGAAAATCTGATTGATAGAAAAAGGTTTTAAAAAAATTATTTTTAAAATATATTTTAAATGATTTCCAAAAATTCCTTTACATTATTTCAAAAGTTTATTTTTAGTGAAAATGATTTCATTTATTTAATGATTTATTTATGTATTTTCAAATCCATTATTTAAAAATGGGTTTTTAGAATGATATCAATCCTTCTTTTAAATTTTCAATGTATTTGAAAAGAAAAAAGATTTTTAAAATTATTTATACAATAAAATGAATTTTTCAAAGAGGAAATGTTATTTTCTTTAGAAATGTTTTAAATGAAATTATAAAAAATTATTTATAAGAATATTATTTTTGAAATGGTTTTTTGAAAATGGTTTTCAAAGGATATTTTCTTTAATAAATATTTCTTGTGATATTTAAAAATAATTCTACACCTACTATGACATACATTTATATAGATAATGATTTACTGAGGAAATGATCCCAGAATACCATTCATGTTCATTATTGACAGGATTTCATTTGGGTGTAATGATGTTTATGGCACCTATTTAGCTTCCATGGGTAAAATTATTTTGAATCCAGATTCATTTAATATGTTATGATTTTATTATTATTTAACCTATCTATTTTACAGAGGTTATGATGTGATGAAACATTAATTATTCCTAATTAATTTCATATATCATGCTATGATTAATTTTTTTTTCTTATAACACATGAATGTATGATTTCATTTTGTGTTTGGTGGAACCTATATCTCCCTCCACTACATTGGGTAAAGAATAAAATCTCATGAGTATCATAGGGATGGAATGGGAAGTGCGCCTAGTTGAGTAATACATGGATGGAATAATGTGTGAACTCAATACATTATTACATGGCTAGAATAAGAAGACAACCATGTTCATTAATACATTGTTGGAATGGGAAGTGAACTGGATTCAGTAATATAGGGCTATCATAGGGATTGAATTTGTTTTATTGAAGAACTTTGTTCACTAAGATGATCTTGGGATGGAACATGACTACTATGATGGTGTGGGGAGTTAACTCATTCCACTAAGATGATCACGTCATTAATCCAGGACTAAATTAGAAACCATTTTATATGAATATGTGTTTTTACACAATCATATGCCTTATTATTAGGTTATGATCTCATGTATTATGCACTTTATTTATTTATGAATCATGTATTGTGAATTTACAATATTTATTCCATGACATAAGATTATTGTTGTTGTTATGAAAGGTATGATATTATAATGTTAAAATTATGTTATCATATGCCTATTCTCATGTAATTATTACATATCTCACTTGTTTACCCTTAATAAGAATATTATAATGCCCATTTTTTATGTTTCCTATTCCCAAGTTATGAAGAAAGGTTTTATGTAGTAGTTCAAAAGGGTAAGATCCTTACGGGTGATATTGAAGATCTTTCACCAAGTTAGTAAATTATGTTTATATGTTTATAAAAGAACTATTATTATCCCCAGGCCTGTATTTTATTTAATGTTATGAATATTCATTCCAAATGATGTAATATCCATGCATGTAAATTCTGTTTTGCTATATGGCACACATAATTTGTTTTAAAATAATATGGTGTACCCATGTTTTATACATAAAATGGCTCCAAGTTGAGAAATTACATATACTTGTAGGTTTTATGTTCTATATATCTCAATAAAATGGGTGTTTGAATAGTATCTAGTTATTTTTACCCCTTATATTTTTTATTTTACCCCCGGTAAATTCCCTTTATCATAAACTGTGGTAATGAATTTTTATTGTTATCACTATTTGTTATGGTGGAAAATTAATATTATATTATTTGATAATACTAATTATTATTATTCCAAATATTAAATTAATTTTTATAGATTCCATTTACATAAGGGAAATTTATATTTTAAAATTATACCCACATACGTGACAAGAAAGCAGTTTTCCAAAGAAAAAATCATCAATCTATTAAAATTTTATTATATTAAAATTCATTATGAAATTGAATCCAATTACCAAAATTATATTAATATATACAAAATTTAATTAATTTTAATTTAAAATTTATCTTTTATTTTCAATTAATGAAAGGTTAATATTTTTTAATAAATACTAGTATTTTTTACTATTCAAAGACAAATATATATTTTTAAAAAATTATCAAAAAATAACTACAATATAATTTTTAAATTATTATATAAAAAATGAATATAATATTTTTAAATAAATGACTAAATATAGAACAAAATATTCTTAAAATAAATTTAAAAATTTTGAGGAAACTAGTTTTTTAGAAATATACATTTTTTGCATAAAATGGGATTTATTATTATCTCATTCCTAGAAAATATATTTAACGAATGTTAAATATTTAATTGAATATATTATATATAAAATATAATTTAAATAATTCAACCAAATGTTATTTTTTTACTAATTGAGGTAAAACACATTTGTGCACATAATAATATTATATAAGAAAAAGATTTCCATTATTTCCAAATGGTTTTTAATTTCATTTATAAATAATTTGACATAAAATAATTCATTATATATAAATTTTTAAACATATATTTTGATAATTTTGTTTCCCATCATTGTTGGTAGGGTAGTAAGGGTTTGAGTGGGGTGGGGGTAGGTCATGGGGTTAAGTCCCCAGGCATGTGATTTACTTCAATTTTCATACTATCATTGTGTTCCATGGTGGTGGATGTAATTTACCAAGTATATATTTTCAAAATTTATTTAATTCTATTCATACCCACCATTATAATGTCTAGATGATATCTATGATATAAAATAATAATATTTTAATAGTATGTTGTGTTTCATAAAACACTCAATGTTGCATGTTGCATAACAGAAACTCATGGATTCATGTAATGAAATATAAACTCAGAGTTTCAATTAATGAAAATTATTTAAAAAATAAATTATTTTAAAAAATAATATTTCATAAAATGTTAGGGTGTTACACCAACTATTTTTAGTGATCAAGCCTAGATGGAAATGAATGTGAGACTGTATATTCAAACCATTACAAATAATGAAAAAATATTTAATATGAATACTTGGTATTTAAGAAAAAAATGATAAAAATAATCCATGTAATGGATAAAATAAATGGACTACTCACATCTCTTGAGTTCATCCTCTGAACGAATAGAAATAACCCATTGGATCACCTACTATTCTCGGGATTATGAAAAGAATTCACTCAATCATGAGATATTGAAACATGAAAGAGAATGTAACTTATTTCACAAGAGTATTTAATGTTATATATATATATATATATATTCTCATTACATATTACAGGGTAATAAATTTATTTCTACTAGGACATCACATGATCACTTTGGTGATGCATGAGGTTCATGAAGTTCAAACTTTAAACTATTCAAAATAACTAAGATACACTGAGATGTTTAGGTTTTTAATGGGTTGTAAAAGTGGAATAAAAATTAGAGGAAAGTTAGTTAGATACTTCGTATATAAACCAATTCATATCCTAGGTTTTAAATTTCTATAATATTTAAATAATGTGGGAGAGATAGAGAGATATCTCGTAATAGAAAATAGAGCTACTACGTGATCTCTTCATGTGAAGTTATTGTGTTTTCCCATGATCTAATCACATAAAGGACATCACGGGATGAATATTATAAAAATGAGAAGAAATTTTATAATTCAATTGCGTACATATATTGTCACATGAATGAACTCATAGGTGGAAAACATGGTCACACGAAGTTAGAAGAAGACACCAACTGACAAACCTTTTTCTATAAAAGTAGAACCGACCGATAGACTCTTCACAAGTGATAGAACCTAAAAATAATCACATGGTCACACTAAATAATTTAAATTATATCACTTGATTATCATATGATCTCTTCACATGAAGTAAGGAGTGGGTATCACAAGCAGCACTTGGTTTATGAGAAGGAGGGGAAGACAAATCCTGTTAACCTCGCTTGGTCACGTGAATCCCATTAATGAAATATAATTAAAAAATTACATGATATTAACCTATTCATGTGAGGTAAATAGTGGGTTTTAAGAAGTTTAAATTGTATTTCATACTCGATTCACATGACAGAAACTTCAATAAGAAGAATGCATGCATGCATATGTGAATTCCTGCAAACATAAGTAAACACTCACTTGATTAAATAAACCAAATGAAATAAATCATAGTTGAATTTTCACATAAAATTGTAAAGGGAGAAATTATATCTTAAAGGGTTTAAAAATTGTGTTTTCCTTCCACAAATATTGATAAATACACATGTGATATGATTTTCTTGAATATTTTGTATTAAACTTGAGAATAAAGTTCAGATGAATTTATGATGTGTTCGTATCCAATTTGATTGTGTAATGATGTTTTGAAATAACCCTATTCTATTTAATTATTCTTAAGGATGTTTTTTAGAATCAATTTTATTCATTAATTGATGTTGGGACTTCGTGAATTAGAAGAAAATATTTTTTGGGCATAGTTTCTTGGGGGAAACTGACTAGACACAAGTGATCATAGGTATTTGAGAATGAATAAAAAGATAAATTGGTAATTGATGTTCCCATGAGATATTGGGATCTAGAATGATCATGGGGGAAGATAAAAATATCTTACACTAGTGTATAAAGGCTTGAAGAAATATGGAATCTTTTAAGATGGTGATGAGAGAAGAAGAATTATATTGTTTGATAAAGAAGTAGAAGTATCTAGTGTAGATTCTAGAGATAGCCAATGTGTATTTTGGTAACAATGTGGGATTTAGTATAAATAACCTTCTTTTAGGATTCAAGATATATATGGTGTGATTTTTTTGTGATCATGGTAATTGATAATAATATTATAGTCTACAATCCATGTTGGGGTAATAAATAACAAAGTAATGAGTTGGTATTTATATTGACCCATGTAAATATCATGTGTTAGTATATATCTAATTATTTAGTTATATTAAGAGAGAATGTGGGATATCATTCTATGGATTGAGAACCTCAGTAAATTCAAGTTCATGAAATAAAAATAAATATTTCAGAAAAGTAAACTAGTGATTCCCCCCCACCCCCTTAGTGGTCACTCTAGTTTGGGAACTATATATGCCTCAGTTATTGAAAGACCTTTTTACATATTTGACCAATATTTTTATTTGGTTTGTGGAATAATGACCCCAATAATCTGAGTGATATGGTTGTGTTTTAAGGATAACTTTGAATCATTAGAGCATGAGGCCTTGATGATCCAACTATGGACTTATCTCTTCTAGACTAGATGATCATTTTATAATATGAGGATAGAAATATTTTATAGCTGGGGAAATTGTGACACCATGGTATTTAGAATTGGGTATAAAGCTTTATTGATTTTTTTTTCTGCTTCTCGAGTGGTTAAATTTTAGATGTGTGGATGCAGCTTATTTATGGTAGTAGGAGGCCACTGAATATATAGTGTAGGGAACTAGATAGATAGTGAGGGTTGAAATATCCAATGTGAAACTAAATTTTCCACATATATATTAGTAGGAATACATCATCTAGTGGGTGGAAGGCCTAAAGTCACAAGTATTCTACCCATAACTGTATGACCTCCGGTAGACCACAGACTGGCTGGCGATGCCTAGCTTGTCCCTGGTGGAACTATTAGGATTATGGTTTAGCATGTGAATAATTTTATTTTTAGCCTGGATTTATTTATTATACAAACACATATGATACTCTGATTCCTAAATAATGTTCCCTTAGTTTAGAGGCACTATGGTGATAATTTATCTTCCCCACTTTCCATTGAGGGATATTGATTCAAATTGAATTTGTAGATCCCCATAGGGTGTAATTTGGTAAGTGTATCTTTTGAAATATATATGCTTCTCTTGTTGTACAATATGTTAATGTCAATAAAGACTAGATAAGTGATTATATCTTGATCAGAGATAACTGTTGTTGTTTTTACTGATTCTTGGATCTTGAGAACCCGATCTCTTCCTCTCCCATCCCTGGTTTAAAAGGAAAAATAATTTTTATTATTTCTGAGGTGACTGATTCTATCATTTTTTCTATCCATTGACATGAATTTTATTATTATGAATTCATATGGTCTTGAATTTTGAAATCTAGAAATAAAAACACACTATTGGATAATTCTATCTTTGATGGAAATTAAATAATTTTTATAAAATAGTGTTTGATGGAAATTATTTTAATACACATAAAGTGATTAATAAATTTCATCAAATATGATTTTACAATGGTAGTTAATTTTCTAGAATAAAATAATAGAGGTTTCACTATATAAAATGTTTTATGATGATATGGGAAAGTCATAAAATGGATTCTTCCTAGGAAAAATATTTTATGAAACATGAATTGGTTTTTAAAACAGAATGATAATGTAATTAAACATTGGTAATACCTCTGGGTTTAGGTAAAAACTAGACTTCTCCATTCCATATTAGAGTTAAATATCACCATGGGAGGTTCCAATGATTCCATGGTTGCTATGAGCAGTCATTCTATGGAACAATGTTTCCTTGACATTCGGTTTCACATTTATTGGTTATTAGTATTGTTCTTCTTATTTCTATATATCATTGAGTTATGATTGTCCCTATAGTGGTTTAAGATTTTATATTATGATTTATTAATTGATATTTACATTTTTTTTCAATTGTTGTGGATGTGATTCTTGCAACTGGTTTATATCATTTACTTATTCTTCTTTGATAAATTCCATGTAATATTTCATTGTGAATTTAAATATTCAATTATTTTTTTAAAGAAATATACAAGATGATTTTATATAGAAAATGATTTATATTAGAATTTTTTGGAATCATTTAAATAAAATAACTATGAAATGAATGTTAATAGACATTTAATAAATTTTCTAGTGTTATAATACAATGATTTAGTGCTATCATTCAACTTTTTTCCTTCAGCCGTTTGTATCCTTGTTATTTAAAGGTATAAGTAATGCAAAGAGTTTCATGTAGAACAAGTCATGCTAAGTTCTAATTACCTACTGGTGACAGGATAGGGAGGTTAATTATATTCAAATGGATATGGAATAATAATTTTCATTGAGTTATATTTCTATGGTCATCATTTTTTATGTAGACTTTTTATCTAGGTCGTTTTATGCACTTTTTTATATTTTTTATCATTGTGAGATGATATATCTTTTTTATATTATATGGTACTATGTTTTTTCTATTTTATCATATGTATTTTTTTGGATGAATATAACCACCCATACTTTACATACATATATATTACTAAAACATTTAAGAATATTAATTTCTAAACATTTCAAAACCACTCCTGGATCGTAGAGGTTGAATTTTTTTAGAAACTAGGAAACATAAATAACTTGTTCATAATAAATCTACGTTGTCTCCGACTTATTTATTCATATCAAGACAATCTTTTGACATATCATACTTAATAACCTTCTTCATAACCTAGGGAAAAGAAACATAAGATAGGGTGAGTTGACATGATCAGTAAGGGTAAACAAGAGAGATATCAATCATATCAAAATCATATGACATAGAAAATAAAATTTCAAAATATTATCCTACACATGAAAGACCTTGATATCATGTGATGGGATAAATCATAAAATTCTATAAGAATCAATGAATGTAATCTCAAATTCATAACATAATACAAAAAAAGTTTTGGCTTAAAAATAATAATATAAAACCATTTCATTTTAGTCAGGGCTCATTTCCAATATCATCATAGTAGAAAAAGTATGTTTCTGAATTGGGTTCATTACTCATTCCAACACTATATTACTTAACCAATATCATTTTCCATTCTAGAACACTCTATCTCATGAGATATAAATATTTACCCAATGAATTTGGGGGGATATATAGGTCTCACCTATCACATAATCAATCATTCTTACATGTTCCACAAAAACATAAATCTTTTATCATAGCATAACCCAAAGAATAAAAGGGGTTTCTTAAACATCATTATATCCTAAAATAATCCATGTAAAACAAATATAATTCATAAATATAATTCCATAATAAATGTTATAAAATCATAGGAACAATAGGGATATCATACTTGAATCTTAACGCTATTAGATTATTCTATTTTAGATGGAAAATAATTTTGATAGAACAATTTAAATTAATTATTGAGTAAAATATCCTTTCTGCTTCAAAAATGATTTCTTCTCTCAAAATTCCACCCAATTTTAAATAAAAATAATTTATTTGAAAATAAAACCGAAATATTGTAAAAGAATCTTCATGGATAAAATGTGATATGAAAATGTGAAAATCAATTCATGTCGTATATATTAAAAGAAAACATTTTTCTCATGATTTTATTACAAAGTCAAAAATTACCTCCTATCAAAGATAATAAAATATTCCTTTCATAAAATTTAGTAAAAATTCAGAAATTGGGTAAAATTTACTTGAAACAATTTTATAAGGATATATAGAATATATTGGAATACATTTTTAGGAATCATAAACCTGGATGTTAAATATACCCCAGTATATACTTACGTATATGCAATATCGGAAAATAATGAGAATAAAACATTATCCCTTGCCATAGGTATGATATCATTATATTTATCTTAACCTCCTTTATATATATGTAAATAATTTCATTTACCTATTCAATAATCAAAAAAAATTATTATATCAAATATAATCATACTATCATCCATTTGTTAGTAACATTTCATTATTACTTGTTATTTAGGTAGTAACTCTTACATATTCTATTGAATAAGTTATAGTTATCCTTATTAGGTAATATTTATGATATTAACATAATATATATCTAATTTATTCATTATATACATTATTGTAATCTTGATTTAATGGATATCATGAAGATGAATCACATCGCATTGTGGAGACAGTAGGTCGAACGTACGCACGATCAATGATATCATTTGCATGACTATGAAATGGTAAGAAAGTGGATGGTATATATATCTTATTCTATAATACATATCATGTTATGATAATAATATACATTTATTATTTCCATAATCATACCCATCCATTTATGGTGGTGGTGAAAAACATATTACACCATGATAGGGAGATGGTAAGCTGTACATACGCATGTGTGGTGATTTAGTTTGTCGTAGGATGGATAGAAGGTGGAATATTATTGTTCCATAATCATAAGAACTTATCAGTATATATTTGATACTATATTTAATAATTAATAATGTAAAAAACACGTGAATATGAAGTAGAAGAAGAAAAATGTTTGAAAGAATCAGAAGAGGAGATTACCACTTCTTCGATGAGCTCCCTCTAGATCACCTAAAAAGAACTAGGGTTAGTCATTAGATAAGACCAAAAACAATAGAATGTGAATAAGGGGTTGAAAAAGTAAATAGGTAGGGGATGGTTGTGATTAAAGGCAAAAATTAATGTAAATTAATGAGGGAGGTGGTTCCCTTTTACAATTTATGTTAGACACTTATGGAAACTTTAAAAATATTAATTTATAATAAAATCAATAGAAACCCAAAATCCTCAAAAATGTATTAATTTCCAAGACGATATAAGATAAGGTTATAATACCATCAAACAATAAATTTTAGACAAGTTGTTATGTCAATTTAAATCTTATCATTTTAATTACACTTTGTTATTCTATTTAATTTTAAACCATGGTAGCAATTATTATAATAATAATATGGTGTAATATTTACATATTTTATGTTAATTAGAACATAAATGAATTTTTTCAAAGAAAAATTAGACCATATAATAATTATTATATATTTTAAAAATAAAATATGAATTTAAAATAATTTAATATTACACAATTTTTATAAACAATCAATAGTGTCTATTTTTACAACTTTAAATTAATTGATTTCTAAAAATATAAATACATCCAGTTTATTTCAATCCAAATGTTTTATTATATTACTAAGAGTCCACAGTCATCTAGAAAATTATTTGGGTATATTAATTACCCAGATTAAATTTATTTTAAAATTTTTAATCAAATTAATTGTTTATCTCCATTAAAAAAATAATTACAACATATATTTTGTGTAATTATTTAACATAATTTTATAGAATAAAATTAAAAAATAAAATAATATGCTGAATATAAATCCTCAAGCTTTCCTAATAATACAAATAATCAAATATATCTTCTAAAAAATATTATATTAAAAATATTATAATTATTAAAACATGAATGTGACAACCTTAACATCACTTTAAATAAAATATTATAAGTATCGTAATATTTTCCATATTCCTTAAAATGTTCAATAACCCTACCCTTCGATGATTATGGTCGATATATGCTTGACCAAAAATATTTTTTCAAGTTTTTGCGTCTTTAAATGGTTATTATAATTTTAATAAAAACTATTTTATTAATTTCCCATCTATTAAATAATATCTGTATTGTAAATGTATAAGACTTTAAGGTAATTATTTATTTCCAAAAAAACAAATAAATTACCATGATAAAAATAAAAATATCTTGAAAAAGAGTTTTTATAGTTTAATTTTTCTTCTGTATAGCCTTATATTAAAAATGATATGGACATTAAAATTTGAGTAAGGCATATTTTACTTTTCTATTAATAAAATAAATTAAATATTCTAATCTCATGTGAGTGGTCTTGTTTCATAGAACTTTTTCACTACGGTCTTGAATCTCTATTTGTTGTTCTTTATAAGAAATATCTTGATCTTATGGTAGGAATTTTGAGTTTAGTACATGTGAAAGATCAAGTATGTAATTTCTAAAAAGAGATACGTGAAACACATCATGAAATTGAGATATATTTGGTGGAAACACGAATCAATAAGATACCATCCCAAAATGATCCATAATTTCAAGAGGGCTGATATACCTAGGGATTAGTTTTCCATCATTTCTAAATCTCATTAATCTTTTATAAGAAGATATTCATAGAAACACATTTTCATCCAATTCAAACTCTAGTTCTTTTCATAAGTTGTCATAATAAATTTTTTTTTACTCAAAGATGATCTTATGTGTTGTTAAATAGAGATCAGAATTTCTTCCATTTCATTAACAATATCAGGTCCCGATATATTTATTTCCCAAAATTCATCCAATAAAGTTGTAGTTATACACTTCTTTCCATAGAGGGCTTCATAAGGAGCCATATGAATAATAAAGTGAAAGCTATTATTTTATGAAAATTCTACCAAGTGTAGGTATTGATCCCAAATAAATTAGAAATCCATAGAAAAAGCTATCAACATGTCTTCTTGAGTTTGAATTTTCCTATTAGACTAACCCTCTTTCTAAGGATGATAAGTAGTGTTGAATAATAACTCTTCATCTAGATCCTGTTAAAGACTTCTCCAAAACTTTAAGGTGAACCTAATATCCTGTTCAAATATAATGGAAAGTGGAACTCCATGAAATCTAACCAATTAATATATATATATATATATATATATATATCATAAAAACTTGTTCAAGAGAGAAATACTATATAATAGCAAGGACGTGTGTCGACTTCGTAAGGTGATCAACTATACCCCTATAGCATTATAGCCTTTAGATTCCTTGGGATGTCGAATGACAAAGTCCATAATGATTTTTTCCCATTTCAATTCTGGTATGGGTAATGGTGATTACACCCCCTTAGACATTTGTCTATCAACCTTAAATTGATGAAAAACCAATCACTAAAACACATATTCAGTAACATCTCTTTTCATGCCATCCATCTAGAAATACTATTTCAGGTCCCTTTACATATTTTTTCTTCCAGGATGAAAAGGGAATGAATAAGTCTACAACAACTCCTCTTTTAATTTTTGTATGGGAGTAATAAAAATCTAGTACCTGAACCTTATTATTACATCACAATCAAGGTAGAATTCTAGAACATTTCTAACCTTATTTTATATCTCTACATCTTCCTTCTATGCCATGATAATATTCACTTGTATAGATAGATTAACATTCATTTGAAGACAATAACATTTCCCCCCTTCTATTAAAATATCAAGATCCTTCCTTCAAAAATCCATAAAAATTTGATAATTTATGATCCTCATTATGGATAGGCTAGGATGGTCCATATGACTCAAAGCATCTTCTACCTTGTTCTCTTTCCCATGGTAGTAATGTATCATCCAATAATAATCTTTAATAAAATCCAACCATATTATTTGGTTCATATTCTTCTCCTTTTTTGTGAAAATACAATTTAAACTTTTGTTATTAGTATAAATATGACACCTTTCACTATAAAGAAAATGAATCCATATATTTAATGCAATGATTACCACAACCAACTGAAAATCATGAGTTGGGTAATTTTTTTCATAGATTTTCAATTTTTTTGAGTAATAAGGTATCACTATAATATATTTCATGAGAACACATCCCAAACCCTTCTTATATTCATCACTACATATCACAAACCTTTATCCAATATTGGAAAGTGTGAGAATAGGTGCACTAGAAAACCTTCTTTTTAACTCCTTGAAATTGTCTCTACATTCCCCAATACACAAGAAAATAACTCGTTTTTGAGTCAAATTGGGTAATGGATTAGATATTAATGAAAAATATTTCACAAAATATAGATAATATCCATCAAAACCTAGAAAACATCATTTCTAAATTATATTTGTTGGCCTATAAAAACATTCAATAACTTCTATTTTTATTGGATCCATATATATCCCCTCTCTTGAAATTGTATGGCCCAAAAATCAATCTTTCTAATGACAAAATTTAAACTTGGTTAATTTTTCAAAAAGAATCTATTTTCTACATGTCTTTAGTACAATTCTCAAGTGAGTTCATTCTCTTTATTTCTCTTTGATTCAACTAGAATATCATCAATTCAGATTAGAAAAAGCTGAAAAATATTGTCTCTAAAGACTCTATTCGTTAAATCTAAGAAGATAGTGGGGGCATTAGTAAGATCAAAAGGAATCATTATAAATTCATAGTGTCCATACCTTTTATGGAATGTAATGTTTGGTATATCCTACTTATTAACAATTAATTGATGATATCCTAAAAGAGAATCAGTTTTGAAAATGTATTTAGCTCCTCGTAGTTGGTTGCATATGTGTTCAATATAGGGAAGAGGATATTTGTTCTTGATAGTGATCTTATTAAGGTATTGATAATCAATGTAGAGTATCATTGATCCATCTTTCTTGTTAGTAAATAGAACTGATACACTCCAAGGTGATACACTAGGGTGTATGAATCCATCTTCAAGATTATATTTTAGTTACTTCTTAAATTCCTTAAACTAAATTGGGTATAATATATGGCATGTCTTTGAATGCATATCACCCGGTATGAGTTCTATTGAAAAATCAACTTCATGATTCGTTGGAAGACCTAGAAATTAATCTAGAAAGAAATCATCAAACTCCCTTAGAATTAATGTATTCTAAATGGTGAGTTTATCCCCAACCATTTTAGATAGATAACTACCATTTATAGAAATCAAGACCCATAAGATGGACGAAATTACCACTGGAAGTTCATACTCATCCTTTCATCGATATATGGTCATATATTGACCTAGAATATAAAATGTAACATACCTTACATAGAAATTGATATAAGATCTATATAGAGATATCCAATCCATGCCATTGATAAAATGAAATTCCACAAAAGGAAGGATCACAAGATTTTTAGGAAGTACTTTCTGACAAACTTCAACCGGTGAAGAATTATACACTTTTGATGAAACCATTATGCCATTAGAAGTTGTCCCAACTAACAAAACATCTAATTAATGATTTATAATGGTGATAAACTTATAAAAGTATTTAAAAATAAATGAGTGGGTGGATCCATAATCACACAAAACAATTTATAGTTTGATGTGGATGGTAAGTGTACCTTTCACCACTTCTTTATCATACTCCACATTGACAATAGGGATCACATGTGAATTTCCATTATCTTTGGACTTATGAGTTTGAGGACATCAATCATTATCTATGAACCTTGGATTAATGAATTGGTTGGAATAATGTCCCATTTACTTTCACTTGTAGCATTGAAGTATATGAGGTGCTTTCAGTGTACCCTTTTCCCTATTCACATCATTAGTCATCATTTTTTTATCACTTCGACATTCAACTGCCTGATGAAGTTCTCTCCCACACGTAAAAAATTTAATAGTCCCTTTAAGATAATTTCATCCATGTTTCTTTCCACAATTCGAGCATAAGGGAAGACTCCTCTTCTTTTCTGTATTATCTTTATATTTTCCTTGAATTCTATTTTCCCTTCTTATCAAACGCATAAGAATAACAGGTTACTATAATTTTCATCTCAACCTTGAGATAACGTCAAACGATTTCCTAATTTGTATTGAAGTTTGTTATGGATAATTCCCATTGAAGACGTGGATTTAAGCCACTAATGAATCGTTCAATTTTACACTCAGGTTGGATAATAATTCTCGAAGAATACCTTTCATGTATTGTGAAATTGTCATC
This sequence comes from Viscum album, assembly GCA_963277665.1. Lineage (NCBI taxonomy): Eukaryota > Viridiplantae > Streptophyta > Magnoliopsida > Santalales > Viscaceae > Viscum > Viscum album. The sequence goes on from OY728155.1 coordinate 18,904,942, forward strand.
ATTGGTACCAAAATATTCATCGTCATTTTTCTTATACTCAAGGAACTGCTTCTCCATCTTTGTTCAATGAATATAAGAAATGTACTTATTGAAAAATAATTCTTTGAAGTCATATCATTCCATGGATTCAATTTTATCTATTTTCCTTGTATTCTTGATAAGGTTCCACCCTTGATGAGCTTCATCTTCCAAATGATAGACTACCAAGATAAATTTATCATTATTTGAACATTGGAAAACTAAAAATATATTTTCAATGGTACTGGTCAATTTTTCAGTCACTAATGTATTATAAGACCCGTTGAAATAAGTTGGATGCTGCCTCAGGAAGGACTAAACAGAATTTTGTTCCCAGTTTTTCTCCTTTAGAAGTCATGTGTGATTCATAGCTTGATAATTTTGTGTTAGCATAGATATAATATTTTCCATTATATTTCCCATAACATTTGGTTTCCCAGGAGGATAATAATTTCACTACACCCCCTGCATTTAGCATTAACAAGCTTCTGTTGGGTTCTATCCATTAACTAAAGCCAAGAATCATAGTGTGAGAATAACTAATCATAATAGGAAAACCTCAAAATCAAGAATAAAATTTCAATTTAGGACACATTATATTTTTCCTATTTTTTTCAAGATCATTTATAAAACACTAGGATTGTAACCTATAATTAGACATATCATTAGGGTTCCTACCAAGGCTTTCTCATCTGAGGTTCCAAAGGTTAACTATACCTTTGTTTTTATACCAAATAAAACAACCCATAAATTACATAAAAAGTTATTAGTTGAAAATTGAATAATAATTATTACACTACATATGAAAACCTTTCTAGGATGGTATAGGTTCATTATATTTAGAAACTTGGGAAAATAAACAGCTTATTAATAAGACATCTACAGTGTCCCCCACTTATTTCCCCATAAATAGACCCCCTTCTGACATATATTATTTAATACCCTTCTAAGGGATTTTGGGAAAATAAAAATAAGAAAGGGTGATATCAGATTCTCCTTAAGGGTAAACCATAGAGATTTCAATAATATCATAATCAAAATATATAAGAACATAAAATTCAAAAACATTATCCTATATATGAAAGATCATGATATCATGTCATGGGATAAATCGTAAAAGTTAACAAGAATTAATGAACATAATCCCAAAAGTCACACCATAAAACATGAATTTTTTTTGGATTTCACATAAGCATATAAAATCAATTCATATTAGACAAGACTGATTTCTAGGTCCACTATAGCGTACAAAGTCTATCACTGAATCAATTCCATTCCTCATTCTATCCATTCAATACGGAATTGAGATCATTTCTTATTCCATCCCTATCTATATCATGAGATATAAATCATTACCCATTGAATTGGAGGGATATATAGGTCCCACAAATCTCATAATTAAATCATTCTTAAATATTCCACAAAAAACGTAAATCATTTATCACAGCATAACTCCAAGAATAAATTGGGTTTCTTAAACATCATTCCATCATAGCATAGTCCATGTAAAATAATTGTTTTCATAAATAAAACTACATCATAAACATAATAATGTTATAAGAAAAATATGGAATGCATACATGAACGAAATCCCTAGTAAATAATTCTTTTTTATATGGGAAATAATTTTTAAGGAACACATGAAATTAATACTTGAGGAAAATATCATTTCTCTTCAAAAAAAATTTTATTTTCTCAAAATGTGGTGAAATTTTAATAGAGTTGAATTTATTTTAAAAGAAAATATAATTATTTTTATGTAATCTTCTTGAAAATAAGGTCTTATGAAAATTTTGAAAATTCATTCATGTTGTATAAGTTAAAATAAAACATTCTTCTCGTACTTTTTTTTAAAAGTCAAAATATACCTTGTATCGAAAAAGAAAAATTATCCTTTCATACTGTTTAATAAAAATTTACCAATTGGGTTAAATTGACATTAAAATTTTGTATAAGGATTGAAATAATATTTTGGAATAAATATTTTGGAATCATAGACATGGATGCTAAATATATCCCAATATATACTTTTGTATAAACAATCTCAAATAATAATGAAATTGAAAAATTATTACTTACCTTAGGTCCAATATCCTTTGTATATATCCGAAACTATTATAAATTGATTTAAATAATTTCATTAACTTATTCTATAATCGTTTTCATTTTTATGATATCATATATAATAATACTATAATCTGTTTTTGAATAACATTTCATTATTACTTGTTATTTGGGTAGTAATTACTCCATGTTTTGTTGAATCAGTTCTGGTTCTCCTTATTAGGTCATATTTATGATATTAAAATAATATATATTATATTTATTCATTATATACATTTATAAAATCATTATTTAATGGATATCATTTATAATGAATCACATCAGGTCGTGGATATGGTAGATCGTACGTTTGCATGAGGGACAATATCATTCCAATAATTTTGAAATAGTATGGAGGTAAATGGAATATGTTTTTCCAGAATCCATATAATATTATAATAATCATATATAGGTATTATATTGATCATTTTACCCATAAAAGTGAGGTGGTGGTGAAAAACGTATTACACCACGGCGTGGAGATGGTAAGTCGTGCGTACACACGTGTGGTGATTTTATATTTCATAGGATGGATAAAAATGGGGAAATGGTTGTTCCATAAAAATAGTAAACTCTCATTATATAATTGATACTAGATTTATAACTTTATAATGGAAACAAATATTAATCGGTATGTAGAAGAATAAATAAGTCTGAATGAATCGGTAGAGGAGATTACTTCATTTTCGACGAGCTCCCTCTAGATCACCTCTTAAAGCACTAAGGATTGTATTTGGAGAAGAAAATAACCTCTAGAGTGTGAATATGAAAGTTTATAAGGTATATGGTAAGGTTATTTACAATATTTAAGTCCCTAATTTAAATTAATAAGGGAGGGGGTAGGTTCCCTTTTTTAAATGAGGTGAGAGGCACTTTTGGAAATTCTTAAAATATAAATTTATAATAAAATCAAACCACATACAAAAACCTAAAAAAATGTACTAATTTAGAATATTAGATGAGATAAGGATGTAATAACACAAACCAATAACTTTTAGAAATGTTTTTCTATAAATTTAAACCTTATCATTTTAATTAACACTTAGTTATTATATTTAATATTTAACTATCGTAACAAATACTTCAATATTTAAAGGGTGTAATATTCAATTTTGTGGTGTAAATTAGAAAATACATAAATAAATTAGAACATTTTAGACCATATAATAATTAATATATATTTTTTAAAAAATAATTTATGATTTTTAAATAATTTAATAACACGTTATTTTTATAAACAGTCAATAGTGTCTATTTTAAAACAATTAAATTAATTGATTTTAAAAAAAATAAATATAACATGATAAATTCAAACCAAATATTTTATTATTTTATTAATATTTCAATGTAATCTAGAAATTTATTTGGATATATAAATTATCCAAAATTTTAATTATTTTAAAATTTTTAATCATATTTATTTTTCATCTCCATTAATAAAAAATTACCACATCAATTTTCTAGAATTATTTAATATAGTAATATTTTTAATAAAAATTCAAAAAAATATTGATAATATAAATCGTATATATTTCATAATATTACTTAAAATAGAGTACCTCTTTTGGAAAGTGTTACATTAAAAATTTTATGATTATTAAAACACGAATGTGACAACTTTAACATCACTTTAAATAAAATATTGTATGTGTCCTAATCATTTCCATATGGATCCAAATGGTAAATAAATAGACCCTTGGATGATTATGGTTGATATATACTTGACCAATAAGATTTGGTCATGTTTTTGGGTCTTTTAATGGTTATTATAATTTTAATAAAAATTATTTTATTAATTTCTCATCAATTATGTTATTTCTACATCTTCAATATATAATCCTTTAAGGTAATTATTTATCTCATAAAAATAAAAATAAATTACCATGATAAATAAAAACATTTTAAATTTTAAATTTTACTTATAGTTGAATTTAAATTCTCTATAACCTTTTATTAAAAATGATATCATTATTAAAATTTGAGTAAGATATATTTATCTTTTCCTTAAATAAAATAAAATAAATGTTATAATCTCATCCAAGTGGCTTGAAAAGGATAACATTTAGACCCAAGTATGATTTATGTCAAAAAAACTCTTCCAATGATATTAATTAAATTGTTAGGATACATTTATAATATTATTCTTACCCTTAATTACAAGATTTACCCTTTTACCATATTAATGAAAATTACCGAAGTTACAATTCATAATGAGTAGAAATAAGTGAAATATATTTACATAATTTGGACTTACTAATTAAGAATATGGAATCCTTTTTAGAGTAATAATAATAAAACATATGTTTTAGTAATTAATTTAAAATTAATGTCATTGTTAGAATTAGAAAACAAGTTTTAAAAGTTTTATAAATACAAAATATTGAAATGTAATTATGTAAATTCGTTGCTAAATTAATTACAATGAAGTATAATATATTAAATTATAAGAATATATTCTAATTATAATTTAAAAACATTTAATAATATAATTTAACCTTATAAATTATTCTGATGAAAAAATGTGTTTTCAATTAAAATTTATTATATTTTTACTATTCTTTAAAACATAAAAGTTATCATAAAAATATAAAAAATGCATCCAAAGTAAATATTTATATCCCACTTCCAATGAAGAAGTTTATTTTCTCATATAAATATTATTAATGTTTCAAGATTTTTATTTAAAAAGGGTTCTTCAATAAAAGGTGGTAAATTTAAGCTTTTAAAAAATATTGGGTTTTATACATAAAATAGGGTTTATTCATACTCTATGAATAAAATATATATTGGGTGAAAATAAAAAATATGTTATTAAATATATAACATATATATTTCATTAATATAATTTACTAATTATAAGGTTCTAAATTTATTAATATAAAAAAATTATTCTCTTTACATTTTATTGGTTTATATTTGTCATAAATAATTGGTATCCAAAGAATTGACCAAACATTTTCATATTTTAGATATATTTATTTCCTCTAACTTAATGGGTAGGTTATAATGGTCATTTTACACCAAGGGTGTCGCACGATTTGTTTAAACTCATGATTTCATGCAATGAAATCTATTGAAGAATCAATAAACTATTTAATGAAAATATTTCATAAATACATCATGGTGTTATAAGGAAATCAATATCATGATTATTTTATGATATTGAGATTATTTCCACCATCTTTTGACCATCTGGAAATTTCTTTGGGCATTGTAGTGGTCCAATTTAGGTCAGTTTATTGTCTGAACCATGTTTTTATGTTACATACAGAATCTTCGCCTCTCAAAAACGATCCAAGACACTTTCATTACCCCTCCAATGGATAAAAAAATAAGTAATAACCAAGAAACTACAAAGGAAAATAGATAACTAATTGTATTAAGAGGGAAAAATTAATCAATAGGTCATACCAAAATTCAGGTGTAAAGATTATATAATTATCCCAATTTAAAATATTTATACCTCAATAAAGCATATCAGGAAGATATGTATTTAAAGAGATGTGGCCATTTTTTCTATTACTGATGCTTTATATTACCCTTTCTCTTCAGAATTAGAACCATGTTTCTATATACCCTAAACTATAGGTATATATATTCCTTGAATATCCTTCATATGATAATAAAAAATCTGAATTATCTACTGAATCACTATCATATTAGTTTCAACAACAATTTACTTCCAATCCATAAAATAAACTGGGAATAAATGATATTTTCTAAGCTAGAGAACATGAAACACATTATAGATCAATTTCATTTGTTCTATAAAATGCAAAATTCAAAACACATTTCCAATTCGCTTGACAACCTAAATGGTCTCATGTATCTTGGTGGCAACATCCTTGGATTTCCAAGTCACCAGTGTCCTAATCGAGTCATGAGTCTTGAAAAAACCGAGTCTCTAACAAAGAAACATTAAGGATTTAAATGATGATCCATATAAAATTTATACCATCTCTATGACATTAAAAAACTAAATCTAATCATTAGGATTTTCTTCGTCATATTTATACCATTCCAGGCCCTACAAGGGATAATCACTAATATTTGACCAATGGAGATGGAATATACAAATTTAGGAATTAAAAGTCCGAAAGGGTGATATATTAATGTAAAATGGTATATATTAGTATAGTAAAAATCAACCATAACCAATATTTAATTCCACACTCCAAATAATTAAAGGAGACAATAATGAATTATGTCCTCCATCGTATGTATTTCAAATTCTGTCTAACCATATATTAGAGGATGTATTCCATGCTAAACCTGATCTTGGATACCATCACCTCCTGGATTCCTCTCTAAAACTAGGATGTAACTTACATAACCATACTAGAAAAAATGGTTCAAAGGACAAAATGAAAACTAATGATATCTTTCACATAAATATTTTAGAATTCATCAATATTAATCATATCAAGAAAGGTAATAAAGTTAGATGATTTGTTTAATTGGTCAATAAACACCCAAATATGATTCATTCATAAAAGATTATGCGGAAACCCATCCAAAAATTCCATACATATCTTCCCCATACCCATTTCAATATAATAAGGTCCTATAAAAACCTCGAATGATTCTGATGCACGACCTTGAATTATTGATATTCATAACAATGAGAAAAAAAATCAGTAATGTGTTGTTTTATACATTGCCACTTGATTTGATTCCTTATATAATAATACATATTTTTCATGCCAGGGTGGACCTACAATTGGGAATTATGAAAACCCCTTAAATGACCTACCTCGTAGGTGATATAACCACATAACGAGTTTTGATGAAATGGAAACCCTCTAAATATATACACCATTCACTGATGGTATCCCTTCTAAATATGGAATTCCAAAAATCTCATACCACATTTTAATTTAGCATATACTCAACAATAACCTTGTGGAAATATGATTCCAACCGAATACTTGTAAAAAGAACCTTCATTTCATCCTCTCGGACTCCCAAATACATGCAAGAAAGATTGTTATCAAGTTCCACTCCACTTATGGTTCATTCATGACAAGGGATGCTACATTTATATTATAACCATAAAAAATAGAATTCCCCTTTAAAGGGATGTAAGTAATATCGATGGAAATAGACTAAATTTTCCCCACTTATTTCCTCTGATGAATACTCGAATCATTTTATGAGAATTTATAACTTAAGAATTTATAATCACAGTAATTGGTTAGGCTCTCTCCAAAAAATTAAATACAACCAACTATAAATATATGAATCATATATACGAGATCAAGATAATGTGTGGGATAGTTATTATCATGAATTAGAAGCTAATGATAATCATAATCCACCACCTGAATAACTTACCTAACAAATTATCTCAATCCTAAATCTGAAAAATCAAAATAAACCACATAGACATTCCCATCCTCTGGAAGTTTCAACACTACATATGAGGTCAAACTCCAGTTAAACATAGTAATAGAGGGCTGAAACCTCAAGTTTAAAATTCAATTCACTCCCGTATAAATGATTATGGTCAATAGACATGAGAGTTGTGATAAATATTTTATGAACTAGCGGTAAAACCCCACAATTCCCAAGAAGCATTGAATCTCAAAAACATTTGATGGTTCTTCACAGGACATGAAAAATTTCACCGTATGTGGATTGAATAATATACCTTTCTCTAAGGATACGCTCCCTAAGAATCGTACGTTTTCATGAGGGACAATATCATTCCAATAATTTTGAAATAGTATGGAGGTAGATGGAATATGTTTTTTCCAGAATCCATATAATATTATAATAATCATATATAGGTATTATATTGATCATTTTACCCATACAAGTGAGGTGGTGGTGAAAAACGTATTACACCACGGCGTGGAGATGGTAAGTCATGCGTACACACGTGTGGTGATTTTATATTTCATAGGATGGATAAAAATGGGGAAATGGTTGTTCCATAATAATAGTAAACTCTCATTATATAATTGATACTATATTTATTACTTTATAATGGAAATAAATATTGATGGGTATGTAGAAGAAGAAATAAGTCTGAATGAATCGGTAGAGGAGATTACTTCATTTTCGACGAGCTCCCTCTAGATCACCTATTAAAGCACTGAGGATTGTATTTGGAGAAGAAAAGAACCTCTAGAGTTTGAATATGAAAGTTTATAAGGTATATGGAAAGGTTATTTACAATATTTAAGTCCCTAATTTAAATTAATAAGGGAGGGGGTAGGTTCCCTTTTTTGAATGAGGTGAGAGGCACTTTTGGAAATTCTTAAAATATAAATTTATAATAAAATCAAACCACATACAAAAACCTAAAAAATGTACTAATTTAGAATATTAGATGAGATAAGGATGTAATATCACAAACCAATAACTTTTAGAAATGTTTTTCTATCAATTTAAACCTTATCATTTTAATTAACACTTAGTTATTATATTTAATATTTAACTATGGTAACAAATACTTCAATATTTAAAGGGTGTAATATTTAATTTTGTGGTGTAAATTAGAACATACATAAATAAATTAGAACATTTTAGACAATATAATAATTAATATATATTTTTTAAAAAATAATTTATGATTTTTAAATAATTTAATAACACATTATTTTTATAAACAGTCAATAGTGTCTATTTTAAAACAATTAAATTAATTGATTTTAAAAAAATTAAATATAACATGATAAATTCAAACCAAATATTTTATTATTTTATTAATATTTCAAGGTAATCTAGAAAATTATTTGGATATATAAATTATCCAAAATTTTATTTATTTTAAAATTTTTAATCATATTTATTTTTCATCTCCATTAATAAAAAAATTACTACATCAATTTTCTAGAATTATTTAATATAGTTATATTTTTAATAAAAATTCAAAAAAATATTGATAATATAAATCGTGTATATTTCATAATATTACTTAAAATAGAGTACCTCTTTTGGAAAATGTTACATTAAAAATTTTATGATTATTAAAACACGAATGTGACAACTTTAACATCACTTTAAATAAAATATTGTATGTGTCCTAATCATTTCCATATGGATCCAAATGGTAAATAAATAGACCCTTGGATTATTATGGTTGATATATACTTGACCAATAAGATTTGGTCATGTTTTGGGTCTTTTAATGGTTATTATAATTTTAATAAAAATTATTTTATTAATTTCTCATCAATTAAGTTATTTATACATCTTCAATATATAGTCCTTTAAGGTAATTATTTATCTCATAAAAATAAAAAAAATTACCATGATAAATAAAAACATTTTAAATTTTAAATTTTACTTATAGTTGAATTTAAATTCTCTATAACCTTTTATTAAAAATGATATCATTATTAAAATTTGAGTATGATATATTTATCTTTTCCTTAAATAAAATAAAATAAATGTTATAATCTCATCCAAGTGGCTTGAAAAGGATACCATTTAGACCCAAGTATGATTTATGTCAAAAAAACTCATCCAATGATATTAATAAAAGTGTTAGGATACATTTATAATACTATTCTTACCCTTAATTACCAGATTTACCCTTTTACCATATTAATGAAAATTACCGAAGTTACAATTCATAATGAGTAGAAATAAGTGAAATATATTTACATAATTTGGACCTACTAATTAAGAATATGGTATCCTTTTTAGAGTAATAATAATAAAACATATTTTTTAGTAATTAATCTAAAATTAATGTCATTGTTAGAATTAGAAAACAAGTTTTAAAAGTTTTATAAATACAAAATATTGAAATGTAATTATTTAAATTCATTTCTAAATTAATTACAATGAAGTAGAATATATTAAATTATAAGAATATATTCTAATTATAATTTAAAAACATTCAATAATATAATTTAACCTTATAAATTATTCTAATGAAAAAAGGTGTTTTCAATTAAAATTTATAATATTTTTACTATTCATCAAAACATAAAAGTTATCATAAAAATATAAAAAATGCATCCAAAGTAGATATTTATATCCTACTTCCAATGAAAAAGTTTATTTTCTCATATAAATATTATTAATGTTTCAAGATTTTTATTTAAAAAGGGTTCTTCAATAAAAGGTGGTAAATTTAAGCTTTTAAAAAATATTAGGTTTTATACATAAAATAGGGTTTATTCATACTCTATGAATAAAATATAAATTGGGTGAATATAAAAAATATGTGATTAAATATATAACATATATATTTCATTAATATAATTTACTAATTATAATTTTCTAAATTTATTAATATAAAAAAAATTATTTTCTTTACATTTTATTGGTTTATATTTGTCATAAATAATTGGTATCCAAAGAATTGACCAAACATTTTCATATTTTAGATATATTTATTTCTTCTAACATAACGGGTAGGTTATAATGGTCATTTTACACCAAGGGTGTCGCACGATTTGTTTAAACTCGTGATTTCATGCAATGAAATCTATTGAAGAATCAATAAACTATTTAATGAAAATATTTCATTAATACATCATGGTGTTATAGGGAAATCAATATCATGATTATTTTATGATATTGATATTATTTCCACCATCTTTTGACCATATGGAATTTTCTTTGGGCATTGTAGTGGTCCAATTTAGGTCAGTTTATTGTCTGAACCATGTTTTTATGTTACATACAAAATCTTCGCCTCTCAAAAACGATCCAAGACACTTTCATGACCCCTCAAATGGATAAAAAAATAAGTAATAACCAAGAAACTACACAGGAAAATAGATAACTACTCGTATTAAGAGGGAAAAATTAATCAATAGGTCATACCAAAATGTAGGTGTAAAGATGATATAATTATCCCAATTTAAAATATTTATACCTCAATAAAGCATATCAGGAAGATATGTATTTAAAGAGATGTGGCCATTTTTTCTATCAATGATGCTTCATATTCCCCTTTCTCTTAAGAATTAGAACCATGTTTCTATATACCCTAAACTATAGGTATATATATTCCATGAATATCCTTCATATGATAATAAAAAATTTGAATTATCTACTGAATCACTAACATATTAGTTTCAACAACAATTTACTTCCAATCCATAAAATAAACTGGGAATAAATGATATTTTCTAAGCTAGAGAACATGAAACACATTATATATCAATTTCATTTGTTCTATAAAATGCAAAATTCAAAACACATTTCCAATTCGCTTGAAAACCTAAATGGTCTCATGTATCTTGGTGGAAACATCCTTGGATTTCCAAGTCACCAGTGTCCTAATCGAGTCATGAGTCTTGAAAAAACTGAGTCTCTAACAGAGAAACATTAAGGATTTAAATGATGATCCATATAAAATTTATACCATCTCTATGAAATTAAAAAACTAAATCTAATCATTAGGATTTTCTACGTTATATTTATACCATTTCAGGCCCTACAAGGGATAATCACTAATATTTGACCAATGGAGATGAAATATACAAAGTTAGGAATTAAAAGTCTGAAATGGTGTTATATTAATGTAAAATGGTATATATTATTATTTTAAAAATCAACCATAACCAATATTTAATTCCACACTCCAAATAAGTAAACGAGACAATAATGAATTATGTCCTCCATCATATGTATTTCAAATTCTGTCTAACCATATATTAGAGGATGTATTCCATACTAAACCTGATCTAGGATACCATCACCTCCTGGATTCCTCTCTAAAACTAGGATGTAACCTACATAACCATACTAGAAACAATGGTACAAAGGACAACATGAAAACTAATGATATCCTTCACATAAATATTTTAGAATTAATCAACATTCATCATATCAAGAAAGGTAATAAAGTTAGATGATTTGTTTAATTGGTCAATAGACACCCAAATATGATTCATTCATAAAATATTATGTGGAAACCCATCCAAAAATTCCATACATATCTTCCCCATACCCATTTCAATATAATAATGTCCTATAAAAACCTCGAATGATTCTGATGCACGACCTTGAATTATTGATATTCATAACAATGAGAATAAAATCAGTAATGGGTTGTTTCATACATTGCCACTTGATTTGATTCCTTATATAATAATACATCTTTTTCATGCCAGGGTGGACCTACAACTGGGAATTATGAAAACCCCTTACATGACATACCTCGTAGGTGATATAACCACATAACGAGTTCTGATGAAATGGAAACCCTTTAAATATATACACCATTCACTGATGGTATCCCTACTAAATATGGAATTCCAAAAATCTCATACCTCATTTTAATTTAGCATATACTCAACAATAATCTTGTGGAAATATGATTCCTACCGAATACTTGTAAAAAACCTTCGTTTCATCCTCTCGGACTCCCAAATACATGCAAGAAAGATTGTTATCAAGTTCCACTCCACTTATGGTTCATTCATGACAAGGGATGACACATTTGTATTATAACCATAAAAAATAGAATTCCCCTTTATAGGGATGTAAGTAATATCGATGGAAATAGACTAAATGTTCCCCACTTATTTCCTCTGATGAATACTCGAAGCATTTTATGAGAATTTATAACTTAAGCATTTATAATCACAGTAATTGGTTAGGCTCTCTCCAAAAACTGAAATACATCCAACTATAAATATATGAATCATATATACGAGATCAAGATAATGTGTGGGATAGTTATTATCATGAATTAGAAACTAATGATAATCATAATCCACCACCTGAATAACTTACCTAACAAATTATCTCAATCCAAAATCTGAAAAATCAAAATAAACCACATAGACATAACCATCCTCTAGAAGTTTCAACACTACATATGAGGTCAAACTCCAGTTAAACACAGTAATAGAGGGTTGAAACCACAAATTTAAAATTCAATTCACTCCCGTATAAATGATAATGGTCAATAGACATGAGAGTTGTGATAAATATTTTATGAACTAGCGGTAAAACCCCACAATTCCCAAGAATCATTGAATCTCAAAAACATTTGATGGTTCTTCACAGGACATAAAAAATTTCACCGTATGTGGATTGAATAATATACCTTTCTCTAAGGATACGCTCCCTAAGAACATCTCCTATAGAATCCACATTATGAACTACCATTACTTATCATAGATTTTAAATTTATTAATCACAATTCACCACATTAAATTTATAGAATTTTGAGGGAAATTTCAAAGTAAGTCTTACATATTAAATAGTGTTTTAGGATGTTTCCAATTTTCAGTTATCATGTAATGTAGGGATCTTATGAATGGAGTAACATACTTTCCCATATCATGGGGAGGTTCCAGAGTTTCCAACTTCCCTATATACACTATATAAGGAATTATTTCAAGAAAACAGAGTTTTTGAGTTACACATATATATTACTTAGGATTATATTTACATATTAGTGCCTGGGTCAATTTTCCACCATCAACTCAGAATTCTCAAATTCTTTATGTAAGAAAACATATCTAAATGATCTAATGTTTTTCTTAATGACTATATTTCATCTCCAAAAAAAATAAATGACCATAGAAATAATCATAATTTTCTCAATGATCTTCAAATTCCTTTACAATTCCTTGAAACAAATGAGTACTCAATGTTTTATTATTCATTTATAGCTCCCAATGTGACAAAACATATATAATTAAACTCAATGATCAGTATCCTATCATCCAAGGGATATTATTTATTTTATACAGTATTAATTATACTTGATAATCCATAAATATTTTATAATATTTTATCCATCATTTTACTTTTTCAATCATTGCTACTTATTATTTTTAATATCGATCTTCTTATCTTTATATAGACTATATTTTAGACAATTATTTCCAAATTAAATCAATAATTTTATTTCATTCTCATTAAGTTAATCACTTGAATTATCAAATGTAGATGGTTATTCCTTCTAAGTAGAATATATATCAATTCTACAAGTTTTCTTATACATTATTATTTTCCCCTATCACCAACACAACTTTATAGGGAACATTGTTTTTGATAAAAATAAAATCATCACAATCCATTGGCCTTATAAAGGATTCTTATCCTATATCTATATATCAATAAAATCTGACCATACAAAAAATAAATCCATAATGTATGTATGGGTATGGGGTACATGTGGATGACTAAGTAGGATTTCCCCATTATACAAAAATCCACTATGTCAGAGTGAAAAATGTAGATGCATAAAAAAATTCATATGATATTTAATCTAAATCGAATTCCACGTTTTTCATAAGTAACTAAATATAATCTTTATGTATATAAATAAAAGAAATTAAAAATCACAATTAAAATGAGGTCATGTTATTCCAAAAAATATCATTAACCTACTCATTTAATATTTTTTTATAACAAGAGACTACACCTATATAAATGAAAAATATAAATTAATTAAATATTCCTTACTAAAAAATATTTTTTAGGTAAATTAAATAAAAAGGTACCATTTCAAAATATCCGGGAGAATCATTATCATAACAATGAAATATAAAAACATGTTAAAAAAATTCCATATAAAACTAATATCATTATAAGTAAAATATATCCAAAATATCATACCCTATCATGTTATATACAAAATTACTTTATTTAGTTTAATATTAATTTTTCATTGGGATATCCTGGGAGTTTTAAACCCGAAATTTTAATGTTTCAGAATTATTGAAGAGTCTCAGGGTTATCCATCACATTTTTTATGACATTAAGTGACTACTCACTTTGTTCAGTTTGAGAAAATTGAAATTTGGAATCCTTGGTGCATGTTTAGTTAAACCATGAAATATCCCTGGAGTGACCATGAATAGTGATTTTAGGTGCCTAGAGATAGCTTCATGGTTTACTGAACCATGCATCGAGAATTTTTTTAAATATTTTATTTCTTCCCCCTTAAACTTTTTTCTCCCATTTTTCTCCCATACCTAAAACCTCTTCATAGGGTTAATTTGATCCATCTCATGTGAACCACCTCTCCTAGGCCCCCCCCCCCTTTTGTATTGATTTCATTCCAATTTCATTATATTTCATGGTTGGATATCCTTGTAATGAAATCCTTTCCCATGTTCTATTTTATTTTATTTTCTTCTCCTTATCATGTCACACCTCATGCGACGAAACCATATGGTGCCTATTTGACCTGGTATTTTTGATTTTATTGATATTTCATGATCTTGTGGGTTACTTATTCAATTTTTTGGTATCATACATTGAAGGTGACATATTATGGCTCATCATGTCTTAGTTTGGTTTCACTTGAGGTTCTTTTACCTAAATTTATGTTTTAAATTTTAGATGCAAGTATTGCATCATGTTCTAGAAGATATATTTACAGAATTATCTAGTGTGAGAACATGAAATTCGTTTCTATAATATTTATATTTTATTTATCAAGTGTTATAATTAATTCACATGTAATTTCAAGTGAATCATGAAATACTATGTATTGAAAAACTATTGAAACAATTGTTTCTAATTAAATAGAGGTGTTTAACGTTCTTTGACCCTATTTGGGTTGAAAAATTAAAATGTTTTTTATTTTAATTTGAATCATAAATGAGAAGCTATATTTAATTCCACAAATGATATTCACATGGAATTGTTGGTGAATTATTTTATAGTTTTTTACAAATTGATTCTTTATTTGTTCTCTTTAAAATTTGAGATAACATCTCAAGTGGAACATGAAATGAAATGTATCAATAAAATATTTTAAATTTATTTTTGAATAAAAAAATGTGATATTTGTAATGTTTCACTTGATATATACATTTAATTGTTATATAACTATATATAGGTATATATACATGTTTACATGTATAAATTCACCTGTGAATACGTGAATTTTTTAAATGATAAATTTGTATATATATCTTTCTATATAAATATTAATAATTATAACTATAAATAATGTATTCAAAAATGTATTTCTAAAACATGGTTTATCCTATTGGTAAGTGTTTTCACCTTGAATTTTATATGTAGACAATGTTGTTTTAAAATAATTGAAATCACGCTATGATATTTTTGATGGTTATGAAATATTATCCTTAGGTTTTCAAATGTTTTCCCCTTATATATGAACTCAAATAGTTTAATAAAGAATGTTTTGATTTTTAAATCTGTGAAGGTTGAGAAGGGGTAATGAATAGAGGCTTTATTTTCATATAACAAATGTGATATTAGATTGGTTGAGGAAAATACCTTTAACATTATATGAAATGGTATATCATTGTAATTTCAAGAGTACATGGGAAACCAGGCATCTAAGAGGGGTGGATTGGTTGGGAAAGACATTGGAATATGCCTTTTTACCAAACAAGTACAACCAGAAGCTATGCTTGAAACCATTTATTAAAAATAAAAGAAAAAGTACATAGGGGTGAATGGGGTCAAACAATGGGACTTTACCTCATCAAAAAAAGAGTTATGTGTAATAATAAGGCATATCAATTCCATAATCATAATCATCAATAGTATCCCACTCAGATTGGGACTTACCCTGATTGAAGATCTTCAGAATTTATGGATTCAACTTGCTCGACAACATAGAGAGGATCGGGTAAACATAGTGTGAGGTGTGTCAAAAGAGTCTTTCCTTGGCCTTTTATTCAAGGGAACAAGAGTGAAGCCCTCACTATCACCCACCTTCCCTTTTCTAGTTAATAGTGAATCCTTAAAGGAAGCATGATCACCATTGTTTTTTGCCTTTAGTGAAGTGAAATCAGCCATTCCTTCCGCATCAGATATGTCACCCCCACTTCATAGATATCTTAAATTAATTCAAAGGTTTTTTTCTCTTGATGACAAGAAATTTTGTGAGTAGATTCATTGTGACCATCCAAGATAGCAGTCAAAACAATAGTCTCATCTCATTGTGGGCCTTCACTAGAACTAGAATTTATGTGGAATTCATAGGGTCCATGCAAATAGGAGACCCAACAATAGTGAGAATAGTAGTGGCAGCTGCAATGTCAATTAATCCAAGAGGAGATGTAGCACGACCATCATTGTAGGTAACCTATATAGAAAATTAAACCGAAGAATTAGAGGGACCACTATTATCTCTCATCGGGTACATATCCACCATCAGTCCCTTACCTTTCAAATTAGGCACCTGAAAATCAGATTTTTCCGAGGCCAACATATCAACCTTTGTGGATAATGTATTTTTTAGAACATCTTTTATAAGGCCCCAGCCTTAAACCTTACTTAATCTTGAGTTATTACAAGATTACACATTGAGGATCTTTTCGGGTTTAGAGTTTTAGAGAATTAGATCATAAAACTTGCATTACATTCCACATATAAACCAAGTGGTTACATAAAGATAGTATTCTTCATTCCCATCAAAGGAAACATATTTAAAATAAAACATGGATTATTTCTTGACACATCCTTGACTCTATCATCTTATCATGTACCTTTCCCTTGACCTGTGAAAACATTTCAAAAACTTGGGATAAGCATAAAAACTCAGTATGGGTTATAAAAAAAACATGGAAAGGAAACATGAGTTCATATATACATAAGAATGAAATCATACTTTACCCATAAAACATAGGCACTTTAACATACCTCATAAAATCATGAATAAATCATAGAAATCATAAGACATAAAGGTAACTTGAGGCATTCATAATATTCTTACGTAGGGAGTAACCCTCTTGGTTACGTTTGGAATACCCATCACAGTATATTCCCTAAAATCTCTTCGGAGAAACCTTAACGTTTCACTCCTTCGCGTTACCCAATGCATTGGAGAGCTATAACGGGCTCACCCGCCCTTAGTTTATCACGGAACCACCCGTCTTCATAATAATGCCCAAGAACCATAACATAATCATATCACATAAAACGTGCATAAAGGAAACATAAAATTTCCACATTCCAATCACGAGATATCAATACAACACATTGATATAAAAACATTATGAAAACCATTTTTAATACCAAAATAAAAGAAAAGTAAAACGTGGTATTTATTTTTCTTTTAAAAAGAAGGTATGGCTTGTAGAGGAAGCCGAAACTCAAATAATGGTCACGACGGCGGAGAAGTCGTTGTCGCTGCATACGTACGACAAAAACATTCCCTTTTGTCGTTTAGTAAACGCTTCGTATAAAAAAGATTCCTTTTGAATAAACGTAAAAGTCAAAGGGGTTTATATACCGTATAAAAGAAAGTTGTGTATAAAATAAAATATGCCTCAACGAAAGGAGATTGAGACGAAGTCCCATACCTCGTATCCGACTTGACCCGACCGTTCTTTAATCTCCTGAATAATAAACTTGAGTTAATCTCTACTTGATTATGAATCTTTTTCAAGTTCATTATTCCTTTTATACCATGTTATGAACATCATGTAATCAGTTAAGTTAATAATGTTCATTTTGTCGGTATTTGGTTCTTAAGTCAAAAATAGACTTCTTACACTTACATGTTGTTAATTTGGTCAAAGGTTCATTATATCCAGAATGGTATTCATGATGTAGATATCATATATGTCATATATATCCAGTACTTACATGCATTTATAATATTACATAATCATTTAGAGGTAAGAAATGAAATGCACCGTTCATGGAGACGGTAAGCCGTACGTACGCATGAACGCTACTTTCATTTCTATTTCATATCTTCTGGAATGGAATCATAATGATATAAGAGTATATTATAATTCCAGTATAATAACATATATAATATCATTAACTTTATCCCTTACACATCCCACATATGGTATTAACGAATCAAATCACTTTCAGGGGGCGGTAGTCCGCACTTCCTAAAATGAAGATATCGTGTTTACCCATAATGGAAACCATAAAGTTATGCCAAAAATGAAAAAAATAGAAGCTTAAGGAAAACATAAACATATTATATATCATATATAAAAATAGTGACATCATAATAGCCACATTTGAAGGTGTTAAATGAGTGTTGAACAATCATCGTTTCGGGAGGCAGAATTTCGCCATCCACGGAAACCGTATGTTCTTTAACCATTTGATGTAGTTGTGTGAGAGTGTAGTTCAAATAAATATTATAACAACATCCTTGTATATTTAAGATACTGGTGTTGTTACAAAATAAGTAAATAAAAAGAGTTTAGGGGGTTGGAGAAGCAAAATAAAACAAATGAACATGAGAGAATGAATTACCTTTAAAAGTGTAACTCCTTTTGATTTGAGCCTAAAGGATTCCTTTGAAAGGATTCTGCCCAAAGGGAATCCTCTAGGATGAGGAGAGGGATGTGGAGAGAGTAAATGGGCAGGGTTTGGCCGAGCCAAAGGCTTGAGAAGTGTGTGAAATGAGGTAGATGTGGGGGCCTTTTATAAGAGGAGAGGAGGGGCACTTTTGGAAAGTAAAGAAATATTACTTTATTTGAAAATGTGTTTCGGTTTCAAAAGGTCCCACATTGATATAATTCGTGGATAAGGTTATATGGGTTCGAAATCCACTCATCCAATTGGTTTTGGACATGTTTAGTTCATAGGGTTTACATTGTCTTTCCATTTTATTTAAATCATCAAATAATGATGTCATCGCTGCATCATTATTATGTCATAAATAATTTAATTTATTTAATGTCTAAAAACTATAAAAAAATTACTATGATGTAGGAAATCGTTTTAGCTTTCCAATGAATATTTATAATCAAAAATATGACTTGTATAACCCTACTTAAAAATTGTTTTAGTAAAACATATCATGTTTGTGTCAATTTTACTTTTCCATTAAATAAAAATATATTATTGTCATTTTCCAACTAAAGTGGCTCCATGGGGTCCCCAAGTTGGCCCATGGCTTGTCTTGGTCGGCCATGACTCACCCAATAGGTGTAGGACAAGTTTCATGGTGTTTTCACATTCCTATAATATCATTTTTACCTTAAACTACACTAATTACCACTAATCGCGATTAAGAACTTAATATGTTACTATTCACCAAAAAATTATTATAATCTCATTGAACCAAATTTTACTTCTTAATGACAACCATGTGTGTCCGATTTTCAAAATTCAATACAAATTAGTGGTAAACTTTCATTTAACTGAAAAATCAGTTTGCTTGATTACCACTTAGTGGTTTCACTATTCATCAAAAATTGGAGTTTTTTAGAAAATTACCAAAAACTCACCCTAAGCTATATTTGATATTCCAAATTCAAAAATGAAGTCTATTTTACAAAATTCAAAACATATAGGTCAGATTAATTAATTTAATAATTAATTCCCGCTGCCAGAGTAAAAAGCGTGTTTTTACAAAACAATAAGTATCAAAAGATTGGCACCAGTTTAAGTCTAATTTCAAAGTGAAATTGATTCCAATGACCTCCATTTGATAAAATGGTAAAAATATATTCTAATTTCACTTCAAAACCAATTCAAAACATAATATAATCATATAAATAAATTAGGTTAAAAAGTAGTTTTGATGTAAAATGCAGTATTTTTCACTATTCATAAAAAAATGAACATTGTCAGAAAAATACCAAAAATTCACACAAGGTAAATTTTGATGTCCCAATCATAAAGAATAAGTTTATTTTGACAAACATAGTTTATAAAATTGTCAAAATATAGATTCAAAAATGGTTTGCCATCAAAAGGCAGTAAAACAATCTTTTAAGAATATTAGTGTATTCCATGCATAAGATTGTATTTATTTTCATTTTAAGCCTCTATAACACTATCTTAATCATTAATAGAAATAGGTAAAAATATCTATTATTCATTACTTACTTGGGATGTTACATCCTTCCCCCCTTTAGAAAATTGTGTCCCCGCAATTTATTTACATATCGAATAAATGGGGGTACTTATCCCTCATTGCATTTTCAGATTCCCATGTTGCCTCTTCAATCATGTGGTTTTTCCACAAAACCTTTACCTGGTGAATCACCTTATTCCATAACACTTGCTCTCTATGGTCAAGAATCTGGACCGGTTGTTCCTCGTAAGATAGGTTCTCTTCCAGCTGAACTACCCCTGGACTCAAAACATGAGATGGATCTGGCATATACTTTCTCAACATCGAAACGTGAAAAACATTGTGTACCTGAGATAAACGTGGATGTAAAGCCACTCGGTATGCAACTGATCCAACTCTCTCCAGAATTTCGTATGGTCCAATGAACCTTGGACTCAACTTTCCTTTCTTACCAAATCTCATCACACTTTTCCAAGGAGAAACCTTGAGAAAAACATGATCACCTACCTCGAAAGATAGATCCTTCCTCCGGTTATCCGCATAACTCTTCTGCCTGCTCTGAGCTGTTCTCATGTGTTTCTGAATCAGCTGAACTTTTTCTGCCATCTCTTCTACCAATTCTAGTCCCATCAACTTCCTTTCACCCACTTCATCCCAGAAAGCTAGAGTTCGACACCGCTTCCCATATAATGCCTGAAATGGTACCATCTGTATACTGGAATGAAAACTGTTATTATATGAAAACTCAACCAAAGAAAGATGTTGGTCCCAACTTCCCTGATAATCCATAGAACAAGCTCGTAGCATATCCTCCAATGTCTGAATTGTTCGTTCTGACTGCCCATCTGATTGAGGATGAAAAGCTGTACTAAAATTTAATTCAGTACCCAACGACTTCTGAAGGCCTTTCCAAAAGTTAGAAGTAAACCTGGGATCACGATCCGATACAATGGAGAGAGAATCTCCATGTAACCTGACTATCTCTTTAAGATACAAACGGGAAAGTTGATCAAGAGAGAAAGTATCTCGTATAGCAAGGAAATGAGAAGATTTGGTCAAGCGATCAACAATAACCCAGATTGCATTATTACCTCGAGATGTCTTCGGTAATCCAACAACAAAGTCCATGGATATATTCTCCCATTTCCACTCTGGCACTGGTAAAGGCTGAAGCATCCCTTTCAGTAACTGCCGCTCTGCTTTAACCTGCTGACAATTCAAACACTTCACAGTAAAATCAGCAATATCTCTTTTCATTCCATCCCACCAGTAATACTCCCGCAGATCTCTATACATCTTAGTACTGCCCGGATGAACTGAAAACGGAGAACTATGAGCTTCACATAACAACTCTCTCTTCAACTGTGAATCACAAGGCACACACAATCTCTTCCCAAATCTCAAAACACAATCATTATCAATGTTGAATTCAGGAAACTTACCTTTCTGAACCAGCTCTACCTTTTTCTGCAACTCACTGTCTTGCTTCTGTGCTTGATTGATTCTATCTGATAGAGATGATCTCACTGATACCTGAAACAAAACAGAAGGACTCCCTGCACCAACAACTTCTATGCCAAAGTTCATCAAATACTTAACCAAAGGATCACGTTCTAAACACAACATTGTTAATGAAGCATTACTTTTTCGACTCAAAGCATTAGCCACTTTATTTGCTTTTCCCGGATGGTAATGAATTGTACAATCATAATCCTTGATTAATTCTAGACATCTCCTTTGTCTCATGTTTAACTCTTTCTGAGTGAATATATACTTTAAACTTTTGTGATCGGTATATATTTCACACTTTACTCCATACAAATGATGCCTCCAAATTTTTAAAGAAAAAACAACAGCAGCTAATTCCAAATCATGTGTAGGGTAATTTACCTCATGAGTTTTCAACTGTCGTGAAGCATAAGCAATTACCTGATCATTCTGCATTAGGACGCAACCAAGTCCTTTCAATGAAGCATCACTGTATATAACAAACTCACCATTCTTGGAAGGTAGTGCCAAAACTGGAGCATTCACCAATCTTCTTTTCAATTCCTGAAAACAATCATCACATTCTTTTGTCCAGATAAACTTAACACCCTTCCGAGTTAGCTTAGTCATTGGACTAGATAACTGTGAAAAATTTCTAACAAACCTTCAGTAATAGCCCGCCAAACCAAGGAAGCTACGAATCTCGGTTACATTTGTGGGTCTTGGCCATTCTTCCACAACTTTTGTTTTTGCGGGATCAACAGTTATTCCATATTTAGAAACAATGTGACCAAGGAAAGAAATTTGTTGCAACCAAAACTCACACTTGCTGAATTTCCCATACAGTTTCTTTTCTTTTAAGGTTTGCAAGATAACCCTTAAATGTTTTTCATGCTCTTCTTTACTTTTAGAAAACACCAAAATATCATCAATGAAAACCACCACAAACTTATCCAAGAACACATGGAAAATTCTATTCATTAAGTCCATGAATACAGCAGGTGCATTGGTTAGCCCAAAAGTCATTACTACAAATTCATAATGGCCATATCTCGTACGGAACGCGGTCTTCGGAATATCTGCCTCTTTTACCTTCAGCTGATGGTACCCCGATCTCAAGTCAATCTTTGAAAAAAACTGAGCTCCCTGGAGCTGATCAAAAAAATCATCGATATGAGGCAAAGGATATTTGTTCTTAACAGTGATATTATTCAAGGCTCTATAATCAATGCAAAGTCTCATAGAACCATCTTTCTTTTTAACAAATAAAACAGGAGCACCCCATGGTGATGTGCTAGGTCTAATGAAACCTTTCTCTAATAAATCTTGCAATTGCTCCTTCAACTCTAAAAGTTCAATTTGTGCCATTCGATAAGGGGGTTTTGAAATTGGCTTAGCATTAGGAACTAAGTCAGCAGTAAACTCAACTTCCCGATCTGGTATTATTCCAGGAAACTCATCAGGAAAAACATCAGGATACTCATTTACCACTGGCACATCATTAATCTGAACAGTTCCTTTATTTTCAACGACGTGTGCAAGGTAACATTCATTTCCATCTTTTAAAAGTTTCTCGGCCTCTTGATATGTTATCAAAAGTAAGGGTTCATTCTTGTAAACATACTGAAAGTCTTTCTGAAAAGAAACTTCTTTAGCTCTATAGTCAATCTTAGCATGGTAAATAGAGAGCCAATCCATACCCAGGATAACATCAAACTCTACTAGAGGTAGAACAATAAGGTTTGCAAGTAGGTTCTTTCCACGGATAAGGATAGGAAGATTCTTATAAATTCTTTTTGCCTCGACACTTCCCCCATGTGTTTTTACCAATAGTTCAGGAGTCATTTCTTGAGATGGTATTCCCATTTTACTAGAAAAGGTTTCAGAGATGAAAGAATGTGTAGACCCCGAATCAAACAACACACTGGCATAATCTGAAAAAACAAACAAAGTACCTGATACCACTTCATTTGATGGCCCGACATCTGCTGAAGTAGTTGCAAAGGATTTCACCACCCCTTTCTGCTTGTATTCTAACTGCTTCCCATCACTCAAGCTCCTTGTCGGACACTCGTTTGCATAGTGACCCATCTCATTGCACTTATAACATTTCACTAACTGTAAATAAAATTTGTTCTTACCTTCACCTTGATCCTTTTCAGTGCAATCACGAGCCTTATGTCCCATCTTACCACATCGGTAGCACTTCCCAGAATTCAGAAGACATTCCCCAGCATGCCTTTTGCCACATTTATCACAAACTGGAAACTTAGTTCTCTTACCATCAGACTTTTTTGAAGAATTCTTACCTTTCTCCTGCCACCTCGGTCTCTTCTTCTGCTGGTTGTTATAGAAAACTTGGTCATCGGCAAACTCCATTTCCACCTTCTCATCACATCGAACAAGCTTTTCATAACTTTTAAACTCACGAGAAGCTAATGCCCTTTGATACTTTGGCTTTAATCCTGAGTAAAAACGATTGATTTTACTATCAAGGTCCCAGATAAAATTTGGAGCATACCTTGCCAATCGAGTGAACCTTTTTTCATAAGCAGCCACTGAGTCTTCCTCTTGCCTCAATTCCAAGAATTGCTTTTCCATCCTAAGTTGAACAGCCTTAGGAAAATACTTCTCAAGAAACATACCTTTGAATTCATCCCAGTCAAGAGCATCAATCTCATCGGCGTCCCTGATATTTTTAACCATAGACCACCACTGATCTGCTTCACCCTCCAAACGGTAAATAGCAAGACTAACCTTTTGATTGTCTGAACACCCCATGACATCAAAAATCTTCTCCAGTGCTTTAATCCACCCTTCAGCTAGAACAGGGTCAGATGATCCTCTGAATGATGGTGGATGTTGCCTCATGAAATGTTCCACCACTGACATGTTCCTCTGCGGTTGATCTGGCTGATCTCGTGCATGGATACCACCGCCATTTATCGCTTGAGTCAACTGCGCCATCACTGCAACAAACTATTCAGTTCCAATTCTGACCATTTCTGGATGCTGATTCGGAAGGTTATTTCCTTCTGTATGCCTTCCTTGCACTGCTTCCCTGTTTCCTCTGCGGAAAACCATTCTGAACAAACATGTATTAGATGAAGCAACATGGTAATCTTTAAATGCTATATCATTTCAAAAAAATATTTTTGGATAATCATTTAATAGAATTCTAACTCCTAAAGTTATCTAAACCGACCTCTGATACCAACTATAAGGCCCCAGCCTTAAACCTTACTTAATCTTGAGTTATTACAAGATTACACATTAAGGATCTTTTCGGGTTTAGAGTTTTAGAGAATTAGATCATAAAACTTGCATTATATTCCACATATAAACCAAGTGGTTACATAAAGATAGTATTCTTCATTCCCATCAAAGGAAACATATTTAAAATAAAACATGGATTATTTCTTGACACATCCTTGACTCTATCATCTTATCATGTACCTTTCCCTTGACCTGTGAAAACATTTCAAAAACTTGGGATGAGCATAAAAACTCAGTATGTGTTATAAAAAAAACATGGAAAGGAAACATGAGTTCATATATACATAAGAATGAAATCATACTTTACCCATAAAACATAGGCACTTTAACATACCTCATAAAATCATGAATAAATCATAGAAATCATAAGACATAAAGGTAACTTGAGGCATTCATAACATTCTTACGTAGGGAGTAACCCTCTTGGTTACGTTTGGAATACCCATCACAGTATATTCCCTAAAATCTCTTCGGAGAAACCTTAACATTTCACTCCTTCACGTTACCCAATGAATTGGAGAGCTATAACGGGCTCACCCGCCCTTAGTTTATCACAGAACCACCCGTCTTCATAATAATGCCCAAGAACCATAACATAATCATATCACATAAAACGTGCATAAAGGAAACATAAAATTTCCACATTCCAATCACGAGATATCAATACAACACATTGATTTAAAAACATTATGAAAACCATTTTTAATACCAAAATAAAAGAAAAGTAAAACGTGGTATTTATTTTTCTTTTAAAAAGAA
Source organism: Viscum album (assembly GCA_963277665.1). Classification (NCBI taxonomy): domain Eukaryota; kingdom Viridiplantae; phylum Streptophyta; class Magnoliopsida; order Santalales; family Viscaceae; genus Viscum; species Viscum album. The sequence goes on from OY728155.1 coordinate 18,931,277, forward strand.
GGTATGGCTTGTAGAGGAAGTCGAAACTCAAATAACGGTCACGACGGCGGAGAAGTCGTTGTCGTCGCATACGTACTACAAAAGCATTCCCTTTTGTCATTTAGTAAACGCTTCGTATAAAAAAGATTCATTTTGAATAAACGTAAAAGTCAAAGGGGTTTATACACCGTATAAAAGAAAGTTGTGTATAAAATAAAATATGCCTCAACGAAAGGAGATTGAGACGAAGTCCCATACCTCGTATCCGACTTGACCCGACCGTTCATTAATCTCCTGAATAATAAACTTGAGTTAATCTCTACTTGATTATGAATCTTTTTCAAGTTCATTATTCCTTTTATACCATGTTATGAACATCATGTAATCAGTTAAGTTAATAATGTTCATTTTGTCGGTATTTGGTTCTTAAGTCAAAAATAGACTTCTTACACTTACATGTTGTTAATTTGGTCAAAGGTTCATTATATCCAGAATGGTATTCATGATGTAGATATCATATATGTCATATATATCCAGTACTTGCATGCATTTATAATATTACATAATCATTTAGAGGTAAGAAATGAAATGCACTGTTCATGGAGACGGTAAGCCGTACGTACGCATGAACGCTACTTTCATTTCTATTTCATATCTTCTGGAATGGAATCATAATGATATAAGAGTATATTATAATTCCAGAATAATAACATATATAATATCATTAACTTTATCCCTTACACATCCCACATATGGTATTAACGAATCAAATCACTTTCAGGGGGCGGTAGTCCGCACTTCCTAAAATGAAGATATCGTGTTTACCCATAATGGAAACCATAAAGGTATGCCAAAAATGAAAAAAACCGACGCTTAAGGAAAACATAAACATATTATATATCATATATAAAAATAGTGACATCATAATGGCCACCTTTGAAGGTGTTAAATGAGTGTTGAACAATCATCGTTTCGGGAGGCAGAATTTCGCCATCCACGGAAACCGTATGTTCTTTAACCATTTGATGTAGTTGTGTGAGAGTGTAGCTCAAATAAATATTATAACAACATCCTTGTATATTGAAGATACTGGTGTTGTTACAAAATAAGTATATAAAAAGAGTTTAGGGGGTTGGAGAAGCAAAATAAAACAAATGAACATGAGAGAATGAATTACCTTTAAAAGTGTAACTCCTTTTGATTTGAGCCTAAAGGCTTCCTTTGAAAGGATTCTGCCCAAAGGGAATCCTCTAGGATGAGGAGAGGGATGTGGAGAGAGTAAATGGGCAGGGTTTGGCTGAGCCAAAGGCTTTAGAAGTGTGTGAAATGAGGTAGAGGTGGGGGCCTTTTATAAGAGGAGAGGAGGGGCACTTTTGGAAAGTAAAGAAATATTACTTTATTTGAAAATGTGTTTCGGTTTCAAAAGGTCCCACATTGATATAATTCGTGGATAAGGTTATAAGGGTTCGAATTCCACTCATTCAATTGGTTTTGGCCATGTGTAGTTCATAGATTTTACATTGTCTTTCCATTTTATTTAAATCATCAAATAATGATATCATCGCTGCATCATTATTATGTCATAAATAATTTAATTTATTTAATGTATAAAAATTATAAAACAATTACTATGATGTAGGAAATCTTTTTAGCTTTCCAATTACTATTTATAATCAAAAATATGACTTGTATAACCATACTTAAAAATTGTTTTAGTAAAACATATCATGTTTGTGTCAATTTTACTTTTCCATTAAATAAAAATATATTATTGTCATTTTCCAACTAAAGTGGCTCCATGGGGTCCCCAAGTTGGCCCATGGCTTGTCTTGGTCGGCCATGACTCACCCAATAGGTGTAGGACAAGTGTCATGGTGTTTTCACATTCCTATAATATCATTTTTACCTTAAACTACACTAATTACCACTAATCGCGATTAAGAACTTAATAAGTTACTATTCACCAAAAAATTATTATAATCTCATTGAACCACATTTTACTTATTAATGAAAACCATGTATGTCGGATTTTCAAAATTCAATACACATTAGTGGTAAACTTTCATTTTACTGAAAAATCAGTTTGCTTGATTACCACTTAGTGGTTTCACTATTCATCAAAAATTGGAGTTTTTCAGAAAATTACCAAAAATTTACCCTAAGCTATATTTGATATTCCGAATTCAAAAATGAAGTCTATTTTACAAAATTCAAAACATATAGGTCACATTAATTAATTTAATAATTAATTCCCGTTGCCAGAGAAAAAAGCGTGTTTTTACAAAACAATAAGTTTCAAAAGATTGACACCAGTTTAAGTCTAATTTCAAAGTGAAATTGATTCCAATGACCTCCATTTGATAAAATGGTAAAAATATATTATAATTTCACTTCAAAACCAATTCAAAACATAATCTAATCATATAAATAAATTAGGTTAAAAAGTAGTTTTGATGTAAAATGCAGTATTTTTCACTATTCATAAAAAATGAACATTGTCAGAAAAATACCAAAAATTCACACAAGGTAAATTTTGATGTCCCAATCATAAAGAATAAGTTTATTTTGACAAACATAGTTTATAAAATTGTCAAAATATAGATTCAAAAATGGTTTTCCATCAAAAGGCAGTAAAACAATCTTTTAAGAATATTAGTGTATTCCATGCATAAGATTGTATTTATTTTCATTTTAAGCCTCTATAACACTATCATAATCATTAATAGAAATAGGTAAAAATATCTATTATTCATTACTTACTTGGGATGTTACATCTTTATTAGGATCCAGAGGCTTTGACATATCCACAATCATCCTCTATGGCTTCCTTCTCTAGAGATTAGTTGGATAAACCTTCATACCACATCTATCACATGGGACCTTCATCCGACAGAACTCGAAATAATTTCCAACTAGTATACATTCATTACAGAATAGGGGATTTCATTAATACTCAACAAAAATTTGGATATTATCAATGGGAGTGTAAAGGGACACCATATCAATCATGGTTGAGCTAAGATCGATCTCCTCAAACATTGTAGAAAAGTGTCCAAACAGAAAAAATTCCTTTTTCTTGTCGAGATGTATAGGATTCCCAATTTCCATATCAAAATCATGCAAAATCTATGGATTCTAGAGGACCCGGTTAAGCCCATGTAGAAAACCCATACCTGAAAAAAATAATTCCTTGCATGCGAAGAATTGAAATCTAGAGACCATTCATATGGATGAAGTCATCTAGGTTTCAGGGACAGAGACTCGATGCCCCACACATGAATATTTGAAGCATCCAAAGGAAAGATGAAATGAAAGAAACCATGACCAAGAGAGAAGAATCTCCAATTAGAGAAACCCTATGTCTATCAGACCAAATCATTAAACCTCAAGGATATATCACCCTTCGGTAAAAGAAGATGTGCAATCAAATAATTTTTTCCATAATTGATATTATCTTGGAAAACACCTCAACATTAGCTTCAACATGGGGTGATAACCCCATTTGAAGGATCCTTCCAAAAAAAGAGTCAATGAATGATTCAAATGAGCACATTTGAGCAGGTGCCTCCTTCACATTCAAGTGGCCATTTTGGGTGATCACATTCAATCATTCAATCAGGACCTTCAATAAATCATTTATTTTCATCATCCGTGGGTGGAAGCATATGACACAGACTTCTTCATAAAAAACTGCAGATCCGGTCTAGAAGAGTCATCCTCGCACACACCTCCATCATCTCGAATAACACCATCAATCTGAGCATCACGATCCAAAGCAGTAGAGGCTGAAATCGTGGATCTGAAATCATTGTGAACATAAACTTCAACCCTCAGAAGAAGATCTGGCCTTCCTTTATCCAGATGAGCAACATCAATCTAGACATCCACATACAAGATCAACTTTTTCACCTCTTCATCACTCCAAATGACCGTTAAAACCACCAGATGTGCACTATTACTGAGATGTAGCATGCCATAATTCCAAACTGATCCACGTTCGGTTTCCATAGAAACATTTCCCAAATAATGCAGAATAGGCATAACAAACCCTAAGGAAGAACCAAATCGCCATGGAGACGGAGTGGTCACACCCACATCATTAAAAATCTTATTGTCTATTACGGATCAGTTAGAATATGCCTCTTTACTAATTAAAAATCATATATGAATGTCATGGTGTTGTGGATATGAGACTTTAAACTACTAGACACTGGTATGTTCTCCACGAAATATGCTAAATGTAGTGCCATGGATAGGAAACAATACCTTTCTAGGCCAAAAGAACGATCTCTTTAATATCCAGAGCACATATGTCATTTTTATTAGATTATATCATAAGTAGATACCAAGATATAAAGTTACCAAAAAACTTATATGACCATTGGATTTTACCCATCGATGGTTTCTATGAGACATGTATTTTTATTTTAACTCCTCCCTTTTGTGAAATTATAAAGTGATTCCATTTCAATATTTTATAATCATTTAATTTTTTTTCTGGTTATCTCACATAATTAAATTTTTTAAAATGGTTTGATAAATTGTTGATTCAGTAATGCATTTTGAAAGAGGTGTTCAACTACAATTATACAATGACAGTGGCACAGGTCAGCCAATTTTTATCTAGGTGATTATTCTCATTTAAAAGAAAAAAAATTAGTTTTTATAAATGATCAATGATACATATAATTGATCTTAAGTAAATGTAATGAACGCCTATTTTTATTTATATAATCAATACTAGAATGAAATGGATGTTTTATTTGATGTTCACATCTGGGGTGTGGTATCAATTTGGCATGCCTACCAAATTTAGAACACACCTATCTATCATTTTAGTTCATGGGTTTTATCTAGATTTTGGATGATATTTAGAGTATGAATTATTCTGAGATTAGTTATATTTTAGTGTATTTGACATTGGTTCCTATTACATAATTTTATAGGACTCATAACTATATTTCATACTTATATTTTAAGAGTACATAATGTATCAGTTTTTGTATTTAAATGAATAATATATCCAATTTTTTAATACACTTCTTGTTTTATATTTAATGAAAGGAAATAACATATATTTGAAAGAGGAATGAATATCAGTGGAAGTGAATATAAAAGTGGCATAAAATAAGATTTGTTATACTGAAGTAGAGCTTGAAATTTTGGAGAAGAATGATTACACAGTGTGTAATTAAATTACATTCCATGACTGCATGAATGGTGAAGGGCTAGACAATACATGTCATGACCAAAGTACAAGCTGTAAAAGATAGTTACACGTCATGTAACCTCATTACACGATGTGAAATGTTTTGATATATGTTTTTGGAGAAGATTACATCGAGATTCATTGGGTCTAAAGATTTAAGGATTTCACAACTGGAGTCTTAATTTCACATCATGAAGTGACTCAAAAAATAAAATCCATGTACGAGATTTGCGTGAATTTTGAAATCTAGGATGAAAACTCAGATCTGGATGACATGACGTGCAATCTAATTACACCCCATGAAAAGCCTCATGCATGTCCAATCCATACCATATAAAATAATTAATTAAAAATTATGCAGTTATCAGAATTCAGTCTAAGTGAGTAAAACGGTCGTGCAAAATGCTCTCCTCCCCAGGTTCTCATTTTCTTATGGTCCTGTTCTTCGGTTTTCATAGGATGGGTAACATGAAGCCTTATTTAAAAATAGGGAAGAGATAATCCCAATGATCATGAAAGAAATATAATCCCTAGATCTCAAATTAAGAAAATTCATTCCATCCACTCAAGAAATGGTGATGCTCAAAGTAAAAAAGAAATTTAATCCCAATCCCAAACCCCACTCACAATGGTCATCCTAGAATAATCCTGAATGAGTTACAATTGAAGAAAGAATAAAAAATGCTAACATGAATTTCATTCAAATATAAAATACCTTATACATTCAATTCCTCTTAATCACACACTCCTTGGAACGAAAAAATCACCCACTCATGCTAACCACGAGTGAGTGGAGAAAAATAAATAAATAAAAATCCTAAAGAATGTGGAAAAACTAGGTTTACATTCATATGATGGTTTCTCCTTATTGAAGTATCATCCATAAATCATTCCATAGGTGTGTCTAAGGGTCTCTATTTATAGGCTATAGATGGAACCTACCTAAGTATTTTCATGGTGTGTAATTACATTACACGTCTTGTAATCCAGATCTGAGTTTTCCACCTAGATTTCAAAATTCATGTGAAACTAAAATGTGGATTTGAATCATTGAATCACTTATTGATGTGAAATTAGGACTCACGTCATGTAATCCTTAAATCTTCAGATCCTAGGAATTTGGGTGTAGTCTTCTCTAAAAAAAATCTCAAAAAATTTCATGTCATGTAACTATCATTCATTTCATATACTTCGGTCAAAAAATGACTTATTTGGACCTTTATTTGTTAATGAAGTCACGATGTGTAATTAAATTATAGGTCGTGTAATCATTCTACCCTAGAATTTCAAGCTCACCTTCGGCCTGAAAACCCCAATTTTATGGCTCTTTTAGCTCCATCTTCCACCTATTTTCATTCCTCTTCCAAATATCTGTTGTTTCTTACAATAAAATTATAAAACAATTCAAATGTTCCAAAAATGGAAAGAATATTCATTAAAATAAATTAACAGCACATTAAAAACTCTTAAAATATAAGCATGAAATAGAAATATCAAAGACCACATATTTTTTCTTTATAGAATGTCCAGTGTGTGGCCCTTTAATTGATTTACTTTGACCAGTTATTCCTTTATTTCTTTCATTAAATAATAGATGGTGCATTATATTTCTTTTGGATAAAAAAATCAGATTCATAGGTCGTTATAGATTTTTTTATAGGGGAGGGAGACTAGGGTGAGAGGATGGATTGGTTTTTTATATTTATTTACTACTTTTTTATATAGTTTGTTTGTATATACTTTATTTATAATGGACAACTAATATAGGATGAATCACACTAGTTTTTCATTATAATTATTAAAATGAATTTATTTTGATATAATGGTGAAATTATTACAATTACTTATATTTGATTACAAGGAGATTTTTACAAGTCTATGGGGATCTGGAATTCCCCACTGGTTGGTCGCTGGATGGTTTAGGCATCTGATGGACATATGAAATTGTATGGTTCACGAAAACTAGTGTCAATGACTGGGTTCTGCACTAGGTGACAAGGTTTTGTGATTATCCCTTATGTTATCTGGGGGTTCATGGTAGGATAGAGTCAGAATGGTTCAATATGACTCAAGAGGTTGGCTAAGAATGGATTCTATATGAAAACTTATCATGATGATGCTTGAGTCACCATGGTTGGTTGGGACATTACAATTTAGTTTGGTATTTCATTTTATTACTATTTATGTTTTATTGAAAATGTTTTATAATGGGTGATTCTCCTTGCAAATTGGGTTGGAATTCTGGATGGGGATAGTAATAGGATCATTTTCATGAGGTTAGTTTTAAGGGATTAAGAAATAAGGAAATACCCAATTTATTAATAACATATGTTATAAGAATTTTTTCATGGATGGGTTTTCGTCCCTAAAACCATGTTCATCAGTTATCCATGGTTCCACATACAATTTTTTTATATTTAGATAAACATTATTTTTAGTAGTTAGATGCATCACCTACTGTTTTAATAATTATTAAACTTTTTTTTTATTTCTTTCAATTTTCTAAATTATTCGAATGTTGAATACTTAATCATTATCATAACATAATATTTTATACATAAAATATATTTATATTTCTTTTCTTAAGGGTAATAACATGTCATAAAAGTGTATTGAAGTGTTACCTCGCTAAATAAGTCATTTGGGGCCTTAAAATATCACTTATACTTGTTTTTACTCTTCCCACATAGCCATTTTACTATACACCATGTATTGAAATCAAAATCAATGAACCAAAATAAAAATCCATGTATCCATTTGTTGACCCAGATATCCAATTTTCTAGAATTAGTTACCCTCTCTATTTTGATCATAACATCGTTTAAAATTCTAAAAATTTAGTGATTATTTTTTAAAAAATTATAGAAAAATATCAGCATTACATTACAATAAATCAACTTATGAATCAATATTTCTGTTGTTTGAAATGAGGATTGAAGTTACTGTTTGTTTTTTTTTTGTCTGATTTCATATGTTTTTAGAGCTATATTAGTACATTTTTTTAAATCATAACTTGAGTTATAAATATCTTATTATGGTTATTCATGCTTATTAGGAAAGATAGTGTAATTTTCTAAATATAAACCAAAATTAACAAAACATTTTTCTTTCCTGAACACATTTTTTTATAGGTCTCAAATTTGAAAAGTCATTCATTTTTTAAATTTTATGAATTTGGATACATGAATAACTTACTTGATGAACTTACCTACATGAATCACTTATGTCAATTTCACTTATGCGAATCACAAAAATTTATTTTTCTTACATGATTCACCTACATGTTCAATTTACTTATGTAGATAATGAAAACTATTGGAAATACACCTTACATAAATTTTCAATACTGTTATGTGAAATTATATAGGTTTTTCAAAAAGAAGTAAAATTTTCATTATTTTACGTTAAACATCATATTTTGATTTACTTCATGTTAATTTCACATATTTAAATTTTTCTTATGATTTTATAAATCATATTAATTATATATAATCTATTTTAACTATTTTACATAGTTTTAAAATTATTTTTGTAATGATTGAAGTGTGTTATATTTTCATGCATGAAACTTATAGCATCGTCTCATAAAACAATAATAATAATTTTATATTTTTTTGATTTTATTATTTCTAAATTAATATTATTTTATATTCAACTCATTCAAACTTTTTTTAATAAATTCCATGATGTTTTATTAATTTTTAATGTTCTCCTAATGTTTACTATTTTTTTGTTATGGAATTTGTTTGAATAATTTTATTTCGAATTAAAAATTCATATTTTCATGGAAATCACGAATTGATTATTATTAATTTAGTTTGAATAGTTAAATTAATTTTTTTTCAATAAATTAGACTTATTCATACATTTTTTAGAAAATTAATTGGAATACAATGACTTTTATAGAAACTATATTCATCTCTACAAGAGTACATGATTAATCTATTTTTATTACTCTAAATTATTCTAAATATTTTTTTAGTAGTTAATCTAAATATATTTATATTTAATGGACTCAATAATTGAAAAAATATATAAAATATTTGAAAATGATAACAAATTACCTCATCTATTTATACTCAAGAAACAATAAAGTTATCCTATACACATTTTAACATTATTTCTAAATAACTCTCATGGAAAAAGTATTTTCTCTTAAATTCTATATCACCATGAAGAGTTAAATTATACCATTTTTGGAACACTCAATGTAAATATTATACATCATTCTTAAGGGTCTACATCAACATTTTCATCACCAATTATTTTTTTTGCTTCTATCAAGATGTAATGTTTGTTCAATCTATTTTTTCATGTGTAGAGGTCTATACATAATATTTTCCAACATAGGTTATACTACCCCAAAAAGTATTACTTGGTTATTCTCACCTGACCGAAAAGTAGAACACTTATGAATAAGATTCCCCATGAAGACAATCCTAGTTTTTTATAATCCTACAAAACATTGTGTTTGTTATTAGGTGTGTGGATACTCCTCATAAATTCATGGGTTATGACTCATCTATTGTAAAATATAGTTTTAGATTTATCCCATGTAAAAGTTTCTCTATATCTATTATACTGGGTCCCATACTCTATCATTTGGGTTGTGAAGAGTGGACTATATTTTTTATACTAAACTACAATAAAAATATCTATGATCTATTTCCTTTTATCATCCACTTCATTATCCTGGTTTATTTTTAAAACACTGATAATATTATCAAAGGTATATTCATGACCCCCCCCCCCATACAATAAAGAACATCTTCCATAAATGTCTTTGATCTAGAACATGGTAACGAAGTTAATCCTGTTTATAGATTAAATACATCTGGCATTTTATCTTCGATACCAATAATTGGTATCTAAGGGATAAAATTTTAGGAATCATTCATTATTATCTAGTATTTATTATACCATAAATTGGTATTAAAGATATTCCTTAAAAGACTTATTCTAACATATTTTATAACTTTTTATTTGAGGTATATTGCATCCTAAACGTTAATAAGACTATGGAAAGATATATTTACATGATGTCAATATAGGATATTGAATTATTGAATCCATTGATACCACCATGTTTGAATGGAAGTTCTTATAGTTATTGGAATGAGTGAATATGGGTATTTTTAATAATACAGGTATTTAAAAATGGAGTATCATGTCCACACATTATAAAATACATAATGATGAACCTGAATCATTAACAAGAAATGATGATGAAAATTTTGTCTTCAATTAAAATGTTTTGAATTATCATTATGGATTTATTAGTGAGAGTGTATATATTCATTTTTATTAATGTCTAAACGCCGCTAAAATTTGGAGGACTCTAGACATTATTCATCCAAGAATTAAAAAATTGAAAAGAATTAATCTTTGAATCCATAGGGATGAATTTCAGGGTTTTATAATTTCTTCCCCTGAATGTTTTGATGAGATGATCCCTAGATTCAAGAAATATTATCAATATAATGGCCACATGTGGGTAAAAAATGAATATTGAAGTGATGATTGAAAGGATACTTCAATACTTACCATGTAATTGGAAATTCCTGAATAATTCTATTAAAGAAAGGAAATATTTTGTGTAATACTATCTAGATGAGATGATTTAATCTCTATTAAAATCTGATTTTCAATTGAAGAATGATGTTATAGATTCCTCTAAAAAGGAAGGAAATTTCTTTGAATTCAATGTATGTTTATTATTACACATATTGTTATTCCTCATATTCATCAATCTCAGATAAGGATGATGATCTATGTTAAGTTATAAAATGATTTCAGCAGCTCATAATGAAAAATCACACAATAAAAATAGATTATGGGAATAAAAATAGTTATGAGATGTATTTCAAAAGAAAATGTTGGAAAGGTAAGTCCAAAATTATTTGTTATGAATACAGGATCCCTGGATATACTAAATATGAGTTTCTAATATTGCTAAAAGAAGGGAAACATATGAAGTAAAAAATAGAAATACAACATTATTATCATATTGGTAGGAGATTCACTAAAGAATATGACTCTAGTGAATATAATGGAAATGGAAAGGATACTATAAACCTGAATATAAGGGAAAATATCTTCATATGATAGTTCCTTTTTATGATATAATAAATACTACATTTTAATTTTTAATGGAAGAAATAAATATGGTTATTAATTCTTTTAATTATGATTCTGAATCTCCTTTTGTTTCTGATTTTGATAAATATAAATTTAATGAAATATGTGATTTATTTGATGAATTTCAGTAAACAATTTATAATATTTCTTAAAAGTAAAAAAATATAACTATGTGTCACATGAAAAGAACAATGTTATTTTTGGAAAGGAAGATATAAAAAATTCACTTGTTGAGTTTGATATATAAAAGTAAAAAACTAAATATTATGGTGAATAATTTTTATGTTCTTAAGAATGAAATTTCACAATTGAAAAATAATTTTTCATCTATTAAAGATAATTTCTATTATGATCTTGAAATTGCTTACACAATTATTTTTAATTTGAAGATGGAAATTGATGTTTTAAAATAATTTTATCTAATTTTTTTAAGGATATGAAAAATATAATAAGATGGTATATATGATTAAAAAATAAATATAAGTCTACTTTTGGTTGTAATCATATAATTCTTAATATTTGTATAAGCACTTTTATTGAAAGTCCTATTGGATTTTTTTGAAAGTTACATGGTTCAAATTTTCTTTTCAAGGAAATATTTCTTAAGAATATTCTATAGGTTTCCTTGAATTTCTCATTATTACTTGAGATTCAATCTATAAGAATTTATCTTCTCATGTACCATATACTAAATGTCTAAAATATTTTTTTGGTAAAAAAATGTAGTTACTAACCTAATTAGGCCAAATAATAAAAATAATAATGGTGTCTACTCTATAGATAATGTTCCATTTCATTGATGTACATGAATTAATTAAAAAACTAATATATGATCCAACTATTTTATAGAGGTGTATTTTCATTATAAATCATACATTTGGAGGGAGATTTACCTTTTTTATATATTATTTATATTATTTCCGTTATAGTTTGAGCTTGAAAAGTTGGAATCATAAAAGTTTTCTCTTTCCGTGTGTTTATGGGGAGTTTGAATGTATTTATATGCTATAATTTTTAGATTTACATATATTTTAGAATCTATTTTTCATATTATCTTTATTTAATTTTTTTAAAATATATATTAATTATATATGTATTTTAAAACACCTAATAAATTCTAGATAATGTAAACATTCTCATTAAACCATTATTTTTAATAAAATAATATTTTTTAATATATTTATCATTATTTTTTCAAAAAACATTTAAAAATTATGCTCACTTAATTTATTTATATGTTTTAATAATTGTTGAATTTATAATGGTTCCATGATAAATGTTTTAAAAAATTACATATTTTAAGAAAAATTAAATAAAAAATTTATATTTGTCATTTTTTACATTACCTTATAACATACAATCATTTTTATATTTAATCCTTATATTTTTTTTGTTTACTAAATAGGTAGAATCCTTTGAAATAACACTTGATTTTGTAATTATTAAAATGAGGAAAATATCTAGTGGATCCTTAAACAACTTTATATGGTGATAATTATAGATAATAATTATTTTTTATTTCATTTAAATTTTTTAATACTTTGTATTTTTTATTATTAATATTTATCATATCAAAAAAATATATAATTAAATATCTTTATATTTCTTTTTCTGTATTGATCATAACATGATGTAAAAGTGTCTTAAAGTGTTATTAGAATAAATAATTCATTTGGGTCCTTAAAATATCATTTATACAAGTTTTGTACTTTTCCCACACAACCATTTTACTTTACCCGAAATTGCCAAATAAAAATCTATATAGCCAAATGATAAACCATGTAGCCAGTTTGTGATCCACATAACTGATTTTCTAGAATCTGTTACCCTATATATTTAGACCATATTTTGGGCTACAAAACTCCAAATTGAAGTATATGTTATTTTTTTTGAAATTTATGAAAATTATATAGAGATTATTATATTGAATAAATTTATTAATCTATCTATGTTTTTTCTGAAATTAGGTTTGAATTTAGTGAATATATTTTTTCTAATTTCAATAGTTGTGTTAAAAAAATTCTATTATTTTTTAATCATAAAATGAGTTATGAATATCAGATTAAGGTGACTCTTGATTATTTGGGCATGTAATAAAATTTTATTAATATACGCTAAAAGGACCCAAATCATATTATACCTTCAACAAACTCCATTTTAGGCCGGAATATAGAAAATTTAGTATTTTTACATATTTTTGAAACATGGATAAATTAATCACCTACATGATTAATTTATAGAAATGAATTTATTGCATCAATTTAACTTTTTGTGAATCACCAACATTTATTTGAATTAGATGACTCAATTACATTTTCAATTATCTTATTCAAATATTAACTCTAATATGAAATACACCAACATGTATTTAAAATATTCATTCTTTTACATAAAATAATATTATGATTTTTTGAATATCTTTTTATCATATTTAAAATGATCTAATGGATTAATAAATTCATATTAATTATATCAAACCTATGTGACCAACTTTTCATTTTTTAAAATATGTTTTTGTGAATATTAAGGATGTTTTATTTTAATGTAAGAAACTTTAATATTGATACTCAAAAAAATCATTTTTATTATAATTTGATATTTTTTAAATTGATATAATTAATTGTAAATTGTCATTAGTTTATATTAAACTTATTTTCAATTTTTAATTATATTTATTGTAGTGTTATTAATTTCTATTGTACTCAGCATGTTTATGACTTATTCAAAAATGATTTTTATATTTCATATTTCAAATTAAAACCTTCTAATTTAGTCAAAATCATTCCTAGGTTATTCCAAATTTTTTTAATGTTTTATTTAATGTTTTTTATATTATTAATTTTTTAAAAAAAATATTTAAATTAGTTTGAATACATTGACTTTTCTGGAAATCATTATTATATCCATGAGATTACTAGATGTCACAATTTTTATTACCTTGAACTATTCATAAAATTTAGTCAAGTATTCATTAAAAATATCATTGTATTTAAATTACATAAGTATTTATTTAATATATAAAATGGATGACAATGAAAAAAATGATCACATTCATTTATTATCTTACGAAATTAAAGTGAACATATAAAAAAATTGACATCTTTTATGAAAATATCTCAAGGAATAAATATTTCTTATTTTACTTCAATATCACCTTAAAGAGTTAAACAATACATTTTTTGGAATACTCAGAGTACACGTTCCAAATTATTTAAAAGGGTATGTGTCATCTTTTTCATCAACAATAATTTTTCTACATCTATCTAGATTTAATATTTGTTCCATCACAAAATTTTTTCTGGGAAATGGTATACACATAATCTTTTCTCAAATAGGTTATAATACTTCTAAAAGTTATTACTTTGTTATGCCTTCCAAGTAAAAAAATATTATACTTATTTTGTGGCTACTCCTTGTGTAAAATCATGATTTTTATCGGCTCCTATAATATGAAGTGTATGTTGATAGTTTTAGGGATAATCCACAAAATATTATGGGTTTGGATTCATCCTATTTAAATGTATAGGTCACTATTATTTATCATATTAAAGTCTCTATATCCCTTTTAGAGTGGGTTCTATACTTCATCAAGTTTTGTGTGAAGAGTCGGCTAAGTTGTCCAAACTAATCCACTATAAAAATCTATGTGTTCTCTCTTTTTTTATTCTTTATCATACTAATTATTTAACATTGATAATTTTTATAAAGGTATTTTCAACCCAAGACAATACTTTATCAATGCATCTAACCTAACACTTTGAGTGACAACCAATCATGGTGGTAAATTTATGAGAGACTTGTGACATGTTAATATGTGGTTTTAAATATTGGTGTTCCATTGGCTGTGTGAGTTTTTGAAAGTTATTTTTATTTAAATAGATGCTTTTAATATTTAAGTGTATTATAATATTGGAATGGATTTCATATATTTATTATATTAGGAATTTTATAGATTGTGATTTCAATTTGAAATAAGATCACATGGAATTTTTAAAAAAAATTAATTGATTTTTATTTAATATATTGAAAATTATCGATTTTATTAGGAAACATATATTTTGATTTGATTTTGAAAGGTATGCCTGAGAAAATGGTTTGAAAAAGTTTGATTTCATAATGGAATTCATAATGTGTATTGAAATGAGGGTATTTTCAATAAAAAATAGAATGCGGTGGCTCATTAAAAGAAAATTTTATATGTATGTTCTAGTAAAAGGTGTTAAAAAACAATTATGGTAATTTAGTATCATTAAAGGAAAAAATGGAAATTATTATGTTATGTGATTTAATTTATTGATTTATTATTTCTGATTTTCCCCTTACTTAGGATGGAATTTTTTGTTAATAATGAGATAAATTTAGTAGTTCAGTTAATATTTTTTGTTAATTGAATTATACCTCCATGAAATTAACTAAAATATTAGATAGTTTTCTTCAAAATGATGACGCATAGGGTGACCCACTCAATAGTTTAGATGTGGTTTCTCTAGTTAGTGGACCTACCCAAACTCAGAATTGAGTTTTAAAGACAAATTAATTTTTCTGTTCCTCATTATTTGAAGATTTAGGTTTAGTGTGTGGGTTATTCCATAGGTTGGAGTTATGAAACTATGTGAATATTTGATTATTGGGAGTGGTTATTTGATTTTGTGGTTCTATTCTTTGATTACATTGGATATAGTGAGATTCATTATTGTGTTTTGATTCGGTTTTGTTTTTAGATCAATTGATAGATATTTTGTTTTTCATTGTTTGGTAATGTCTGACATCAAGTATATATATTTGTAACTAGGATAGAAGTTCTTTTAAGGCTATTGGTTAATTGAAGCTTCCAGTTTTCCCCATGGTGTGTTCACCATGAAATAATATTCTCGATTTGGGGTCCTTATTTTCCTTTCAATATAAAGTGTCATTGTTATTGATCCCATGTTATGTTTTGTTATGTAACGATTGAGATTGTTTCCTTATTTAGGTAATCAGATTTTGATCATTCCTTGGTTTTATAGAAATATTAGTAGAGGAAATCTGATATTGGTTTTCAATTTTTTGTAGGTGCATATTTTGTGGTGTTGTGCCTCATAGAGAGTGTATGTGTGGTTAAACAACCATTTTAGATGATTTTTTTATTTGTGTGAAAAACTTGATTACAAATTATGTTCAATTATACCTAGCATCCCTTATCAGGGATAAATTTTTACTTGGATAAGTAATATATTATTACAGAATGCGCTCCTTTGCTCCATGGGAAGATTTCTAGTCAGATTTTTCGTTTTGTTTGGGGATGTTTCCATCTATAGACCCCTCTAACTATGTGTTAAATTGTTTCATACATCTATTTTGAGTTTAATCAATTTGAAATATATTTAGGGGGTAGGAATCTACTAGGTTTGGGAGAGCTATCACACCCAAATATTTTATTTATTTGATTATTTTATTTATGGAAAATATTATTTTCTGTTATCCGGAGTTTATGATTGTTTTGTGCCAGAAATATTAAACTTCAATTTGATTTTTAGGATCACATGATTATCCCACATAGTGTGGGAACTATACAATTATGATGTTATTAGTTCTATCTCAAGAAAATTTCATTTGGAATTTTTGTTTCATGATCAGTTAAATGATGTATGATCCTATGAGTAACCATGATTAGAGTTGTTGATTAACAAGTGACGGCTAATAAGTCACCACATGATTTATTTGATCGTTCAGGTAATCCATGTGCCAATCCTGATTTTCTAAAATAAATTTCTCAAATTTTCTTTTATTTCATATCCCTTTTATTTTTTTACTCTTTCTCACCCCATACAATTCCCCTTTCTCTAGGTTCAATCCAATCCCTCTCATGCACACACCCTCTAACATGTCTACCCCTCTTTGTTGATTTCATGTAGTTTTATTCTGGTTTCATGGAAATATGTCCAAGGTATAAACTCCTCTACATTACTTCATCGATTTTCATGAATTTTATTCAATACCTCACACCATGATACTTATAAACTAACCTTATGATACCGATTTGACATATGTTTTGTTATTTCTTCAATATTTATTGTTTATGTGGGTTCACGCTTCCATATTTGGGTGTTTTTAATCAAAGGTGACATGTTCTGGATCACCGTAGCATGGTAATGCTTGATTTGAGGTAGTTTTCCCTATGGCATGGTTTAAATTTAACCACCCATTATTTATTGATAGTATAGATGATTTATATAATTAATTATCCATATGTGTAAATGTTAAATTAAAATTTATAAATTTTCAAATGTATTGATCGTGTGGAATAATTCCTTTACTTTAATTTTAATGTAAAAGTTGAAGTTACATGTTTTAAAGAAAAATGAAATAATTTTAATTTAAATAGATGTGTTTCATGTTTTTTTAACCTTGTTTATGTTGAGAACCTAATTAAAATGTTTATTTGGGATTTTTTAGCTTTAACTGAAAAAATAAATTAAATTCTACAAATGATTTTGAAATGGATAATTTGGTAACTTATTTTAAATTTTTTGTAAATAGATAAATTTATAGTTTTTTTATTGTTTTGTTGGTATTTAAAGTGTTAATTGAGATTCAATGTATCAATAAAATATTTAAAAATTTTGTTATTATTTTTAAAATTTCATCTTCCAAAAGTGTGTCTTGATATATATATATATATTTATGGTTATATATATATATATATATATATATATATATATATATTTGTGTGTGTGTGTATGTTTGTCAATAAAAATTCATATGTGAATCTGTGAATTTGAACCAAGAGAAATATATATTTATATACATAAATTTGTATAAAATATTTATAATGTAGATAAATGGTTATACAAAAATGGGTTTCTAAAATATGGATTAATGTATTAGAGGGACTTATTATTATTTAGTGTTATATATCAAAAGGGAGATATAAATTAATTGAAACTGTTATATAATAGTTTTGATGATTATTATATATACCTATTTGGTTTTTAAAATTTTTCCTGTATTTATGAAATGAAATTATTTAATAGGGCATGGGTATATTTTGATAAGTATGAAGGTTGAGATGGAATGATGATAACACTATTTAATTTATATATTAAATTTGATATGAGATGTGTTAATGAATCACCCATCATTTTTATATGAATTGTGATATAATTGAAATGGATAGATCAAAAAGTAATCTAATAGTCTAAGAGGTAAGTCTTGGATGAGTTTCAATTTTTATAAAACTGCTATAGTATCTAGAAAACATAGATAAAGGTCATTGTTTCATGGAGGGGTGAATCCACACCAATAGGAAATAGTATATGATCTCTATAAACAGATTGATGTGGTTTCATGGATGGTTGAAACTTCCCATCTAGGTTAATGATATGTTCTCCTTAGTGGTTTTCACACAAATTTTATTTTAACAAAAGTAGATCACATCCAATACCACAACCTGGAGATCCCACTATAGTTAGATAAATTAGGGATTTTATCCATACTACGTAATTATGGAATAGTTATTTATAGTAACATATTACATTTATTAAATTTTTTAATTATTATAGATTTTCTTATTTTATCAACCATTAATGTGTGTTTCCTACTTATATCTCTTATTTAAAAAGATTAAAAATATTTTAGAAAAGGATGTTTCAAAAATGAATTTTGAAATTGGTTCTCGAATGCGGGTTTCCAAAGATGATGGAATATGATGATAAATGTTTTTAAAAGTTTTTTTTCTATTTATAATAAAATAACTAAAAGTATTTATAAATAATCAATGAGCCTCATGCAAGATTTTATTTTAAAATTATGATTTTTAGATTTTTTATTTTGATCACTCATAATGTGGATCTTTTATTTTATGTCTATAGATTTGATGTGGTTTTTCGTTGGATTATCCTTTTATCTTGAGCTCATGCCTATAAATCATTTTAGATTCGGTATTTTATCATTTTTTGTCTCCATTTATTAGTTAGAGTTCAGTTTTAAATTATTTCATTCTTCTCATGGTGCCTATTAATTTATAAAGTAGTTCATTAGTTATATCTTTATAAAATTACCTATGTGTTCGATTTTAAATTATGTAGGTTGGATAATTATTTCCTAAATTATTTCATCAAAATATCAGTGGTTAATTATATTGTTGGTATCTTGTGAAAAGGAATATCCAAAGGTAGCAAATGTCTTCTATAGGGTAGGCAGACTCTGGTGAGTGTAAAGACCCAGAAATTCCGTATAATATTTATTTAAATTAATGGTAATTTTACGAGTCCGAAGTTTCTGACGGTGCTTGATTCTGAGGCCCAGTGTGCCCAGAATCAATTTCTGATCTTTTTTTTGGGTACGTTCAGTAAACATACATGTGGTATTTTATATCATTTGAATCGGTGCTCGGAATTGAAATCTGAGGACACCGATGAACTTGTAGTGCCGGTATGCGCTTAAGGAGACCTTCACCGAATTTGTGTTTTATTGATGGTGGAAGTTAATTTTTGGGGATTCTTACTAAATTAAATAAAAATTACGTGTGACCTAATTTTTATTTTGGTGGTGGTCAATTTCTCCAAAGGGAAGTTGGAGGTGGATTCCACCCCCACATAACCTCCCATGGGAGGAGATTATGTGGTGGGGCCCACATGAGCATCAAACTCCTCAACTCCCCTTGAACCCCCTTTAACTCTTGAACTCCCCATAAATGTTTGGGAGCCTCTTCACTTTCCACCATCACTCTTTATGATGCCATCACACCAAATTAATTAATGCCAATTAATTAATTTGAAAAAGTTTGAATTCTTTTTGCATGGAAACAAATAAAATAATAGAGTATCCAATATTTTATTTTTTGGCATGGCGATTTTTCTTTGGGGGAGCTTGGGATGACTCTTGGAAGAACACCATCCTCTCGACGAAGAATGGTCCTCGTCTCCGAAGAATGTGAAGCAACACATTCTACCTTCTTCAAGACGGAGCAAAGAAGGGAAGCACCGCCGCCCATGAATTACACTGAGGGTGTCCTCTCGACGCGACTTCACCGAGCTCTAATCCCTCCACAATGTTGATGGAACGACATCCATCATCTGCGACACCCATCTACCGTGACTCGTCAACGTACAACGACAAATACGAGGTAGAGGTAATTTGGATTATTTCTACGTATGAATTATATCCTTGTTCTTCGACTTTTACTTGGGTTCGACAATGGCCAATTGATATCACCTAACACAGAGTGCACGGGCCGAACAAACATGTCCCGACATCCCTCCGTTGAATCTTATTTGGTTAACGTCGGAGGCAGAACCGAAAGGGTGTGGTGTCGTCGCAGCGCGCCAGAGAAGAACCACGGTAGATGAAGAAGCGCGGCGCCGTCACGCCGCGCTGTGGAGCCAAAGGCTGCGGCCTGGTCGGACCATGGTGGGGGTGGCACGGCGCCATCGTGCCACGTGGAGGGCAGTAGGACCGCGGCACCTTTGCGCCGCGGTGGAGGTGCGGAGGCAGCCGGCTGAGCCAGCTGCCGAGGAGCTGGGCAGCGGGATGACCGGCCGGCCAACGGGCCGGCCCGCTGGAAGACCGTTGCGACAGTAGGTGCCGCGTGGAGGAGGACACGGACAGTGTCCATGGGCCGCTCGGCTAGGTGAACCGGTCGGGCGCGTGCCAGTCGAGTTGGAGAACCGCGGCACCCACAGGCTCCGCGTGGGAAGAACCACGACCCGCAATGCGGGCCACGTGCGTCAGGCGAACCCGACTAGCCTGAAGAAAGGGTCGGGTCCACAGGTGGGCCATGCCCACTGGGTAGGGCCAACCCCCAGCTGGGTCGGACCGGCTGAGCTGGGTCGAGCCGACCCGCCAGCCCACTAGGTTTGACGGGTCGGGCCTATCTTCACTAAAATGCGAATAACGTCAAGACCACGCATCTGATTAACGTGCCCTCTATGGCACTGGGACCCTCATTATGAGGTGGCCCTTTGTTATACTCTATGTGAGTTTCGGAAAAATTTCAGAAAATAGACGGGTTGGATCGAACGTAAAATCCAATTGGGCCCCTCGAACGGCAATGCCAATAACTCTCAGACCGAGCATCAGATTGACACGACTTCTATCGCATTGGGTTCCTTTTGATGAGACGAAACTATGGGATACATCAACTTGAGACTTTGTGATATTTTATTTATCAAAACTTGTCTCGATGCATATACCCTACCAGAATCGAGCGTGCTATGTGCGGGAACCCTAGAGCTGACTGTGACGACTACTAAACCGGAATCCTCCATGGGTTCGACAGTGATGAATACTAAACCGGAATCCTCCGTGGCTTTGAAAGCGATTACTACTATACCGGGATCTTTTGTGGGTCCGACAATTCTATCTTCGGTTCATGTATCCTGTGTGGGTCCGACAGAGTAGCTAGTCCTATATCATGTGTGGGTCTGACAGCTTTGATGAATCAGTGACTACATCTAATCATCTTTATCACTATATGAATGATGTATACCTATGTGAGATGAGTCTTATGTTTCAATCATTATCATCAATGTGATTGTCTTTAATTCCTTTGTGGACTGGGTTGTTTTTGGGATCGAGAGTTGGAGCCGGACTGTGCTTGATAACTTCGGTATATGTATGGGCATATATCTAAGTAGGGTTGGTTGATACTTCGTGATTGTATCTTTTTACTGTGGTTTACCCATTGTGGATTCTGGGAGACCTTCCGGGGTCTCGGGTTCCCCTACTGAGTATTGTTATACTCACCCATACATGGGCTTCTCCTGCACCTTGTTGTGTTCTGTGCAGACGACCGAGAGTAGTTATCGAGGTTGAGGTTGATGGACGAGAGGCTGATCAGAGCTGGACTAGATAAGATGTACCACAGGGATACGTTTTTGGAGTTCTGTACCTACCCTTTAGGTAGGATTCCCCGATGGACGATCCAAGAGTTGTTTTACCTTTTCACTTGTACTTTTTGTTCAGTTGGGTTTGTATACTAGCCCACTTACTTTCAACACACCTTAATTTTCTATTTTAGTAATTATTGCCTCTATTGATTCTATTCAGACTGTGTGTGTTAATGTTTTAAAGTCATTGCCTTCCCTTTTTATCAGGGATTCACCTTTGGTGCTAGTTTCCAGCCCCTGGCCTATGGAAGGAGGTCTTGGGGCTATCACGGCACAGGCCCCGATGACGGATCGTGACAAATTGGCATTAAAGGAGTCAGTTCTACCACAGAACATGGACTCTGATTCTTTTAATGGAAATAATGTTATGTTTTTTGGGTGTAGTTATTAGTTTCAGGAATCCGGTGTTGGTGTGCCAGCTAACTTATCCATACACTAGGACTCTGACTACTGATCTCCGACTCAGTGCAAGAAAAAACTAATTGTGTGTGTGTTTCCTTTGAAAAAAAAAAGATTTCTTTGTGATTACTTTGTGTCCGCTCACCAGGTATACTGTTTTAACAGTGGAACACCTGTTTATTTTTAGGATTCCCCCACAAAGGCATCCATCTAGGGTTCCGAGTTTTGTATGATATGGTAGCCCACTGAGCGATGATGCCTCGGTGCAGGGCCCCATCACATCATAGGTACCAATGGTGCCACTACCCAATGGGCCATCGACACCACCAACTCCAGCAGTAGAGAGTGCACGCTGCCTGAGTGCATTGCATGAGTTCCAGCACTAGTGGCTGCCTAGGTTCCAGGGAGAGACGAACCCACAGGCAGCTGAGGATTGGCTGGAGGATGTCGTGAGAGTTTTAATATTGGTAGGGACACTAGCCGACTTCATGGTGATCCTTACCTCGAGTCTGCAACATTAATTAGCAGGAAGATGGAGGTGCCTGATGCTCCAGGTTCATGACGATGCATCTTTACTTTGGACAGACTTCGAGAGTCTCTTCTGCTCGGAGTTTGTTCCAGCCACCCTTCGGCCGGTGCGGATTCAGGAGTTACTTCATCTGCAGTAGGGCAGCATCAAAATAGCTCAGTACTAAGCGAGGTTCACTAAACACTCACGCTACACCGCATATATGGTATAGGACCCATTCTTCAGGTCCCAAACCTTCGAGTAGGGGATCCGACATGAGATCACGGATTTTATGATTCCCCTCAGCATTCTGACATAGGCGGGGGTGCTGGAGGGAGACCTTTTAGTGGAGAGTTTTCTCATTGAGCAGTCACCAGTGACGAGACCCTCCACAGGGTGACACATAACAGAGTCTTTTGCAGCCGGCAAAAGACCGATGATGTAGAGGTCCAAGCGGACCAGGCCATCTGGTGGGTGACCCCAGGATACAGGTTCAGTTGTGTGGGGAACACGAGATAGAGCCAGCTATACGAGGAGTAGGCAATGTTATGCATGTGGTGGGCATGGCCACATGGCTTGGGACTGCCCAACTCTCCATGAAAATGAGAATTGGACAGTATAGGGACCTCCTAGACAGAGGAAGAGGTTCGACTATGGTGGTTTGTTGGGAGCAGGTGGGCGTGGCAGAGGAGCTAGCCGAGCAGCGGGTGGTGGACGACATTTTGGGGCTCTACCACCACCACCACCAGGAGGTCCACCCTGACCACAGGGAGCTGGCATACAGAGGTGGACTCACCTCCAAGAAGTCAAGACCTATGACCACACAATAGCTAATATTATTCGAGGTACTATCTGTGTATACTCTACCCCTGTTTAGTACTTATATATATAGGTGAGATTCATTCATTTATTTCCATTGCCCTCGTTCGGAGCTCGTAGATTTTGACGGAGCCATTGGCTAGACCCTTACAGCTAGAGACTCCTACAGAAGTAGACTCAATGATTACACACTGGTGTCGGTAGAGTGAGTTTACACTAGGAGGTGAGAGCTTCGGATGGGATCTTCTTGTAGCGGCGTCGAGGCCTTACGATTTCATCTTGGGTATGGACTGGTTATCCACAGTTCATGTTCATATTTACGGTATTAGGAGAAAATTTTGGTGTATCCTCACGGATGGGACCAGGTTCGGCTTCACTTGTGAGAAGGGAGCCTTTGCAGCCTAGAGTGTACTTACACAGAGGAGGGGGAAGTCGATCACACATCAGTTGGATAGTCTCATCTTCAGATAGGTTGATGTGTGGAGTCTGAGTTTTCCTGTTGTGGTGTATCAGTACAGTGATTTTTTCCCTGATGATGTTCCAGGACTACATCCTCGCATAGAGGTGGACTTCTATATTGACCTGTACCCCAGGATGCCACCAATATCTACTCTAGCATATCAGATGGCTCCCGCCAAGCTTCGGGAGCTATGAGTACAGTTGGAGGACTTTCAGGGAAAGGGATTTATTTGACCCAGTGTTTCACCTGTGGCATCTAGGATTTTGCACACCAAGAAGGCGGATGGGAGCTTGGAATTGTGTGTTGACTAAAATCACCTGAACCAGGTGACTGTGAAGAACAAGTACCCACTTCCGATGATAGACGACCTCTTTGATCAACTCAAGGGAGCGTGATGGTTCTCTAAGATAGACCCCAGGCCAGGCTATCACTAGCTCGGAGTTAGAGATGAGGATGTGTAGAATACATCCTTCAGGTGTCGGTATGACCACTATGAGTTCTTGGTTATGACCTTTGGCATAACCAATGCTCCAACAATTATCATGAGTCTCATGAATATAATCTTATAGCCTTACCTCAATCTCTTTGTCGAAGTCTTCATCAATGACATACTGATTTACTCGACTATTGAAGAGGAGCATGCCTACCATTTGCGAGTAGTACTGGACACACTCCAAGAGAACCAGATTTATGTTATGATATCAAAGTGCCAGTTCTGGATTTGAGAGGTTTAATTCTTAGGACACGTCATCTCAGAGGCTGGAGTTGCAGTGGATTCAGCGAAGACTGAGGCAGTACTTTCTTGGGAGACACCCAGGAGTGTGATAGAGGTGCGGAGTTTCCTGGGACTGGCTGGGTACTATAGGATATTTGTGCTAGACTTCTCCAGAGTTTTAGAACTACTTTCAGCATTGATGAAGAAGGGCCAACCCTTCGTGTGGTCAGATAGATGCCAGTAGAGCTTTCAGAAGTTGAGGCAGAGGTTGACCAGTGCACCCATCTTGAGGCTACCAGAGGAGGGAGTAGGGTGCTTAGTTTACTACGATGCATCAGGGACCGGACTTAGGTGTTTCATGATGTAGGATCGAGCAGTGATCGCATATGGTTCATGGTAGTTGAGACAGCACGAGCAGAACTACGCTACCCTTGACCTGGAGTTAGCAGTAGTGGTCTTCGCCTTGAAGATGTGGCAGTACTACCTAATGGGCAAGCGTTTAACAGTCTACTCTGAACACCAGAGTCTCAGTTACATCTTCTCGTAGAAGGAACTGAACCTAAGACAGTGACTATGGCTCGAGTTCCTCCAGGACTATGACTTAGATATAGTCTATACTCCTGGGAAGGGGAACATTGTAGAAGATAATCTCAGCATGAGATCAGGCATTCAGCTGCAATGAGAGGTGACAGAGTAGCTGGACGCGTTATAGATATACTTTGTGGAGAGAGATGGAGTAGCCTATCTGCAGTCTCTCACAGTCACTCCTCCACTTCTTCAGTGAGTCAGAGAAGCACAACATGGGGACATTGACTGTGAGACATGACGTGCTCAGATATCCACAAGGCAGGCACCTCCTAGGTTTTTTGTAAGTGGGGAGCACGACATCCGCTTCATAGGACTTACCATGGTACCATTTTCACTGCAAGAGAAGGTGGTGAGGGAGTTCCACACCTCCCCTCTAGTGGTACATCCAAGAGTAGAGAAGATGTATCCAGACCTCAGATGACAGCACTGGTGGCCAGGTATGAAAAATGTAGTGGCTGAGTTTGTCTCGCAATGCATCACTAGTCAGCAAGTGAAGGCAGAGCACGAGGTTCCAGAAGGCTTGGTTCATTCCTTATAGGTCCGAAACTGGAAGTTGTATGGGATATTCATGGATTTTGTGATAGGACTTCCACGTACATCCAGAGCACATGACTCAATCTGGGTGATTGTTGACCGACGCAACAAGTCGGCCCACTTCTTACTGATCAGATAGGAGGGATCAATAGAGAGCTTGGGATGCCACTACGTATAGGATATTTTACAACTACATGGTGTGACATCGATGATATTCTCCGATCTAGATGCTCGTTTCACTTCCCCACTATTGAAGGGGTTTTAGGATGCTTTTGGGACACAGCTTTGCTTGAGCACTGCCTTCCATCCTTAGACGGATGGCCAGACTGAGAGAACCATTTAGACTATCGAGGATATTCTCCGTGCATGTGTCATCGACTTTGGTCGTAGCTGGGAGGATCACTTACCCTTGTTAGAGTTTGTGTATAACAACAACTACCACTCCACCATCAGGATGGAACCTTACAAGTCACTTTACGGATAACCTTGCAGATCGCCTCTGTGCTGGATTGACCCAGGGGAGTCAGCATTTGTAGGACCAGAGATGGTGTAGGCTACGATGGAGAAGGTGAAGATCATCCAAGAGTGGATGAAGATAGTACAGAGCAGACAGAAGTCCTATGATGATAGGTGACCGAGACAACTGGAGTTCGAGGATGGAGACCATGTCTTCCTACGGGTCGCACCTGGACGAGGTCTATGGTGATTTGGCCGATGAGGAAAATTTTTTCCATGATTCATTGGACCATTCCAGGTCCTCAATAGAGTAGGCGATGTGTCTTACCACCTGGCCCTTCCACCCCTGTTGCACCATGTGTACGACGTCTTCCACATATCTTAGTTGAGGAGATATGTGCACGACCCATCCCATAACATCGACCATGGGGAGCTAGACATCGATGATGGTTTGACTTTCATGGAGGTTCTAGTGGAGGTTGAGGATAGATAGGAGAAGGTCCTATGTGGATGTTCGATTCCTCTAGTGCGCGTTTTCTGGCAGCACGGGAACCTCCAGGAGATCACTTGGGAGAGGGAGGATCATATGCATGGTCAGTACCCCCATTTGTTCCCTTAGTGTGTGGTGTAACTTATGGGGACATAAATACCTGTGTTGGAATGAATGTAAAGACCTGGAAATTCTATGGAAAATTATTTCTTAAATTCATGGGAATTTTATGAGTCTGTAGTTTCTGACGGCGCTTGATTTCGAGTCCCAGTGTGCCCAGAATCAATTTCTGAAGTTTTGTTCAGGTACGTTCAATAAACGTACATGCTGGATTTTATATCTTTTGAACCAGTGATTGGAATTGAAATACAAGGACACTGATGAACTCACATCTCCATTATTCACTTAAGGAGACATTCATCGCAGTTGCGTTTTATCGATGGTGGAAGTTAATTTTTTGGGATTCTTAATAAATTATATAAATATTATGTGTGACATAATTTTTATTTAGGTGGTGGTTAATTTTTCCAAAGGGAAGTTGGAGGAGGGGCCCACCCCCACATATTCTCCCATGGGAGGATATTATGGGGTGGGTCCTACACAAGAATCAAACTCCTCAACTCCCATTAAACCACATTTAATTTTTAACTCCCCATAAATGTTTGGGAGCCTCTTCACTTTCCACCTTCCCTCTTTATGGTTCCATCACACCAAATTAATTAATGCCAATTAATTAATTTGAAAAGGATTGAGTTATTTATGCATGGAAACAAATAAAATAATGGAGTATCCATTATATTATTTTTGGCTTGGAGATTATTATTTGGGGGATATTTGGAGGACTCTTGGAATAACATCATCCTCTCGACGATGAATGCTCCTTGTCTCCAAAAAACATAAAGCAACACCTTCTACCTTCTTCAAACTGGAACAAGGAAGGGAAGCACTGCCGCCCACGAAGTACACTGAGGGTGTCTTCTCAATGCGACTTCAACGAGCTCTACTCCCCCTGACGTTGGCGGAACGAAGTCCGTCTTCCGCGACTCATCAATGTACAATTACAAATACAAGGTAGGGGAATTTGGATTATTTCTATATATAAATTATATCCTCCTTCTTCGACGTTTACTTGGGTTTGGCGGTGGACAATTTATATCACCTAACGCAGAGGGCGCAGGCCAACAAACACGGCCTGATTTTCCTCCAATGAATCTTATTTGGTTAACATCGGAGGCAGACCCGAAATGGCACGGTGCCATCGCACCATGCCGGAGAAGAACCACGGTGGATGAAGAAGCGTGGCGCCGTCGCGCCGCGCAGTGGAGGCGGAGGCCGCAACCAGGTTGGGTCGTGACGGTGGAGGTGCGGCGCCGTCACGCTATGTGGAGGGCAGTAGGACCACGGCGCCGATGCGCTGCAGTAGAGATGTGGAGGCGGCCGGCCGAGCCGGCCGCCAGGGAGCCGGGCAGCGGGATGACCGGCCGACCCGCTGGAAGACTGCGACACCCGTACGTGCCGCATGGAAGAGGATGCAGCCCGTGTCCGTGGACCACTCGGCTGGGGGAACCGGTCGGCCGCGTGCCGGCTAGGCTGGAGAACCGAGGCGCCTGAAGGTGCCGTGTGTGAAGAATTGTGGCCTGTAGCACGGGCCGCAAGCAACGGGCCGAACTGACGAGCTACGACCTGTCGGGCAGGGGAGGAGGTGGTGTCGGGCGAAAAGAACTGACATGCAGTGCAGGCCGGGTCTGCAGTTGGGTCATGCCCCACCGTTCCGGGCTGACCCCTAGTTGGGTCGAATCTGCCGAGCCGGGTCGGGCCGACCCGCCAACCCACTGGGTTTGACGGGTCGGGCCCGTCTTCACATAAATGAAAATAACTTCAAGACCACACGTCTGATCAATGCGCCGTATGTGGCACTAGTACCCTCGAAATGAGGCAGTACTTTTGTGATAATCTAAGTGAGTTTTGAACAAAGTTTGGAAAATGGCCGGGTTGGATTGGACGTAAAATCCAACTGGGCCCCTAGAACAGAAATTCCAATAACTCTCAAACCGGGCGTCCGATTGACACGTCGTCTATCGCGTTGGGTTCCTTTTGATGACACGGAACTACATGATACATAAACTCGAGACTTACTGATATTTTATGTATTGAAACTTAGGTCAAGGATAAAACCCTCCCAGAATCGAGCGTGTTGTGCGCGGGAACCCTAAAGCTGACTACGATGAGTACTGAATCGGAATCCTCTGTGGGATTGACAACGATGACTACTGAACTGGAATCATCCATGGGTTCAACAGTAATGACTACTGTATAGGGATCCTCCATGGGTCCGACAGTTCTGACTTCTGTTCCTGTATCATGTGTGGGTCTGATAGAGTAGATCGTTCTATATCCTGTGTGGGTCCGACAGCTTAGCTGGTCCTGTATCCTATGTGGGTCCTACAGCTTGGATGAATCAGTGACTATATCTGATCATCTTTATCACACTATGAAAGATGTATACCTATTCGAGCTGAGTCTTGTCCTTCAATCATTATCATCGATGTGATTTACTGTACTTACTTTGTGGACTAGGTTGTGTTTGGGCTCGAGTGTTGGAGTCGGACTGTGTTTGATAATATAGGTATATTTATGGAAATATGCCTAAGTAGGGTTGGTTTATACTTTGTGATTGTATCTTTCTACTGTGGTATATCCTTTTTGGATTCCTAGAGACCTTCGAGGGTCATGGGGTCCCCAACTGAGTATTGTGATACTCACACCTGCACGGGCTTCACCCGCACCTTGTTGGGCTCTGTGCAGACGATGGATAGTAGTAATCAAGGTTGAGGGTGACGAACGTGAGGCTGATCAGAGCTGGACTAGATGAGATGTACATCAGGGATGAGTTGTTCAAGGTCTATACCTACCCTTCAGGTAGGATTCCTCGGTGGACGATCCATGAGTTGATTTCCCTTTTTTAATTGTACTTTTTATTCGGTTGGGTTTGTATACTGGCCCACTAACTTTCAGCAAACCTTAATTTTCTATGTTATTACTTGTTGCCTCTACTTCTTGTGTTCAGACTGTGTGTGTTATAGGTTTAAAGGAAATGTCTTCCCTTTTTATCAAGGATTCTCCTTAGGTACTAGTCACTATCCCCAGGCCTATGGAAGGTGGCCTTGGGGTAGTCACGACATGGGCCCCGAGGACAGGTCGTGACAGTGAGAATAGGAATTGTTTTCTTAAATTGATTTTCTATTTTGGATATAGTTTTTTATGCATATTTCATTAGGCATAGAGATAAAACATACAGAGGATTCATGAAAGTGTTTCGTTAGAATTTTTTTATTACTTTTACTCTGATATAAAGGATATTTAATTCCCATTATTTATTTCTAATAACATAGCACTTTTCACCCATATGTGGGGATTGTGGATTCCCCTCAGGTACATCACAACCTGGGTTTTTCGTATAATGTATGCACCTCTTAGGGTGGTTCATGAAACAAAATCATCCCCCAAACCAAAAAACAGACCAATAAAAAATGAAAAACAAGTACAATACAACCAAGAATATCAATATACTCACATCCTCACATGATGAAATAGATCATCTATGGGGATAGAAACTAATGATTATTTTTGGAATCTTAAATCATCACTAGCATAATAAAATAAAACATCCATATCTATGAACCTCCATTAGTAAACCCCAAAGGGAAAGAAAAAACTCATAATAACAATAAATTTAATATATAAATTTGAATTAAAATATTTAAACAATCTCACTATGTGGAACTAACCAACCATTGTTGCATTATATGTATACCAAACAAGGTGTTGATGTATTAGTGAATATATAGATAAACATGGCAAATTTATCTAACCAATGGAATTTTCATTTCCAACCAATATTCCTTATCACACCAATCACTAAAAAAATACTTTCACATCATACTATACACCAACAATTAAAACCATATCAAACAAAATAAGGATAAAATTTCCAAATATTATTAAAGATAAATTACCCTCATATAAAAATTCAACTTAATTTATTTATGAAAATTAGTCCCCTAAAATAAATGAAAAATATTATTACTTATATTTACAATACTTTTGATCAATATATATCCCTGAAATCACATTAAGTACCCTCTATAATACCTATGAATGTCTATACATAATATCCAATACATTTGAAATCATTAGAAACCAAAAACAAAAAAACATCTTGGGAAACATTGATTATTTTCATGGTCTATCAATAGTGGTTAAAATTATTTCAATTTAATGTAATAATTTACTTGGTTATAGAAAATATGAAATCTAACCATTCACAATTCCACAAAAAACACTGATTTTATTAAAAATTATTTTCAAGAAAATAAATTTTCATATTTTCCCTTAAAGAATATATTAGTACTATTTTATGATATAAATATTCCTATATTACATGAGATTATATATTTTGAATGAACGTAAACCCCTTTTTTATGGTCATAAAATCATAACTCAAATTATGTGTTCATATTTTTAACAAAGCATTACACTCACCTTGATGAAATTGTGGATGATAAATAAATCAAAAGCCTCACTCCGACATCAAAAATGTATAGCTAC
The DNA here is from genome assembly GCA_963277665.1 of Viscum album. Taxonomy (NCBI): domain Eukaryota; kingdom Viridiplantae; phylum Streptophyta; class Magnoliopsida; order Santalales; family Viscaceae; genus Viscum; species Viscum album. The sequence continues at coordinate 18,963,048 of OY728155.1, forward strand.
AATACACAACCACCCAAATAAAATTTCAAATACGAAGAAACTCTTATCATAGAAATTGTAAATCTAAAATTTTATGATTGATTAAGCCTTAAAACTATATGAATAAAACTCCATTAATTTATCAACACTGAATAAATAAAATAAAACATAAACTAACAATTTCTATATCATAAAAATCCTTAAGATAAAAACTCACACTTAACATTAAAAAGAAAATAAATTTTATATATATACATATTATGTTATTTTATTTACAAAAAAATGTAAAAGGCCCCCATAAACTAAGATATCAGATTTTCATTTCAACAAGGTAATTATATTCACATTTATAATTCAAAATATTTTCAATTTTTAAAGATAATTCAAAACTATTTACCTTGATTTTCATTATTTTTTAAATATAAAATCCCCAAAAAATATATTTAAAATACAAACCCATACAATTAAATACCACTAAGGTCATAAAATCATCAAATAATAACTATTAAAATTTACATACTACACAAATAAACTATTTTATATTTATTAAATGTTTTAGTGGATTTTAATCAGACAATATCCCTTTTACTTCTTATAATTCCAATTTAAAATAATAAGGTGAAATTAACAACTGAAAAATACTAAAGAGTTCAGTATAAACAATATGTTAATCAATATTTATTTCAAACACTCAAAAAAATTATAGGATACCTACCTTATATATTTTATTTATTTAACATAACAAATTTATTATAATTAAAATCACTAAATATTATGGTATTGGAAAAAAAATCCTAAAATCATATTTAATTTACCCTAACAAGAATATCCTAGAGAAAGAAAAAGTGAAACCCTCATTGAACCATGTAATGAAGCTAATCAATCATACAATGGAGTGTATACCCATTATATAACATTCCAAAAGCAGTAAAAAAGGGAAAACCCAAAATTTGAGAGGGTTTGTAGATGAAATAACAGAACTTTTATGTAAAAAATACTAAACATACATCACATTAGACACTAAATAATATTTTATGACCAAATTAGAGGAGAAAAATGAATAATAAGAAGGAAAGGGATGCTTTACCATTGATTCAAATTATAAATGAAAAATAATTACTGAAAATTGGATAATTAATAAAGGGAAACCCACATGGTGTCATTCAAAGGTAGAGTTGGGAAAAGGAAAGATAAATAATGAGTTAAGGATAAATAAATGAAAAAAACTTATTTTAATATTGAAATATTTAATATTAATTTTTTAACAAACAATGTAGAATAAAAATATAATAAAAATATATCATATAATCTATAATACGCTGATTGGGAATCATATACCCTTGTTGTGAATTATCCCAAATCATACATTTGGGGACATATTTCCACCCAAGACCACAAAACATATCAAAATTTATAAATCAATTATTTTTAAATTTAATTGCATAATTTCAAAAACAATTGATATAAAAAAAATGATATTTTTATAAATAACCAAAATTAAAAAACAAATTCCTTCATAATTCATGGTGTTTCTTTTGAATTTAAAACTTAAACACTATTCAATTAAATCTAATTTTATTTAATTAAACCAATCATAAATACTTTTCATAAAAATAATTAATAAAGGTTGATATATTCAATCGTCTTACCATTCTCTGTCATTTTAGAACCCAAGAAGAGATATTTCTTTCTCTGTATATGTACTACATACTTCAAAACCCATAATGTTTTTTAAACCTTTCACTCCCCAAAATAATAATCATGAATCACTTTTATCATTATTCCATAATAAATGTTTTGGGTAAGGCATCAAACACCCAATGTGGGATGTGAATCATGTTGTGTCTTATTTTTATCATATGACAATAATCAAATCTTAATCATATATTAAATGGAATAATAAATCATTCAATTGAAATAAAATAAAGTAATAACAAAATTAAAAATGATACATATCATTATCATTAGTATTTTTCTTGATTTATATGATGGTATATGTATATTTAGTAAACACATAAAGATGTTTTAATTTTCCAATGCCTATTACTCACTATTTATCATTACAATATTTTCATTTTATTTGAACCAAAAGAAAAGGATAACTTCCTCTTATTCTCTATCCCATAATTACATTGAAAAAAATGTTATAAAATGATTTGTATTGTAGACCATTGAAATGAATTAAATTTTATATTAAATGCAAGAAACTAGATTTGGTGATTATCTTTAGCTTCATATTGATTTGAACAAATTATTAATCTTCCTTTTTCACTCTCTAGATATTCTATTTATTATCATGGAAGTATACCTATATATTGTTTGGTCCTATTGTGTTCTATCCAAAATAATCCAAAAAATATATTAATTAGGCCTTTTCAGACCAACTTAAGCTACATATGTTGGTTAATCAGGCTTTGCAAAAAAAAAACCAAATAAAATTGTCAGCCCATTTATTAATTAGGGCATAATATATTAATAAATTAAATAATTTTAATACTATATAATAGTTATTTTGAAAAAAAATACATAATAATGAATATGTATTGAAAAATATCATTTTAAAATTCTTAATCAGTTTGGGATGGTCTCTTATATAAAAAATTATTAGGACCGAAGAATAACAATTCTATTAATCAGGCCTCAGAAAAAATTTCATTTAATAATAATGCATAAAAATTAGGATATATAATGTTTTTTTTCAGGTCTGTCTTGTTAGGTTGTGTGGTCCTCCCAACATGTATATAAATATATATGTTAGGAAATAAAACCATTTTCTCTATATGATCCTCTTGTATCATAATTACCTAATTGTCTCTATATCTCACTTTATATTTTCCAAATCACTATTTTAATATGTTTCATATTATATTATATAACTCATATATATAATATTTACATTGATATGATCATATTTCAATCCATAATATTAACTATATTTTCAATTTAGATTACCCACTAAAATTTGGTATTGTAAAGATTTCTATTATATCAAATTATTTATCTCTTAAATTTATCACATCAGTCTATAAATTAGTGAGATAAATATTTAAAAATAAAAAGATATCCACTACAGCACGGTAGGTTATTACACCACCATGAATTATATATTTGGTCAACCATTGAATTTTAGATCAATTACATCAAGTCACAATCATTTATTAATTGTATTACATTTACATAATTTGAAATTGTGATTTCCTTGTAAGTGAGACTACTGAATGGTCACTGGGGGTGAATTATCCAATCAATAAAATGTTAAATATATTACCAGATTTAAATAATTAATCAATAAAAATAGAAATTTGAACCCAATATATTTTATATTATTTTATATAAAAATTTTCTTAAATCTTTTGTTCAGTTCACTCTATCCCTGAGATAAATGGGAACAACTAAGATATTGAATTTTGGCAGTGTTTCAAAACCAAATAAAAACATACCATTTCTTTTGGAGGAACAAATAACACAACACTTTACATTTAAAGGGGATTCAAAACAAGTGAAAATTCTGATTGTTCATGCTAGAGACATAAGCAAAACAGTCATACCTTACCACTCCGAATGCATAACTCAATTCATCCTTTTAAGGGTAGTATAATCCAACTATCCTTAATTTAAAAAAACAATAAATTACTATAACACACATATAAATAATTGGGATGAAGATAGATCCATAAAACTGTATTTTAAATAATTAAATTCAATATATTGAACCAGCCTTGATCGCATTGTGAGGAGTAAAGTGAAGTATATTTGAATTACAGTAACAGTGATCACAAATATGTACAATGAGTTCTTTGAATTGATTATGATGTATAAAAAACTAACCACCACTCTTTTATTTGTGTTCACATAGTCTTAATATAATTATCTCGGTTATACTGGTTCTTCCAATAAATATTTATATATATTTACTTCACATGGGATACTTAAAAAATGTTTAATGTTTTTTCTTTTTCGAAAGAGATAATTGTTCCTTTGAAAATAAAAAATATGTCAAAGTTATTCTATTATTCATTCCAATTTCAATGATTCTTTGCTTTCTTCCCTTCATTTAATGTTCATGAAAAACTCATTTATTATTTTTGAAAATTATTCTTATATCGATGTAAAAAATATTTAAAAAATAAAAAATATTTTATTTTATAATTAAAATGATTAAAATAAATTAGAATATGAAAATAAAGAAATAAATAGAATTTTTTCAAAATTCATAATAAATTAATCTTTTAATTCATTTTTTCTTTGCTTCATTCTATATAGGGTATAATTTATTTCCTCTGCAGGTATCACTGACTGATTTAATCAGGTATGAGTCATTTTTCTGAATTAATTTACATATGAGTTATTTGTCCTTTGTTTATTGTTCATATATCTCAACATATTAATCGTTAAACAATGTATAGGTCATTATATGATACATACAAATATTATTAATCCCTCGTAGTACTCAATTTATCGATGTAAGTGTCATAGAATCAGAGTATGTGTCATTTTATTCAACTCAGTTATCAGTTTCTCTAATGTAGAAGTAAATGGATAAATATAAGAATCCTTATGTGCTACATATGAGTCATTATAGTCAACAAATGTATCACTTATTACCGTAAAATATTATTTAAAAATTTAACATAATAATAGTTTTAATGTTCAAGATAATAATAGTGATAACATTTCACAAAAAATGGATAAAACAATTAAACATCATTGTTTTGTTCTCTATGTAGTGAAAGATTCAATAAAAGAAATTATTTTCTCAGTTTATAAGGAATAAAATAAATATTTTTTTGGTATTGAAAAAAAATATTGGATGAAGGGTCCACTCCAACATCTCCATAAATATATCATTTAATTATAATTAACAAAATAAACAATGAATAAATTCTCCTCATTTTTTAAACAATAAAAAAATATAAAATACATACCCCCTTTTAAATTCTACCATTTTTAAAAATGGTTAAAAACATATAATTAAATGAAATCAAAACTTATTTAACTTTAAAATCAGAATTGTTTAATAGAAAATATATTGTAGATTTAAAATTTTAAATATCCAATAGTTAAACATTTTTAGACAAATTAAAATCATATACTCTTGTAAAACATTTAGTATAGATGTAAAAACATAAATTTCATCATGTCTAATACAATTTATAATTAATTAGATACCGGGTATCAAAGAATATTTTTACCATATGTAATTTTGGAGTAACTAAATCATATTTAATAAACATATAACTCCATTAAATTAATGAAGTATAAAAAATGGATACTATTATAAATATAAATATATAATAAATAGTACCCCACCAAATTAATGAATTAAAATAATAAAACCACTATATATAAATTTTATGTTTAATATTTAACAAGTTCATTCTATTAAAATCTAAAAAACGTATTAAGGTTCACTAAAATATGATTAAATATCTAGGGAATCATATGAACACTTGATTTGAATAAATCAGTAACCAACCAATAGAGAATAAACCAGTATAAAATATAGTAAAATATATTTATGTTCTTTATCCATATTAAATAAAGAAATGAATTCCTTGTAAAAATTCTATTAAACAAAGTCCACACTTGATATTCCAAAAAATAATTCAATAAAATTGTTTAGTAATAATTCATTCAATGGTCTATTAGTATAGACATAGTCAAAACATATGAATTATTTTTGAACAAGATCTCTATAAAAATGAAATCAAAGTCCCATATTTTTAGGTCATGAATGGTTTAAAGGTATTTTATAAATTGATATAACTGATGAATAATCATATAAAATAGGATAGTTCTAAAAATTAACCTAAATGTTAGGTATTTTTTTCATACAGAAATATTTAGAAAAAAATATGTAATGAATTAATATATTATTCTTCATATATAATAAAGTAACTGGTAATTGTTACTTTGATCTCTAAGAAACAAAATTATAACTTAGAAAGAGGCATATGTCACTTGTTCCTTTTTAACAATTCTACATTATCCAAAATCTGAATCGATGTATGTTATCCATTAAAAAGTAATTCTAACATGATAAAATAAACCAAGATATATATAATATTTAAAAAATGTGTGATTCATTAATCATATTTTAATTGAATTTATTTAGGTTGAACTTTAAATATAGAACATAAGAATAATAAAACACATAAATACCGATCAAGAATAAATTAAATAACAAATACTACCTATCATTTCAATACAATGTTTGATTTGAGATGATTTTATAGGTGCATCATAATATAGTTTACAACTGTTACTCATAAGGGTATTTTATATTTTGAAATAATCATTTCCATATCTTTTATCTAATTCTTTAGCATTTATAAATTGTTTAAAATAATTATACCATATTTCCCAACACAAACCTTGTTGGGGCTCGAGCCACAACTACCCCAAGCCTTCCTCCATTGGACATGGTGTGGTGAAAAGAAGCAAAGGCACACCTAAACAAGGGGAGGCATTTGTCGATGTACTTGTACACATTACCACAACTAACTCATTGAAAAAGTGCACAGGGGAGGAAATAGAAGTTGAAACACAATTATAAATAAACCAAAAGATGCATGGAAAAAAAATCAAAATAAAGTTCAGAAGTGAAAATATAAAAGCAAAGGTAAAAATTCATGGCCACCCAGAAATATGGCCCATCCTGAAAAAAACTTGAAAACAATAAACAACTGAGATCCCAACTCCTATATCCCAAGCTATGATCATCGTGAACATTCCAAGGAGTACTTATCCCTAAGATCCTATAATGTCACAATTGACCTGTACACCATACAAAAAAGACAAGACATGTGTTGGGTAAATCCCATGCAGAGGTGAGTATATACATACCTAGTAGAATGCCACAAAAATGTGATGGGGGAGCAGTAAGAGATACAACTGATGAAGAATAAAGTAGATGGAACAAGGTATAGTAAAATATGTACAGCTCAACCCAACAAGAGAGTGAAAGAATATTCATCCAGACATAAGGAGCTTGAAACGGTGAGAATATATAATTCTCAATTGAGTATTCGCTACCTATAGTAATAGATTATAGTCATCCAACTACAAGAAGTTAGACATTTAATACACATGGAATATCCTACACATCTTCACCTCACTTGGAAGGAGAGTAACCAAAACCCAAGGAGTGGGTACTGATAGAGGATATATGTGTATATATATATATATATATATTATTCCATGTCAATTAATATAAAATGAGATAGTAAGGGGATATTCATCCCACAACTTAGACAATGAAGAAGAGTACCCAATAGTTTCATGATAACCCATCAATGATTCCCAGCATCCCACACGTCTTCCATAAGTCAAAGGGAATCAATCCCCACAACATGATACAATCCTATTTTGGGAGAACTGACTCACCCACACAGGTTTAAGTCATGTCACAATAATGAATCTCAATGGGGAAATCATCCATCTTTTTTTTGAGTCCATAGATACATCTTCCCATGTCTCATCATGGATCTACATAGTTAGGTAGATGAAAACATGATGTAGAGGACCCACACCATAGTTCATCATGGGGTTCCACTATGCTATCATCATGGACCCACACATAGGTGTGTCAGTGGGGTTCCACTATGAAGTTCTCGAGGACCCACACCATAGTGCATCCGGGGAGTTCTAATCTGATGTCATCGAGGACCCAATCCATGGTGTGGTATGGGGGTTTCCCTATAATGTCATCAAGGACCTATAACATAGTGCATAAGGGGGTTCCACTCTGATATCATTGAGGACCCATGTCCTAGTGCATTAGGGATGTTCCTCTCTGATGTCATTGAACACCACCTGAATAAGAATCATGCTTGGAACACCTTTCATTATGTCTAGAAAGTCTTGTCAGAGGGAACCATCACATCCTACATAGAAGAACATGTAGGATAGTCTATTTACCTTCCCAAATCGGTCTACTGGTGCGATAGTTACATTTCACCATAAAAAGCGCAAGGGGTGATTTGTGGGACCCACACAAGAATCTAAAAATAATACTAGACACTTGTCTTGAAAAGATTGCCACCTCATTAGGGACAGGATGCCACACACGATACATCATTTGGACATCGTATGTAGAATATAGGCCATGTACAAGTTCAGTCACATCAAAATTATTATTATTATTATAAAAATAGGACTCCAGGGACCCTAACCATGGGCCCAATATGAATATCAAAAACAATTTCATTAAATTAACATCTCTAATTTAGTGTCATGCATTCGCTGAGGGGATGCCATTTGGACTCCCCATGTGGGAGTTATGATGGGTCTAAGATTTAATAATATCATTAAATATTTTATTTCATGTTCATTTCATGGTCTAAGGTCATGGGATGTGGAATATTCTCCAAAATGGTTTTAAAATGACAGTATTATAAACAAGGTTATGCCACTATTGGCGGTGCATTGAACAAACTCCCCAAGTGGTAGTTATGGGGGTTTAAGTAAAATAATAATAATATTAATATTATTATTATTACATTTATTATTATTTTTATTTTCCCCGTACCCCCTTCCCATATGAACCCTATCCACCTAGGTCACTTTCACCCATCAACGATGCATTCTCCCGCATTCGCTGCTTCCACCATCGACTGAGTCCACCACCACCGCCTCTAGCCTGTCGCACTCGGGAGTCCCCACCTCCAGCCTGTTGTGCAATCACACTCTACTAGCCACCTCTACCACTTGGTCACCTTCTCCTCTAGCTTCATTTATCACGCTCGACGACTATATCATCCACCTCACACACCTTTCTCAAACTATCACCACCTTCCGCTCAACGCCGCACCTCCGATCCAACTTGAAATAAGGAAATGATCATAGATCTACGACCCTTAGATCTAGATCTATACAGATCCATTCCCTTATTGATTATTCATTTTCTTTTCAATACATCATCATGGGAAATTATCAATAAAAACATGAAGACCGAAGGAAGATGATAAAAGTGGAATCCAATATAGATCGATCAATGGACGTGTTATTCTGTCCATCGACATTGAGGATCAGTAATGAAGAAATTGACAACCTAACATATTTTATAATCCCTGATAATTTAATCTTGGGGTAAGGAATTCAAATAGAAGTCTTATTTTGAATTTGACTCATTCTTCATCGACGATCATGCCTGCCGATGATCGTTGCGATCCATTGACGGTTAATCATAGGTTCGCCAACAGAGGGGAAGAGAGCCTCACAAGTGGGAGAGAATTATGAGCCAACAGCTCTGGAAAAAATCTATAATGATATATTTATAGGTATATCATTTAGGTTAAATTAAATTAAATAAATAAATATTTTAATAAACTTAAACGTATTGTCAATGATTGAGGGGTTCGAACATCCCGCACCAACACATTTTATTTCGCACCTAGGGTAAAAACTACATTCTAGACCAAACCATGGTCTCAGATTTCTAATCTAATTAGCCATTTGAGATTTATACAATTTTATTTAATTAATCGCATGTAGGTAAAAATATATATACATAATATTTTTATGTAATTAATTCTGGACACACCAAGCCTTTTAAGTGCGCATTTCTCATCACCGAGTTCTGGATATACATATATATATATATAAGTGATTAAAAGTCTTAAAAAATTAGGTCTCTACGTTACTCCAGCCTTCAATATTTTCATTCCTCAAAAGAAAAACTATGAAAAAAATCTGAATACTGAGTCCATAATTCGCTCTCCGGCTCCCATGAACTCTCCTGCACATTTATGTTTTTTCACAACATGTGAACCAAATGGATGGTATGTCCATATAAGGCTTAATCCTATCGATCCTCGATCACCACCTAGTTCTCTGCAATGGTGGCTCTATCTTTTATTTCTATATCTCCCCAATCGATGATGTGCATAGGATCATGAATTTATCTACTCAGCTATGACATGTGAAAGATGTCGTGCACCCGGTCTAGCTATGGGGGCAGGGTGAGGTAGTTTGCAACCTAGCCAACCCTTCACATGATCTCAAACATCATGATTAACCTCGGGAATATCATGAACCCCAGTCAAACCTCTACATTCCTCATCGTGGGGAGATTCTCATGAATACATGGTCCCCCTTCTCGAACTCCGAGAGCCAATGATGGAAATCTGTGTAGGATTTTTGTCTGCATAGGTTCATCTTCATCCATTCAAGAATGACCTACTCTTTCTCCTTTGTCACCTACACTAACTATTGGCCCACAAGGGATGACTCTCCATCATTTTTCCAAAACAAGGGTTACCTAAAGGATCTCCCATATAGGGACTTAAATGGGTTTATTCTAATTGTAGAGTGGTATTTGTGGTTTTAAACAAACTCTGCCAAAATAAGGTGATCCTCCCATCTCTAAAAAAATCCAACACGGAAGACCTTATAATATCCTCCAACACATGGATAGGGTTCTCGGTCTTCTCATTAGTCTGGTGGTGAATGGTTTTACTCATTTGAATTTGGGTCCTGAATTCCTCCTATTGGACTCTCCACAATTGTGATATAAACCACATGACATGATCATAGACAATCATCAAGGGTAGCCTGTGAAGGCGGATGATCTCCCAAACATAAAACTCCCCAATACTCTCCACTGAACTCTCCTCCTTGAAAGCAAGGAATTGCACAGACTTCATGAGTCATTCTACTATCACCCAAATGATTTCATGAACCTTCACTTGTCATGGAAGCCCTATGAATAAGTCTATGGATATCTCGTCCCATCTCTAATCTAGGATATCAAGAGGCTGCAAAAAACCCACCAAAACCTACTGCTTAGCTTTCATCCGATGATAAGTAAGGAACCGTTAAACAAACTCAGCTACACTTTGTCTCCTTCCAGACCACAAAAATACCAACAAAGATCTATATAACTTTTCCCTTCCCTAGAGTATAGACTGTAGGACCCTGGGACACCCTGAGAGGGGAGGGGTGAATCAGGGTGTCAACTTTTGCTTCTTACAGTTGTGGATCATGTTCCCACGTTGGTAGGAACTCGTTAAATATGTATGATGGATATGATCAGTAATGAAACATTCACATGCAGAGAGATGACACAACTATTTTTACTTGGTTCACCACTAAGGGCTACGTCCAAGGAGCATACGCCGACAAGTTTTCGGTCGTACCTAATTCCACTAATCTTCACTAGTTATGGATTACAATTGTTTGATCACAGTCACTCTGTCCTAGGATTACTACCTTTACAAAGGTTCAGGGATAGCTCACTACTTCCCTCGGGTCACTCCCGTTGACTCCCCCAGGCTCACTTCTGTTGGTGAAGTCTCACTCAATTTATTGACGTGAAGGTCTCTTCAATAGATAGACATGAAGGTCCTTGTCTCCTATTCAGCATGAGAATTTTCTTGCATCAGAGTCCTTAGTTGATGCTCTGTTAAATTCCAAATTCCATCCACTGATGAATACCCCCTTTTCCCTTGTCCACTAGGCAAACAACTTTTGGAAATGGCCTTCACAAAGTACCCTACTTCGCAAGGCTCCTAATTTTGTAAAGCACAAACAAGCCTTCGCGGAGTCCCTACCTTTTCGCGAAGCTCAATCATGAAGAACTCTCGTGATGCTCCAGCCTTCGCAATGCTTGGCTGTCGCAGAGCTCCTGCCTCTTCGCGAATCTCAATGAGCCAACTCGGGGCGAACACCTTTCGCAGAGCTAGAATATCCTCCGCGAAGCTCCTCTTTCGCGAAGCACACTACCTTCGCGAGAGCTCTTTGTGAACCGAGAGCAAAGGATTTTCACTGAAATTCTATCTACTTCTCTTGAGGGGGTCGGCCTCTATTTATAGGCGATTCCACCGACCCTCGACCCTTCCGCACGAAGTCAGTGCCACGTCATCTCAAATCGTGAAGCTCCGAAGTTCCCGCCGAAATTCTCTCAAAATCGCGAAGCACTATGGAAATTTTCTGTTCGCAGAGCTCGTTGTAATTGCAGAGCGTTCTGTCATTTCATTCTTGCCTTCTCCGTGAAGCTCCCTCGCAAAGCCCTTCACCACCGCGATGCACTTCAACTCTGTCGTTCGCGAAGCTATGACGTAATCTCGAAGACTCACCGCCTCCATTCTTCTGGTATTCGCAATTTCCAAACCATGCATCCTCTCTTTGCGAAATTCATGCCTTTTCCATATTTAATTATTATCTTCATGGAAATCCACTTTTCGCAATGCTCAGAAACTTCCAGATTTTGGACCCCAAAAATTTGGAAAACATTGGGAAATGGTGTCACCTTTAATATTGTAGTCTACTTTAATGGTATGATCTCTTTGCTGGTACACGATCCGAACATCCATTGATGATTGAAAACAAACACAAACCATACTCAAAATCATGCATAGAAGACCATGGTTCTAAAAATCTCCCCCTTTGGGTTTGTTGGCAATCAGAAAATAAATTCAATAGATATCCATCTATGTGAAAACCAAAAACGCAGGAATCAACTCAGCCAACACTCTAATTCTACATGAGCAATGCTCGGTGTAGAAAACAATAGAGGAGGCTTGAATTAGGTTCCACTGTTGTCCTTCTCATTTTTCTCATCACAGAAGTTGCCTGATTTTATTCCTTTCTCCTTTCTCCCCCATTGATAATAAATCTAAAGACCAGTAATTTTTTTCATGTTCAGCTCAAACCATACTCCCCCTGGATAGTATCTCCCCCATAAACCTTCATCAAAGCCATAAACAGATTAAAACAGTTATAAAAAATAGGAAGAGGGGAATTTCGTAACCTCCTTATGCACTGGGAGGTGGCCGAACACCGAGGTTCAACCGATGCTTCTCAAACACAGCCGTTGACAATGGCTTTGTCAAGATATCAGCCACTTGCTCATCTGTTCCCCCATGATCCATTCTAATCACGCTTTGCTCAACTTTCTCTTTGATAAAGTGATACCTGATTTCAATGTGTTTTGTACGAGAATGCTAAACAGGATTCTTCGTAAGATCAATTACGCTATTATTATCATAGTAAATCACCATTGGTTGCTTCACCTCATCACCAATATCAGCTAATTGTTGCTTCATCCATAACAGTTGAGTACATGCCTTTGTGGCGGAGATATACTCAGCTTCAGCAGTACTGAGAGCAGTACTTTCTTGTTTCTTTCTCAACCATCCAACACATTTCTACCCAATATAGAAAGCTCCACCACTGGTGGACTTTCTATCTACTACATCACCAGTATAGCATCCCGACTTTTTATAACACAACTTTCATTTCATTACACGGAACTGAGGATCGTTAAGGTTTAGTGTCTTGGAAACAAGGATCATAATACATAAAAAAAACATATAACATTCTTATTAAACACTTGAAAGGCTTCACCTTTAGTTCATCCTATGTTCATTATGCATCTCAACCTGGGGACATACATCAAAAGAAAGGGTGAGCAGAAGGCCCATTAAGGGAAACAAGAGAAACATTTTACAAGTGAACTTGAGATACTTCAATAAGGACATGAAAAGAACTTTAAGGCATGAGAAAGAAATCATGAGATACATCATAATAAAAATAAAATTTTTCATAACTTGAAGATGTGGCTGCAACATTTAATATTGAGAATCGTTTCGTTTCACCAAGGTCCATCCCCAAGGTGTCGTTAAAAATTACCAAGGTTATTCACCAAGGCGTCGTTAAAATGGTCATCTCTAGAGATTAAATCATTACCCAATGCATTGGAGCGCTATCAGGGCACACCCTTAAATTTGCATTTCTTATCATGTGAGCCACATATATCATCATCAAACATTTCATAAATAACCCATATAGCATAAAATAAATGGGTTTCATTTCATAATCATAACGTTTTAAAAACTGCTTTAAAGACATGATCTTTACGTTACTTTAAACCCACGGAAAGGGAAAGCGGGTATCATGTATGTAAATCCAAGAATTTAGAATAGAACATTTTTATATATATGTGAATACCCCTGTAGAAATAGGAGCTTTGAGTGTTCACTTTAAAACATAAAATAATTTTGAGAAAAGAAAGGCATTTTGAGACGAAAATTCTACAGCATAACGGCTATGTTACAAGGTTTTAGAAAACTTTGAAAAGAGAGGGAACATGGGTCGAACAATCATAATTGACCCATAAAATATTATAGGGACAGAATAAGAAGTATATATGGACATGGTGATGAAATTTAAAGGACATACCATTTTAAATGAAAAGCATGGAAGGAAGACAAAAGTTTGATTTCTCTTATGAAAATTCGGCAGCCTAACGGCGTCACTTAAACTTCAACAAAAATGAATTGAACAGATAAAATGGGGTCTCTCATCATATGATCATTAGAGATCAGTATGATATATATAGAGATCATACCCCAACATAATAAAATGTAACTTGAAATATTTGACATGAAAATCGAACTTGAAAAATGAGAAGGGTGAAAGAATCACTTAAACATTCGGCAGCCTAACGACGTCACTTAAACTTTCATAAAACGAAATGATGAGAGTAAGAGGGGATCTCTCATCATATAAACATGAAAGGGGTATTAAGAGGAATATAAAATAACATCCTCTCACATAATAACATGGAGCATAAAGGGAATGACATAAAAGAGATTACATGAAAAGAAACAGAGGGGTCGGATCCCTTACCTTAAAACGTGACTCTTGAAACTCAAAGTTTTGGACCTTGAGGGCTTGGGGGCACCTTGGGAGGACTCCTTGGGAGGTAAGGAGACCAGAACTTCGTTGGGGGAGAGTTGGGAGTGGAAAATAAAGGAGGAAAGGGTGTGTATTTATAGGGAAAGTGAGGGGACAAGGCATTAATGGCCAAGGGACACCTCACTAGTGGTTTTGGAAAAACCATGGGCTTGCCCATGGTATTTGCCCATGGTATTGGCCACTTGGGACACCTCACACCTTATCGTACTATTCATAATTCGACCATATTGAATATATACTTAATACATCATTTAATGATGTCATTAAACACCCGTAACTTAAAAACTATATTTTCACTATTCATCGAAAATTCAACTTTCTCAGAATAATCCCAAAACTTCACCTTAACCAAATATCATTGCTCTAAATACATTTATGAACTCCATTTTATAAAAATAATTTTCTAAATAATTTTAATTTAATTTTTAAATAACAACAATATTCATCGAAAATTCCTTTTTTTCAGAAAAATCCCCAAAAATTACCTTAACATAATATCGATGCTCTTAGTTCAAAAATAAAGTCCTTTTTATAAAAATAATTTTCTAATTATTTTTAATTAAATTTTTAATTAAAAAACACTATTCATTCGAAAAAACTAATACTTGACTAATAATTTATGAAACCGTTATTTACCCATTTTATTGAATCACATTACTTAATCTAGGTGTCTAAATTATATTAAAACTTTCTTTGAGTGAAATTACTAATCCATTTGGTCACATTACTAATACTAAGCGTAAAATCACTATTCATAATTTACTATTCATCAAAATTAAGTTGATCTTATTAGACTCCAAATTCCTTACTGAACACTTTTGTAGAAGAACATTTTTTGAAAATAATTACACATCATTAGTTATTTAGGATTTACATAAATATTTTAAAATATCCTTTTTTTCAAAATTCATCAATAAAATACATTCTAAAATTATCTGGACATTTGAAATTTCACAAACATCACTAAAGGAAGAAATCTCAATTTATTCAGCTGAAAGGATTACACAGGGAAGCTAGGGTCTCGTCACATAGCACCTTATAACACCGGCATAAGACCTAAGTGTAAGGTGTGCTGTGGTGAGAGAATCTGAGGGAGGCTCAGATAACATTGCCCTAGTAGTAATCTCTACTAACTTGAACTTCTCCCGTAGGCATTTCCGTTCAAGCTTGACACACTGGAGTTCGGCTTGGGCTTGGTCTAAAGCGAATCCCACAGATGTTACCTCCTTCCCAAGCTCTGATAAGTGGGCTTCATAAGGGTCAAGTCTACTGGATGAAGCCATCGACTCCTCTTTCTGCATTAACCATTAACATCTTATTAAATCATTAAGAGTATGTTAATATACTACTCAAAAAGATTGGGTCGTTACATTCTTCCCCCCTTAAGAAATTTCGTCCCCGAAATTTATACTTGAGGCCTAGTCAAAAAGGTGAGGGTACTTTTGCTTCATTGTTTCCTCCGGCTCCCAAGTCGCCTCTTCATATTTATGATTCCTCCACAACACTTTCACAAGGTGGGTAGTCTTGTTTCGTAGGACCTTGTCTCTACGGTCCAATATCTCCACTGGCTGCTCCTCGTAAGAGAGGTCATGTTCCAGTTGTACCACCTCTGGGTTCAGTACATGCGAAGGGTCGGGTATGTACTTCCTCAAGAGAGATACATGGAAGACATCATGAACTTGATCTAGGGTCGGTGGAAGTGCTAGATGATAGGCCACTCCTCCTATGCGATAAAGGATTTCATAGGGGCCAATGTACCTAGGGCTGAGCTTCCCTTTCTTCCCAAACTGCATGAATCTCTTCCATGGAGAAATTCGAAGGAAGACTTTGTCACCAACACCAAACTCCAAGTCCCTTCGACGATTGTCAGCATAGCTCTTCTGCCGACTCTGAGCAACCTTTATGTGTTGTTGGATGGCATGAACCTGTTCAGTCGTCTCTTGCACGAGATCAGGCCCAAGAAGCTTCCTCTCACCAGTTTCATCCCAACAAGTAGGAGTTCTACACCGCTTTCCATATAGAGCTTCATAGGGTGCCATCTGAATACTCGAATGGAAGCTGTTGTTATAGGAGAACTCAACTAATGGGAGGTGTTGATCCCATCCACCTTTAAATTCCATTGATCATAATCTCAACATGTCTTCGAGTGTATGAATAGTTATTTCAGATTGGACATCAGTTTGAGGATGATAGGTCGTACTAAAATTCAATTCAGTATTCAGAGCATGTTGAAGACTTCTCCAGAATTTTGATGTGAATCTTGGGTCACGATCAGATATGATGGATAGTGGTACCCCATGCAGCCTTACCACTTCCTTCACGTATATCTTTGCAAGCTGATCCAGAGAGAAATCTTCCCGAATAAAGATAAAATGGGATGTCTTCGTGAGACGGTCCACAATAACCTATATCGCATTGTTTCCTTTGGATGTTTTCGGGAGACCAGTTACAAAGTCCATAGTGATGTTATCCCACTTCCATACTGGTATGGGTAGCGGTTGTAATACCCCTTTAGGAAGTTGTCATTCTGCCTTTACTTGCTGACACACCAGGCACCTTGAAGTGTAATCAGCAATCTCCCTCTTCATGTTATCCCACCAATAATGATCACGAAGGTCTCTATACATATTAGTGCTTCCCGGGTGTATAGAGAATGTAGAGCTATGAGCTTCATCCATCAGTTCTTTCTTTATCTTCAGAATAGATGGAACGCATAGTCTTGTACGAAATTTCAATACACCTTCTTGATCTATATTGAAATTAGGGAACTTCCCATCCTTTACAGACTCAAACTTCTCCTGTAGCAAAGGATCTTCTTTTTGAGCCTTCTTGATCCTCTCTAGTAACAAAGGTTGAGAAATCATTTGGAATAGGGTTGATGATGTCCCTTTCCTTATAATTCCCATGTCCAGTTTTTCTAGATCTTTAATCAAGGGATCTCCTACGATCCTCATTGTTGCCAGAACAACATGATCTTTCCTGCTTAATGCATCCGCGACTTTGTTTGCTCTTCCAGGGTGATAATGAATTGAACAATCATAGTCTTTAATAAGCTCCAAACATCTCCTTTGTCTCATGTTCAATTCTTTCTGTGTGAAAATATACTTTAGACTTTGGTGGCCAGTGTATATATCATATTTCTCCCCATAAAGATAGTGCCTCCATATCTTTAGAGCAAAAACAACTGCCGCCAGCTCTAGATCATGCGTAGGATAATTCTGCTCATGAATCTTCAACTACCGAGATGCATAAGCAATTACTTTGTCATTTGGCATGAGGACGCACCCAAGCCCTTTCAGAGATGCATCGCTAAAAATAACGAATCCTTCTCCAATAGAGGGTAGTGTTAACATAGGTGCAGTAACCAATCTCTTCTTCAGCTCTTGGAAACATTCCTCGCATTCCTTTGTCCAGATGAACTTAACCCCTTTTCGATTAAACTAGGTTAGTGTATTAGAAAGCCGTGAAAAGTTTTTCACAAACCTCCTATAATATCCTGCTAAACCAAGGAAACTACGAATCTCAGTTACTGTTTTTGGTTGAGGCCACTCCTCCACAACCATTGTTTTTGCAGGGTCAATCGAGATTCCTTCATTGGTTACAATGTGCCCCAAGAAAGCCACTTGTTGTAACCAAAACTCGCACTTGCTGAACTTCAAAAAGAGCCTCTCCTTCCGCAGAGCTTTCAATATAACCCTTAAATGATCTTCATGCTCCTCACGACTTTTTTAATATATCAAAATATCATCAATAAAAACTACCACAAAGTTATCAAGGTAGTCCTTAAAGACTCTATTCATAAAATCCATGAAAATAGCAGGAGCATTAGTCAAGCCGAAGGGCATAACAGTAAACTCATAATGCCCATATCTTGATCGGAAGGCAGTCTTTGGAATATCTTCCTTATTCACCCTCAGTTGATGATAACTAGATCAAAGGTCAATCTTAGAGAAGAATTGAGCCCTGCGAAGTTGGTCAAATATATCATCAATTCTTGGAAGAGGATATTTGTTCTTCACTGTGATCCCATTCAGTTCTCTATAATCGATGCATAGCCGCATTGATCCATCCTTCTTCTTCACAAAGGGAACTAGTGCTCTCCAAGGAGACACACTCGGTCGGATAAACCCCTTCTCCAACAAGTCTTGGAGTTGTTTCTTTAACTCTTCTAGCTCCACATTTGCCATTCTATATGGAGTCTTTGATATCAGTTGAGACCCAGGTACTAGTTCAATGGAGAACTCTACCTCTCTTTCTGGGGGAGGTCCAGGTAACTCCTCAGGAAATACATCCATGTATACCTGAACAATCAGAACATCTTCTATTTGTATGCTCCCTTTTCCTTCTTCATCATCACCGATTAACTCCATAAAGAATGCTATAGGAGGTGCTTCTAGATAGGGATCAGTTCGGGATATCTCTCCTTGGAAGATAACTGTAGGTCGTTCATTCAAGACTACTGAGATTTCCTTACTTCTGCATTTGATCTTAGCATTATACTTTGAGAGTCAGTTCATCCCTAGTATAATGTCGAATTCCATCATGGGAATGACTACTAGATTTGCGATAAGATTGTGCTCACCAAAGTAAACACTAGAGTCTCTAAATACTATTGATGCAAGGATAATCCCACTTGGATTCTTGACAGAAAACTCTACCTCTAGCAGTTCGGGGATTGATTCTATATTCCTTGCAAACTTGGAGGAAATAAAGGAATGCGTAGAACCAGAATCAAATAAAGTACTTGCTAGTTTTGAGAGGACGACAAGAGTACCTACTACCACATCATTCGGGACTTCAACTTCAGCTGTTGTGATAGCAAAAGCACGACCTTTCTCTCTTGGCCTCTGCTGAGGTTGATAGTGATTCCCCTCCACCGCCCTCAGATTTGGACATTGGTTACCAAGTGCCCAAGCTGTTCACACTTGAAGCATGTGACTTCGGGTAGGGCCAGAACCATCTTTCCTCTGTCGTTAGTGTTGGGAAGCTGAGGCTTCACCTCACTATGACATTTCCGAGAAATATGGCCTCCTCTTCCACACTTGTAGCACTTGCCACTTCTGTTCAAGCAGTTCCCCAGATGATTCTTCCCACATTTATTGCATGTGGTAAGTTAAATTTGCTTTCCACCTCTTCCCTGATCAAAAGACTTCCCTAAACTAGGCTCCAACGATCTCTTCTTTTCATTTGGTTTATGAGACCACTGTGTCTCACCAAACTCCAGCTCGACTTTCATAGCACTTCGAACTATTTCTTCATAGCTATCATAGTCCCTGTTGGCTAGATTCTTCCGCCGATGAGGTTGTAGTCCACCAAAGAATCTATCAACCTTCCCATTAGGGTCCATGACAAAGCTTGAGGTATAACAGGAAATCCTTGTGAAGTTCATCTCATAGCTTCCGACAGATTCGTTCTCCTTCTGCTTCAGCTCGAGAAACTCTTTCTCCATTCTCGTTCTCATGGAACGGGGGAAATACTTGTTAAGGAAAATTCCCCGAAATTATTCCCAATCCATAGCTTCTATCTCTCCTCATGGATTCGTGTTTTTGATCAGTGACCACCACTGATCAGCTTCTCCCTCTAGGCGGTAAACAGCAAGGGTGACTTTTTCTTGTTCCGAACAATGAAGTACAGAAAAGATCTTTTCAATGGAGCTTATCCATTGTTCCGCAACCAATGGGTCAGTAGATCCACTGAATGTTGGCGGTCGTTGATGCATGAAGGACTCAACAGAGTGTTGTTCCCTTTGTGGTGAGGTCGGCCTCTCAGCTTGATTCATGTTATTACTCATAACTTGAGTCAGTTGGTTCATCATTCGCATGAATGTTTCCATTTCGGCTTCAATCGAAGGGCCGTCAGCACATGGTGCATTGCGGTCACCATCGGCACGGTTCCTCTTATTGCCCGCCATTTTCTAAAAGAATAAAACCTTAGTAAGAAACTTATTTCATTTATGAGTCTTTTAACTAAGACTTCATGCTTAGACAATTACACTTTTCTATAATTCGTTCATAATGATTCATAAAAAGCTTGTGATTAACCAAACATATCCCCCGGGAGTGTCGTAACCAAGAGTGCAGCAAGGCCCGTTATCGTGCACCAGTTCCCATTCGAGTCTATCTGAAAGTGGTGTTTTCGGGTTTTACCCCTATGTACATCTGTGCCAGAGCCGCCTCTACCTGCTCGTATCCAGACAGGGATGTATTTGTTTGATAAACCACTTACTCAATACTTACCAAAATACCAGGATGTTTTCCTATATTTAAAATTTTCTATAAGGTTCTTCCTAAAGTTTTTATATCCCAATTTCCACAAATAACTAAACCATCCTTTGATACCAACTATATCATCCCGTCTTTTTATAACATAACTTTCATTTCATTACACAGAACTGAGGATCGTTAAGGTTTAGTGTCTTGGAAACTAGGATCATAATACATAAAAAAAACATATAACATTCTTCCTAAACACTTGAAAGGATTCTCCTTTAGTTCATCCTATGTTCATTATGCATCTCAACCTGGGGACATACATCAAAAGAAAGGGTGAGAAGAAGGCCCAGTACGGGAAACAAGAGAAACATTTTACAAGTGAACTTGAGATACTTCAATAAGGACATGAAAAGAACTTTAAGGCATGAGAAAGAAATCATGAGATACATCATAATAAAAATAACATTTTTCATAACTTGAAGATGTGGCTGCAACATTTAATATTGACAATAGTTTCGTTTCACCAAGGTCCATCCCCAAGGTGTCGTTAAAAATTACCAAGGTTATTCACCAAGGCGTCGTTAAAATGGTCATCTCTAGAGATTAAATCATTACCCAATGCATTGGAGCGCTATCAGGGCGCACCCTTAAATTTGCCTTTATTATCATGTGAGCCACATATATCATCATCAAAAATTTCATAAATAACCCATATAGCATAAAATAAATGGGTTTCATTTCATAATCATAACGTTTTAAAAACTGCTTTAAAGACATGATATTTACATTACTTTAAACCCATGGAAAGGGAAAGCGGGTATCATGTATGTAAATCCCAGAATTTAAAATAGAACATTTTTATATATGTGTGAATACCCCTGTAGAAATAGGAGCTTTGAGTATTCACTTTATAACATAAAATAATTTTGAGAAAAGAGAGGCATTTTGAGACGAAAATTCTGCAGCATAACGGCTATGTTACAAGGTTTTAGAAAACTTTGAAAAGAGAGGGAACATGGGTCGAACAATCTAAATTGACCCATAAAATAGTAGAGGGACATAATAAGAAGTATATATGGACATGGTGATGCAATTTCAAGGACATACCATTTGAAATGAAAATCATGGAAGGAAAACAAAAGTTTGATTTCTCTTTGTAGATCCCACCATGTACAGAAGAATCATTGAGAGCCTACTGTACCTGATAGCGACATGGCCAGATATTGTCTTTTCCACATGATTCTTTTGACTGCCACCATATGTTCCTCCTTTGGACTACTTTGAAAGCGGGCTGCAAGACATGTGGCAAAGACAATATCTGGTCGTGTCGCTGTCAGGTACAGTAGGCTCCCAATGATTCTTCTGTACATGGTGGGATCTACAAATGTCCCTTCCTCATGTTTTCCAAGTTTGGTTCCAACTGCAATTGGAGTTTACATTGGATTGGATTCTTGCATATTAAACTTATTCAGCAGCTCTCTAGCATACTTTTCCTGAGAGATAAAAGTGAAGTCTTTCCTTTGAGTCACTAGCAGTCCCAAGAAATATGTGAGCTCCCCAATCATTGACATTTCAAATTCTGATATCATATGATTGGAAAATTCATCCACTGATTTCTGCCTGCTACCACCAAATATAATGTTATTGATGTAAACTAGAACCATGAACTGATCTTTCAAAGAATTATTCACATAGAGATTGTGATCTACTCCTCCACTTTTGAATTCCAGATTCTTGAGGTAAGAATCCAGTCTGGAGTACCACGCCTGTGGTGTCTATTTCAGGCCATAAAGTGCTTTCTTTAGCTTGAAAACCTTTTATTCATCAGCACCAAGAAGAAAACCCACGGTTTGTTCAATGTAGACTTCTTCTTCGAGTACACCATTTAAGAATGTTGTCTTGACATCCATTTGATATACTTTATATCCTATTTGGAGATCCATGGTAAGAAACAGCCTGATTGACTCCATTCTAGCCACTGGAGCAAAGGTCTCTTCAACATCAACACCTTCTATCTGAGAATACCCTTTACCTACAAGTCGAGCCTTGTATCTGATAACACTTCCATGATCATCAAACTTGTTCTTGAATATCAATTTTGTTCTAATAACATTGTGACCTTTTGATCTCTGGACAAGATCCCATGTCTAATTCATGTCAATCTGATCTAACTCTTCATTCATGGACTTCACCTAGGATTCAACCTTTGCATCTTCTTCAAATGGGGATGGCTCCACAACTGACAGAAATGCATATGGTGCGTTATTCCTCATCCTCCTTGTCTGTGTGGGTGCATTCATGTTTCCAATTATGTTAGATGGATCAATTTCTGCTCTTCGATTTTTCTTATGAAGTTCAGTCGCATTCTCGCCATCCAAGATTTCCACTTCAGATTCATCGTCTGAGTCAACATCATGATGTGACCCCTGAGTGTTTTTTACACCTTCCTCTATTTCTGTATTTGTATTTATTCGATGTTCAAATTCATTCTCATCTTCTATCTCATCAGCATAGGTACTATTTGAAGCATTTGGAGTTTTTCCCTCAATTATCTTAACATAATTGCTTTCCACAATCCTCCCCAAGCATTTATTGAAACACTTGTAAGATTTGCTGTTCATTGGATACCCAAGAAAAATTCCTTCATCAGCATTGTCACCATACTTTCCTTGGTTTACTTCTTTATTCCGGATGAAACATTTGCTTCCGAAAACACGAAAGTATTTCAATGAAGGCTTCCTTTAATGCCACAATTCGTATGGTGACTTCATTTCTCCCATATAAAGCCATGTTCGATTCGGAATGTGCACTGCAGCCTCAACAGCTTCCTTCCAGTAATGGCGAGAGATACCACTCTCAATCAGCATAGTCCTAGCCATATTGTTGACCTATCGATTCCAGCGCTCAACAACTCCATTTTTTTTGCGGAGTTCTCACAGCAGCTACCTCATGCTATATTCCATGTTTTTCTATGTAATTTTCAAACTCGATGGACGTGTATTCCCCTCCATTGTTAGATCGCAAGACTTTTATTATCCGTCCAGTATCATTCTCGGCAATCCATCGATATGTTTTCATACAATCAAGTACTTGTCGCTTCCTGTGGATCACCATTACACAAGCCATTCTGTTATAATCATAAATGAAAAGGACGAAGTACCTTTCTCCATAGGTTCCAGCAACATTTATTGGGCCACATACTCCTGTATGAATGAGATCAAGAAGATGTGATTCCCTTTTCTTCTTCGGCCGATATGAACTACAAACCAATTTCCCACGAATACAAGCATCACAAGACTTTTCCCATTCACATTTTAGAATGGGAATATCCATGACTATCTTCAGCTTAGATATCTTTTCCATGTTATGTTGGTTAATGTTCCCCAACCTTCGATGCCATAAATTATTTTCTTCTTCAACAGACAAATAGCAAGAGCTCACTTTGCTATCAACTTGATATAAGTTTCCATCTGTTCTACAGCCTTTCATAAGAGAATTTCCCGTTTTCCCTTTTATAGTGAATCCTTTTTGATTGAAGGTTACTATGAGCCCTGAGTCACAGAGTTGACTTACACTAAAGAGATTGTGGCGTAGACCGTCCACGTATAGAACTTTAGTCTTCTTCAGCTCCCCGTTGGTGAGAGCAGTATTCCCACTGCCTTTAATCTTCAAAGCACCATCATTACCAAACTGTACTATTCCGTCAATCTTCTTTTCAATGTTCATCAAGAGGTTAGCATTTCCCATCATATGGGTAGAGCATCCACTATCAAGGATCCAGGTGCTGCTGCTCTTTGTAGCTTTGAGTGCTACCTCTGCAAGATTGGATTTCTCGATCTTCTTCTTCTCTTTCCATGAGATATTGGGTTGAGCATAGGATACTGGTGTCCTTTTAATACTTTCTTCCACATAATCCAATTCATCATACCCATAATCTTCTTCCAGAGGGGAAAAACTATTTGTGAGAACAACATCATCAGGAGGATGAACACTGTCCCGTCTTTGAGTGTTGTATGAATTTCTCCTGTCGTACCACTGCCTGAAATACATATCTTTATGGCCAAAGTTAGAACAATTAAAACATTAACCATAGAAGCTATTTCTTCTATATGATGGAGGATATGAAATCGGTCTCCTTTGGTGACTTCCCAGATCTTCTCCATTCAAGTAGCTCCTTGCCGCTTCTCAATATGACATGGAATGGCCCAGATAGCCACAGAACTGACACTTCATGAGAGGGAATGTCTTCTCACCTGAATTTCTCCTCATACCTTCATCCTTGGGAGAATAGTTGAACTTCCTATCATTTCTGAATGTTTAAGGATAATTTTCAGTTCTCCTTCTAGTTTAGATTGAGGGTTTCTTTTTCTGCACTTCAGGAAATGTTTCAAAATGTTCAACCTTCATTTTGTCTTTCTTTTGGCTCTCTTTATTTCTAGTAGTTGATGTCTCACCTTTATAGCCAATTCCAATGTTTTCCATGCAAGCGGGTCTTTGAACACTCAAGATTTTTTCAACCACATCAGAACCACACTTGGATCTTTCCAGTAATTCTGCATCTAAGAATATTCTAAACTGTATTTTCTTCCTTGATTCTTTTAAAAATGATTCAGTCTCAAGTTTACTCCTAAGAGTAACAACTTCCTCCTTAAGACCCTCAGCAGTCTTGGACTTTTCTTCCAGTCTTGACGTGAGGTCATTGATGACCTTTCCCTGCTCTTCAATTATCAGCTTTAGATCCACTACATCATCATTGCTTTCAAGGATTTTAGACTGAACTTTCACAAATTCTTCCAGACGTTCAATTTCAGCTTCAAGTTCATCAACAAATTCTGATGATTCTTCCACCATTTCCTTCCACTTATTACATCTCTTACATTTACTCTCAAGCTTGGAGAAATCATCCTTAATTTAAATCTTTGGATTACCAATAGCAGTAGTATGATTATCTCTACCTTTATTGATTGAGGATTCTGATATTTCAGTGGTAGCCATCATGGAAGCATGGTTTCTGGTTTTAAATTCTGGTTCTTCTTCCTCACAAAATTCAATATCATCATCTTCTTCTTCAAAGACAAAACTCTTCCTCTATATTTTCTTTCCATATTTGAAGTCACCCTTTTTGAAAAACCTTTTCCGAGGCTTCTCATTATCTTCATCTTCGCTCTCATCATCATCTAACATTCTTTGGAACTGAGAGGCAATGTGCCCAACTCTTCCACAACAGAAACATGCAAGAGGTAGCTTACATCTAAATTTACCTTACCCCTTTTTCAACTTCTTGGCGATGAGAGAAAGAATTTCTCTTTCTTCGTCATCTTCACCACTACTGTCTTATGAAATTTTCAGTTTGTCCATGGCTTTGAATGACATTTCCTTGCTCACGCGAGTCGTGGAATCTTTGGGTTTGACTCTCATCTCATATGCCACTAAACTACTTAACAAATCATCCAAAGATAGATTAGATAGATCTCTTTCTTCAAGGGCTGACACCTTTGCATTGTACATGGGAGGAATTCTTCTCAAGGTTTTCTTTACGATATCAATGTCTTTGATTTCTTCTCCAAGACCTCGAATTTCTCCCACTACTTCAGTAATTCGATTAAAAAATGAATCTGCATTCTCATTAGGATGCATCTTTAGATCTCCAAACCTGTTGTGTAAAACCTGAAGTTTTTCCTCCTTTACCTTGATATCTCCTTCATAAATGTTTTCAAGTTTATCCCACATAGACTTTTCTGAAGTGAAACTCGTCACCTTTAGATAGATCTGATCAGAAAGAGCTGCGGTGAGTGCATTTTGTGCTTTAGCATCTGCATCAAGAATTTTCATATCTGTGTCAGTCATAGCATGGCCTGTTGGATCAGTGACTTGTATTCCTTGCACAGTAGAAAACAAAACATCCATTCCAAGATATCTTAGATGAGATCTCATCATGTTCTTCCAGATCTGAAAATTACTTCCATCGAAGAGAGGGACTCCCCTAGCATTTACTGCATTCTCCATGGCGACAATGGATAGATTCAACACCAACAACCTCACTCTGATACCACTTATAGGACCCCGGGACACCCTGAGAGGGGAGGGGTAAATCAGGGTGTCAGCTTTTTCTTCTTAAAGTTGTGGATCTTGTTCCCACGTTGGTAGGAACTCGTTAAATCTGTATTATGGATATGATCAGTAATGAAATATTCACATTCAGAGAGATGACACAACTATTTTTACTTGGTTCACCACTAAGGGCTACGTCCAATTAGCATACGCCGACAAGTTGTCGGTCGTACCTAATTCCACTAATCTTCACTAGTTGTGGATTACAATTGTTCGGGCACAGTCACTCTGTCCCAGGCTCACTACCTTTACAAAGGTTCAGGGATAGCTCACTTCTTCCCTTGGGTCACTCTCGTTGACTCTCCCAGGCTCACTGCCGTTGGTGAAGTCTCACTCAGTTTATAGACGTGAAGATATCTTCAATAGATAGACATGAAGGTCATTGTCTCCTGTTCAGCATGAGACTTTGCTTGCATCAGAGTCCGGAGTTGATGCTCTGTTAAATTCCAAATTCCATCCACTGATGAAGACCCCCTTTTCCCTTGTCCACTGGGTAAACAACTTTTGGAAATGGCCTTCACAAAGTACCCTACTTCGCAAGGCTCCTAATTTTGCAAAGCTCAAACAAGCCTTCGCGGAGTCCCTGCCTTTTCGCGAAGCTCAATCGTGAAGCACTCTCGTGATGATCCAGCCTTCGCAATGCTTGGCTTTCGTGGAGCTCCTGCCTCTTCGTGAAGCTCACTGAGCCAACGTGGGGCGAACGCCTTTCACGGAGCTAGAATAGCCACCGCGAAGCTCCTCTTTCGCGAAGCACACTACCTTAGCGAGAGACCTTTGCGAACCGAGAGCAAAGTATTTTCTCTGAAATTCTCTCTACTTCTCTTGAGGGGGTCGGCCTCTATTTATAGGCAATTCCACCGACCCTCGACCCTTCTGCGCGAAGTCAGCGCCACGTCATCTCAAATCACGAAGCTCCGAAGTTCCCATCAAAATTCTCTCAAAATCGCGAAGCACTATGGAAATTTTCCATTCGCGGAGCTCATCGTAATCGCAGAGTGTTCCATCATTTCCTTCGTTCCTTCGCCATGAAGCTCCCTCGCAAATCCCTTCACTGCCGCGATGTGCTTCAACTCTGCCGTTCGCGAAGCTATGATGTAATCGCGAAGACTCACCGCCTCCATTCTTCTGGTCTTCACGATTTACAAACCATGCATCCTCTCTTCATGAAATTCATGCCTTTGCCATATTTAATTATTATCTTCATGGAAATCCACTTTTCATGATGCTCAGCAAATTCCAGATTTTGGACCCCAAAAATTTGGCAAACACTTGGAAAAGACGCCACCTTCAATACTGTTGTCTGCTTGAATGACATGATCTCTTTGCTGGTACACGATCCGAACATCCATTGATGATTGACAACAAACACAAACCATACTCCAAATCATGCATAGAATACCATGGTTCTAACATAGACCATCTCAATGGATTAGTCCTATAGGAACTCCAGCCAGCATTGATTAATTAGGTTTAGGTATCACTTTGTGATGAAGTACCTGAGACTCTACAATTCTATGTAAACAACTAGGTTCCCTCCTAGAAGATAGTGTCTCAACATCCTCATAGAAAATAATACCACTGCTAAATCTAGGTAATGAGTCACATAGTTTTTCTCAGGGTGTCTCAAAGACCATGACCCATATGTTATGACTACCTATCATTGCATCAACATGTAATTGAACTAATCTCTTGAGGCATCATAGTACACTCTGAACTCAACATCATCCTCTGGTAGTCTCAAAAATTGAGCACTCACCTGACTCTACCTAAACTCCTCAAAGGCCATCTGGCACTACTCACACCTATTAAACGATTGTGCCTTCCATTTCATAGTGGTTAAAGGGGATTTGATCCTAGGGCATTATTCCACACATCATCTATAGTACCCTGCCAAACTAAGAAATCCTCACACCATTGACACATTCTTGGGTGGATGCCAATAATTAATTACTTCAATATTTGTTGGACCCATTGATATAACTTTTTCATAAATTAAATTCAAAAAATGTGAACCTCATTTATCCGGAACTGGCATATTAGGAGATTTCTGTAAAGCTGGTGCTCTTGATGTAAATCAAGAACCATCCTCAAATTCTATGCATTCTCCTCCTCTATTGTAGAGTAAATGAGTATGTCATCAATGAAGACAACAAAAAACCATTCCAAAAATGTATAGAAAACCAGGTTTATCAGATCCATAAAGATGGTTGGGGAATGTTTCACACCAAAATTTATCTCTAGGAACTCGTAGTGTCCATAGCGACATCGGAAAACCGGCTTCAGAATATCTGCCTTGTGGACCCGTAACTCGTGGTTTTCGGAACTAAGATCAATCTTGGAGAACCATATGATACCTCGCAACTGATAAAAGTGGCCATTAATTTTCTACAAGGAGTATTTTATATTTATCGTGGCCTGGTTCAGGTGAAGATAATCCACTCAAAGTCCTAAGCTCCCATCTTCCTTCTTCACAAACAGAAATGGAGCTTCTTAGGGGTGCACACTGGGTCTGATGAAACCTCTCTCACAATGGTCCTCCAACTATAATTGTGTCTCCTAGATCTTGGCTGGTGCCATTTGATATTTCGTATAAGATATTGGGACAGTCCCTAGTTTCAATTCAATGCAAAACTCCTACTCCTACCTCTGGGGTAGTCCTGAAATGTCTACAGAGAAGGTATCCATACCATCCTTCACAACTAAAAGAATCTTGATTCCTAGAGAGTCTTCTAAACCAAGGGTCATGACCTCTAACTTATGGATGATAGGTTGTAACCACCTTCCCACAACATTCATTTATCCGACAATGAGGTCTCTCTCACCGAAAAAGGAGAATCGCGTCCCATCAACACGTCAACATCTGACTAGCCTAAAGTGACAGTCGATATGGTCTCGAACCATTAAATTAAAATCCATTACCATGATTAAATCATAGGGTTCCATTTTGACAACCAGAAGGTCTCACGTGAACCACTATCCTCCAAGTAATAGCTCTCACTACCGGAAGATGAAAGACCCAGATCAACCCTTCCCGGTAGGACCTTAGAGATAAAGATGTTGTGATAGTGCCACTAGTTGGACCTCCAAATATCATACCAGGAGTATCAAGATCAAATATTTAATGGAATATAAATCTACTAATATTTATTCAAGATTATAATAAACATAGATCATACCTTGAATCATCTCATGTGTTGCAGGATCATGGACATCCAAATCATTTAGCTGTTAGTGGACCCCACCTCCAGATCCCTGAGCTTGTAATGGGATTCCTGGTAGGGGTGGTGCAAGAAAGACATAGTGTCATCCCCCACTTGTATATCCTTATTCTTATCTTCTAGTACCGACTCCCTGGGGACCACCTTTTCCTCACCTGGGGGATCCCTGATCACGACATTCTCTCTGTCGTGACTGTCCATCTACTATATTTTTGTATTCCCCATCACGTTTGGTAGGAAAATCACAGAACATGTGACCTTGCCCATCACATGTGTAGCATTTACCCTCTCTAGGATGTCATTGTCCACTAAACTATCCATAAACATGTGCATGAGTCTGATCATGGGAATCCCTACGGTGTCGAGATCATAACGACTGAGGTCTTCTTGCTATCGCAGACGTCTCAACTCTGTTCTGACCATATCCAGCTCCATCTATTTGGAATCCCTGTGAAATAAATCGATAATTCACAAGTTTTTACTCTATCACCATGGAATTGTTCAGGATGCATAAGGGTAATATGGTTGCAATGATCCCTCTGTGGATTTCTTTCTCAAAATTTTGTGCTTGTAAGTATCCATCACAGATCATGTCAAGAGAGTATCATTTAAGTTCTATGAACATATATGCATACTCAGCCACATTTATCCCTCCTTGCTAAATCTCTAGAAAATCCTACATCCAAAATGAACATAATTATGAGGGGTATTAATACTCATGGAACAACCACTCGAATTCATCCCACAGGAGTGTCGACCCATCATGCATCTAGGTAACCAAGATCCACCAACGCCCAGCTGCTTTATGGAAAAGACTATTGAAAAATCCACCATATGACCTACTCGGGTCTGATAAGTCATGAATATGTGGACCCCCAATTCAAGTGAATCCTTTTCTACCAATTTATTTAACTCAATAGGGATCCTCAGCAGTCTTTGACACTAGAACTCACGAAGTGCGCTTAGCCTATGCACATCCTCAACCTTCTCTTTCAGGATAATCTACTACTTAACAGGTGGATTTGTTGCTAGTTTCCAACCTAAAGGAAGGGGATCACATGATAGTCCCTTAAATAGAGGTCTCATAACTATTACGATATTCTTCAAGAATTGGAGTGGGTATCCTGGTTGAATCTCATCATGGAGGCATCATGTAGGTAATTAAGGAGTTCTGTGGTTGGATGTATAGGTTCTAGGAATAGTAGAACTATGTGATGGGTTGTGACCAAATTTTTTTTTCATGACCGATGATTAATCCAAGATCTATATGATTTTTAGTCATCGTGATCATGGTAATTTAATCAAATATAGCCAATATTAATCATTCCATAACCAGAGAGATAAGATCAAAAAATATTGTTTATAATTAATTTAATTAGATTAAGAATTACCTCTAAGGAATTCTTTCTTTGATGATGAATCCATCGATAGATCTGTGGTGTACCGTCATTGTGTTTAGAAACCAGTTTTATATTTCCTATATTAGTGATCCACATGTGTTCCATAAATCTAAATATGTCATCGATGGAGTCTCTAGGTGCTATCACAGAAGATCCTTGTGTTTGCATTGCTACCATGATCACCTCGAGAATCACGTCCAAAGTGTCCGCATTGATTTGGTTGAGGAGTATTTATTGATATTATTGGGAGCATTCTTGGAGAAGGGATGTATCTAGGCTTGAGAGGATTCTCCAAGATTATTGTCCACAACAAAATAAGATCATGATAAAATAACACAATTGGGTATTGTTATTGTTTGGGTTAAAAAAATAATTGCACATGTGCCCTTATTATTTATTTAATCCAAGAACACCCTATTGTCAAATAATAATAGTAAAATTATTATTTATCAACAATAACTGAAGTTGAAAATTATAATTAAATATTATTTAATTAAATAATATTCAATATTATCATTTCTCACCCGACCATTAAATCCGGTCCACCATTCCTCCAAAATATTTCTCGGACCTTGAGTAATGTCTATTTATTTATTAAATAAATATCACTTCATTAATCACCAATAAATAAATAGAAATTATATTCACTAAATATAAAATAAATATTTATTAAATATTCATCTCATAATATAATCTCTCAAATTACTAGCGATTGAATAAATAAGATCAAGAAAACATGAATAATTATTAAACCACATATGGGATTAATATTTATTCAACTTTTTTAATAATAAATAATAAAATATTATTTAACTGAGGTTCTAGATACACTTAGTGTGTGACCCTATAGGACTCTTTCTTAGTGGCATTAGGTGAAGCAGCCTAAAGTCTAAGGTTATTGTCTAGAAACATGCCAAGACACCCAAATAGAAAGAATTTATTACCCCAACGACAAGTCAACTCATACAAATGCCTACCATATAACATAATCCCTTTCTCATGATATCTCTAATCGAGTAGGTTGCATGCCATTTCCATCAACCTATGTTCCCGATATCTATTTATTTGACTTTCTAGAAATATAAAATGCATATTGAAAAAATGGACTTGGATTTATTTAGGCTATATCATTTTCATCAAAGGTACTGAGATATTATCTTTCGTTAATTAACAGAATGAATAAATCCTTTCATGCATTATTCATTAATGAAATATTAATCGTGATGCACCCAACATATCCTACTTCTCTGTGAACCTTTGTCATTATAGTTTTTATCAATACATTTAAGTGGGTGACTCAAAATAATCCTTAATAATAATATTAATGTATAAGGACTAATGCACACATCTACAGATAAGATAATCTAATGACACATAGAAATGTGGATTTCCTACTGCCAATTCTTGTTCTCATAATACCTTTAATAGATACTACCATGGGAGTACACCATGAGATGATTTCTCGAAGTCCTATGAGTCTCCACCCCTAATAAAATGTATCATTTTCCCTGTCAAATGAGATCGTAAGTCTATAGAAAATATATTCAAGAATACTGTCGTAGCACTTTTTAGTTCTCATCATATAGGTGAACTGCTATGAACTTTTAGTAAGATAAATACTCTTAGAAAATTATAACATACTGTATTACATAAAATAAAAAGAATGATGTGATGAAGAGTTTGTTAATATTCAAAACCATGAATAAAATTTAATAATAAAGTACAAATAACTTGGTTCTTGGAAACCAACTCAAATAGACTCCCACATACACTAGAGCCAACTGCTAACAACCATTGGTCTACTTGATCTCACATGTTACTCATGCTTCATCTAAGATAGGCCTTTATTCAAGGATTCAACCATGTACAATTTTTTGGGTACTCCGTTCAATGAAAATTCACCCCTCTTATAGAGATACCTCAAGAGGTGATAATTTCAGAGTATGTACTTTTTTCATAGGTGTAAACTTGTCTCTTTTCAAGAGTCACTACTATAGTACGATAACAATACAATGTGATGGTTTCTTTAATTCTAGGTACTACATAAATCTCATATACAATTTAATGAATCGAAATTGCTTCCATGGATACAAAAAAGCCAATATATACTCAGAATATGTTAAAGAATCTACCAAAACTAGCTTTTTTAAACTCTTCCATCGCACAAATCCTCTATTGAGATAAAAAAAATATCCTGATTGTGACTTCAAACCATTTTGATCTATCTAAAAACCATAATTAGTATATACCCTAATGACCAACTCCTCATCTCTTCCATACGTCAATTTCATATCCTTAGTTCTTCTCAGATACTTATGGATATCCTTGACAATAGTCCAATGTTGTTCTCCTGGATCTTATTGATATATGCCTACCATGATCAATGTATAGATAACATCAATTATAGTACATAACATGGAAAACATGATTTATCATATCACTGAAGTATATGGGATCTTACTGACTCTCTCTTACTCTTGTTGGGTCTCAGGACATATTTTTTAAAAAAGATGTAAACCACGTGACATTGATACCAATCCACTCTTCAATTGTTCCATACTAAATCTATTTAGTATCAGGTCAATATATGTACTTTTACTTATTCCAATAAGACTCTTGGATCTATCACTAATGATCTGGATCGCTAGAATGTAGGCTTCTCCACCTATGTCCTTCCTGGAGAAACACTTGTTCAACCAGTCCTTAACATATTGTAAGACTGGTATGTCATTTCTAATAAGTAAAATTTCATCAACATATACTACTTGGATAATGAATACATTCCCACTAATCATTTTCAAAACACATGGATACCATTATTTCTTAATGAAACCATATTATTTTACAGATTCACTGAATTGAATATTCCATGTCCTTGATGATTGTTTCAATCCTTAAATGGATATCTCCAACATGAAGATATTGTTGGCATCACCGGGAGTCACAAACCGTTCTAGTTGTATCATACAGAAATCTTTACGAAAGTTACTATTAAGGAATTCATTTTTGACATCCATCTTCCAAACTATCATACTCATTGTAAGATTCTATTGTAATTTTGATTTAGATGGATTTAAACATGGAAACTGGTGAAAAACATTCATCGTAAACTATTCTAGGACATTATTTAGAACCTTTATCTACTAGACTTGCTACATAGGTACTTAATTTACCTTATATGTCTAGTTTCATCTAGAATGCCCATTTTTATGTAATAGAATTTACATTAACTGGTGCATTGACTCAAACCCAAACTTAGTTCTAATACATGGAAGAAATCCCAGAATTCATAGCTTCTAGGAATATTGATGATTATTAGATCCTTATTGATTCCTTGTACAGCAGTGGTTCATCATTGTCAACCAATAATGAGTCACCATCCTTGGTGAGTAGATAACCATATCTCTCTGTTTCTCTTACCTCACATAAGCTCCTACGTAGTACTTGTGTTTCTAGAACTACTTTAATGGGGACCTGTGGAATATGTTCATGTAACAACTGTTGTATATATTGAACATCAACATTATATATGTAAATCCTTCTCCCACTATCCTTTATTAGTATGTTCTCCCTCTAAAGAAATTTTAATTTTTTGGGAAAAATCACTTTCTAATCTGAAGGGTTATATAGGAAGTATTTGTTTTCTTTCATTATCACACCCTACAAAGAAACACCTCATGCCCTGGGGTGCTATTTTATTGCATGATAAGGCCTTAAAATTCATTTCAACCCCATACATGTGTATGCAAAAAAATGGGTTTCTTTTCTCTCCATTACTCAAAGTGAATTCCATTTTCCACAATATTTGGTGCTTGGTTTAATTTGTATTCCACAGTTTTTCATGAATATCCACCAAGGGTAATGGAATATCTTCATGAATCATTATTGAACTTACTATGTCTAACAATATATGGTTCCCATTTCACTAAAACCATTCTACTATGGTGTATAAGATTGAGTGAGTTGAGATATAATCCTTAAATCCAATAAAAATATGATGAACTATTGGTTAAGGTATTCACCACCTTGATCTGATTGAAGCTTCTTTATTTTCATACAAAGGGGATTATCTACTTCATTATTTAATTCCATTAATTTCTCAAAGGACTCATACTTATACCTTATCATGTAAATATTATCATATCTACTCAATTCGTCAGAAAAATATACAAAGTAAGAATATCCACCTATATCTTCTACTTGAAATGGTCCGTACACATTATTATTTATCAATCCTAGAAGCTCTATGGACCTTTCACCCTTTCGACTGAATTGTGGTTTGGTAATTTTTCTTTGTAAACCAGCATGACATATACCAAGTGGTTTTAGCTCAAGATATTATAAATATCCATATTGACATATCATTTTAAAACTCTTCTCATTCACATTACTAAGATTGTGATGCAACAACTGGGTGTTATATGAGTCATATAAAATTTTTATATTGATTTCCAACTCTTTATTTACATAATTTAATAAATAAATACCATTTTTTAAATGCGACATACCATAGAATATGTTTTCATTCTAAAATAAAAATCTTTTATTTCCAAATTGTAAAATATACCCATCTATATCTAAAAATAATATATAAATTAGGTTCTCAGTAACTATAGGTGCATAATAAAAATCTCTTAAAACCAAAATCATTCATTATGGTAATGAAAGTCTTTTTTCACAAATTTCTAGGGTATCCATACTTTATCCGTTGGAAGATCTTAGATCCACCACTCCTCTAGAAATTTTTTGAAATCTACTTAATTACTTAAATTTGGATGCAGATGTGAGAACCAAAAGTTGTATCTAATAACCAGTGTGTAGAAATAGAAATTTTTCTCTTGATAATGAACTCACCTTTAGCTCCCCCTTTCTTCTAGGTGCAGTTCCTCTTCTAGTGGCATGGATTTCCACCTATAAAAAATAATTCCTATTTTTCCTTACCCTACCTATGGATCTTCTTCTTCTTAAGAGGACGATGCTTAGGAGATTTAGTCTGTTTATAAGTCTTGGGCCCCTATAGCTTGTTCTTCTTCTTTTTTGTTCACTATGAGGACCACAGGTTTCTCACACTTAATATCATTATCTACTTGGGGAATCAAGGCTAGAACATCAAAAATAATCTTCTCATTATTTCTCACATTATAACTCATAATAAAGCTAGATAATGTCTTGGACAGTGATGAAAGTATGATACCTATACACAACTGATCTAGGAATTTAATCCCTAAGATGTACCGACGTTCAATTTAGGAAAGCCTTGCTCTCATGGACTCTCCATGCTTAGTTTTGAACAATGAATTTTAGATCACATAACTCTATTATCTCTCCTTATCTTGATAGATATGCCGAATAAGATACATCAATCTATAGGCATCCATATCCTCAAGTTTCATTAAAATATCATTGAACATGGATGATAGAATGAAGCACTAAACATCTATGACATAATTAATATGTTTCTCATAGGGATATAACTCTCCATCACTTGCCTCATTACGAGGTGTAACTGGTATAGGTTCTTCCAACACATATAATTTCCTTTCATTGAGAAGGATGACATGTTGTCATTGTTTCCACTCCTCGAAATTAGTGATGGTGAGATGGTTTTCCATCTCACGTATGGATAACAATGATATGTTTGATTTCATTTTTTTATGTTTCGAAAAAATAATATAATTATAATTTTTTTAAAAAAAATCAGATAAATTTATATAGATAAATAAATATTATGTTTATTAGTCTGCCAATATTTTATAGAAACCCAATATTCCTCACCAATGGCTTTAAATGATCATGTTTTTTGGATATTCTACTGTAAATTATCTACATTTCCCTTCTCATTACCCCAAATTTGGTTGGTCAATATTCTCAAATGGTTTTAGGTAGGCATTCCAATTTCCAACTGTATTAACTCAGAGTTCCTTTATTTTTTGAGTGGACTCCCAATTCATTAAATCATTAGGTTATATTTCCTCAAACATTTCCTCTCAGATACATGAATTCATACATTGGAAGTCATACCTTGATGTGAACTAAGTTAATTCAACCATAAACCTCATGTTGGAATTCTTTGATAATTGAATTCACCCCAACTTTGGTTGGCCAAGCACTTTGAACCATGGTTCGATTCTAACTGAAGTAATAGACGGTTATACTGACTGAATATTTAATGGATGGATTTTATCCTTTTATGCATAAATTTACAATTATTATCTTTATTAAATTTTTGTTAATATTGAGTGTTATTACATAAGTGATTAACCATGTAATTGATAAAATTTAATCATAATCCAATTTATTGTAGTTCCATCTTGCATGCTGGTAAATTCATTAATTATGTGACCACGACTAGACATTCATAATGAAATAACCATTCAATCGACTGAAATAAAATAAAGTGTATGATCATTATCTTATACAAATGGTTAGTTTATCTAGTCGTTGTTAAACTAACCATTGAACTAGGGGAGAAACACCATAAACTAATTGAGGTTTGTGTTTATAGCTTTCCACCTATCCATAGTTGTAACTCCTTGGAATTGTTTTTCCTTGTCTTTGTACTTGAACCACCTACACTATCATAAAATCTCCATCCATTATATGATCCTTTTAATCACATGCATGTGAGGTGAAAAGGTGTTTACATAAATGAAACCATGGGCATGTAGACCCTACATAACAATGAGGATAAAAGGCACAACTACTAACAATTTAATTTATTAAAAAATTAAAAGAAACCAATCACATACAAAATGTCTAGTCCAACTCATGATCATCCACATGCATGCAACGTATTACACATTTAATAAAACTATCATTAAATCCTTTCATTATTCTTATTTAAGAGAAATCTTGCTCGAATCGATTAATTATTATGTATAATTAATCAACCAATGTATCATAATTTTTATCTTAATTTCCTTGATATTCTTATATATTATAAATTTAAACAAATTAAATAAATTCATTTAAAATTAACCATATACATAACTCGCACCTTGTAGGTAGCATGGTGAATACCCATAAGGTTCTACCCAACATTCGTTATACTCTTATATTATTTTACTATAGTGACACATGGCATACATGCCTTATCACGTACTTTCACAATGTGTACTTCAATAATGAATATATGAATTATAGTATTTATTTTGTCATGTGGTATGCATCAATGCACGTAGAGTAAAAATTTGTAATAAATCTCATACATGATATGCAGATCTAAATATTACACAAATATTAATTAAACATTTAAATATTTATGTATATTAAAACCAATCACGTGGTGTGTTTTATCATTACGACCACACACAAGTACTTGTCTCAAGGTTTACATAGTAAAATAAATTAATATTAAATATATTTCACTTGGTATTAGTACACAACATGTAGATCCAATCTACATGGAATGTACACCTCTCACCATCTTTTTGATTCACATTCCTTGGGACTCGACATGTAGTATGTTCCTTGAAAAATTGGAGTACATGGTCTGTCTAATGGGCCACACACAATGTGGTCTCTGTGTCACACAATCATCATTTTGGTAGGCTATGTAAGTAATACATGACCGGTTTCTGAAACAAAGGGACTACACACCATGTCTAATGGGTTAGTCCAGGTGATTATGTTCTTGCATGTCCTGGACAACATGGGGTGTAGAAATTAACTACACCATGTGTCAAAAATTCGTACAGTTTGAATAATTTCCAAATTAACTCCTGGTGCATAGAACATAACTACATGGAATGTAACTCTAGTTACACAATGTGTATTTCTATGTTATCTGGTTAGAATCCTTGGCACCTCTAGATGAGGTCGTAAATTTTATTTTAATCTTAAAATTAAACGTCTCAAATAGATATACAAGAAAGAAAATAGGAAGAAATAGATCTTGTAACTCGCATTAAATGAACATTTAGAATTTAATTTGAAAACTAAATTAAAAATGAGTAAATCACCAATTATTTTATACAAATATAAACAATTATGGACCTTTCACATATACCACTTATAGGTTCCTTCACATTGGAGGCATGTAATGGGCGATACCCAACATTTCTTTTTGTCATGGTCGATGATCAATCCAAGATATATACGATGTTTAACTGTGGTGATCAATGTAATTTGATTAGAGATATCCAACATTAATCATGCCAGAACAAGAGATAAAATATCAACACATATTGTTTATAATTAATTTAATTTTATTAAGAATTAACTTTAAGGAATTCGTTCTTTGTTGATGAATCTGGTGACAGATCTATGGTGCACTATCCTTGTGTTGTAGAAACCAAGTGTATATTTCCTTTATTGGTGATCCAAATGTGTCCTAGTAATCTCTAGTTATTGATGAAGGAGTCTCTATGTGCTCACATGAAATATCCCTATGCTTGCATCGTCCATCTTGATCTCCGCTAGAATCACTTCCAAAGCATTCTCGATGACCCGATGGGGGAGGATTGCTTGCCATTCTTAGAAGCATCCTTTGATAAGGGATGTATCATGGCTTGAGAGGATTCTCTAATATTATTGTGCATAACCAAAAAGGCTCATGAGAAAATAACATTATTGGGTATTTGTATTGTTAGGGTTAAAATTAAAAAAAAATTCACAAGCTCCCTTATTATTCATTTAACCCCAGAAAAACTCCTTTTCAAATAATAATAGTAATATTATTACTTCTGAACATTAAATGAACATGTGAATTATAATTAAATATTATTTAAATAAATAATATACAATATTATCATTTCTCACAGGGCATTAAAATCAGTCTTTCATTCCTCCAAAATTTTAATCAGGCCTTTAATAATATCTATTTATTTATTAAATACATATCACTACATAATTATCTAATAAATAAATAAATGTTATATTCACTAAATAGAAAATAAAAATTTATTCAATATTCCACTCATAATATATTCTATCTAGTAACAAGGGCCAAAACAAATGTGATCAAGAAAACATGAAAAATTATTGAACCACATATGAGATTAATATTTATTAAAATTGTTAAATAATTAATAATAATATATTATAAAACTAAGATTCTGGATACACATATTGTGTGAAACTCTAGGAATATTTCTGAGTGGCATCAGGTGAAGCAGCCTAATGTACAAGGTTAGAATCTAGCTACATGACAAGGAACCCATAAAGATAGAAGTTAACGCCACAATCACATATCACCTCATACAAATTCTTACCATGTAATATAAGCCTTTTATCAAAATATCTCTAATCGAGTAGGTCACTTTCAAGTTCCATCAACCTATTTGATCATTATCTTTCTTTGACTTACTAGAAATTGAACTTTCCAATATAACACCATAAAAATGGATTTATTTTGGATATATAATTTCCATAAGTGGTCTTGAGATATTAACTTCCTTTAATAAGAATAAGGGATAAATCCTCTCTCATATTATTCATTAATGCAATATTACGTGTGACGTACCCAACAAATCATATATCACCATGAACATATGTCATCACTGATTTTGAAAATACATCTAAGTGCACGACTCATAATACTCATTAATAATATTATTAAAGTATAAGGACCAATTCACATGTCTAATGATAGGAATATCCAATGAAACATAGAAATTTTTATTTCTGATTAGTGGGTCTCATCCTCATAATACCCATACTGGATATTACCATGGGCGTGCACAATGAGAAGGTGACTCAAAGTCCAATAACTCTCCACTAATCATAGCCTATATCATTAGTGTCCAAAAAATGATATCATTCGGCTATAGAAAATATATTTCAATAATATGATTGTATCACTTTCAGGTTCACATCATAGTGGGGAACTGGTAAGACCTTTTATTGAGACACCAACTCTTAGGACATTATAACATACTATGTTTCGTAAAAGAACCAACATGATGTGATAAAGGGTTTGTTAATATTCAAAAAACATGAATACAAGTTTATCATAAAGAACAAACACATTGGTTCTAGGGCCCCAACTCCTACATTATAAACTTATATATATTGATAAAAACAATGGGGAGCTGAATAAATAATGTAAGTTAAATAATCAATCTTATATGATGCATATACCATTGTTACCTGCAAAAAAACTCCTTAGGGTTCTGATTTGATAAGCAGGTAATCAAGGTTGTGGTGAATGGATATGTCGACGTCCAATACCACCACTAGACTCTCTACCAAAGAACCGCACTCGAGACACATTGACATTGTTTCCATAAAACCCAACCCATTCATTCATAGGGAACATCCAAAAAACATTTCAAGGAATGAACAACCGTTGATACCAATCTATCATGACCCGACCCATGCCTAAGATCGAGCTGAAACTACCCAAATCCCATCTCCATAGTCTAGGGGGGCAAGAAACACTGAAGGCACAACTAAACTCGGTGAGGCCTTTTCCAAAGTACCTATAAACATTCCCATAACCAACTCAATGAAAAAGTGAGTAGGGAAACAAATAAAAGAAGAAACACTGCTATAAATAAGCAAAAAAAATGTATGGACCACTAAACAGAACAATATACGATATTGAAAACAAAAAAGAAAATGGAGAAGTACTTTTCTTCCCCTAAATATACTTGAACCTAATAAAATAGGAAGATAATAAACAAATGAAAGGTTGAATCATGTATCTCAAGCTATGACCATCATACGTGGTCCAAGAAGACTGTATCCCTAAGATCCTTGCAAGTCATGATCGACCTATATGCTGTTTCAAAATGCATGACACATGTTGAGAAACTCACATGCTGGGGTGAGTTTATACATACCAAGTAGAATGCCCAAAATAGGTGAAGGGGGAGAATTAAGAGATATATGTGAAGAATAAAGTAGTATATATAACAAGGTATAATAAAATATGTATAACTCAATCCAATAAGAGAGTTATAGTAAACTCATCTAAACAAATGTAGCTAAAAACTGTAATAATATGGACTTAACATCAGGTGTTTTCTACCTATAGTAGGATAGAAGTCTCATCCAACAATTAGAATCTTGACATGGAAAGCCCGTGGCATAACCCACATGTCTTCGCCTCTCCTGGAAGGAGAGTATCCAAACCCCAATGAGTGGATACTGAAATAGGATATATATATATACTGATTCATAGAATCCCAAATGAGATAGTAAGGGGATCTTTATCTCATATATTAGACCAAGAAGAAGAGTAACTAATAGTTTCAAGAGAATCCATCTATGATGCCCAATATTGCACATATTTTCCCTAAACATACAAGTCAAAGGGAATCAATCACCAAAACTTGATAAAATCCGATTTGGTTGGAACTGGTTCATCTGCACGATTTTAATTCATACCAAAAGAACACATATCAGTGTGGAATGTATCTCTCTTCCATGTGAGTCCAAAGCTACATCTAACCATGTATAGTCATTGATCTGAATACCTGGTGGGATAAAACATGAAGTAGAGGACCCATGAATGAGTGAATCAGGGTGGTTCCACTCTAATGTCATCAGGGACTTGTTCCCTATTGCTTCAAGGGGCTCTATTATTATGTCGTTTAGGACCTGGACCTTGGTGTGTCATGGGGGTTCCACTCTGATGTTTTTGAGGACTCGCACCCTAGTGAATCAAGGGGTTTCCACTCTAATATCATTGCAGACCTGTTCCCTAGTGCATCAGGGGGTTCAATTCTAATTTCGTCAAACACCACCTAAATAAGAACCATTCCTTTAACACATCACATCATGTCTCTAACGTATTATCAGATGGAAACATTGTGTCTTATATAGAAGAACACACTAGATATTATATTTACATTCCCAAATCAATCTAACAGTTTGAAATTTAAATTTCACCATACGACGCACAAGGGGGTGCTTTGTGGGTCAAACCCAAAAATCTGACCAAAATACAAGACACTAGTCCCAAAAATTCTGAAACATCATTAGGGAGGTGAGGTTGTAGACGAAACATCATTTGGACATCGTATGTAGAATATTGGTCAGGTACAAGTTCTGAAATAATAATATTATTATTAATAATAATATCATAATAAAAGGAGTGCTCCATGGATATAAACTAAATGACCAAGAAGAATATTTATAATTTTGTCTTAAAAGGACCATATAGAATTTAGGGTCACACAGTAGCTGACGAGACGCCGTTTATTCTCCCTATATAGGAGTTATGATGGGTCAATGATTTAATATTATCATTAAATATTTTAATTCATGATCATTTCATGGGAATAGGTCACGATTTTGGGGAAATTATTATAAATATTCTTAAAATGAACGTATTAAATAAGGGTTCATTCCACCATAGACGATGCATTAAACGGAATCCCTGAGTGGGAGTTATGGGGGTTTAAGTAAATTTATAATAATAATAATATTATTATTATTATTATTATTACT
Source organism: Viscum album (assembly GCA_963277665.1). Classification (NCBI taxonomy): domain Eukaryota; kingdom Viridiplantae; phylum Streptophyta; class Magnoliopsida; order Santalales; family Viscaceae; genus Viscum; species Viscum album. The sequence goes on from OY728155.1 coordinate 19,007,064, forward strand.
TTTATTATATTTTATTTTTCTTTTCCCATTAACTCCTTCCTTTATGAACATTAGTCGCCCGGTGCACCTGCACCTGCCACCATTGTGTTCGTCTAAATCTTCCACAGTCGTCTCCAACTCATCACACTTGGGAGCCACTGCCTCCAGCCCACCGTATGGCCGCGCTCCAATAGACACCTCACCACCTCGACTATCGACTACATTATCCACCACTTCCATATGAGACCACCATCCCGACCACATTTCACGCCCCTCTTAGACTTCTTGCACCTTCCACTCACTGATGAACCTCCAATCCAACATGAAACAATGAAAGGACCACATATCTCTGATCATTGGACCTAGATCTACTCAGATCCATTCCTTGATTGATGATTCATTATCATTTCAACGTTTCAAAAAATGAGATTGATGAATATTGTAAACATAACAAGGGAAGAGTAGAAAGTGGAATACAAAATATAATGATCAATGGTCATGTTATTTTGGAAATCGACATTGAGGTTCAAGAATGCTGAAATTGAAAACGAAATAAAATTATTATCAAAGAAAATTCAAATAGGAGGGAATGAATTAAAAGATATTTACTAATTTTATTTTGATATGTTCATCATCGATGAACATGACTACCAACAATCATTGTGATCAGTCGATGTTTCGTTTTTGGTTCACCGTTAGAGGGGAACAAGGATGGGTAAATGCACCTTTTCATTTATTATCATTTGCTCAACAAGATCATGGTAAAGAACCGGTATCCTTTGACATGAATTGATGACTTTTTTGATCAACTACATGGAGTATAATACAACTCAAAGGTGGATCTCTAGTCAGGATATTACCAAGTTAGGGTGAAGAAGAAGGATAACCCCAAGACTACTTTTCATACAAGGTATAGTCACTTTGGGTTCATAGTCATTCCATTCAGACTCACTAATGATCCTATAATCTTCAGGGATTTAATGAAAAGATTCTTCATAGATTACCTTGACAACTATTTGGTAGTATTTATAGATGATATTCTAATGTACTCTAACACCAAAGAAGAGCATGAGGAAAGTTTGAGCACTAGGCTAAAGACCTTATGAATGGAGTAGATCTATGAAAATTAAAACAAGAGTTTTGGTTGAAGGATATATCATTCACGGTGAATATCATCATAAGAAATGGGATATCTATGGATCCTTTATATAAAAAATCAATTGGAAGATGGATAAGGCCAACATCTATGATTGATATTTGTATTCTCCTTGGATTAGGTGGATATTATCACTGATTTTTGTGAAATTTATCATGATTGTGAAACCCTATTAACATGATAACATGGTAGGGATTCAAGTTTTCCTGGAATGATGAATTTGAAGATAACTATATGGAGTTGAAAAGGAGTCTTATCATTTCCAATATTCTCACACTAACCACAAGAGGGTAACTTTTAATAGTTTTCAATGATGCTTCGAAGAAGGGTTTGGGATGTCTGTTGTGAAAAAATTACAAATTCATAGCCTATGCTTCAAGGAAGTTGAAAATTCATGAGTAAAAATATCCCACACATGATCTAGAGTTATCAGTTGTGTAATTTTCTCTAAATATTTGGAGACATTATCTCTTGGGGAAGAAGTATGAAATATATACAGATCAGAAAAGGTTTAAATATATATTCACACATAAAGAGATGAATATTCTCCAATAAAGATGGTTAGAGATCATCAAGGATTACGATTTCTCAATACACTACCATTTGGGGAATGCAAACAAAGTGGTGGATGGTCTAAGTAGAATTGATTCCAAAATTATGTTATCAATGAGAATCGATAAAGATACGGTCTTCATGGATTTGAAGAGGTAGGACATGGTAATACTAAAAAAAAGAATATCATCAATCCTTTCATAATGGATTTCTCAACCATCTCTTTTGGAAATGTTAAAAGATTCTCAAAAATATGATGTGGGAATTCAGAAGAAAGTGGAAACTATAAGAAAAGGGAAATCCTTAGAACTCAATTTTAATGAAGATGGAATTGTGAGACTTGGGTCATTACTATGTGATCCATAAAATTCTGTGTTAATGATAGAACTATTATATGATGCATATAGTTCGCCTTTCTCTATTAACCCATGAAGCACAATGACCAATCGAGATCTATGAGAGTACTATTAGTGGGACAACATGAAGAAGGGTATAGTTTAATTTATATGAAAGTGCCTGGTATGTTAGCAAATTAATGATGAAAGGAAGAAGTCAAAGGGGATGATGCAACCATTATCTGTACTAATATGGAAATGGGAAAATCAGCATGTCAAGTTTCACCGAACTTCTGAATACATCCAAAGGAAACAATGTTATTTGGGTTATTGTGGACAGTCTTACAAATATTGAACACTTCATTGGAATTCAAGGGGGTTTCTCACAATATTGACTTGCACAGGTATACATTAGAGAAGTTGTAAAGCTGCATGGTGTACCACTATTGATTGTGTCCGATCGAGATACAATATTCACCTATATGTTTTGGAAAATTCTCTAGCATACACTAAAAACTGAGATGAACTTCTATGTGGATTATCACCCTCAAAATGATGTCCAATCTGAGAAGACTATCCAAACACTATAGGACATATTGAGATCTTTCTCAATGGACTTCAAAGGAAGGTGGGGCCAATATCTTCTTTTTTTCATGTTCTATTACAAAAAAAATTTTACTCAAAAATATAAGTGGATCCATATAAAACCTTTTATGGGAAGAGGTACTGAACACCGACATGTTATAGTTAAGTTGGGGAATGAAAAATTCTACATTTTGAAATGGATGAATAAATAGTTGAGAAGGTTAAGACCATCCAAAAGCACAACGAAGTAGATCAATGTTGAATAAAGTGCTATTCTGACAATGGTCAATGTAACCTAGATATTGATGTTAGAGAAATGGTATTCCCACACATATCTCCAATTAAGAGAGTGAAGAGATTTGGTAATAATGTAATTCTTAGACCAAGGTACATCGGCCCTTTTGAGATTCTCATTCACATCAGAGTAGTGGAATTTCAACTAGAACTCCCACCAAAAGGTTCACATGTACATGAATTATTCCATGTATTCCTCTTAAGAAAGTACATATTATACCCCTCTCAGGTTCTAAATATAGATGTGGTACCGTTGGAGAATTATCTTCCCTATGAATCGCATTTGGTGAAGATCTTAGATCATAGATAAACATTTCTACAAAATAAGACAATTTCCCTCAACAATGTTTGGTGAATAAACCACACATTTGAATAAGAAACATGGGAACCATATGAGGTCATAAATAAGGGTTACCCTGATTTATTTTATTTTGGTAAATGAAAATTTTTACGTACAAATTTCTTAAGGGGGAAGATTGTAATGAACCAAACTATTACAAATAAAATATCCCTTTTTATGTGATTAAATTTCTTATTATATAATATGGTCATAGAAAAAATATGTACTTGTTTTGTTTTATCTAATTGGATTTTAATGGATGGTAAGTATTTTTTACCATTGATAATATAGTCATTGATAATTGATAACATTTCTAGTATAATTATAGGATTTTAACAAATCCATTTGAGACAGAAAAATGAAGTGATGTCCTCAACCAGTAGGATCGTACCCTATGAAACCCATTTATCATATATTATGAGGGAGATTGAATTTCTAGGATTTTCCCTAGGCCAATACCAAACTAATGTCCATAAACTAGTATTAATTTCTACGTGTTAGCGATACCATTTACAAGATAAGTTCAAGATCATCGAGATCCCGACCCAAATCATGTTAACCGAAAAGCCCCATGAAAGCCCCATCATCATGCAACATACTCATAGAGTGTATTCTGATGTATTGAAGATATATGTATCAAGACCCTAACATTAGTAATATATACATTATTTTTTAATAAAAATGAATAATTTTCATCCTACTGTTGTTACTTTGTAAATTATTTTTAAAGAACAAACAATATTTTTGGTTAATATTTATATTCATTTAAGAAATAAATTTTTATGAATTAATGAATTTTTTAAATATAAAATAATTTATTAAAATATTATTATTAAATAAATTTTTAAAAATATAACTGATCATATAATTTTTCAAAAGTTGAATTTAATTTTTTTCTATGGGATAAAAAATGTTATTATCAAAACCCGTCATTTTCAATATATGTAGTCTTCTACATTAAAGGTGAAAATTCACATATTTATAAAATTATTTAGATAAAATGAATAATATTTTTTTAATTAGGATGTTTATTCAATAATAAATTTTCATAATTTTCTGAGACGGTTGAATTTTCAGGTAAAAATTAAATACAGTGGAAATATACTTTCAGTTTTATGACATTATGTTGACCGAAATGTGATGTAATAAGTAATATAAATGGGATCCATGAATAAATATATTTTATCACTTTAATTTAATTTTGTTATATGTTTATTTTATTTATTATGTAAATAAATTATGAATCCTCTAAGACTTATAATATATTTAATGATAATAAAATATTTTCTTTAGGTGTGTGACTCACCTCCACATCATGAAGGGTAATATTATAATATGTTCGGACCATGGACATATAAAATAATTTATAAAATTCCCATTTTTCAAAAACCAAGGGAAAAACCCTTAGTATGGTTTGTGTTTTTTTATATTTTATAATGTAGATTCCAAAACCTAAATAATAAAGAAATCAGCTCATTTCCTTTTAAAAACACACCCAATATCCCATTTCTCTTCACTCAAAATCCTTAGATCACATCCATAATCTCCCATATAATCCTTAGAGTTCTAACATGGCATACAAAGCTTTTAATAATCCCATATCATGTCTTTGAATTCACACACTCAAGTAAGAGATCCTCCCCTTCCTCTCCTTCATTCAATTCAAGAATCTTCCTTGAAATTAGTCATTATAATTTCAATTTGTTATATTTTAATTCATTTAAAATGATTTTATTATAGTCTAATTGATTATATTTTAATGATGTATCATTTATCCTCTCTCATTTAGACATTTATCTATGTTGTTACAATGCTGAAATTTTGTAAGGGGTTTTCCACTCTCCTGTTTTATCAAGAACTCCTTTAATGTTATGTCTATTAATATACATTCAATTATGTAGGGATATTTTATTCCATATAACATTACTTTAAATTTAATGTAAAATTATTATAACCCCTTTCAGTCTCATTTATCTCTCCGATGAACATTTATTCACACCAGTTACCATGTCGAAATTTTGTAAGAGTTCTTTCCTTTCTCCTCATTCTTCATGTTTATTTATTATGTTATGTTATATATATATATATATATATATATATATCTAATTAATTATGTTGTAAAATGTATTTAAATTCCTCCCCTTACATTAGATTTCATGTCTAAATGATGAGATACCCTTTTCCCGCTCATCAAACCATTTTATGAATTTTTATGTAATGATGTTATGATCCTGAAGTTTCACCACAAATTTCCATGAAAAAATAATTGTGTAGTAAATACCATACCCATTTTTTCAATGAAGGGTATTTACATTTATGAACATATATTTATTCATTTGGGAATAACATATATTTATACTTCATTCCATGATCATGGATTATATTATTATGTTTAATGAATCCATATAGAATGATCTATGTGGCACACTTAAGAATGCGAATAAAATGATTATGAAGGGTGTGCTATAATAGTGCTATAATTTATTGGGTAATGTTTAATATCATGATATGTCATGTGAAATTATATTATAAGATATCCTTGACACATGATCTTCCATGTGAAATGAACCTCGACACATGCTCCTCTATTTGAAACGGGTCGTGATTCATGCCCCTCCATGTGCAATGAGCATTGACTCATGCTCCTCCATGTCTAACAAGACTTAAGTCATTCTTATGTTATATAATATGTTGTTTCATCACTTCCCATGTTATGAAAATCATGCTTTATCAAGCTTTATTATTCATGTTGTTTTTATTATCCATTGATATTCTTATTGTCTAACATGTTTTTTCTTCATAATTTTATTCCTTCTTTATTCCCTTCCTCGACTTGATAGCTCACCCCTTTCTTATGTATGTCATCGGTTTATCCCATGCAGTGTTAATTATGATGGAATTATTTGGTCATGTTAAAGATGTTTTCGATAAAGATTTTTCTATTCATATATTATGTTGTTATTTAATGTTCATAATTTCCCAAAGACACTAGACCTATCGATAATATAGGTTGTATTATGTTTAATTTTAGAGAATAAAACTTGTATTAATGTGTAATAAAGATAAGGGTTGTTATATTGATACTAGAAGATTGTTATACTACATATTTACTATTTTTTATAGCTTATCTTCATCATGCCTCATGTTGAACCTTATGATTTTTTCCGTGAATTTAATTGAATTATTTAAATATTTTAACTTGGACTATTTAGGTTTTACATATTTTACCTTTTAACATTAGAGGTTATTAACCCCATCATAGGCCACACATGGGGTGTGTCTTTGTATCTTCCAGGTTCTATACCACCCCACAAGGTGTATCTGATCTTGCCATCAGTTTGGAGAGACCTAAGTAATTGAGTTATAATTGAACAAATTATTAAGAGAGGGTTATGAATCCTAGAAACGTGATACATTATTGTCTAATTTATTAAATTTCAGTAAGGAAAATGTGATATTGAGTTGTATAAACTCTTGATTTGTTATTCAATAAGAAATTTATTATGAATTGAAATGATGTATTTGTGATGGAAGTGGATTCCTTAGATGACCTCCATGGATCATGATTCCATTTGATGTTATAGAAATTTATACTCTATAGATCTTGATTATGTCAGTGGATTCCTTGGACTATTCTAATCCTTGGATCCTAATTGTATATGATGCTAATGGCCATGCTTCCCCTTGTATCTTTATTTGTTGGACTCACATTGGATATGCTTTGTTGATATTCTCCTTGGACTCCAACCAATTCTTTACCGAGTTTCCATCAACATGCTCCATGTACATAATATGAATGCCTTGGTCTTCTATTCCTTGGATCTTACCCATCATGGTCTAACACATGATTACATGGAATGCCCTATGTGGATATCTTTTTTATGTTTACCGATAGGATAGGTATGGGTATCAAATTTCATTTGTTATATTGTACTATATCACACATGTTTATTTATGATTTATACTTTCCCATGATTATGGGAAATTAAATATCGGTCTCATGGACCCATATTTTTATGTATAGGATCACATTTTCATTTGAACCATTACTTTTAATACCATTATACCTATTACATATTGAACACTACTTCTTTTTATATTACATAGATTCGATAGGTTATAAAAACCATTAGTGGTGGACTACTGAGTGTTATATCACACCATGTTTGGGCCTCTCTTTGGTAACCAGGAAGACTTCATGTATTTAAGAAGGGACCAATGTAGTATCCCACTATTCGATGATTCATATGATTATTTCACAAGAGAAGGGGATCACTGGACCGAGACATTCTTGTGATACTATTTGTATGTAGTTCTTATTGTTATTTTTGTATTTTGATACATGTAATGTACTTTTTTTCAATTTAAATATATTTCTTTCCCTATTTTATAGAGACATGAAATTCTCATTAAACTGTATAAGACACTACTTCTGACTTATTTATAATTATAGTCTTCAAGGTGTTATCTTTTTTTCCCTATTCAATTACATTATCTTATTTCTCTACTTGATTGTTGTGATTTTTACTACTTTTATACACTCTAACTAGAGGGAATAGTATCTGCATAATAACAACCCAAGTCATTGCTATTATAATTTAGCCTATTGTATATAGGGATTCACACATTAAGGCCATGTGACCCACCGGACTGGGGAACCATTTAGTGGATTCTAGGTTCCAAATTTAAAAATAGGTATCATATGAGTTTCCTTTTTTGGAGTTATGATTTTGAGAGAATATACTTGAGATAAAGTGGTTATTGTAATTTGACAATGATTTTTTCCTCATAATAGATCTCCCATGAATATGAAAAATCCAAATTACATGGAATAGAAATTGTTGTTTTATATATTCTTTCTATTATAGTTGATTTGGTTTCCCTGTTGGGTGATTCAATTGATGTTTGATGTTCCTTTTGATTATTGATTTTATTGTTTCCCTATGAGGTGAGGGTATTACATCTCATGAAATTTTTTTGGAACATTATAGGATTCATTATCCATATATTATTCCATTGAATTTAGGATGATTATCCATCTGGATGACATTTATGATGTGTGAATTGTGTTATTTAATTTTTATATGATATGGATTCTTAAAGGAAGATGAGAAACATAGATGGTACATAGAGTACCTAACGTAACAAAAACATTGTTATCTTTATTAGGATATAGAGTACACCCTATGTAGTAGACTGTGGAATGTTGAGATGTGAACTATTGGTCACATGGACTAGAATGTTTTATAGTACGGAATAATTGGATTCCAAATTATTGTTTATAAGGTGCTTAGGATATTATGGATTGGAAGTGGTGAACCATTTGTTTCATCCATTCAAATATAATTGTAATATGAACATGAAATTAAATTAAATTGAATTTTTGAAATAAAGAACATAACCTTGACTCAGTTTTAGAGTGGGTATTAGGTACTGTCTCTTGGGATTTTTACGATTGATTTTGTTGCCCAGTCCTAAATATATGAGTAATAATAGGGGTGTTCTGTGTTGATTGGAAGACTTCAACAAATCATATTCTTTTATATTTGTGATATTCTTGTTAACAATCTACTATGTGGCATGTTCTTGGAATTATAGAGACATTCCAAAATGATGACCTTTAGTGGTTCTCCATGAGGGTGGGAATGACTATTCCCTTTATGTGGTGGTACCTAGGTTTCCAAGAGAATAGATTATAATTCTATTTTTAGCACCATCGATCCCACCAAATATTAGTGTCGATGCCCAGTTCCAAGAGAGTGTTATGTGATTCATGCAGACCATTCAGAGATCCCAGGAGGCTTTCATGAATACAATAGAGCAAAAACATGTTTTATAAAAGTAGAATCATCCTACATTTTTAAGGGATGGAGACCCACAAGCTTTTAAGATATGACTAGGTACTATCTTTTCTATCATCAATAATTTGGATACACCTACTAAGAAGATAATAAATATCATAAAAGATATGATTTGGGGGATAGTGAAGAGAGGGTGGGTTGTTTTGAACTAGGATAACATTCTATAAGATATGGTTTGGCAGTAATTCTTATACAAGTTTTATGAATACATAATTCATGATACCCTAAGAGATGAAAGGGGCAGTGATTTTATTCAATTGGATTAGAGCGAGATGATTGTTATGGAATATTCAGCACGCTTCACAGATCATTAGTATTTTGTGCCAATTTATCTTTCAAATGAGCCATATATGGAAGAAACTTTGAGGAAAGTATGATGCACATCTTTTGATCACATTTCATCATATTTTGATTGAAATCGTTTATTAAAATAGTGAATCATCCACTGATTAGTAAACAAAACATGTGGGAATTTTGGGGTAAGGAGCGGGTCTTGTTTGCCTCTCAAACTAGTGGTTCAAAGATTGTTTGTAGGAGGATCCATTTTGAGGATTCTCGTGAGTGGAAGACCTACTGGGGGATAATGGTAGTAGTATTTTCTTCTTTTATCCATGTGGGATATGGAAAAATATGAGGAATCGGTGTGATAGAGACCCCTTAGAGTGGCAGGAATGTATAAGGATGGGATAAATACAACATTTCTAGAAAAACATACCTCCAAATTTCATTGGAAGGGGATCAGATCCAACCCCATGATCATGATTGGGATTCATGACTCCACATCATGTTGGGAACAGTAGTATTTTCGGTTTTTCAGGCAGAGGTGGTGGTTGTGGTTGAGGTTTCTAGGCACTAGTTTAATCATGATAGAAGAGTGGGCATGCTATGAGTAGTGAGGATGTTTCAAAAGGTTTTGGTTCAGAATAGATATATTCCATATAGCCTGCACAAAAGAAACATTATATCTGGACATTCATAGTGAGATTTATGATCTTAATAGCCACTATTATATAATATTCTATTATCAATACAGGTTCATATCATTGTATAGGGTCCTAAAAAATCCACAAAGGAGAATGATAATCCCCTTATATTTGAGAGAGGATTCAACCCAATTTCCCTTGAGGATTTGGGAAAAAATGTGGAGAACACCCAAGAAAAGGAAAAAGGATCGACCGCTCTACGTACCGGTACAACAGTGATGGTAGGAAGCTGGTTCAGCAATTCGCCTCATTTGCGGACCGTTTTCATTCATGGAACAAAGGTGGGAACCCTCAGTGGGCGTGAAGTAGGACGGGCGACAGGCCGGTCCACCGTCACGAACCGCCCCAGCCGCGAACCGCGTCAACCGTCCTAGACCGTGTATCTTGTCAGTTGTGTGACAAAGGCGGAGCCCTGCATGGCTGCGAAGCATTCCCTGACCTAGTTTAGTTCGCGTGGAAGGTGCATTCAATCCCCCCTGTGAAACGGATTGACCATGTGATCCGTAAACCCGGTCTTTGGTCATGGGAATCCGCAAAAGTTACTGCATGACCTCGGATACATCACTTTCCCCACTCTATAAAAGGACATTGAGGGGGAGAAGAAGGGGATCGATCTGATTCGGGTGGAAGGATTTAGAAGGAAGGAGCTTAGGATTTTGCAAATAGTGATGTTCCAATTCACGAACCAGAACAGGTATGAAGCTAGTAATGAATTAATAAGGAACCGAAAATGCATAAAAAATTGGTGAACCGCAAACTTAAAATAAAATAAAAAGAAGACCATGAACCATTGCCCATCCGTGGATGCACTCCCCACTGACCAGGGAGTTTATACCCTTTTTTTTATCTGACATACCGCGTAGCACCCTCTTACGCAGGAGAAGCCCTAACCGACGAACCCCCAACCGGCGTCGCCCCTGAACGTCGTTGCTCGCGTAGACCCCACCATGTACCAACCTGGTATGTGGGTCGAACCCGAAGCTGCATACCACCCTAGTACATGGGATACTTATCAGTCTACGTACCACCTTGGTACGCGGACGGCCTCTCCAGTGGCGTAGCACCCCCCTACGTGAATGGCACCACTCTTTATACACCCATGTGTCCCACCAACTCCTTCGGTGTGCCCATTCCCCGAGTACGATAAAATCATTCCAATATGTCTTGATCCTTCACAACCCCCTCATGGGCCCCTACATCGGCCCCGAGCCAAGGCCTCTACTGAATCCACTGGATCTGTATGATGCAATATCCAGGTGCTTCATTGCCTTACTTTTAGTTCACATACCCACTGTAGGCGAGGGCAAAGGGGTTTCTCTAACCCTTGAGCGGGTTCCCAAAACACTCATGGGTTCACATACCCATGGTAGTGCAGGGTCCGAGCCCGGGAGTCCCCTTTCTCTCTCTCCACTAGCCAGGAGTAGGGGACCCCACTGGCATTTCCTTTCGATGCTAGGGGTGAGTAATTCTCCCCTCTTCTGAGAGTGACAGTGAAGCCTCCTTGGTGTAAGCCCCTAACCTTTCTCGCAGGAGGTATCACCCATGCACCTCCGTACATCCCCGGTGCCAAGAACCAAGAGGGGAGATGGACACAGGGGTATCCTTTCCATCTCCCTCTGGGATTTTTTCCCATTAGTAATCCATCTTGGAGTAAGTCCAAATCTCCATTTCCCCGTGCCGCCCCATGCGTAAGCCGCACTCCGCTTCCCACGGACGCACCTTTCATCAGGTGATTGTCAGGTCTCTACTGCCTCTTGTTTCTCACACTAAGTATGACTGACGTGGTCTTAGAGTAAGCACAGACCCTGACACCACCTCTTTCGAACTACGAGGACTTTGATCCATGTCAAGGCATGGTACGTAGGAAGACTTCACGAGGTTCAAGCCCATTACCCATCAGACCCCCGATCCATCTTCATGTCAGTTCTCTGACACCACCCCTTGCAAACTAAGAGGAATTTGATCCATTTTAAGGCATGGTATGTTAAAAGCCTCCATGAGGTTCAATCCCATTATACATCAGACCCCCGGTCCATCTTCACGTTGGTTCTCTGACACCACCCCCTGCGAACTATGAGGACTACGATCCATGTCAAGGCATGGTACGTAGGAAGCCTCCATGAGGTTCAAGCCCACCACCCATTCATTCCGACCCCTTTACGTCGGTTCACTAACTCTATGGGATGCCTCAGAGTGTAAGCCCCATCCACCATCTCATCGGGTCACCTAAGATTGTAATCCCTGATCCTTCATCCCACATGACGTTAAGCTACATTACTGAACTACATGGACCCTGATCCACCTCATGAGGATACATAGGAATCCCATCTCACAGGTTCGATCCAAACGCTCAAATCATTATCTGTCCCCCATGGATGACAATAAACTCCAAAGCGCACAGTTATAAGGCTTAAAACCAGTGTCGTCTCAATGAGTCCAAACTCCTCAGAGTCATTATTCAATGAGGGATGGTAAACCTCGGGCCTAAATGATTCTGAATCCCTGCGTTCAAAAGACCATTGACAACTAGGATTAATCTGTGGATACTATTCTTTGGTATAAACCAAATATTCGCGAACATATGTACACGCCTTAAATCTATAAGAGATTCCTTAAACAAGAAATGATTTCCCCCCTAAAAGGGTACGATGAGCCCAAATTCCCATCCTCTCGACCAATTTGAGTTCTTAAGCATCGCTGGCCAAATCACCCAGCGAACACCTACCTTTGGAAAGCATGTCCATGTATCTTTGGATATAGAACCATTGGGAATTTCGAAACAAAGATCGATATACCCAATTTGAGTGATTGAGCGGAGTCCAGCCCTCCGTGAGATCGACAATTAGGCACATCGGTCAACTCCACCCGATTGGTCATGAAACAAAAAAATGGTGAACCTGACATGAATCTTTAACCAAGTATTATAGATTTAACCTAATCTCACTTTGTTCCCCCCTTATACCCAAAAGGAGGTCCAAGAAAGGTCATTAATTACGTATGGGATCATGAGATGCCGCTTTGACGGGTTTTCTGTTTGTATTTGGTAAAATATTTTACAGTAACCACTCAAAACTCCCTTCGATCCAATGGCATCACAGAGGAACTCACAGGTGAGTGATTCAATCTATGCAATGACCGGACTTCCTCACCAACGAAGGACCCCATCACCAACTCAGTGTCTTCAACGCTTGGTTTCAGATGCGTTGATCCGAGAGTAACACTTGAACGGTACTCTCCTGACAGTAGAGGCTGCCATGCACGCCCTCCAATATTCCAAGACCCATTGGTTACCTTCCCAGCAGTGTCCGCAAAAGCATATCCAGGTGGCTCCTGTTTCCGTCTCAATCCGTTTCGGGAGTCTTTTCCCAGAACGAGACAACGCGTGCCTCCCTTATCTTAGGGAGGTGGATGAGGTCGACGCTGAGGACTCCATCCCCACTAAACGGGGGTCCCTCTCTATGGCCCCGCCAGAAGACGTCATCATGATTACGCCGTGACTCAATATCCTCATGCTAAGGAGGATGTAGCCCCGAGGATCAAGGCCAACGATCCCCGAGCTTTGGCCCCTCGGACCGCCCAATGAGGGCGGCAAACATACAACCAGGGACCGGTCATCACCCTTTTCCCTGAGGAGGAGATCTACTACCCAGTCACAGAGATGTATCGTGAGCAGGCACATACACTTGTCCACTCCTCCAAATTTTTCCATCCAGACATGGCAGCATCATACGAGCAGGCATGCATCCCCTTCGAGCTCCATCAGGCACGTCACTCGCACAAGAAGGCACATATCTGGTAGGCACCTTTCCCTGCCCAGGATCATGAAGCCCACCAACCAGACGTGGTGGCAACCCAACACCTACAGGACTAGTTCCTAGGAAATTCTCCTGATTCCTACCATCCCAATGTGGTGGCAATCAACCAAGACAGCCATCCAGATGTGGCAACAATTAATAGGTGGGCACATCTCCCTGCCAAAAAAGGCCAGCGACTCAATACGATGGCGAACCAACATATGTAGGGCCAGCTCCCTGTAGATGCAAGTAATGTCCGCCATCCTGATGTGGTGGAAAACGGAGAGATAAACCTGCATATCCCGACACAGGGGCAGATTCGTTCACCTGCCCCGACACAAGATAATTGTCAACACCCACTGACCACCGGAGGACCAGATCAGGATATTCCTACTCTGATATCGGAATGGGCCTTCATGCCTTTTCCAGCCAAAGATGACTCTCTGCATATCCTTGAAATGGTGGAGGAGTAGGTATTTATCCCAGATAATATCTTGTAGACTTACCAGAATGTAATTTCATCAGCGGAAACATTAATTACTTGGACCTGTGAGCCCGTCTCCCTAATTGAGGTGACTCATCTTAGAGATGAGATAGCCTCCTCGGAGTAGATCTACATCCCTGCTTCCGCCCAAGAGGGTCGTCGGCCATATTCTACGATACAAGGGCAACCTAATTGAGTAGCTTCACTTGTTCCAACTGGGGGACACCCGTCCATCATGGTGGATGCTCCAGAGCAGGAATATATCCATGTTAAAAGTCAAGATGTTTGTCAGTATATCCCGACAACATCATGGGACCCAATTAGAAAGGGACCCAGAGGTGAAGCCTGTTATCAACATCAAAAGGTCCTCGCTGTATGCAAGAAAGAGCCCTAAATGTGCCAAAGGCAGCCAGAAAATAAATAGCGGGTTCACGACTCTCCTCAGCTAAAATATGGGGTTCCCAATCCCGCTAAGCACATATCAAAGGCTCAGAACCCTGTCCACCCATTACCATATTATGGGAGTGGAAGTAGCAGTTGCGAAGGTCCTCCCCCCAATATTGCTAGCAGCAGCTCTGAAGGTCCTCCCTAGAGAACCTGCGGGGGCCTCCCCCACGGGCATATAATGATCGATCATGAGAGCTTCTCTTTTGATGCGAGTCATGGTAACCCACTGTGTGACCAGAAGATCGAGTAGTAAGAAGGACCTCCACTTGATGCGGTCCACCCAGAAGGTTCTACCGGGGGTATACACTACAAACACTCTCCGTGCAGTGGGACAACAGATTATGATAGTAGTCTTCGCTATCGTAATCGCAACTGTGAAGGCCCTCCACGTAGTGACGTCTCATCATGACAATAAGGCCCTCCCCTGTCGTGGTCTGCCCTTAAGGTCCTCTTCAGGGGTTACGTTGCAACGATACTCTACGCAGCCAGGCATTAGATCACGGTGGTAGTCCTCGCTACTCTAATAATGGAGGTCCTCCCCGTAGAGAGGTCAAGAAATGAGGAGGACCTCCCCTTGTTGTGGTACATTCTGAAGGCCCTCCCCAGGGTGTACCCCACAGACATTCTTCCTGTGGAAGCTGTGATGGTTGTCCTCTCCATTACGGCAGTTGTGATGGTAGTCCTCAACACCAGGGCCACCATTGCGAAGGTCCTCCCCGCAATGGCCCCTAGCAACAAGAAGGTTCTCCCCTTGTCATAGTGTTTCTTGAAGGTCCTCCCAAGGATACACATCGAACATCAAACCATTATGGTCATCCTCACCATGATGGCGGTTGTTGAGAAGGCCCTACTCATAACAACGCTACGCAGCCAGATGATCCTCCCCTTGCTGCGACACGCCTTAGAGGTCCTCCCCAGGGTATGCACTGTAATAGTCCCTTATTCAGTGAGGCATCCATCTATAATGGTATCCCTCACCATTACGACACAGATAGCAGAGGCCCTCCCTGCCCAGATGCCGATCAATGAGAAGGCCCTCCCCTCATTGTGGTACATTCTGAAGGCCCTCCCCAGGGTGTACCCCACAGGTTCTCTCCCTGCGACAGCTGTGATGGTAGACCTCGCCATCACGGCCGCCATTGCGAAGGTCCTCCCCGCAGTGACATATCATATCGACAGGAAGGTCCTCCCCCTACCGAATCAAGCACACAAAAGACCTCATATGTTGAGGCACTCAGAAGGATGGGATCAAGCATGTCAGATTCCTAGCTAGTCGCCAACGACACCCTTCTTCAATCAAAAGACGATTTGGGGCCACGTTCATCTTCTGAACCACCTAGGAATCGCCCACATGACGATTCAATACCTACCGGCCCCACTACCTCTGACCACACTATCAGTGAGAGCCTCAGTTGGGCCAACTAGGTAGAGGAATAACTAGAAGAGGAGTATGCTGACATGTTTTATTTGAGAAAATGACTGGACAGAGATGATATACCAGTTATATTTTGGCCCACGACCACCTCTCAATTCGACATACGCAGAAAGTTGTTAGAGAATGTGCGCACGACATCCGCTCCAATATATGGATCACCCTCCGCTAGTTGAAATCAAGCTTCCTGCATTACGATGTGTATGTATACTACGTCAAGATAATAGGGGTCCTCCTACGTCACATCGACCTTGAAGCTCATCCTCTGGCATGACAACCACGACCTGAGAGGTGTAAAGGGAAAATTGATTTAGCCTGCATCCATGCACTGCACCAGTTGCGCTGCCTCATTGGTGACGCTCCGATGGGAGTCTATATCAGAGGATGGGGAGACCATGGAGCTCTACATTTCACTCTGATCCCCACCCAGAAGAACTCATTTGACGTAATATCTTACAACACCATCACGTCAAGACAGTGATCGAGTGGTTTCCCTATTCAGGAAAGGCAACACACCCACTAGAGATAGGCCTTGAGTAAGTCCTAGAAGCGTCAGGCCCGACAGGAACAAGCCATTCACAAACTCCTGAATCTGGCCACCGAAAGCATAAAAAAGGACTCTCACCTAAGAGAGGCCAATCAGAAGTCATTACTTGCCTCCCCCAGAGGGGATTTATTCAAAGGTGAACTCAGCATCAGATCCAGTTCACCCCCGAATGGGGGAACGCAAGATCAGGAAGGTAGCGATAGTACCAGCCACTGCCGCAATCCAGAGTCAACCCCAGCCTACAGGGCTGGGGGCATTTTTAATGAAACATTCCCCCGTAAGACCAATAAAAACGAGAAGAGACTCAACGTACAGGGAACGGAGCCAACCCCATCCCTTAGGGTTGGGGGCATTTTTACCACCTCAACTATCTCCCCCATGAGAATCAGTATTTTTTCATCTAGCAAGGACAGTCAAAAGAGGAGGTTCATGCCCTATCCAGTCCTTTAAATCATCATCCCCTTCAAGAGGAAGGTGTACCATAAGGTCCTATAAAATAACTCTCTGCGTCGCCCTTCATCAAGAAGTCTGAAAGCAGTCCCGGGACTAGAAGGGGAGGACCAGTAAAAGGTGTGGGAGATGATATTCCTATTTGGAAGATGACATCTCCTCCACCCCGTGATATGCATCCATCAACGTCGTAGAGGCTAACCCCATGGGTGAAACCAGAGATGATGCAAATCTGGATGGATCGAGAGACAATGGTTGTTGTTAGGTTGTGACTCACAAAGAACCACCAGGTGTGCACACCCAGAACCAGAGGGCCGCCCTAAATATGGCCGCTCTTCCAGCTAACCCTCCTCTGCTTACCTTGTGATCTTCTAACAAGGATAATAACAAAGGAACAGTTACCCTTAACCCGCCTCCTTATCTCGATAAAAATGAGCCACTTATGCTCAAAGGGAGATTCGCTCGACAGGAAGAGGAAATGAAAGAACTGAGGCAGCATAATATCGAGCTACTCTAGAGGAATCATCTTATTGAAAGCGCTTCCCAAGAAGATCCAAACCTTGCACTCCCATTAATTGCACCTCAAAGACCCAGGTTTTCCCCACCCAATGTGGCGCTCGGTCCGTCCAACTACCTGAACATGGATTCAGGTGACTACCAAGATTTCCCTCCACTTACGAAGAAACCATAGCGAGTGTGTCTGAACAATATGAAGGTGTCCCAAATGGAATATTCACCCTTGGTGCCAGCCGAGCCAGATCCTCAAGAAATGCCTCAGGCTACACCTTCCCAAGATTGGGCCCAAAAAGATGTAAACCAGGGACTCGTCAGTACCATCAAGTCACTGACAGCTCGATTGGAAGCAATGGTAGGTCGACGTGCTTCGATACAGCCAGAGAGAAAGCCCTGCCCAGATTAGGTTAGCAACATGACTCCTCCACCCAATTTTGGGATCCCTGTATTCCCTATTTTC
The DNA here is from genome assembly GCA_963277665.1 of Viscum album. Lineage (NCBI taxonomy): Eukaryota > Viridiplantae > Streptophyta > Magnoliopsida > Santalales > Viscaceae > Viscum > Viscum album. The sequence goes on from OY728155.1 coordinate 19,025,276, forward strand.
AATGGATCAGGCGATCTGGAACAACATTTGATGCACTACGTATCTTATTGCGACCCTATGATGGGATCCCCAGAACAACAAGAAGCAGTGAAACTCAGATGCTTTGTGCGGACCTTGCAAGTATCTACCTTCATCTGGTATACGAGTCTACCAACTCAGTCTATAAAGAGCTGGTAAGACCTTCGGCAGTAGTTTGTGTTCAACTTCAGCTTAACGCTACCTAAAACAATGGTCAGCGACCTCATGAATTGCAAGAAGAGGGAGAATGAGAGGGTCTCAAATTTCATCGCCAGATGGAAGGGTCTGACCTAATCTCTGAATAGGCCAATGCCCCAAGATGAGATGTTGGCCATATGCATCGATAACCTTTGAGATGAGATTCGAACACCACTCATACTAGTGGAGTGAACCACTGGCTTCTGCAATCTCTCTTCCATTGCCCAGAGAATTGAAGACTCCCTCCAGCAGACCAATCTGAAGTTCTGAATAGCCTCACATGCTTCTGAAAAGAGAGCAGTTAGAGCTGAAGCTTCCTCTGTTATGCTCAAGACAGCCCCTGTGCCTGCTCCACTGCCTAGGCCTCCACCAAATAATCAAGCCCCCCTGTATATCAGCATTCGCCTCCGCCCAAGCGGGATGATCAGATAGGATCTAAGCGGAGCTAGTTCGAGGAACAAAGACACAAAGAATACTTGTTCCGAGAGGACCAAGTCCAAGACAACTTCATTGCCGCCATGAATTGCAACTTGCTCCACCTACTGGAGCTGAGGAAGCCCGAAGAAGTTGGCCATAATGACAAGACAGATTGATTTCCCTACCATCGAATGTTAGGGCATAGTATCCAGGAATTCTTCGTCTTCAAAGACCTCCTGCAAAGGATGGTAGAATCCAGGCAGGTCGAGCTAGGACCACCCCCAGCACATGTGACGTATATTTCTACCACCGACTCCGACAAAGGAGAGGGGTGGCAGGAAGTCACCATCAATAGGGGGAAGAAATTTGATGATTGGATGACTCAAAAGACTGTCAACCAAGATTAGGGTGTACTTCGAGCTCAACTATGGCAGTCGGTGCTGCCACCAACATTCCCTAATGCCGCACATCCGACAATATCGGCCTCACGACCCTCCACAAGATGATCATCCAAGCGTAATCGATAAGGGAGGAGACAATTGCAAGAGGAGCAGTCCGCAACGAGGTCAAAGTTAGCCCCGACATTATCGGATTTTACGCTCCCAAACCTGGCTTCACGGGAATTAACCCACCAAATGGTACCATCAGGGAAAACCGACCTGGTCGACCTATCACAAGACGAGGAGCTAAAATTTGGTTCCATCAACGTCATTCATCTGAAGGAATCATTCCCTGACAAAGGGTATAGTTACAAACCCGAGGACCCAACCCAAGGGTCTGAGAGGAGGAATCATAGAAGTAGGGGATACCAAGGGAGACGCAATCACTGCCGAAACCAACCCTATGGTTTTACCCCGTCCCAAACCGTTAATATCACGGAAACCCATGGGAGAGACCTTCAACGGAATCAACAGGAGAAATAATATCCCTCCACCTCCACAAGCGGCCACTCTGGCCCCGTCATTCTATGATACCCACCAGTGGAGGAATGAGTGTCTATCCGACTAGGGCATACAAATAGACCGGTCGGGCTGAGTCCCCTTAACGTGGGAACACCATCAACATCCGACCCTACGAATGGTCCCTCCTCTTCATGTATTCCAGCTCCCAAGATGCCTTCTAAAACTCTCCTACCAATGGAGAATCGCTGGCCGCTAGAGCATAAATACAATATCTTTAAGCAGAAGGCATCGGTACCAGCCAAACTGTCTGTCCTGGATGCCCTGTGTTTGTCTACAGATCTCAGGGAGGCGCTGATAGAAGCCTTGCTCTGCCCCCAGGAGTTTCAAGCAGAGGTAGCTGCCACCAAGATTTACTCGACAGAGACTGGCCCAACTGAATGCAATACAGTAATTTCCTTCACCGATCAGGATGAATATTCCATCATGCAAGGACATATCAAACCACTATATGTGTCCGGTACATTAAATGATGTTGAGATCCAGAAAGTCTTTATTGACAATGGCTCTGGAGTTAACCTCCTTCTCCTACGGACACTTTGTATGTTGGGCTATAGTGAGGATGACTTAATACCCTTTACCATAACTTTGTTGAGTTACGATAAGAGTGAACAGAATCCAATGGGACAAATCAAGCTAAAACCCCATTTTGGCGACCTTGTGGCCTACTCAGAATTCATGGTTGTCCGGTAGAACACGGCATTCAATGCCCTACTTGGAAGGTCGTGGCTCCATAATCACATGGACATACCTTCATCCTACCACCAATGTATCAATTATTGCATCAATGGAAAAAGTGGGACATTGCACACAGACAAGGCCCCTTTCAAGCTCTCCGAGTCACACTACATTGAAGCCGAGTTTTTTGAGAAAAAGAAAAAGAAGCCTTTGCTCGATGGTATTGATTGGATCCCCGCTCCAAATGGTATGGAAATGGTTCCGGATCACCCCATACAGCAGCTTGGTAGAGTCTATATACTGCCCATCTACCATGTTGAGAGCTGTATTTTATGTCCGGACACACACTCAAATGTCCTCATTACTTCAGCAATAACGGCCAAGCATAGCAGTGTGGAAATGGCCTCTAACCCTCAATTTGTGGATGAATACTTGAGTAGGGATACCCAAAATGCCTCACCTCTGGACTCCCAAGAGCCCATGCCAGGAAATCCCCCCTCGTTGGATCAAGAAGATGAGAAAATGGTGGAAGAGGAGGAGGAAGATCTCAGGGATGCACCTCCCACATTTGAGGAAGGTATATCCACCACTGTGGATGACCTCAAGGAAATAAACCTGGGTACCGAGGAAGACCCGAGGCCCACTCTCATTAGTACAACCATGTCTCCTGAGGAGCACGATGTATATACCTCTTTCCTGAGGAAACATCGGTATTTTTTTCCTGTAATTACACAGAAATGCCGGGACTCAATCCCGAAGTGGCGACGAACCTCTTCGGTCTACCTGAAGGCCACCGAGGCTATAAAAAAGCCGCCAGAAGGATGAACCCCTCACATGATTCCAAAATAGAGGCTGAATTAGATAAGATTATTAAAGCGGGCTTCATTCGGGAGGTCCAATACCCCATCTGTTTGGCCAACATTGTCCCCGTCAAGAAAAATAACGGACAAATCCGCGTCTGCATCGATTTCAGAGATCCCAATAGGAATTTCCCAAAATATGATTTCTCGGTCCCGATTACCGAGTTATTAATTGATGCAACGGCCAGGTATGAGGCTCTCTCCTTCATGGATGGTTATTCTGGGTACAATCAAATCTTAATGGCCCACGAAGACGAATAATCCACTACCTTCAGAGCTCCTCAAGGAATATTCTGTTACAGGGTCATGCCCTTTGGTCTCAAGAACACTGGCGCCACATATCAACTCACCATGCATCGTATATTTAAACCATTCCTGTGGATATTCGTAGAATGAAACGTGGATGACTTGGTGTTCAAATCAAGACAACTCTAATATCACCTGTCAGACCTTGATACCATCTTCAATAAACATCGACAACATAGCCTGAAGATGAATCCCTTGAAATGCGCCTTGTGGGTTACCTCATGGAAATTCCTTGGCTTCATCATATGCCATCGTGGCATTGAATTCAACCCTGAAAAGACAAAGGCTATCCTTTCCCAACCACCTCCCTGAAATCTCACTCATTTGAGAGGATTCCAAGGGAACCTGGACTACATCAGGTGGTTCATAGCCAACCTAGCGGGCAAATGTTTTCCCTTCACCAGGTAAATGAAAAAAGGGGTTACGTACCAATGGATGGATGATTGCCAAGAGGCATTCGATAGCCTAAAGAAGTACCTCTTAAGCATGTAGGTGGTCATGCCCCCGGTTGAAGGAAGACCTCTTATCCTATACATGACGGCCATAGAGCGATCACTGAGAGCCTTCCTCACATAGAAAAATGACGCCAGCAGCCAAAACAGTCTCTATTACCTCAGCCGAACCATGATCGATGCTGAAACTCGATACTCAAACATCGAGAAGAGTTGTTTGGCCTTGGTCTTCATAGCTCAAAAATTTTGACATTATCTAAAGCATCATATAGTTTATTTGGTCTCACGGGGTAACCCAATCAAGTACATCCTTAGCCGCCCAATGCTGATCAGGCACCTATCCCGATGGTCAGTCATCCTGCAACAGTTTGACATCCGGTTTGTTCCCCAGAAAGCCATAAAAGGCCAGGTGTTAGTATATTTTCTGGAAGAGCACCCCTAGATAGGGACCACCACACCATACATTGAGTTACCTAATGAAGACATATTCTTGGTTCAAGAGGAGCACCCAACATGGGAAATTTACTTCCATGGCGCGTCCCAAAGTCTGATAGGGAAAAGGATGGAGGATCCTAAATTTGACAAGGTGGGATTGGGGATAATACTCATGTCCCCAGAAAAGGAAGTCTTTCCATATTCCTTCCTCCTGTCATAAGGATGTATGAACAATGAGGCGGAGTATCAATCCCTCATTGAAGGCCTCGAGCTATCACTCCAGGCGCAAGTACATCACCTTAAGTTAAAAGGTGACTCGGAACTGTTCATCAAGCAAGTCAATGGTGACTATGCTATTAAAAATGAGGATCTAATTCCCCTATTTGACCATGTCCGAGGTTTAATGGGGGAATACTCTACAGAACCAACGTTGACCTTTATTCCCCGGTCTCAGAATGCTCAGGACGATGCATTAGCTAACATGGCCACAACCATAGCTAACCCAGACCGGGATGAAACAATTATCAGTATTGCCCATCATCGAATGGTTTTGCTATTTGTTCAGACTAAGACGAAATAAATCAACGAATTCAATCTTATCCCTGAGCAATACACTCCCACCACCAGCTGGATGACCCCCATTGCAAACTACCTTCAAAGGGGAGAACTTCTATCAGACAGGGCTGAACGAGAGAAAATACGGAGGAAGGCAATTAACTTAGTCCTATACAGTGGCATGGGTCAACAAGAGGTCCTCTACAGACGAGGCCTCAGTAGAGTCCTCCTTAGATGCATTAATGGAGAAGAAACTACTGCCATCATGACTGAAGTGCATGCTGGAGTATGTGGGGCACACCAGTCAGGTTCTAGGCTTTCCCATCAGGTTCGAAGGCTCAGGTACTATTGGCCCACTGTGGCACGAGATTGCGAGCACTTCACTACAAAATGCCACTCATGCCAAATTCCTTCCAACTTCATACACCAACCCTCTGAGTTACTTCATTAGGCTATGTACTCCTGGCCATTTTCCATCTTGGGAAAGGACGCCATGGGACCATATCCTCCCACCACGGCCAAGCAATTGAATTATATCCTCACAGCAACTGACTTCTTTTCCAAATGGGCAGAAGCAGTACACCTCAAGGAAGTCGGGGCCAAAAACATTGTCAGCTTTGTGAATTCCAATATCATCACCATATTTGGCATCCCTCATACCATATTGACGGATAACGACACCAAATTCTGCTCTTCCGAATTGGAGAAATTGTACCATGAATATGGTATCAAGGCTAACCACTCATCTCGCTACCATGCAGTGGCCAACGGATAGATAGAGTCTTTCAACAAGACCCAGTCCAAAATTCTCTATAAAATGGTGGTCAAAGACAAGATATCATGGTCGGATAAACTCCTCCATGCATTGTGGGTTTATTGAACCACAATCTGCACTACTACTCGGGTTACTCTGTACTCATTAGTGTACAGAATAGAAGCGGTCCTGCCCATTGAGCTCCAATTTCCCTCACTCCGTGTTGCCATTTGTGATCAGTTATCCAACGATGATCAATCAGAAAAATGTCTAGGTGAATTGGAATTGCTAGATGAGAAGCGGTTGCACACTTTGAACCATATTGAGGTATATAAGAATTGGACCGCACGAGCCTTCAATAAAAAGGTTTGTCTTTGGTCTTTCTTGGAATCATAATTGGTGTTTATCCTTCTGACCCTGATGATAACCGGAAAGTAACCTCCAAAGTTGGAGCCCAAGTGGGAGGGACCATATGTTATACACTAGGTCTACTCCAACGGAGCGTATGCCCCGATCTCCATGGACGGGAAATTAACTACCGCTCCTACAAATTCTAGATTTCTGAAGAAGCATTTCGCATAATCATGAGTAGTTATCTTCCAAGCTTTAGGACGTTAAACTACCAAGCACCCAACATCCGAGCTCTAGTACGTTAAAATGCCAAGCACCTATCGTCTGAGCTGAAAAACGTTAAACTGCCAAGCCCCAACGATCCAAACTCTATGACCCTAAACTAAGAGTATTTTGTCCTCACCGCATGATGCTAAACTGCATGGATTTTAGAGAACTATGTACTGATTGATTCCTTCCTTCACAGGATACGTAGCGACACTAGGGTTCCTCATCCTGGCCCAGCCACCCCCAAATGGAATAAATAAAAGAGAGAGAAAATGACCTCTTCCCCCATGTATGGACCAGTCCTTCATGGGGTGTATCATCTTCTAGAGAACAACGTACTACTTGATTCTTTCCCTCGCAAGATACGTAGTGACACCATGATTCTATATCCTGGCCCAGCCAACCTCGAATAAAGTTAAAAATTCCATTTTCCCCCATGTACGGACCAACCCTGCACGGGGTGTATTCCTCATCTTTACCGCATGACATTAAACTGCACAGATACGAAGAATCGAAAATTCCCTTTTCTCCCCGTGTATGGACCAACCCTGCACGGGGTGTATTCCTCGTCCTTACTGCATGACATTAAACCGCATGGATACGAAGGATTGAAAATGCCCTTTTCCCCTGTGTACGAACCAGACCTGTATGGGTTATATTATCTTCTAAAGAACTACGCATGGATTGATTCCTGCCTTCGCAGGATACATAGTGATGCTAGAATTCCACATCCTCGCCCAACCACCCCAAATAAAGCTAAAGATACCCCTTCCCCCCCCCCCCATATAGACCAGTCCCACATGGGGTGTATTCTATAAAAAGAACTATGTGAGGCTTGATTCCTACCCTCGCAGGATACGTAGTGATGCCGAGATCTTACCACCCAGCCCAACCGCCAATAAACGAAAACACAAGTATGTATACCCCTGGTCCTTACCGCATGACGTTAAACTGCACAGAATCCCCTTTTCACGTCAGTTCACCTTCGTCCTCACCACACGATGTTAAACTCCACAAACTTCATCCCCACCACACAATTTTAAACTACACGGACTTCGTCCTCACTGCACGACGTTAAACTGAACAGACTTCATCCTTACCACACGATGTTAAACTACACGGACATCATCCTCACCGCACGATGTTAAACTGCACAGACGTTTTCACGACCCACCCATGATATATAGCGGAACGATATAGGAATACTCCCTGCGCATTTGGATGCATCCTCTCCATACATCAGACTGCACGACCCAGATAATTGCGGATCTTCATAACCATTCATGGCCATCGGATGTGGGAAGTTATCGACCTGTGGATACCTTTGAACGACTATGCATACCATGGCCTCAGCTGCTCAACATATTGATATCCCCTGCCCTATCTACCAAAGTAAAGATTTCCTCAGGCGGTACTCTTCCTATCTCCGTATGCTTACCGGCCTCAAGGCCCCCATATCATATCTCCCGATCCAAAACATTATGGAGCAGTGGTTTACAAGTTCATTCCCCTCTCACATCCAAAAGTTTCCATGGTATCCCTACATGGTCAGCCTATGTATCCACCCGTGGTTAGCATGACGATCTGCATCTACAAACATCAATTCAGGGCTAGGATACTTTGACTCGACAGGGAAATTGTGGCAAAGATGTTTCTTGTATACTTGGACACCATTATCCCCATATGCCAAACTCTGTACTATGAGAAATCCCGGATCCTCATAATCATCCATGGCCATCAGAAGTGTAAATTCATCGACCCATGGACACCTTTATATGACTATGCATACCATGCCCTTAGGGGCTCTTCATATTGATAGCCCATGGCCCGTCTACCGAAGGAAATATTTCCTCATGCGGTACTCTTCCTAGCCCCGTAGGCTTATCGGCCTCAGAGCCCCCATACCATACCTCCTGATCCGGGAAACCCCAGAGTAACAGTTTACACCCTCATTCCCTCACAGTTGTTCAAAGTATACTAGAGCCTCCTAACTCAGTCACCTTATGGGTAATTGTAGCAATAGTCACCCAATGGTCCAAACTTTACGAACGTTAAACTAAGAGTACTTCATCCTTACCGCACGATGTTAAACTGCATGGAGTAAAGGTGTACCCCATGCGCAAGATAAATCGGCATAGTGAACTCTTCAAGTTTTAACAGCAATTAGGGATGAACATCCCCGACATGTCCAGATATTTCCTTAACGAATGATAGACTTCGTGGCCTAGACAATCGCAGATCCTCATAATCATTCAGGGTCATCAGAAGTGGAAAGTCATCGACCCGTGGACACCTTTGTATGACTATGCATACCATTCCCTCAGCAGATCTGCATATTGATATCCCATGGACCGTCTACCAAATGCAAGATTTCCTCAGGCGATGCTCTTACTAGCCCCGTACGCTTACCGGCCTCAGAGCCCCATATCATCTCTCCTAATCTAAGAAGCCCTGGAACCACATTTTACACCATCAACCCCTCTCCACATCTTGTACATGCTGAGATGTTCAAGCCCAGCTACATTCTTATCAAGAGTGGCCTTTGAAACTATGTCCTCACCGCATGACGATTAAAACTGCACGGAACATGTCTTTTCCACTTGGCATGAAGCTGAAGAGACCAATCATTAAGAATCCAGGGAAATTCCTCCAATTGAAAGCATTTTCACAGGTTTAAAAATGCCTCATGTCCTCACCGCACGACATTAAACTGCACAGCATATTCAAAAATTCCCTCCGACCTCGCCACATGGCATTAAACTACACGGGATTTAAAATTACATTTTTCCTTGCCACATGACATTAAACTGCACGTTCGAACATGTCATGTGTTAAGTTAGGAATGGAGGCTTTCCTCTGTCCCTCAGTGCATGGGATAAACCTGCACAAACCACCGTCTGACACCAACATGATGAGGGATGAATTCACCCACTCCTAAGAAATTTAGCCCATATGTTTTTCCCATATCCAGGCACCATCTCCTCATAAACCATACTCTGTACTCAGAAGGAGCTGAACCCTTTTAAGCCACCCCTAGTGGTCCCGAATCATAACTTCCCTGAAGTTTCCTGGCTATCGAGAGAATACAATCATTGACCTAAGGACACCTTTTCATGACTATGCATATCATACCCTCAGCGGCACTACATATTGATCGCCCCTGGCCCATATACAAAAGGAAAGATTTCCTTAGGCAATGCTTCTCTCCGTACGCCTCTTGGCCTCTGAGCTCCCATATCCATCCCGGGATCCAGAAACCCTCTGAGCTACAGTTTACCAACCTCTTTCACAACCCCACCTAAATACGCTGGAACGTCTCTGATGAGATTACTGAGAACCAGGAGAAGTCATTCCATTTTAAATAATGTCCCAGCTGCATGACTTTAAACTGTGCCAAGCTCTAACCATCCTCTATGCTAACTAAATGCGTATGACAGGGAACCTGCATCCACACTCCTGATTAATAGAGATGTTCCCAAACCCTTTCCGACGTCACACACCCTTTCTGAGCCACCCCTGGTGGTTTTCATATTATCTAATCCACCCATGTTGGTTTCTATAAGCCGGACTTCTTTGAAGTCCTTAGGCCATTAGAAATGGACACTCATTGACTTAACGATAGCTTTTCATGACTATGCATACCATGCCCCTAGCAGAACTACATATTGATCACCCCTGGCCCATCTAATAAAGGAAAGTCTTTCTTAGGTGATGCTTTTCGTACCTCTGCACGCCAATACGACCCCCATGCCTTGAGACATGCCCTACATGTTGCTAAAATCTAAACATGTTCCCCCCACGTGCGTCTGAAAGGTATTGAGACATCTTTTAATCAACAAAACCTTGTTGGGGCCCTCTCCACACCATATGTGGTCAAGTTGATTGACCTAAAATATCAGTAATGATATTCTTTTCAATGGGACTTTAAACTGCTCAAAAAAAGAGGCGCAAAGCCCGTTAGGCCAAAAACCCAAAAAGGGAAACCTATGAAAAATCCAACCCACTCTCGATGGGTCCACAATAAATGGGACAAGGAAAAATAAGGTTATTAACAGAAAAGACAAAAAGTTTGTGGGTTTTTTCAATAAAACCCTTGAAATAGTCAAACTATGCTTGCTGGATCCCATGGTCCAGGAAAAAATTAGAGCTCGTTCCTACTTTATCATTTTCTTGAACTATGATTAATTATGATTTAGAGAGTTTTTATTTATACCACAGTCGTGCCAATAACAATCAAATTTTACATCAAGGGTAGATCGATAGTAGATTGTATTCCATTATAAAAAAAGGGAGGGCCCCCGAATTTATAGGCGTGGTCCCCTACCGGGTCCACTCCTTTACCATAAACTGTCCAGATTTCCGGACCACTCTTCATTGGAATAGTCTCCTCTTTATTCTGATAAGACCCCATTTCGATGGGGGACATTTGTAGGATCCTGAAAAATCCACAAAGGAGAATGCGAATCCCCTTAAATTTGAGAGAGGATTCTACCCAACTTCCCTCAAGAAATTGGGAAAAAATATGGATAACACCAATGAAAATGGAAAAGGATCGACCGGTCCACGTACCGGTCCAACAATGATGGTACATGGCCGGTTTAGCAATCCTCCTCTGCGGACTGCTGTTGTTCATGGAACAGAGGCAGGAACCCTCTACGGGCGCGAAGCAGGACGGGCGCCAGGCCGGTCCACCATCACGAACCACCCCAGCCGCGAACTGTGTCAACCAGCCCGGACCGCGTACGTTGTCATTCGTGGGATAGATATGGAGCCCTGTGCGGCCGTGAAGCATTCCCCGACCTAGGTTGGTTCACGAGGAAGGTGCATTCAATCCCCCCCGTGAAGCGGATTGACCAAGTCATCCGTAAATCGGATCTTTGGTCATGGGCCTCCACAAAAGGTGTTGCATGACCCCAGATACATCTCTTTCCCCACTCTATAAAAGGACATCGAGGGGGAGAAGAGAGGGATCAATCAGATTCGGGTGGAAGGATTTCAAAGGAAGGAGCTTAGGATTTCGCAAACAACGAAGCTCTAATTCGAAAACCAGAATAGGTATGAAACTGGAAATGAATTAATAAGGAACGAAAAAACCCATAACAAATTGGTAAACCGCGAACTTCAAAAAAAATAAAAAGAAGACCGCAAAACATTTCCCCTCCAAGGATGCACTCCCCGCAGACCAGGGAGTTTATGCCCCTTTTTTGATCTGATGTACCGTGTAACACCCTCCTACGTGGGCGAAACCCCTAGACGTTGTTGCTCGCACGGACCCCGCCGCGTACCAACCTGGTACGCGGGCCGAACCCAAAGCCGCGTACCACCCTGGTATTCAGACGGCCTCTCCAGTCACATAGCACCCCCCAACGCCAAGGGCGCCAATCCTCATACATCCATGTGGCCCACCAACTCCTTCAGTGTTCCCATTCCCCGAGTCAGATAAAATCCTTCCAATCCAACCTTATCCTTCACAACCCCCTCATTGGACAATTCATCATCCCTGAGCTAAGGCCTATACTGAAGCCACCAAATCTGTATGATTAAATATCTAGGCGCATCAGCGCGTTACTTTGAGTTGACATACCCATGGTAGGTGAGGTAAAAGGGGTTGCTCCGACCCTTGAGCGGGTTCCCAAAACACTCCGAGGTTCACATACCCATGGTAATGCAGGGTCTGAGCCCGGGAGTCCCCTTTCTGTCTCTCCAAATGCCAGGAGTAGGGGACCTCGCTTGAGTTTCCTTTCGATGCCAGCGGTGAGTAATTCTCCCCTCTTCTAAGAGAGACATGGTAGCCTCCTTGGTGTAAGCCCCTATACTTTCTCACAGGAGGTATCACCCATGCACCTCCGTACTTCCCCATTTCCAAGAACCAAGAGGGGAGATGGAAACATGGGTATCCTTTCCTTATCCCTCTGGGCTTTGTCACCATCGGGCCTCCATACTAGAGTAAGTCCCAATATCCATTTCCCTTGGCCACCCCATGCGTAATCCCCACTCCGCTTCCCACGGACGCACCTTTGACGACGTGATAGTCAAGTCTATGATGCCTCTTGTTTGTCACACCGAGCATGAATCACATGGGCTTAAAGTAAGCACCGAACCTGACACCACCTCTTTCAAACTACGAGGACTTTGATCCATTTCGAGGCACGGTACGTAGGACGCCTCCACGAGGTTCAAGCCCATTACCCATCAGACCCCCAGTCCATCTTCATGTCGATTCTCCGACACCACCCCTTGAGAACAATGAGGACTTTGATCCATATCAAGGCATGGTACATAGGAATCCTCCACGAGGTTCAAGCCCATTACCCATCGGACCCCGGTCCATATTCACATCGGTTCTCTGACACCACCCCCTGTGAACTAAGACGACTTTGATTCATGTCAAGGCATGGTATGTAGGAAGCCTCCATGAGGTTCAAGCCCACCACTCGGTTGTTCTGATCCCTGTACATCGGTTTACTAACTCTATGGGCTTCCTTAGAGTGTAAGCCCCATCAACCATCTCATCGAGTCACCTCAGATTGTAAACCCCAATCCTTCATCTTGCATGACGTTAAAATGCATTACTGAACTATGTGGACTCTGATCCCCCTCACGAGGATACGTAGGAAGCCCATCTCACTTGTTTGATCAAAATGCTCAAGTCATTATATGTCCCCCATGGATGACAATAAACTCCATAGTGCCCAGTTATAAGGCTTCAAACCAGTGCCGTCTCAATGAGTCCAAACTCTTCGGAGCCATTAATCCAATGAGGGATTGTAAACCTCAGGCATAAATGATTCTGAATCCCTAAGTTCAGCTGACCATTGACAACCAGGAGTAATCTGTGGATACTATGCATGGGTATAAACCAAAGATTCATCAACATATGAACACATCATAAATCTATAATAGAGTCCTAGAACATGAAATAATTCCCTCCCTAAAAGGGTGTGATGAGCCCGACTTCCCATCCTCTCAACCAATTTGAGTTCTTAAGCATCACTGGCCAAATCACCCAGCGAATGCCTGCCTTTGGAAAGCAGGTCCATGTATCATTGGATATGGAATCATTGGGAATTTCGAAATGAAGACTGATATACCCAATTCAAGTGATTGAGAAGAGTTCAGCCCTCCGTGAGATTGATAGTCGGGTGCATCGTTCAACTCCACCCGATTTTTCGCGAAACACATAGTTTCATATTTTTATAATTTTTTGAGATCCATGGGCCCATTATTAAGTTTTTTGATGGTATTATGACATAGGATACAATATTTGGGATTATAAAAGATGGCGTACCCCGGTGAAGTGAGTTCCCACAAGACATTGGTGGGTGTTATTTCATATGGGATCATTTTATCCTTATGATGACAGATTTTGACATCATGCCCGAGACAGTTAGTCTAGATTCTTATTAAGACTAAATCAACTGTTATCATTGAATGGTAAAATTCACTCCCTCAGAGGGTGTATTTTTTATTCACCAGGTTAAATGGAATGTCTAGGATAGTAGAGATAGACTCGGGCATCTTGTACATGGTGGGATGATATCCTGGAATTCTAGTTTATATTTTCAATATTAGGGAATGTGTTAATAGTAATTTCCTCAAGTAGTGAATAACTTAAGGGATGTTTTACCAATTTAATTTTATGGTATACCTCTTGAGAGAGAGGTGCATTTATCTATTGAGCTACTTATAAGAGTTACACCATTATCCATTCCTCTTTATAGGATATATACTACTATGTTGTATGATCTCACGATGCATCTATAGGACATGTAGAAAAAGCGGTTTATATGACTTAGTACTTCTCTGTGGGGTTCTCTGGTCCTTTTGTGAAAAATTTACACAAAAACCTAATTATATGTGTGTATTATCAAAAGGTGAACCAGTTGAAGATTAATAACATGTATCCCTTTCCATGGATATATGATCTCTTCAAGAATCTACAAGGATCAAGGGTTTTCTCAAAGACTGATTTGAGCTAGGGTTATCACCATGTATGTGGTCCACCTATAGACATAACATGTACATATTTCCAATGTAGGTATGGTTTTTATGAGTATTTGGTTATATAGTTTGGTATTACAAATGCCCAATAATTTTCATGGCTCTAATGAACCAATATTTCCATCCTTATCAAGATTTGGGTGTGGTGGTACAAATGGATGATATCTTGGTGTATTCTCACAATAGACATGGCCATGAAAAACATCTCAAGATCATTTTGGATACACTATGTAAGATTATTTTATATTCTATGATCAAAAGGTTTCACTTATAGATGTATAAGATTCACTTCATCAGTCATATTATCTCATATATAGAAGTATCAATTGACCCAGATATGGTGAGATTTGTAGTTTCCTATTATCATCCCAATAACATCATTGATATATAATGTTTCTTTGGTAATGCTGGATATTATAGGAATTTCATGCATGAATTCTAAATATTAGAAGATCCTCATGGAGGATTTACTAGGACTGGTGTGAAATTTGAATGGAAGGATACTCGTGATACAACCATTCATGATCTGAAAGGATGATAGACTTCATCACTGGTCTTGATTCAAATATTGTTGGGAAGAAGATACGTTGTGTATTATGATTCATCAGGTATCAGGCTAGGATTAGTTATAATTCATAACTGGTGAGTCTTGGAAAATGGATCTCATCAGTTGAGACCACATTGGAGGAACTACCAGACACATAATCTCAAGTCATCCAATGTGGAACATGCCTTGTGATATTGAAGGAACTATTTTATAGGGAGTGTATATTGTGTTGTATACAGACAAAAAAATACTTAAGACTATATTTACACTGTATGATATAAATTTGAAACAATGAAGGTAGGTGGAGTATCTGTAACACCCGAGACTTTTATGTTATATAAATCATCAAAGGAATCTTTTTCTACACAGCACTTGCTTGGCTTGCTTTACACGCAATCACGACCTTCCTCGATAGCTTGCGTCGTACGCAATACCGAGTTTCACTAAACAACAATATACTATTAAAACTAGCCGTTATGAATAGTAATAACCACTTTTTGAAATTTTATAAATTTTATTTTTCAAAATGGACTTCATTTTTGGACTCAGAATATCGAAATTAGCCTAGGGTGAAATTTTGGTATTTTTCTGAAAACTTTCAATTTTTGATGAATAGTGAAACCACTAAGTGGTAGGTTAAAAACCGAATTTTGCATAAAACTTAATTTTACCGCTTCTGTGAATGGAATTTCAAAAATCCGAGAGACACGGTTAATATCAAGGACTAAAATGTGGTTCAATGAGATGAAAATAATTTTTGGTGAATAGTAACTTTTTACTATTTTTTACCGCGGTTAATAGTAAATAGGGTAACTAAGGGTAAATATGATATCAATATTACCCTAACACATGTCCTAATTCTATTGGACAAGTGTAATTCGACCAAAAACAAACTTAGGAATAAAATATGACCATTTAGGCCCACTTGGATTAGATTAGGACATTTATTATTAATTTATTTAAAGAAGGGTTAAAATAGTTAAAATCAAAGTTTAATAAGTAAATCATTTTTAATATGGGGTTATACATAAGATAAATTCGATTGTAAATATTCATTAGAAAGCTAAAACGATTTCCTACATGATGGTATTTTATTTGTAATTTTTAGACATCAAATAATTTAATTTATTTATGACACAAAGATGATGCAGTAATTATCTTGTTAACAAAATATTAACAAAATTGATGTTATAAACACCAAAATAAATGTAATTTGACACTTTTTATGAATTCCACTAATTTGCTAGGTTACTATGATATATTAATGTTGATTTAATCAACTTGGTTCGAACATATAATTCTGTTATGACTTTCACAAAAATCATATATCAAATAGTGTCAAAATTGACACAAAATAGTTTTTAAATCAAATATTATATTACTAATTGTTAT
Organism: Viscum album; assembly: GCA_963277665.1. Classification (NCBI taxonomy): domain Eukaryota; kingdom Viridiplantae; phylum Streptophyta; class Magnoliopsida; order Santalales; family Viscaceae; genus Viscum; species Viscum album. The sequence continues at coordinate 19,041,466 of OY728155.1, forward strand.
TTTATTCCTAAAAATCTACGGTTCGGCCAAATGACTTAGATAAGGATATATATATTAATAATAAACAATTTGGGGTTCGTTTGGCATGTTATAGTAAGTGTATTAACCATATAGTGAAAGAAAACAAAAAGACACGGTAAAAGTTAAATTATTTAACTTAGAGTTAAATCTAATTGATAAGGTTAAAATAATACCCTAAACTTGTCTAAATCCTATTGGTTGATGGGATTTCGACCCTTCCCCACTTTAGCTTCGAAATAAGACCCTTTGGAACCATTATAAACCGATTTTGACTTTAATATAAAATAATATTTTGAGAAATTCCTAAGGTGCCCCTCTCCTCCCTTATAAAAGGGCACCTCCTCCCCCTCCTCCTCACACCAAATTGAGCACTCAAGCTCGGCCAACCCCTGCCATTTTCTCCTCTCCACTTCCCTAGAATAATCCTAGAGGTCCTGGTCTTCTCCAAAGACCAATCTTAGTTCCTTAAGTGGGGGATTTAAAGAGGCGTTCCAAAGAAGAGGTAATATCCATTACCGATCTTTTCAATTTCTTTCTTCTTCAACTTCTTCTTCTTTAGTTGTTTCATGATAAAGTAATAACATCAGTATTACTTACATACTGATATGTTATTATAAATATGAAACAACCATAATTCACCTTCTATCCATCCTACGGAAAAATGAAATCACCGCGCGTGCGTACGTACGGAATACCGTCTCCACGCCGTGGTGTAATCTATTTTTCCACCATCACCTTACAAGGATGGTTATAATGGTGTAATAAGTAACTATATATGATTATTATGAAGTAATATTGATACTGAAATAATATATATATATACTCCAATACAATTCCACGATCATAGGAACGATATCATCACTCGTGCGTACGTACGGAATACCGTCTCCACGATGTGATGCGACTCGTTCTACATGATCTTCATTTCATAATGATTATATAAATGAATTGAATGAATGAATATGGTATATACTACACTAATACCATTCTGTAAATGAATTATCTATAACCTAAAGATAAGAATAAGAATTTATTCGACAAAACACGCATAAGAACGAAAAGTTATAAAGACCCGAGTAACAAGTAACAATGAAATATTACTAACAAAAAGCTAATAATATGACCATATATGATATCATATCAACATGTATGATTCTGGAATAAGTCAATAACATTATTTAAACCATTATACAGGAGCTTCGGACACGTACAAAGCAAATCGGACCTAAGGTAAGGGAAATATCACAATCTCATTCTTATCCGAGATTGTTTGTACTTTGAAATTTACTGGGGTATATTTTATCATCCACATCCATGTTTCCTCAATATGTAATGTTATTTACATCCAACTACAATTTTTTAAATCCAATTTTACCCTTTGGTGAGTTTTTAGTAAAAGATATGAAAGGAATCTTTTGTCGTTTTTCATACGAGGCAATTTTTGACTTTTCCGACAAAAGTACGAGAAGAATGTTTTTTTTAACTTATACGGCACGAACGGATTTTTACGGTTTTATAAAGCCTTATATTCATGAAACTTCATCCAAAGTATTTCATGAATATTTTCAATAAAATCTCTTTCTTTTAAAATTTCATGATGTTTTGTGAAAAGAAATTGATTTTGAAGAAGAAAGGATATTTTCCTCAAGAATTCAATTCAAGTGTTTTATCAAAATTATTTTCCATCTAAGATAATAAAGGGTTCTGTTTCTATCCATATTTTTACATTGATTTGACTATGTTGTGATGGAATTATGTTTATGAATTCCTTTATCTTATATGAATGGTTTTATGATGTCATGTTGTTTAAGAATCCCATTTTTATTACATGGGTTATGAAATGATTTATGGTTTATGATTTTGTGGCACACATAAGAATGGTATCATTAAGAGATGGGTGGGACCTATATCTCCCTCCAATGCATTGGGTAAAGATTTTATATCTCATGAGATAGACATGGCTGGAACGGAAGGTTATTTCGGTTCAGTGATACAGGACTGAAACGAGGAGTGAACTCGGTTCAGAAAGGGACTTTGTCCACTAAGATAGTCTTGGCATTGAGTCATGACTAACAAGAAATGATTTTCCATGATTATGTGTGCATGCCACAAAGTTTCAAGTTTCATGTTATGATTATGGGGATCTCATTTTCACTTCTATGGTTTATTAAGATTTTATGATCTCTTTTGCAGGTTATGATTTTCAAAAAGATATGATATGATTTTTATTTCCTTTATTTGCCCTTGCTGAGCATTTGAGCTCACCCTTTTATGTTTTCTTTTCCCCAGGTCAGGAAGATGGATATTAAGTAGAATATGCTAAAAGGGACCCTAGATATGATGAAATAAATGGGAGACACTGTAGAAGATTTATGAACCAGTTGTTTATGTTTCCCAGTTTCTAAAGACACTATACCTATACGGTCCTTTGTGGTTTTATCATATGTTGTAATAAGTGTGCTTCAATTTTGAAGTATTAACAATGTATGTAAAGTATGGTTCGTTATAGTTGGTATCAGAGGAAAGGTATAGTCAACCTTTGGAAACTAGGATGTGAAAGCCTTAGTAAGAACCCTAAGGATAAGTCTAAGCATAGAACACAATCTTAGTGTTTTAGAAATGGCCTTGAATAACCTAGGATAAGACCATAAGCATGAAAATTTTATTCTTGAATTATGTGGTTTCCTATTATAATTAGTGTTGCTCACACTATTCTTCTTGGTTTTAGTCAATGGCTGGAACCCGAAGGAACCGTGTTAATGCGGAATGCGATGGGCAATGCAATGATTGTCCCCCTGAGCAACCAAACAATATGGGAGATGGAATGCAAAATCTTGTAGCCATGCTCACACAACTTTCTCAAGCTATGAATCATGCAGGATTCCCAAACGAGCAAAGGAGGGAGCAACATTCTGTTGAATCCTTCATGAGGCAGCGTCCACCTTCTTTCAGTGGATCTACTGATCCATTAGTTGCTGAACAATGGATTAGTACTACTGAAAAGATATTTTCAGTTTTTCAATGTTCTGAACATGATAAAGTCATCCTAGCAGTGTATCGTTTAGAAGGAGATGCTGATCAATGGTGGAATCTTGTTAAGAATACGAGGCAAAGGGATGAAATTGAGTCTATGGAATGGGACGAGTTCAAGAACTTATTTTTCAATAAGTACTTCCCTCGTATTCTCCAAACAGAGATGGAGAAAGAGTTCCTTGAACTGAAGCAAAGGGATGATGAATCTGTTAGTACCTATGAAGCAAATTTTACAAGACTTGCAAGGTACGCTTCTGGTATTATTATCCAACCTGAGAGTAAGATCGATCGATTCTTTAGTGGCTTAAAACCAAGTCTTCGAAGGGCGTTAGCCATAAGGGACTTCAATAGCTACGAGGAAATCGTTCGATGTGCTCTCAAAGTCGAGATGGAGATTGGAGTAACCCATCAGTCACATGGGTTTGATAAGAAGAGGAAGATGGAATTCAAAGGAAACTCTAAAGAGCACACTGAAAAGAAGATGAACTTTCCCTTATGCTCAAAGTGTGGAAAGAAACATGGAGGGAGTTGTCTTAAAGGGACAAGTAAATGTTTTAAATGTGGAAAAGAAGGTCATCGGGCATTTGAATGCCGTGATAATGGGAAGAAGATGTCTAATGATGCAAACAAAGGAAGGGATACACAGAATGATCCTACTACACTTCAATGTTTCAAGTGCAAGGAGATGGGGCATTATGCCAATCAATGCCCAAATCCAAGGGTTGATGATGATGGTCGACGTCAACAAAATCTTAAGGCTAAAGACAAAGGAAAGTCACATGCAATTTCTATCAGCGATGTGGAGTACGATAACGATGTGGTGAAAGGTACACTTACCATCCACTCTAAAGTAGAAAATGTTTTATTTGATTCTGGATCCACCCACTCTTTTATTTCTGAAGACTTTTCTAAGGGTATTACCGTATTACCTCAACAATTAGATGTTGAGTTAGCTGTGACAACACCTAATGGCACATCAATCGCATCAAAAGTTTATAATTCTTCTCCGATCGAAGTTTGTGGGAAAGTGATTCCTGCAAATCTTGTGATCCTTCCTATAGTGGAATTTGATGTGATTCTTGGCATGGATTGGCTTTCTTTATACGGAGCTCATATCAATTGCCAAATAAGGGAAGTCACATTTCATATTCCAGATCAATCTATGATCGTCTATCAATGCAAGGATGAACATAACCTTCCAGTGGAAATTCCTTCCATCTTATGGGTCATGATTCCACTAAATGAAGGTTATTTATCTCAAATGGTTGGAGAGAAACTTACAATTAAGAATATGCCCATTGTACGGGAGTTTGATGATGTCTTTCCGGAGGAATTAACAGGTCTTCCACCAAATCGTGAAGTTGAGTTTTCAATAGAACTCGTACCGGGTGCTTTGCCTATTTCAAAGACACCTTATAGAATGGCCCCAATTGAGTTGCAGGAATTGAAGAAGCAACTCCAAGAGAATCTTGATAAGGGATTCATACGCCCTAGTGCGTCACCTTGGGGAGCACCTGTTCTATTTGTTAAGAAGAAAGATGGATCAATGAGACTCTGCATTGATTATAGAGAACTTAACAAGATCACTATCAAGAACAAATATCCTCTCCCACGCATTGATGACTTATTTGACCAACTATGCGGAGCACAATACTTTTCCAAGATTGATCTTCGTTCAGGGTATCATCAATTAAGGGTCAAAAGGGAGGATATACCAAAGACGGCTTTCCGTACAAGGTATGGACACTATGAATTTATAGTGATGCCATTTGGTCTTACTAATGCCCCTGCTATCTTCATGGATCTAATGAATAGAGTCTTTAGAGACTATCTTGATCAATTTGTGGTAGTCTTTATAGACGATATTCTTGTCTATTCAAAGAGCAAGGAAGAGCATGAAGATCACTTGAGAATTATATTGAAGACCCTGAGAAAGGAGAAGCTTTATGCCAAATTTACTAAGTGTGAATTTTGGCTTCAAAGAGTTGCATTTTTGGGTCACATAATCTCAAAAGAGGGGATATCTGTGGATCCAGCAAAAACAGAGGTTATCGAAAGATGGTCGAGACCAACAACAGTAACTGAGATCCGAAGTTTTCTTGGTTTGGCTGGATATTATCGACGTTTTGTAAAAGATTTTTCACGATTATCTAATCCACTCACCAAGTTGACTCTGAAAGGAGTCAAGTTTGTCTGGACAGAGGAATGTGAAGAGAATTTCAAGGAGTTGAAAAGAAGGTTATCCAGTGCACCTGTGCTCACACTGCCTTGTAGTGGAGAAAGGTTTGTGATCTACAGTGATGCATCCAAGAAGGGATTGGGGTGTGTTCTTATGCAAAATGATATGGTGATAGCTTATGCCTCACGACAGTTGAAAATCCATGAGCAAAATTACCCAACACATGATTTGGAGTTGGCTGCGGTAATCTTTGCATTAAAGATCTGGAGGCATTACCTTTATGGTGAAAGGTGTGATATTTATACTGATCATAAAAGTTTAAAGTATATTTTCACACAAAAGGAGTTGAATATGCGTCAAAGAAGATGGTTGGAGCTGATTAAGGATTATGACTGCTCAATCCATTACCACCCTGGGAAAGCAAACAAGGTGGCAGATGCATTAAGTCGACAAGACCATGCTAGTTTATCCATGATGAGGATCACAAAAGATCCAATATTTATGGATTTACAAAGGATGGATCTTGGAATTATAACGGAAAGGGAAAAATCTTATCTTTCTCAAATGAATGTTCAACCATCTATACATGTGAAGATTAAAGAGGCACAGAAAGAAGACGTCGAGTTACAAAAGAAGGTGAGAAATGTTCCTGAATTCAACCTTGATTGTGATGGGATAATAAAGTTCAGGAATCGGGTTTGTGTTCCTTCCATTCCTGAATTAAAGAAGGAGCTGCTGGATGAGGCACATAGTTCATCATTCTCTATTCATCCTGGAAGTACGAAGATGTATAGGGACCTGAAAGAGTACTTCTGGTGGGATGGCATGAAAAGAGATGTTGCTGAATATGTCTCTCGATGCTTGGTTTGTCAACAAGTTAAAGCTGAGAGACAAAAGTCTAAGGGGATGTTACAACCATTACCCATACCCGAATGGAAATGGGAAAACATCACTATGGACTTTCTCACAGGACTTCCTAAAACATCCAAAGGCAATAATGCTATCTGGGTCATAGTTGATCGTCTTACAAAGTCTGCACACTTCATTCCTATTAGAGAGGATTTCTCTCTAGATCAGCTTGCCAGGATATATGTAAAGGAAGTGGTAAGATTGCATGGAGTACCACTTTCTATTATATCTGATCGGGATCCGAGATTTACCTCGAAGTTCTGGCGAAGTCTTCAGCATACTCTGGATACAGAGTTGAGTTTCAGCACTGCTTATCATCCCCAGACAGACGGTCAGTCTGAGAGAACAATTCAAACCCTAGAAGATATGTTGAGAGCTTGCTCTATGGATTTCAAAGGAGGTTGGGATCAACACCTACCTTTGGTGGAATTTTCTTATAATAATAGCTTTCACTCCAGTATTCAGATGGCTCCTTATGAAGCTCTCTATGGAAAGAAATGCAGGACTCCAACTTGCTGGGATGAAGTTGGGGAAAGAAAGCTATTAGGACCTGATCTCGTTGATGAAATGGTAGAAAAGGTCAGATCTATTCAACAACACATAAGAGCAGCTCAGAGTCGACAGAAAAGTTATGCCGACAACCGAAGAAAAGACCTAGAGTTTGAAGTGGGCGATAAAGTGTTCTTACGAATATCTCCCTGGAAGAGGGTTATGAGATTTGGAAAGAAGGGGAAGTTGAGCCCTAGATATATCGGTCCTTTTGAAATACTGGATCGTGTTGGGAAGGTAGCTTACCGATTGACGCTTCCACCGAATCTCTCTCAAGTTCACGATGTGTTCCATGTATCTCTCCTGAGAAAGTACATACCAGATCCTTCACATGTACTCAGCTCAGATGTTGTACCGCTGGAGCAAGATCTTTCTTATGAAGAACAGCCGATAGAGATTCTGGATCGTAGCGAAAAAGTCCTACGAAACAAGACCACTCGCTTGGTGAAAGTTTTATGGAGGAACCACCAACTTGAAGAAGCTACATGGGAGCTTGAGGATATGATAAAGGAGAAGTATCCTCATCTGTTTGTTACAAAGTGACGAATTTTGAGGGCGAAATTCTTTTTAAGGGGGGTAGAATGTAACACCCGAGACTTTTATGTTATATAAATCATCAAAGGAATCTTTTTCTACACAGCACTTGCTTGGCTTGCTTTACACGCAATCGCGACCTTCCTCGATAGCTTGCGTCGTACGCAATACCGAGTTTCACTAAACAACAATATACTATTAAAACTAGCCGTTATGAATAGTAATAACCACTTTTTGAAATTTTATAAATTTTATTTTTCAAAATGGACTTCATTTTTGGACTCAGAATATCGAAATTATCCTAGGGTGAAATTTTGGTATTTTTCTGAAAACTTTCAATTTTTGATGAATAGTGAAACCACTAAGTGGTAGGTTAAAAACCGAATTTTGCATAAAACTTAATTTTACCGCTTCTGTGAATGGAATTTCAAAAATCCGAGAGACACGGTTAATATCAAGGACTAAAATGTGGTTCAATGAGATGAAAATATTTTTTGGTGAATAGTAACTTTTTACTATTTTTTACCGCGGTTAATAGTAAATAGGGTAACTAAGGGTAAATATGATATCAATATTACCCTAACACATGTCCTAATTCTATTGGACAAGTGTAATTCGACCAAAAACAAACTTAGGAATAAAATATGACCATTATGGCCCACTTGGATTAGATTAGGACATTTATTATTAATTTATTTAAAGAAGGGTTAAAATAGTTAAAATCAAAGTTTAATAAGTAAATCATTTTTAATATGGGGTTATACATAAGATAAATTCGATTGTAAATATTCATTAGAAAGCTAAAAAGATTTCCTACATGATGGGATTTTATTTGTAATTTTTAGACATCAAATAATTTAATTTATTTATGACACAAAGATGATGCAGTAATTATCTTGTTAACAAAATATTGACAAAATTGATGTTATAAACACCAAAATAAATGTAATTTGACACTTTTTATGAATTCCACTAATTTTCTAGGTTACTATGATATATTAATGTTGATTTAATCAACTTGGTTCGAACATATAATTCTGTTATGACTTTCACAAAAATCATATATCAAATAGTGTCAAAATTGACACAAAATAGTTTTTAAATCAAATATTATATTACTAATTGTTATTTTATTCCTAAAAATCTAAGGTTCGGCCAAATGACTTAGATAAGGATATATATATTAATAATAAACAATTTGGGGTTCGTTTGGCATGTTATAGTAAGTGTATTAACCATATAGTGAAAGAAAACAAAAAGACACGGTAAAAGTTAAATTATTTAACTTAGAGTTAAATCTAATTGATAAGGTTAAAATAATACCCTAAACTTGTCTAAATCCTATTGGTTGATGGGATTTCGACCCTTCCCCACTTTAGCTTCGAAATAAGACCCTTTGGAACCATTATAAACCGATTTTGACTTTAATATAAAATAATATTTTGAGAAATTCCTAAGGTGCCCCTCTCCTCCCTTATAAAAGGGCACCTCCTCCCCCTCCTCCTCACACCAAATTGAGCACTCAAGCTCGGCCAACCCCTGCCATTTTCTCCTCTCCACTTCCCTAGAATAATCCTAGAGGTCCTGGTCTTCTCCAAAGACCAATCTTAGTTCCTTAAGTGGGGGATTTAAAGAGGCGTTCCAAAGAAGAGGTAATATCCATTACCGATCTTTTCAATTTCTTTCTTCTTCAACTTCTTCTTCTTTAGTTGTTTCATGATAAAGTAATAACATCAGTATTACTTACATACTGATATGTTATTATAAATATGAAACAACCATAATTCACCTTCTATCCATCCTACGGAAAAATGAAATCACCGCGCGTGCGTACGTACGGAATACCGTCTCCACGCCGTGGTGTAATCTATTTTTCCACCATCACCTTACAAGGATGGTTATAATGGTGTAATAAGTAACTATATATGATTATTATGAAGTAATATTGATACTGAAATAATATATATATATACTCCAATACAATTCCACGATCATAGGAACGATATCATCACTCGTGCGTACGTACGGAATACCGTCTCCACGATGTGATGCGACTCGTTCTACATGATCTTCATTTCATAATGATTATATAAATGAATTGAATGAATGAATATGGTATATACTACACTAATACCATTCTGTAAATGAATTATCTATAACCTAAAGATAAGAATAAGAATTTATTCGACAAAACACGCATAAGAACGAAAAGTTATAAAGACCCGAGTAACAAGTAACAATGAAATATTACTAACAAAAAGCTAATAATATGACCATATATGATATCATATCAACATGTATGATTCTGGAATAAGTCAATAACATTATTTAAACCATTATACAGGAGCTTCGGACACGTACAAAGCAAATCGGACCTAAGGTAAGGGAAATATCACAATCTCATTCTTATCCGAGATTGTTTATACTTTGAAATTTACTGGGGTATATTTTATCATCCACATCCATGTTTCCTCAATATGTAATGTTATTTACATCCAACTACAATTTTTTAAATCCAATTTTACCCTTTGGTGAGTTTTTAGTAAAAGATATGAAAGGAATCTTTTGTCGTTTTTCATACGAGGCAATTTTTGACTTTTCCGACAAAAGTACGAGAAGAATGTTTTTTTTAACTTATACGGCACGAACGGATTTTTACGGTTTTATAAAGCCTTATTTTCATGAAACTTCATCCAAAGTATTTCATGAATATTTTCAATAAAATCTCTTTCTTTTAAAATTTCATGATGTTTTGTGAAAAGAAATTGATTTTGAAGAAGAAAGGATATTTTCCTCAAGAATTCAATTCAAGTGTTTTATCAAAATTATTTTCCATCTAAGATAATAAAGGGTTCTGTTTCTATCCATATTTTTACATTGATTTGACTATGTTGTGATGGAATTATGTTTATGAATTCCTTTATCTTATATGAATGGTTTTATGATGTCATGTTGTTTAAGAATCCCATTTTTATTACATGGGTTATGAAATGATTTATGGTTTATGATTTTGTGGCACACATAAGAATGGTATCATTAAGAGATGGGTGGGACCTATATCTCCCTCCAATGCATTGGGTAAAGATTTTATATCTCATGAGATAGACATGGCTGGAACGGAAGGTTATTTCGGTTCAGTGATACAGGACTGAAACGAGGAGTGAACTCGGTTCAGAAAGGGACTTTGTCCACTAAGATAGTCTTGGCATTGAGTCATGACTAACAAGAAATGATTTTCCATGATTATGTGTGCATGCCACAAAGTTTCAAGTTTCATGTTATGATTATGGGGATCTCATTTTCACTTCTATGGTTTATTAAGATTTTATGATCTCTTTTGCAGGTTATGATTTTCAAAAAGGTATGATATGATTTTTATTTCCTTTATTTGCCCTTGCTGAGCATTTGAGCTCACCCTTTTATGTTTTCTTTTCCCCAGGTCAGGAAGATGGATATTAAGTAGAATATGCTAAAAGGGACCCTAGATATGATGAAATAAATGGGAGACACTGTAGAAGATTTATGAACCAGTTGTTTATGTTTCCCAGTTTCTAAAGACACTATACCTATACGGTCCTTTGTGGTTTTATCATATGTTGTAATAAGTGTGCTTCAATTTTGAAGTATTAACAATGTATGTAAAGTATGGTTCGTTATAGTATCTATATTTTTCCCATTGATATTTCTTACAAGCATGGGTAGAGAAATGCAGTTACTGATGAACTGAGCAGGGGGGCTGAAATAAAAGTAGATTTTCCAGCTAGTAGCAAGTGGAGGTTCCTAGATTTGTTTTATGAGATGAACATGGAAGTTCATGATGATCATGAGTAGATATTTCTCTCATCCTTGGTAGTGAATTTTACCCTTATGGAAAGATTGAGGATGAAATAGTTATCAAATGTTGAGGACCTAGTGCTATGAGATAGTGTGACAGGTGAGGACCGACCTTTTTGTTGAATATGGGTGATGATGAAATTATATGTATTCATGAGTTATTTTGGGTTACATAAGACATAGGTGAGGATCTCATGTGATTGTTTCATGGCTCGTATTTGGTAGTGAATCCCTATGACACTAAGTTGTATCAAGAATTGAATTTTTAGTACTGGTGGATTGGGATGAAACGTGAATTAGATCATTTTTATACAATGTGTTCAAACTGTTACCATGTGAAGAAAGAACAATAGTAATTGATTGGTATTTCATAGTAGTTACCCATTTCTAATGGGAATATTTACAATGGAATTCATGATCATGTTTCCACATTTTCCTCGAGGTAGTGATTCAGTAAGGGTTGTTGTGGATAAGCTCATGGAGGTCTCTTATTTCCAACCAATCAGAGAGAATATCTCAACCAATGATCTTATTAGAATTTATATACCTCAGATTTGGGGTCTCCATTGGGTTCCTCAGACCATAGTGAAAGATTTAGATTCCAGGATTATATATTGATTATGGAATGGTTATCAAGTGTATTGGGTATTTAGGTATTTCAGAGCATAGTGTACCACCCTCAGATTGATGCCAAATCAGAGCGCTTCATTTGGTTGATTTAGGGAATGATGAGATCATGTGACATTGATTTTTAGGGATCTTGGGAGAGGTGAATACATTGAGTTGAATTATCCAACAATATTAGTTGTCTGTAAAATATACCAATGGATCCTTACGATTCATTTTATAGTAGGCCTTTCTGATCACCCCTATGCTAGTTAGAGGTAGGAGAGGCAGTGCTGCTCAAACCACATCTCAAGAAGGAGACATTAGAGAAGGTCTAGTTGATAATAAAGTGGATATATACTGTAAAATATAGAAATAAATCCTTCAATGATCTCCTTATATGGCCTATAGAGTTCTATGTTAGGGATCAAATCTTTCTACAAATTCCACTGAGGCTAGGATACAAACAAATTAAAAGATATGGTAGGATTTCACCATGATATGTTGATCCATTATAGTTTCAATAGAGAGAGTTAGGTCAGTATCCTATCAGTTACTATCACATTAGAGGTATGGATCCAATCCCTATGTCATCCATGTATCTCATCTACACCATTATTACTCATAATAGTTGCATACTCTATATATGGATGAGGTTGAGTTGCAGATAGATGCATCCTTCGAGGAGTATCCTATTAATATCATTAATAGGACTATGAAGGCTCTTTGAGGCCATTCAGTTCTTATAGTATTGGTGATATTCTAGGATGACCATTTATAGGAAGAGACTTGCAAGTGGTTGGATGATGTACGTACTTTGTGTATAAAGTGGTTCCGAGGCGATTCTTGGCCAATGATGTAAGGGACATTTGGGGATGAATTTCTTTTTAGGGGGAGACTATAAGATATTGTATTTTCCTATGATGTGTGGATATTTCCATTTTAGTTTAATTCCTTTTTGGGGATAATTTGAATCTAATTTTAGGTCATAGTAGTTTTAGGTCAATCTAGGGCTTGTTCGGTGCCCTAAGGCCAGGTTTTTGGAATAGGAAATTGGACCACATATTTAATAGAAAGCAGTCCACCTAAGCCACATAGTTAGACGTAATAATGTAAGGGATATATTTAAAGCATAAAAATGCCTCATAGTTTCATGAAAATATGCAACTAGGGATGTACTCCTTTGAAAAAAACTACAGTGTTTTGAAATTGAGAAATCAAGTGGTTTGTTCACGATTTCCAAAACCATCCACATGAATCGTGTTAGGTACTCCTTGAGTAAGCTAATGGTTCACTATTCATGATCTACTTGTCCAACTGCGTAACCCATTAAATGGAGGGGAATTGACATTTTTTCTCTTATTTCAATTGAAACTAAAACCACTATTTCTAGGCTCTATTCCCGAGAAGGTAATGGGATTTCCTCTTGCATTTGATATCCTCCACCTCCATGCATGGTTCCTTGATAAATAAATGATATCAAGTTAGAATCTAAAAACATTTATCTCATTGGATATCCACCAGAATATTCTTAAATGATTTTTTCCTTCTTTTCTCTCTATATTGATAGAGTCATTTTGGTGTAAGCTAATGTGCCCCTTTTCCCTGAATTTCGTTTATTCTTAATTTTTATCTTGGTAAGGACCAAATCAGTGGTCATTACAGGACGAGTGATCTAAAATATTTATATGGTAGGAGTCCCTTATCTTTTCCCTTGAATTTTTATTTTTTATAGATTTTCATACTTGTTTCGCATGCCAGAACTTCAGGTGTTTCCCTGAGAATTAATTGACTAGTTTAAATGATTAAACTGGATCTTATTAGGATTAAAAAATAGTGCCCTTTATCATGATAGTTTGTTATACCCAACCAAGACAACCCATGGGTTTCATTATAGTATCTTCCATATTTTATACCACCCTACTTGGTGAGTTTGAGCTCACCACTAGTTTTTTGAGTCTTAATGAATTAAATGAGAATTGAATGAGTAATTTAGAGGCGGTTCTGCTTCCTTGAAATTTGATACAAGATGTTTGAACTAGTTAAATTTTTAAATAAGAAATTTGATAATTAGTTAGAAGAAATCATGATTTGTTATTAAATATGATACGTATTATTAATTGAGATGATGTATGGATAATTTAATTGGATTCCTTGGATGATCACCTTGGATAATGATTTGATTATATTCCATGTAATATTCTACTATATTGATCTTTATTATGGTAGTGAATTCCATGGAATGTTATACACCTTAAATCATGATTCCATAGGATCATAGGGCATAACTACTCATTAGATCCACATTTATTGGACTCATATTGGACATGCTCTATCAACATTATCCTTAGACTCCACCCATGTATTTTTTGAGTATCCATTGAGATGATAAATGGGCTCAATGTGGATTACATTGACTTTAATTCCTTGGATCAGGACCTTCATGGTTTGAAACAAAATTACATGACATGGAATTTGTGGTTATATTTTCTATGGTTATAGAATGTCCTGTTATGGGTATCAAATTTTAGTTTTTATAGTGGACTATATCGATCATTATTTTATACATTATATTTTCCCTTGATTATGGAGTTTGAATTTTGTTCATAGGGTTCCATCATTGGGTTGACATGATCACATTTTCATTTGACCCTTTACTTTTACTATAGTTATACATTTTATATATTTCAAGTTGTTATATTTTTATTACATAGAATTGACATGTTATAGACCCTATTGGGGTGGAGTACTGAGTGTTATCCCATACCCTATTCAGTCTAGCATTGGGAACCTAGATACAAATTCATTGATGGAGGTGGTGACAATCGAAAGAACCCACTGTTTGAGGAGTTATATGATCATTTCTTAGGAGAAAGGGATATCATGACCAATCTTTCCATTAATTATATTAGGAGATAGGATTTGTTTTCCTTTCTTATTATGATACATGTATTTTACAACTCACCTATTTCAATTTATTTCCTTCTAGTTTATATAGAGACATGACATGATAATCACATTGTAATGGATACTACTTTTGAATTATTTATTATTATAGTCTAATTGATGTTATCTTATGTATACATTTCAGTTATTTTATCTTCTTCTGCTACATTATTGTTGTTATTATTTCTAATGTGACGCACTTTGATGTGATGGAATAGTCTCCCCATAGACACACCCTAGTCCCTCACTTCTTGTCAGTATCCTCTAGCAAACTAGGATGCACGCCTGAGTCCATAAGACCCACTATACTATGGCATCATTCAATGATTTTTGGTTTTGAGAGTAACATAATCCACCAAGGCCACCAAGCCACACACAAATAGGGCCACCCATCTGCACACACATCATGTTATTCAAAGAACTAGCATATTCAACATAGTCATTTCATTTATTGAATTTATGTATTTAACTATTTAAAGGTTATTCCCAAAAAAAATCAAAACTACAAGGAATAATTCAATAATAATCATTTATAATGAAACAAAAATAGCAAAATAATGTAAAATTTGAATGCTCATATGCTTTACACTTTTAAATTTTAATTTCATTGGTGTGGTTTATTATCATCCTTATTCCAATTAATAAAATTAAACCAAAAAAATAAAATATATATAATCCCATATGTACATATAAAATATACAAAACTTGAATCATATTCTTCAAAAATAATTTTTTTACTTCAATATGTCAAAAAATATATCTAATAATGAACCGTGGGTCCATCTCCACTTAATAGGTCATTTGATTAAACTAAAATTCAACTATTCCTCATAAAAGTAAATGCCCAAAAAATTTAAAAAATTTATGTTTTAAAAAAAATAAAAGAAACAAGGAACATATCATAGATAAAGATAAAAATAACATACCCAAAATCATTTATGTTGAGTCTACAGATTCCAAGGATGAATGGAAAAGATCATAGGATTATAGGACTCCCAAAATCACCCAAGAATCACTTGATGTTTGAAATAAATAAGGTGGAATGGTGGAGATCTAATTGAGGAAAAAATTTATAGAAAAACTAAATAAAATTATATTCATGGAATAGAGGGATAGATCACACCATGAATCTTATGTTGATCACATTAATCATTAAAATAACATGGTATTAATTTCACATGAAGTATTAATCAAGGCCTGACCCCCCCCCCCCAAATAACTCCGCCATGAATATTAATGTTTTCAGAAACTATTCACACCTTGAATCCTAAGAATAAATTAATGAAACTAGGTCTCCCCAGCTATAAACCTCGAATAAAAATGTGAACTGGTGATTTAAATCATGAGTAACCACATATAGTTTCATATTCAACAATATCTCAACCACATCCTAAAACACATTATAAGGATTCCAACAACTATAAACCAAATGGTAATGTTTTTTATGGGTTTTATTTATCAAATTAGATACATATCAATCACTTCTCATCCTTGATAATCAAAACCTACCAAAAAAGTGTTATTAAAAATTCAAGAAACCACCAAACGCTCTGTTGGTAGATACCTCTCAAACAAGGATGAATATATATTAGAAATATAAAATAAAGATATCATGAAACCATCCCAAATGTCAAACATAATAATATGAAAAGCGTAAGGGAATCAGAAAAGATGAAAAAAAATTCATGGTTCTAGTAATGTATCATTTATTTCCACTCCCATGTAATATCCTTGATATTTACATTCCTTTATAGAACTTGAATCAAGAGGATAACACACCCTAAAAACACCTCCTCCAAAAGCACATAAATAATGACTTGTCATTCCATGAATATCACGTCATCCTAGATATACCACTTCCCCTAATTGATGACATTATTGTAACAGCCCAAGATTTTATAAAAAATATTCTTTTTAATTTTATTAATGTCTTGTGTTGTATGCTACACCAAAAGGAGCTTGCACAACACGCATCCTTGACTTGCCTTGCATTACACGCAATCGCGACCTTCCTCGATAGCGTGTGTAATACGCAATACCAAGTTTCACTAAACAACGATATGCTATTAAAATATTATTAAAACTAGCCGTTATGAATAGTAATAACCACTTTTTAAAATTCTGTAAATCTTATTTTTTAAAATTAACTTCATTTTTGGATTCGGAGTATCGAATTTAGCCTAAGGTGAAATTTTGGTACTTTTCGGATAACTTTCATATTCTGATGAATAGTGAAAATTACTAATTTATAATTAAAAACAACTTTTTTTAATCGAAATAATTAATAGTGATAAATTATTAATTTGAGTGGTTTTAAAGTATATTTAGAATATATTTTTACAATTTAATACAATGTTGGTCATTGGTTTTAATTTCACATTTAAACCAGACATAATCAAGTGTCAATCTTTTGATATATTTTGTTTCCAAAAAACACGCTATTTATTTTAACAGCGGGATTTAATTATAAAATTAATTAATGCAACTTCTATGTTATGAATTTGGTAAAATAGATTTCATTTTTGAATTCAGAATATGAAATATAGCTTAGGATGAAATTTTGGCATTGTTCTGAAAAACATCAATTTTTGATGAATAGTGAAACTACTAAGTGGTAGGTTAAAAAAACTGAATTTTGCATAAAACTTAATTTTACCGCTTCTGTGAATAGAATTTTGAAAATCCGACAGACACGGTTAATATTAAGGACTAAAATGTGGTTCAATGAGATGAAAATAATTTTTGGTGAATAGTAACTTTTTACTTTTTTTTACCGCGGTTAATAGTAAATAGGGTAACTAAGGATAAATATGATATTACTATTACCCTAACACATGTCCTAATTATATTGGACAAGTGTACTTCGACCAAAAACAAACTTAGGAATAAAATATGACCATTTAGGCCCACTTGGATTAGATTAGGAAATTTATTATTAATTTATTTAAAGAAAGATTAAAATAGTTAAAATCAAAGTTTAATAAGTAAATCATTTTTAATATGGGGTTATACATAAGATAAATTTAATTGTAAATATTCATTAGAAAGCTAAAAAGATTTACTACATGATGGTATTTTATTTGTAATTTTTAGACATCAAATAATTTAATTTATTTATGACACAACGATGATGCAGTAATTATCTTATTAATAAAATATTGACATAATTGATGTTATAAACACCAAAATAAATGTAATTTGAGATTTTTTATGAATTCCACTAATTTTCTAGGTTACTATGATATATTAATGTTGATTTAATCAACTTGGTTCGAACATTTAATTCTGTTATGACTTTCACAAAAATCATATATCAAATAGTGTCAAAATTGACACAAAATAGTTTTTAAATCAAATATTATATTATTAATTGTTATTTTATTCCTAAAAATCTAAGGTTCGGCCAAATGACTTAGATAAGGATATATATATTAATAATAAATAATTTGGGGTTCGTTTGGCATGTTATAGTAAGTGTATTAACCATATAGTGAAAGAAAACAAAAAGACACGGTAAAAGTTAAATTATTTAACTTGGAGTTAAATCTAATTGATAAGGTTAAAATAATATCCTAAACTTGTCTAAATTCTATTGGTTGATAGGATTTCGACCCATCCCCACTTTAGCTTCGAAATAAGACCCTTTGGAACCATTATAAACCGATTTTGACTTTAATATAAAATAATATTTTGAAATATTCCTAAGGTGCCCCTCTCCTCCCCTATAAAAGGACACCTCCTCCCCCTCCTCCTCACACCAATTTGAGCACTCAAGCTCGGCCAACCCCTGCCAAAATCTCTTCTCCACTTCCCTAGAAACATCCTAGAGGTTCTGTTCTTCCTCAAAGACCAATTCTAGTGCCCTAAGAGGAGGTCTCAAAGAGGCGCTTCAAAGAAGAGGTAATTACCGTTACCAATTCTTTCATCTTTATTTCTTCTTCCACTTCTTCTTCTTAGGTTGTTTCATTATGAAGTAATAACATCAGTATCACTAATATACTGATATGTTATTATAAGTATGAAACAACCCTATTTCACCATCTATCCATCCTACGGAAAAAGAAATCACCGCGCGTGCGTACGTACGGAATACCGTCTCCACGCCGTGGTGTAATCTATTTTCCACCATCACCTTACAAGGATGGGTATAATGGTGTAATGAGTAACTATATATGATTATTATGAAGTAATATTGATACTGAAATAATATATATATATATACTCCAATACAATTCCACGATCATAGGAACGATATCATCACTCGTGCGTACGAACGGAATACCGTCTCCACGATGTGATGCGACTCGTTCTACATGATCTTCATTTCATAATGATTATATAAATGAATTGAATGAATGAATATGGTATATACTACACTAATACCATTCTGGAAATGAATTATCTATAACCTAAAGATAAGAATAAGAATTTATTCAACAAAACACGCATAAGAACAAAAAGTTATAAAGACCCGAGTAACAAGTAACAATGAAATATTACTAACAAGAAGCTAATAATATGACCATATATGATATCATAGCAATATGTATGATTCTGGAATAAGTCAATAACATTATTTAAACCATTATACAGGAGCTTCGGACACGAACAAAGCAAATCGGACCTAAGGTAAGGGAAATATCACAATCTCATTTTTATCCGAGATTATTTATTCGTAAGTATTTACTGGGGTGTATTTTATCATCCACATCCATGTTTCATCAATATGTAATATTACTTCCATCCACATACAATTGTTTAAATCCATTTTTACCCTTCGGTGAGTTTTTAGTAAAAGAAATGAAAGGAATCTTTTGTCGTTTTTCATACGAGGTACTTTTTGACTTTTCCGACAAAAGTACGAAGAATGTTTTTTTTAACTTATACGGCATGAATGGATTTTTAAAACATTATTTCCAAGAAGCTTCCTTTAAAAGTTTTCAAGTTTATTTTTAATCAACTTCTTTTATTTTAAAGTTTTATGACATGTTATGAAAGGAAAAATGTTTTTGAAGTGGAAAGGATATTTTCCTCAAGAATGAAGTTCATGTATTTCATCAAAATTATTTTCCATCTAAGATAATAAAAAGGGTTCTATTTTTATCCCTATTATTACATTGATTTGATCATGTTGTGATGGAATTATTTTTATTAATTCCTTTATCTTATATGAATTGATTTATGATGTCATGATGTTTCAAGAATCCCATTTTTGTTACATGTGTTATGCGATGATGTATGATTTATGATTATGTGGCACACATAAGAAAGGATTCATTATAAGATGGGTGGGACCTATATCTCCCTCCAATGCATTGGGTAAAGATTTTATATCTCATGAGATAGACATGGCTGAAATGGTAGGTTATACCGGTTCAGTGAAACAGGACTGAAACGAGGGTTACTCGATTCAGAAAGGGACTTTGTCCACTAAGATAGTCTTGGCAATGAGTCATGACTAACAAAAAATGATTTTTCATGATTATGTGTGCATGCCACAAAGTTTTAAGTTTCATGTTATGATTATGGTGATCTCATTTTCACTTCTATGATTTATCCCATGTTATGATATTATGAGCTCTTTTGCAGGTTAAGATTTCCAAAAGCTATGTTCTTATGTATATGATGTGATTGATTTTTCTTTTGTTTACCCTTACTGAGCATTTGAGCTCACCCTTTTATGTTTTCTTTTCCACAGGAGATAAAGAAAGGTTTTAGGTATAAAAAAAAGAAGATCTTTATGGGAGATGTTGAAGATCTTTCACCACGATTAGAAGAATACATTCAGAGTTTCCAAAGACACTAAACTATTACGATCCTTGTGTGTGTGTGTTTTTGTTATGTACTAAGTATTCCGCAAAAGTAATGTAAGGTCTATGTGCATCAGGCTTCGGGTCTCTACAGTTGGTATCAGAGGAAAGGTTTAGTGAACCTTTGGAAACTAGGATGCGAAAACGTTAGTGAGATTCCTAGAGATATTTCTAAGGTATGTCTAGGGATGTCCCTAAGGATAAGTATACGTATAGGATATATTCCTAGAACTATGGTAATGATATTAGATTAAACCTAAGAAGTTAGGTATTGAGGATACTTTCCCTTTACTATGTTGTTTCTCTAGCATGATTTTTGACTCTCACACTATTCTTTTTGGGTTTTAGAAAACGGCTGGAATCAAGATGATTCACGATAATGGAGGATATGATGGACAATGGAATGATATTCTTCATAATGAAATGGGATTTGGAAGTCCAAACATCATTATTATTCCGAATCAGCAATCTCATAATATGATCAATAAAGTAAAATTTGGTAAGTTTCCTGACTCGGCTAATAAGAGAAAGATGGAGTTTCATGATGATCATAGAGGAAAGAAAGTTCAATTCCCCCTATGTAAATCATGTGGGAAGAGGCATCAAAAAGAATGTTTCAAAGTAACTGGAAGATGCTTTGGGTGTGGAAAAGAAGGACACAAAGCAATTAAGTGCAAAGGAAAAGGTTCAGTTAACACCATGGATGAGGATAATGGTATTGCTACGACATCAACAATGGTTAAATGTTTTAAATGTGGAATGTACGGGCATTATGCAAACCAATGCCCTAAGGGAAAGTCTCATGAAGAGAATCAGTATGGTCGTATGGGAAGTATTTATGTTGATGATGATGAAGAAACTACAAATGATATGTGAGATGAAAGAAATGTTGAAGCTCGGTCAATGGTCTAAGAATGTAGTGGAATGATTACATGTTTATCATGTGTAATGTTGTATAAGTAATCTCATGGAATAAGGATACATCTAAGGATTGTTACACTGTTGTCTTTCCTTATGTTTTGAAAGTGTATGATGAATGGTACCAGTAACCATGAAAGGTTATTCAGATACTTTTGGAAAGTAGATGATAAGTGCATAATGAAAGGATAAGAAGATAATGAGATGTTTGATTGTATTCATGAGCTCATGATTGATATAAGGACTAAGTGATATCATGGTTTGAGTATATAGAATTTTGAGGATTTTGGTATGTGGAAAGTGTTAACTTTAAACTGCATTCATGTTTTCACTAAGGTATTCAAGCGAATACATGATTAAGGACTTTGAATGATTAGAATGTGACCAACAAGACATATCTTATGGGGATCGACGATGGTGTTAAATCTATGGTAATCGTTTTCACTATGTTATGAGAATGGACTGCAGTATTATGGATAAGCCTAAAGATTGGAATGGATTATGTTGGACATAAGTTAGTATTGTTTAAGGATAGAAGTTTTTTTTTCGATATTATTGATGGGATGTTATAGTAATATAGTTTTATAAAAAGGACAACCTGCAGGACGGGCGACAGCCCATCGCTTCGGACAAGGCTGTAGGAATCGAACCCACAACCGAAGTGCGACTGGCCTTTATCGACTACCACTGGCCTACAGGAAGTCCCTGTTTAGTAGAAACTAGTTTTATTATATTAAGCAGTATGATATATGAAGTATAAGTCCATTTTAGGAACCATATATGATTAATCTCACTATAGATCGATTTATACATATAATTTTTTCTAACCTTTTGTTTGAGACAGATGGAATGACCCGTCATTCTATCACATGATCTGCTAACACTTCACGAATAACAAATTCAACTTCATTTATTTAAGAGATGAAGTGGAAATTGTTCAAGGCACGAACAAAAGTGAGATTGTACCAAAATAAAGTAAGTATTTATTCTAATTCAAATTTTCAACTTTAGGGGAAATGATCTTGAAAACCAAAAATGTTGTCCTAGTGATCTTATACCTGATGAATCAGATGGTACCTTATATCATCACAAATATATGGATTTGTGATTACTGGCTTTTCCGTAGCCATGTTCTCTACCACTCTCCATCAGAACATGATGGTTAGATTTCTCTTCCATATCCATATTTTCACCTATGTGGAAACCCAATGATTAGTTTATTTGGGTAACCGTTACGTTTCATACTTTTGTTTTTAAATATTGGTTTTGACATTCCTTTTTACGATGTGGGTTTCTATTAAAGAAAATTTCGAATAGTAAACCATTTATAACCCCGACGAATTTCGAGGGCGAAATTCATTTTAAGGGGGGTAGAATGTAACAGCCCAAGATTTTATAAAAAATATTCTTTTTAATTTTATTAATGTCTTGTGTTGTACGCTACACCAAAATGAGCTTGCACAACACGCATCCTTGACTTGCCTTGCATTACACGAAATCGTGACCTTCCTCGATAGCGTGTGTAATACGCAATACCAAGTTTCACTAAACAACGATATGCTATTAAAATATTATTAAAACTAACCGTTATGAATAGTAATAACCACTTTTTAAAATTCTGTAAATCTTATTTTTCAAAATGAACTTCATTTTTGGATTCGGAGTATCGAATTTAGCCTAAGGTGAAATTTTGGTACTTTTCGGATAACTTTCATATTCTGATGAATAGTGAAAATTACTAATTTATAATTAAAAACAACTTTTTTAATCGAAATAATTAATAGTGATAAATTATTAATTTGAGTGGTTTTAAAGTATATTTAGAATATATTTTTACAATTTAATACAATGTTGGTCATTGGTTTTAATTTCACATTTAAACCAGACATAATCAAGTGTCAATCTTTTGATATATTTTGTTTCATAAAAACACGCTATTTATTTTAACAGCGGGATTTAATTATAAAATTAATTAATGCAAATTCTATGTTATGAATTTGGTAAAATAGATTTCATTTTTGAATTCAGAATATGAAATATAGCTTAGGATGAAATTTTGGCATTGTTCTGAAAAACATCAATTTTTGATGAAGAGTGAAACTACTAAGTGGTAGGTTAAAAAAAACTGAATTTTGCATAAAACTTAATTTTACCGCTTCTGTGAATAGAATTTTGAAAATCCGACAGACACGGTTAATATTAAGGACTAAAATGTGGTTCAATGAGATGAAAATAATTTTTGGTGAATAGTAACTTTTTACTTTTTTTTACCGCGGTTAATAGTAAATAGGGTAACTAAGGGTAAATATGATATTACTATTACCCTAACACATGTCCTAATTCTATTGGACAAGTGTAATTCGACCAAAAACAAACTTAGGAATAAAATATGACCATTTAGGCCCACTTGGATTAGATTAGGACATTTATTATTAATTTATTTAAAGAAAGATTAAAATAGTTAAAATCAAAGTTTAATAAGTAAATCATTTTTAATATGGGGTTATACATAAGATAAATTTAATTGTAAATATTCATTAGAAAGCTAAAAAGATTTAATACATGATGGTATTTTATTTGTAATTTTTAGACATCAAATAATTTAATTTATTTATGACACAACGATGATGCAGTAATTATCTTATTAATAAAATATTGACATAATTGATGTTATAAACACCAAAATAAATGTAATTTGAGATTTTTTATGAATTCCACTAATTTTCTAGGTTACTATGATATATTAATGTTGATTTAATCAACTTGGTTCGAACATTTAATTCTGTTATGACTTTCACAAAAATCATATATCAAATGGTGTCAAAATTGACACAAAATAGTTTTTAAATCAAATATTATATTATTAATTGTTATTTTATTCCTAAAAATCTAAGGTTCGGCCAAATGACTTAGATAAGGATATATATATTAATAATAAATAATTTGGGGTTCGTTTGGCATGTTATAGTAAGTGTATTAACCATATAGTGAAAGAAAACAAAAAGACACGGTAAATGTTAAATTATTTAACTTGGAGTTAAATTTAATTGATAAGGTTAAAATAATATCCTAAACTTGTCTAAATTCTATTGGTTGATAGGATTTCGACCCATCCCCACTTTAGCTTCGAAATAAGACCCTTTGGAACCATTATAAACCGATTTTGACTTTAATATAAAATAATATTTTGAGATATTCCTAAGGTGCCCCTCTCCTCCCCTATAAAAGGACACCTCCTCCCCCTCCTCCTCACACCAATTTGAGCACTCAAGCTCGGCCAACCCCTGCCAAAATCTCTTCTCCACTTCCCTAGAAACATCCTAGAGGTTCTGGTCTTCCTCAAAGACCAATTCTAGTGCCCTAAGAGGAGG
The DNA here is from genome assembly GCA_963277665.1 of Viscum album. Lineage (NCBI taxonomy): Eukaryota > Viridiplantae > Streptophyta > Magnoliopsida > Santalales > Viscaceae > Viscum > Viscum album. The sequence continues at coordinate 19,066,176 of OY728155.1, forward strand.
TCTCAAAGAGGCGCTTCAAAGAAGAGGTAATTACCGTTACCAATTCTTTCATCTTTATTTCTTCTTCCACTTCTTCTTCTTAGGTTGTTTCATTATGAAGTAATAACATCAGTATCACTCATATACTGATATGTTATTATAAGTATGAAACAACCCTATTTCACCATCTATCCATCCTACGGAAAAAGAAATCACCGCGCGTGCGTACGTACGGAATACCGTCTCCACGCCGTGGTGTAATCTATTTTCCACCATCACCTTACAAGGATGGGTATAATGGTGTAATGAGTAACTATATATGATTATTATGAAGTAATATTGATACTGAAATAATATATATATATATATACTCCAATACAATTCCACGATCATAGGAACGATATCATCACTCGTGCGTACGAACGGAATACCGTCTCCACGATGTGATGCGACTTGTTCTACATGATCTTCATTTCATAATGATTATATAAATGAATTGAATGAATGAATATGGTATATACTACACTAATACCATTCTGGAAATGAATTATCTATAACCTAAAGATAAGAATAAGAATTTATTCAACAAAACACGCATAAGAACAAAAAGTTATAAAGACCCGAGTAACAAGTAACAATGAAATATTACTAACAAGAAGATAATAATATGACCATATATGATATCATATCAATATGTATGATTCTGGAATAAGTCAATAACATTATTTAAACCATTATACAGGAGCTTCGGACACGAACAAAGCAAATCGGACCTAAGGTAAGGGAAATATCACAATCTCATTTTTATCCGAGATTGTTTATTCGTAAGTATTTACTGGGGTGTATTTTATCATCCACATCCATGTTTCATCAATATGTAATATTACTTCCATCCACCTACAATTGTTTAAATCCATTTTTACCCTTCGGTGAGTTTTTAGTAAAAGAAATGAAAGGAATCTTTTGTCGTTTTTCGTACGAGGTACTTTTTGACTTTTCCGACAAAAGTACGAAGAATGTTTTTTTTAACTTATACGGCATGAATGGATTTTTAAAACATTATTTCCAAGAAGCTTCCTTTAAAAGTTTTCAAGTTTATTTTTAATCAACTTCTTTTATTTTAAATTTTTATGACATGTTATGAAAGGAAAAATGTTTTTGAAGTGGAAAGGATATTTTCCTCAAGAATGAAGTTCATGTATTTCATCAAAATTATTTTCCATCTAAGATAATAAAAAGGGTTCTGTTTTTATCCCTATTATTACATTGATTTGATCATGTTGTGATGGAATTATTTTTATTAATTCCTTTATCTTATCTGAATTGATTTATGATGTCATGATGTTTCAAGAATTCCATTTTTGTTACATGTGTTATGCGATGATGTATGATTTATGATTATGTGGCACACATAAGAAAGGATTCATTATAAGATGGGTGGGACCTATATCTCCCTCCAATGCATTGGGTAAAGATTTTATATCTCATGAGATAGACATGGCTGAAATGGTAGGTTATACCGGTTCAGTGAAACAGGACTGAAACGAGTGTTACTCGATTCAGAAAGGGACTTTGTCCACTAAGATAGTCTTGGCAATGAGTCATGACTAACAAGAAATGATTTTTCATGATTATGTGTGCATGCCACAAAGTTTTAAGTTTCATGTTATGATTATGGTGATCTCATTTTCACTTCTATGATTTATCCCATGTTATGATATTATGAGCTCTTTTGCAGGTTAAGATTTCCAAAAGCTATGTTCTTATGTATATGATGTGATTGATTTTTCTTTTGTTTACCCTTACTGAGCATTTGAGCTCACCCTTTTATGTTTTATTTTCCCCAGGAGATAAAGAAAGGTTTTAGGTATAAAAAAAAGAAGATCTTTATGGGAGATGTTGAAGATATTTCACCACGATTAGAAGATTACATTCCGAGTTTCCAAAGACACTAAACTATTACGATCCTTGTGTGTGTGTGTTTTTGTTATGTACTAAGTATTCCGCAAAAGTAATGTAAGGTCTATGTGCGTCAGGCTTCGGGTCTCTACAATTATAATCATCATGAAGATACCATAAATATTTAGAGACGTGGTAGACTCCATAAATCATTCCCAACTCTGATGGAAGTTCCAACTGATGTTCTACCATGCCAACAAGCTCCAAGTTGTTGAGTGATCCAAAAAATCATTATGAGGGATTTCTCCCCAAACGAAACCATTTTTTCAATCATTTATAGGATTAATTTTGGGAAACATGGACTCCAACTATAAAATATAATGTCCTCATCTACTAATTGGAGTAGTCCATTTGGCCATCATGTCCTACATTCTATTTCTCCTGAACCACCCAAATATTCTCTATTGTTCACTAAACTACATCATGAAACTGAATTTTTTCTCTCCCTATTCTCAGTACAGCATAGGGGTGATCAACATTCCCCGCTATAAAACACAGAAAAAGGGGATATTCTGATGGGTGAGTGATAGATGATCCAATAAGAAAACTCAACCAAAGGTAGGTCTCACACCCGTGATGGACTAAAATATATGAGGAGAACCTGCAACAAATCTTCAAGTGTCTATATGGTCTCCCCCATCTTCTTATATTTTTATGAGTGGAATCTAGTGATAAGGAATGACAGAGTTCAAAATTCAAGATACAATTATAACCATACTCAAGGATAAAAATAAGTTTCTCATTTGGTAAATATGTTAATCAAAGCTCCATGAATCCTCTATATATATCCTATGTGTCATCTTGATAAAACATACATCGTACTATGGACCCATATTTCTAGAATGTGAGTGAAAATTTTCAATTCATACAATATCACATTCATGAAATCATATCCACCTCAGCCTAGGGTATCCCACTAATGAAATCCATCGATATGCCCTACCAATTCTTCTTAGGGATACCTAAATGCTGCAATAGACAACCAAATACATAAATTTTATTTGTTCACCTGCTATTTGACCAAAATTTTCACCACAAACTCTAACATTTAATGCTTCATCCCAAGAAACCAATACTACCTCTTAAATCCATTAAAATCTTAAATACTTCAAGGTGTATCACTAGTAGTGATCAATAAAACTCATGGGGGACTCCCTCATGCATCTCCAATGTAATAAACATAATTTCCTATATTATTACCTGATGTTTGGAATATTTTGACCATACCTTAGGGAATTTCCATGCATTATTCATTCATACATTACTTCCACCTCTAGTATCCCCAATGAGACTCCTCTACCTTATAAAAGAAATTGGCATCTACCAACATCGGAAAAAACTATCCTCTACTATATACTTATTCTACTCTGAGATATATAGTCACTAACTACTCTATCACCCTCTAGATTTCCTTATATTTTAGAAAAACTATCCCAAACATTTTTATCATCACATTTACCACAACATTTACTTTTCTTGGTGATTTTATTGTCGAGCGTGTCAAATTAGTTGTTAAGTTTTTACTAGAATATATGTCTTATAAGAGGAATCCTGGGTCATATCTCAATAGATACTTAGATATTTAATTATAAAATTATTTTTTATTAAGAAAAAAATTGGAATGGGATTTTATGAAAGTTGGGTTTTTTCAGTTAAGATGAAATCATATAAAATAAATCAATGCAAGAAAGATGAAATTGATAAATTTGATTAAGCATGATCAACTTAGGGAATTATCATGATTCTTATCCTTAATCACTTAAAGGGAAAGGGTATAGATATTTAAATAACTAGTTTTTAACATATAGAATCATAATTTTACTTATTTTATTTGAGAATAATTCTTATTGTTCAGTTGCAAAACACAAAATGATTCACCGTATACTACCGATGATTTGGTGATTTTTGTTTGACATCATAACTGAAACTCACCAAGGAAACACCTGAAGAACTGAAGATTTATATGATATTTATTTTTAATATAATGAAATAAATGTGAGTAGAATTGATAGTTCTTATTATAGTTCAATTAACCAATATAAACCACACAATCATCATAATTAAAATAGGGAAGATGAAATAGTGAACGGTGTGTGAAACATCACATGAAAGGGAACCCTCAAACATGATCATATGAGTTGAGAATAACATACCAGTACATAGAAAAAATAATAATATATTATAATGAAAAAATATATAAAAATATGTAATTAAAAAGTCTATTAAAATATTAAAAACATGTTTCTATGGGTTTTCATCACGTTCTCCCTAGCTGATCACATGGAGTTTATAACTCCATTGAAAGGGAGGAAGCCAAAGGTGTTGAAGTAGAACATACCATAGCCTACATAAATGATACTAATGAGGATAAGAATACATTGGGTATCCAAAATGGTACCATCTTATTACTATGTAGAACTTCCAAATGGGGTTCCTAAGGTATCATTTTATAGGCAAAGTGGAAGGTGGTTTAGATCCCCTGGAATTCGTAAAACCACATGGAACATGGTTTTCAGCCAGTATACAGTCCTATATATCTTTGTAAAAACCTAAATACATATTTTACCACCTGTTGAATATATCTACAAAATATTTGGTGTAATTTGGAGTTCAACATATCTAGATACATCTGAAATACAGACCACCACTTTTGACTTTGTGAAGATTCAATATTCTGAACAGATCAGTTCTGATGGGCCAATTAATGGATGAATTGGGATTTAGTTACTTAATAGTATTTGTATCCCACAATATTTTTTATTTTATCACAACATTTTAGAACATTTGTCTGCACAAATCTCTCATAACATTCAAAAAAGTGGACATGTGGTCATGGGATTCCATGCAATTTGGCCCATTTTTCTTCTACATCCTTGAGGGATCTCTGAATCACCTCCGACAACAATGAAATTATCAAAACTAGTGAAATTTCCTTTTATTAATACTGTATTATAAAATTCATTAATCAAACATGATGTGATATTTTGTTAAAATAAATAAATTTATGACACAAAATCATTTTAACATTATTGTATAAGGGTTGAAATATATAGTGAATCACAGTGCGATCAAACCCCCACACCTAACCATTTTCAATCATGGGAAAAGTAAAATTTCCAAAAAAAATATTCATGGATATATTTCCAAATTCATAAATATTTATCATTAAATTAAAATTTAATATATCATGGAAATGTGATTAAATAAAAAAACTCATCAATGAGTTGTTCGTAGTTATCATGGGAAAATATGACTAATAAATTTTATCTGAATAAAATTCTAAGAGATTCATGATACCTATATGAGAAAATAATTTATAATTTAACTTTGTCACTAATTCTCTATGTGTGTGTGTGAAAACAATTTCATGTTATTCTTTTCACTTTCTATCTATTAAATATATGTTATTTTAAAAAAATTATTTTTAAATGATTCTATCCACCGAACCTGCCCTCCATCCTTTGCAATAATATTTAATGACCCAATCACATAAGCATTCCCAGAAGTCAAACCTTATGATCCTAACCAAGATATCCCCATATGTTGTACATTTCATAACTTGCCTCTTTTAATTATTTTTGTATTTGTTTTTTTTTTCAAAAATTGCACGTGGAAAAAATCTCAAACTCATCTCTAAACCCCTATTTGATCTCCTAAAAAACTAATTGTAAAAGTTTTAACAAGATAAAAGGTGTTGTAAGAGTGGTTTTTGACTTTCCCAATACACATACCAAGTTTTATTTTGGTTTTTTTAGTGCGTAAAACATTCAGATAACTGATACACACACATAGGTCAATCTAATATAGTAATGAAAAAGATCAGATAAGGAATGAACGAATGGAAAAATAATTTTTTAAATATGATAAATATTAATGTAACTTATATTTACCTTCTATTTATTTAGAAAAATTTACACTTCATGGTTGGGTGAAAAGCTGTGTGGAGATATTGAGTGACCCAATTATCATATTAACTACTCACACAAAGGGTTCCATTCTTCTCAAGAGTTCTAAAATGATACAACCATTTATCTCATTGACAAGAAACAAACTTTTATAATTGTCACACCTCAATTTTAAATTCATGCTAAAACACATATTTCATCATTGAAACATTTTTTTTGAAATGTTAAATCAACATGAAATAGGGAAATTCATCACGCATTTTCAAAAACATCCATGATTAAGAGGGAATCATTTTCCATGATAAAGTGGGGATCCAAAATTCACATTCCAGTACAAAAGTGAATCTGTGATTCAAGGATAAAATCATGTGGGATTTACTAGTATGTTTCTCCTTGAAGGTATATTTCCTCCACCGAATTATTTGGAAAATCCCCACAAAAGTGTTTATTTCCCTATATATTGACGATAATAATTCAACCACCCTGCTCCTGAAAAACCTATATTTAACCAAAAGGGTAAAAATTAGTAATAGTATAAGTAAAAATCTATCAAGATTGAAGCTTACATATGTAGAGACTTATCCTATAATTTTAAATTCGGACCTTATCACTAATATGAAACATCCTCTGATGAATCATGTTGTCATGCATACCCTATGCATTCTTTATATAGATTTGGGAGTTCTCATATGCATCATGTCTAATTTATTACAACTCGTGAATCTGTAACTTCCTATGATCACCTGTGTATAAGATATTGATATTAAATTTCTAAACTGCCTAATATGCATCGTGATCTACATCCACTAGTAGGTGAAAATTATTTAAAAACACAATACAATATGGTGACATTCTAACTGGGGTGTTAAAGGTTATATAGTATTCCCAAAGTGCCTCATCCATGAGTAAACTCCAATATTTCCTATTGGGTTGCACAGTTTTTTCAAAGATTATATTAACTTCCTAATTTGAGATTTCTTCTTGTCTGTTAGTTTGGGGTGATATTCAGTGAATATGTTAGGAACAACCCCATACTTATGGAGAATGTTTTTTATGTTATGATTTCAAAAATGTGAACCCTAGTCACTAATGATGAATCTTGGAAAACCAAACCTACTAAAAATCTGGGACCTTACAAAATCAACAACCACCCAAGAGTTATCATTCCTAGAATCATTTTCTTCCATCCATTTAGATACATAGTCCATAGCCAATAATATGTACACAAAAATAAATGAATTTGGAAATGTCCCCATGAAGTCAATTCCCCATGCATCAAAGATCTTAAAAAATAACATGGGTTGTTGGGGATTTTTGTTCCTCTTGGAGATATTCCCTATGAATTTACATCAAGTAAATGACATAAAAAACATATGGTAATCTCTATACAATTTGGGACAATAAATTCTTGTGCTAAGGACCTTTCGAGCTATATGTTAAGAGACAAAGTGGCCACCATAATCCAAAGTATGGAAGAAACTCAAAACACAGGTGAACTCGTTGTTAGGGACACATCTACGAACAAAATGGTCACTAAAAATTCTCAAAAAGTATGATTCATCACAAATGTACAATAATGAATCGTGATTATTTATTTGGGATTTTGAGATTCTAATATCCAAGGGTATTAGATGTTTCTATAAAATTCACATTGTCTACATACCATGGGGTAAGTTCCACAACATCACATAGGTTCTAATGAGTAATGAATTCTCTAATAGGGAGGGATTATTCAACATGGGGGTCCAATGGTGGGGAAATCCTGCTAATATTATAAGCTACCACATTTTCTACTTCTATATTATCTCTAATCTCTAGGTAAAACTTTGGGAGTTAGAGCATCCAATGAATGAGTGGGGGGTTAGATTTAGGTTTCTTTAGGAGAAAATGAAGGGCTCCATGATCATAATAAACAATAATTTTTGAACCAATAATATATTAATGAAATGTTTCCAAGGAAAACATAATAATATTTTCTTTTTTATTGGTTTTTTAGTTTTATTGGGTAGGTATAAGGGTATGTGAGGCATACATATTGGCATGTGGAGCCTTCTAAACCCTTTGTGAAAAAATAGCCAAAAATTCAATGTCAAAGGCATGACACATAAGTTTGAAGGTGAGATCCCACTTTGGTGGTTGGATGATGGGATGTGATGAGAGAATCCTTTTTAGTGAACTAAAATAATCCTCACAATTTTAATGAAAAAAAATTCTGAATACTTTTGTAACAATCATAACAACAAAAGTGGAATCTTACTAGAGTCTTTAATGAATTTTTGGTAAAACCCTGCATAACCTAAGAAATATCACACATTACAAACACATTTTGGGTATGGAAGGGAAAAAAATAATTCAATTTCGATTTATCTACTTGAATTACTACATTTTAAATAACATTAACATAAAGTATCTCCCACTCAACCCTGAAATTGAAGTTCTCGTAATTTAATAGGATATCTTTTTCAATATAACTATGGAGGATAGAAGATAATTATTTCAAATAGTCATCAAAATAATTTCTATAAACCATAAAATAAACCATATAATATTCAATAAAAGTTTCAAGGTACTTAGAAAAAATACTCAATATACATAACTAAAAGGTTACTGGGCATCAAAGAGACCAAAATGCATCCTTCTATATACAAATGTTCCAAATGGACTGGTAAATGTTGTATTTTCATAATCCTCATGCATTATATGGATTTAAAAATAACCTGAATAGCCTTCAAGGAAACAATAATGGGACTTACTAATCAATATTCATAACATTTGGTAGATTAAAGGTATAAGAAAGTGGTCCTTTTTTGGATCGATTCAGTCAATGATAGTCAATACAGGATCTCCAACAATTTTTCACACGGGTTATTCCAACTATTTTGCACACTTATTGGAACCAATTCATTATGTTCATTTGACACATGTGTTATTCAAGTTTTTTAGGCATAACTTACATTGGTCTAAAATATTTACTATCATATATAGGATGAATGACCCCAAAAGAAAGTCATTTACTGACTTCCAATTTTACCACTTCAAGGAGAGTGGGATTTAACCATCATTGAGATTGTCTAATTGGCTTAGCCTAGTCATTTAATATTATATTCTTCATAAATATATATGGGATAATTATGAGAATATCAAAAAAATTATATCCTATTGCCTTTTTACACACTCTTAAAACGACCAACAGTTTGGATTCCTGTTGTGGAGAGATGTTGTTAGAAATAATGAGGGGAAATTGTTCAATACCCTCAAGATATGAATATTTAAACTTATATGGAATTGGTTTCAATTCCAACACCAGTGGTTTTTTGTAATGGGGGAGGGTATTTAGGGGTAGTGAGGTCTATGAAACTATTTATCTACCCATTTTTATTCTCTAGGTAAATTGATTCAATGGAAATGATATTTTAAAAATCTTTGACGATCATGGGTACCTCATAATGAAAACACTCATCAATTAAAGAACCAAATTTAAACTTTTCTGAACCCACACAACACTCAATTCATGTATCAAAACTCAACTCATCCAAGAGGTAGGATGAAGAAAATGAATCATAGTATAAGTCAATAAGAGAGTGTTGTGTGTGTGTGTGTCATTAGAGATAACATCCATTGAATATATAGGAAGAGTGGAGTTCACTTAGATGGGGAATTTCATATATTCAATGATATTAAAACAAACAAATTCTTCACTGGAAAACATACCAATGTGAATATAGACGATCTTCCATGTAATTTTAAGGAATCAAATGCAAAGTAGGATAGGATCATGTCCTTGAGTTAGAGTATCTTCTGTCACAAAAATGTAAAAAACAGAAGGGAATGTGAGGTTCTACAATCTCATGGGGAAATCCTTGATCACTCATGATGTGTGTGTTGTACTCCGGTTGTAAAGTTGAGTGATGATTCATGTTCATTGAAGCTCTCCAACCCAAAGAGAAGTGTACATAGAGTAAAGAATCACATTATTTGAAGCACCCAAATCTTTCATTTCATTAAAAAAGAATATCTCCTCTATGGTGAAAGCTATCATGAATGTTTCCGGATCCTTGCATTTGGTTGTTATTGCTTTTTGTATTAAGGTTGGTACATTCCTTCCCAGGTTGAATCTCACATTCCCGTTTATTCTCCATATATGTGTGAGTTTATATTTAATAAATTTATCATGTCACGTGATTTTTTTATCTGCATATAGTATTGTAATATTAACTTCTACCTTTCTAAATGTATCCATTATGTCTTTTTCAATCTCATTATCAGAAAATTTCTTAGATTTATAAATTATTTTGGTGGAATTTAAGAGGAATGGATTGTTCAGTGAAATCCTAATGAAAACATGTTTATCTTTTTTGTTTTTTTCATTATTAGAATATTATTAGGGTAGAGAAAGAGATTTTCAAAGAGTGTGACATACCGTTTTTAGAATAATTTGATGAATGCTCTTTTTTATCACTATGAAGTGTGTTTGTGCATACATTATCATTTGTTTTGGATTAGAAACATGTTGATATGGTAGTTTTCCATAACCATGAATATTTATCTCATAGATGGTGTTTGATAATTGTCCCACTTGAGTTTGTAGGTATTAAATAGAAGATTTCATGGTCTATTGGAACTGGATGTTCTGGGTTTCAATATTCATCACCATCTCCTCGAGGTTTGGATCTAATTTGGTAGAAGGAGGATTGTTTCCAGATACTGAAGGATATGAAGGTTGTATATGATTGCCTTGTCTATACCAGTTGTGTTAATGGAATCTTGAGTTTACTCTATGTCTGTATTGTGGTTGTGATTTCCACCCAAGATATGGATATGGCATAAATGGTACTAGCATTAAGTGATTTTACTATTGGAATGGAAACATGGTCAATATTGCTTCACAAGATTCAGATGAATCGTGAAGTTTTAAGAACATGTTAAAAAAAATTGGTGTTATCAGAACAAATACTACAATATAATGAAATAGAAGGAGAGTGTTTATTACATTGTTCTTGAGATAATTACCTTATAATGGTATGAATATCATCAATTTTATTGTCCACCTTTTTTATAGGGATGAATGTATTACCTCATGAATACCTCGAGGGGGTAAAATTTCTCATGTACCAAAATATTTTGCATTTTTATCCTTGTTTTATATTAAGTCACAAGAAAAATTAGGTGTTTTATCAATAAGGGGACCATAAGCTAAATCATTTATCATTAAAAAATCCGTACATACAAGTCCCTCATAGATGTATTGAACTAACAACTATTCACTAATCTGTTAGTGGTGGAAACTAGAACAATGTATTTTGAATCTCTCCCAATATTTATAAAAGGTATCTCCATCTGATTCTCTAATGCCACAAAATTATTTTCTAATGGATGCAGTTTGAGAGGTAGGGAAAACATTCTCTTGAGAAAGTCATATAAGGTAATTCCAACCTCCAATTGTGGTAGGTATGCTGTACATCCCTTCCTTTTCTACACCATCAAGGGAAAAATGGAAGGTCCTAAACATAATAAGATCCTCACACACATTTTTTGTTTTCATGGTGGAGCACACGATGTGAAACTATTTGAGGTGTTTTTTAGGGTACTAACCAGTAAGACCACGGAATTTAAGTAGGAGGTGGATGAGGCCTGATATCATCTCAAGGTTTGCTACTGCCTTGAGATTTTGGATGTATGTGGGTTTCTGCTCCATATCTGGGGTGGTAATTTATTTTAAGGTTCGATTATTTGATTCCATTATTCATAGGGTTAAATTTGGTTCAATTTTTTATTGGTTTGGGACCACGTGAGGTTCCATGAGGGTTTCCTCAATGTTAAATGATTTTCTTAATATAGATGACCTATTTTGTGAGTGTACAATTTTTCAATTTCTGGGTCAAATTCAAGCACCTATTATTTTTATGATCTGGTCATGGAGATAAGTTGTGATGTTTGTTTTTTTTATTTTTTTTATCAAATATGAATAAATTAAAAAAACATAAGAAAAATGAAAGGATAAAATAAAATATAATTAAATAACATATAATTATAGAGAGAGATAAGAGAGAGGGAGAGACAGAGGAAATAAAAAAATACACAGAAAAGAAAAAAACAAAAATAGAAAAAATAAAAAGTTAAGCATGGATATTGAAATGAGAAATAAATATAAAATAAATAAATAAATAAAAGATTGAAAAAATGATCTTTTCTCCCTATTAATTGAACCAATATTTGATCACATTGACGATCTAATTAAATTAGTTATTTAGTTTTTACTAGAATTTATACAGTATAGTAATAACTTTATGTTATCTCTCAATGGAGCCTCTGATCGTTAATTTTAAAAGATGATTTTTATTAATAAAAAACGGGGAATGGGATTATATGAAATTTGTGTTTTCTTATTTAATTTTAATTCATATAAAATAAAGTGATATAAGAAAGCATAAATTGAAAATTTTGATTAAGTGAGATAAACTCAGGGAATTCTCATGATGCTCATCATCCATCACTTCAAGGGAAAGGGTATAGATATTAAAATCCCAGGTCTGTAACAAATAGAACCATAATTTTACTGTGTCTATACTATGATAACTACTAGTGTTTAGTCGGAATCACAAAATGATTCACCAGATACCTCCAATGATTAGTTGATTTTTGTTCGACCTCATATCTAAAACACACCAAGGAAACATAGGAAGAAGTCAATGCACTATCTAGAATTATATGTTATGTATTTGTGATGCCATGAAATTAATTTTCATGGACTTTTACATTGTTTAGGAGAGTTAAATTGACCAAATATGAACCACACAAACATCACAATTAAAAGAGGGAAGAATAAATGGTGAATGGTGTGTGAGACATCACAAGAATATGTACCATGAAATATGATCATATGAGTTAAGACTAACATATCAATAAATAAATAAATTAAATAAGATTATTGGATGAAGAAAATCAATATAAAAACATGGAATTAAAAATATCATTCAAATATTATAAACATGAATCTTGTGATTTACATCACGTTCCCCCAGGTGATCACGTGGAGTTTAGAACTCCATTAAAAGGGATAAATCCATGGATGTTGACTTAGCACTTCCCATAGCCTCGAGAAATACTATGAATGATAATAATACTAATTTGGGTCTCCAAAATTTCATCACCTTGCCTCGTGGTCAAATTCCAGATGGGTTCCCATGGTATCATTTTATAGGAAAAGTGGAAGGTGGTTTTGATACCCTCGATTTTGAAAAACCACTAGAAACATAATTTTTTGCCAATAGATAGTCTTATCTCGATATTTAAAACACTAAAATCATGTTTCCCCATGTCTTTACTCTATCCACTAAATTGTTGGCATATTTTAGAGTCCCAAATATATATATACATCGGAAATATAGAACACCAATTTTGACTCTGTTCATATTCGATTTTAGGGAAAGATGAGTTTGTGTAGACATTTATTGGATGAATTGGGATTGTATTCCATCATAATATTTGTATCCTAGAGTTTTTTGGATATACTCAAAATCATTCATCCTATTTGGATGAACAAATTTCAGGGAACATGAAAAAACGTCGACATGTGTTCAAGGGATTCCATGCAGTTTGGCACATTTTCCTTCCGCATCATCGTGGGCTCTTGAAATCACCTCTACAAACAATTAAATCATCAAAATAATTGAAATTTATTTTTTTAATGGTGAAAAATAATAAATAATTGAATCAAACATGATGTAAATTTTTTTATTAAATTTTTAATTTGTAATACTAAATATGTCTAACACAATGGTCAAAGGGTTGAAATGAATAGTGAATCATGGTGTGATCACCTTATGTTAAGGAGATATCGAAGTAATATACCAATTAAAAATAAATCTTCCTACACAATTAAAGATTAGGTCCATACTTGTAGAAAACATACCTTAGGATTTTCTGATCCATAAAGACCAAAAATTTAACCCAATGAGGTAATGTTTCCACAAAATAAAGTAAAAAACGAATACCACTATATCAAGATGATGGTTGGAATATTTATAATCATGGGATAATAATTTTCTATGTCCATATGATACTTTTCCCCTTTCTACATCTATACACATCTGAATCCTAGGTGGTACATTTCATAGAACACCTCAAGCATCACATCATTATTGGGAAACCAAAGAACCAAGGTGCTGACCAAATTACATTTCATGTATTTGTATTATATTTGGAACTAATCAGTCCAAATGAAGTCCTGGTTTCTAATTTTTGTAGATATTAATGGGGAAAAATTTGAGAAAATTTGAATGCAAACAACTATGAATTACCAATGAGGCCCCGAAATCTACAAACCTATGTCATGTTCTTGGATGATGTAAAATAAAAAACTACATCAGCCTTAAATGGATCCATCACCACTCCATATTGGGACACCACATATCAAAATAAATTAACCTCTCAAAGAAGATATTTATATATAGAAAAAATCTCATGCATATGGTGGTTTTGAATAGTTTAAGAGTTTTTCCTCAAGTCTTGAAAATTTTCCTTCCCTAACCTAAAATATATGAGATTTTTTAGATGAACTTGAAAATTAAATTATCTCTGAAATTTCAAAACACAGAGTTCATGAATTCCATGAACATATTAAGGGCATTCTTGACCCTGAATGAAATATCTAAAAACATTATGTGACCATATAGTCACCAAAAAGATTTCATTGGGATATGTCCCTCCTCCACCCTTAGAAGGTGAATGATATATGTATTTCATGCATATATTTTAGAGAGTTTTAATGCATTTATTTTTTAAAAAAATTTAGGAAACCATCCAATTCTGGTACATTTTTACTTGTTTTGTAGTTTTTAGGGTAGGATATAATAGATATTGGAAAATGTAAAAATGTTATGAATTTAAAATTCACGACACCATATTTTTTATTCCATATTAAAAAACACATGAAGACAATGGGAGGAAATGAATTTTGAAGAGGTCAATTTACACTTCATGTATTTCATTATATTACATGAGTTTATTAAGAGGAGAAACCACTTCATAGCAAGTCATGAAGTCATTAAACACTGTAAAAATCCATTACATATCATATGGATTTTGTACATCTTGTAAGTATTGATAAATAAAAAAATGATAGGCACTCAAGGGTTTTGATAGGAGGTCATACAAAATTCACTATTGGTCGCACCTTTGAGGATTTTTGAGCCCGAGGGGGAGATGGACAACTACGAGATGATGTATACATCACTTAATACCTAATTAACCACCATTATTCACCACCATTATTCATAAAATATCTATTCTAGTCATTATCTTCATTCCTAGAATGAGAGAGTAGTTTTATTTGTTTTGGGTGATGTGATGTAGGGGGAAGTGACATTAAGAATTATTTCTATTTTTCAAAAAAATTTGGGATTTATGCTTCTCTGTTTGTCAATATAAATTCTGCTTCTTGAAAATTTTCATGAACATTGTGTGAAATTAAAGGATGTTCATTTCAAATAACCAATTAATTGGTCTATTTTTTGTATGACCATTATGAAATCTAGGTTAGTTGTGACTAAATAGATTTTTAGTTACCTAGTTTTTTTATTTCACTTAGTAGATGACCATTCCCACAGAAAAATCACATGATTAAGGTTTGGTACCTCGACCATGTATCCCCCTAAAGTAATTATGACACAAAATATAAATGAAATAATAATAAATTGAATCCCTAACGGAAAACCTAAAAATCACTGAACTCAACATGCCTCATCTACTGATTTCAAAATCTTATGTTTGTTGCAATATTTATTTTTCTCCAAAAAATCAATAAATTTTACTTTTGATTTATTTAATTAATTTAGAACATTTAAATCATCCTTGTAGGCTAAACACTTGGTATTTCCAAATACTAAATTTTGATTTATATTGTCTACATTACTTATATTATTAAAAAAAATTAGCCTCGTTGGAATTTAAAAACACCCAATAAGATATCAGTGATATCCATACCACATACTGTTTGTAGAAACAAAGATATATAAACTAATATAGTCAAATAAATTACCAATTACTTGAATTATAATTGAATATTTATTTTATCCTGATTTTTCCTTTGGTATTATATCCACAACCTCAGACTACCATCCTACTTCTTGGTGAAAGCCACTGAAGCTCCACCCAATGATACACTTGGCCTTATAATGGATTACTATAATTGATCATCAATATAGATCCTTATCTCCCACAACTCTTAGGGTGTAAACTAATAAGGATCCATCATAATAGGTATAAAGCATGACAGTAAAACTATTCCAAATTGAACATCACCTCTAGGTGAAACTCCAGAACCTCCTCGGGTAAAACGTCCAAAAACACAAAAATTGCATTAGGTACATCAAATTATAGATCTCCTAGTGACACTACCAATTTCATAAACATCAATGAATAAATGGGTGTCACTCTCTTACCATCCACCTAGAAACCATGGTCATTGGTGTATACTACACACCTTCATCTCATATCATAAAAATCAACTCACCTCTATAAAAAATAAATCACCACATGAATGGAATAAAAAGAATTAATATTCAAAATAAATTCATATGGATGTATCTAAAATACAAATAAATTTCCTAATCATTTATTTTACCCATCATTATTCTACATACTTAAAACATGTCAAATAATCTACCCCGACCTCCGACTGATGTTAATAATACAAGGGGGAAAGAAAAGTATCTCTATTTCTAGTCCAATTTCCCATAACAAGGTGGGTGAAAAAAAGATTATGAAGTTATATAATGAAACAATGAAGAAAGCAAATTATATGATAAAAAATCATACCGATAAAAATATCCATCCCCTTTGGCATCTATGCATCTAGATCATGTAGTTGTCTTTATTAGAAATCTCTACCTCATTGTTGATAGCCTCCAATTCCATGATAGAGATATGGTCATTAATGATGACTCTCATACTTATAATTTCATTTACTGGCCCCTCCTCCGACAAGATAAGAATACACCTACTAAACATTTTGTTGAAAATAATTCGGTACACCATACTTCTAATAATTCCCCTGGGGAAACTGGAAATGCATCTGAAAGGGGGACAGACATCCAAATCCATACCAGATCTATCTGGAAGAAGGACATCAGCTATAATAATGAAAATTACCTCCATGACCAAATAAAAAAATTGGATATCATTCAGTAGACATACAAAATCTATAATACCTTTAGAAATTCAATGGTTAATACTGAAGTCGTGTCCTTACTGATTAGAACCTCAACTAGACCAATTCCCACTACCCACCATATGATGCTTTGATTGTTAATGTTACCTTCTGACCTCTAACTAGTATTATTCCAAAAACCTCTATAACCCTATCCCTCACTTATACCTTCATCAAAACCTGAAAATAAGTAGGAAACATAAATGAGGTGGATTAGAAAGTAGAGGAAATGGCACAAATACTCCCTCAAACATCATGCTATTGTCATCTCAGCTTGGTATATGTTAGCATAAACAAATACTAGGTCTGTAAACTTCATCCCATACTCTAGAGTCATAATTATTTCTTACTAAAAATAGGTAAACTCATTAATTTTCACTAATTTCATTGTTACCAATAATAAATCATCCATAAACTACCATTGGAACTATTCACTTAGTAAGTCATTCAGCTACTGATCTCTAAGGTACAACATACAACAATGAAGTGTTGAAACCCTAAACAAGATATATTATAGGGGAACACTATAATAAGATATGACTAAAATCAACATTATAGTGATCTCTAAATCCTTTATCCAATGATGTATCACTATATCGGAGATGGTTCCATCATAATTCACCATGATCCAGTGCTAAAATTCCAACAAAATCTGCATCCATTCATCATCATCTTGATTAGGATCAATCTCTCGATGCTCTATAATGTCGCCCTTTTAATCCTCCCAATCTCATACAATGAACAAGTGGTGACCAATATAAATCTATTTACTTAAAGTAGGAACACAAAAATCTAGTTTCAATGGATTTTTTAGATTCATTTAATTAGTTCATTTTTTTGTCTCTAGAACCACCACATTCAAAACCAAACTCCAAAATATATTATATGTGTACCTGTAATAGGTATCTATAATGTAAGAAAGATTAATTTTTATAGAACATTCTATGAGATTAAATACCATGTGTCAGATAATAGAGGTCATAAAATCATATTCCCTATATAGTCTCCCTTGTTATGCATACTATTTTTGGTCAAAACTGTTACCTTACCAAACCACATAGTCCCCACTAATTCCTAACTCCAAACACCACCCTACAACATAAATATCAGTTTTAAAGCATTCTATAACAAAATAACCCCACTAGGATCCCCTCAGGTTCCTATGATGAAATTTTAGAGTGACCCCTCAGGAGCACCTCTAATAATCCTCATGTTGGTGACTAGTTCCAAAGGTATATCACCCGAATATATAATGCATTAACCTCATGAGTCAGAGTAAAATTTAAAAATATCCCCATCAAATCCACAATACCATATTATTAAACCAAAATTTAATAGAATAAAACCCAAAATTCATGAATATAAAATATCTATATATGTTTTCAAATTAAAAAAACATTGAAAAAATATTATGAAAGTAATCATAAAAAATTCAAAGCGCGGAACATTTTTGAGCCAAAATTTATTTTAATTCATGGGAGATATATATATATATATCGATGTTATAAATTATTATAAGGATAATATTAAAGGTCTTCCATTAAATTTTGAACACAAAATACAAATTCCCTAGTAATAAAAAAACAGAACTAACCAACTCCAACATAGGTCAGCTAGTTCCCCTTAGGCTCACAAAGTCTTTCGAACCAAACAAAACATAAAGTGTATAATATTAGTATCATAATAACATAAAACATATAACCCCAAAACCACTTCCCCACTAGTCTTCCTCTCTTTCCCCAATGAGAAGATGTCATGATCTCTCATCTATTCTATATCCACCAATGATTACATTAACCCTATATCATGTACCAAAACACCAATTTCATATCACATATTATATTATAAAATAAATATCATATATCACACAACTAGGGAAATAGGGTATCATGAACCCATATAAAATAAACATCTTACCATCCACTTAAAACACATAACCTTTACCACATACATCTTCATCCATTATCAGTGTCACTAGAAGATAATGCTGAAGGAATAGTAGGGTATAGTAGGTATTCATCCATCCATATAATCCCCATCCAATATGTTAAGGAATGAACCCTTTGAGGTATCAGAGTGTTAGTCTGGTAATTGGACACAAGTGTTGTGCTTAAAAATATAAAATAGAATAAAATTATATAATAGTCTCCCATAATTACACACATATGGATTCACATAAGAAACACATCTATGACCACTCTCAATACATTATTGATATCATACCACCATGAACGTCCTCTAATATAGGACAACCATCTCATGGAATCACACAAAGGTATAAAAATCTAGTTCTATTTTTGTATGTAAATATATCAATTCAAACAAAAAGATAAACTCAGTTCATTATTAATTTAAATTTTCATTAATTAATTCTTTATTAATTTTATCATTATAATAAATACCAATATCATTCCATTTCCACTGAACTGCTACCAATAACTCATTAACCCATTCCATTGTATAATAAACATCTCCATTATACACCAAAAAACCAATACCACCAATCCACACAACATAAATTCAATCATATAACATAATGATTAAACTTAGTGTTTTAATTTACCCAATATTAGTATAAAAATATTTAAAAGGTGTTTTAAAATCAATCCAACACTCCATGGATTTGTTCTATAACATGAACATAACATGAAATAATAATAACAATATCAAGGACAACTGGTAACCTCATGTGATTCCAAATATTGCCTTTAAATTTCATTAATCTGATTTATTAAATTCATTATTCTAGTAAATATCAATCATACAAAATATATAAAAATAATAATAATCCTATATATGTATATGAAAGATGGTGAATAGGAATCCCCATCCTCAAAATCACATTTATGATTTTCTATATAATCTAATGTAAGGAAGCCTCAACCATGGGTCCATCACTACTTAAGGGATCATTATATCAAGATGAATTATATTGAAATATCATCCAAATAGAAACCCAACAAAACTTCCAATAAAAACAACATTACAATGGAAAACTCTCTGAATACTCATGAAGATCTCATATATAAAAAGATAATGGTATCACTTGGAAGCACCGATATCATGTCTCTTTAAGCTAAGGATGAACACCAATGATATAAAGATCTTATACCACCCAAAAGTAGTTAGATATTACCTAAATATAATTATAAAAAATTGGATAATGGGGTATATCAAAGGTTTTATTGGATTTAAATATATCATGGAAAATAATCCATTCTTTTTGAAAATGGATGCTTCAAATTGTGAAATTTATGTGGTTCACATCTAGTAAAAAGTAAGATGATCGATCATGAAAACTCAAAAAAATATTCAAGTTATGAATAATTATTTCATGCCACGAATTATTTGACCCCCCCCCAACTTCATTATGAATAATCACATCATGAAAAAAATTTCATGTATATAAATTCTAGGAACCAGGTCTCCTAAGAGGAAAAAAACCATTCACATTATTAATTTGTGATTCACAGTTTGAATCACCACATGTAGTTTCTAATTAAAATCAATATCCTCCTCTTCCTTCCTTAAACCCATTTCATGGTTTCCAACACCCATAACTAGCAATTTTATAGGTCATAAGGGTTTGAGACATGAAAATTGCAGTGATATAAAATACATGGTTAAGGAAAATATAAAAAACATGTCATATAGGTTTAGAACATAGGAGTAAGAGAAAACCAAATAATAGGATAATTATCTTATTCATAATAAAATGAAAAATAATAATTGTATATTAGGAATGATAAAATTAAAAATAAACTCAAATTATAAACATTTACCATAGTAGAAGAGTGTGAGTCATGAGAGGATAATAATTATCTATAGAGATTAATATATAGATTTTACATTAAAATGGGTAAAATTTATAATAAATCATAACCAATAAAAAACCATAAATGTGATAATATCCACTCATAACCTTGTAAAAAATTATATTCTCCATTATATCCAATCATAATTATGTTTAAAAATCCATATATAGTCATGTATATGAAAAATCATGTAAATAATGATATAAATGATCATGTCCACACAAAATCATGTAGACAAAGATATATGTGATCATGTTCCTAAGAAATCATGTAAACAGATATATGTGCAAACATGTCTACACACAACATTCTTATCCATTGAGATATAATAACATAGCAAATGAATTATAAGGTAATATAGGAAATCATCCATAATAATCCTTATATATGTGTTCCACATGAAATCAATCATATATATTTTAAAAAATAATATATTAATCCATGGAAAAGATATTTTTTCATGAATTCATTTTCGCTACATTTCCTAATCCCTCTAGAGAGTTATGTTTGACACTAGATTAATAATATCCCTAGTATATCATGAGAATTAAGGGTGTCCATATAGATTAAAAATAAAACATTATGAAAATAGAATAAATTACATGAAAATTAGAGGGAAGACCACTTTTTAATTCCTTAGAAACTTTGTGAAAATTTTTTCCTTAAAATTAATTACCTTGATATTAATAAATTAGATTATAATTTACCCTTTAAAAATTAGGAATTGATTTTTGAAATCATTATTTTACATTTTGAAAATAAAATAAATATAGACGAGTAAATAAATAATCAACCCAATCCAATAGAGTCTTCCTTTGTCCACTAAAAACTATACGGTCTTCTACTCAGCTATCCACTATAGAGACCATTCACATCTCTAGATCTCTATCCATGAAATCTGCATGGTCACTAGAATTCTTGAGTAGGGTGAGTATAAGATTCAATAGGATACCCCCCACAAATACTACATATGATAAACTAAACATGTGTATTCAATAAATACTAAATAAATTCATAAGATACAAAATAATCCAAAATTAATAACCCATGTACTAATTAGGCCAACCCATTCCCTGGTCATACCTACTTCAAAAACCTACCAGAAAAAAACAAAAAGCTATCATGAATAACGAGGTATTATCTATGGGGATAATAATACTAATTATAAGAATAATGTTAATATATTACTCATCATTTAAATAAGTATAAAGAGAGTGATTTTCTTGTCATTCACTAGGAATTTAAAGCAACTCAAAATACACCAGGCATTGAGTAAAATTATATTTGAAATATTCTAGGAATCTATTGTATCAAACAAAAGGCGTATGAAATTATTTTTTCCCTAACCTTTTAGTTAGTCCATCATCCCCATCATCAACAGGTGTGACCACTCCCCCTATAAGGGATAAACATGTTACAAAAATCATCTTACCTTTATAAATAAGAAAAATTATCCCAAAGGAACACATAATAGGATAGAGTAGAAAATAAAGTATAGTATCTCATAATGTGTAAAACATTTACTCACAAGATATGTGATTTGCATCAAACATGAATAAAAAAGAAACATATATACTCATGGAAATTTATTAGGTGATAATAAAACTATATGAAAGATATCATGGTTAAAAAATATGAAATAAGAATCAAAAAATTAAATTTGAGACAAATAACCCCTTAACATTATTTTTCTTTAGTTGAACTTTCTCTGACCTCACTATGACAATCAAATTCCTCTTGGTAAACATATTAAAATTGACAAAATTAAGATATATTGTACTTACCATGGGATTAAGAAATTGTGTAAGACTTCTGAATAAGAAAATTAGTGAGGGGTTAAAGGAAATTTTAAGGGGAATTCACAACATTCAAATGGTAGAAATGATATTCTATTATCTGTGAAAAAGGGAACTTTCTTTAGTACGCATTAGTTTTCAATACTATATTGAAAATATTACTGGGTAAATGACTCTAATAGTTTGTAATAATGAATTTTGGGTTAATATAGGGTCAATAATGTCTCCAACAAAATTTCCAAACAAGTTTTAATGTTTTTTGAAGTCATTTAATCTTCTGAACTAACATTTTTAATTTTTTGTTTTTTCTGAGGAAACTATTTTCAACCCAAGAAACATATGTTTCATCAAAAATATTAAAAACAACCTTTAACAAAATTTTGGTGTTGTAATCCCATATTTAACATCTATTTAATCAAATTTATCTTATATATAATAATAAAATAAATTTTAAATTGAAACATTTTATATTGAATGAACCTATATTTATATAATTTTATGTTCTTGACCGTCATATTTTTTTAATATTTTTCGCATTAATTACCAATTAAAAGAATCTTACTATTATTATATATATTTATAAAAATAAAATTTATAGTTACAATTTATATTATGTTTATTAATTTGATTATAGATAAATTTAAAAATATTAATAAAACAAATCTTTAAAAAATAATTGTTTCAATATTACCATAACAACCAACATTAGTTTTAGTAATAATTTTTTATGAATCAAAATTTAAATTTACCCTATTAAAAAAATAAAAATACTAATAGAAAGTATGAAATTTTATTTCAGATTTAATTGTAACAAGTGATAAAAACTAATTTATAACATTAGTGAATAAAAAAGTTTTTATAGAAAAACATTAATTAATTTCGCAGAATATAAAATATTGGTTTTATAAATGCAACATAATATTTTTGAAAGATTTTTTCTACTTTGTAAATATATTTTTATTGGAGAATAATTCCTTTAAAATCATTTCATCAATTCATGTATTGTGATAATTTCATAACACACATAGTTTTAGCTAAAAAAGATTTCACACATTATTCACCTAAAAATGAAATATTTTAGAAAAATATCAAAAAATAACCTAGGTCAAGATTTACATGATTAATTAATAGATAAAAAAATCATAAAACGTTCTCATACCAAAAATAATATATTTATATTTTAAATTGAATTACAATATATAAATAAAAAATTATTGAAAATGATCTTTTAAAACATTTAGTGTTCTTAATACTATTTTGTATGAAATTATATTTTATTTTGATTATTTTATTTATTATTTGTTGATATTATTATTTAATGGTTTTTATTGTTTTCATTTGATATATTATGCTTCATTTTAGTTTTTGGATTCAAGTGAAATATGATATCGAACATAGTAAAACTACAATCCAAAATCTTAGGGTGATTAATTATCTCCAATTTTATAATTTTAAATTTTGTAATTTTAATTATCACTTAATCATGAAAATATAAAAAGGAATTTAAAATATATAAATTATTCATGAAATACTTTCTATAGGGATATCAACTTTATAAACTCTGGAAATTCATATTTTTTGGTAAATATTCTTATCCCAAAAATTTCAGTTTTATTTTCTCCAAAAAAATGATATGAATGTGTAATGTTATATTTTATAAATACCAAAAATATTTAATTTCTATATAATGGGTTTTAATAATCATACATTAATTTATATACTAGAATAGGTTGATATGAAATGTGATCTTTTTATTCTATATAATTTATCATCTTAGTGGAGAGTTCCAATCCATTTCCAAAATAAAATTATATCCATAAAAAGCAAGGATACTAATATTTTCACAAATTTCACTCCCACAGACATAAACATCAAATAAAATAACCATACATATATAATATTTCTTTGATAATTATACCAATGAGTTTATGATTCAATTATTTGAGAAAACATTATATATTTACTAGAATCACCTGAAACAAAATCCAATAAGACATACACAACTCCTGAATGGAGGACAAGTGTACCTTAATTAACTAATTCACTTCATTATAATGACGAACTTTAGATGTAGTGATTTAATTAGTTTTGTAGGTTATTATTTCCAATAACACTTGTTAAGCCTTGAATATATTCGTCAATTGGAATAATTGCAAAATAATTTTAATTAAAAGCATCGTGGTGTGTGTGGAGAATTAATTGGGGCTATTATTCATTAAATTGTGTTGTATGGTCTCTTAATAGCCATTTTAAAATTATGAGCTTGATAAATGATCCTTCTACACAACCATTCCTCATTCCTTTAACACATTCTCTTGAGTTCATCATCCCGAACTTTTGACATGTATAAGGTTTAATCTTTATTCCTCCAAAATATTTATCATATGGGAATCCATGAAAAAAAATTATATTATTTTGTGTGTTTATAAGTTCATAAAGACTCAATTTATTGATCATAAATTCATATTTTTAGCTGGAAAAAATAACAACATTTTCAACAATAGCATAAATCCCATAAGATTTATCATTAGGATAATCCCCACTTTTTTCCATCATACACATAATAAACATGAATTTCCCTTTCCCAATCCATTTATAAAACCAAAAGGTGATAACATGAGTGATTATAAATTAACTTCATAATATAATTCTCATAAATTAAATCATGTAAAAATCAACCATGAAATGTATTAATCTTTAAAAAAACATGTTAGTCAAAAGTTCTTTTAGAGCTAAATCACACTGAGTTAAATCTAGGTTTCTTTATATTGGGTTCATTCATAATAATTTTTATAATTAATTAACATACTATATCCATTTTAATATCTTTTAAATATAATTTTATTAACCCTATAATATTCCTCAAGAGTGTCTAGGTAACTTCGTAGTATTTGGACCACTCATCACGCACCGAGGGAAGATCATGTAAATACTCAACTAAATATTTATAGGGAGATTACCACTAAGAGGATATGTGAAAAAAATGAATATAGAATTTAGTATAATAACTAGTATTTAATCACTAATAGAAAAATATACTTAGATGTTTTCAAAAAATCTAGGATTTTATCCTCTACTTAGATATATACCTAGGGGTTTCAGTATAAACAAAATCTAAAGTACACTCTCATACTGACTATAACATCTTAATATAAATATCTCTAGATTTTAAATCAATTCAATTAGTTCAATATTTCATATAATGAGAAATACATGATCAAAAAAATATAAATCTTTAGTTCAATTATGGATTAGCTACAAAAGTATCTTATTTCGGTATACTTATAATCATCTCACCTGAATTGAGCCACACTAGACTCCCTTCTAGAGTTCTTTTTTCTCATTTTTAATAACTATAGAATGGATAGATAATTAATTGGTGATCTCAAATACTCAATAATGGAAAACTAATTAATATTTTCTCAAGTGTTAGATAATAAGAGTCTATAAAAACTTTATCATGGAGAAAATGTCAAATTAAAAAAATGGAACAATAATAGGTTTTTATAAGTTATGATAGAGGGACACATAAACTCAAAAGAACAAAATTTGTCATATAAGAAGATTGTGTGCCATGATATTATAATCATGATGCATAGAGAATAATATAAGAATTTAATATTAAAATATATATTTTGTATGGTAAATTATTACATGGTGGAAAAGGTAAAATGTGATCACATCCACTCATAATATTTTGAATAAACTATTATATGATTATGTCCAAGACCATTATGTTAATAGAGAAACATGCCATCATGTCAATGTGAAATTATGTGAACATAGATACACATGATCATTCCCACACAAAATCATGTGAATAAAGATTTATGTTATCATTGTCCAAGGACAATCATGTGAACAAAGCATTACACAAATATGTCCATGAACAATCATGTGAAAAAGGGATACGTGATCATGTCCACAAACAAAATTCAAATTTTAGGGGACATAAAAAATAAATTCATTAGAGGGTGATATAGGATCTCACCCATCAATCATCCATACATATGTGTTCCTCTTTAAATTAATCATTAATTTTTCAAAAACAACTTAATTATAAAGGGGAAAAGAGGAAGTTTTATGTAATAAATTCATAGAATATTTCATAACACATCAATATAAATAAGTTTTATGCTAGATTAAAAGTATCCACATTTTATCAAAATGATCATTAAGGATATTTACATAGATGAAATATAACTCTTTAAAAGCATTCAATACATCACTTAAAATATGAGAAGAAATTTCCCTTTTTGAATAGATTAGAATTTCCTTGAAAATGATTTAATTAAAATGAAATAAATTAATATTAATAAAATGATTTAGTAGATCAACTTTAAAAATAAATATTTACATTTTAAAATCATAGTTTTAATTTAATATAATATAAGAATATTCAAATTTCATTTCAAAAAAATAATGAGATAAAATAATTTGGAATACCATTTTCAAACATGGAAATGGACATATGTAAATTATATTTTTTATTTGAAAAGAAAACCCAAAAAATTATAGACATAATTTTTACCACAGTTTTAATTTAATAAGTTACAATTTATATTCAAAATTCATTTTAAAAAAATGAAGTCAGAGCTTTGGAAAACATTTGAATTTAAAAAGGACCATAATTAATAGATATTTGTAAAGAATAATATATTTTTAGAGAAAATTTTGTTGTGGGAGAAAAAATATGATATTTTATTAGAAAACCATTTGAATATTTTAAAATACTGTTATTGAATACCCACATAATAAAAAAGTTTTTGAAGAACATTCATTTGAAAATTATTAAATGAAAATATGAAGGATAATATAGATAAAAACTAATTAGTTTTTTAAATATATAGGACAGTATTTGTAATAAGGGAAAATAAGGAAAATTATAAAAATATACATTTGAAAATAATGGGATATGGTCTTAACAAAATGAGATTATATGAAACAATATATTCATCATGGATGTTGGGTTTGATGTGAAACATGATATCCCTAGAAAAGATGGTGAAAATAAAACATAAAATTTTCATATGGTAGAATATATAAATATTAATTATTTATAGTCATAGAGGAGTGATTATTAACTAATGACATAATATGAGTCAAAAAATTATTCCAATCATGGTATACTCTAAATCAAATTCCATTTAAATAAAGAAACAATTATGACTTTTCAAATCTCAGTAAATACATGTATATGGTAAAAGAAATTATTTAGGATGTAGTCACACCATATCAAATATATTCTAGTTTAGAATATGAAATTAGTTTGATGAAATAATATTTGAGATAATTAACCCCTAACATTTATCCCCTCTTAGTTAAACTCACTTTAACCTCATCAAAACCTTGAACTTCCTCATGATGAACATCGTAGAATTGAAGGAATTTTGATAAAATTTAGTGACCATGGGATTTATAAAGTGTATGGGAATTTAGGGAGATAAAATTGACTAGGGTTAAATGTAAATTACAAAGTGAGTTTAGATCATTGAAAGGATTAAAGTAATCTAATTAAATAACCAAAGAAAATGGAACACTTATGAATACCCATTTTTTTTAATATTAAGATGAAAATATTAAATGGTTAATCGATATAGAATTAGGAAATAATGGATTTTCAGGAGATATTAAATCAATTAAATCTCCATCAACAATTTCCACAAATTTTTTAACAATAATTAAGTTCATTTAGTTGTATATTTTTATTTTTACCAATTTTTTTTATTTACGTGGGTAACTAGTTTTCACCAATGTAACTTATGTTTTATTGAGAATATAAAAAACCTAATTTTACCAAATTTTGGTTTGATAAATCTATATTTAATATCCAAATAATCTAATTCATTTTATAATTATGTTAATGTTATCTTTTAAATTAACAAATTTTATATACAAAAAACTGTTTGTATAAACAAAATCACTTTTTAACCATTATATGTTCCTAATATTATTTAGAATTGATTAAAAATTAAATGAGTTATAATAAATTTAATTGTGTCTGAAAATAATATTATAATCTTATTTTAAAATATATTATTATAATTAATTATATAAATATTAAATAATATTAATTTAACAAATATCTTAAAATAAACATTCCACTATTATCACTGTAATTAAATGTAATCATTGTATTCCTATTTTTATAAATAAGAATGAAATTAAAAATATTACATAATATTGCCATACTGAAATAAAATATGAAATTAACTTATTAAATTAAATTATATGGGTGATAAAAACAAAATTTTAACATATGATAATAAAATAAATTGTAGAGTAAAATATTACATAAGTATCAAAAAAGATGGTTTTATAAGTATAACACAAATTTTTTCAGTGATTTATGTTTCTATATAAATATATATATATTATATAATAATGGTTTCAAAATTATTTACATTGGTCTTATATTATGATAATGTTATAAAAGATAAGGTTTTAGAAAAAAAATGTTATTTTTTCAATACTCACCTAAAAATCCGTTGTTTGTAAAAAATCTATAAAATTTAAAATATTCTAATTCTGACATGAGGAATTCAGAAATTATGTTAATTTTAGAAAATTAAAATTAAAATTTATTAATTTTTCTATTAAAAAGAAATACAATATATAAAGAAAAATAGGTTATATTGAAAATTTCATTTTAAAAATAATAATTGTTCTTAGTACTATTTGTTATTCATTTCTAATTTAATAAAATCATTTTATTTACTTGAGTTTTTTATTAAGGTTAAATTTTCTTAATAATATTAATTTAATATTTTACGGATCACATTAATTTTGTGTTACATGATAAACATATTATTGAAAATAGTAAGAATATATTCCACAATATTTAGGTATTATATTCACCCCCTTAAATAATTTTCATCCTAAAAATTTATATTTTCAATTAAAAACTAAAATATAGTATTTCATATAAAAAATATTAAAATTTTAGGATATAAATTTTTTAGGGATATCAATCATTCAAACTTATGGAACATATCCTTTCCCCAGAATAGGTTTTTCCACAAAATTTGAGTGTACTTTTCCCCAACTAATTGAGCCATAAGTTTATTGTTTTTTATTGTCATGAAATTCATTACATGGTTTTCATCTAAAGTTTATTCATAATAATACATGCATTTATAGAAAACTGTATGTTGATATTAAATTAAATGTGTTTATTCCAAATAATGTTTCCCTTATGTCAAGAAAAACACTACATTTACACTCTGAAATTAAAATCATCGAAAGAAAAGAGAATAATATTTTCAAAAGTTACAAAACAATAAATTTCAACCTGGAATATAATATTTATACAACTAGAAGATTAAATTTATAATAAAATCATTAGGTGTTGTGATTTAGTGCTCTCATATAAATTCCCAAATACATTATAGTAATTTGAATCAAAATCTAACAAGACATCGAAAAGTCCTCATAAGAGTATAAATATATAAAAATTATCAAGATTAAATTTTTTTTCATGACCTACTTTAGTCATAATAATTGAATAAGATTTTTATTTTTCCAATTGTTTTGGAGGTTTCTGGATTTTATAACCCTTATCATACCTTGGATTAGTGTGTCAATTTTCATAATTCCAAAATTACAGGATTTTGTATAATTGAACCATAGGTATGGAATTAGTTGTCACCATTATTCCTTTAAATGTATTAGTTTATCAATTTATCTCAATTTGAAAATCATGATATCAGTGAAAAATTCTTCCATGATAGAAACATTTATTTGTTCCTCTAAGAAATTCCATTATGCACTACTTCTAACATATTTGACATGTATGAGGTTGGATCATTTTGTCTTGGTATTCTTTATCTGATAAAATTACTTAAAATGCTATAATTATCTTCATTTGTGGGTTGGGTTTTTTTATTAATCACAACTCAACAAAATTGGGTGAAGATAATAATTAAAAATTTTACACCAGATTATATATCGCTTGATTCCTCATTAGGATATTCACTAATTTTCCCATAGCACCCATTATTAACATGGTTTCTCTTTTATCCAAGCCTTACAAAAACCTAAGTGTTTAACATTAATGTTGAATGTTTAACATTATTGGATAATTAAGGAAAATCATATCATTGAAAATTCATCCTTGAAAAATCTTACACTTTCAACCCATCATGTTAGTATATAATTATTATTATCCTAAATCACATAAATTTCAATGTAGGTTTCATTAAGGTAGAATCTACAATACATCTTATTCAAATTCATTAAAATAATAAATCCTTTATAATGGATTCTAAAAGCAATAATATTGACCAAATCATATCTGATGGTAGTGTCTAGCTATGTTATCATTCTTATGCACACTCATCATGCACTTAGTGAAGATTGAGATAAAACTTTGCTGGCATTTTTTTAGTGTTATTACACCAAGTAGTATCTTTACAAAATATGAATCCCCTTTCTAGTATCTAGTACTATATGTAATTTATATGAAATGCACATATCAAAACATTACCAAAATCATATAATGTTTTTCTATATATAGATTTATCCCTTATACTTATCCCTTAAACTTATCCATAGGGTTTTCTTTAAACTTACCATATCCTAATCCACAAAAATTACTTAACTAACCCTCAAAAATCTACCAAACAAAGCTATAATACCAAATATAAATAATCATGAAAACTATATCTTTATTTTAAATCAATTCATAAAGTGAAGGAATATATCTCAGAAAAAACAGACTATCCCATAAACATAAGTGGTTAATATATTTTAGGATTAGTTACAGATGTGACTTATTTTGTGATACTTATGATCATTTATCAATAACTAGTAAGCACTGGAATCCCTTGTAGACTTATCATAAATTTTAATCATCTTCAAATCACATGGAATGGAAGCATACAAAAGTGGTGACCAAAATTTTCAGTAAGGAAAAACACGTGAACATATCAGCAAGCATTAGATAATAAGAATATGAGAAAACATGACCATTGGATAAATATCATATTAAAAATAATAGTTCGTAATAATATATTTTTATATGGAATATAAAACGGGCATATAAACTCAAATGAATGAACATGTACCAAGACATAAGAGTGTGATACATGAGATGATAATCACATTCAATAAAGTATAATATAAGAATTTCAAATAAAAATGTGGAATAATTATGCTAAATCATGAAATTTTGAACAAATAAAAATTCAAACATTTCTACAAACATAGTCTTTTGAACAAATATCTACATTATATTTTCAACAAACCATCATGTGATCAAATCTATAAGTGATAATATCCATGAACAATCATGTGTAAAAAATAATATCCGATCAATTCGACCAAAAATCATGTGAAAAAATCTATACATGGTTAGTTCTATCCACAATAATGTAAAACAATCTATATGTGATCACGTCAACTAAAAGTAATGTGAAAAAATCCACACCTGATTATGTCAATACACAAGATTTGTTTCTCATGGTATATAAAAATAACCATTAAATTAGTGTTCTATATATGATACCACCCATCAATTATCCATTTATATGTGTGAAACATAAAATCAATCATCAATATTTCAAAAATCGCTATATTAACATTTAGAAATGATATGGTATTCTTTGATACATTCAAATAATATTTCATAATCCATCTTGAGAATTACATTTTAGAATGGAAAAAAATACCCCAAGTGTATCATAATGATCATTAATGATTTTGACAAAGATTAAAAAACACTTTAATATTGTTCAATAAATCAACTAAAAATGAGAGGAAACTTATCTTTAGGAATGGTCTGGAATCTTCTTGAAAACAATTTCATTAAAATGAAATTTTTTGAGCTTAATATTGTTAAAAAAATTAACCTTTAAAATAGAAATAAATTCTATTAAAAAACAAAATTTTAATCTTATAGATTATAAGAACATTTCCCTTTCTTTTCAATTTAATTAAGAGATAAAATAATTTGGAAAATGATTTTGAAACATGTAAAGGGGGATATATATACATTGAAAGAATCTATAATAATGTTTTTACAATAATAAAATTTCACACTCCTAAATGAAAAAGTTATGGGTCACATTCAAAAGTCATTTTTAAAATAATAAAGTGAAAACTTTTCAAAACAATTAATTTTAAAAATTAACCTCAATAATGAATACAAAGAATTTATATAATGGGTTTTTTGATGAATTTTTGAGTGTACAATATAGTATATTATCTTTATGGGAAACAATTTATAATATTTTAATACATCATTGTTACAAATCAACATAAAAAAGGGGTTAATAAAAAAATATTTTCAAAAGAAGAGATGGGAAAAAAGAAGGATGCCTGGTAGGACACATAATTACTTTTCTAAATATTTGGGTAAATATTAGAGGTAAGGGATAATGTAGAAATGGTGGGAAACCAATTAAGATAAAGGAAATTATTCTTAAAAAAATGACATTTTATGAAACATGAGATTCATTATAGAGGAATTACTTTTTGTAAAAGATGATTCACCCTGAAAAGAAGGTAGAAAAAAATATAACATTAATATAGCATAATATATATAATTCACTAAATATTTTAGTAAAATTTGAATTATTATGACTCATGAAAACCCCCTAACAACATTAATGTGCTATTTTTGATTTCCATTTAATGAAAGAACATGATATGTCTCCTCAAACCCATACATTACATGAATGTGGTTAGAAAATTAATTAGGTACTGATGAATCCATATAAAAAATATCATGGTGAAAAAACAAAATATGTCACATGGAATTTGGTTTCAGACAAAGAGACACGAAGCTTTGTCACAAATTAGTTGAACTCTCTCTTTAATCATCAAGACCTTGAACTTCCACTTGATAAAATCTAGGAATTAAAGGATATAGTATTTCTCATAGTGACTAAGGGATTTAAGAAGTGTATGTAACATTTAAGAGAAGAATATTGGGTATTGGTTCAAGGTTATTTCAAAGGGAAAGTGGATCATTGGAAGGGTGAAAGTGATCCAGTTTTAGAAGTGGGAAAATGGAGATTTTTTAATACCAATTATTTTTCAACAATGGAATGAAAATATTTGATGGTAAATGGATATAAAGGTGAAAGAAAATGGATTTTGGGGTGATCATGGGTAGAGGAAACCACCGCCAAGAAATTCCACACATGTCTCAAACATTTTGGTTACATTTACACTTATATTTTTTGTTTCCATTTTTTTACTAGGGAAACTACATTTTAGCCAAGTATCCTATACTTTATTAAAAATATAAAATAAACTCATTTATCAAATTTGGGTGTTTCAAAAAAAACATTATATATATTTAATATAATAAAATTTTTAAATAATATAAAAGTATCTTTTAAATAAAAAATTTTATATATTAAAAAACGTTTTAATAGAAAAATGGATTTTTAATAATTATATGTTAATAAAATTATTTTCATTTATTACCACATAAATTTTTATTAATATAATTATATATGTATTTAAACATAATAAATGAGTAACTATTTAAGATTTATTATTTTAAATGATTTAATTAAAGTTTCTCGATATTAATTTTACAAATCATTGAAAATAAAAGTTTCACAATTATCATGGTCATTAACATTAATCTTAAAAATATTATTTTTATAATAAATAAGGAAATTGACCTAATTATATAAAATGGAAATAATAATATAAATTTTTTAATACCTTATCATTGATTTAATTTCAATAAGTGATAAAAACTAATTCTTAATATAATAAACATAAAATAGTATTTGGAGTAAAATATTACTTAAGTTTCCAATATGAAAAAAATGAATTTTACAAACAAAAAATTTCATTTTTAATTACTATATTTTAATTTTTTTATAATTAAATTTTATATAAGAATTATTTGATAAATATCTATGAATTTTTTTTATTATGATAATTTCATAAAATTGAAGGTTTTATAAAATTCATCTTTTCATTATTATACTAAAAATCAATTATTTCAGAAACATATCCAAAATTCAACCTAAGAAAATATTGATAGGATGAATTAAAAAATGAAGTTCATTTTGAAAATTTATTATGATAACTTTATACAATTTATATTTTAAATAGAAACAAATGATGTAAATAAAATTTGATTTTATTGGAAAATACATTATTAAAACTATAAGGGTTCTTAATCCTATTTTTTGGGATTTTTAATTGATTATAGTATTTTTATTTACTATTATTTTTATTCTTTTCTTTTTCATAATAATAATCATATAATATATTATGCCTCATTTCAATATGGTATTTCATGTGAAACAAGTTATCTAACATAGTAAAATATATTCAAAAATCTCGATGTGTTATAGGAATATTCAAATAGAAGAAAATTATAAGGCTCATAACATTGATCATTATAGGGTATCTTGTCTGAATATTCCATAAATGAACTAGGGATCATTCATGAGTAATTTTTCTTAAAAGGTTTATTACCAATAATAATCCACTGTAGTCGCCTAATTGGTAACATCTAATTTGAAATTATGAAACTCTCAACATAAGTCTCAAAAGCATACCCCTATTACTTTCCTACTAAATAATAGTGTCCTTTAGGATATCTAGATTCATTAAATAGTTTCTAAGTGATATTTTTATCCCTAATATAATGTGGATGTTTATATGCACTTTATAAGTCCTCCATATGGTAATACCAATGTTGATCACTGAAATATTCCTTGTGACTCTTCTTAGGATATTCATTTTGTAAGTCCTACCTAAAACCACATAACACCTCATCATGAATATCCTAATAACATAGATATTCCAAACACCATGCCTTATTATACGTAGGTTCATGAAGAGTTGAGGTCAAATATCCTTTAAATAAAATAATTATATAAAAATTCTTCACTTTAGTTAATAGTTGTCTAGGAAAATAATCATCAAATCTAATTCCTATAGTTATTTTGCTTCCAATTCCATTCATGAATATTCCTATTAGTCCAAATTTTCTCATTGAATAAAAAGTAAAGTGTCCAATGTTGTCTGAAAATTGATTAATGTCACATTTAAAGTGAATTTAATTCCATGGATATTTTTATTTAGCTAAATAAGGGAAATATGTTCATTATGTTTTTGACCATAGTCAACATCTAATAAAATAATACAAAGGTTTTATTTGTAGAATTCATTAATTGAATTCATCTTAGGTTATGGATGAACCTCTTATATCTCAAGTTGAGACCTATTTTTTGAAGGTTATACTGAACATATCAATGTTGTTTTTGAACTCTACCATTAATTTTATTCTTCTACTTTATTGGTAGAACAAGATCCAAAATCCATGAAGTGACATGAGAATATCTAGTGTAATTCCCATGATAAAATAATTATTATCTACAAAATAATTATTGATGCCCTAGTTCATGTTTGTATCAAGGTATTAGTTCAATATGGATAATTACATTTCACCTACCACACTAGTCAATAGAATTCATTGGGGATGGAGAGATGAAACTTAATCACCTCAGGAGTTGTTTTAAGTTTATATGGTTCATGTTATATCTATTCATTTTAACAATATCACTATATTCCCTTTACCTAGAAGAATCTGAATCATTAAAAGAAAGAGATCAACATATTACTACTTCATGATATGAATAAGGATGAACAAGATTCCTTCCTGAGAATGTAAGACCCTGTGAATAGGGAATCCAACAACATTAAACATCACACACTCAAAAATTTAATTAAATAACTCTCATGATAATATGAAAGAAATGAATGTTAAGAAGGCTTCTATTGCAACAAAAGTAATTATAATATAAGAGAAGTTCAATCCCAATTGGATGGGATAATATTAATAATTTATAATACTGTCACTACCACTAGAATCATCAAATAACCCAATGATATGAGGATGTGATGGTGGATCACCAAAGTAAATTCCATCCTATAGGGATGAGGTAATTATTACCCCCAATACTCTAAATAATTATATATTCCCAAGACTATGATCAAATATGAAAGAACTATATTCCTTGTTTCCTTTTACATGTGACCCTCTATCACCAATGAGACATGTTTGGTCAAGACTATCGATGATTCCCTTTGAATCAATACTGAAAAATATCTTATGGTATTTTAGTAGTGAGGAAAGATGAAATTATGAAAATATTTTATTCCAAACTGGACACCTAATAATAATATTAGACTACAAAACATAGATTCATCCCCTAATAGGTTCTTAGAGGAACTATAATCCCCCCATTAGTCATAGGCTAGTAATGGTATGATCCCAATTATTCTATACACATTAGTAAATGTCATGACCACCAATATGATAGAGGTTAAATATTGAGTTACTTATGCTAATGAACATGATGTTGACGTAATTACCTAAAATTAATTCCATATCATGGTTCATGGGGAGGGTGTGCACACTAGAAATCAATGAAAAACATTTAATTCTTCATATTTGAAAATTTATTTTCAATATACACTGCTAGATTTAGAAATAGATAAAGATTAAAGAGTGGATAGATCTTATGAATCATGTAAAAAAGCTAAAGAATATATTGTAGACACATAATTGGCCTATTACGTGGTTGAATTGTAAAAAATGAGATAGGTTAATACTTATTTACTCGTTGGTAATGATCCTGTTGATTTTAATTCTAACGATGAGTTAAATATTCAATGCCAAAGAAAGCCTCTTTAATGGGAAGGGATAATCAAGCCTATAAGGGCATAAATGTTCCATGATACTAGAAATAGTCACAACCCAGTATTATATATAAACCTGGAGATCAATGATGATCAAGAGTTTCCTTCATTATTATATTAGCTACAATATTATAATGAACACATCTAGGCTCAACAAAAATTGAATATCAACAGCCAATTTATTTACATCAATTGCACTATGTTTATACTATATAGGATTTAGATCAGATGATAATACTCCTAGTGTTTAATTATTCAATAAAAGATCAAATCACTCAAATAAAAGAAATTGAAGGGTTGTATGCACTGATGTAGCAAGACAGGAAAATATACCCTAAAAGGGTTGATGTGAACCCTCCTCCACCTAATTTTTTTGTATCCAACATTCTTGTCCTTCAATGATACCGGGGGCTTGGAACAATAACTACTATAAAAAAGGCCCTAAAAATCACTAGAATATGCCTTTTCCAATGCTAGGAAAGTTCTAACTACCAAATAATGATGAAAAGGCCAAGGGTTTTATCAATGCTAGAAAATAATTGATAAATGGGAGCTTTAGCATCCAAAAAATCACTAATAAAGAATAATTTTATCATTACTTATAGAATCACTGATTAAAGACACCTTTCATCGGTGCATATATTTAGAAATGTTAAAAGAGCCCTTTATTAGTGCTTTTAAAAGTGCTGATAAATAACCCTTTATCTTCTCTTTAACAAGCACTGATAAATGGTATCTTCATTAATGTCTTTTCAAGAGATTAAAAAGGGATATTTATCAGCACATTTAGAAGTGGAGATAAAGGGTTCCTTTATTGGTGCATTTAGTAGCACTGATAAAGAGGAATATTGTAGTTTGATGGTACATCACACTACAACCCTAGAAATAGAGAATATCGTGTGGTGTAACAACACACTTCATCTCTATAAATTGTATCAAAAATTAAAAAAATCATATTAAAATATAAAATTTTAATGAAATAAAATTTATAACAGAAATATAAGAAAAAAACACTATTGTAGTGTATGTTAATTTTTTTACTAATATTAATGTCACTTTTGAAAAAATTGAATACTTGGAGTCATTATGATCACCCCATGAGTCAAAATGAGGTTCAACTAATTCTTACCAATCAAAAATAGCTTATTTATTGTTTTCCTAAAGTACCAAAGCAATCCAAAAGTGTTTTCTCAGTTTTGAGTGTGTCGGTTTTATTTGGATTAAAATTAATGTTTGTCTTGAATAAAAACACTCACATGGAGTCATACCAAACACATTGTGAATCATATTGAGGTAAATCAGACTTTTACACATCCCAAATGACATATTTATTATTTTTAAAAAGTATCAAAATAATTAGAAAGTGTTTCCTTGGGTTTTAGTAATCCACATCTGTTTTTACTAAAATGTAATTTTAAACAGAAAACATATAATTTGAGACATGAAAGAGGCATTGTGTGTGGGTTTTAATTGATAATGATTCATACATTTCAAGGATTAATTATGAATCATTTTCCTAATTTATATATAAAAAATGTGTGTGTTTTATTATTTTTAGAAAGTGTCACTTTTTTATATGAAACTGTAAATTTTAAATTGATAATGAACACTTTGAGTCATGATGGTAACAATATGAGTTGGATTGAGTTGAAA
Organism: Viscum album; assembly: GCA_963277665.1. NCBI lineage: Eukaryota > Viridiplantae > Streptophyta > Magnoliopsida > Santalales > Viscaceae > Viscum > Viscum album. The sequence continues at coordinate 19,105,171 of OY728155.1, forward strand.
ATAATTCCTACACAACTCAAATGATTTATGGATCATTTTCCTAAAGTACAAAAACTATCCTAATGATTTTTCTTAGTTTTGATTATTTTAGTTTCTTTTTTATGCAAATTAATGTGTGTTTTGAATAAATATATGCACATGGTATCATACTAGTCACACCATATATCTGATTGAGGTGATTCTGACTTATACACATCCAAAATTACGTATGGATCATTATGATAAGGTATCAAAACAATCTAAATGCATTTCCTCAGTTTTTAGTATATCACTTTTTTTACTAAAATGTCATTTTAATCTATAAACTGGCACTTTGAGTCATATAGGTGGAATCATGTGTGGGTTTGACATGAGACTCATTTATACACATTACACATTAATTATGAATCATTTAATTATATTATTAAGACAATATGAATGGTTTTTCTTAGTATTCAGTGGGTGACACTTTTTGGTATTAAAATGTAAGTTTTAAACTAACAAAGGACTCTTTGAGTCATACATGTCACATCGTGAGTCAAATTGAGGCAAGGAAGATTCCTATACATAAAAAATGACATATGGATCATTTTAATAATGTAAAAAAACAATTAAAATATATTTTCAGGGTTTTGAGTATGTCATTATTTTTTGATTAAAATTAATTTCGTTTTTCAATAAAAATGAACTTGGAGTTATACTGGTCACATCGTACGTCAAATAAAGGTTTGTTTGATTATTACACATATCAAATGACTTATGGATAGTTTTCATAATGTATCAAAGCAATATGAATGTGTTTCCTAACTTTTGGGTATACCACTTGGGTTTCTTTTAATAAAATTTCATTTTAAACATCAAACACGCACATTGAGTCGTACAGGTGGAATCGTGTCTATAATTGTCATGAGATTGATTCATATGCATAAAAAATGAATTAATAATCATTTTCTTAAGCTATAAATACAATCTATGTGTATTTTATTGGTTTTCAATGAGAAATAGTATTTTGTATTAAAATGTTAATTTTAAACTGGTTATGGACACTATGACTTCTTCCCCCCTTGATGACAATGATATTTCAATGATTTTTTTCTCCAAATGTTCATTCATAAACATGATGAACTTTTGGTTGATTATACACATAGTTATTCAAACATTTATGGTTTATCATAAACATGTTTGTTGATTGGTATTTGTACAGATGTTTATTCAAAAGCAAAAATAGAGAAATTAATGCTTCCAACACATTATGATCTCACAAGTGGATTAATACCTTGTATATATTCACTTAAACAAGTGATAAAAAAATATTATTTCAATAATATACCTAAAAAATTTCACAATGGGTATTATCTTAAGTTAAAATTTTGGTTTTCACTTTTCATCAATTTTAATCAAAAACAATCTTTGTATGATCCTCATTCCACTTCATTACTGAAATATTTTATTTTTTTCAAGAAAAAACTTCATCATCTCCTCCACCTTGGTCTCCACCTCAATATTCTCCTCTACCTCCTCCTCCACATTGGTCTTTGACTCCATCTCTTCCACTACCTTCTCCTCCACCTCCACCTCCTTGATTTCCCAACAATGTTATTGTTTTCAGGCCATCACTTATAAACAAAATGATTTCTTCCATTATGTTTCTCCTTGAGAAGGATATAAAAAATAACATATAAGAATTATGAAACTAATTATTCACACCCCAAATATATTTCGAAGGTTATAACTCATAATTGATCAATATAATTGTATTTAATCACCTAAATTTGTTGTTGACATTCATTCTGAAAAAAATGTACACTTCTCACTCATGTCTAGACAAATTTATTTCTACTTTTGACTATTTAGGTTTTTTTACATCTTGATAATACTAGGGAAATATAGGTAAACAAATGATTATGAAATATATTAAATGATGTTGTAATTACCTTTGAAATTCATGATTTATGATTTCTCTCTTAAATTTGAAATCATAATATCCACAATCAATTTCATTATATCATTTCTTACACTACAAAAAAATGACTAAAATAAGTAAATTATTTTGAAATGTTTTGATAGTTAAATATTTCAATATATATGTAAATTTTATTGCATTTTTAGTAATTCACAAGATTTAACCCTTTAGACACCAACTTCATTCCATGATCTAACCTATATTTAGTGACTATCCCATCATAACAAAATTCTTATTAAAACATGGGCTGAATATATAATTATAATTTTCTCTATAATATATTTATTGTATTATATTACATATTCAAAATTCACATCCTTTGTGTTTAGTTTTTTACATATAAATGAATTGTATTCAATAAATAAATATTCGGGGTGTCCAACCTGACTGGGATTAGCATCCAATGTGCCCTAAAAACAAAAAAAAATTCATTGATTAAAAAAAATAAAAAAAAAATTTATGTGATTAGATTATAGAGTTTTACCTTTTCATTATAGGTATAAAAAAAAATTCCGTCTGATACTTTTTTTAAATTCATCAACTAACTCATTTTTTACTTCTCAATTTTGTTCTTATCCAATGTATGTTTTATTATAGAATTCATATAGGGATTAATTAATCCAAATCATGCTTCACATGTTCTTCCATTTACATATTTTTAATATATGTACTTATAATAAAATTAATAGTTAGTAACTGTAATAAATATACTAGATCACTATATGGAGATACATATTATGAAAATGTACATTATTTATGTATTCAAAACTAAGACACCCAACCATTAATGATTGAGAATATCATTAAGAGTATTGATAAAAATTTTGTTTATTAAGAAATATCTATATTATTATTCTTCATATTCAATGTAAGACATTATTTTATCTTTAAATGTGGTATCTATATTATGATGTAATTATAAATAAAATTCTCCAGAACTGGTAGGGAGAATGTACTCTCTCAATATTCATTTTTGTTTCGTCAATTCACATGATTTTCTTGATTTTACCTTCAATTTATACACTGATTCATCCATTTGTAATATCATACCTAAATGTTGAAATTTTATCATCAACTGTTATTGGTTTTTCATATGAATTTTTTTTAAACGGACCTCATGTATCTATATAATATTTAATGACCATGTTACGGACGCTCCAATAGCATCAATGACTATTGTAATAGTCAGAACATCAATTTGAACATTAAACATCACATTTGTCTGCTGAGATACCACAATCCCCACTCTCATGTGATCTTTTTGGAGGTATTGATGGTGTATCTTGACTCCCATAATATTATACATTGTACCCATCACAACACAATGGTGCACGGGTGTTGAGAGATAAAAATAACATACAACTATACCCTGTATATTTTTAGTGATATACAGTTATCAGAATACGTTTTATTCAAATTTAGTAGAAATAATAATGAAAAAATTGATTGCCTCAGATAAGGAATGTGATTGGGGGAAATGATTAGCCTCAAAGATAGTGAGATCATTTGGTTCATGTGTGGATCTTTGCTCCACCATCGGTTCACTTTGATCCTTTCTCAAACATTGGTCTTCCAAACTATACTGCAAAATAATTTCTTACAGTGAATCTAGTTTTCTCAACAATCATCTCACCAAATTATATGTATCTCTATGTTGTTTTATCTTCTCAAAAAATGTTTAAGGAGAGACTCCAAAACTTAATCCTCTAATGCGACCATATTGTTTTGGCATCTTCAAAGATACTTAAATTATAATTTCTTTTAGTATGGTCAATGTTGATTCTTGTGTATAAACCATTTGAAAAATATGAATAAAAGTATATATTTATATATATTTCTATAATATTGTTATAAAGTGCAAGGAATTACAATTATTTCATACTTACATATTCTTCCCATACTATTTTTGTGTTTTCATCAAGTAATTTACCCTCTATATTCACATGAACCTTCTTTCATAGCACATGACATGGGATAAAAGTGGATTTTGATTTTGATTCATCAATATACATACAAAAAAAGGAACATATGTTGTTTCATATCACATAATAATATTTTATTTTTGATTAAAAATAAATACTAATGTATTCAATAATAAAGTGTACCCCATAATTTCTTTGTGATATGGATCGGTTGGTTTTGATGAACATTTACTAGTTTTAGTACCCTTTTTCTATTTCATAAATTATCATTTTTGAATCAAGTTAGATAAAATAAATAATATCAAATAATATATTATCGACTACAATGCTAATGAATTGATTTCTCATTGTGACGGGTTATGAAAGAAGTCAATGTTTTATTATTTATGACGTGTTCATAACAAATTGGTGGGTGGGGATTTATTTTTCTAAGAGCATCCACGTGAATTTACCTCATCAAAAGATTTTTTAATCCTATTTGGGATTTTCTAGCAGCCATTAACAAAAAATTATTATGAAAATATTCTAAAATAAATGAAATCTATAAGGAATAATTAAAATTTAATCAACATTTAATTATATCGATTTGAATTAAAATAAAGAAAGTATATTGTAAAATTTTCACTATATCATTCCAAAGGATTTACTTCGTTATAGGTTTGATACAACACTATGAATCAATATCTATTGGCACAATCATCCTAATTGTGACCCAAAATATTACTATTGAACATTGAATTGTTGGGTTCGATAGCTTTTCCACATTGATACCAACCAACCTCAAATTTCATACCCTTTTCTTCTTTCCTTAATTATTTCATTGAAAACTATGGTGTTGTTTAATTGTTTTTTTATTTCATAAACATTTTTTATCCCTAAATTATTCTGAAGTTTCATCATCAATGGTCTGTTCTTCCATGAAATTTCTAAAATCATCATGTGTATAAGATATTTTTTTCATGAGTAGTCAAAAATTTAATTTTTATCAATAATGACAATATAGTACACTTAATGCATAAAAGTCCACATTTTCATGCATCATGCATGGAAATTGTAACTCTCTTGAACAAAGATATAATACTTTAATACTCTAGTATATCTTACCTTCTCTAACATTATTTAATCCATCCTGAGATGCTTTATTTCCTTCCATATCTTAATGATGGATTGGAACACCTCTTCCATACTAGACTTCATCCAATTATTATGTTTCCAGAGTTCCTTGATAACATAAATACTGAACATTTATTATTGCATTTTATTTATTGGTATCTATCTTGTATATTTTTTGGAAATCCACCTATAATCATTGAACAATTGTAACCAAAATTCATCCGATACTGGGTATTGGTGTTCATGTTTTATGAAAACTACTCAGATTACTTCAAATAACATGGAATAGACAGGTGATGAGTCTTGAGAGAAAAAATGAATTAATAACTAATTGTGAGATGAAAGGTATCTAAAACTACCATTATAACTTAAACTCATCCTCAATAATTTTCACCGACTCAAAAATATGTTTTGAGTCATTTTCCCTCACCTAAATCTCAAATATAAGATCCCTATATCCACTATGGTTCAATGATAACCAAAATTCAATTTTTATTATGGATTCTAACATATTACATTTCAAAAATGAAGGAATGAACATCAAAATCGAATTGATTTCCACTCACAGTCATTTACCTCCACTCACAAACATTTATTTTTTACACATACTCTTAAATATCCATTTCTTTTGAAATTCATAGAGGGGATACAAGCTTGTGTTGGTATTTTTGTGAGGTTAATGGTAGTTCTTAATAACTAGCCATTATTTTGATGCTACCAAGTGAAGATATCCAAAGATAAACCGAAAACTAGGGCTAGATATATCTACTCATTATGGGAGGAATACCATCTAGAGCTTGATTTGAACCATTTTATAATTTTCAAGTCTAAAGGGGAAGAGAATTAAAAGGTTATTTTATTGTATTTTTTCCCAATAAAATTTGAAACACGAGTATTTTATGAAGGTCACCCATCATAGTAGTATTATCATCCAAGTATTATTAACTATAGATTTATAATAGGATCAAATGTGACCACACAAAAATAAAATTACAATTTGATGAAGTTTTGTCAAAAGTAACCGAGTGAGTCGTATAAGAATATTCTTATCGAGAAACCAAAAAAAGTAATTCATTATGTCTTGATTAATTTTTAGGTGTCTCTTTTGGTGTTCTCAAGAAATAGTAAATGAGGATGTTGAAATGCTGAAAGAGTTGAATAATGAGTATGAATATGTGGTAATCAAAGTGATGGATTCATATATGATGTATATTGATGAATAGAACTCGAGTCGGAGTATTTTGTCAATGAATTTGGGACCATAATGATGGGTATAAGGATAATTTGAAAAAGGGAGTCTAATCCACCATCAAGAGTTATAATGCAATAAAGCATCTGATCATATTATATATATAAAGTTAGGGAAGTTTATTTGTCCTAGAGTATTGAAGTATTAAAAAATTCAAGATAGTAACAATTTCCATGCACGATGCATGCAATTTTAGACTTTTATGCATTGAGTGTATTTTGTTGTATATCTATCCTAACAAAATGAATCCTTATTTACCAAAACATAGTTTTGAACCCCATGGTCCTTTTTATAAAGTGTTATTTATGTTTCTTACGACTATTATGTATTATATTCTTCTTTCAAATATCTTACATTTTGAATATTTTGATAAAATAAAAATGTGATACATGGTTTTCATGTCAATAAAATGCATGGAAAATCATCATATAAAATATACTTAGTTACCTTAATTAACCAATTTATCTTCATCTTAGTGCACATGTAACTAATGTTTCATTGGGTTCATGTTCTCAAGGATTTATTATTTATTATAAGGGAAGAGTATCAAATGATACCTAGTGGATACTTTTTCAGTTTCATCATCAAATGTATGTTTTATTATACATATAGGTTTTTATTGTTACCTAATATTTATTAAACTGTTATTTTTTCATATAGGCATTCATATTCATGGGATTCTACTATTTATTACTTTACATAGATACACTTGTCTTATGAGTTTGTTTTTAAAACATTTCTCATGGATCGTGTTGAACAAAACATATTTATTATTAATCCATTGGAAGTGGTTGATGGTTTCGAGGGTTGAGTTACATTTTTATTTTGGTAAATCTAGGTTATGAATAGTTGGACTATACTGTGATATTACAGTTTTCTAAAAGAGAAATTTATTGATAAGATAACACAGGCACACACAAATAAAGAAAATAATTTTTCTGAAATCACGTCACTTTATCAAAAATTACTTTATTCTTGGAGAATAATTTATTTATAAAATAATATCATAGATAAGTAATTTCATATATAAAATTGTCAATAGATGACACCGCATATGGAAATTATTTTACTAGGATTATATCTAGTGTGTTTTTCTAGGACATGTTATCTTTTATAAATCTAAAGTAAATTAAATTCCTAAAACATATTTACTATTAGTTTATAAAAAATCAAACTTCATGTAAAGTAATTATAAATTTAAAGGACATGGGAAAATATTTAAAATAATTAATTGATAATGTAAATAAATGTTATCTACTTTAATGATCTTCCTAACCCATTGAATATCGTATTCTCTCATAATTATAGTGTTTTAGTGAATAAATTTTTCATAAAATTTATTAATAATTGGAACCTATAAATCAATTATAAACATGAATATTATTGATAATACATCACAAATTTTGAGTTTGGGTCAAATAAAAAAACTTAAAAAGTTTTTTATTTTGATTTTAATAAAATTTAAATATTTTATTCCTTGTGAAATTATATCTATATAACATGTTGATACTATTAACCAATATAAACTAGAAAATGTATATTTCATATCCCAAAATTATATTAACCCATTCACATGAAAAAATATGTATATGAACCCAAATTATATTATTCATTTCAAATAACATTCCCTAAAAAATTAAAGCAATATAATTTAAAATATTTCTTCATATTCGGGTGCATTCTATATTGTGGAAATAAGATTAAATAAATGGAAAACCATAATATTTAAAAGGTAACAAGATATAATATAATGAAAACATCAAAACAATCACCATCAATTGCAATAGTGTATGGGGATGCAGCTTTCAGTGGTCTTGTATGAAGCTAGAATGAGTTTACAGAGTTGGGGTGGCATTGTGTAGGTACATGTATGTGTGAGAGATAGAGAGAGAGAGTTTAGATATAGGGTTCTTTATGGATAAGAATCGTGAAAAAACACAAACTCTGAAACCCACAAAATCAAAAAATGATAGAGTAACTTGAGAAAAAAATATACACTCGATTCTATTTTTCATTCCTCTAATAGAACATAGAGGAGTCGTGCCGGCATCAGGGGAGTTCTATGAGATCTTGTGAATCAGGAGTGATTGTGTCGCAGTTATGATTCTTTTAAATAGAGTAGGGATACTTTTATGAGATCTTTCAAAAAATCATTGATTATGATCCCTTGTATCAGTGATAAATTAATAAGCACTGGTAAAATGAATATTTATTAGCACTTTTTTAGTGCTGATAAAGATCAATCTTTATCAGCCTAAGAAAAACACAAATAAAACAAACTTTATTAGCACTAAAACTTTAACTATGATAAATGATTTATAATTATAAAAATTTAAATATATTTATTATAATTTTATAGGTATTTAAATATATAAGTTTTTATTGATAAATATAGGAATAATAATTTTCAAAAAACAATATGTATATATTTATATTTTTTTACATAGATAGCCCCTACGGTGCAGTTCAATGGTATCTACCCTAGTGGGTCTCAGCAGGGTCTCAAGTCATGTTTCACCAAGTACGTTATTTAATTTTTTTTTAATTTATAATTATATAAATATATAAATATTTATTTTTCATTATATAAATAATTATTTAAAAAATAATATTTATTTATTTATAATATTTATAAATTTATAAGTACAATAAATATACATTTATAAACATATTTTTTTTATAAATATTTATATAAAAATATATTTTTAACATTATTTGTGGATATATAATCTTAAATACTTGCATTTTAAAATGAGTGAAATTGAAAATTTTAAAATTAATACACTTTAAAAATATTAAAAAAATGGATACATTTTATTAATTAAATATATATTGATTAAAAAATATGTGTATATATATATTTATATTTAAGTAAATATGAATTCATATTTAAAGTACTACAATATATTAAATAAATAAATATAAATAAATAATATAAAATAATTAAATTGAAAAACAAAATAACAAATAACAAATATTAAATATTAAAAATAAATAAATAATACCCTAACAATAATAGTATTTAAAATAAAAAAATACTAATGAAAAATATAATATATTAAATGTATAATGTAATAATGAAAATCTAAAATATACAAAAATTTAAATAAATTGCATAAAAGTTAGGTGTATGTGTTTCTAAATAAGAATTCATTAATTGCGTAAATATATTTGGGTGTGCATTATATAAAAAATTGCATTAATCAAACACACACACAGATATATATATATATATATACATGTATATGAAATCAATGTAACACATGACGTTTTATATATGTTTAATTGAAAAATCAAGAAACAATAATAATGAATAAGATATTAATTTGTTTTTAATTATTACATTTTATTCATATTTTATATATATATATTTAATATATAATATTTATTTCTATTTGTAATTAATATATATATATATTATACTTATTAATTTTTATTAATAATTATTTCATTAATAAATTTATTTATAATTTATAAATTTATTCATTTTTATTTATTTTTATTAAAATTTATTAATTTTATGTATCTATATTTATTATATACTATATATGAATATTTATAATCTATATGCACATATATTAAATTTAATTATTTTTATTAATACATATTAAATTAATAAAATGTTAAATATTTTTCTTAATTTACACATTTTTTATTTTTATTAGTTTATTTATTTCATTTTATTCATTTTACATATATATGTATTTAATATATACTATTTATTAATTTTTAAATTTTTTATATATACACATTCAATTTTATTCATTTTTAACAATAATTATTTAGTTAATTCAATTATTATTATTTTTATTTGTTTAATTATTTCATTTTACTCTGAACCTTTATCAACGCTAAAAGACCACTGAAAAAGGGCATCATTTATCAGTACTACAATTAAGCACTAATAGAGATGGATGTTATCATCGCATTTTTTCTAGCACTGATAAATGTATGGGCTTTTAAAGGATTATATTGTTGTAGTTAATATTTGATACATTTGACCTCCATTTATAGACTTATGATGGGATCAATATAGTAATAAGAGGCATAAATGCTCATATTCATTATGATGACTCTATAATTCCCAACATTCATTTAGTATAACATCTTTCAATCCATGTTAGTATCCAATAGAGAAGTATCTCATTGTCAATTTAATTATAATTTTATCTCCATGATAATGAAAAAATTGTCCTTAAACTTTCAACTAATAAGAAACATTAAAATAGTAGTGTCTCAAATTTCTTCACTAGATGGTAAGGTGTATCTTACTCTATGGAAATATAACTCCCATAATAGAATTTTTTAGTTGTATTTATATATAACATCTTCGATGAGTTTCAAATAACTCACATACCACTAAAATATTCTAGTGGGTTTAGGATTTTGTTTGTTGTGGCCCTGTGTTTGGAGGATTCAATTCAACACACAAAGGATAAAACCCAACCAATATAAAAACCTTTATTATAAAAAAATATTTTTAAACTATAGAAAAAACTATATTTCTAAATAAAACTCTTGAATCACTTCTAGCTTCTAATTTCTCTTTATATTATGTGATTCCTACTCCTCAATTATCGCTACAACATCATGTTCTTCATCAAGGAGTGAGGAAACAAAAAATTCAATCAAGATTTAATGACTGGAAGAATAAAATAACTATTTTAGAGAATATTAGGTTTCAGGTATTTTTCTATGAAAATAGAGAATAACTTACTCAAACTAGAGGAGTGAAAGAGGCTAATGCAGATTGATATCAATTACTACCCAGAATGATATCCCAATCATCAAATGTTGGGGCATGATATTGATTTTTGTTTTTTCAGCAAGGAATTGATTCTAAATATGGTTGATTCTAGGTAGTTTAAATTGATAAATCCCTCATAACAGGTCACATATTTCTCTACCATCTCATCAGATAAATAAAGTGAATGGATGGAGAACCCCACCAGTAACCCATAGATTTTGGGGAATTAGTTTACCTAGAATATACTTAGTGATTAGACACCATACTCAAGAACAACTAAATTAATCATCCAAGACCCCAATTCCCCCTTAGTATTTGTACCATCTTCTAATGATACGCATAACCCATATAAGTAAGAAAGGAAAAAAGAATATTAATATCATCCAATTTATATGTTAGGTCAAACACTTCAAGAATTTTGACCCATACAATATAATTATGGGAACCACACCTCCAAAGGGACAGCCATCAGATGAAAATTCGTTATATTACTCTCTCAATTCCATCTACTTGATAGGCCCATTGTCTAAGAAAGAAAATATATGTTTACCTAAATTTCCTACCTAAATTTGTCTATAATGAGTGAGATTCCACGGGTTATTTAAAATTCAGGATTGATGTGATCAAATATGATCTCAATATTCATGTTGTGTCCCCACTTATTCCATATATGTAATAATAACTCAGAAACAGGTGGTTTATTGAGCTCAATAAGATCATTAGTCTGATCATGAATCTTAAATAGCCATTTTCAGTAAAATCATACTATATGGGTACATGTTAGGTGCACAAAAATCTAATTTGTATTGAAATTTGGATAAGGAAACACAACCCTTACAGTAGATTAAAAAATGGTCATCTTCCTCTACATATGGATAGATTTCATCAACACAAAAAAAATCAGCACCAAAGCCCCAAACTAAGCAGCAATCCCATATTGGAAAGCACATTTCCTCTATTAGAAAATATAATATCTTAAAGAAAATTTCCACTACCACAAATATGGTTTTTATTTTATATGCATATAATCTTACCAAAGGGCTCCAAGAAGCACACATTGAGGCTCTCTTAGACAACATTAGTTTGAGTTTGATGTTCTAGATGCTAAAATATACTACACAAAACCACATCCAGTTGAATTCCATATAGTCATATCAATCACTGATAAAGACTAATAATCTTTAAAAAAAAGGTTCATATTATACCTCTTTATTTCTATTTAGAGCTCATCATTGATTAGTTTCACCAAGAAATGACTGAATATAGTTCTTGGATCAATCTTATTATTTTTTGAAATCTCATGTGCCTGTGTTATAGCGAGGTTGATATATCACCCTCAAAGATGACTATACAAGGGTACGATAAAAGTGTGTAGATATCCCTTTTTTGGAAAATGTTGAACACCAAATCCATATATATTATGTTTGAATATTATTTTGTAGTTTTCTAAAAATACAAAATATTAATAACTTTCTGAGAGGACATTGGCTTCATATGAATATGCCACTACCATTCTCATATCATCATTCTCTCAAATAATATTTCGAAGGGAAGGGTGGGGAATTATATAGTGATGGAAATATTTTTTATATTTTATAAATCCCAAAATATGATAATAAATTTTAATATAAGAGAAGGGAAGTAAGAATTGGATGATAATTATTCTCTGATAACAGCCTTGAATGTTTTTAATTCTACTTACACAAATCTAGGGAGTACATGTGGAAAGGAAATCATGTTTCCCATCACTGATATTAACATGAAACTCCAGATATAGGATAATAATAGGTTGTGACATATCCATGAGATTCAGGCACATTGTCCCATGTTTTCTTAATACTAGTTACATCGGCAACCTCTACTAGTATTTTCTAGTTTGAAGATAGATTTAATTTTTTTAGAGGTGATATCACCCTTTATAATAATTCCTCTGAAATTTCACTCATGCCTCAGAGGCCCAACACATTGTCTACTCTATAATATGGATCACCAAGCATTATCAATCCAACTAATAATTTCTCCAAGAAATACAGAAATTATTAGGGTTCCATTTCATCATTTCAATTAGATAATGATGATACTCCCTACATGTATACATCGATGTATTCTTCATAATATATATTTGTAAATTAATCTAATAATTATTTTAAAATTCCCTCACAACTATCTCTTAAATTTTAGAATTTAGAATCTTTCATTATATCAAAATGTTATAACATATCCTTTATTTATTTTGATACACCCAATAACGACAAATATATGGTTGACGTTACATATATTAAAGAGGAAGAATACATTAGAGATTCCCCACCATCATTTGAATAAGGAATCCCAACTACGATGGGTGATTTCAAATAAGTGAACCTTAAAATAGGGGAGGATCCCTTACTAACATTGATTAGCTACTCTATGTCCCACTAAGACCAAGAAGGATATATTTATTTTAAAAAAAATCCCCAATATGTGTTTTCTTATAACTATACAGAGCTTATTTTATCCAATAATCACATGTTTCTACCGAACAACCTTTGGGGTTATAAAGAAGTAGCATGAATAATAAATTAGACTCATTATTTCATGTTGGGTGATAAATTTGGTAGGATACCCAACTAAACATCATCCATGAGTTCCAATACAATATTTTTCTCAAATATATAATCCCATTAAATATTAATATGGAGTGAATCAAATACTACATCAATTTTAAGAATCCCTATGGAAATTTCACAAATTATTATTTCTCGATTCCAATTATGGAACTCTTCGTTGATGAAAATGTAAGCTTATAATCTGCACACTTTATGGATATAGTGTGAGGGTATGAAAATATCAAAATACACCTAAATAATGATGGAGTAGTTGAGTATTCATTTTCAAAAAAATTAACTTTAATTTCAATAAATAAATCCCCACCTTTTTATCTATTTTAATGTTTTTTTATAATTTTTAGATCTAAATAATATCATCAATTTAATTTTATATATGAATCAATTAATTTTAATTAAAAGTTTTATATGTTTTTTTGTTATTAATCCTAATTTTTTTAAGTGTTTGATAACCACTTCAATTGTTTAGAGTTCATTTTTTGGGTGAGGAATTATTTTAAGCTTGAAATAATGAAGTTTGTAAAATTCAACAGGATAACATATTTAAATTAACCACATATAATAATTCATATATGATGAAATACATCTATATTGGTAGATTCAAAAAAACTAAATTCATGTTAGGGAATTCATCTACATTACCATTCACAAATACATATCTGTCATTTTTTAGAATCTGGGAGCTCACATACATATCCAAATTTTGGATATGCACAGAACTACATAATAACATCAACCCATGTAAAGGAAGTATACTACATAGTGACCCATGTTTGTGAATCCTTTAGATATATGACTTCAAATTATGAGAAATTAGTGACATATAATAGTAAACATACAGATCGTTCATCTACATGGATGACTTATGTAGTTGTGTGTCACGACCCGTCCTCGGGGCCCGTGCCATGACTACCCCAAGCCCGCCTTCCATACGCCAGGGGCTGGCGACTAGCACCAAGGCGTAAATCCCGGTAAAGGGAAGGCATTGCCTTTGTAAAGTAAACAAAAAACACCACATAGTAAGTAGGTAGAAGTAAACACTAAGTAAAAACTAGTACAACAGTAAGTGCGGAAAGTAAGTGGGCCAGAATACAAACCCAAACTGAAAGTAAAGTACAACTCGAAAGGGGAAAACATCAACTGAAAAGTAAAGCCACAACGTCGGGCCGTCCACTGGAATTCCCACCTGAAGGGTGGGTACAGAAAGCCTACACTGCTCCTCGGGTCCAGCTGACTGCTCCGAGTACGTCCCACTCAGTGGTCCACCTCCAGGTACCGTCCTACTCCGCAAGCCTCCACCACGATCAGCGCTGTCCGTCATCTGCAACCAACACAATGTAGTGCGGGCATAGCCCGTGCAGGGGTGAGTATAAGCTACTCAGTAGGGACCCTGAGACCCCCGAAGGTCTCCCAGAATCAACAAAAGATAATCCACAAAGGAAAGATACAATCACGAAGTAACATCCGACACTGCTTAGGTATATGCCCATACATATACCTAAGTCATCAATTCTCGCTCGGTCCCAACATCCGAGCTCAAGTACAACCCCGTCCACACAGGAAAGCATACGTATTACACACAGGTAGCAAAAATTAATCCACACAGGATAGCACAACACAATCCACATAGGAAAGAAAACAGGATTCAGCTCACACAGGAAAGAAAAATAGGGTTTTAGCTCACACAGGTATACTACTTCGTAAGATGATAGAGATGATCAGATGTAGCCACTGATTTATCTAAGCCGTCAGACCCAAAAAGGATCGGTAGGTACTAACCCCCGCAATAACCCACACAGGATAGATCATGAAGTTTAACCCCAAGCTATTGGGAAACTCCTTCTCCATCAAGTACAGTGGTTATTCCGCTACAACCAAGTGTTTTCCTATCACCTTGGAATATTGTAGTACTCCACCTATCGAGTACTATAGGCCTACTGCTACAACCAAGAAATTCCCACCATGGGTCTGCCATAACAACCAAGCGCTCCCCCTCATAACCCCTATAGGTACTCCTTCTGTTGAGTACCACGGGTCAGCCGCTACAACCAAGTGCTCCTCCGTCATGGGTCTGCCGCTACAACCAAGCTCTCCCCTGTGCTGCTACAACCAAGCGCTTCTCCGTTGTGGGTCTGCCTCTACAACCAAGTGCTCCCCCTCATAGCCTCTAGAGGTACTCCTTCTGTTGAGTACCGCGGGTCTGCCGCTACAACCAAGCGCTCTTCCACCGTGGGTCTGCTCTTATAACCAAGCGCTTCCCACTGGGCTATCCATAACACACCGAGTCGTTCGATCAGCAGTCGTCAAGTCTCAACCGGCTCTAGCGTTTCTTCACACAGCATGCTCGTTCCGGGAGGGTCCACTCCACGATCCAAGAGGTTGATGCATCAACTGACATGTAGTCCGGAGTTGATGTATCTCAAAAGTACCGTAGTGGTCACTGCCGAAAACATAGAGGATTCTCGTACTGTTTTCATCATCGTCGCAGTCGCATCCACTGAGGATCTCTGTACAGTCGTCGTCGTCACAGTAGCAGTTGCAGCCAGCTCTAGGGTCCCCGCACATAGCAAGCTCGTTCGGAGGGTCTACTCCATGAGCCGAGAGGCTGATACATCAACTGACACATATTCCAGAGTTGATGTATCCAAAAGTTCTGTATCATCAATAGGAACTCAACGTCGCAGACGGCGCGTCAATCGGACGCCCAGTCTGAGAGTTATTGGCTTTTTTGTCCCAGGGGCCCAGTTGGTTTTTAAGGCAAAACCAACCCGACCTTACTCCACCTACGTCCAAACCTCGGGAGGAGTATGCCAAAAGATCCTTCTCACGTAGAGGAAAACAATAAAGTCGACGGCACGTCAATCGGACGTCTGAAGCTCAAGATATTAGCGTTTCTGCTCCGAGGGCCCGGTTGGTTTCGTGTACGAACCAACCCGTCTAAATCCAAAGTATTCTGAAACCTTGATTGTGATATACCGAAATGACTGTCTCGATCCAAGGATCACATCACCGCTAACAGCGAGTCGTTCGGAGGCCCGTAGCTCAAGTTATGAGCAAAAGACCGAAAAGGTCCAGAAACGGGGGGTATGGGCCCGGACCGACCCGGACCGACCCCCCCCCCCCCCCCCGGGTCGACCCGACTCGGGTCCGGATCCGACCTGGTTGGACGCGACCCGGCCCGGCCTGGGCGCGACCCGGCCGGCGGGTCGGCTCGGCTCGGCTCGGCCGAGCTGCCGAGCAAGGGGAGTCGCGGGGTGTGCAGCCCCCACGGGAAGAGAAGCTGCGGCCCCGCGTGGGGCCTCGCTTGGTCAGCAGACGCGGCAGAGCCGCGTCCCGTGGCTCGCCAGCCGCGGCAGCTCCGTCCGGCCGCCGGTGGATTCCACGGGCCACCGGAGATGCTCCGGTGATCCGATTCTATTTCCATCTGCGCCGTAGCTCCTCCCGGGTCCTGTTCTTCACTGCAGAATCAAAAAATCATCTCTGCGGCCTGTTTTTTCATCGTCCGCCATTCCGCACATCAATGAAGAACTTCGGAGGGTTGTCGGGCCGTGTTTGTTTGGCCCGTACCCTCCGCGTTTGGTGATAACAATCGGGAAATAATGATCAACCCATGAAAACATAACAAGATACAATTTTAATAAATTAAAATTGCACTTTGATCCCAGGCTCTTTGTTTTAGAAGGAAAAAACTACGGGAATAAAATATTATTTTCAAATAAAAAATCCCTACCTCGCCGGAGTCTTCGAGCGTGCGTTCTTTGCGGAATTGATCGTCGCTGGAGAAGGGGATCGTCGCGTCGCGGAAGGGCATCACGTCGTGACGGAAGGGCGTCGTGTTGACGATCTCCGAGGGTTAAAGAAAACACATAGATTTAATTATAACAATTAAATCCATTTGGAGGATAAAAACCACAAAGGAATTTAAAAGATTTTAAATTCCTACCTCAAGCAGTTGATCGAAGATTTGTCGCGGGGAAGAACGTCGCCGAAGAAGCATCGGCGACGCGTCGATCTCTGGGGGTCGGGCGTTCTTCGTCGCCCTTCGTCGGAGGCCGGTGTTCTTCGCGTTCTTCATGTTCTTCACGTTCTTCGCGTTCTTCGCGAAGGATGATGAAGGCACAAAATCTCCTAATCCTCTCAACAAACAACACTCAAGAAGAAAAATGTTGGTCTTATTTTATTACATGCCAACAACGAAAAACAAACTAAGTAACGATCCATTAATTCACAGAATTAATTTCAACGAACTTAACTGCCCAATTAATAGGAGCGTTTAATAGTTTAAAAAAACGCCCCAGTTGACTTTCATTTAAAAAGGGTTTTCGCAGGTGCGTTACTTAGCGGAAAAGAAATGGTGGGGCTCATGCGGGCCCCACCTCACAAATATCCTACCAAAAGGGTAGGATATTTTGAATTGCACCTTATCCGCTTTAACTCAGATTAAGCAGCTTTAAGTGGCTTTTAAGTGGCTTTAAGTGAAATAAAAATAAAGTTGTTGCACCACTTTATTTTATTTCTTAACTTAACCCCAAAAATTAAAAACCACACCCAAGAAAACGCAACTCCGGAAGAGGCGTTTCTAAGAAAATACCGGCGCTGTGATTCCATCGGTGCCCTCGGAATTCGATTCCAAGCACCGGTTCAAAAGTTAGAAAAACTCGCTCGTTCGTTCATTGAACATACCCGAGCCAAACTTCGGAAAATGATTCCGAGCACACCGGGCCTCGGAATCAGGTGCCGTCAGAAACTGCATTCTTGTAAAATTCCAAAGAAAATTAAGAAAAAAATTACTTTAAATTTACGGGTCTTTACATCACTCCCACCTCAGGGCTTTACATCCCTGTAAAGATACATCATAAACTAGGGGAAAAAATGTGGGTACTGAGCACGCACTTGAGCTTCCCGCTCCCAAGTGCTCTCTTGGAGGTTCACATGCTTCCATCTGATGCGCACTAGAGGAATCTACCATCCACGTAGGAATCGCTCTTGTTGATCCTTGATCTCCACCGGGACCTCCGCAAAAGTCTCCCCATCATCAACGTCTAGCTCCCCATGGTCAATGATGTGCGTCGGGTCATGCATGTATCTCCTCAGCTGGGATACGTGGAAGACGTCATGCACTCGGTGCAACTGAGGTGGTAGAGCCAGGCGATAAGCCACCTCGCCAATCCTACTGAGGACCTGGAAAGGTCCGATGAAGTGTGGAGACAACTTTCTGCCTCCGCCAAATCTCCGTAATCCATGTCGAGGTGAGACACGCAAGAAGACGTGGTCACCATCCTCGAACTCTAGTGGCCTCCGCCTCTTGTCAGCATAAGACTTCTGTCGGCTCTGAGCTGTCCTCATCCGCTCCTGGATGACCTGGACCTTTCTGGTCCTACAAGAGCTGTTGAGATTTCTTCTTTGCCGATAAGAGAAATCCGGTCTAATCCCCTGGATGAACCATGTTCTTCACCTAATACATTCAACCCTGACATGGATGATACTATTCCATACCAAGGATGACTTCGTAAGGCCTCGATGCTACTACCAAGAGATCCAACCGTTACTCTCACCTCCAAGGGTTGAGTCACACTGTCGGCATCAGTGTGTGGTCACTCGGTCTCCTCCAGTAGGTATCTCAAAGTGAGGGTCAAGTCAACGGTTTTTAAACTGGAACCTCTTAGTAACAACAAAAAGAGAGAATAGGAGGGTAAACGTCATAAGAAAAGTGTCTTTTATTGCTGCAGCTCAAAGTACAAAGACACAAAACATCTACAAACAAACATCAACAACTCTAGAAGCATCATAAACAAAAGTCTCCAGGTCTGGAGCTAGTCATGCTCCTGTCCATCTGCTCTCGGAGCCCCATGATCGTAGGCCTCAGCTGCCTGAAGCTGAGCTCTCCCAGGTCCACTAGCTTCCTGTGGTCGGGGTGGACCTCCTGGTGGTGGTGGTGGCAACACCTTGAAGCGTCTTCCACCTCCAGCTGCATGGCCATCTCCCCTGCCACGGTCTCCTGCTCCATGAAATCTGCCTCGATCGAACCTCTACCTCTGCCTGGGAGGTCCTTCGTTCATCTGCTGGTCATCTGTATGGCGGGTCGGACAGTCACGAGTCATGTGACCAACCCCGTCGTAGGAGTAACACTGTCCGCTCATGGTAAGTAGTTGTCCACCCCGGGTGCCTCGCACAAACGATCATGTGTCACGTGGTCGACCACCGGTAGGTCTAGTCCTCTTGGACCCCTGCGTCATCTATCTACTGCCCACTGCAGAAGACTCTGTCGCATGCTGGCTAGTGGTGGGTCCTGCTGCTGGAGACTGCTCAGCAAGGAAACTCTCCACTAAGAGGGCTCGCTCCAACACCCTTGTCTATGTCGGAATGCTGTGAGAAAAAACTGAAGCTCTGATCTCTCGCCAGATCCCCTGCTCGAAAGTTTAGGCCCTGAAGAATGGGTCTCGTACCATGTCCGTGGAATAGCACGAGAGATCAGTAAACCTCTCCGCGTACTGGACTACTGTCATGCTGCCCTGCCGTAGCTGTAGTAGCTTCTGGATGCGTACTGTACGGAGGGTGGATGGGACGAACTCTGAGCGGAAGAGGCTCTCAAAGTCCTTCCAGAGAAGAGATGCCTCATCGTGCACCTGGAGCATCAAGCTCCACCATCGGCCCGCTACTGCGTGCAGTAGGCTCGCTGCGAGGATCACCATGAGGTCTGCTTGTGTCCTCACTAGCCTGCAAACTCGCACAACTGCCTCCAGCCAGTCCTCGGCTGCCTGGGGGTCCGTCTCCCCACGGAACCTGGGCGGTCGCTGGCGCTGGAACTCATGCAGTGCACTGAGGCGACGTGCATCGTCAGCGGCTCATGCTGGAAGCATCGGTGGCTCGGCGGGTAAAGGTACCGCCGGTGCCTCAACTGTCAAAGGGCCCTGCACCGAGGCCTCGTCGCTCGGCAGGCTGTCGTCACGTACAACTCTCGGAACCCTATTTGGCTGCCTTCATGGGGCTATCCTGAAAAGGAAACAGGTGCGCCATGGTCAGAACAGTTTACCTGGTGAGCTAACATAAAGTAATCACAAAAAAAACTTGTAACACACATGCAATCAATGTTTTCGTGCATTAAGTCAAAAATCAGAAATCAGGGTCCTGGTGTACGGATAAATCGGCTGCCGCACCAACACTGGACTCCCTGGACTGATAACCACACCCAATACACTAAACACTATTGCTTCACATAGAAGAAAGATCAGATTCTGTGGTAGAACCAAACTCCTCTGATACCAATTTGTCACGACCCATCCTCGGGGCCCATGCCGTGACTACCCCAAGCCCGCCTTCCATAGGCCAGGGGCTGGTGACTAGCACCAAGGCGTAAATCCCAGTAAAGGGAAGGAATTTCCTTTGTAAAGTAAACAACAAACACCACAAAGTAAGCAGGAAGAAGTAAACACTATGTAAAAACTGGTACAACAGTAAGTGCGGAAAGTAAGTGGGCCAGAATACAAACCCAAACTGAAAGTAAAGTACAACTCGAAATGGGAAAAAAGCAACTGAAAAGTAAAGCTGCAACATCGGGCCTTCCACTGGAATTACCACCTGAAGGGTGGGTACAAAAAGCCTCCACTGCTCCTCGGGTCCAGCCGACTGCTCCGAGTATGTCCCACCCAGTGGTCCACCTCCAGGTACCATCCTGCTCCGCAAGCCTCCACCACGATCAGTGATGTCCGTCGTCTGCAACCAACACAATGTAGTGCGGGAATAGCACGTGCAGGGGTGAGTATAAGCTACTCAGTACGGACCCCGAGACCCCCGAAGGTCTCCCAGAATCCACAAAGGATAATCCACAAAGTAAAGATACAATCACGAAGTAACATCCGACACTGCTTAGGTATATGCCCATACATATACCTAAGTCATCAATTCTCGCTCGGTCCCAACATCCGAGCTCAAGTACAACCCCGCCCACACAGGAAAGCTTACGTATTCTACACAGGTAGAAAAATGTAATCCACACAGGATAGCACAACACAATCCACATAGGAAAGAAAACAGGATTCATCTCACACATGAAAGCAAAATAGGGTTTCAGCTCACACAGGTATACTACTTCGTAAGACGATAGAGATGATCAGATGTAGCCACTGATTCATCTAAGCCGTCGGACCCACAAAGGATCGGTAGGTACTAACCCCCGCAATAACCCACACAGGATAGATCATGAATTTGAACCCCAAGCTATTGGGAAACTCCTTCTCCATCAAGTACAGTGGTTATGCCGCTACAACCAAGCGCTTCCCTCTCACCTTGGACTTCTGTAGTACTCCACCTATCGAGTACTGTGGGCCTGCTGCTACAACCAAGCACTTCCCACCATGGGTCTGCCGCTACAACCAAGCGCTCCCCCTCATAGCCCCTAGAGGTACTCCTTCTGTTGAGTACCACGGGTCAGTCGCTACAACCAAGCGCTCCTCCGTCATGGGTCTGCCGCTACAACCAAGCACCCCCCCCCCCCCCCCCCCGTGATGCTACAACCAAGCGCTCCTCTGTCGTGGGTCTGCCGCTACAACCAAGCGCTCCCCCTAATAGCCTCCAGAGATACTCCTTCTGTTGAGTACCGCGGGTCTGCCGCTACAACCAAGCGCTCTTCCGCCGTGGGTCTGCTGCTACAACCAAGAGCTTCCCACTGGGCTATCCGTAACACACCGATTCGTTCGATCAGTAGTCATCAGGTCTCAACCGGATCTAGGGTTTCTGCACACAGCATGCTCGTTCCGGGAGGGTCCACTCCACGAGCCAAGAGGTCGATGCATCAACTGACATGTAGTCCGGAGTTGATGTATCCCAAAATTACCGTAGTGGTCACTGCCAAAAACACGGAGGATTCCCGTACTGTTTTCATCATCGTCACAGTCGCATCCACAGATTATCTCTGTACAGTCGTCGTCGTCACAGTAGCAGTGGCAGCCAGCTCTAGGGTCCCCGCACACAGCAAGCTAGTTCGGAGGTTCCGCTCCACGATCCGAGAGGCTGATACATCAACTGACACATAGTCCAGAGTTGATGTATCCAAAAGTTCCGTATCGCCAACAGGACCTCAACGTCGCAGACGGCGCGTTAATCGGACGCCCGGTCTGAGAGTTATTGGCTTTTTCGTCCCAGGGGGCCGGTTTGTTTTTAAGGCAAAACCAACCCGACCATACTCCACCTACGTCCAAACCTTGGGCAGAGTATTCCAAAAGATCTCTCTCACTTAGAGGAAAACAACAAAGTCGTTGGCACGTCAATCAGACGTCCGAAGCTCAAGATATGAGCGTTTCCGCTCCGAGGGCCCGGTTGGTTTCGTGTACGAACCAACCCGGCCGAACCCAAAGTATTCTGAAACCTTGAGTGTGATATACCGAAACGACCATCTCGATCCAAGGATCTCATAGCCGCTGACGGCGCGTCGTTCGGAGGCCCGTAGCTCAAGTTATGAGCAAAAGACCGAAAAGGTCCGAAAACGGGGGGTCTGGGCCCGAACCGACCCGGCCCGGCCTGGGCGCGACCCGGCCGGCGGGTTGGATCGGCTCGGCTTTGCCGAGTGGCCGAGAAAGGGGAGCCGCGGGGTGTGCAGCCCCCGCGGGAAGAGGAGTCGCGGCCCCGCGTGGGGCCGCGCTTGGTCAGCGGACGCGGCAGAGCCGCGTCCCATGTCTCGCCGGACCCGTGCGGTCATGGGTTTGGTCGGCCGCCGCCGCCGTGGCTTCGGCCACGGCGGCTCCGTCCGGCGGCGCACCGGGGTGCCACCGCCTCTAGCCGCTGGTGGATCCCGCGGGCCACCGGAGTTTCTCCGGTGGTCTGATTCCATTTCTGTATGCGCCGTAGCTCCTCCCGGGTCCCGTTCTTCACTGCGGAATCAACAAATCATCTCTGCGGCCTGTTTTGTCGTCGTCCGCCTTTCCCCACATCAACGAAGAACTATGGAGGGTTGTCAGTCAGTGTTTGTTTAGCCCGCACCCTCCGCGTTAGGTGATAATAATCGGGAAATAATGATCAACCCATGAAAACATAACAAGATACAATTTTAATAAATTAAAATTGCACTTTGATCCTGGGCTCTTTGTTTTAGAAGGAAACAACTACGGGAATAAAATATTATTTTCAAATAAAAAATATCTACCTCTCTGGAGTCGTTGAGCGTGCGTTCTTCGCGGAATTGACCATCACGGGAGAAGGGGATCATCGCATCGCGGAAGGGTGTCGCGTCGTCGCGGAAGGGTGTCGCATCAACGATCTCCGAGGGTTAAAGGAAACACAAGGATTTAATTATAACAATTAAATCCATGTGGAGGATAAAAACCAAAAAGGAATTTAAAAGATTTTAAATTCCTACCTCAAGCAGTTGATCGAAGATTTGTCGCGGGGAAGAACATCGTGGAAGAAGCGTCGACGTCGCGTCGATCTCCGGGGGTCGGGCGTTCTTCGTTGCCCTTCGTCAGAGGCCGGCGTTCTTTGCGTTCTTCACATTCTTCACGTTCTTCGCGAAGGAGGATGAAGGCACAGAATCTCCTAATCCCCTCAACAAACAACACTCAAGAAGAAATATTTTGGTCTTATTTTATTACATGCCAACAACGAAAAACAAAGTAACGACCCATTAATTCACAGAATTAATTTCAACGAACTTAACCGCCCAATTAATAAGAGCGTTTAATAGTTTAAAAAAAATGCCCCAGTTGACTTTCATTTAAAAAGGTTTTTCGTGGGTGCGTTACTTAGCAGAAAAGAAACGGTGGGGCTTGTGCGGGCCCCACCTCACAAATATCCTACCATGAGGGTTGGATATTTTGAATTGCACCCTATCCGTTTTAACTCAACTTAAGAAGCTTTAAGTGGCTTTTAAGTGGCTTTAAGTGAAATAAAAATAAAGTTGTTGCACCACTTTATTTTATTTCTTAACTTAACCCCAAAAATTAAAAACCACACCTGAGCAAACGCAACTACGGAAGAGGCATTTCTAAGAAAATAACGGCACTGTGATTCCATCGGTGCCCTCGGAATTCGATTCTGAGCACCGGTTCAAAAGTTAGAAAAACCCACTCGTTCATTCACTGAATGTACCCGAGCCAAACTTCGGAAAATGATTCCGGGCACACTGGGCCTCGGAATCAGGTGCCGTCAGAAACTGCGTTCTTGTAAAATTCCAAAGAAAATTAAGAAAAAAAATTTTCCTTGAAATTTACAGGTCTTTAAATTGTGAATAAAGAATGATCAATGATTTGAGTAGAGGCCTTGGGAATCAATTTCAGCATCTAGGAACCCTATTTGTGAAAAATATGTGGAACACATAAAATTTTGAAAAGTTGAATCATGTGGATAATACCTCCATGTAAATAAAGAGACCTACATCCCAAATTCAAACACATTAATTTATAAGAAATTTTAAGACAAAGAAGATTAGAGAGATAACCAACACTATAATACCATGAGGCTCTATTTTTATTAAAAAAATTGAATGAAGGGGGGTTTTATTTAGTTGAGGATCAAATATTATATGACAGATAATCTGGGATGATTCATGTTTATGTAACCACAATTGTTTTGGAAAAATAGAGAGAGAAAAAAATCATGGGATGAAGTCTACAGATGTGAGGCTAAACACCCGAGTAGTTGATGGTAGTCTAGATCAAAGGAACCCATCTTTTATATCATTTTCTATTCATTTTATTATTTTTAAATACTTCTTGAAATTTTTATCAGTAGTGAAGTCGGTATTTTTACACCTTGAATTTATTCTTTTCTAAACTTTCAGTGGATTTTTATTCAAATATATGGAGTAAAATGCATGCTCTCTTAATTTAAATTTCACTAGAAAGGTATTTAATTTTTGAATAGTGAGTTCCTCTAGGTTTGGGTACCCTAATGTTATTTTTTGGTTATATCACTTTTCTGGGATAAATTATATTTATTACAAGGTATTAATATACTATATTGAAAGTATTAGGTATTCTCCTTTTGTTCCTGAGGAAATAATTGATGAATTATGGTTGATAATTTGTAATACTAGCAAGAGGGTATCTAAAGTGTTTAATATTTTCCATATTTTTTATTTTTTAATTATGATTTCTAATCAAATTTTTTATTTTTATGAAATTATAAATCACATAAATTTTTATTAGTGTTTTTTAAATTATTATCACACCAATCAAAAAATCCAAATTTAGATAAATTATAACAAAAAAGATTACCAAAAAGTAAAGGATTAAGATTACTTAGTAACCACCCCTAGAGAACAACCTATGATATACTTTACTACACTCCCAAAAAAGATAATAATATGTCTGATTTGGATCTACAAAAAATCACATCATCATGAAACCACTATTTTGAAATAAACTCAAGTAGAATTTTACTATTTATTGGTTCTAATTTTCTTCATGAACACAGGCACAAAATATCATTTTTCAATGAATCACATATTCAATTCCATTTTATGATTTATTTTTTATTGTTATATAAATGATATGGTGGTCAAATATCCCCAATGTTTTAATTAATTTACCAATCCTGACAAAATATTAAAATAACTATTGAAAAATATATTAATGATAATCCCCTAAATATTTTCATTTAGGGGACCATTTGGAAAATTCCTTCCCATTTTGGTTGACAAGAAAGACAAAAAAAGTCATCCTAGAAATGGCGTAGGTGATCATTTAAATTTCCCCTCCTTGTAAGCATAATGAACTAAGTGGGATTATGGGATGTGTCTCCTATATAATGAATTTGTTTATTAACCATTTTAAAAAATTCATACCCTTGAGAAGATTAATGAAAATGGGGATATCATATAAGTGGAATGATAGTTGATTTGGTTTTTTTTATGAACTCAAGAGTTTCCTCCTACGCCCATTAGTTTCAATGCTTCTAGTTAAATTAAATCCAATCATTTAGTATGTGGAAAACTTGGAGTGATCTCTAAACCATCACCTAACATGAAACAATGATATTGGTCAAGAAAAAAATATATATTATCTGATTAGTTCTTTTCTAGATGTGGAAACATTATATTACTATATAGAATATAATTTCATGCTTTGATCTACTTAACAAAAATCAGAGACATTATCCATAAAACCATGAAGTCCTTATGATATCTCAAATGGACTGACTTATGTATATTCTTTATCACCTGATATTGAAAGGATGTCTAGAATAGTGTCCAATCATACTGTAATAGATAAAAATATGATTTTTGTAATACAAATCAATAAAAGGGTGGAAATATGATGATTTTTTGGTATCACACCAAACCCTTGATAGTACAATAGTAATCATAGAGCTCCCTGATAAAGGGTTTTTTCTATTCAAAATAATACTAAAATAATGGATATTTATTTTGATGACGCATATAACGCCCCAAATAGGAAATGATTAGAGGAATAAATTCTCAATAGGTTCGTATTGGAAATTCATGTCGTCTGTATGAAAAATTAGGTTTTTCATTATTCATTCTTGTTATTGAATGATAACAACCAAAATAAAGTGGATTAATAGGCCCACTATGTATGATTAGAGCTGGTTATTTCAATAGTAGTGGACCATTTAATTATTTAAGGTGATTTAGAACTGGAAATCATAAAAAAATAGTGGTGAATATTGCATTAAGAAGTAAGGATCGAACCCTTTACATTATTATGTATGACATTTTATGGATAAGTTACACTCAAAATTGAAACCACATCACAACTTATATTCATAAAATTGGTTCACTCAAGTGTTGTCTATTGAATTTATTTAATTGAATATTAGTATATGAGACTCATCTAAATCACACATTATAGAGTGATATATCAATTCATTCTCTATGAAATGAGTGAAAGAAATGAAATTAATGATGACCTAGAACAAGGTGGACTCATAAAATCACTAAAAAATTTCATGAAAGGATGGATGTATCCCATAACTTATTACCTCTTGAATAAAATTATACCACCAAATAAATTTAATTTGGAGAATATAAAACACTAGGATATGAATTTAATCATTTATAATGACTTGAATTCAAAACAATTCCCCAAGAAATGTTGCTATAATGAAACTAGACTCTAATACAATAATAGAGGAGAATCCCTCACTTTTATAAATTAGGTCCCCTAAATAGATTACAATGCCCATCATTCAAGAATTAATCTCTCTCATTAGATCATGAGGTTTTGGAACTATTGGACATCAATTATAAATAATTACAGGGAGTTCAAAAAAATCATGTTTTTCTAAAATATACCAACTTTATCCATCATCCCCTAGAATTTTTTATTGCTTACATATATTCATGACCATTATATGTAGAGAGAATATATTTCATGGGTACCTATACAACAACTATAGCCAGGTAGTTTAAGTATATCCTTACAGACACTAACTTCTTCTTTAAATGGACCGAGTCTATTCCCATAATGGAGGTAAAAAAATGTCATTTATTAACATCGTGAAGTCAAATATCATGACTAGAATTGGTTTCCTTTATATTAAATTGAAAAAAGGGTGCTTATTTTTATTCTTCTTAACTGAAGAGGTTGTATCATGAATATATCATCAAGTACAAACATATATTTCACTATCATGTAGTGGAAAATGGTAAAATAGAGGATTTTAATATTAATATATATAATAATTTTTAGAAAATAGTGGAAAATAATAATAAGACCTATAAATAAAAAATTCTATGTTTTCTACTGGATTATTTCACCCCAAACCATACTACTACCTAAGAACCCCTATGTTATCTTATATATTTAATAAAGGTCATATTACCAATTGAGGAAAGGTTACATTAATTTTGAGTCACATTATGTAATCTACTATTTGAAAATGAATAGTCCAAAATGTGGCTTAAGGAATTAAGGAAACTAGATTAAAATGGTTATATACATAGTAAATTCTAGAGGTGTATCATAATTGAGTGGGGAAAGAAATCAATAAGAGTTTTTTTATCTGCTCACTTCTTCAAGAGGAGTTGGTACTAGACCTCAAATATCTCATGATCCCATGGAGGATTCTCTAAAACATGAATTGAATTAGGAAGTACCTCACATCATACACAATTTCTATTTTAATGGACATTACTCTTTGATCACTATATATGGTGAACATATCACACCACCCACCAATGTAAGGTTTCTCAAGAAACACTTTACAAGTTTTTACCCTAGTTTACAATGTATGAGATATTACACATTACACTACATAAGGAAATTACATTCAATAAGAATCTAAAATACTTTGGATTCAAACTCACAAAAAAAATTAAACATCATAGTAAATGTCCCTATCATATAATTTTATAGAATGTGGTATATGTGCGAGAATTAAAATATATTTTGAAATACCATTTGTGAATCCTCTAAGTGGGATAAAAATTTTCCTTCTTCAAGAAATTATATAGTGTAGTAAATCACTCTACCACATGACTTTAATGTTCCTAGTATATTCTGAGATCTACGAATTTACATGGAATAATGATATTACTTATTCCATGACTATAAACTACTTTGAATTCATCATCACCATAAGTAGGAAAACTATAAAGTAAATGACCCTACCATATAACGTGAAAATGCATGGTATAAGTTTGGGTTGTAAGCCAGGCAATTAAATAGAGATTATTTCCTTTTAAAATTATTTTAAACTGCATGAAGTTAAGTTTATCCTAAATTAATTTTAAATATTAAAGTTATATCATATTCTTGTCCATGTTCTGACATAAGGTTCTAACCCATGTCTACATCAACTCTAAAATAAAATTTTCCTTTAATTTCATGAATTTATGATACACATAGGGTCCCGTTTTGTAAAAAACCATATTTTTCATGATTTCTATTCGTTTAGGATATGTAGTGACACTTGTAACTCCTATCATGATCTCATCAAGGAATTTTCATCACTCTCTACCACATCTATTATAGGAGATCCATATATTTATATGGATCCCTTCATACTTCAAGACGAAAATACTACCCTATATGTTTCATTTTCTTGAACTCTCATGTGAATATAATGATTTCTTATTTATAACATCTTTATCACACATATAATTACTCATGTTGGCTTATCGGTCCTAATAAATCACTCTGATTGGTATGATTGAGGTGAAATGTTCTAATAAATAGGGAATAAAGTCCTACTCATAAGATGAAAAACTATAAAATATGAGATCCACTATACACATCTTCTTGAGAAGCTTGAGGAATATTATTAGTGGGATCATTTTTCCTTACACGAGTTCTATATCCTTGTAATAATTTTTAGTTTACATCCTCCTACACTAATAATCCTATACTAATATGAACATTTACCCTATAAATAAGAACAATGTGGGGCATAAATTTTGTCCCTTTATGATACATACATGATATAATATCCCTCATTCTATTCCTATCCAAAAATAAAAAAATCCCACATTCCATACATATGAGTTTGATATATGTGGTAAATTTCATCTCAATAACTATGTATGGATTTATTCTTACATTACATAATATATAGTGAGGTCGAAGTTGTTTTTTCAAGACTAAATGAAAATATTACATTCATTTGAGTTCCCCTCCTAGTGTATGGTATTTAAATTCATTCCAAGACATATAACATTATCCTATAGACTTGGATGATAAAAATTCTATGAGAACTAAATGTGGACTCCTTCCTATTATGTTAGGATATGCAGTGATTCTTAGATTATCACTATTTTTACTAGTCTAGAATATCAATCAAATTCATTGTGGTGTCTAAGTGCTTGTACCCTGTTTGATTCCTTGTCCAATGATGGTAAATTGAATGACCAATAAACCATCCTAGAAGAAACTAAACTTCTCGGTGTATCTTCAATTACATGACCTAATTTTCATACATATTAATTAGATATGTGGATAACTTCATCAATATTTGGATACAAATTTTTAGTTCCATAATGAAATAAAAGTGACCCCATTTTAAGACTATGTATGGTTGTATTTTTATTATCCCTAGATACATAGTGGTTCTTGAATCATTAATATTAGTATTTTATTCAAATAACAGATGTCTTTCTTTGGGAAAAAAATTTTCTCATAATTCACATGAAATTTCTTGTAATCCCCGCATACCAAGATACGATCGACCAAACCTTCTTATTCACAAGTGTGACTGGTTCATGTAGTGTTTTTATAGGAACTAATTTTATATTTATTATTGTGTGTTCAAGATATATAGTGATTTAAAAATTCTATATGTTAGAATCATACATAGACTATTACCCTTTTTAAACTTTTTTCAAGAGAACTACAATAGATTATGCATTTTATTCCTAAGGTTAGTATTAATCTGTCACCATACTCAATCATTCCTCATCCATGAACTATATTTCACTTTTATATATTCTCAAATTTCTATAATCATTCATTTGTATTAGTAAAAATATATATCTTACTTCTTTTTACACCTAGATTCAACTATGAATACATGCCCCAATATGGTTCTATTTATATGACTCCATGTGGCCAACCAAATAGTGGAATTATTTTTACTATGGAAAAAAAATGTTAATCCACATATTCACTCAAAATATCACATTAGAACCCATGATTGAATGATTTTTTGTGGTCATTAGTTTCATAATTATACAATATTTTCACTCTTGATCCAAAAACCTCATGTCAGGATTTATAAAATCATTATTTTCTATTCAAAATGTGTCACATAATTCTCATTCTTTTGGCCCCATGCATATTTTTAATTTTTTACCCCATACATTTATACACAAATTATGACCTAAAATGTATTCACTTTTTTAGGTAGCCTATTTCAACAATACTCCTTTTATTCATGTCAACATTTTCCTTACCATTCAACATGGAAATCCTCAGTTATATATCAATATAGTTTTCCAAACACTAATTACATTTTTTCAAATCTATACAACCATAAAATATTTCTATAATGGTACAAATTAAAAACCGTAAAATACTATATAAAATGCATTAAACTATTTTGGACCACTATATGGACCTAAAATAAAAGATTTTTTGGAACGTGATCCACAGATCTAAGGGAATGTCCGAGTAATGACATGTTTTTTCACTTTACATCGTTAATGTATTAAATACATGGTGGAATAACTTTTAGGGTGTCTAAACCATTACTAAATATCCCTTTTTCCATAAAAATACATCATTTACCATGTTTATGAATCCCCATAAATCATTTTATTCTATTAATCTTGAGTATATTATACTTTAGGGAAAACACTTTTAAACTATTCAAACATGTCCTGATTTTTATTTTCATATGTGCCATAAAATTTCCATTCAACCAGATGCATTACTTCTATAAGGGGAAGGCCCTAAGATTTTGGTAAACCCTAACACTATTATAGATAAACCTCAATATGATCAGTGGTCATTCGAGATACACATGTCCTATATCATTATCCTCAATTTAAAATCCCTTACTTTTGATTTAAATTGTCCATAATACAAATATTCATGTTGATTTGATATCAATGATGTTACACCTTCATGTATCATACCCATTTCCAAAACAGGGATGTGACATCTCATTCATGAATCATTGATGGTCATGAACATGTTCCCCCAAACTATATCCATAGTCTATTCACTTTGACTATTAAACTATGTTCACCATATTGTGAGTTCTTCTTCATCCATGAAACTAGTCCCTTCATTCATATTGGGTTTTTTCCACCCAATATTGAGTGAATATTTAATAACATTTTATAGTGAAAGAATAAATACATTAAAAATCATCAATATTGGTATTCTTAAATTAAAATAACCTTTTTATATAAACATGCATTGAACCCCCTAGGTCAAAACCTCCTAAAGGGTGTCTTTGGAAAAATTAGAGTCTCTATTCATTGGATATGAATCCTAAATAACATGAAAACATATGTTCATTTTTAAATGATAATGTCATGAAACTTATCAGGTTGATAACAAACAAAGGGATTCCTAATCAAATTCCAAGTTCTAGCTCTCTATTCCTCCCAATATAATTCTTAAATGAGAGTTATTTTAACAAAAAATGATGAAAAAACGTGTAGTTTATACCACATCACCTTAGATAAATTTAATATATTCTTTATAGGCCCATCGAACAAGGGAAAAAATCTAGATCACTCCCCACTATCCAAACATACTAGTTTATACAGTCATAAAACACTCCTAAAAGTGTTGCATCAGAGTTCCTAAAATATCTTGAATATTAGAATCCTAATTCTTAATTTTCCCTTTGGGATCTTTATCACATAGAGTCATCTTATCATTATGTAAAATGATTAAATTTTCAGCATGATGATGACCAGTATTCCAATACATGTCTAAGATCCATGGATAAGAAGAAATAATTCAGACTCAAGTGGTTGGAGAACATGATTATCTTTATGGATTTAAAAGTAAGTGGTCAAATAGATTTTTTCCATCATTATATTTACAACCATTATTTTTAAATTGGTGATGAAAAGTTATTCCAAAGGGATAGGAAAACTTAACCTCTATGTTTATCCATCTCAACAACTTCAACCTATTCCTGTGTAAATACCACATCATCTTTCACAACAACATCTGCCATCATTTTCACAACATTGTCAACTATATTTTGATTATTTATGACCTCCTTAATTATTATTAAATATTTTTATAAAATAATTCCATGTCTTGGTGATTTTGGTCATATGAATAATTTTCTTCCATAAAGTGATGTTTCTATATCGTTGACATCTCTACATAATGAGAGAATTCTTAAAGTTTAGAGGATCTAAGGTTTGTTGCTTGTGATGATGAATCCACCATAGAATTATTTAATATTTATTTTATTCATGATACTATGATCATATAATATCTTTAAAAATAGTATTGATGATTTGATTATCAAACCTAACTTGACCAATTATTATGACCACGAGATAGTCTCGGTAGTTTCACTGAGAGTACATCTAAAGTATTTTCAGAAATGTGATATTGTATACTCTACCACATGGAATTTTGAGTGATATTATGATCTTAAGAGCCTATTTTGTAGACACATAGTTTGTATCTAATGTTGGTATACATTATAGACCCGAATAAACTAGTTAAGTTTTTACTAATGTACCCCTTGAGTGAGCCAATGTCTAGTCTCCCCCCCAACCATTACTATTTTTTGGGATATCAGTATAAAAGTAGATTAAGTCCCCTAATTTTGATTTATGGATATATAAAATGAAATTAATAAGTCATGTTATCCATGGATGAAAATAATGGATCTATTTAGATAGTTATGTACACTCAAAATTTAACAATGATATTCTAGTGTCAGCAGCTTCTGTTGCCTCATTAAAGACTATAGTAAAACAATTCTGGGAAGTGATACACCATATGATGAGTCTACATTCTCTGATATTGCATTTGATAATTGTAGAGTCTAAATAATTAATCATAAAACTGCATATAATAAAAATTGTGGGTTTATTAAACAATATGTTAAAGTTCCAACTTCAAAACAACTTAACCTCCTCAAAGGACACATCATGTCTGACAAGCAATGATTTTGAAAATTTTACATGTCCTTGATCTCAATAGGATCATATACCATCATATAATATAGTATATTTATGGTTTTACGTGATAGTTTATAATCTATTACTAAATAATCTTTTGAATCTCCATATGGTACAACCCTTGATTCCCTATGGGTTTCAACCAAATATGTTGAACTGGTTGTTGACGTTATGGGACTAGTTATCATGACCATTATAATGGTAATATCTACCACCACCAATGTAATTAATATATTAATTATGATTGTTTTTTCAAATGTTTAATCCATCTATGGAAATTCATAGGGAACTAACTCTCATATCGATGATTTAATATGAAATAATGGAGCTAGAACAACACCAAGAAAAACTTATAAAGTTAGTACCAAAGCAAAAAATCTAGTGATATATATTTTCACAAATATCATATTTATTTTGAGAGAAAAAAACCATAATAAGTTTAACTAACTTCCTATTATATATTTATCTTAATTATAGCTCCTTATAAATAGTGAATAGTGGTAGTGAAGATAGAAACATCCCTTTAGGATCAGAATTTACCACCTATAATTTTTCTAACATATTAGAAAGGAATTATTCATTTAATCTCTCACAAAATGTAATTACAACTATAAGTATCATTCCTCATTTGTCGAATTTTGGGAGTAAAGGGGTGACCACATACCTCTATTCTCCCATTGGGTTTTAAAAAGAGAGAAGATTGTGTTATGAGTGGAAAGAAAATATGAAGGGAAATTAATTTTACCTCTCCCTTGGATTTTATTTGAAAATCATATTTATTATATTCTTCTCTTGTTGTTAGAATTTCTCTCAACCATACAATGTAGAAAATCCTACCATTACTGAAAATGTTCAAGGTATCCATTTGTGTAATAATTTTTTTTGACACAATATAGTAATCATTAAATGAAATAAGCACTAGCATAGCTACATTCCAAAATCCAAAAAGGTTTATATTGTCTCCATGGAGTGGCTTCCAAATATATTAAGAATATCATATCATTATCTCATATTCGCACTCCCACCAGAAATCCAAGAATTACAGTATGTAATAAATAGGTTGAAAAAAAATCATCACTAGTAGACAGTGTAGTATCCAGATCTTTTATTTTTTAACTTGGAATATGTAATATTAGAGGCATCCATGGATAATGTAAATTTTGGGTCCCTTTTTTATCTATTGGGGCCCACTTATCCACTCTACATTCAGTTTTGTAATGGACTTTTACCTTCACTAATAGTTCATTTATTCTTCTGGTGGGATACAGTTAATCCAATTGTCTTCATAATTTTATTTAAGCGTAATAAAAGAATAATATAGACGAATGACCACATGTATATTTATCTCTTCTCTCAACAACATAAATTAGAGTTGATTCTATATAATAATTGTTTTGTCGATTTATACACATTTTGGTCAAGGATAGTATTTCTTTCGGACACATTTCAACTACTGCCTAAATTTTCATGGTAAATATCCTTCAAATTTGACCTCCCCATCTATCCAATTTTCAATTTTGACATCCCTAATAGATATAAAATATGTACATACTTTGAGACATCTAGTTGAATTGTCCGAGATAGTATAAATTGTGATTTAATATAGTTTATATTCAAATTGATCATGTCAGTTGATCAATTTTTATTTCTATATTATCTAATGTGCTTTCATTAACTCTGATAATTCCAAAGATATATGATTCTGAACTATGTTACATGGATCTCTTGGATGTTTATGAACACATATCTACCCATATAAGCCACTTTCTATCCCTATAATATCTAAAAAGGACTAAAGATTCTAAAAGATTCCTTTTTTAAAGATATTACCAAGATTCTGATATAATTTTTCTATCACAATGACCACCAAATTTATCAATATATCAAAATTCAATTATGATTCCACCAAAAAGATATTAACCATCACACTAAATTTTAACTCCAATGTTGGGAGTAAGGAAAATATTATGAAATTGGAGATGAACGATGCCAAATAAACCATTCTTTTATCCTTGGAGGTGACCTTACACTCCTTATTATTGAACTAACCATCTTCCATGATAGGATAATTAGTACCCTTATCCTTGTGAGACCTTTGGGTTGGAATAAATCTATGAATTTTCACTTATTTCACTTTATTAGTCCTCTTGATAAATAAAATATCCCCCATTCTGAATAGAACAGCAACCTTTGGATAAATATCCTCTCCCAAAGCATTCTTCTCAAGTAATGATAATTCCATAGATATCGGCGGGTTCCTCTAAATGTAATCCCATGAAGAGGATGGAGTGAGAAATTCACCATACATTTCTCCTCAGAATAGAGCCTCACAAATCATTTTCATATCTCATAGGCTCACCCATACCTATCTGTTTTTCAAATGAAATGTGTTAGTTTCTCGAGTCCACCAGCTGATATGTCTAAAAATGAAACTTTTTTTTGGTAATAAAGTGATTTTGAGATCCCAAAAGCATAATATAAATCCTCAATATTCAACTCTATCTAAAAATCATTATCAATTTCATTCACTAAGAAGGTTTGTCTGCAATCAATTTTAAAATATGTAATCGACCGTAGGTACAATCTCAATGATATTATTAGAGTATGACAAGTCATTGAATTATTAATAGTTGATCCATAAACAAGAGTGTTGGGTATAGGATCACGTCATTCCTCCTCAAAATTAATTAGGGTAAATCATAAGATGTAACCATACACACATTCATATTCCCTAATGAATAATCCTATCAAGGATATGTTTTCATGGATCACTTATAAAAGCTCAATGATTTATAGAGGTATCCAATATCCTACTTGTGATGCATGAAATGAGGAATCACTCAGAAGGCTGAATCCATAGAAGGAAGCAAGTATGATAGTGGTAATTATTGAAGTATAATTCTTAATAGGCTATCTTGGAAAATGGTTAATATATAAGTTATATATTCCTTTTGACATTAATATGTTTTTCCTCACTATCTTTCATTCACTAATTTCCTGATTCTATGATCATTAAATCATTTGTGTAAAAAATAAATAGTTCTGGCCAGACTAAAGCTGCAAAATGTTCTATGAAGTGGAGTCTGTGTGAGAATATCATGGTTGAATGGTAATAAAACATGATCCTTGTATAATAATCATAAATTCAGTAGCATCCAAACATTGACCACCATGAATTCAAGATATATTAACTCATCATTTAACTTTGTTTCTCACAAATTATATTCATATGTTTTAGTTAAGCAGTGTGGTCATGTCACGAAGTCAAGTGGTGTAATCGCAATGAGAAGTCACACTGAAGGTTTAATATTTTGTAAAATTCATTCAGTGAGATTGATATTTCATTTATAAATGTGTCCCCACTATTGGAATATTTTTAGGTGTTAACCTCTGATGGAATGTTCAGACCTCATTCAAGCTTCTTAATCCTTAAAAATGGGACATTTTATGCCAATTAGACCATATTTTTTTAGGGGAAATTATTGTTTCCCACTTAGACGTCGATGCTCTATAAAAATATTGATGGACAAAATATTCTAGAAATCATAATTCCATCATCCACCAAATCCATATGGATTCACAAATGGCCCCTATGGTAAAAATAATCATTCATATAGTGATCACGTGACCACATGAAATGATCATCGTTAATGTATTGAAGGTATGATAACCAAAATGATTCATCAGATGATTTTTATTTTTGGAATGAAGGTAGAATGACTATGCGGTCTCATGAAAAAAATCATCATTCATAGCATGAGGACAGACCGACCACAAGACTAGATGAGAGTATCAAAATTCATGGGAAAATTCTAAAATAACATGGACATAAGATATATTCATTATCTACAGTTCCCAGATGAATTTCTTACACAGTCTACATGGCCTCCAGTGGTTGAACATGCCTCATGAAATCTATTTCCTATAAATAATCAATTTCTATCTCCAAAATTTGGGGTTGAAGTAGAGAATATATAATGATAAAGTGGAAGGTAAATAGAGTTATAATTGTTCCCATATTATGATACATTCATGAAATTAAATGTTAAATTTAATGAATAATAACTCCTAATAATATTGAATATTATAAAGTGGTATGTGTAATATTATCTGTGTGATCTCATCCATGTAATTTCAACTATAAAATTTCATCTACTTGATCATCACATTGTAACATGATAAGATCATCATTCTGAGATTGAAGGTGGATGCCTCACATAGTTAGATGAAAAAAATTATACATACTCTCATCCATGTAACCATCACACAATGCTGATTTATGAGATAATCACATTCCCTGCACTCATGTGATTCCATTACGAGGAATTACATTAATGAATTACTTATTTGGGATCATCACGAAATCAATGGATTTTACATGATATATATTTCCAAATATGGGGTGATCTTGTGTATTCTACCCCTCCAATAATTATACTTTTCATATAGAATTTATCCATTTTTGAAAACTCAAGGAATTAATAATTATCTATTGTCACATCATTTTATAAGTGAATATCCCTGGTTTCCCCCAAGCCAAATAAACTTAATGTACTCCTTACATTGAGATCAGGACCCTAAAATTAAAAATACAAACCTTTTTTAAATCCCTTTGACATAAATAATCAAAAAATTGTGAACATATCACAACCCTCCTAAAATCATTAATTGTTTTGATAAAAGGACCATCAATAATTATTTGATTAAATTCATCAAAACCTCAGGATAAGAAAAATTATGTATCACTATGACAAAAAGTCCATCTAATTTGGATATTAGTGAGGTTTACTCTGGATCCACTTTTTGTTCCTGGATCCCAAGTCCAATCATTGAGTATGGAATATAATTTTATATATAGGATCCAAGACAGTTCATATTGATTATTTCATAACAAATACAAATCAATGGGACATGAACATATACATTAGGGAAACATCCATCAATATGTATGCCCCACTCATTCTCTACTAATTCTTATGATTCTAGCCCTGTCATCAGGTGTAATACCTACTCTATTTGTCTCTTACTATAAATAATTCATAAATTAGTTCATGTACATGGGCCTTCTCCCAAGGTATAATACCAACCAATTATGACCCATTAATGGCCTCATCCAAATGATTAATTATTATGAAATTTCATTGGATTATTATATGAAACCTCTACACATTTCACTCATCATGTTATCTTGTGAAATATGTATTACCTACCATTGTCACTTGTTTCTACCATCAAACATGTCTCATTTGGGATTAGATGTCTAATTTTATCATTCCATTACGATAATCAAGATGCATAGTAGTTAGGAAACCCCATAATCCTATATAAATGGAATTAAATAATGTAGAATATGTCCTTAGCACATTACACTAAACTACACTATGTCTTTAGGCCACATGAACTTAAACTACATGACTCAAACTATATATCATTTGATTCATGCTTAAATAAGATACATAAGACACCTATTTTAGTTTTAAACCCATCATCCAAACACATATCTTTATTAGACCGTATTCCTGATGAAATCTAGTCCACACATAGAGAACCATTTTACCTTGAGATAATAACCATAATATTATCATATGTGCCATATTTTCTGGAAACTATCCTCATTAGACGATATTCCAAATTCTATCACACCTTTCATTATGGACGATATACCTCTAAAACTCAATCAACCCTACATCCCCCAAGGATAACTAAATCTATATTCATATGGCCATATTTCATTCGAAATCAAACATTAAACGGTGGCCATACTTATGTCCCAAACTAACTATTTCCAGAAACCTTCACCTATAAGTACACTTTGCATGAAATTAAACAACTTAAATATTTTTATTATCATAAGACCATACAAAATGTATTAAATTCACATTAAATGTCCAAAAAATAAGTTGTTTTTTATTCGTTTAATAATGAAACATGAAATACCACCAGATTAGCATAATCTTAATATTATAAAAACCAATCTTTTTCCAAGATGGCAATAAAATCTAGATCGACTAGCTGTATGAATTTAAACAACTACATAATTAAACTAATACGACAAAGATAGAAAACCTCAAATGAATATTTATTGTACCATTGATGGAGAATATATATACATATATATGTGTGTGTGTGTGTTTACATAGATTAATAACATATAACACATAAGTATGTACATATCAGTTTATTTTAATAATGACCCACTAGCACTGAGGTAACCAATTCGGTGATAAGAATTGTGAAGTATTCATGAATACAACTTAAACTTATAAGTGTGTCTTGGAGAAGGAAATAATTCCCCCTAGAATGGTGATATGAGACATAAAAACCATACTATCAACCAATTCACTTTCCAAAATTTCGTTAGTAAGTAACCATAGTCACCATCAGCTTTTAGAAAGTAGGTTCTCAATGACATCCACATCGAACCAATATGGAAGAGGAAGCCTTTAGAGTTTCTGTTAGAAATAGTTACACATGGTACTTTTCATCCAATGGGATTCATAAAATTATTTTTGGGAACCCAAATATATTTTATGAATTTATTCTGTGTTTTTATTATTGATAAATATTTTGAAATGAATTTTCTAGTGTGACCAAGAGATTGTGAAAATCTAAATAACATTCACTTTCATAACGATAATTCATCCTACATAAAAAAATGTAATGATTCAAACACTTACTTTATAAATTTTAACAAAAATAAAATTTATATATTAGGAAAATATTTATCATATCCATATACATACATATTTTTATTTGTATATTCATTCTCATAATTTTATCATAAATTTACCTACCTGGAACAATATCAGTTAAATTCTCATTCAAAATTTCAATTTCCATTTTGAGTCATTAGTTTTGATTTTTAGAAATGTAAAATTAATCACCTAAGTCATTATGCTTTATTTCAAACTCATCATTTTTCATATAAAAAATTATTTTTACTTTTCATTTTTTCTTTATGTTACTTATATTCTTGATATATAACCTTAATTTCTTCAGTATTCTAATTTACACATTCCCTTAACATCTTTAGGAAGTTTCAATATTTTAATAATTTATTTTAAATGGTATTAAATTTCATCATATAAAAAATAAATATTGGATTTTTATAATTAAATTCCTTGGATCTATAATTAGAACCACTAACAGTGCAACACCCGGATAGTTTTATGAAATGTTT
This sequence comes from Viscum album, assembly GCA_963277665.1. Lineage (NCBI taxonomy): Eukaryota > Viridiplantae > Streptophyta > Magnoliopsida > Santalales > Viscaceae > Viscum > Viscum album. The sequence continues at coordinate 19,146,481 of OY728155.1, forward strand.
CTCTTTAAATAATTTTAATTTTCAAAACCTTTTGTTGGGTGAAACCGTGTGTTTAAACAAACCCTGTAAATTTATATATTAATTATAAAAAAGCCATTAAATTGGAATGAATAAATATAAAAACTAATTTATGAAATTAAATTAATGGTCTTACTCAATATTAATGTATTGGTATGTTCTTAGAAAATGATCACACGTTTTTTTAGAAAAATAACCTTATTTTTTAAAAATAGTTTTCTTCAAAAAATATTTGATCTTGTTTTTATGAGTAAATTTTAATTTATATAAAATGTATTTTTAAAAACTAATTTCATTTTAGAATTCAGATTTTCAAAATTATTTTTAACTATTTTTTTTCTAAAGGCGTTTAATTTTTAAGGAATAGTGAAAATACAGGTTTTTATTGAAAGATGTATTTTCCATAAATTTATTTAAAAAGTTAAATTATATTTTGGATTATTTATAAATTTTAATTATTTAATTTTTATATAAGCTAACTCAATTATCTATTTTTAAAAGTATTCTAAATTAAATGTTTTTTATAAAAAAAATTATGTTATAGAAGGGATTTTTTCAAAAAATTGATTTTCATGGTGTTTGGCCAGTTTTATTTAAAAATAAATTTTACGACAACTATATTTTTAGTTTTGAAAAATGGATGATAAAATTTAATTAAGAATATATATATATTTATTGAATAGGACCATTTTATTTTTGTCTAAGATTAATGGTAACCTTCGTAAATTTCTTTTTATTGATAAAGGGTAAAATGTGTAATTTAGGTTAAAAATAAAATTATAAAGACTATTAGATAACCATAAGACATGCCAAAACATCACTGGATAGAAATAATTATAACATTAACACATATGGATCAAAATTGAGTTGCTTATTTAATAATTTTTCATGATAATTACTTATATAATATTTAAATCAATTGTTTTTGTAAAATGTAACTTTCTTAATCTTAAATATCTCTTATGTGGTCACATGGAAAAAAATGTGATATGAAAAAATATAAATTTACATTTCCAACCTAATAAACATAATTTTACAATTAAAATTTATTTATTACTTTTTGGGACACTTATATAACATTATCATATTTATAAGATTTCATTTTATAAAAATTCAAAGATGTCACATTAATGTTTTTGATAATATATAATTTTTAATATAGGGTTACCCAAAATATATATTCAAAATAAAATATTTTTATAAAATATATAATATTTATATTCATCATTGTATTTTATTTTAAATTTTTATAAAATAAAAAAGCATATCAAAAAATTAAACAATGTTGTTGTGAAAATTATTATATTAATAGAAATATCAAATAAAAGTTATCAAAAATATTAAAATAAATATAATTTGATATAATTAATGTGATAAAAGATTTTTTTGATGCATATGACGTCATAGGGATAAAATAAAATATTTGGTTTGAATTACACTGGTTATATTGATATTTGTAGATGTCCAAATAATGAATTATTTCAAAATTGACAATAAGGATATTTTATCAAAAAAAATATTTTATTGAATTATTTAAAATTAATAAAAATATATTAAATAATAAAAAATAATTATAAAATGTTATAAAATGTTATTCAATGTTCATTTATGGCCAAATTTACAACTCATAAGGGAAAATAAAAATTTTAATATTTAATTTGTTTAACTTAGTTAAAATTTAAAAAGGTTAACTAATGGTTAATCAAATCTATAAAGACTAAAATTTTTTCAAGACAAGTCTAAAATTAATTGATTGATAATATTACAACCTTATTTCATAGTAGTTTCAAATAATTGTCCTTTTTCATGTATTTTTATTGATACTAAATTTATTATAATTTAATATTGTTAGAAACTCTAAAAGTGAGCCTCACTCCAATTATAAAAGAGCACCTCCTCCCTCACTTATTCACATCATATTGAGCCTTAAATATCAAAAATACATTAAAAATATATCTTATAAAATTCTATAGACACATTATAGTGGTTCTAGTATTCTAAAAAGTCCAACACCAGTGTCCCAAAGAGGATATCTAAAGGAATTTCACCAAGGAATAGTTAATCATCTTTACTGACACTTTCAAGATTATTTTTTATTCTACTTATTATTCCAGTTTTTTTCAATTATAAATTAGTAAATAAAATATAAAATATATTATTATAAGTTATTATGATTATGGAATGACCATATTACACAATATTTTCATCTTTAAAAAAAGATATCATCACACGTGCGTACGTACGGCTTGTCGTCTCCATTTTGTGGTGTAATTTGTTTTTCATCACCAATTTACATGAATGGATATAATGATGGAAATAAAAGACGTATATGATAATTATAAAATTTTATTCATTTTAAAAAAATATATAACATCAACTTCGCTATCATTTTTCAATTTATTTATTGGTATCATCTCTCGTGCATAGGTACAACATACCATCTCCAAGATGCGATCTCATTTATTTTCCATGTTCCTCATTAAATAATAATTATATAAATGTATATAATGAATAAATATAATATATATTACCGTATTATAATTATTTAAATGATTAAATTATATCCTATTCTCAATAATTAGTTCTTGTATGATAAAACATGCATAAGAAAATGAAGTAATGAACCCCTAAAAGAAGCGTAATAATGAAATATTATTAACAAATGGGTGATAAGATGATATAAGATGAAAATATATGATTTCAAAAATATTAAAATGATTCTTTAATATGTTAATAGAATTATTTAAACCATTATACGTGAGTTTTAGATAATTATGAAGAAAATTAGGCTTAATGTAAGGGAAAATTTCAAAATCTCATTATTATCCTAAAATTGTTATATGTAAGTATTTACTCGGGAATATTTAACATCAATTTGCATTTTCCATTAAACTTTTCTCCAAAATATTTTTAATATTCTTCTATAATTTTTTTAATTCATTTTTTCCCATGTGTGAATTTTTACTAAACAGTTTTAATTAAATCTTTCTATCATTTTTCTAATGATGTACTTTGTGAAATTTCTAGGAAAAAGTAAGAGAGATATGTTTTTTTAACTTATAAAACATGAATTTATTTGTCCCATCTATTGAGAAATTAATGTATTTATGATTCCCTTATAATTTTATAAGGTGATTATCAATGAAAATTTATTCTTTTAAAATTTTGTGGCATTTTAAGAAAAGAAAACTTTTTGAGAGAAGAAATGATATTTTCCCCAAGAATTATTTTCAAATTTATTTCTCATAATTATTTTCCTTGTAGAAAAACATTATTTGATCTTACTTATGTTATAATGGGGATATTTTTTCAATATACTATATATATTTTTCTTATCATTGTTTTATGTTATGATGGAATGATATTCATGAAACCCATTTCTTTTTCATGTGTTATGTTGTGATTTAATGGCATTTATAAAACCGATTTTATTAAATGGGTTTTGATATGATGAATATTTTCTATTATTATGGAACACATATATATGTTTTTAATTATTTAATGGGTGTTACATATATCTTCTTCCAATGTAGTGGGTAATGATATATATCTAATAATATTGACATGATTGGAACAAAAATTAAACTCAGTTCGGTAATACAGGGCAGTAATAAGGAGTGAACTCGATTTAGTAAGGTACTTTATCTTTTATGATGGTGTTTTTAGTGATCCATGAAAAATATGAAACTGTTTTTCTATTCTTATATGTAACCTAAAATTTTATGTATTATTTTATTTTCTCTCCCTTGATTACCCATAATGAGATAATAAGATTTCCCTTTTCGTACGTTTCTTTTCCCCAATATATGAAGAAATATATTATGTAAGATGTGTCAAAAAGGGTTCTAGGTATGAAAGAATAAGTGACAGATGATATAGTCATTTTATGAATCAATTATTTATGTTTCTCAATTTACAACATACTAAACCTATATAGTTCTGGCATGGTATTGATAGGTTAGGTAATGAATATTCAACTATTTTAGATGAAATATCTTGGTATGAAATGTATGGGCTCTTATAGTTGGTATCAATGAATGGTTTAGTGAACCTCTGGAAACTATGATGAGAGTACCTTAGTAAGAACCCCAAGGATAAGTATTAGTATAGGATACAATCCCAAAGTCTTGGGGATGATTATAAATAACCTTGGATAAAAACTAATGTGTTCTTAATTTAAATTCTATAAGTAATTTAACTTCATTATGTGGCTTCCCCAATATGATTATTATTTTTCATAATATTTTTGGGTTTTTTCCAATGGATGGAACTTAATAAAATCATGTTAATACTAAATGTGATGGGCAATGAAACACTTTTCCTCCTGTGGAATAGAATGTTATGGTAGATATAATTTAAATTTATATTTTTTATTCATAAAACATCATAAAGCTATGAATCATAAAGGACATACAAATGTGAAAAGGAGGGAACAACATTCTATTGAGTCCTTCATAAGGAAGATTCCACCTTCTTTCAGTGGGTCTTCTGACCCACTAGTTTCTGAATAATAGATCAATACCACTAAAAAGATATTTTTAGTTCTCAAATGTTTATAACATTAGATTGTCTTCTTGTGAGTCTATAATTTATAAAATTAATCAGATCACTGGTAGAACCCTATCATTAATATGAGGAAATAATATCAAATTGAATCTATAGAACATGATGAGTTAAAGAATTTTTTTTCAATAAGTATATTCCTCCTATTATTCAAATGAATATGGATAAGTAATTACCTAATCTCAAGAAAAAGTATTATGAATCCATTTGTACCTATGAAGGAGAAATTATAGGACTTTCAAGGTAATATTCTGGAATTATCATCCAACCTAAATGAAAAGTTGATAGATTCTTCAGTGGTATAAAAGAACTTACCTGAAGGGAATTGTCCGTATTGGACTTCAGTTTCTATGAGGAAATATTTTTACATTCTCTCAAGGTTGATACGGATATTAGAGTTGCCCATAAATATTGTGTTATTAATAAGAAGTGAAAAATGAAATTAAAGGGTAAATATAAAATGCATAGTGAAAAGAAGACAAGCTTTCATTTATTATCAAAGTTTGAAAATAAATATGGAGGAAAATATCTTAAGGGGACTAATAAATATTTTAATTCGTGAAACGAAGGTCATTGAGCAATTGACTGCCAAATTGATGGGTAAAAGATATCTAATGATGTAAATATATATAAGTCTACAAAAAATAATCTTATAACCCTTCAATGCTACAAGTGAAATTAAAATGGTCATTTTACTAACAAATGACTTAATCAAAGGGTTATCAATGATGATCGATGTCAGTAACCTCTTAAGGGAAAAGGCATGGAAAAATATCGAGTGATTACTAATGGAGATGTGGAGAACGACAATGAAGTGATGAAATGTGAAATTAATATCCACTATAAAGTAGAAAATGTTTTATTTGATTCTAGATCCAGCAAATATTTTATTTATAAATACTTTTTTGAGATTATTATTATATTACCGCCATAATTAGATGTTGAGTTAGCTGCGAAAACACAAAATGAAACAACTGTCATATAACAAGTCTATAATTCTTCTCTAGTTGAAGTATTTGGGAATTTTTTACTTGAAATTCATGTGATCCTTCCTTTAGTTAAATTATATGTGATTCATGGAAGGGATTGGATTTCTCTATATGGATCTCATATCAACTTCCAAGGAAGGGAAGTCACATTTCTTATTTTGAATTAATCTATGATCATATATTTATACAAGTATTATTATCAACTTCTAGTGAAAATTACAATAATCCTACGGGTCTTAATTTCTATAAATGAAGGTTATCTATCACCGATGGTTGGGCAGAAACTCACCACTAAGGATGCACCTATTTTATGGGATTTTATTCATGTCTTTCAAAAAAATTTACCATGAATTCCATCGAATACTGAAATTGAGTTTTCACTATAACTAATATTCGATGTTATGCCTATTTCAAAGACTCCGGAAAAACATTCACCAATTGAGCTGTAGGAATTAAAGAAGAAAATCTATGATAATCCTGAAAAGGGATTAATATTCCATATTTCATCGGCATTGGGTGAACCTATCCTATTTTTTTAGAAGATATATGGATCAATGATTCTTTACTTTGATTATCGAGAACTTAACAAGATCATTATCAAGAAAAAATCCCCTCTCCCCAGTATTGATTTCATATTTGACCAAATATGTGGAGCACAATAATCATCCGAGATTGATCTTTATTCGGGATATAATCAATTACTAGTCAGTAAGAAGGATATACCCAATACGAGACTCCGTACAAGGTATGGACACTATTATTTTATTATGGTGCGTTTTTGTATTATTAATTTCCCTTCTATATTCATGTATTTATTTAATAGAGTCTTTAGATTCTATCTTGATTACTTTGTGGTAGTATTTATTGAAGATATTCCTGTATATTAAAATTGTAAGGAAGAACATGAATACCACTTAAGGATTGTACTAAATCCTTGATAAATGATAATAATTATATAAAATTTACCATGTGTGAATTTTGGCTTAAAAAGTTTCATTTTTGGGTCACATAATTTCAAGATAGGTTATATCTATGGATCCAGCAATGAAAAAAGTTATTGAATGTTGGACTAGACTAACAAGGGAAACTGAGATCAAAAGTTTTCTTGGTTTTTCTGGTTATTATTGATGTTCTGTGAAATATTTCTCATGATTATGTAATCCACTCACCACGTTGACTCATAAAGAAGTTATGTTCATTTGGATAGAGTATTGTAATGTGAATTTTAAGGAGTTAAAAAGTAATTTATTCTTTGAACCTATACTCACAAAACCCTATAGTGGAGAAAGGGTTTTGATCGATATTGATGCATCAAATAAGTGGTTGGGATGTGTTCTAATGAAAAAATTTATGGTGACAGCTGTTGGGAAAAAATCCCTCAAGGTAACATTGAAGTATTTTTGGGTTGGTTGTGTTTGTTGACAAAGTAGGTTTCCATGGATATTTTTCGAGTTCCTAAGAAGTTGTTGACAATCCATGTTGACAAAGAACTATGACAAAGTAAAGGACGATCTGGAGGTGGTACAAAAGAGCAGTACAAGGTGGCGTCGTTTCCCAGTGTTTTCCAAATTTTTGGGGTCCAAAATTTGGAGTTTGGTGAGCATCGTGAAAAGTGGATTTCCATGAAGAGCATAATTTCATATGGAAAAGGCATGAATTTTGTGAAGATATGATGCATGGTTTAGAAATTACAAAGACCAGAAGAATGGAGGTAGTGATGCTTCGCGATTACGTCATGCTTCGCGAACAGCAGAGGCTGAAGCGCATCGCGGAGAAGGCACGAAGGAATTTTGGGCTTCGCGAGGGAGCTTCATGGCGAAGTCGCGAAGGTATGTTGACGGTGATTCTTCACGACTATGTCAAGCTCCGCGAACGTAAAATTGCTGTGGAGCTTCACGATTTGGACAGAATTCCGGCAGAAACTTTTGATCTTCGCGATTTGAGATGACGTGGCGTTGACTTCGCGTGGAAGGGACGAGGGTCGGTGGAATCGCCTATAAATAGAGGTTGACCCCTTCGAGCGAAGTAGAGAGAATTTTCAGAGAAAATACTTTGCTCTCGATTTGTGAAGGTGGTTCGCGGAGCCAGTGTGCTTCGCAAAAGAGGTGCTTCGTGGCGGCTATTGTAGCTCCGCGAAACCTGCGAGCTCTGCGTTGGCTTACTTAGCTTCGCGAGGGTCGTTGCTTTGTGATGGCTTGAGCATCGCGAGAGTGCTTCACGAGGGTGCTTCGCGAGTGAGCTTCGCGAAAAGGCAGGAGCTTCGTGAAGGCTTGTTGAGCTTCACGAAATTGGGAGCTTCGCGAAGTAGGGTGCTTTGCGAAGGTACTTTCCAAAGGTAGTTGCCCAGTGGTCAGAGGAAAAGTGCTATTCATCAGTGGATGAAAGTTGAACTTCAACAGAGCATCTAAATACAGAGAAAGATGCATTCCTTAATGGAAATGAAGAGACCTACAGGTCTATAAACTGTGAGTTGATTCCCTTCACAGAGCAGTGAGCTTAGGAAGAGGAAGAAGGTGATCCTCTCCACCGGCAGTGAGCCAAAGAGAGAGAAACAGGGAGTGACCCTTGGGAAAGTAGTGAGCTGACCCTAAACTTTGTATAGGCAGTGATCCTGGGCATAGAAGTGATCTAGCCCAAACTTTTTAATCCACAGCTAGTGAAGTCTAGTGGAATTTGGTACGAACCGGAAACTTGTCAGCGTATGCTCCTTGGACGTAGCCCTTAGCGGTGAACCAAGTAAAATTGTTGTGTCATGTGCTTGCTTTACTTTCTATTTATATTGTGCAGCAGCAAAGAGAGAGAAGAGTGTTTTTCTTAACAGCAAAACAAGATCAGAACAGGCGTTAATTTTTAATTTGTCATACCCTGATTCACCCCCCCCCCCCCTCTCAGGGTATTCAGCCTAGTGGACCTAACAACAGCTTATACCTCACAGAAAACTAAAATCCATGAGAAAAATTAGCCAACACATGATTTGTATTTATTTGTAGTATTTTTTGCAAAAAAAAATAGAGACATTATATTAATAGAGAAAGGTGTGACATATATACAGATAATAAAATTTTAAATTATATTTTTACTAAAAAAGGATGTGAATATGTGCCAATAAGAAAGGTGGGATTTTATTAATGATTACGCCTCCACAATACATTACCACCCTAGGAAATTAAACAAGGTGGATGATTTGTTGTGTCAAAATGGCCATTTTATCCCCTCTATGATGAGGATCAGAAAGGATACAATATATATGTATTTTCAATGGATGAATCGAGAAATTTTAAAGGAAGGGGAGAATTCCTATATTTTTCAAATGAATGTTAATCCATCTATAAAAGTAAAGAATATGGAGGGTTAGAAAGAACATGTAGATCTATAAAAGAAGGCGATAAATGTTTCTAAGTTCAACTTTGATTATTATGGAATAATAAGTTTTAGGAACCACATTTTTATTCCACTCATACCATAATGATGAAGTAGTTATTGGATAAGTATCATAGATCATCATTCTCAATTAATCCTCGAATCATAAAGATGTCTATGGACCTGAAGGATTATTTATGGTGGGGATTCCATAAAGAAGGATATTGTAGACTATGTTTCTAGATATTTGGATTTTCATCAAGTTAAGGCTGGGATACATAAGTCCAAAGTTATGTTACAACCATTACCTATACCAGAATGGAAATGGGAAAATATCACCATGTGCTTTGTCACTGGACTTCCAAAAACATATAAAGGACATAATGCTATGTGGGTTATAGTTGAACACCTTACAAATTTTTCATACTTTAGTAATTTCATATATTACTTCTATCTTGATCATATCTCTGGAATATATATTATGTAAGTGTTGAGATTTTATGGAATACCACTTTACATTATATCGGATTAGGACCCAAGGTTTTCTACTATGTTCTTAATAAATTTTCAGTATGCCAAAAATATAGAGTTATGATTCATCACTTCTTATTATCCTCAGATGGATGGTCATTCTGATAGTACCATTAAAACTCTATAAGATACGGTGAGAGCTTGTTCTATGTATTTTAAAGGTGTTTGGGATCGACACCTTTATTTGGTCGAATTTTCTTACAACAATGGTTTTCAATCCCGTATTCATATGGCTCCTTATGAATACTTCTATGGTAAAACGTGTAGAAATAAAACATACTGTAATGAAGTTGGGGAAGGAAATTTATTGTGACCTGATCTACTTGAGGATATGGATAAGAAAGTTTGGTCTATTCAACATCACAGATTAGTAGCTAAGTGTTGACAACAAATTTATGGTGATAATTGATGAAATAACCTATTTTTTTAAGTGGGTGATAAGATATTTCATTTAATATATCCATAGAAGAGTTTAATGATATTTTAAGTGAAGTTAAATCTACTCTAGAAGTATATCAATCATTTTGAAATTCCTAATTGTGATGAGAGGGAGGCTTACAGGTCGTTGCATCCATAGAATCTTGCTCATGTTCATGATGTGTTCTTTGAATCTCTACTAAAAAAGTACACACCATATCCATCACATGAACTAAAATATTAAGTCTTATAGTTGGAGAAATGTCTTTCTTAAGAAGAAAAACCTATAGAGATTTTGGATCATAGAGAGAAAGTTCAATGAAATAATACCACTTTCTTGGTTAATGTTTTATGGAGGAACCACCAATTTGAGGAAGATATGTGGGAACCTGAGGATGTGACAAGGGGTAGGTATCCTCATCAATTTGTACCCATGTGATCAATATCTAGAGTGAAATTAATTTTATGGGGGGGGGGTAAATGTAAAAACCTAATATCTTTATGAAATATTTATCTTTAAATATTTTAATTCTTCATTTTCTTGTGTTACATGCAACCAGGATTTTAAAAGAACCACATAAATATATGATAATTATAATGTAGCCATTATATTGTAGGGAATAAATATAAACAACAAATTAATTAAATTAATATAAATTTATCACTCAATATGAATGTATTGGTTATGTGATTTGAAAATGATCATACGATTTTTAGTAAAATCACATTATTTTTTCCTCAAAAATGAGTTTATCATATTCTTATGAGTGAATATTAATTTTTAGAAAATATATGTGAAAAAATGAGTATTATTTTTGAATTTATCATCTCAAAATTATGTTCAAATAATTTTCTATCTGAAAAAATTCATATTTTAAGGAATAATTAAAATACATATTTTTAATGAAAACTGTATTATCTTTTGAAATCATTAAAAGTTACAATTATTTTTTGCATTATTTTTAAATTTTAATTAGTCATTTTTATATAAAAAATAAATTTATTATTTTTGAAGGTTATTTTATATCTAGATTTATTATAAAAATATATATTTTTCGAAGGAGCATTTTTCTAAAATGACTCTAACACATGAAAAAATTAATGCCAAATTTTTATTAAAAAGGTCCAAATTTAGTTATTAGTTCACTTTGATTTTTATCATATGTGAATATAAACCCTGGTAATTTATGTTACAACAGTAAATTCTAAATTCGGTAATTTAGGTTAAAAATAAAATTATGAAGATTATAAAATGACCCTAATACATGAAAAAACTTTAATGTATGGAGATAATTTTATCCTTAACACATAACGATACAAGGTAATTTGTTTAATGGACCCTTTTACTTGAAAATGACTTGTATAGTATTTAAAAAAATAAGGTCAAAAAATGTCACGTTCTTTGTGCTAAATATTCCATATATGTCCACATGGGTAAAAGGTTCTGTTATGATTGAAAATAAAGTCAAATTTTTAAATTTGTAAACATATTTTAATGATATATATTTATTTCATACTGTTTATGCCACTTATATGAGATTATCATATTTATAATATTTTATTTAAGTAAAATTTAAAGATGTAACACTCATGATTTAAATAATAAATCATTTTTTATGTAGGTTTACCCAAAAGCTAAATTTTACTATAAATATTATTAAAATATATATATATTTATCATCATCATGGTATTTTATTTTTAATTTTTAGTGAATATATTAGTATATTAAATAATTACACAATGCGGATGTTTTAATTATTTTATTAATTGAAATATATAATAAATGGTATTAAAAATAATAAAATACATATAATTTGAGATAATTAATGTGATGAAAACAAATTTAAACAAAATTTACCTCCTATGTATTAAATAATATATTTATTTCTATTTTAAAGTATTATCTAGATGTTTTTAAATGTCAAAATTTATAGTAATGATATTTTATCAAAAAAATATTTTATTAAATTATTTTAAAATATTAAAGCATATTTTAAATTTAAAATAATTATAATATGTCTAAAATGTCATCAATTGTTCATTTATTTTATAATTTAAATCACATAACTAATCATTACAACCTTGTCATATTTAATTTTTTTACTATAGTTAAAATTTAAATATGTTTACTAAGGGTTAATCAAAATGATAAGGATTAGAATAATTCCCAAAATTGTATAAAATCTATGGTTTGATGAGATTACAACATTATATCATCTTAAAATGGACTAATTGGTCTTTTTTAGGTATTTGGGTAAATATTTATTAATTATAAATTAATATATTTCAAAATTCAAAAAGTTCCCCTCTCCTAAATTATAAAAGGGAACATCAACCCTCACTTATTCACATAACATTGAGCCTTCATGCTCAACCATTCCTTGAAAATTTATATTATAAGCTTCACTAGACACATTCTAGAGGTTTTTTATTCCCAAAAGACCAACCCTAGTGTCCTTAATATGATATCTAAAGGAAGTCCGCCAATGAAGAGGTAATCATCTTTACAAAAACATTCAATATTATTTCATCTTATACTTTATATTCATATGTATTATCCTTTATAATGTAATAAAAAAACATAAAATATATTCTATGAATTTATTATGATTATGGGACAACCATATTACACCTTTTATCCATCAAATGGAAAAAAATCACCATGTGTGAAAACATACGACTTACCATCTCTACACTATGGTGTAATCTTTTTTTCATCACCACATTACATGGATGGGTATAATGAAGAAAATAATATATATGTATTATTATTATTATAAAACAATATGAATTAAAAAAATATACCATCCACATCCAAACCATTTCACCGTTAGGGAAATTATATCGTCGCTTGTGGGTATATGTGATCTACCATTTCCACAACACAATGTAATTAATTTCTCATATTCACCAATAAATAATGATTATAAACATGTATAAAATTAATAAATATAATATATATTACCTTAGTATCATTCTATAAATGAGTAAATTATATCCTAATAATAAGAAATGGGTCTTGTATGATAAAATGTGCATAGGAAAATGAAGCACTTAACACTATAAATAAGGATAATAATGAAATATTATTACAAAATGGGTGTTAAAATGATATAAGAGGATAATATGTGATATAATAAATATGAATATGATTCTAGAATATTTTAATAATATTCTTTAATCCATTATATTGTAGTTTCAAATATGTATGAAGAAAATATGACTTAAGATAAAGGTTAATGTGACAATCTCATTATTATCTTATATTGTTTATATGTAAGTATTTACTATCGAATATTTATCTTCCATATCCATGTTTCTTAAAAAATACATTTTTTATTATAGAATTTTTTAAAATCATTTTTCCCCATGTGTGAATGTTTACTAAAAAATTTGAAAGAAATCATTTTTTCATAATGACATACTTTTTGAATTTTCTTGAAAAAAGTTTGCGAGTAATATTTTTTAACTTATATGGCCTTAAAAGATTTTTCCACTTTCATGATGCCTTAATTTCTTGAATCTTACCCTAATAGATTACAAGGTTATTTTAAAGGAAAATGATTTATTTTAAAATTGAATGACATTTTAATAAAATAAAATGTTTTCAAAATAGGAAGGATATTTTACCCAAGAATTATTTCCAAGTGATACCTCTAAATTATCTTAGAACTATGATAACATTATTTGATGTTACTTATGTCATTGTGGTGATATTTTAAAGGATATTATCCATATGATTCATATGGTTGTTTTTTGTTATTATTTAATGATATTTATAAAACCCATTTCTTTTCCCTGGGTAATTTTATGATTGAATGATATTTATGAAACCCATTTAATTTTGTGGGTTCGGATACAATGAATGATTTATGTTCTTCTGGAACACATATGTATGTTTTCATTATGTGACTTTTGGGACTTAAATATCCCTCCAATTCATTGGGTAATTAATTGTATCTCTTGTTATGGACAGGTCTGGAATGGGAAGTAAAATTGGTTTAGTAATACAAGGCTAGAGTGAGGAGTCAAGTTGATTCGGTAGGGGACTTTGTCTGCTATGATGGTCTTGGTAGTGAGACTGGACTAATATAAAAATTATTTTATATTCTTATGTGTATTCAAAAATTCCTTGTCTTATGTTATCATCCCATGGAATATGATATTTTATTCTTTATTAATTTCTATGATTTACTCCATGACACAATATCCCAAATTTTGATATGTAGGATATAACTTTTAAAAGTTATTTTTATGTTCTTATTCCACTATTCTTATGTTATCCCCTTAATTATAATTATTGGGCATATGAGATAATCGTTTTATTCTATTTCTTTTCCATAGGATATAAAGAATAATATTAAGTAAGATGTGTCAAAATCAGTTATAGTTAGGAAGGAATAAGCAAGATACGATTTAGATGTTTTATTAATAAGTCGCTTATGTATCATATTTTCCAAATACACTAATACTACATGGTTCTACCATGGTTTTAATATGTTATGTAATGAATTTTATTCTATTTTATATTTAATATCAATGTATGAATAGTATGGTCCATTATAAATATGATTTATAGAATCCAAAAGACATAAATATTTTAAACAATTTTTATTTTCCATTTCAACACCTGAATATAAATCATTTTTACAACTTCAACTAGCTACTAAATCTCTCTTCACATTCTTGTTTAGACACCTGATCATTATTTATTTATTTATCCTTTATAATTTATTCATCATATTTTTATTCCTTCTACAATAATAATAGATTAAATCTACTATATCATTTGAAATAACCTTATATTTCTTCGTTCCTATGTGATCATATATAGGATAATGACTTTAATGACTATTTTTGACTCTATCGTTGTGGCATGCGTGTCCGTATTCTTGAGGAAGAAAGCCGCGGTTTTGTTTCCCATCATTTCCGCTTTCCAAAGGTGGGAAACATATTTCGCTTATTCAGGGATGTTTTCTATTTGATCAAAACGGGATGATGGGATGTCGGATCTTCCTTCCGTGGATTCCTCCTCGGAGCTCGTTACCTAGTCCGGGTCTCCCTTATATACTTAAGACATTGTTCGTGAAACTCTTCATGATGTCATATCTTCATGGATGCTGGATAATTATGATTCTTCTGTTAGGACATTCCAAGGGGTCAATCTAGGGCAGCAACCTTCAGTCGGGGGAGTAGTCATGTTGGGCATCACTAGAGTGTTTGGGAATTGGGAAACTGGCGTGTCTGTCTTCTGTCCCTTATTATAGGGCTTCTCGAGGGCGCAGAAGTCTGAGGCCTCCCGCGTCAAATTCAAGGAATTATATTCCATAGGCATGCCTTTGAGGTTTTCCTCAACTTCCCATGTTTAACACAGGGTATTCCATAAGTTTAATGTCCAGTGTAGACAGATCAGACAGATCAGAACACTGACTATAGTGGATCAGATGAGTGTAACCCCTGGAGGACACACTAATGTAGGTGGGTTAACATGACCTCACCAGGACGTGGTGGCCCAGGTAAGATTCAAGATGGATGATGGGTTGCTGAGTGAAATGGGTGGTGAATGTGATGGAACCGTTGTGAGGACGATGATAATGTTGGTCTTGAGCCTCAAGGATACTTCCTACATATCCTCATGGCAGGGAATCAAAGTCCGCATAGTTCAGAAGGGTGATGGGATGTCTAATGCGGCGGCTCGTGAGAATGGATGCGTGGATGGGACTCGGAAAAAGTGGAATCTCAAGGTTGGGGCATGACCTTCCAGAGACACATAGGAATGATGGAAAGGTCAGTCGAAGAGCTTAAATTGGGGTGTACACATAGGAAAACAACCCAATGATGTTTATGGGGCCTATACATGGTTAGAATCCTGGGTTGGTCTGACGCCACTAGGACGGACCAAAGATGTGGGTCCCCATGAAGGGGATTACAACGACTTTCCAGTGAATAGGGGATTCAGCAGCTTACCGCTAATCGGGATACAACGGCTTACCACTGATTGAAGGACACAACATCTTACCACTGAATGGGGGACACAACGGCTTACCGCTGCATGGGGTTTATAGTTTAACTTCATGCGGAACGAAGGTGAACCGACGTGAATAAGGACCTGGGGTCTAGATGTATGGTGTGGGAGAACCGACGGAAAGGGGGGTCGGAAAGACCAGGTGTTAGGATTTAACCTCATGGAGGTTTCTTACGTACCCTTCCATCGCAAGGATCAAAGTGATCGTAGTTTGGAAGTGGATCTTGGTGACATGATGTGAGAATGGTCGGGGCTAATGGATGGTGGTGGGATAAAACCAATGTGAAGGGGGGTCAGAACGACTGGGTGTTTGGCTTGAACCTCAAGGAGGATTTCTATGTACCCTACCCTGGAAAGGATCAAAGTCCTCATAGTTCGGAAGTGGTTGTTTGGTGAACCGGCGTGAAGGGGGTCAGGACCAATGGTTTTTGGGATTAAACCTCGTAAAGGCTTCCAACATACCTTGCCTAGGAGATAGGGATCAAAGTACTCTTAGTTCAGGTTAGTGTGGGGATTACACTCTAGGTGGCATAGAGAGGATTTCATGGCTGATTCTTACACAAAGCCCACATGAGTCATGCTCAGTGTGAGGGACAAGAGGCAGGAGAGACCTGACGATCATGTTGTGAAAGTTGCGTCCGTTGGAATTTCAGTGGGGCTTACGCGTGGTTAGCGGCCCAAAGAGGATACAGGGCCTTATTCTTGGTTAACAGCCTAGGGAGATGGAGATTCGGACTTACTACAGGATGGTGGCCTAATGGTGCAAAGCCCAGAGGGAGAGGGATTTAGCACAAAAGAGAGGAGGGCACTGTTCCCCATTACACCCTTTGCTGGCATTGGGAACCAGAAAATAAAGGAAAAACAGTGGTGCTACCTCTTGTAAGAAATTCTAGGGGCTTACACTAAGGTGGTTTTCCTTCCCCACGGATAGGAACAGCCTCAGCAAAGAGGATCTCATTCCATGTGAGGAAGATTTCACTCCCGTTGAGACGAGCGGACGTGAAGAATGTCCAAGGTAGTGGACCCCGCATAGGATGCATGGGGAGAGGTAACAGTTTAACGTCTTGTGCTGAGAATGATGGTGGATGGAAATTTAATTTCCTACATCTCGGACAAGGGAGGGTTCACTCCGCACCCCTAAGACTTACATAACTGGTACCCTCTACACCTTAGTGAAGATAAGGCATAGGAAATGTCGTGACTGAGGAGTGTCATGAGGTGATCCCATTAGGGGTCCATGTTAGCATGGCTATATGAAGAAGAAATATCCATTAGCATGCCTATGTGAAGAATCATGAGGTGAAGCAATGTAATGTGAAATACCCCCCAAGTGTCTTTGAAGTTACTTCGTACGAGCCAAGAGGGTCGTACTAGAAAAGGGTGTGTGACAGAGATGTTTATGGAATAAGAGGCACCCGAAAATGATGTCCAGAAGAGGGGCATCAAACACATGTGAAAGAGCACACCCCAAGAGGATGGGTTGCGTGAAAAATGGAGTAGTAGTGGGGGAAAGGCTAGGGTAAGGGGTCCTGGTGGATTGCACACAATCGCAGAGGTTTGCATGCAATTGGCATGCAATAGGCATGATTGCTCGGAAAAGATCGGGTTGGCGCGAAATCGAGGGAGATTGGCATGTATAGTGGAGCAGAGGTTTTGCACGCCACTGGAAGGGATTGAATACAAGGAGTATGGGTTGAGAAAAATTGGAACAGATTGTGCGTAAGGAATGGGGTTACACGCAATTACAAGGTATTGCATGCAAGGAATGGGGGTTACGCACAGTTGGAAGGGAGTGCATGCAAGGACTCCGGGAGGCACGCAATTGGCAGGGATTGTCTGCAAGGAATCCGGGATGCGCTCAATTGCCCAGTGTTGCACGAAATTGGAATTGTTGTGTTCAAATAGAATGGATTTTTTATAGGGGACGTGACTCAAAGGAATTTGGGCACAGGTTAAGCTAGAGGGGTCTCAGGCAAACGCAGACCACTAGGCGAGCTGGCACAAAATACCCCATACCTGAAATAAATCTTTTACATGCACGAGAGGTGGATTTTGAGTAGGGGAGACAGTTGATATTATTTATCCCCTAGAAGTTGAAGGGGTTCCCTTCTATTTATAGGCGCTCAGGGTTGTTGGATCTGCATGCAAACTGGCAGACGTGAAATTTTGTGTGCTGGTGTCGGCAGTGCCAATGTTCAACCATATAGGGCGGTTTCATGCAACTTTCCTCTCCCACAGTCGATGGCAAGGAAATTTCTTCACCTGGTTGGAAAACTTTTCGGATCCCATAGTTTTCCGCGTGAAAATTTTTTTTCGTGCAGCACTGAAATTTTTTCGCGCGGCCCCTTCAGGCCACTCGGAATGGATCACCAGGTCCAAATATGGCTTCGCTTTGTCGCGGCAAACCTCCTTCAACCCTTGAGTGTTTTTCTTCATCTACAATGACTTCTAGTTCATCTTTTATTTTATTTTTTATTTTAATTATACTACTTCAGAAACGTTATATCTTAAATATACTAGTAACTCATAGTAATAATATTAATAATTCATATTAATATTTTATTTAAAAGAAAATAGTTTTCAATTTGTAATTTCCTCATTAGTTATATTTCTATATTCTAGTTCATATTGCAGAAACAAATAAATAATCTCACCAAAACTATATTATTTTAAATTATTACAATCACCAATGATAAATTTTTTTGAAATCCATTTATTTTGTAAGGATCTTAATAGTGGTTCAATAAGAACAGTGTTATCCAAGGATTCTCTTAATGAACTCATACTATTTATATGCTAGTGAATTTGTGAAATTATTTATTTAAATATTCTTATTTACCAATTTTTAATATTTCTAAATATTTCTTAAGATACCATTTATTGTTATACACTACTTATATATTCAAGAATGTTTAACACAAATAATTTACTAATCATCGTCAATAGTTTTTTAAGAAGATACATGACTAAACCCATTTCTTCTATAACATAAAATGTTTATCACCTTGAAGTTTCAAAAATATTTAATATAATCATCACCCATTAATGGATATTTATCTTATTTCTATAATTTTTATAATTTTATTATGATGTTATATGGCTAAATGCTTATATTCTTGATATAGGCTTCTATTCAGGCTTAATAGAATCCATAAACATATCTTTCAATGAAGGGTGTCCATTAAGGAATCTGTCAATAATTATAACATGATCCTTCCATATGAAATGTGGTTTTCCCATGGGTGGAAATGTCTTAGAAAAAGATTAGTAACTAAAAATTATATATATGTTGGAATAGATGAACCATTAAGGGTTATGCTCTAATACCAATTATATTCCTAAAAAGTGAGATGGTCTAATGTTCATGAAAGTGCAAAAATTTTCAATATATAAAACATTAAAAATTATATTTGAGTAAAAATATAATTATATAGTAAGAAATGAAAAGACATTATCATAATTTAATTTATACTAGTTTGAATCAAATTTATGAAGACCTAAACCATAGTAGTCCAGAGTTAATTGATACATTATTAAATTGACACTATATAAAATTAATCACGTGATAAAGGATCGAATAGTTAAGTATTCTTGGTAAACTAGATAAATAATTAAAATTCATATTACATTTTGAAACATAAAATACACATATATTTTTATTTGATAATTCCATAATTTCCATTAGTATATCCTTGATTATCAATCCTAAAAGACTTTCTCATATCTAGGGGAACAAATAAAACTTATGAAATCGGTGATCTTAAATTCTTAGTAAGGGTAAATATGCAATGGAATCTATGATTAATAATGAATACAAAATATGGAAAGGTAAATAATGTAAACACATGGCATTTTATTAATAACATGATCATAATATAGAAGCAATAAATGATGACAAAATAACACTATATAAATATTTACATGAGAATGAAACTTAACCTGTGATATTCTACAAGTTGACTAATCACATAGAATATTAATAACTAATCTATTAATGATATAATTCATAATTTAAGATATCTAAAACATACTATAAAGTCATCAACCAGGAACAATACATAAATTGGTAAGACGTTATCCCAAACCAGATCTAGTTTTACTCATGAGACCTACCAATTCATAGAGGGGCTATTGTGAGCCCTTCCCATTAATTAAAAATTACAATGCATTACACAAATGAAATAGATGAAACATAATAAAAATTAACATTCATATTGAAACTAAAATTTTAAATGTTAATAATTTTCCCAAATATAATCATAAACTATCTAGAGTAAAATAGAGAATGGTATCAAAATAGTACATCTCTCATCAAACTGATCATAATCCATTCAATAAAATCGGGTCGATGGTATCATAATGGATCAAATATAATGGGGCATAAGATAAATTGAATTATGTTTACATAGATTCTTATACTATAATAACATCACTGCCTAATTCTTGGGAAAAATTCCCCTTTTATACTTTCATATGATTAATTTAAAAATTAGTTTAATTATAAAATAAAAAAATTGGTTTGAAAATAACATTATAAACATGAAAAGGATACCTCAATGCATTAATTTTTCTTGAGTGTGGGAAAATACTCTCATTCTGTATAAGTAAAAAAACAATCCTTACATATTTTTTTGTCGAAAAATTCAAAAATAGCTTTGTTTAGAAAAATACAAAAATTATTTTTTTAAACCATTTTTCAAAAAGTAAAACATTGGAAAGAATGAATTTAAACATATAGAGGAGAATATTAAAACCCTTGTGGATTTTTTGAAAAATATGGACATGGAAGATAATTATTCCCGTATGGATTTTTAAATAGAAAAAATCTCGTATAATTATGACATTGTGAAATAAAAATATACCTTAGGTCTGATTTCTAATGTAGAAGTCTAAACATCTGGTATAGTGGTTTTAAAAAAAATATTTAATGAAATTAATATTTATGACATCATATATGATCCCTGTATAACATTTTACCACTCATTTATCAATAATATTTTATTAATTTCATTATTCTAGGTGTTAATTATGATATTTTATAATGCTTGTTTCATCTTGGGAGATCCAATTCTATTGGATAGGATATAGGTAAAATATTTAAAAAATAATATTTATGTCATAAATATCATATTTAATCATTAAATAAACTTTTACAACCATTCTTGAATGTTGTACATAGAAAATGAATTAAATTGCTCTGTGGATTCGGTAATCCATATGTATGCATGAGGAATGATATCAATTATAAATGATTCAAAGGGTAATGAAGTGGATGGTATATTAATTTATATAATTAAATATAATTTTTTATATATACATTATTTTTATCATTATAATCATCCAAGAAAAGTGGTGATGAAAAATAAATTACATCACTATGTAGAGATGGTAAGTCGTTATTAATGCCTTCCAAACATGCATCAGCAAAATCACAAGGGAAGAAACAATCAGACGTGGGTATTACCTTTACCATGAGAGAAAGGGATAAGAGTATTGTACAATAATTTCATATCCTATAAAATAATTTTGATCGGTTCTCCATCTCAAGCTCACATGAAGTCTCCATGCATGGAACCTAGCCTGTAGAAGTCCCACGGAAGCCTCCTTAGTGAGCACCCTTGATCACCCATGGAAAAATGGGGATAACCGAATGGGAGCCTCCTATGTATTGTGGTTTCTCATTGGAAAGTTCCTAATAAACCCCCCAGATTAACTAATAAATAAATGGGAGTGATATTCAAAGATAGAGACCCTCTTTGGTCATAGGGATCACATGCCAAGTCATCAATGGGTAGAATAATATTCATATATGATGTCTAATTCATCTCAAAAGATATTTGGGCCTTCATCACAAAGAATTATGGGGATAACTAGGGGAAGGATTGAGGGGTCTGTGGTCACTGGAAGACATAGGGTGCACCCCTGAAGACACAAAATCTACCATGTCCTAACCGGTGTGTCTCGCGAAACCATTCCGTCTTGTCAACTACACCACATGGAATCCTCAAGGCGTGTCTAGAAAAATTAATTACACACTAAGGACAGACAGATGGTTTTGTCCACAATATACTTGTTCACTCTCATATGATCCTTATTAATCAAGTGATACACAACTTTAAATTCGAGTTAAAATTATTGATTTCACTCGAACAAACTCGTATACCTCCCAAATCTTGTCACATAAAACAAAGGGAATCAAACTGGAGGAGGTGAGTGGTGTCTTAGGTTTCTGAAAGACATGAAACATGAACCCCAAGCAACATGTGACACACCATGAGTCCTAGAAAACATATAATGTTCATCTCATGAGGTCTCCCCTATCTTTTCAGCCTCACTGCACTAAATTCATTGTGCGTGTACATGATATTTCATGGCGCTCTATGGAAAAAAGGGATTTGTCGATTGAATGATCATGCACCACAATGTGACCCATATTGGTCATGCGATGCATCTCCAAAAAATATATGAAATTACCTCAAAACCATACATGAAATCTCGTATGACTCTCGACCTTCGTCATTTAATGTGAAGGAGATAGGAAAGGAGGAGGAGAGAAGGGTTCATGATTGCTGAAGGGCATGTGATGCCCCCAGTGCACCCCGGTGTTGTCCTGTCAGTCACCAAGACAATCCATCCATAGACTTGTGAATTCCATCCGACAGTCATATGGATCTTGTGAAGACACTTTGACATGTATACATGATGACATAGAAGTCATTCAAAGCACCGGTCCTCAATAGTCGGTAATAAAATAATATAGGACGGGTGGACTTGTGACTGTTGAAAATATGGTAGCACCCTTGATGTTGTCCCCTATAGAGACTCATGAAACTGTGTAATGCCAGACCCCACATTGACTCCATCCTAAACACAAGCCATATTCCCTCACAAATTGGTGATTACGTGGATGGATACGACTATAAATTCTATTCCTTAACTTGATGAAATGGTTGGTTGGTTGGAAGATATAAGTTTAGACACAGGCAGCTGCTACACACATCAATGTTCAGACTCCAGGATTCTACACACCACCGATCATGTGCCTAATTTACTTTCCTCCAAGTAATACACTAGTGGACCACTATATCATTCATAAACTAGACATAAATCCCTTCTCATGATTGATCAAAGGTTCCACAATGGACTTCTAGAGATACATGTGAAGACCCTATCAGATGTCTTACAGATCATGAAATACCCAAAAAAACTAACATTGAACCGAGCCATGGACCTCACAATTCAAGGGAAAAATTCATGATTAAAATTATAAAACTCAAGTGGAAGGTGTGATCATGGACCTCTATATGATTCTCTAGTGTCAGATAAAGACATCTGATAGTACTTATTCGTGTCACCTGAAACTCTTGACAGCCCATTTGACATGTCACTGTGGAAATGTGGAGCACTCCGTACATATCAGGACAAGTCTTGTGAAACTACCTTTGACCATACCAATTGGATATCGTGAACCTTCTATGTGTGTCACCCTGGACTTGATACATCCTTTAGATATATCTCTGAGTCATATAATGACACTCGCTCATGTCATCCAAATCTCATCAACACATCTAGACATGACAACCCTGATCTCATGGCACCCCATGGTCAAATCACCTATGATTCATGGAATCCCTTGGACATGTCATCCTAGTCTCATGATGTCTCCCAGTAGTGTCATCCAGGATTTGAGACATCTCCTATACATGTCTTCGTATTCTCACGATGTATTTCAAAGCTATCTTCCAAGACAAGAGACATGCCTCTGACCATGCCACCATGGATCCTGTGACACCCTCCACATGTGTCGAGCCAATTCACACAATGACTTCCAGGGCATTCCAGTTGAGTGATGTGACACCTTACAAATAAGAAGGCTCATTCATTAAGGTAGCCTCATGGTGTAATCCCCAACACAAAAAGAATTGTAAGAACTCTGGTTCCTGCCATAATTGAGATACATAGGATACCTCTTTAAAGGCCATATTTTAATATCAAAAACTCCATGCACTACCACAATAAATAGGTCTCATAACCATATTAGATGAGGCTGATCATGTACTCTGCCTTGTTTCACACAATGAGGATGTATCACATGGGCTTAGGGGGATGCAACGTACACCTCAATAGGAACCAGATCCCCACTCATCAGGGAAGACTCAATGTGTATGCCCCAACAAAAAATGAACTATGATGACTCTAATTCCTACCATATTTAGGATACGTAGGGTACCTCTCCTCGAGGTTTGATCTCCATATAAACTACCCAAGGAAATACTGAAATATAATCCACTAAATCAATGGATGTGATCAAGGGATAACACTTGTTTCTCATAAATAGCATAGATCTTGTGGGCTTAAGGATTTGCTTTGGTCAGGAAATTTTCACCATTTTACCAGGGTTGTAAGGGAGGCTCCGAAATACAAGCCCCAATAGGACTAACCTATGATGACTTTGATTCCTGCCATGACTAGGATATGTAGGATGTATCCTTGAGACTCATGCTCAAATATATGCATCAACCCCATCCTTGAGATATTCACTGCCTCCATATATGGGGACATAGCACAAAACACTTGGTTATATGGTTTTAATATATAAAAACTGCTTGTTAAAGTAAATGAAGAAGAACCTCAGATTCATACATACAAATTCAGCAAATAAATCATAGTCTATTGAATATAGAAGGGAATTAACTCATTTTTTTCATAGGGTAACAGGTCATGCACCCGGATTAGAAAGAGATTGTAGAACATATCTTAAATCTATAATAGAGTCCCATAGTAGGCAACAATTTTACCCCAAAAGGGTGAGATGAGCCTGAACTCACATTCTCTCAACTAATGTGAGTCCCTAGAGTTGATGGGCCTGAAAACCCAGATGACTCCCGACCTTTGGAAATTAATTCCAAACACAGCTATGGATAAGGGATCCATTGAGAGATTCTGGGGGGAGATGAGACAAACATAGAACCTGATGCGTGTGATTGAGTGAGGCCACAAAATATTCCTTGGCCAAGCCATAGATGGGAAACTATCCCGCATCCCATCCAAAAACCAACTAAATAATAATGGTGAACCCAACATGAACCTATAAAATAACAAAATGATGAGTTTATAATTTTTTGATCCATGTTTATTGTCATTCATATTATAATAACATTGATACTCTTTATGATTACCTCTTACGAAACAACTTTTTAAACCGTACAAAAACAAAGAATTAAGACCATCATAAACCGAGATTCTTGTAAGTCCATCCTCATGATGACAAGTCCACACGAGCAGAATGGCCCAAAATGGAATAGAGGAAACTTTTTTTTACCATTCATATCTGATTGCAAATTATTAATACTTTGATATAGCACTAATTTGTGGCCTTGTTCCTTATTATCTGTATGATTTCAGACTCCTGATTTGAGATAATGTCTTCATCCTCTATCACTCGTTCTGATACGTTTTCTATCACCACAACCCACAAAGGTCATAAAGAGATATCACCCACAAAATGACTCAAGAACTAGGTAGAAAAATCAATGATGTAGGTGTACAACTGATATGGTATGATCCCGACTATGGAATCTACCAATGAGAATCTACATGCATGGCAGCTGATGAGTTTACATCACTTGATGAAGGATTACACTAAACTGATGGCCCCATCGCCACAGTAAATTGCTTTGGGAGCCTATCCACAGAGCATGAAAACCACCACCTTTCATACCTGATGAAGGTGGATCAGGGGGATGGATCTGGATTCCCCATGATTCAGGTACTTCCAAGGAGGATATCTATTAATCGTTGTCACCAGTATCATCATACTAGTACCTATCAGCTGCTTGTTGAGGGTACCTCTCGATAGACATCCTCCTCGAAAACCCATGCATGGGCTCTACCGGGGAAAATTCATCAAATAAATAAGGAACTGGATACCCAATAGGGGGATAATATCCCCATTCCTACTAACAATTCCCTCCATCATACTCTAGTAGGGACCAGCCAACCAGCTCATACCCCTACTCTTTAAATACATTTTTGTGGGAATATTCTCTTACCAATCACGGGGGTGGTTCATACTCCTACCCCCAGGATTGATTCCCATCAGCATATCCCAATGTCCTATAAAGTATAGAAGTGGGTGCATATCCCTACTTCAATAGACGATATCAGTCAATAGGTCTTGGAGACAGAAAACATGCAATATTATATCCCTAAAAAGACTTTTATAAAATTACAATACAATTTAGTCATAGTTGAAGAGCTCCGCTGAAACATTCTGGCACTATTACAGATCAAGGGACATGCACATAATTTGATACCTATAGCAATGATGACTCAACCCCCTAATCACCATGATAAAGTTGTCATGCTGGAGCAAGCACACATCTGTGATCCCATCCGGGAGGATTATTGGAATATCTTGATAAAAGGTGAGACATCAAACTCTGCTCATAATTCCATTCCAACTAGGGCCAACTAGGTGATAGTTTCACACACCTTGGGAAAGGAGTGCATTCCTATTGAAAAAGACTTATGACATAGTCTGGAGGCCCAGGATTCGGTGTTCTTCCCAATGCTAAATAGGTGAGAGTGCCGCAAGCCTCAGGACAGGCTTGTATTCTAGTCGGTAAATTTTCTCAGCAAACTCAAGCAGATAATAGAGGTAAGGCATATATTCTTGCTTCCACCAATGAATGTCTGTTCCATCATCATTCTAAGGAAATATAGAAGGATGCTCATATTCTTTCTCCCATTCTGGACGTCAGTGAGCATATTCTAGCAGGTATTGCATATTCATACTAGGAATATATTCTTGATCCAACTGAGGCCAACTAGGTGGGATCCAAACACATATTAGGGAAGGCTCATACTCCTACAAAAAAAGATATATAAAATATACCAATTTCTCATGATCAGGACCATACCACCAAGTGAGAGTGGTGCACACCTCAGGATATGATCATATCCCTATCATCAATGAGGGAGATAATCATAAAATTCTGAATGGTCCTCAATAGTGGACTCATATTCCCACAACACCAAGTCGTGATATACAAATTTTGGCAACCGTTGTACATCAGGCTCATATCTCTACCCAAACACAAAAGGCAGGTCTGCAAATTCTGTAAATAATGCAGAACACAGATCATATAACAAATCTGATCAATGTCAGTGTCCTTGAGGTTGTTTGAGATATATTCTCAACACCATTTTGGTTCATCCACTCTTCTATCGATGTAGAAGAAGAAGGTGTTTATTACCACGATAATACTCCTCATGGTAGTGTGAAGATGGATCATGGACCATACTCCTGACATCCACCACGGTCAACCTCCCCGTGATGATATCTCCCATGGGAAATGAAATCATCCCATTACCAAACATCTATATATAAAGTGGTGAACCAAGCACTGACACCTCCATATAGAGAGGTTATCAAAACACCAGGTTTAACTATATATGGTTCCCCACAAGCATCCAGCAAACCTACATTCCTTTCAGTAGGAAACCATCATAGCCATATTCCATTGTTAGACAATATGGTGGCATGTATTTTTGAAGTAGAATAGGCTGACATTGACCTATGGAGATAGTTAGCGAGAAACATCATCTCCATCATTACCTGTCTGCTTTATAATTCGAGATATGAGATCCCCAATGATCTAGATAGGGAGTTCTTTCCTAATTTATGCAGAAATATGTGGGAGACTCATCAACATCTGGAGGATCAATATATACCTTTTCTAGGATTTGAGTGTCAACTTCAGACCACCCGGATACTCAATTCCATCTCAACCAATCTTATATATCTATGGAATAAGATCCAAAACTGGAAAAGCATAGCCGAAATTTGCAACAGGTTTTCCACCATAGCATCATGTCACTTATGCAGGTGATCATTGAAGACAAATCAAGAATATGAATTCAAGTATGGGGGAAAGCATGGAGCATTACACTTTGTCATTTCCCAAGAACAACAAAGCCCCTCATACACTTCATCCTGCAATGTTATTCCCTCGGTATAGATCAGGGGACTAGATAAAACATCTGCCAGTTGTTCACTACAACAAAATTTTCCTGCTCTTGTGATTCGAATATATGGGGAGAGATGATAGCCAAAAAGACTTCAAATTGGGCCCCTCAAAATAATAGAAGTACATTTCAAACACTGAAATCATTGTTGTTATCGTGTTGGAAACATTCTACAAGGAATGATCCTCATCAAAGGCTTCCATTGCAACCATATCTCATGGAAGAACAATTATGCCACATCACAGAGACCATAGTAGCAGCTGTTATAGCAGTCATCCCGGAGTAGAGTCAGGACCCTGGTCTAGGAGAGTATTTTCCCCCACCTACACCCCTCAGTTCATCAGTTCCTGATAAAATTCTGGACTTGCCTCCATCATTCACAGGAAAAACCCAGCTCCCAGGGCTGGGGGAATTTATGTCTCAGTATCCATCTTCAAATTCATTATCCTCTGAAATGGCATGGGAGACATAAGGAACAATTCTAGGTCACAAAAAACACAATGGGTTGGGGGTAGTTTCATCTTCACACCCAAAAGAATCCAAAGATAAACCCTATCCCACGGGGATGGGGGAATTTTCAACATCATTGGTACCACATCGAGAATCAGTGTTCTCTTGGTTGGGAGGAAGAGATAATTGATTGGAATACCACAAGTCCCCCCCACCATAAGACAAACCTCTATTGGTTGGCGCTCATTCGGTGACCCCAACTAAAAATTCCCTTAGGGTCACCATTCATGATCCAAGAGGAGAGTAGCGTATAGTGAAGTCAATCAGGCCTCATCAGGGTTGCAAGCCGAAACGAACAAATAAGGCTAAAGGATTGAGTAACAAACCTGATGAAAGTTGTGTGAAACCATATTTCGATGTGGAAAGAAATGGAACAACCACCATTTCCTAGTGCGCCTCTGTGAACATCATCAGTATCAACATGGATAAAATGGATCAACATCCAAACATAGATGTTCATGGCATATAAAACAAACCTCAGGGTGGAGGGTGATTTGGACACACAAAATGATGTTGTGTACACCCAGAACCAATGATGGATCTAGAATTTGGAACCACCATATAATGAGTTTCCACCTCCTCAGTGGAACATCTCTACAAATAAAGGAAAAGAAGCAACCATATCTAGGTTTCCATCTTTGGAAGACAAATTTCCTCAATATGAGAGTGAGATACAGGATCTCTGGCATTTCAATGAGGTGCTACTTGGGGGAAATATTCCTACTAGGTATCATCTCTATATAGAGGAAAATATTCTCCATCCTATGATTGATCTATCAACCAGATCAGTGTCTGAGTACCATATTGGAACTGGGTCTAGAAAATCTGTCTATATAAATGAAGAATCTGGTAATGACTGAGACTTCCCTATATTGTGGAGAAAACCTCTCCCTCACTAGGGTAACTCATTAGTTATAGTAAAAGTCAAGGATCAATGATATGTTAAAGTGGGACAACCTCATCATTCCCCAGTCACTGTACAAATGGGAGGCAGCTCAGACAGCAGTTCCCCCGGAGTTTCTCACTACCAATGAATCCCTAGATACTCAAATGGATTCCATGGAAGGAAAATGTGTGCTAGTTCAGTATGAGAATAATCCATATCTTAAACGGGTATTTGATATCATGCCTCCACCCAACTTTGGTTATCCTACCTTGTCCACCTTCAATGGTGATGGAGATCATAAGAAACATAACAACACCTCATGTCTCAATGTGGGCCAATTATGGGCCCACGAGATCAGTAGGAGGCGACCATGATAAGGTGTTTTGTATAGATTATGATTGGGAAAACCAACATATGGTATAGTGGTATGCCTACTAGATTCACCACGGGATGGGAAGCCCTTCGTCATTAGTTCCTTTCTGAGTTCAGTTCAACATTGAGGAAGATAACAATTGTCAACCTGAGGAATTGTAAGCAGCAAGAGAGTGAGAGGGTGTCTGACTTTATATATAGTTGGAAGGGTCTAACCATTTCACTCAGCATCCCTCTCTTATCGGAAAAACTACAAGATATCTACGCTGAAATCATAGGGATGAGTTGTAGACAACCCTAATCCCAATGAAATATCTAGGTAGGTTCTGAGAGTTCACTGAAATTATACAACACCTTGAAGAGGATATTTAGAGAACTAGATCCAAGTTTCAGCTCATGACTACAACATAAGGGAAAAATCTTGGAAGAGTGGAATTTTTTGTTGTCGCTCTCAAGCCCATAATATTCCATGAACCCATGAATGATCCAAACCTCAAAACACCTCCTATTGACTAATGGAAGCCATAGAACTTCCCTTAGAAAAAAGCAAAGAAAAACCAGGGCCTCCTGAGATTTTAGGAATAGATGAACAAGGTGTAATCCTTATGAAATGAGAAAGTATTTGGCTACTTCTTTGAATTTAGGGACAACAAACTACTCATGCTTATATAACCTATGAATCTCAATGAATTCAACCTTAATGATCATCCTGATTACTTCCATTTCCGTAAAAGGTTGGGTTATAATATCCAGAAATATTTTGTCATTAAGGAAGTCCATCAAGGCAGGGTCGACTATGGATATGTGACAATATATGATCCTCTATAATAATTGGTTTTCATTACCATTTCTTAGTAACAGGAAGATAAAGGATGGTAAAATTTTACTACCAGGAAACCATAGAATTTTTACAATTGGATGACTCATAAAATAGTTGATCGCTCTCTTAGCACCCTGACGGAACAGTTTTGCAATCTCGCAACAGTTCTTCCACTCAAAAAGAAAAAGATTTATGTGCCTATCAGGGGAGTGCGTAACCACTAGAAGCAAGAATAAATCGAATAATAATATTCATATTGTTTCTCTAAATAAGAATCTAACTCTTGAGGATTTCCTCTATGAAACATCTGCAACATGAGTACTACCCTGGAAAGTGGAATCCTCACCATATGAGGAGTTCATATTTGGTTTTTTCAACATAATACACTTGGAAAACCCCTTCTCCGAGGACGAGTATGCCCATGAATTTTGTTTTCCTGCATACAACAGGGGGACAGGGAGCTACATGCACTGAAGCTGAGGATGCAAGGGACATCATAGATATGGGAAGAGACAATATTCTAGTCATATCCCCACTGAGGACACATATACAGCCGAGACTCAGGGGAAAGTGTTCCAGCAAGCTCAAAGAAATCAGAGAGGTTCCTCAGAGACTTCCATCAGTTGCCAGCACCTTGTTATCTTGTCTGACCACTTGGTGGGGGTTCAACCTGATCAACCTAGGAAACATGAATGCCATCACAGCTTTTTCCACTGGTAACAGACAGCCCAATAACCTATATCCAAGCCCTTGGTCCATCAACATCAACTTCTACCACTCTTGAGCCGCACACCAAAGAGTAACCCCATATCGGGAAGCGGAGACCTTCGTTGAAAAGGTATGATGTTGTGAAATAGCTCATTGTAGTCCTGACTAAACTATCAATCCTTAATGTGAATCATCATTAAATAGATCACATGGAAGAAATTGTTGAATCCCTTTTAATCCCATAGGAGTTTGAGATAGAAGTCACTGCAGTGAGGTATTTCGAGTGGAGACTATGTCCATAGGATGTCTTGTCGACATCTCATTCATTGATCAATATTGGGAAGAGGCCATTCAAGGAAACATCAGACCCTAATAAGTTTCAAGAAGACACAATAATATCAATTTACAAAGGGTGTTGATAGATAATGGATCAGGGATCAATCTCATCCCAAACCAAACTCTCTGACATTTGGGATATAGTGGAGGATACCTATCCCCTAAGAAGCTATCCATTTTGTGGTATGATAAGTGCAAGAAAAGTTCCCTTATGAAGATTAATCTGGAGAGCCAATTTGGAGAGCTCACATCTATGTCTGATTTCATGGTCGTCCAACAAGACACAACATATAATGTCTTTCTTGGAAGGCCTTGGTTCCATAACTACTCATTGGTACCATCAACATTCCATGAATGTTTTAAGTGCCCCAACAATGGAAAGTTTGGAATACTTCAGGGCTTCAATTCCCCCTTCGAGACTTGTAGGTACATATATGTTAAAGAAGACTTATATAATAAGGGAGGAAAACAACCGATGAAGGATGATGTTATACTAGTTTCTGCCCAAAATTATTTAGGGAGATCCCATATAAATCCCTAGATCCTGATCGATGAGGATTACATGCTCCCCATAAACACAGTAGAAATAGAAAAACCAGTCTCATAGGTCTAAAAGAAATCACCCCTCTCATGATACAAATGTGGATGCAAAAGGAGAAAAGATTATCAAATTCAACTTTTTCCGCGAAGTGCAATACCCAAAATGGATTTCCAATATCATCCCCATTAGGTAAAAAAAATGGATTATTAGGATTTTCATTGATTTCAGAGACCTTAATTACCCTTTTCTAAAGGAAGATTTACCATTTCCAATAAAAAACCTATTAATCGATGTGACTACAGGATTCTAAGCACTTTCTCTTATGGATGGGTATTTGGTGTACAATCAGATCATGCTGGCCTAGAGGATAAAGAATCCATCACCTTTTGGGCATCCAAGGGGATCTTCTGCTATCAGGTTAGGACCTTAGGGTTAATGAATGATGGTGTCACATATCAGTTTACAATGCATTAGATCATTAATTCATTCTTGGGAAGTGTAGATGAGTGTTATGTTGACGATCAGGTCATAAAATCTCAACATCAATACGATCACTTCATCGATCTCTGAGAAATCATCGAAATGTTGTGATAGCATAATCTAAAGATGAAACTGCTAAAGTGAAATTTTTGGGTAACATTAGGAAAATTCCATGGTTTTTTGGTATGGTATCATAGTATTGAGGTGGACCCCGAGAAGGATAGTGTTATCCTATAAATGTCTCCCCATAGGAATCTGAAAGAACTAAGGGGATTCCAAGGGAACCTTGCCTAAATTCGGTGATTCATAGCCATCATAGTCGGCAATGCTCTCCCCTTCACGAGCTTAATGAAGAAGGGATTCACCTATCGATGGGATGATGATTGTCAAAAGGCCTTAGAAAATCTAAATCAATACATGTTGCACCCACATGTTTTGATGCCTTCGTTGGAAGGGATTCCACTCATATTATAAGTGGCCACCATGGAATGCTCATTGGGTGCCCTCTTGGTGTAGAAGAATGACACATAGAGTGATAATATTATCTAATACCATATACATACTATGTTGGGTACAAAGACCAATTATTCTAATGTTGAAAGGAACTTCCTCGCGCTCATATTCATAGTGAAAAAGGTTAGACATTACGTGGAGAAACACGAAAATAAATAATATAAAATAACATTAAAAAAAGTATCTTTAAAAAATATATTTTCATACATCTTTAATATTATAATGTAATCTAAAAAATTCTTGGATGCCATTAATTTCATTATATTATATTAATTTTAATATTTCTAATGTCGTTTATTTATTATTTCCCTTAATAAAATAATTATTTCATTATCATTATATTATATTATATGGTAATTAAATCTTTACAAGAAAATTAAAAATAAATTGCCCTTATATAGATAAGTATTTTATATTGAAAATTAATATTTAGAGTTGAATATATCTTCTGATCTATACCATATTAAAATTTTTATAGTTATTAAAAATCTGAATATGATATCATTGCCTTTTTATCTAATAAAATATTATAAATATCCTAACCTCACCCAAATAATAATAAATAGTAATATAACTTAACTTTAAATAATATTGGAAGAAATTTAATAATCCAACAAAATTTGGCAAGTGTTAGGGTTATTTTATTGTCTTTATCATTTTAATTTTAACCTAAATTACCCAATTTTCATTTTACTGTGATATAAAAAATGCATTATTTACTACTAATACTGGTAAAAAGGAAAAGGTAAATATTTAATGATTTTGGAACCTCAAAATCTAAATATGGAATCTATTTTTTAAAATTCAAAACCTAGAATTTTTAAAATTTAAATATAACTAAATATCACATAATGCTATGAAAAACAATTTAATTTAAAAATGCATTTTAAATCCCAAAAATGTACTTATACCAAAATAAGGTATAAGGGTGATTAAAATAAAATTAATTATATTATATATATCTTAAGATTAATTAAATAACAATGAGATAAAAATAAAACCATAAAGGTAATTTTTATATAAATAAATTGTTTTATAAAATTTGGTAATTTTCATCATTTATCGAAAAATCAAGCTTCTCATAAAATTCCCAAAAAATAAGCATAATATAATTTTAATACGATAATTTAAAAATGATATTAGTTTTATAAAATACAATTTATATAATTTCAGAAAAATTATTATAATAATTAGTCATAATATTCAAGAATTCCCATTTTGATGAAAACATATTTATTAAGAATAAAATGATTTTACTAAAACATAATCACTTATTCAAAAAGAATTAATTAATTAATTAAAAAAGATGTTGAAATTTTTATATTTCATAATGTGTTTAATCCTACTCATTTCTTTTAATTTAATATCTAGGTTATATAAATATTTTATTCCTCATTTAATATTGGTATTACATGCAACATCTACTATCAAATATATAATTTATTTATAATGAGACATAATATAAAATGGTGTGGTTTACAATACCCACACATTTAAGTAATTACATTCTCCAAATTTTAAATATCAATTCTAAAATAAAAGTCTGAAATTTGAAAATTCTTTTGGGGGAAATCCACATCATAAAAAGGTTTGATAAAACATCCCCTTAAAAGGTAAAGGAACATGCGAAGGTTATCACAATTCTAGGATTCTGATTAGGATAAAATTAATGTGATGTGAAAACATTAACATGAAAGAGAAACATAACTATCATCTTCTGATGGAATTGATTGATAACATGTTCATTAGAAATTTAACCATCGCAAAGCCATAAATTTGTGATTGGTTAAAAGATTATGTATTTCTGAGAGAGAAAAGTACAAAAGATAACATTTTTGTTCCAAATTCCTTTTTCTATAGTTAATGAATTATTTTACTATCCAGAAAAAAAAATTAAGAAGCAAAACATATTTTATTTATTTCCATGTCATAATCCTAATATCATCCTTTAGTTTTTCTTCAATATATTTTCACTTTATCTCTTACGATAGGAAATGGATGTTCAAGATGAATGTTTCATTCCTAAATCACCTTAATGAATCAAAAGATATTTTTTTCTGTTATCCATTGAATGGTTACTAAAACCAAAATGGATAAAAAATGTTATCATTAAAAAAATTTGAATTTCAACTTAATCCATTTCATAAGTAGTTAATCATAATACTTGTCCAAAATATGTATTTCAAAATTAAAATACCAAAAATTTAGAAGAAAAGTCACTAAATTTATAGAATAAACATAACATAATATATCCTAAAATAAAACAATATTGCTCTTATGATCACATTCCAAATATATGAATACTTTAATCACCTTTAAAGAATAATTAATACACAAATGCATCAAAAAATAAAATATTAGGTTATTAAATATATTCCCTAAATCCAAACATATAATAATCCTATAAAAGATAACATAAACCATAAAATAAATAACTACCATTATGGTCAATAATACTATCCCATAAACATCTCTTTCTTATTATCTTAACATCAAGAACATATTAAGGTTATCCTTTATTAATTATTTTTTTTCAAAATAGCATATTTCTACATAATCACTTGTCTTTGTTACAAGTACAATTCATCCCATAATTATAAATCCTTAAATAAAGGGTACTATAGTAAAATCCTTACAACATATTTCATGGAAAAAATACTTGAGAACATTAATCAATCCACAGTGGCTATATGAATAACATAACATTGAACTTGATTACCTTGAACCTTGGGTAATTTACTTGCATATTTACCCATATACTTATAGTGGAAGCATTGTACATTGGAGAATTCTTTCTTTCACATGCAATCAAAATTATTTTGGATTCTTTCTCCACTCAGGAATCAAAGTCTTATTTCTTTTAAACAATTACTAAGGTGTTTCCATCCACAAGTATCACACATTGGAAAATCCTTCTTTCCATTTTTCCCATTATCAGTAATTTCCTCTTCCATACTCTTCTTGTGCTTCTTACCTTTTAAATAATAGAACTTTGAGGATTATTTTTATGTCTTCTTATCTTTGGATACCATTCTCTGAAATGATGCGAATGTTTCAAAGACTTGTTCCCTTCAATATATTGTCTCAAACCCATGAAATAAATGATCATTTTTACTATTTGGATTACGTGCAATGATACCGTTTCTATTATTTTCTCAAGGGGCACTTAAAAAAATTGGAATACACAATAATAGATCCTAACATTATGAAATATATTTTATAATCTCATAACCAGTGATATACTTAAAACAATTGAAAATGTGTTTTTAAAAAAGATCTAAATCATAAGATTAATTTATTTGGATATATTTCCAAATTCCTTCATAATGTTTTTTTCCTTTATATTATATGTTTTCCAAAATCTAGTTATTAATATTTCTACTAAACTTTCACTGATTCTCATTGTAAAAACCCTGACATCATTAGAATAGAGTCATTGGTTACATTTTTATATTGGCACTAGATACATGGAATCACATCCAAAAGGATCGAATAGTTTACCAGTCTTTGTAAAATAGATACATAATTGAAATTTATATAACATTTTAAATCATAAAATAAACAAAGAATTTTCTTCAAGGATTCAATCATTCCCAAAAGTATATCCTTGCATATCCATCACAAATGACTTCCTCATTTCTGGTTGAAACAAATATAATAAAAGAGTGATCTAAGATGCTTAGTAAGGGTAAGCATATAGTATAATCTATGAGTTAATAAGGAATAAACAATATTTAAAGGTAAATAACTAAAACACAAGACATTTGATCAATAACATGAGAATAATATGGAATGAATAAAAGAAGATAAAATAATTCCATACAAATAATCACATGTGAATGAAATTTAACCATTGATATTCTACCAGTCAAATAATCATATGGGATATCTTTAACTAATA
Source organism: Viscum album (assembly GCA_963277665.1). NCBI lineage: Eukaryota > Viridiplantae > Streptophyta > Magnoliopsida > Santalales > Viscaceae > Viscum > Viscum album. The sequence continues at coordinate 19,183,482 of OY728155.1, forward strand.
CCATAATGATAGAATTAAAACATTTAGACATTTTACCCATACCATCAAGTCATATACCAGGAATTATACATAAATGTGCAAGGCCTCATCCAAAACATAGATTAGTTTGTCTCATGAGACTTATCGATGCATCGAGTGTCCATAGTATGCCCTGCCCTCACTTACAATATCTAATGTATTCATTTTATGAAACCAGAACAACATACATAACATTTAAATTCATATTGAAATGGGATTTTGAAATTAATTTCCCTAAATCATATTCATAAACGAGTAGAAAATAGTTCCAAAATAGTACATCTCTTATCAAACTAATCATAAACCATTCAATAAAATCTGGTAGATGATATCATAAGAGATCAAACATAAGGATTCATAATATACAATGAAGTATTTTTACATATTTTAAAATAATATAATATAATAATTGAAAATTACATGCGATAAATTCCATCATTTTTACTTTGAAATCATTTATTTAAAAGATGAGAACTTATAAAGGGAAAAAAATTATTTGAAATGAACCCTGTAAACTTGTAATGTATTCCACAAGAAAGTATGGAATCATTAAAGAGGGTAAATCAGTTCATTATGTATATGTAAAAAACATTCCTTATGTTTATTTTTATTTTTTTTGCAGAAGTCACAGAGACCCTTGTTTAAAAAACCAAAAAATATTGTTTTTCAAAAATATTTTTGAAAACACAATCATGGATAAAAAAGAATTTAAAAATTATTAGGATAATATTGAAAAAAAATTAAAAATTTGAAAATATTGTCATGGAAGCTAATTATTACCCAGTGGATACTTAAATAGAAGCAACAACGAATAATGATGAGATTGTGAAATAAATCCATACATTAGGTGTGACTTCCTATGTAGGTATATAAACATCTTTTATAGTATTTTTAAAAATATTATTAACATATAGTATGTAACACCCCGAGCTTCCATGATACTCTTCTCATTCAGTAATGCAATAGCTTGCATTGTACGCAACTTCGAGTTCTAAAACACCGCGACTAATCAAAGTAGCCGTTATGAATAGTAATAACCACTTTTTAAAATTATAGAAATTTTATATTTCAAAATGGACTTTATTTTTGGATTCGGAATATCGAAATTAGCCTATGTTGAATTTTTGGTATTTTTCTGAGAACTTCTAATTTTTATGAATAGTGAAAAATACTTAAAAACAACTTTTTTAATCAAAATAATTTATAGTGATAAATTATACTATTTATTGGTTTTAAAGTATAATTAGAATACATTTTTACTATTTAATCCAATGGTGGTCATTATAATTAATTTAACATTGAAATTGGACATAAACAATTGCCAATCTTTTGATATAAATTGTTTCTTAAAAACACGCTATTTGTTGTGACAGCGGGAATTAATTATAAAATTAATTAATGCAACTTATATGTTTGGAATTTTTTAAAATAGAAATCATTTTTGAATTCGGAATATCAATTATAGCTTAGGGTGAAATTTTGGCATTGTTCTGAAAAACATCAATTTTTGATGAATAGTGAAACCACTAAGTGGTAGTTAAATAACTGATTTTTCGTTTAAATGAAATATTACCACTTCTGTTATTTGATTTTCAAAAATCCGACATACATGGTTGTCATTAAGAAGTAAAATGTGGTTCAATGAGATTAAAATAATTTTTTGGTGAATAGTAACTTTTAAGTTCTTAATCGCGATTAGAGGTAATTAGTGTAGTTTAAGGTAAAAATAATGTTTTAATAATATGAGATGAGCTTGACACATGTCCTACCCTCATTGGATGTTCCATGGCCGACCAAGACAATCCATGGGTCAACTTGGGGACCCCATGGAGCCACTTTAGTTAGAAAATGACATAAATACCTTTTATTTAATGTTAAAGTAAAAAATGACACAAACATGGAATGTTTTACTAAAATAATTTTTACATGGGGTTATACAAGTAATATTTTTTACTATAAATAGTCATTGGAAAGCTAAAAAGATTTACTACAACATAGTATTTTATTTATAATTTTTAGACATTAATTAAATTAAATTATTTATGGAATAATTATGATGCAGCGATGACCTCATTATTTAATGATTTTAATAAAATGAAAAGATAATGTACAATCCAAGGATTAAACTTGTCCAAAGACTATTGTATGGGTAGCTTTCGAACCCTTATCACCTTATCCACGAATTATATAAGTGTGGGACCTTTAGAATCCGAAAAGAATTGTATAATAATGTAAACTTTCCTTACTTTCCAAGAGTGCCCCTCCTCTCCTCTTATAAAAGGCCCCCACCTCTACCTCCTCATTCACACTTTCAAGCCATTTGGATCGGCCAACCTCTGCCCAAATACTCTACCAACTTCCCTAATTTACTCCTAGAAGTCTCACTTTGGGCATAACTCTTCCCAAGGAAGCCTTTGTCTCAAATCAAAAAGAGTTACCCGATTTTTAGGTAATGTCTTCTCTAATGTTATTTTGTTTTATTTTGCTCCTCCAACCCCTTAAACTCTTTTTATTCCATTCTTTTGTAACAACACCAGTATCTAAAATATACTAGGATGTTTTTATGATAATTATTTTGTTTACACTTACACACACATTCGTCTAATGGTTAAAGAACATACTGTTTCTGTGGGTGGAGAAATACTGCCTCACGAAACGATGATTGTTCAATATTCCTTTAACACCTCTAATGGTGGCCATTTTGATGACACTATTTTCATATATGATATATATATTATTTTTATGTCTTCCTTATGCTTCTGTATTTCTCATTTATGGCATACTTTATGATTTTCAATTATGGGTAAATGCGATAATTTCATTTTAGGAAGTGCGGACTACCGCCCCATCAAAGTGATTTGAATCGTTAATGCCATAAGTGGGATGTATAAAGGATGGAGTAAATGGTATTATACATTATATTATACTGGAATTATATTAAAACTTTATACAAATATAACATCATTCCATTAAATACGAAATATAAATGAAAGTAGCGTTCATGTGTACGTACGGCTTACCGTCTCCATGAACGGTGCATTTCATTTCTTACCTCTAAATGTTATGTAATATTATAAATGCATGTATATACTGAATATATATGTTATATATGATAACTAAATCATGAATATAATTCTAGATATAATGGATATTTCACCACATTAACAACTTGTAATTATAAGAAGTTTATTGTTGACTCAAGTACCAAAGATCGACAAAACGACCGTTATTAACTTAAATAATTACATAATGTTCATAACATTGTAATAAGTGATATAAAAAGGATAATTAAAATAAAAATGGTTTATAATAAGGTAGATATTAACTCTAGTTTATTATTCAGGAGGTTAAAGAATGGTTGAGTCAAGTCGGACACGAGGTAAGGGAATTTCTTAACCCAACTTCCATTCTTTGGGTTAATCTCCTACTTTCAAATTATGTCATGATATTATTATGTCCTATTTTGTATTTTTACTTTATTTATGTGTGCCTATAGTGATTACACATAATATATCTTATTTATTTTAAAAATTATCTTTTTAAGTACTTCGTCTCAATCCCCTTTCATTGTGGCGTATTTGGTTTTATACACAACTTTCTTTTATACGGTGTATAAACCCCTTTGACTTTTACATTTATTTAAAAGGAATCTTTTTTTATACGAAGCATTTTAATAAAAGACAAAAAGGGAATGTTTTTCTTTCCGTACTTATGCGGCGACAACGACTTCTCCGCCGCCGTGACCATTATTTGAGTTTTGGCTTCCTCTACAGGCCATCATTTTTTTTAATGAAAAATAAATACAAAGTTTTAACTTTCTTTTATTTTGGAATTGAAAATGGTTTTGAAAGAGTTTTTATTATATCAATGTTCTGTATTGATATCTATTGATTGTAATGTGGAAATGTTATGTTTCCTTTATGCATGTTTTATGTGATACGATTATCTTATGATTTATGATATGTTTAAACCTATTCATATGAGGAATGCATTGGACTTAATAAGTGACGGGTGGAGCCCGCTATAGCTCCTCGATACATCGGTAGGTCTCATGAGACAACTTGATGTGGAATTGGCTGAGGCCCTTTCCCAATTTGATTTATGGTTTTGGCCGAGGCCTTAATAATTTTAGACGTCTTGGCCGAGGCCTTGACAAAATGTTTCAGAATGTCTGGCATTATACATTCCATCATTATGAAAGTGGTTAATGATATTTCATGTGATTATTCGACCAGTAGAATATCCATGTGAAGAAGTAAATGGCATTATCTCATTTTACTTTTTCCATATTATGTTGATGTTCAAGTTTAAAAGGCTTTTTTTTAGTTATACATTGCCTTAAATATTTATGTCTATTTATGAAAGCTTCCACAATATTGTTATCCTTACTGAGCATCTGAGCTCACCCCTTTCAATGTTTTAATATTTTCCAGGATGTGAAGAAGTATTTTAGGAATGACCTGTAGGGATAGTCAGAAGAGGATGTGAGTGTGGACTATGAAGACTTTGTTATTAGTTTTTCACTTTATGATGTAATGTAAGACTTATGAATGTATCTAGTGTTTCTAAGGCTACTAAACTAATCAGTCTTTCGAGACTTGATCTTTTGTGATCATGCCAATGTTACGAAGTAAGGCACCGACTCTGGGTAGCTGGGGTCGGGGCGCTACAGTTGGTATCAGAGGCAGTTTAGTACTAACCTTGGAAGCTAGATTTAGATAAACTCTGATTAGAGCACATATCCCAAATATAGACTTTGAGGATTAGTATAGAAGAACTTCCTAGAATTTTGGTATTGTAGAGATGTTGTGTGTTTTCCGAGCAATACATCCATGTCTGGATACGAGCAGGTAGAGGCGGCTCTGGCACAGAAGTACCTTGGGGTAAAACCCGAAAACACCGCTTTGAGCTATACTCGAACAGGAACTGGTGCACGACAACGGGCCTTGCTGCACTCTTGGTTACGACACTCCCGGGGGATATGCTTAGGATAATTATCATTTTCTTTACAAACCACTATGAAGGGTTATGAGTATATACTTTATCAAAGAAAACATTTCTTTTTATGATTATGGATTATATCCATAAATAGTCTAATTTATGTAAAGTGTTTTACAAATATGGAATTATGTATTTTAATTCATAAACTAATCAAGTTTATGCCATTGTTTAGAAATGGCGCCTAGTGGAAGGAATGGAAACTGTATCAATGCACGCACTCTGTGTAGGGATTTCCCTCCTGATCAAGATAATTATTGTGGATCTGGAGATACAACTGGTACTGATCAACTTATTACTATACTGGGACAACTCACTCAAGTTATGAATAATAACCTTACTCGTATGGATCACCCTGATCCACAACGTGGAGGATCAATGTTAGACCGCTTCATGAGGCAACAACCACCAACATTTAATGGGGGTACAAATCTGTTAGTAGCTGAGCAATGGATAAACTCCTTAGAGAAAATATTCCATGCCTTGGGGAGTAGCGAAAGGGAGAAGGTTGTCATGGTAGTTTACCGCCTCACTGGAGATGCCGATCAGTGGTGGTCGCTGATTCAAAACACAAAGGAGGATGATGACGTATCGAATATGGAATGGAGGGAGTTCAAAGAGATTTTCTTAGAAAAATACTTTCCCTGTGACCATCGAGCAGATATGGAAAGGCAATTTCTGAGTCTGAGGCAGAAGGAGGATGAGAATGTCACAAAGTATGAGGCTAACTTTACAAGGTTAGCGAGGCATGCTGCCGATTATATACGTAACCCAAGGAGTAAGATTGATCGTTTCTTTGATGGGTTAAAACCTTTTATCTGTCGAGCTTTAGTATCACAATCCTTCTCATCATACGAAGATATTGTCTTGTGTGCTATCAAGACAGAAAAGGAATTATCTAAGTCTTATGACAACAAAGTAAAGAAAGAGAAGAAGAGAATGGTGGAACAAGAGACAGATAAAGGTAAAAAGGGAAAGAAGGATTTTCCATTATGTGATAATTGTGGGAAGAATCACCCTGGTACTTGCCTAAAAGTAATGGGAGTTTGTTATAAATGTGGAGAAAAGGGTCACCAGGCTCGTGATTGCAAGGGAAAGAAAGAGGCTATCAAAGTTGAATGCTACAATTGTAGAGAAATGGGTCATTATGAAAATGCATGTCCTAAGCATCAGGGAAACATACCTCAGAAAAGGCCAAGGGATCAAGGCCAATCTTATGTTGTGACTACAGTTGAAGCGGAATAATTAATGTATTGGTGCTTTTGGACTCATGGATTATATTCTGGTTATTAGAATAATGTGATATTTAAGGATTGTACTGCAGTACTTATTGATTTCAGTAAGGTTTTAATATGATGAAGGTAATCATATTTTTAGTATGTGACAAAAGAGAAACTTTAATTTGTTTGGGGAATCTGATGTTACAATTGATTTTGGAATTTAGAGACCTTTTAGAGAAAGTCTGGACAGAGGTATTTTGGATAACTATAAAGGTTGGAATGGATTAAGTTGAACTTTGGATAGTATTGTTTAAGGTTAAAACATTTATGAAGATTATTTTTGGAATAGTATAGTACTATATTTTTAGGAAAAGGACAACCCGCAGGGTGGGGCATAACCCGTCGCGTCAGACAAAGCTGCAGGAATCGAACCCACAACCATAGTGCGACAGACCTTTATTTCATACCACTAGCCTACAGGAAGTCCCTGGTTATTACAAAATAATTTTACTAATATAAATGTTATGTGTTAACATTTGGAACCTTATACAATTAGGATAAGTATAATATTTTTGAGTTCTATTATCTTTTTGAGTGAAAGATGAGTTGAAGGTTGAAACTCTAATTGTCAAGCATAAATATATATATACCTATCTCTTATTCAATGAATAAATTAATTCTTAAACTCTAGTAAAGGGATATTAAAACAAAAAAATGTGTTATCCTAATACCTTATGTCTTGTTGAACTGATGATATTTTAAATAAACATAGATTGAAGGCTTTGAGGCCCTCAATTTGACAGTTGATTGTGATTGATGACCTCAATCACTCCCTACAAATATTTACGTTTTCCTCCAATAATATGTCTCTAATTGCCACCAATGTTCTCCTTATCGAGATCATAATTTGGTGGTGACTTTCTTATTTCCATTTCCCTCTTATTAAGACTAAATTTTATTAACCTTATTTCCGATGTGGGTTTTCCACAAACGTATTTTCTATTTTCAACCTTTTATTTTCCAAGAAAAATTTCAAATTGCGAAAATGCAATTTATTGAAGGAGGGGATAATATAACAACCCGAGCTTCCATGATACGCTTCTCATTCAGTAATGCAATAGCTTGCATTGTACGCAACTTCGAGTTCTAAAACACCGCGACTAATCAAAGTAGCCATTATGAATAGTAATAACCACTTTTTAAAATTATAGAAATTTTATATTTCAAGATGGACTTTATTTTTGGATTCGGAATATCGAAATTAGCCTATGTAGAATTTTTGGTATTTTTCTGAGAACATCTAATTTTTATGAATAGTGAAAAATACTTAAAAACAACTTTTTTAATCAAAATAATTTATAGTGATAAATTATACTATTTATTGGCTTTAAAGTATAATTAGAATATATTTTTACCAGTTTATCCAATGGTGGTCATTATAATTAATTTAACATTGAAATTGGACATAAACAATTGCCAATCTTTTGATATAAATTGTTTCTTAAAAACACGCTATTTGTTGTGACAGCGGGAATTAATTATAAAATTAATTAATGCAACTTATATGTTTGGAATTTTGTAAAATAGAAATCATTTTTGAATTCGGAATATCAATTATATCTTAGGGTGAAATTTTGGCATTGTTCTGAAAAACATCAATTTTTGATGAATAGTGAAACCACTAAGTGGTAGTTAAATAACTGATTTTTCGTTTAAATGAAATATTACCACTTCTGTGATTTGATTTTCAAAAATCCGACATACATGGTTGTCATTAAGAAGTAAAATGTGGTTCAATGAGATTAAAATAATTTTTTGGTGAATAGTAACTTTTAAGTTCTTAATCGCGATTAGAGGTAATTAGTGTAGTTTAAGGTAAAAATAATGTTTTAATAATATGAGATGAGCTTGAAACATGTCCTACCCTCATTGGATGTTCCATGGCCGACCAAGACAATCCATGGGTCAACTTGGGGACCCCATGGAGCCACTTTAGTTAGAAAATGACATAAATACCTTTTATTTAATGTTAAAGTAAAAAATGACAAAAACATGGAATGTTTTACTAAAACAATTTTTACATGGGGTTATACAAGTCATATTTTTGACTATAAATAGTCATTGGAAATCTAAAAATATTTCCTACAACATAGTATTTTATTTATAATTTTTAGACATTAAATAAATTATATTATATATGACATCATTATGATGCAACGATGACCTCATTATTTAATGATTTTAATAAAATGAAAAGATAATGTACAATACAAGGCTTAAACTTGTCCAAAGACTATTGGATGGGTAAATTTTGAACCCTTATCACCTTATCCACGAATTATATAAGTGTGGGACCTTTAGAATCCGAAAATCATTGTATAATAATGTAAACTTTCCTTACTTTCCAAGAGTGCCCCTCCTCTCCTCTTATAAAAGGCCCCCACCTCTACCACCTCATTCACACTTTCAAGCCATTTGGCTCGGCCAACCTCTGCCCAAATACACTCCCAACTTCCCTACCTTACTCCTAGAAGCCTCACTTTGGGCAGAACTCTTCCCAAGGAAGCCTTTGGCTCAAATCAAAAAGAGTTACCCGATTTTTAGGTAATGTCTTCTCTAATGTTATTTTGTTTTATTTTGCTTCTCCAACCCCTTAAACTCTTTTTATTCCATTATGTAACAACACCAGTATCTAAAATATACTAGGATTTTGTTATGATAAAGATTTGGTTTACACTTACACACACATTCGTCTAATGGTTAAAGAACATACTGTTTCTGTGGGTGGAGAAATACTGCCTCACGAAACGATGATTGTTCAATATTCCTTTAACACCTCTAATGGTGGCCATTTTGATGACACTATTTTCATATATGATATATATATTATTTTTATGTCTTCCTTATGCTTCTTTATTTCTCATTTATGGCATACTTTATGATTTTCCATTATGGGTAAATGCAATAATTTCATTTTAGGAAGTGCGGACTACCGCCCCCTCAAAGTGATTTCAATCGTTAATGCCATAAGTGGGATGTATAAAGGATGGAGTAAATGGTATTATACATTATATTATACTGTAATTATATTATAACTTTATAAAAATATAACATCATTCTATTAAATATGAAATAGAAATGAAAGTAGCGTTCATGCGTACGTGCGGCTTACCGTCTCCATGAACGGTGCATTTCATTTCTTACCTATAAATGTTATGTAATATTATAAATGCATGTATATACTGAATATATATGTTATATATGATAACTACATCATGAATATAATTCTGGATATAATGGATATTTCACCACATGAACAACTTGTAATTATAAGAAGTTTATTGTTGACTCAAGTACCAAAGATCGACAAAACGACTGTTATTAACTTAAATAATTACATAATGTTCATAACATTGTAATAAGTGATATAAAAAGGATAATGAAAATGAAAATGGTTCTTAATAATGTAGATATTAACTCTAGTTTATTATTCAGGAGGTTAAAGAACGGTTGAGTCAAGTCGGACATGAGGTAAGGGAATTTCTTAACCCAACTTCCATTCTTTGGGTTAATCTCCTACTTTCAAATTATGTCATGATATTATTATGTCCTATTTTGTATTTTTAATTTATTTATGTGTGCCTATAGTGAATACACATAATATATCTATTTTATTTTAAAAATTATCTTTTTAAGGACTTCGTCTCAATCCCCTTTCATTGAGGCGTATTTGGTTTTATACACAACTTTCTTTTATACGGTGTATAAACCCCTTTGACTTTTACGTTTATTCAAAAGGAATCTTTTTTTATACGAAGCATTTTACTAAACGACAAAAAGGGAATGTTTTTTTTTCCATACTTATGCGGTGACAATGACTTCTCCGCCGTCGTGACCATTATTTGAGTTTCGGCTTCCTCTACAAGCCATCATTTTTTTTAATGAAAAATAAATACAAAGTTTTAACTTTCTTTTATTTTGGAATTGAAAATGGTTTTGAAAGAGTTTTTATTATATAAATGTGTTGTATTGATATCTAGTGATTGAAATGTGGAAATGTTATGTTTCCTTTATGCATGTTTTATGTGATACGATTATGTTATGATTTATGATATGTTTAAACCTATTCATATGAGGAATGCATTGGACTTAATAAGTAACGGGTGGAGCCCGCTATAGCTCCTCGATGCATCGGTAGGTCTCATGAGACAACTAGATGTGGAATTGGCTGAGGCCCTTTCCCAATTTGATTTATGGTTTTGGCCGAGGCCTTAATCATTTTAGACGTCTTGGCCGAGGCCTTGACAAAATGTTCCAGAATGTCTGGCATTATGCATTCCATCATTATGAAAGTGGTTAATGATATTTCATGTGATTATTTGACCAGTAGAATATCCATGTGAAGAAGTAAATGGCATTATCTCATTTTACTTTTTCCATATTATGTTGATGTTCAAGTTTAAAAGGCTTTTGTTTTAGTTATACATTGCCTTAAATATTTATGTCTATTTATGAAATCTTCCACAATATTGTTATCCTTACTGAGCATCTGAGCTCACCCCTTTCAATGTTTTAATATTTTCCAGGATGTGAAGAAGTATTTTAGGAATGACCTACAGGGATAGTCAGAAGAGGATATGAGTGTGGACTATGAAGAATTTGTTATTAGTTTTTCACTTTATGATGTAATGTAAGACTTATGAATGTATCTAGTGTTTCTAAGGCTACTAAACTAATCGGTCTTTCGAGACTTGATTTTTGTGATCATGCCAATGTTACGAAGTAATGCACCGACTCTGGGTAGCTGGGGTCGGGGCGCTATATAGTATAATAATAGTAATATTTATGATAATGTATATTATCCATTTATAACATCTTACCACTCATTTATTTATGATAGTTTATTCATTTCTCTATTTCTGGTGTAAATTTTAATGTATTCTCATGCATGATTTGTCTTGAAAGTCATGGTTATCTTACATTCAATATATATGTGTATATATATATATAAATCATATACATAAAAATATTAATTTCATAAATAACATATTTAATCATTAAATAAATTTTTATAACCATTCTATAATGTTGAACATATAAAATGATTCACATCATTTCATGGAGACAGTAATCCATATATATGCGCGAGCAGGGTTATCATTTCTAAATGGATGAAAGGTAATTAAAGTGGGTGGTATATTAATTTTAAATTATAAATATCATATAATATATATGAATATAACCATCCATGTAAAGTGGTGATGAAACAATAATGACATCAGTACATGGAGATGGTAAGTCATACGTACGTATGTGGGGTGCCTTCAATTTTCATAGGATGGGTAAAAAATAGAATATGGTTGTCTTGTAATCATAATAAGATATGATAATATGTATGATAATTAATTTATTATCTTAAAATTGTAACAAAATAAGGAGACGAAGTAGAAGAAGAAATATTCTTTAAAGGGTTGGTAAAGATGAATACATCTTCTTCGACATACTTACTTTAGATCACTTAAGAACACTACGGTAGGTATTTTTATAAGTCCATGAACTCTATAATTTCTAAATTTATTTGGATAAGATAATTTGGAATGAATGCTTCATGATATAAGGATAAAATAGGTGTGAATAAGAGAGGAAGTATGTTCCCTTTCGTAATTTATGTGAGGGACACTTTTGGACATTATCAAAATGTGAAATTATAATAAATTAAATTATCATAATTAAAAGACTAAAAATGGGATGGTATATGAAGATAAATATAATATGGTTTTAATATTATATAAAAATATTATTTATAAACGTTTTTATGTTATTTTAATCCTTATCAATTGGGATAACCCATTGGTTATTTATTTTTGACCTTAACCGTGTTCACAAATATTTTAATCACACAAGGTTAATAATGTTACTATAAATAAAAAATTTACCCATAAAGGAAATATTTATTATGGTTTAAACTATATTACATTTACATGTATTATATAGATATTTTCATTAATTTTAGATAATTTTATAAAATATTATGTTTATAAATTTTCATTAATTTCAATTTTGACGGTATTCATTTACTTTGACATCAAATACATAATGAAAATTGGAAAATCATAATATTAATATCTGAAACATATATAATATATCATATAGACCTAGAAAATTCATTTCACACTTTATGTAACTCAAATTATACCATAATTAATATTATTAAGTTATTTATTTTAATTTTCTACTAATTTAATAAATTCTTTTTTAGCATTACCGAAGCATTTAAGGTAATTATATAATTTTAAAAAGTTAAAAATAAATTTATATAATATAAATAATTTCAATAAGATAAAAATAGAAATTTATTTTCCTTCATATCTTGATTTTTCAATATGTAATGATATTAAATACAAAGAGAGTGTCATTTTCTAACTATCTTTGATTTAAATAATATATAAGTTATTTTAATGGACAGTTGTCCATTAAACAACTCAAATTCGAGAATAATTTGAAAATGGTTGAATTTAATTCATCCAATAATTTTTTAAATGTATAGGTAAAGGTTATAACCATGTTGTACTATTTTAACACTTATTTGACAACTTTAACTCTTGTCTTGACAAACATTGATTTTTATTCTTTAAGGGGTAATATAGTTATTATAAAATAAAAAAAATTACATAAATGGATAATATAATACATGGGAAAACTTATCATAATTATTTGGTGGAATAGATTATTTTTCATGATATTATATAATTTAACAAAATATTATTTAACATAAAATATTCATAATTTCAATTGGAAGAACTATCAATTACATTGACTTTAATTAAATTAATAAAAAAATAAAACTAAGAAACAATATTTTAATATATATCTAATTTATTAAATTAATTTATTAAATTCATGTATGATATTAATTTTATCAAAATTTATTTTTTTTTAATATTTTTATTTTTATTTAATTGTAGTTTCCATTAATAAATTAATTACCACATCATTGTTCTATTATTATTTGAGTTAATTATTTCTCCACTAAAATTGAAAAATAAATTACCCTGATATTGATAAATCTTTTATATTTCAAATTAATATTAATATTAATATGTAGTGTATTTATAATACCATATTATAAATGTTATAGATATTTAAAACATGAATGTGAAATCATTGACTTTTCTTTAAATAAATTATTATAAATATCATAACCTCATCCAAATGGGTATACATGTAAACATAAAAAATATTATTATGGATGAAATTGAATCATACAATAAAATTTGATAATGTTTTAGTTTCATTGTATATTCCTTATCATTTTAATTTTAACCAAGGTTATCCAATTTATTATTTACCTCGGTAGAAAAACTAATCAAGATTACTATTCACAATGGCCAAAAATAAAAGGGAACTATTTACAAATGAAGGAAGTTATAAATAAAAATATGTAATCCATTTTTCAAAATTGAAAATATATATTTTTTTAAATTTAAACTAAAAAAATATCACAAAACACAAAGAAAATTTTTTTTATTGGAAAATTCATTTTTAAGACCAAAAAATACTTATACTAAAATAATTTCTAAGTATAATTAAAATTAAATTAATAATATTATATGTATATATATAATAATATTACTTATTATTGAATTAACATAAAGCTAAATTAATATAGGTAACTTTAACATAATGTAATAGTTTTATAAAATTTGATAATTTTCAATATTCACAAAAAATAAATCTTTTTAGAAAATTCCAAACAAATAACCATAGGATAAATTTAAAATAATGATTTAAAAAATGATATCTGTTTTATAAAATATAAATTATATAAGTTCCAGAAATTTATTATAATATTTACTCATAAAATGAATGGAAACCTTTTTTGAAGAAAACATAATTTTTTGAAGAAATAATTAACTTTAACAAATATTAACCACCTATTAACAAACAGTTTTGTAATATAAGAAAACAATAGTTGGAAAAATATATCTTTAATAAAGTGGTTAATAATATTAATTTTCCTTTAAATTAAAGTCTATTTTATATAAATATTTCATTTCTCATTTAAGAAAGGTGTTACGTGCAATGTAATCCATTGAAGAGATATTTTTTCTAATAAGAGATATACAATAAAATATTGTGGTGTAACAAAAGATACCATACATCTAAAATTCATGTATCTTTTTCCACCAAGAGAATTTACACCCACTAAAATACTGAATTTGTATTAGGATTCACATCCAAAGGTCAACCTAAATTGTTTAATTGAGGCACAAAAAACACAACACCTCACTTTGAAATGGTAGTCAAAACACATTAAAATAATTATTTGTCTCCACAGGGGAATGAATCTAATAGTACATACTTATTTCCCTAGAGGAATAACACAAAATAATTTTAATGGTTTGAAAGTCCCAATATTCCTTCATTTGAATGAAAATGTATGAATTCACTTTAACTCAAATAGAAATATATGGGAAGAATATAAAACAAAATAACATGATTTTAAAAAGTGAAATTCATAATTTCAAAGTATACTTGACCATATTAAGAGATGTATATTGAATCATGTATGATGTCCAGTATTAATGACTAAAAATGTGTACAGTGAGTTTTTTTAACAGATCATGGTGTGTAGCGCAACTTAGTATCTCTCTGTTTTATGTGTTTTAATAGTCTTAGTAAAATAAGAATTAATATATGGTAATTTATTTATTTTAATATAGGTATTTTCTTCTAAAATTATTCTTCAAAAATATTTTCATTTAAGATTTTTTTTCTAATGAAGTAATCTTGAATGTGAAAATTCAAAACTAATTCATAGTTGTTCAATTCATCATGTTGATTTCTTAGATAAAGCTTCATGTGTTTCTATATATTTTTCACACATAAATAAGTAATTTAATCTCTTTTTTAGTTATACATGTATCACTACGAACATAAAAAAACTAATATAGAAAAATTACAACATATTATGTTTTGAAAATATAAATAATAAAAATATAAAAAAATCAAAATAAATAGAAAACAAATATCAAAATCATTAAGTGCAACATTTTCTATTTAATTTTCTATTTGAGTCATTCATTTCATTTTATGAGTTGTTCCTATATAGGTGGGATTTTATGAGTCATTCTAGAAATATATGAGTCATTTTGTCATAATTAATTTCTATATGAGTCATTTTTTCTTAGCATATGAGTTAGTGGTTTCAATGACTCATCTATTTCTTCACGTATATTTCAATATATCTTTAATATGAGTTTTTTAGTTCTATTTAATAGTCATATTATTTGTTTAGGATTCATTTAATTATGTGTATATATTATATTATTCTCTATATGATTATATTGATTTGCATAAGATTAATTTTTGTCTATATAGAATTCATAACAGTATTTATTTGTATCATTTCATAAATGGAAATATTATTGAAAAAAGAAACATAAAATGTTTTCATAGATTTAAGATTATAGTAATGAAATAATTATAAAAAAATGGATACACAAACTCAACATAATTATTTTCTTCTAAATTTATTACTAGATTCAATAAAATAAATTATATGTTTATGTTAGATGTAATAATATAAGTATTTTATAATTATCTAATGAAAATAAATATGGGTTGTAGAGAAACTCCAAAACACCAATAGAATATACATGATCACCCTCACCAAAACATTATTTTTAAGACCATGATGTGGTCATCTTTATTAACATATTGATTACATGAAATAATAATTAATATGAAATTTTTCATTGAAAAATCTATTTCCCATGGTGTGATGTCTTAACTCTAATACCAATTTGTCACGACCCGTCCTTGGGGCCCGTGCCGTGACTACCCCAAGCCCGCCTTCCATAGGCCAGGGGCTGGCGACTTGTACCAAAGGCGTAAATCCCGATAACTGGGAAGGCATTGCCTTTATAAAAGTAAACAAACACGACAGAGTATAAGCGGAAGTAAACACTATGTACAAAGAGAATTGCTGAAAGGAAAATGGGCCAGAATACAAACCCAAAAGAAAGTACAACTACAACTGAACAAAGTACAACAGAAAAAGACAACAGCTGGTGGGACGGAAGCGGCTCTTGGGTCGTCCTCCTCGGATCCTACCTGAAGGGTAGGTACAGTTGGCGCAGCTCCTGGATCGTCCACCACGGATCCTACCTGAAGGGTAGGTGCAGATAGCCTCCACAACGCTCTCGCCCGCCAACCACCTCTGAGTGTCGTCTTGCCGTGAAGTCCAACTCCGGATACTGACTCGTCGAGTATTCCACCTCCGGGTACCGTCCAGTCCTCGAACACTCGGCCTCCGTCAGCACTTCCCATCGTCTGCAACCAACACAACGAGGTGCGGGCATAGCCCGTGCAGGGGTGAGTATAAAGATACTCAGTAGGGACCCCGAGACCCTCAAGGTCTCACTAAAACCAACAAGGTGAACCTTCCTTTTCGGAAGCCTGTCTGATTAGAACTCCACAGTTAAGCGTGCTTGGTCTGGAGTAGTGATCAGGATGGGTCACTTGATAACTTAGGTATATGTATGGGCATATACCTGGGTAGTGGTTATCCGTTGATTTCACAATCCTTGTGTTTCCTCATGATTGAGATGGGTTACTTGATAACTTAGGTATATGTATGGGCATATACCTAAGTAAAGGTTATCTGTTGAGATCTTCTTTGTGGTTATCCTTATTGTTTTTAATGAGACCTTGAGGGTCTCGGGGTCCCTACTGAGTATCGTTATACTCACCCCTGCACGGGCTATGCCCGCACCTCGTTGTGTTGGTTGCAGACGACGGGCAGTGCTGACGGAGGCTGAGTGTTCGAGGACTGGATGGTACCCGGAGGTGGACTACTCGACGAGTCAGTATCCGGAGGTGGAATTCACGGCGAGACGACACTCAGAGGTGGTTGGCGGGCGAGAGCGTTATGGAGGCTATCTGCACCTACCCTTAAGGTAGGATCCGTGGTGGACGATCCAGGAGCTACGCCAACTGTACCTACCCTTCAGGTAGGTTTCGAGGAGGATGACCCAGGAGCCGCTTCCATCCCACCAGCTGTTGTCTTTTTCTGTTGTACTTTGTTTTGTTGTAGTTGTACTTTCTTTTGGGTTTGTATTCTGGCCCATTTTTCCTTTCAGCAATTCTCTTTGTACTTAGTGTTTACTTCCGCTTATACTCTGTCGTGTTTGTTTACTTTTATAAAGGCAATGTCTTCCCAGTTATCGGGATTTACGCCTTTGGTGCTAGTCGCCAGCCCCTGGCCTATGGAAGGCGGGCTTGGGGTAGTCACGGCACGGGCCCCAAGGACGGGTCGTGACAAATCCATTCTTCAACCATTATCTAACACATGTTTTCACCAGGGTGTGAAGTAATTAACTAGTAATATAATCTATATATATGACAATATCCTCTATTAAAAATGTGTACATCTATAATAGGATTTTTAAACCATTCTTTTTTTCCACAAACTTCATTATAGTTTCTCCCTTAAACACAATTGGTCCCAAAATATGTTCCATAGGATTTTCAAGGATTCCATTACTGGTTATGGGGAAATCCTAGACCAAATGAACCTAAAATCACCCTTAAGGTTATACTTTGGGAACCGCCTTCACAGAGCCCTTTTCTCCTCCACAAATGTGAAAATACTTTATAGAGCACTCTGAGAGTCTTATGGGACTTCAACACCACACTATGGGTTGACACTCTACTTTGTGAGACCGACATAGTGGTAGATGTGCACGAAGCCCAATATTTCATTATGAATTGCATATCAACATCACGGAACCGATTGCATATAAATACCCACCTCATTCTGAACATTTAGGTGCGAACTCTTACCTTTGAACATTTAAATTTCTCCTAATTCATGAAGAACCCAAAAAACGAAAAAAAAAACAAAATGGATCATATAATGTATCATAGCATGGAATAGACAGTTTTCCCATGTTCCTATATTTCTTCTCCTAAAGAGGGGATTCCCTTTAAGAAGGCTGATTCCCATTCCAGAGGAGAAAGGACCTTAGGGATACATGAGGATTCATGGAGAATTCAGCATTCACAAAGCACTATTTTTCCAAACCAAGACCTTATCTTAATGAATGATCACTATGTTCTACAATTCCTCTCCCTTAATGAAGCCCCTTACCTTCATAAAGCACCCAAGCATCTCAAAGCACCGCTATATGAAGAAATATTCTTTGTGAATCTCCTCTCTTGGGCCTATCCATGTTGCCTCTCATCTACTGACATGCCTTCATGAATTTTGAACCCTCTAAACCTCCATATCCATCCAGGATTGGTTTAACTTCACATCAAGTACCCATGTGGCCTGTTTCACCTATTATTATGGCTTGATAAACATTCAGTGTGGCTCGAGACACCCATTTACCTTTTTCATCTCAGCATAAGTACTCTAATCCCCCTTTATTCTCAACATAGGGATTCTTAGGTGGACCTCATGAATGATAAATATTCTACACTGTTAAGGCCAGTAATTGATGAATACATCCCTCATTGCGCAACTTTGATAGGGTTATCTATGAATGAGTGACATAGAATGATATCTTCCTCACACGGAATGAAATCCTCCTCACACAAAATGATTTACTCCTTGGGAAGTTTCCATAAGTAATCCCCTCACCACCTCCCATTGGTCCATCTTTCATGACATGATATTATGGTCAACTAATTCCTCTTATTTCTCAGACTCATATTGAATCATGTAGGATTTGAGGTTAGTAGTGACCATGACTGATATCCCTCTTCAATGGGCCACTCCTTTGCATAATACCCACCAATACTCTCCACTTCCATGGACCACATCCTTTAGTATAAGCCCCATCACATCAATTCCCATTCTTGAACTATGTGTTCATTTATTACAAATCACATGGGATATGTTGGAATCCTCTATGAGGTCCAAACCCAACAATGCATCCATTCCATTCATTCCACCCAACATTTCATCCACATCCATACTGATTTTACCTAGGCTACCACATCATGATGATGTAATTCCACCCACCTAGGCCATTCTAATACATAATCTCCATCGACAACATTGCTACTCCTTATAGCACCTCGGGCATCTCCCATAAAAATAATCACATCAATACAAACAATATAAATCCTCTTGGGAAGGTAGGAACTCTTGTGTGTTCCCCACACCATCTATAAAACTACAAAGGATTGATTCATGAGGTTCAAGCCCAAAACTAATGTTGGGGTCCCCCTCATAGGGGTGAACCTCCCTGATCCACCTCTATAGGTGTCTAGATCAACATCAACGATGTGACATATTCACTTTATGGGACACACCATCTCGAATCCACCTCTATGGGGAATTCTGATCCGTTCATTGGTAAACTTTGCTGGTACTCCCTCTTAGGGATTTACCTATCTGATCTTCCTCCCATTTTCATTATGATTAGCCTCTCATCATGTTTTCAGCAAGTTAAAATCTCTATCTATTTCTTCATATTACCCTGTATTCACATGGGATGCCTGAGGTGAATGCCTTGGAAGATATGAACCTATGAAGTTATCTACCCCATGATCACATGTTGTGATTGATGTGAAATCCTCAAAAGATACGGCTTTGGAATAATATGACTTATGACTAATACAGGATTCCTTAGGTTCCTCTCCCATATATTCCCTCTTGTGAGGAAGAATACATGTGAACAATGTTTCACGTCTAGACATAACAGTGATGCCCAATGTGAATACTATCATGACCGACGGTTTCTTCCTTATCAAGACCCCTTGGAATGTCTAGATAGAATAAGCATAATTAACTAGAATCCACAAATAGATGGCACTAATAATTATTTTCTAGAGAACATCCTGATCTTTGAGGGAGACCTAGACTAGGTGATGAATTCTAAGGAGGACCCCATGGAAGGAGGGACTGAAATCCCATCATCCCATTTCGATCAAGGAACAGACATTTCCAATAAAGTGATGAATAATGTCTACCTTGGGAAAGTTGGATTGTGGGGTAACAATTCAATGCTATCTCTAAGATTAAATGAGAGATAGAGTTCTTTGGAAAAATCATTGTAAATTAAAATGGTAAACCTCACATAAAGCTCTTCTCTTCAACATGGAGACCAGAATCCCCCAAGACATCCAATGATTAGAATTTCACCTAATCCAACAATCCGGGGAAAGGAACCCCTAAAAAAAATAGTGGACTTGATGTTGAACTCAACAAAAAGTAGGCAAGTTAAATGTTGGGAATTACAGACTCTGACATCGTCAGCATTGATCTCTCTTTCTAGCCATGGATGATTGGATGACCTTAGATAATTTGGAATTTCAGTCCTTATATCATTACTAATAGATGATTCTTCCTAGTTTCCCAATTATAAGATATAGTGAACCACTTAGATAATTCATGAAAACATAGATATAGTAGAAATGACAATGTTTAAATCCCATGATACTCCAACCCCACTACGATTTAAGAAATAATAATGGATAACAAAATTACACACCTCATCTCACCCTAAAAAATGATCAATTGGAGGCTTATGGACACCCTTGTAAAATGGTACAAGTAAGAGGGAGTCATTCCCATAAGGGATATGGATCCCCTATGCCTAGAGGCTTCTACATTTAATCAACACCACTACCCCCAAGGGACGCACAAGTAGTCACTTTTCCCCACTCTAACAACCAACAAATTCAAGAGCCTATCCCATGAGAACTCCCATGAATCAAGCACCTACTTCATAGAGTTAGGGGATGCTTGATTCACCATGATAATGAACACATCTTGTGAGATGCCAAGGATGGATCCCACTATTCCTCATCAGTGACAACACTGATTAGTTTTCCAGGCTGAGGAATGGTGGATCATTCCTCTACTCTGTCGTCCAAGTCCATAAGAATCATTTCCAACAACGAGCCTGAGATATAGAGGATGATTGATATGAGGAATCATCATATATAGCTTCAGGGTCCCTTTACACCACCATCACATTCTTCTAGCTCCCTTCCACCGCAGAGTAGGGACCCATCAATGCTTGGTTCATATCAAGTCCTCATCCACATCACAAGCATGTTGGTCACACTCTATCAACCATCATTGTCCCCATCAGCCATCATGGTCTAGTCAGTAATGATGAGACTCTATATGGAGGCCCTCCGCATATAATCACCTATGATATCAGAGGTCCTCCACACTCTTATATCCAACAAGGAGGTCCTACATAGTTTTCCATCATCAGACAAAGTAGAGGACCTATATTATTCATCAAATTCTAGTGTGGAGGTCCTCTTTGTAATTATGGTGCATGATACAGAGGTCATCACCCTTTCACCAACTAGTTGCGCGAGGGATATCTTTGCACTATTTGCTACTCAGGCATAGGTCCTCCCCACTCTAGCTTCAACCAAAGTAATGTACCTACCCTGCTTCATTAATTATATGTACAAAGGTACTCCTAAATTCATCATCACCAGACAACATGGAGGTCCTCTCCATGCCATAGAAAACCAGAGTAGAGGTCCTACCCACAACATCAAATGTCAATATAGAGGCCCTACCCATGTCTAAACTATCTAGAGTAGAAGTCCCCTTGCGCATCAAGAAACTAGTATAGAGGCCCTCTCCATACTTGTTCTTATCAACATATAGGTTATCCATATGTCTAGATATATCAATGCAAAGGCCCTCCACTCACTTTGACTAACCAAAGTGAAGGTCCTCTATTATCTCACAACCAACATGGTGGTCCCCCCATGTTCTTGGTGACCAAATAAGAGGACATGCCTACTATATCGATAGTAAATGAGGTGGTCCTACCCACTCCAACAACAACC
Organism: Viscum album; assembly: GCA_963277665.1. NCBI lineage: Eukaryota > Viridiplantae > Streptophyta > Magnoliopsida > Santalales > Viscaceae > Viscum > Viscum album. The sequence goes on from OY728155.1 coordinate 19,205,555, forward strand.
AATATGTATTTCCTCCCCATATACAAAAGAATAAAATTGGAGTTCCACCTAATTCCATCAATCAAAAACACTAAGGTCCACCTCAAGATAATGAACATCCATTCCTGGATGAGACATACTGGGATATAAGGACAAAATTTCACCGCAGAAGATATAAATCATAGAAGTGAAAATTTGTTTCCAATCGAGTTTGATTCTTATAATCTCAAGACGAATGTGATTCAATGATGGAGAGTTCACCCCATGTAACTATAACAGAGTCTAGGGCAGGATCCCGATACATGATATTTTTCATTCCGGAAGGTGAGATGCATAAATTAAAATATATATTCATAGGTATATTTAGTTTGAGTAATATTTTTAACCCTTCCATGGTCTCATGGTACAGTCATCCCTTTTATTGCGAGTTTCATTCTTTACATCTACTCGAGAACATGGATATTTGTTCTGGGGTTTGATAGTTAAAGAGCACCTAATGGACCTGTAGATTATTATCACATCTCTCACATAAGAGGAAATAATAATCACCCAATCCTATAAAGAAGTGAGGATGAGGTCGAAACCGCCCCAAAGAGATGATCCAATGAGTAGCAATCATTCAGCTCATGCAGTGGTTTCTCCACTGGCTATTCCACCACCACAGCAGACCACATCATTTTTTTTAGTAGTTTCTCATCCAACACCAATAGATGATTTGGCCAACTAGGATCTAGACCCCACTCAAAAATATGAAATCTTATGGGATACTCTTTCCACTGATTTTCTTGTAGTAGTGTTCTGAAGAAATGTAGTTCCCAACTTCGACATTCTGGAGTCCTTAACTCAGGGATAGTTCACGTGTTTTCACTAAACCATCAGGATGATGAGTTTTCACCTCCATGTCCATTATTTGTTCTACCCCATGAGTCGGGAGCACTTTGAGAACATTGAATAGTTTTTTGTATGGTTGAGTTACCCGGACCCCCAGTGGAGCAGCATCCTGTGTCACGTGGCTGCCATCGAACCCTTTAAAACATTTACATTCAAAGCATCATAATGCTCATTATAATCATTGAAGAAGCATCCCCACATGTGTAAATACATTGTTTTGGATCATGCACTACTCTCCACTTTATTCCTATCACATTAAAACCCAATTGACTTGGTGATATTGAGGATGCACCCCCACGTGTCATCATAGTAAATATGGATGACCTCACGTTTCAAATAGATACAGTCATCGATGTAGTATCTAACCAAGAGAACTAGTCTATCGTGATAGTGAATTATTAGGTGGACCCTCACATAGGTGTTCTAACCCACCTAAATATGTAGGCACTCATCCTTGGGGAGACGTCCACATTGTTGATCGCCAGCTGGAATCTCAACAAGTGTAAGGGAATTCTCTATCACTCATACCCACCTAATTTCATGTAGAAAATTGAGAATGATCTTGTAATCGCTTCCCTATGAAAAAATATTATATATTATAACTGTGTCATCAATTATATCTTTGATGAGAAGCAGTTATATTATTCCACCCCTCAACCGGATCATGATACGCCTCTACTAGAGAAGCAGGGGTAGCTGCAACTCCTCCTCATACAGTCACCACAAATCAATATTGGGTGATCCAGTGCATCTTGATAGGAGAGAGACCATAGTTTATGGAAATACACCATGATATGTGTCTCAAAAATCACCCAAACAATGTGATAATCTACCTTAATACCCCAATCAAGCCACTAAACTATCCTCTCTATAGGTCACTCTGTGAGCCACCGGTCATGCTTACCTTGTTGATGAGCCGATCAACATAATGGTGGTCAGGAAACCTCACCAAGATTGGAATCCCCAAAAACATAATTTACTAGATCCTCTCACTACTTGTCTTGAATAATTAGAAACATGATAGGTGGAAATACCACCAACAATAAGACATGTTCGGCATTGGAGGATGACATGAGAGTACCACCAAATTTTTGGAATCCAACATTCTCCCCCTTCAATGGGATGGGTGACCCACTACAACATCTTTCTCACATCATCCTTAGGTGAGGACCCATGTTTTCGACCCCAAAGTTGAATTAAGAAGCTAAGATCTGATTATTTCATGGGACATGGGAAGGGTTTGTGTTCTTGTAGTACATCTGGTTGCCCATTAGGTCCATCACTGGCTGGGAAGACCTCTACAAGTAGTTTCTATACCAGTTTAACTCCACTACATAAAATATAAGCATTACCAACCTCTTCAAATGATTGAAATTTTCAAATTATCATGCCACATATTTTATCATAATATGGAAGGGAATTAGGTACTTTCTTGAAATGATGATCTTTCCAGAGAAGTTACTAACAATGTGAATGGGGAACATCAAAAATAAACTGGTTCCTACCCTCATCACTTTTAATTTCTAGATAGATTATGATATTTCTATTAAAAGGATAAACACCTGGAGAAAGCCTTGAAACCTCACAAGAAGACACACCATTTTTATCTTCCTAGTCCTATAAGAATGTCTATTGAGGAAGAGACTGATTCCACAGTATAGGTGACGGAACCAAAGACACTAGAACTATTGCTAATATAACCTCACAAAGAACTACCTCACTGAGGACAATAGCATCATCCAACTCTATATTGCCCAGTGTAGAATCAGTAGGTACCTCATATTTAAGGACCCCCACCAAAATGAGAGAATGTATCTTTGGTACCTCATCAGCCTCCATCCCCTCATCAAGAGAAATCTCCTCGCACTCCTTTTCCGAACAGGAGAAACAAAACCTACATAGTTTTGGAATATAGGGTTCCTGTTTATTTCCACAATGCTCTAGAATAAGGGATTCTATTGCTTCTAGAATGTTGGAAGCCCCGTGAGGCTAATCTCATTGATTTCCCCAACCCCTTCCCTTAACAAAGAATCCTTGAACATTCTATGGAGTAATAATATGTGTCTAATGATTGGAACCAGGATCAGGTGGACAATGGAATGGTCTTGTTGGGTGAAATCCTATTATAGGTAACACACATCTCAGCCGCACTTGATAGGGACAATGAGGTTTCTGATGAGTTGAGTTAGGTTTACAACCACAGGACTCAAAAGTATGATGAGTGGTTATATCAAAGAGAATTCCCTCCCAACAATGATATCATATATGCATGTTTAAGTAGTCCCAAACCTACTGATGTCATAGCACATTCCCTGACTACTGCTTCTGTATACACCTCCCAAACATTGACATCTTGGAATAGTAGGTTCTAATAGTTTAAGGGAAACTGAAGTCCTTCATTGTCCCCAAAGCTGTCTCACACCCACGGTGACTTCATTCCTCTAGAAATGGGGATTACACCATGAATCTATCAAGCATTAGAAGAATCCTCTAACAATGATGAATATTATGCCTCTATGAATACCATCAAATGTGTGGACCCCTTCATGTTACTGATAGATGAATAATGTCATGAAATCCTTCCAACATTCCTTCGATGATTCCATATAAGAAGGATTTGGGGAAAAGAAAACCACCAGAATTCTCAATACAGTGATTCAAGCTAGGATATGGTTGTTACCAAAACCATATAGCATGTTTCGTGTAGAAGACACAAACCTTGTAGCCTTCTCTTACAAATTCATCACCATAGTTGACCATACTAATTTAAAAGGAAAACTAGTTGTGATTATACTATGACCGGTCATGTCTAGCTATAGCTACACCTTAGCTGGTCGATAGTTATCGAGTGGTGGTTCCCAACAGGTTGTCTGATGAGTATAAGGATGTTTCTAGAAACCACCATAATCAAATAGTTACATCTGTAGTTCCTATCATGCTTATTACTAAGGAGAACCCCCTTATGGGTATATATGAGTACCTAGCACAAAAGTATGACGTAATGAAGCATATATCCATCATTCCTGAAAACTCTCAATTCTTGAGTCCATCCATATTTTCTAATATAAGCATGAATCCCTTAATGAAACCTAGGAAATACCCCTCTAGTTTAAAAAAGATTTTGCATCTTCATTGTATTTATATGATGAGGAGGTCGAGTAGTCAAAATACCAATCCATAATCTATTTCTATGGAGAAGATGAAAGCTCTCTCATGAAGAGGCACATCCTTCTATTGTACATCACTAAATAGTTCAATGTCATGGAAGACTATTATTGTCTAGGTGACAATGATTCTAGGATAAATCTCATCCCATCTGGGACACTCCATAGGCTGAGACTCAATGAAGCATACATGAGCCTGTATGACCTGAAGATTTAGGGGTTTGAGAGGACCAATCAGAGACCATGTGGGAGGATCAGTTTGAATAGCATGTTCGGTGTTTTTGTAAAAAAACATTGTATTAATGGTTTCTTTGTAGGAAACTTCTTATAATGTGTTGATGGCTAGGCCTTGGCTCCACCTGCATTTAATAGTTCCCTCCACCTATCACCAATGCCTCAAGTACTCCCTCAATAGTTGAGTAGGCATACTCCAAGGTGATTTTTCTCCATTAGACTCTTTTTAATCCCATTATATAGACACTTAATATCTCAATATTAATTAAAAGTAGGTGTAGAGAAAAGAGGTTGAGAACACCTCGATCACAACTAGCTTATGGAATGATTTGGATAACACATTTGTCATCCTGATTCATTGGTTGGAGGCAAAAATGCCATCCGTAGGGAATTATTCCTTAAGTACAATGAATGTTGGATGATTACCTTGTACTTGTACAACGTTTAGGCTCAGGTAATACCGAAATCCCCAGATCTTATCATGTGTCGAGATGTTTTCCCCATGGATGTAGTGTGCATCATACTCACTTGTTCCTCCAAGACAGATTGAACCTACACAAACTGTATCATCGTTATTGCTTTTATATCAAGAATGGAACTCATGGTCGAAGGCCTGATGGAACCGGGAAGACAACCTCATTCTCCAAGGTTTCTATGGAGAAGAATTCTCCCAGTAGAGATTCTCCCTTTTCCCAATCTGGAACCAATTTTCACCAAGAATTAGTCATTTTAGAAGAATGATATCCACCCATTAGTCCCCCTTCCTGAGACAATGACATGGACCATGAAGATGACATCCCTATATTTTAGCAATTCATATCCACCATTGTTGATGAGATGGTTTAGGTGAACCTGGGTACCAAAGAATATCTAATGAAAATAGTGATCAGTTCATCTATGCCTTCAGATGAGCACTAGTAATACATGGATTTCCTAAAGAAACATTATGTTGTGTTTTCCTAGAGCTCTGACTATATGCTAGGGATAGACACTTATATCACTATCCATTATATTGGTCTTCCAGAAAGTCATCGAGGGTTCAAATTTCCACCTAGAAAAATGCACCCTTCTCACAGTTCCATAGTTGAGGTTGAAGATGAAAAGATTATCAAAGACAGCTTCCTTAAGAAATTTCAGTATGCCATGTGGCTAGCCTACATCATCCCAATCAGGAATAAGAATAGAAAGACTAGATTTTGTGTCATATTTCCGTACCTTAACCACCAATTTCCAAAGTATGATTTTTCAATTCCAATTACAGAGCTATTGATTGATTCCAAAACAAGGTTCTTGGATCCCTCCATCATAGATTGGTACTCCAGGTACAACTGTATTCAGATGGCCCATAAAAACGAGGATTATACCACCTTCATATAACCACAAGGCAATTTCTATTATCAATTGTTACCTTTTATTCTGAATAATATAGTAGATAAAATATCAATGGTTCATACATTGTATCTTCCAACAGATCATTAGGATGCTATTGGAATGCTATGTAGATGATTTGGTGGTAAAATCCTACCAGTGTCAGTACCATATTTGAGACCTTGAGAAGTTTTTTGTATTCCTTCACTTCTGGTTTTTGAAGATGAACATGTTGATTTGTGCCTTCAATGTTGCCTCTATAAAGTTGTTTGCCTTCAACGACACGTATAGGGGTGTCAAGATTGACCCAAATAAGATTAAATCCATCATCTGTATTCCAACTCTGAGAAACGTTTGGGAGATCTGAGGCCATTAGGGATACTTATCCTACATACTCCAATTCAACATGAATCTTGCCAGGAAGTGTATTCATTTTCCATACTCATGAAGAAAGTTGATATTTACCAGTGGGATCAAGATTTCAAGACTGCATTTGAGGAGATCAAGGAATATCTGGTACAAATATTGGTTCTAATGCCACCCTTATGAGGTAATCCATTTTTCCATTATGTGACCTTCCTAGAAAGGTACCCTAGTTCCCTTCTTGCTTATAATATGAATGATAGTACAAAGGAAATCTTATACTATCTATGTAGGATTATTGATGAAATAGAGTCTACATATCCACCTATAGAGAATACCTACCTCAAGATAATTTTTGTGGTGTAGAATATTAATCATTATATGTAGTATTAGTAGATAAAAATAGTCTCCCATGTGGCTCTACTAAGTTATATTCTGAATACATCAATGTTGAAAGGCCATCTAGAATGCTGGGAAAAAATTCATCTATAGTTTTATAACAGATTCATTCAACAGAAATCTATCATGTTTCAGGAATTGGAAGAATATCTATCCTCCCATCCATACCCTACTGAAGTACCTCTAGATGTTTATTTCTAAGATGAATCTATCATCCTAGTGGATCATGACATATCATGTTGCAAGATTCATTTTTATTGTGCCTCCTGGAGACAAGTCGATTGAAGTATCAGTGATCCCACGATTAACTGTGTTGGCGTGGGGATCATCTTCATCACCCTGTGAGAAGTTATCCTACCCTAATCATTCCTATTTTTTGAAGGATACACCAACAAAGAGGAAGATTATTAGTCCCTCATTAACAGTATCAAGATGGATGTCAAGAATAACATTGTCAGAATTTATGTTATGGGAGATTCTGAATTAGTAATCAGTAAAATCAATGCTGAATAAATCATGAAGAAGCCAATGCTTGCTCCCTTTCTCAAGCATGCTCCCCCACTAATGGTGCAATTCCCTTCCCAGAAAGGGGTGTACTTTGTTATGTGATCATAGAATGGTAAATTCGACACCCATGATAGTCTATATGATTCCCCTAAACAGCTTGACTGGGATGATAAATTCATTCATTTGTTGCATCAGGGATTCATCACTCCCATATCCTTTGATGACGATGAAGATAGCCAATGGTTAAACCACTTGACTATTGGTTCTTCCACATCGAGACCTCCAAATCACCTTGATTCTAAAGACGTGTCTGATTAGAAATACCCTTTCATTGAGTTTCTCCAGCATGTCATTATCTGATTGGGAAAATCAAAACAGGAGTGAATACTTCAACATGAAGAATATTTCACCCACTAGAGTGGACCCATAAAAGAGAAGACTCTCTAAAGACACAGTTTTAATGAAATAATCTTAAATTTCATCAGAGGAGACAAGATTCCACAGGTTTTGTAGGAAGTCCATGTTTGGTCAAGTGGTGCTCATCAGGCATGATTTAATATCTCCTACCAGATCTGAAGGCTTGGATACTTCTGCACCACTGTGGTCTAGGTGTGTGTCGAGTTCACTAAGAGGATCTACGCATTTCAAATCCATTATAAGTTTGTGCATCATCTTCCAGAGACCCACCATACTACCATGTATTCATGTCCCTTTTTAGTATGGGGATTCAATATCGTTGGACTGTAACCACCATCATTGACTCATCAATATAGGTTTATTCTAACTATTAATGATTTCTTTTCCAAATGGGTAGAAGAGATTCCTCCTAAAGAATTTTTTAAATTCATGATCCCCAACATCATCCATAAATTTAGAGTCCCTCACATTATTCTCACTGAAGATGGCACCAACATCTTAGTGGATCAGGAGAAGAGTCTGTATGCCAAGTAAAACATCTGGCACAAACATACTTCTTGATATCATACACAAGAAAATATATAGATCTGGGTGTTCAATAATACCCTTTCCAATATTATACAGAATAAGGTGGGCCAGAATAAGAAAATCTAGCTAGAAAATCTCCCCAATGCAATCTGGGCTTATAGGATGATGACCCAAAATTCCACCCAGGTGACTCCATACTCCATGGTGTGTAGAAATGAGTTAGTCTAGCCCATTGAGATCGAGTTTCAATTACTTATAATATCTATATATGATCATTAGATGACAAACATAATGGAATAATTTATCCTTGGTGAGATATAACCCCTTAATGAGAATAGGCTCCATGTTTTTCACAATCTAGAGAGGTACCAAAACAAGATAGCAAGAATGTTGAACAAGAGGGATCACCTCTACTCTTTCCTCTAGGGTGATACAATATTGGGTCTTTGAATAGCAATCATATTAGGTAGGAAGCCACCAAATTTGGAGTCGATGTGGGAAGAACCTTACATCATTCATAAGGTCTATCCTAATGGCACATACTCTTTGGTCACCATCGAAGATGGAGCATGAAAATCCTCCAACCAATTCCATGTTCCTCATAAAATAATTTTCATAAGTAACCCTTTTCATCACCACAACATGATGTTAAATTGTTATTCTATATTCCTAGTAGTATGGCATTGAAATTAATAGCCTTAGTCCAAGCCTCACGACTTTAAAATGTATGTGGTATTTTCTTCGGAATGTGTCATGTTGTAGCAAGCCTCCTAAGGCCTCATTTACATGAGGATTATCACCCCACCATGATACATATATCCTCTTGATAAACACTTCCTTATGGTATGGACTCTATGGCCTTAGAATAATATCCCCTATAATCCGAACAATATGACTTGAAACTTTATAGCCCCAGTGTGCTAGTTTCACAATGATAAATTCTATAACAATATTTATCTTTGTTGTTTAATGATAAACTGCACAACACCATAATGTTCTCATCTATTAGGAAATTACCCCCAACATCACCTACCATTCCATATTCAAGAACTACATATGGCTTGATTCTTGTCTATATAGGATACGTAGTGATGTATATATTCTATATCCTAGCACAACCACTCTGAATCAGAAATTCCCTTTCTCTATGTACGGATCAGACCTACTTGGGGATATTTCATTATCAAGAAGTAAATGTGCATTTATTCCCATTATTATGGGATATGTAGAGATGAGTGGACATTTCATCTTCGAGGCTAGTCGTAGATCCATCATTAATTTCCCCTTTGGCCTCAGTATAGTCCAATATACTATACTTTAAACTATTCTTGGGATTTTATTTGGAATATTTGGTGTGGTGTTGTTCCCACATTGGCCCTCATCCACATCAATTTTGTTACAAAAACTCACTACACATGAATATTTGAGACATTACCCCATTTTTGGTACAAACTCTAGGAGCATAAAATAGAAGTCTATTTTCCATGAAATCATGATTACAAACTGCGTTTGAATCCCAAGGAAATTATGGCCTGACGATAGGCCTCTTTGGACTTATTCACATCAAGTTTATGAATCTCTCACACTACACATGTCTATTTGGGATATTATCCCCTCATTATAATCTCTTTGAAAATAAAATAAGAGCTGGTAGTCCATGAATAATGACTTTAAACTGTATGAGAGCTTCCTCGAGATTATATGGAGTGATGTTGGGCCTTCTTTGGCCTCATTCACAAAAACATTTTCAAATTTTCAAGCTACATATACCCATAATTGGGAGCTTCCTTCCTCGTATCCAAACATTGTGACCATAAACTAAGATCTCATAGTCCATGAATTATGATTTTAAACTATTATCCAAGTTCCATGCAATATAGCAATAAACTATACAAAATGTCTTGATCATATAATGTTAAAATGTATTTTACTTTTTCCTTACCATATGACATTAAACAACATGCCCAATTTCCTCACTATATGTCAATAAACTACATTTTTATTTTCCTAATTTCATGATATGAAAATGAAAAATGTTTTGGGCCCTTGTCTGAGAGGTCCTTTTCCCCAATGATGGTCATCTACCAAATTGGTTTCAATTTTATTTGCTGCTATAAAACCAATATGAAACTCCCTTAGAAAATTTGTTTGATATTTTTTCATACCAATGCACCTAAACCAATGTGATTAAAGTCATGATGGTGGAATTCAAATAGTGTTGGAGTCAATTTGAACATTCCATTACTCCATTTCCATGTTTTGTGCACCCCTCATTTGGATGATCATCATCTTCCCGATATGAAGGGACCCCCTAATGGTTTTCTCTCATTCAACATTGTCTCACCTACCATCCTAGTTCAATGTTCCTGGAGACTTCATATGAAATTTCAAGATAGGTTCTGTGTTTAAAAAATTCCCAATGGTTGATTATCATTTTTCTATCCCAATTTTAGGCTAAAGGTATGGATGATCTTGTTCAAACATGGTCATTAGTTATCCTATATTATCTTTCCATTCTCCTTATATTCCAAATGTCAGGAATTGTAATTCATACTTCTCGTTCCATTTTGTTTGGTTGATACCAATTCCATAGAAATTATCATGTTCATGCACTAACATGTATTGGAAATGAAATTTATAAATTCATAGAACCTTATTCTCCATCCAGAGCCTCTCTTAGCCTAAACATTCTCACTGGTCATCCAATAGTACCAGATTCTCACTGTTTAATGATTATCTAACACACTCGTGCATGGTGAAAAAATATGTGGTTTTCCTTTGCTTCTCACAATGTGCATGACCCACGTGACCTTAGGGATTTATTATTGATTATCTCAAAAGCATGACCTAAGTGTAATAATTAAATAAAGAAAAAGAATGTGTCCATGAACATGGGAAAAGTATTGATAATGAGCCAGAAAAATGTGGATGTTTCAAGTGACATCCATATATTGGAGCCTCTTATGAGTCCTAGCTCGATTTCCACAATAGATCTACTATTATGATTGAGCACTACAACAATTTTTTCATTTGGAACATGGCCTCTAGGGTTTCATACTACCTTCTGAGAAATGTTTCATTCTCATCAATTTTTGGGCAATTCCTGTTTGGAATAATCGATGCCCAGTCCCTCTTGGCTTGAAGATCAGCAGCTTGATGTGATCCCTATATTATCTTCTCCCCATACTTCTTTAGCTGAGCCTTATGTTGGATAAAAAAAATATATTGAGTGTCAATAAAGTTTGATTGCTCATCTCTTTTTTCAACCAAGTGTTGCATCCCATAGTTGACCTTGTGAAGATTTCATATATTTTTGGACTTCTCTTGGCACCTGGAGATATCCAGATGCTAAATCTCCTCCCGTATCTTTTCGGTAAGGTAATCATGAATCGGCTTTTCGAGACTATGATCATCTACCCAACTGACACACATTTTGTGAAACCAATGGTGATGGTATCCCATCCATCGCAACACTCTTGACTCTTGGGTCTAGTTGATGAATCATAGTACGCACTTCCAGGCCCAGTGCTGGATGATGCAATTCTCCTTGAACGCATCAGGATCAGAGTTATCTAGTTCTTCAGGATATAAAGGATCTTACTTCATAAACATAGAGAAAAATCATGTGGAAGGGTCTTCCTATGAAATCATTCCAGATAGGATAGGATCCATGTCGTGTAGTTTCTTCATCCTCACTTGACCCTACCTTAAAAATGTTGTGCCTAACTTCCATGAGTTCTTCCCCACTAGTGGCATCACTCGCAGCTACAACTAAATATTCAATAGAGTTCGTGTCTTGGTCATCTTGAACGACTGGCTACATAGAGACGAACACCCTATTAGAAAATGGAACCCATATTCTTTAGACATTTCTACTAATAGAGCACATGATATCCCCATTATTGTTCATAGAATTATCATTTCATTCAATCTAATTAGTAAGTAACTAGTATGAATCTACAAAGATATGGAAATTATGAAATATGAGAACATACATATCAGATTCTAGGATATCTTCCATCATGATACCTTGGTGTCACCACTATATATGACTACGAGCTCTTGGGATTATGGGGCCACTTATTTAACCTCATCAACTTCGGTCATCCCCATAGGCCCCAGAGCGTTCTCCTCCACCCCTGTTATTGTACCTCCATCCCCATCAGTTGGGGTCCTTTTTGCCAGATCCTCATGAACTGAATAGATTTCTGTCAGGGAATCTAGATAAAGTGCAAGGGAACACACAACAAGGAAAAATGAGTTAAGGATTTCACTAATAAGTTCATCAAATTTTCCTAATGAAGTTTTTATTTCACTAATCTCCAAAGGGATCCCTTTATTGGAATCTTCTCCTAAAGATTCTTCTAATACCTTAGGAAATGGAGCACACTCAACCACCTCAGTTACTGATAGTTGTAGAGGAGAGGTCATGTCAATAAGAACCCTCACCGGGTCTGTCATCGGGCGTGTTGCACCCCCAGAGTGCTCTATGGATGCCAGCTCCATGACATACCATGACACCACTTCTTAGAATTCAAGGAAACAAACCTTGGAATGACTGATCCAATAAAGGCTCATCCCACATCTATTAAGATTTTACAAAATCCCCTAAATTCTAGAGAATTGTATGTATATGTCCTAATTGTCCCAAGGAATTTGGAAGAACGAATCATCAGGAATGTCCACATGGAGAATCCTCTTCCTAGGTACTGGGAAAACATCATGTGGAACCCCATGGATGGATCATCCTCTTCAATGGAATGCCCTCCCTCTCAGATTTTCCTGCCCAAGAGCATTAGGCTTGGAACCTCAGATTCTATTCCTTCACCATACCTTTCAACAAATAGTCCACTTCAAAAAGACAAGTGATATTATGGTTATTCATCAATCCTTCTACAATCTTCTTTCACCACCCAAGTCAGCTGAGGGAATAGACAGGAGGTTAATTGATCTTCCATCCTCGCTTTGCTCAGTATGTCTTCCAAGCCCATATTGAATGGGAAACTCCCCAAGACATTAGGAATTGTTGCTCTAAAGTTTTTATCAGTGATTCTCCATCAAAATATGACCTTCCTTTTATCAGTTCACTTCAATTTTTATGGGGGAATTTTTTGGAACCAAAATACATTCTGTAGGATTAGTAAAGAAAGTGATGGCTAGTTTCGAGGAAATCCAGGCTCAAATGGACCCAAAATAAACCTTAAGGGGATTATTCATGAATCCACTTTATGGAATCTTATTCCCCTCTGTGAATGTGAAAATACATGATAGAAATATCTTTGAGTTTGACGGTGCTCATAGACCATGCTAAGGGTTAACACGCTGCATCGCGGGTCCGAAAAATCTACTTCTATGTCAAAAGACTACCTTTTCATGGTGAACCACATCCCAGCATCTCGAACCATTAGCATATAAACAACTTCCTAATTCGAACCTTTTAGGTATAAAATCTAACTATTGATCTTCCAAATTTCTCTTGATTCTCGAATAACCTAGAGAATTGTGAACCAAAAAATGGATCACTCAATGTATCCTAGAATTCTTAATCCCTTTTTTCCATGTTCCTAAATAACTAAACTTAAGGTACTGATTCCCTTCTCGAATTCCAACACTCTTCACAGATTAGGAAGGACCTTAGGGGTACTTGACGCCTCACAAAGAATTCATACTTTGCGAAAAAAACTACTTTCCAAAAACCAAGACCTCATCCAAAGGAATGTGAACTGTGCTCCATGAATCCTAATCCTTCATAATGCCCCTGACCATCAAGAAGAACCCAATCATTGTGGAGTACCACTCTAAAAGGCCCTCTATGTCACAAATCCCTTCACATGGGACTCTCTATGTTTCTTACATTCTGATAACACTTATTCATGAATGTAGAGCCCTACAAACCTTCATATCCATCCACGATTGGTTCAACTACACTCCAAGTCCCCATGTGGCCTATTTCTCCCATTATTATGGCCCACTAAACTTTCAATGTGGCATGAGACTCCCATTAACCCTTTTCTTATCATAATAGGTTTGCTAATACCCATTTCTTCTTATCATAGGGACTCTAATGTGGACCTCATGAGTGATCAATCCTACACACCATTAAATCCTATAATTACTAAACCCAACACCCTCCCAAGGGTTTTTGAGGGGCAGTTATGTAATCCCAATGGGAGAGGAGTGAGTCCCCCACTTCTGATATGAACGAAGTAAGATAGCCAAACACCAACTTATTCAACACATGATGTTAAACTGTGATCTCACCCTATATATAATAAGCAGGATGTCCCCATGTATGATTAAAACAGATTGAGATCCTCTTCACATGGAATGAAGTCATAGGAATATGATCTTAAAGGGGATGGGAATAGGGAACCTTCCAACCTCATGTACTCTCATTCCCCCATCACTCTCTCTCTTATGTTTATCACCATGTGCACCCTAGGATGTTTCCACACAAAATCCCCCATGCACCTTTGATAGGATCTCTTTGTATGAATGATAAGTAATTTGATCTTCCTCGCATGGAATGATGTCCTACTTGTATAGTATGAAATCCTCAATAGAAAAATTCCATGTATAATCCCCACACCATATCTCGTTGGTGCATATTTCACGACATGACCTTCAGGTCTACTCCTTCCCCTTGTAACTCAAAATCAGTAAGACTCACATGTGCTAATAGGTTTGTAGTGACAGTGAAACATATCCCTCATCAGCGGGCCGCTCTTATAAATAATACATAACCATATGTTCTACGTCCATGGGATTCCTCCTTAGGTATATACCATGTCACATCAATGCTCCTTCTCAAACTCCATGGGATTCACAACTAGAAAATGAGGCTACTGCCACAGACCTAAAGCCATGGTTTTAAAATCGTGGCAATAGGCCAGTTATCATGGCCTATGGCCTCGGTTTTCAGAACCTTGGCAATAGGCTATGGCTATAGCCGCAGTTCTGTGGCCTATAGCCATGGTTTTAGAACTGTGGCTATAGGGAACTTTTTTCAATGGTCTATTTCCACGGTTTTTTAAAACCATGGAAATTGGGTTCCCATGCTTTGGCGGGAAAAACATTTCCCACCAAAAAATGGTGGGGAGTCTTACCACCATGGTTTTGAGGATACTCCCACATTTTATATTAATATATATATATATATATATATATATATCCTTAAGGTCACTCGGTGTAGCGGTAAGTACTCTGGTTTGTAGAGCAAAGGTGTAGGGATCAAAACCTGCTGGCGACATTTTGTATTTAGGCTAATACCACGGTTTACCAAGGATATATCCTTGGTTAAAACCGTGGCAATAGCTTCCTATAGCCATGGTTTAAACTGTGGCCATAGGTCAACTACCACGATGGCTGTTTTTAAGACCTATTGCCATAGTTTTCAAAACCATGGCCATAGGCAGCTATTGACATGGTTAAAACTGTGGAAATAGTCTTAGACCTATTGCCACGGTGATAGCGGCCACAGTTGTCCAAAATTGTGGTCGTAGCCTATGGTCATAGTTTTGGGGCCTATTTCCACATTTTTGAACCATGGAAATAGGTCTTTTTTATAGTTTTGATTTGATTCCCAATCACTTGGGATTGTTAGGAAGCCTCTATGAGGTCCAAACCCAACAATCCATCTATTCCATCCCTTCCACCCAACACTTCATCCAAATCCATATTGATTTTACTTGGACAACAATATCTTGGTGATAGCATGACACCGACATGGTTCATTACTATACATAACACCCATCAACATCATTGCTACACCTAGTAGCACCCCGGGCATCTCCCATGTATAATCCACACATCAATCCATCCAAGAGAAATCCTCATGTGAAGGGTAGCACTGATGCATAATCCACATACCATCTATATAACTACATGGGTTTTGATCAGTGTCTCCTAAAGAGGGTATGTAGGATGCCTCCATTTTTAGGGTTGGTGTCCTAAGAACCAACTCTTTATACTTTTATTACAATAATCTACACTTATTCTATATTGTTCATTGTTCTGCAAGACTATAATATAATAATGTCCTGGAATATTTGTTGCATTAATAAGGTCATGGCAGATCCCCTCTATGATGAGAACCTTGAAATGCTATAACAGTATTTTTTTAAATAAAGTTATATGGTTGGATTACATACTATGATAGGACACATGGTATACAGATCGTCATGTGCGAGTACTCATAAGAAGATGAGACTCTCTCTCATGGAGATCACACTTGGTAATCTCTAAGTTGGTAGATTATGAGAACAGACCCACCAGTGGCAATTCCTCATGTCTTAGTGTCATCATACATTGCTATCTACGAGCGTGTGTAATGGTCCTTAGACAATAAGATTATCATTAAATCATGTCATGACTCACGCACTTATATTTGCTGATGAAAACCGTCACAAAGACAGTTGGCGAGAAGTAGGGTACGTTGAGTGTGTCACGAATGACATGTTGGTAATGGATAAGTCAAGGAAGGATTTGTCCCTTCCATATTTATCGAAGTAGATATCCCGGTCCCTTTTATTGAAAAATAATGGTCACTCAAATTCCATGGCCATGGTGTCACGACAAGTTTATATCTGGAAGTCAAAGAATGACAGATCAAGAATATAGGTTTATGACACTACCATGAAACCTGCTTGATGAGATATGGAGACAAAGGAATTAAATTACACAGTAAGAATTCGTATGAGGTGACACATAAATGTGGTGTCAACTTCTTTCTCATGGGTTCCTTGACTCGTTTCTAGATAGTAATCTTTGACATTATGCAAGCCCGCCTAATGCCAATGAGAAAGAGGCCTAGAGGGTCACACACTAAGTGTATCCAAGTATCTCAGGTAGAATAAAGATTATTCCCGTATGTTGTTTAATAATTATTCAAGGAAGCCTAAATCATATTAATGTTGGAGGAAGAATAAAATGAAAATAACAAGATGTACACACCCTATACATTGAATGTAAATTCCGTGTAGTTTTCATTTTGGAAAGGAAATGAAAAATTAAAACAATATATACACGCCGTGTGTTAATGATTACATGCCATGTAGTTTTTCCAGTTGGGATTTTGAGAAAATTATATTGTTTTATTAAATGATATTTATTATAATCAACATGGGCGCATGTTAAAGAATTAATCATTCAACATGGTGGTTTTCAATAAGATTTAATGAAATAAATAAAATGTATAACGCATTTATTTATTGTCATAACTCTATAACCTCAAACCCAATTATAAATATCCTCATAACCCCAACACATTTCCTAAGAATTTTTGTGCACAACAATTCTGGATAATTATATCAAGGCCAAAATAACTCCTTCCTCCAAGAACTCTTTCATGACTGAGAGAGATCCTCCTCCATCGGATCAAGGTGATCTAAGTCGGACAATGCAAGGAAAGGCTTCTCCATGCTAGAACCCGGAGATTCCTTCGGCGACGTATAGAGATACATGGTACACTTGTGAATCACCACTAGAGGAAGTCTGCACTTGGCTCCTGGGATGCAACAATGAATCACATAGGAACGTGATCAGAAATATCAACAAAGAAAGAAAGCCATAAAAGGTACTTTTTTAAATTAATTAAATTAATTATAATCAACCTATGATGATCCTCCTTTGTGGTTCCGGGACTATTATTCTTCTTTGTCTATTTCTGTGATTTGATCCGTGGAGTCTGAGGTTTATCGTTGTATTGATCCCAGATTGATCATTGCTAATGACAAAAGCCCAAGTGGGCACATCTACCCATGATCTTCTACTGCACTCAAGACCATCAATTGGTATTAGATGGAGGTTACAATGTTGATTATAGTTATTTAATTTTCATTGATAATTTAAACATTTATATTTGATTCAATTCAAGACAAATCATTCTATAAAACTGAATGAATGAGATCTGTTCTTCCTCCTTTGTTTCCCGATTCACATCACAGAAACGCAATTTTAATTTTAATTTTGATTAAAATAAAAAAGAGGAACTCATCCGGAGGATCTTCTCATTCTGTCTGTAAAACACAAGAATACACAGTTTGTAGTAAAAACTACATGATGTGTACTTAGGTTCATCTAACAGGTACTGGTCAGCCAAACCATGTCGTGTGAATTGAGCATACCTAATTTTTTATCACACCGTGTTGACCAGAACTGAACATCCCATGGAAATGTGAATACATGGCGTGTATATTGAATAAACATGCCATGTAGTCCGATCCAGACCAGGTGAAACTGTGTATAAGGAGAAGCCATGTACCATGTACAATGGATTTTCAGGCTGGTAACCACATAACAAGGAAGTACACACCGTGTTAGATTAATCTACACGTCGTGTACACCAAAATTTTTGAAGTACAGAAAACACGCCAAATCCCCGGTGTGTACTTTGGATAAAGGGTGAAAACAAATACACACTATGTAATATATCCTACATGTAGTGTACTTTCCAGAAATGTAATTTCACCAGGTTTCCTCCAAAGTATAATGACCCATAGAAGGAATATGGTGAGAAGAATCTCAAGTAAATTCAGAAAGGAATTTAAGATAAAGATTTGATTAATTATAATATCATAATTAATTGAATTCAAGAGAGACTTATCTTGAATAAAAAGTGATTAAAAGAATTTGAATACTAAATATGCCTAAATGTCATTTCATGCTATGGATGATCATGAGCTAGACCAAAGACCCTTGGTGTGTGTATGGTTTCATTTAATGTTTTTTAATTTAAAATTGTTGTCCTGTAAGCCTTCTTCCAATAAAATGTAGTGCATGTGTGCCCATGGTTTCTTTAATGTAAACCCCATGTAATGGAGGATCTCTAAATCTAGAGGATACGATTCAAAATCCAAAGCTGAGGTGAAACCAACCCAAAAAGATTCAAAGGTGGATAGGTGGGGGCTGCAAAACACGAACCATTGGGTTTAAGGTGTTTTTCCCTAGGTTAGGGTTATTTTATCAAAGATGCTAGATAATACAACCAATATAAGCTCATGATCATGCAATCTTATTTTATTTTTTTCTAATTTCATGTTTTTTTTATTATATATGTGTTGTCGCGATCTCATAGTTAATGAAATAATCAAGCATGAAAAGATGGAATAGAATAAAACCGGACTATGTGTAATCATTATTAGAACATGGTTAATCACTTAAGAAAGAATCACTTAATATTAACAAGAATTTGATAATCTGAAACTATTCATAAAGAATTAAAATCCCTAAAATACCATATTATGTCAGACCAAGCCTTCTGTTACTTGATTAAGGGAAAGACTCAATAAAACTATTTGTTTGAACAACCCTTGTTGGGACACAGACTTTTATAAAGGAAGCTTTTAGGAAAGTTTCAGGTTGAATTAAACATTTTACATCAAGAGGAGTATCCCTTGCTAGACTTTTTGTAAAATAGAGGTATGCGTTGAGGAAATTCAAGTCAGGATTTAAAGATTGGGGAGTCCATTCAACTTATCCAGGAACTGTAAGCTCACAGTTGGCAAAGATCTACCTACCTAAATACCTTTAAATAGCTTGACCAACCCTTTTTGGGGTTATGCGAAGGGAAATATGGATCCTTGTCACTATAATGTCATTGAAACTAGACATTTTGATTTCAATGGTGACAGCTATTGGGACTTGATAAAATAGTGGGAGAATTAATAAATTCCTTTATTATTTTTCACAAAATGTAATCAAAAGGTACTTATAAATCTGCTCTTTTAATTTGTAGAATCAATATGAAAAACTCGCCAACCACATTTTCTCTACGATCACTTTTGTATAAAGACAATATCCTCACCGATATTAACTTTTAGGAATGGTTTAGGGGCCTTTGGGTTATCCTACGCCATGAACAAATGTTTTACATGCTGGAGTCCTCACTTCCTGATTCGCCTGCCCGAGGGGCGAGTGATTAAGATTTCCTGGTTTATGATCAACATTTGAGCGATGCACTCATCATTCAATGTTTGATGCTATCATAAATGTTTAGTGATCTCATGAAGTATCATTAAGAAATTGATGCATATAGAATGCTTGATCACCTTCGTGGTCTATACCAGGAGAGAGAAATATAAGAAAGGTTTGTGATCTCCAAGGCTCTATTTCAGAGAAAGCTTGGAGAGGGTGCCCCAACTGGCCCTCAAGTAGTCAAGCTCATTGGATACATTGAGTGCTTGGAGGTTCTAGGGTTTAAACTCCCCAAAGAACTGGGTACTGATCTCATTATTGCATCACTCCCCCAGAGCATCTCTAACTTTTTTGTAAATTTCATCATGAACAACATCAAGAAGTCTCTATCGGATCTCCTTATCCTTATTCTCCAAGTGGAAAATGATATAAACTGTGAAAATCCTTCTGTCCTTATGGTGAATAAATAGAATGGTAAGGTGAAGAGCTTTAACCCGAAAGCATCTTCAAGGCCTTCCAAGAAAAGAGAGATCAGAGGGGAGGCAAGAGAAAATGAGGTTGTTTGATTCAAAAGTGGCAAGAAAGGCCATTGGAAGAAAAATTTCACCCAGCCAAGGAAGCAAGGGGAAGCTTTATGTGCATTTTTTATCGAATGCAATCTATATATTTCGACCAATTGGGTATTGGAAACTGCTTTTGGTTCTCACATCAGTATCCAAATATAGGAACCATGTAGATTCAGAAATATTGACTGAGGTGAGGTGGATCTACGAGCAGCCAATGGGGCTAGACTCGTTGTTGTAGCTGTCAGAGACTACCACCTCACATTGCCTACTCGGATGGTCTTGGTATTAAAAGGATGTTATTATGTACCCTCTATAACCAAAAACATTATATCAGTATCTAGATTAGATACTGATGGATTCATCTTCATGTTTGGAAATGAATGTTGCTACTTTTATAAAGATAGCATTTGTTTTGGTATGGCACATATATATAATGACCTTTATGTGTTAGACTACACAAACCAAGTAATGGAAATTGATTAAAAAGTTAATTCAAAAGACTCATACGACACCCAACTTTGGCATCACAAGTTAGGTCATTTCAATGAGAAACGTTTGAAAAAATTACATCAAGATGGGTATTTAGATTCTTTCGAACTAAAAAACTTGGTGGATGACATGCGTGTCTACAAGGCAAAATAACCAAATCCCCATTTGGTGGGAAAGGTGAAAGGGCTAAAGAGCTTCTAGAATTAGTGCACACATATGTGTATGGACCATTTCCAGTTAAAGAAAGGGGTGAGTTCTTGTACTTCATAACTTATACTGATGATTTTAGTAGATATGGATATATCTACTTAATGAGGTATAAGTAAGATTATTTTGATCGTTTCAAAGAATACAAGAATGAGATTGAGAACCATCTTGGTAAGAAGATTAGGAAACTCCGCTCAGATAGAGGAAGATAATATCTTAATCAAGACTTCACTAATTTCTTATGAGAGTTTGGGATTCTATCTCAACTCACTCCTCCTTACATGCCTCAGTGGAATGGTGTATGTGAAAGGATGAACCACACCCTGTTGTACATAGTGAGATCAATGATGACTCATGCATCTTCCATTATAATTTTGGGGATATTCATTACAAATAGCAGCACACATACTAAACCAAGTACCAACTAAATCGATAAATGGTATTCTATATGAGTTATGGAGTAGACGCAAAGCCATGTAATCAAATTTACATGTGTGGGGTAGAGAAGCATTTGTTAAGGCCTCTTCAGGTAACAAACTTGCACCCCGAGGAACAAATTGTACCTTTATAGTATATCCCAAGGAAACAAGGGGATATTACCTATACAAGCCCTCAGATAAAAAGGTTACAGTGGCAAGACATTCCATATTCCTTGAGAGGTATCACATCTCCAAAATAGATAGTGGGAACAAGATAGACTTCGATGAAGTCGAGGATCAAGATACACAGGATTTGGTACAAGAACAGATTTTACAAAGTTCCACAGAAGAACAATCTGTTCCAGAGACAAAAGAACTGCATAAGAGCACAAGAGAGGTGAGAGAACAATAATGATATGGTTTTCTTGTCACTGAGTATGGTGATTCATTATTGGTTGACAATGACGATCCTCTTACCTATAAGGAAGCAGTTTAAGGCACAGACGTTGCCAAGTGGAAAGAATCCATGAATTGTGAAATGGATTCCATGTACCAAAACCAAGTCTGGAATTGGGTAGATCCTCAAGTTTATGTAAAACCTATTGGTAATAAATGGGTATTCAAGAAGAAACTAGACATGGAGCGTAAATTCATCACTTATAAGGCACGAATGGTTGCAAAAGGTTTTAGACAGTGTCAAGATATTGACTTTGATGAAACCTTTTCACTGGTTGCGATGTTGAAATCCATTAGAATCCTATTGGCCATTTTCACTTACCATGACTATGATATTTGGAAAATAGATTTCAAAACTACATTCCTTAACAAGAACCTCCAAGAAGATGTCTACATGACACAACCTGAAAGGTTTGGGACTCCAAAGGATGCCAACAAGGTATGCAAGTTACAGAAATCCATTTATGGATTAATTCAAGCATCAAGGTCATGAAACATTCATTTTGATAAAGCCGTAAAGGAATTAGGATTTGTTAAGAATGAATGTGAGCCTTGTGTCTACAAAAGGTTTAGTGTAAGTGCAGTTGTTTTCCTAATAGTATATGCTGATGACATATTACTAATTGGAATTGAAGTACTTGTCTTACAGTCAGTTAAGGTAGGGTTGGATAAATGCTTCTCTATGAAAGACTTTGGTGAGGTAGCATATATTATTGGGATCAAGATCCATCATTATAGATCCAAGAGAATGATTGGCCTAAGTCAAAGTACATACATTGAAAGGATACTGAAGAGATTCAGCATGGAACGGTCCAAGAGGGGATTTTTGGCAATGTCACATGGCATTCATCATTCCAAGAAAATGTTTCCTTAGACCCATGAGGAAAGAAAGAAAATGGAAAGGATACCTTACTCATCTGTGATTGGGTTAGTCATGTATGATATGCTATGTAAAAGGCTAGATGTTTCTTACGAATTAAGTGCGGTAGATAGATATCAAGCTGATCAAGAAGACCGCTATTGGATGATCATCAAGACTATACTTAAGAATCTGAGGCGTATTAAGGATATGTTCCTGGTTTATGGAGGAGATGAGGAACTAGTCATCATAGGACATGTAGATGCTAGTTTCTAGACTAATCAAGATGACATGAAGTTGTAGACTCGATACATCTTCAGTTTTAATAGAGGTTCAGTGAGTTGGAAGAGCTCAAAGAAAGGTGTGGTCGCAGATTCTAAAATAGTGTCTGAGTATATCGTAGCTTCTGAGGCAGCTAAATAAGCAGTATGGATGCGAATATTTGTCCAAGAGCTGGATGTAGTACCTAGTAGTAAAGATCCTATCACACTCTATTGTGATAATACTATAGTGGTGGCACTTGAAAAATAGCCAAGGTCAGATCAACAGACAAAGCATATACTTTGGAAGTATCATCTCTTGAGGGATTTTTCTCAGAGAGGTGAATTTTCAGTGAGTAGTATTTCCATGAAAGACAATGTGGCGGACCCCTTGACTAAAGCCTTGACTCAGCAGAAACATGATCATCATGTGAGGTCTAGCAGACTAAAAGTTTTAGGCAGTTGGCCCTAGTCCAAGTGGGAGTTTATCACGGTTGGTGTCCAAAGAACCAACTATTTATTCTTTGATTACATGAATGTACACTTATTATATATTGTTCATTGTTCTTCATGACTATAATAAAATAATGTCCTGGAATATTTATTTCAGTAATAAGGTCATGGAAGATCCCCGCTATGATGAGAACCTTGAAATGCTATAACAATATTCTTAAATAAAGTTATACAGTTGGATGACATACTATGATAGGACATATGGTATACAGACCATCATGTGTCAGTACTCATAAGACGATGAGACTCTCTCATGGAGTTCGCACTTGGTAATCTCCAAGATGGAATATTTTGAGAACTGACCCTCCAGTAGCAATTCCTCATGTCTTAGTGTCATCAGACATTGCTTTCTAAGAGTGTGTGTAATGGTCCTTAGACTAGAATATTATCGTTAACTCGTTTCATGACTCGCGCACTAAGATTTGTTGACGAAAATCATCACGAAGACAATTGGTAGGAAATAGGGTATGTTGGGTGTGTCACGAATGACATGTTGTTAATGGATAAGTTAGGGAAGGATTTTTCCCTTCCATATTTATGGAAGTAGATATCTCGGGCCCTTTGATTGAAATATAATCGTCACTCAAATTCCATGGCCATGGTGTCATGATGAGTATATTTCTGGAATTCAAAGAATGATGGATCAAGAATATAGGTTTATGAAACCACCATGAAACCTTATTTATTAAATATTGAGAAAAAGGGATTAAATTTCACAATAAGTGTTCGTATGATGTGACATGTCAATGTGGCATTAACTTTTTTCTCTTGGGTGCCTTGACCCGTTGTTAGACTGTAATCATGGACTTTAGGCAAGACCTCCTAATTCCAATGAGAAAGAAGCCTAGAGGGTCACACACTAAGTGTATCCAAGTATCTCAAGTAGAATAAAGATTATTCATGTATGTGGTTTAATAATTATTCAAGGAATCCTAAATCGTTTTAATGTTGGAGGAAGAATAAAATGAAAAAAACAAGATGTGCACGCCGTGTAGTTTTGATTTAGGAAAGAAAATGATAAATGAAAACAAGATATACATTCCAAGTACATTGAATGTACATGCTGTGTAGTTTTCATGAAAAATTAGTACACACTGTGTATTAATGACTACAAGCCATGTAGTTTTTTTAGTCGGGATTTTGAGTAAATAATATTTTATTATTAAATGATATTTATTATAATCAGCGTGGGAGCATTTCAAGGAATTAATCATTCGACAAGGTGGTTTTCAATAAGAGTTAATGAAATAAATAAAATATGTAACCCGTATATTTATTGTCATAACACTATAACCTCAAACCTGATTATAAATATCCTTACAACCCCAAAACATTTCCTAAGAATCGTTGTGCACAAAAATACTGGAGAATTATCTCAAGGATGAAAGAACTCCTTCATCCCAAAATTCTCTCAAGACCGAGAGAGATCATCCCCCGTCAGATCAAGGTGATCAAAGGTGGACAATGCAAGCAAAGTCTTATTCACTCTAGCACCTAGAGATTCATTTGGCAATGTCCAGAGATACGTGGTGAACGAGTGGATCACCACTAGAGGAAGTCTACACTTGACATATGTGATGCAATTTTAAATCACATCAGAACGTGATTAGAAATATCAATGAAGAAATAATTCAATAAAATTTACTTCTTGTAAATTAATTAAATTAATTATAATCAACCTATGATGATCCTCCTTCGTGGTTCCAAGACTATTCTTCTTATTTGTCTATTTTTGTGATTCGATCCATTGAGTATGGCGTTTATCATCGTATTGATCCTGGATTGATAATTTCTAATGAAAAAAATCATAGTGGCCACATCCACCCATCAGCTTTCGTTGCGCAGGGGACCATCATCCATAGGGTTCAATACCAATTAATGGTAAACCCTGGTGTTTACCTCATACGGGTGAACCACTATAATCCACCACCAGTAGTTTCCATATCAACTTCTATGGTGTGACATCCTCCATTTATGGGACACACCCCCTCAAATCCCCATCCACAGGGTTTTCTAATCTATCCATTTATAAACATTCTAGATGATCCTCTTAGGGATGTACCTCTCTTATCTACCTATATTGGTCATTTTGATCTATCTCATCTCATATCTTTAAGATGTTAAACTCACGACCTATCTCATGACACTACCCCATGTTCCCATGGGATTATTGAGGTGAAATACCTAGAAGATATGCGCCTACGGAATCAGCTAACCCATGTTCATATGGGATGACTAATGTGAAAGCATTTGAAGATGTGACTTTTGAATAAGATTCATCATGAAAAATATTGGATGCCTTAGGATCCATGACCATATTTTCCCTCTTATGAGGAAGAATATAGGTGACCAATGATCCAACATCCATAAATGCCAGTGATTCCCAACAAGACTACTATCCTGACCAATGGTTGTTACCCTATCAAGACACTTTGTATTATCCATGTAGAAGAAGTGTAATTAACCAGCATCCAAAAACAGATAGAAATGGGAATGAGTTTCATGAAAAAATATTAATCCATGAGAGAGACTTGAATTATGAAATGAATTCCAATGAGGAATCCACAGAAGTATGGACCGACATATGATCATACCATTTTGATCGAGGAGAAAACATCAACAATAAAGTGATGAATGTTTCCAACCATTGGATATAAGGAATGTGGGGTAATAATTCATCTCCATTCTCATAGTGAAATTTGAGGTGGGGATCCCTTGAGAAATCACCATAAAAAATATATTTTATAAATAATGCATTTTTTATTTATGTGATGTATCACATAAATGATGACCATCAAAATGGTTCCCCAATAAACATGTTTTATCAACCTTAATAATATTGTTTTCTTTCAACCGTAGTTAATCATAAAGATCATTCATTTATATTCTTATCAATTTATGTTTTATAATAAAGATATAATAAATTATGAATTTATAATAAACAAAACACCCACATTATCTTGTTTTGGGAATAAAAAAAATTCCCATCACCAAATTATTTTTTTCATAAAATGAAATTTCATGGATATAGTGGGAATCCTCATAATTTCCCCATTAAAAAGTCTAGTGAGACAAATGATTAAATAAAAAAATTAAAAATCTAAATTTAAACCAAAAATTCTAGTGGGAAAAAGATCACAGATTCAAAATTCAAACTCACAAAAATGGCACCAAACCCAAGAGGCCTCGAACAAGGAGCCACCCATGATAGCTAGAGTCACATCGCCAAATGTCTGCAATCATCAGTATAGTACTCTACCATCATCATTTAAACTTCCCAAGATGATGACTGAAAAAACTATATAAAAGAAGCTACATCACACCTCCAAAGGACCTTACTGTAGAATAGAACCCAAAATACAAAAAACATATTCCTCACCCTCATCAAAATCGCCAAAGGAAAACCATAAACACCTTGAAATAGAAGCCCCAAAAAGTTGAACAACCACCGATGGAATCCTGAGAAAATAAGGCTTCTAAAAGACACCCCTCCTAGAGCATCCATTACTCACACAATCTTATCCAAGAACCTCATTTGAGACATCAATCCCAACCAACATGGAAAGATGTAAGGTATCTTGAATCCAGAGCATATTAAGTTAGGTATTGACCTCCATAGTGAGCCTTGAAGAAGTGAAAACCATCAACCCTATAGAGAACATCATCGCTGAACCAACACTTATCGAGCGTAACTCCTTCTAAAATCTACATCAAAGGAACGAAACAAAATCAAATTCACAGGGATTAAATAGCATAAAACTGTAACCCCATACTATCTTATTAAACTTGTAACCAAATTCGTTGTCATCACCAATTGATATAAGCCCTTGACACCAACTCATAACCACCAACACCATCACTAAACCACCAAAAACACCCTAATACCGAACTGAATGAGAAAAGAACAAGAGGACGGTATAAAGAGTAGAGTTTGATGAACATACCAGGTAGGAATCTATTGATCCTCACACTAACTCAATCCCAAAATAATAGAGACCATTCGTTATAATATAATATGGGGTTTAACACAAATGCGACGTTGATAAGAGTATTGGTGGGAGCGAAAGACATCCATGATGCTCCATCGAACAAACCACTAAAATATAACTAGTTGAAAGAAGGGATAAGGAGGGGGGAACCATAACTATAGAGGATAAAGAAGATGAAGAAGTGGGACACTAGGTCAATGATGATGAGAGAACAAACAGATAAGGTCTAAATATCTTCAGAGAATGGATGAAGTGAATTCTGAATACAAGAAATGAGATGGAGAGGAAATTTCACAAAAGCTAGAGGAAAACCCTAGATTGACGTGAAGCGCTCTCATAAGATAATACTGGGATAAACTAATCCATAAAAATATAATTTTTTGATATATATAATTCCAAAATTCTCTATAATGTTTTAATATTCCCTCTCTTTGGATTTACTACATATTTTCCAATGAAATTATCTATATTATTTATCTATCTCCATATAAAACTCATCCAGTAGTTGATAATGACTAAAGATATATTTTCTATTAAATTTATGATAACATTAATCAAGGTTTATGTAGGAAATAATAGTGAGTAAAAATATGGTACTCCTTTCCATTTATAATTCCAAAAAATAATAACTAACAAAATATCACTTCCCATTCAAAAAAAAGGCATAACATTTATTGTCATTCCAAATAAAGAATTACACCTTGAATTTATACCATATTTTAAATTATTATACTAAATTAAACAACTAATCCTAGTGTATCATATCTATTAATCTTTATATATTACATATCTACCCCTTTGATGAAAAATTAAAAGTGATATTTATTTAAATTTGTCAACATCATAAATTAATCATTATAATTTAAAACACATAAGAAGAGGGAATCATCTAGTTCTCTTTGGGTTTAGTGTTTGTGATGAACCTTTATATAAAATATATTCCTTTAAAATTTCCGAATTTACAATATTATTGTTACAATATCCACCAAATGCACATTTTTTCAAATATGAACCCCATTAATAAATTTTTTCCTCTTTATCATTAATTAGATTGAATTGAATCTCTATAGACTTTTGGTATGAGTGTAATATATAAATTTTTATGCCATTAATTAAGCATTTCTATCACATAATTTCAATATATGAATCTATGATTCTTCACAGATATCTTCCAACTACTACTTCATCGAAATTATATGGGCATATTCTTTTATAACTGAAATGATCTCTCTATAAATTATGTTAAGATAAGTACCCTATTCTCTTTTTCAACAAACCAAATTATTATTTTGTGATATATAAATCTACATATCTTATTGATTTTTTATTCTATATATTAACCAAACATACATCAAAATATCCCATTAATGAATTCTTCTTACCGACTTTATATAACATGACCTAATATAGAGTTCCTTCAACATAAATCATTATTATATTCATAGTAATTATTTTTTATTCATTTTTATCACTTTTAAACTGATACTTCCTGAATATTTAGTATACTATATCCAACTGACATATAAATAAGTAAATTATAATTATAATTATTATTAGAATCAATTTTTGATCAATATATTTTCTATCTTCATTATTATAATGCCTTTTTCTAACCATAATAGGAGTTGTATTTTTTTCAAACATGTATTAAAATATAATTTATTAAATCATTTCCATACATCATTATAGATATACATTTATACTCTTCTTATTTATTTCTATGAAATATGAGAATGTTAATTCCCTAATCATTTACTTCATGATTAACAATCTCATCAAAATCACAAAATAATCACAATATTACACTTTATATTTACTAAATATTATTCCATAAACATATAATAGTAACATAAAATTTTCTTCCATTATGATCATTAAATATAAATTGTGTTCAACAAAACAACTCTTTACTTATAGCTTCCCCAATAATGATTTCAGTAAAATATAAAAATATTATACTATATTATTTAATCTATTTAATGATTTATTCTAATGGAATGAATTTATATAATTGTAATATAGTTAAAATACATCCAATTATTCAATATATATGTCTAACATAAAAAACTCAATAATGAAATTCATGTTCATATAGATATAGAAATATTTAAATCTCCATTGTGTTGACATTTCCATAAATAAAAGAGTGGATTCAATAATTACCACTTATGTGAATATTTCTCCCACAAAAAAACATTGATTTATTAAAAAAGTATTTTTTTCAAGTGGAATTTTTAATAGTTCTTAACCTTGTTTTTCTTGATTGTATCCAACTATTTATCCATAATATTTAACCATGATTTATATTTTATATCCTATTCAAATGATATAGTCTTAATTAGGGATGAAAAATAAGTCTTATTAGTTCCCATTATGCTAAATAGTTTTATTGGAATTATTTTATCACTTACTATATTACCTTTATCGACTATATATCTTCAACATTATAGACATATTTTAATTGATGATTAATTCTATAAAAACATATTCATTTTATTAATAAATTTTAGAATCATTCTTATCAAATATATATTGTGTTTTTCTAAATTAAACTCATTATTATTATTATATCTAATAATTTCATCCAAATATATATCAAATGTTATATTTTCATGATTTTTATAGGTTACCCTCAAATTGTTTCTCTAAAAAAATTAATTTTCCTCTTATTGGGGATCGTAGAAGCCTTTTTCTTGGTATAACATCCTTGAATATACCTTCATCCACTAAATATTTATATTTTTTGTTATTACCATTCTTGATATTTATAAATTGATTTTTATAAATAATATAATAGTTATTTAGGGATATATATTTCATACCAAATCTCATATAGAATCATAATTTATTTAAAACTATGTAAGTAAGTGTTTTAAACATATATAACTACTTGTAAAACATGTTTCCAATAATCCATAGAAATATAGAATTAAATAATAAATGTTTCTTACAAATTTTTCAATATGTTATATATGTTTTAATCAAAAAAAATTAATATATTATTCACACTGATGAAACATCATATTCAATTATTTGTTTCTCATAGTGAATATTAACATCAATTTATGTATTCTTTAACAAGTAATCATATGATAAAGTTTTAATTATAATTCCATATTTATTTTAAATAATTTTGACAAACCTCTTAGCATAACTCATCACCTCCTCCTTTGAATGATTGGAAATGATTAAATCTATTTTAATATAATATTTAAGAAAAATGATAAGGTTTGTTTCACCTTTAGTATAGTTATACATATTGGGACTAACAATATTTGTGATAATCAAGTCATTATGATTTATTGTTATTATTTTCTTATATTTGGACAGAATATGTAGCATTTTTAACTTTCATTAAAGAATTAAAATTTCCCCAATTAGTTCATTAAAATAGTTATATTGTTTTATACATTAAACATAGAAAAATTTTCTATGATTTATTGTTGAATATGTACAAATCTTGATTTCATATGGTTTCTTCTTCTTTAATAGGAACAAATCATTTATTGTTCACTTTATCCACATGACAAATATTTTAATTAGTTTATCGATATTGGATTAAGCCACCTCAATTACTTACACATATTATACAACCCCACTAATTAAATGAAAATTTAATATCAATGTTATGTAATTGATTCACACTCAAAATATTATGATAATTTCCACCCATAAATTGAATATAATTATACATAGACAATTTTACAGATATCTATTTCTTACCACTAACCATTATTTTTAATGATTCATATTTGTTTTATGAATCATACCATCCATATAAGATTTTTATCATGCTTTTATTCCCATCATGTGAAATGAATATCCACTACTAAGTATATGTAATAATTTTATTACATTATTTAAAATTTTATTTAACCAAGATTTAGTTTCTCTCAAATATACATTACTTAATTGAAACTGTTTAAGGTGTTGACACTTTTTAGGTCCAACTTTGATGTTCATTAAATGTTTATTAGCATCATATTACTTATTACGAAAAAATTTATTTCCTTTAAAAAGATTAATATTAATCATATGTATTTCAAAATTTTTTATATTATTTATAAATTATGTTTTCACACTTATATTTTTATAATAAAATGAATTTTGGTCGTAATTAAAGAAATATAAATTAAATTTTTTTTTCTTAATTTATCTATATAATTTAATTTATTCATCATTTCTTGATTGTAATCGCTGCACCTCAGAAGTAAATTTGTGTGTCTATATAAGATATCATCTAGTTAACCAATTATCTACCAAATTAAAACTTCATTATTGGAAATTGATTATTTATTCACTTCATAAAGAAAATCAAATATATAATATATTTTTGTACAAATCCAAATGATTCTTTCAATAGTTTGCATCAACAATCATCATTGATTTCTCTATTAGAGTTTTTGATTTAGACTAAATTTCTTTTTCCTTAAACGATTCACCATTAAACCCATGTAATTATGTTCCCAGTAAGAAAAAATATGTATTGCTCATTAATTATTCAATTTATATTTTAGGATACATGTAATTTTTCTTATGTAAACATGCTATTTGGATTCCAAATTTCATATTTTTATCAATCTTTCTAGTTTTTGTAACTTAAACTTCATTTTCATAGTTATGAATTATTCCACTATATACTCACTCTTGGACCCTTTTTACTTGATGTCAGCATTATGCTCATTTATTCCCATATATTTCACTACATTAATCAGTTTTAAATTCCCCAAAATATTTTAATTTTCTTAAGAAACAAATTTTCATCAACTACTTGGTTCATGTACACTAAATTTGCCCATCATGAAATCAAAATATTCAATGAGTTCTTACAAAAAATTATTCATCTAATTATATTTCATACATTGAAAATCTGTTTCCTCAAGGGATAATTATAGCTCAACATTTAAATCTAAAAATATTCATGATTAATATTTTAAAATTATCTTATACTTTATCAACAATAATTAGAATTTTTTATTAATATTCTAATTTTAACTCAATTTAATCTCTCATTTTTTATGATTCTTCGTTATATTATTCCTTTTTTAGAAATATTCTAAATAGAAATTTTATTCATATTTTCTTATTAAAAATATATTTAGAGATATTTCAAGGGAAAAAATCCATTACCTTCTCTATGAGATATCATTATCACTTATATATTACTCCTCTATTATTTTAATCCTCGTTATTAGTTCAATATATTTTCTTTATTTAAAACATGGAAACAATTGTTTAATTTGAAAAATATGTTTTTATTTTCTGGATTTTCTTATAAAAAGTTGTATAAATTTATTACTTTCATTCATATCATCCCATTAATTATTTTAAAAAAAATTAATTTATTTTAAGTATATATATTTATTAAAGTTGATTTAAATTTACCCCGTTTTCACACTCTTCAAGATTCATTATTATTCTTGAATTGTGACTTAGAATAGATTAATATCATCCTGAATAGAACTATTTTTTTTAAAAAAGGTGAAAGTATTTTTAATATTTATATATTTTTTATATTGTATTTAAGACCTCATGTTGAGGAAAGTAAATTAATTATTTTTTAAAAGAATTCATCAATGAATTCATTGGAACACAACCTCAAATATTTAAAATAAAATTACAAAAAATGTAATGTTTATCCTATTTCCATTATTAATCTCACCTAAAAATATTTTTTATTTTTTTATTGTATTAGATGTTTTGAAATTCATAGAATTTATATATATCAAATTTTATAAGTCACCAGGTAATTTATATACATTAATTTTTTCAACATTCAAAAATTATTTTCTAACTCATTTTATTACATCCTCTTAAAATAATTAAAATGTATACAGTGAATATTAATTGAGTAATAATACATTTCTATAGATAATAAACATTATCCTAATTATTCAATATATAATAATTCAACATGTCATAGTTGGTACTCATTTTTTGTAGCATTATCTATGATTTTAAAAAGTTTTATCCTTAAATAATATATTCTCCCATAATGAATCTTTTAACCCAATTATCACTTATTGATAAGAAGGTCTCAAAAAATCGAAAAGGGGTGAATTTGTGAATGAATTATTTTAAAAAAAATCATTAATCAAATATGGCTACAATTTTATAATTAATAATGAATTGGTTTGAATAACAATCACAAATGAAAACCATACAATGAAGCATAAATAATATCCACATAAGCATTTAACACGAATTACCAGATGATAAATATCTAAGGATTATATACATAATGATGTGTTAGTTTATAAAAATTCAAAAATACAGTTGTTTAATATAATATTTGTGTTTGAATTACTACAAACATAGAGGATCACTATATTTTCTTCTCTCACTATTCACTATGATGAGAAAAAGATCTCAAGATAATTTGTAATGAGGGATATTAATAAGAATGAATTATTTTAATTAATTCACTAATGAAGATATAATGTTTTTATTTAACTAAATATTAAAATAAATGAAAAGTTTATCTACGTTTTATCTAAAAGTATTTTAAGAGAAATATTCCAAGGAAATATAAAATTATTATTTATATGTTAACTTATATCACATAATTATAATTATCTCTTTCTCTCTTACACTCAATATCTATCTATTTATTATTTTTGTATCACTATTTTCTATGATTTTTCTTATCTTCGTGCATGAAAAGAATATAATATTTAAATGGAGTGGATATTATTTATATCCCATATATTCTCTATTTTGTTTCATGTGATATAACCATTTATGGGTTGTAATAAATGTAATGAAATATCATATTATATGAACTTTAAATATATCTCATTAATTGAAAAATGAATGATGTATAGATTTTATAACAATACTCATATCCATCGAACCATGATGTGTTCTTGAATTTCTTTAACTTCATTTCTTTAGTCAAATTTTTAATCTGATGTACACATCATGAAAACACTATATTTCAATATTTTAGGATATTTATATAAATAATGATTCCTCATGATCTTCTTCACCATAGATTATTTTATCTGAAACTAGAATATTTATAAAAAATAAATAATTTTTTTCTTTACACGTGATAAAAGTCAAATGAATATGGATTTAAAAAATTACTATCAAAACATAGTATAACCATAACATGATGAGTCTTAACATCTCATTTCATCGATTATCTATATATGAAACTTTATCCACAATGTATTATCACCATGGTGTGAATTTTCTAACATGTTATAACATTTAGATATCATGAAAAACATTCTCTTCAAGATGCATAGGGTCGAGACATGATCTTCTCAACCAGGGAGTACTAACATATAAATAGAGTGGTTTATCTCTTAAATATATTTAATCTTGAATTTTTGATTTCTGTTATGTTATGTATCTCCCAAATAGAGGCCATTTAAATTCTATCCTCCCCTACATGGTTCTATAAAACAATATAATTTTATCTTCTTTCAATTATTTCAAATATCCAAGCATGTTTATTCATGTGTTAGTAAAATATAACCATATAGGAAATATCTAATAATTGATGAATTTATAATAAACATATAAAAAGTATATTTTCAATGTGTAAATTCCCCTACTCTAATTTTATTTTTATACTATCTTTCGGTAATGGAATAAAGTATGATTATGGTCATATTATTGTGTTCATATTAAAACCAATAAGATTGGTGGTCAAATCATTCCTTAAATGGTATTTCTATCGATTTTAAGACTCTCATGTATATCTAAGATATGGTTTTTATATTCTTCATCATTACATTATAAATATATTTTACTTTTTTTCCTCTTTGGTGTGGATAACAATCATTATTAAATATATCAATAAACCAAGAAATGTCAATCAAAATTCATAAAATTATATTATCTAATTCTCATTAATCTAAGAATACAATTATTATAATATATGGATGTGTACATGTATGATTGTTATATTGTTTAAATCTATATAATAATGAAATTTATAATTTAACTCCATTCAGGATTGTGTGGAAAGGTTTTAGAGTGTGTGCACTCGTCACAAACATAGATTACATATAATTAGATCATCACTAGATGTGGTAAAAATTTTGTAGATAATTAAATTCCTCTAGGATGAATTATGAATTATACTATAGTTTATTATGATCCTAGAAATAGATGAGTTAACATTTGAGTAAATATCCCCGAAGTGTTAACCTAGTATATGATTATCATATACAAGAATCCATGGTCTATTGGATCATCACCAATATATTTATAGATCTATTAGATATCCAAAAGAAGGTCTAGGAATGTAGTGTCTCATAACTAGTGTGTTTAATGATTCACTAGCTCATCATTACATATTTAGGGATTTACAAGCTTATCAAAATTATGTGTAAGGATTTAATAGCTCATCCCCAATAGATTTATGAATTCATTATATCCTCATGGGAAAATTTTAAATTCACTTCTATATATATTGATATAAAAGATTTTCAAAAGTTGGTTTAGGGATTTATAATGTAATTACCAATAGGTTTAGGGATTTATGGGATTATCACCTGTATTTTTTCTCATTACCAATATATTTTAGGATTTACAAGCTCGTCACTTTCATGTTTTAACAATTTACTATCTCTTCCAAAAAAAATTAGGGATTTACTAGATCATCACTTGTATTTTTAATTATTTACCATCTCATCATCTGTATGATAATGGATTAACTAGCTCGTCACTAGTAGGTTTAAATATTCATTGGTTCTTCACTAATAGGTTGTCTTGTGACCAATTAATTTGAGATTATACAGGCTAATCACCTGTAGATATTCTTACATTAAGAGTTTTTATTTACGGGTATATAAAATAGTAAGGGTACACTATAGTTTAGTAATGTACATGAATTCTTAAGGAATAAAGTAGGATTTAAGGAGATGAAGATTGTTTTATAGGTATTTAATGGTTCAAGGTTAGTGGGATTTGAAACATAATGATAATTCTACGTATTGTTTAGTAAGAAGTATTAATTCGTACATTTCCATTCATTATGTTTTTTAAAATATCAAACAATTTATTAAAACGTGATTACTAAAAAAATTACGTCATAAGAGTATTTGTATATTTTAATATAAAAATAATCTTTTTCTATACTTGTAAAATGTTATAAATTATTACGAGTATAAACATTACATTATTCATAATGATTAACATATTTTGAGTTATTATGATTATCATACATATCTATAATAAAATTAGGTTTTAGAATTTTTTTCTTCTCTTTCATACTGAAATAAGGATGAACAATAGGACTAGATATGGTATCGATATAATTAGAATGACCTCATAAGGACTACCGTAATGAAAATTGATAAAAAAACATTGAACTTTCCAATTTTTATTTCCTGAATTCAAAAGACACATTTCTATTATAAATAATACTTTATCATTGTAATGGTGATAAGTCTATATGATTTTATATATTTAGTTATTCCAGATCATTGTGATATGTCATGTTCCTGGTGTTTGAGGATGTTGAAACATACTCCAAAATTAGACCATTTGGATAATTCCATTAAATACCGAATCAGTTGTATAGTTTGGACCTAATCACTATCACAACTCTATATTTTTTAAGATAGAAAATCATGAACTACTCATTCATAGTTTGTTTATTTCATTAGAGAGTTGATAGTTTTATGGAATCCCCATAAGTGTTGTTTCTGTTAAAACATTTGAAATTGTAATCGTGTTTGATGTTGACTATGATTGGGGGCCTCAAGGGATATAAAGTTGGTGAATCTGATCATCTAATTGATGGATTCCAAGGATTGGAATATGGACTCATATCTTCAGATCGAGTCCTTACTAGGATAAGAATACATATAAAATTAGATCATCATATCAAGGGCATATAAGGCAAGAAATATATATCATTATAATCATCGTATTGATGTATTTACTAGAAAGGAAAGATATAATTTATAAGAAGTCAAAACTATGGATATTTTTAGTTAGTGTTATTGAAAACCTTACTCTTAATGTTAAAAGTCGTAATTCTCTTAATATCTAGTAAGTCATTCTTACTTATACACACTAATAATTTTTTCTACAAGTGTATTTTCCCGTGTGCATATTGTAATAGTGTTATTGTAATCATTCTGAATATGATCAATGTAATTGGATTTAATTGGATCTAATATGAATCCAATTTAATTTCTTTTATTAATAAGATCAGGGTTGATTCTGATCACCACTATCATAATTAGACATATTCCAAGTCAGATAATATTACTAAAAGAGGCTTTGAGTTTTTTTAGTTTAAAACTCTTAAACCGTGTTTTTAAACTATGACTCACCACTCTTGTAATTTTATCCCTATAAATAAAATCTCATGATCCTAATATCAATATCATATGTATGTATGTCCTAGAATTTGTGGTAGATAAGGTTTTTACTAATTATACTTGCTGAGTTTTTTACGTCTTCTATCATCTCCAAGTTGTTTTTATGTTTTTAATAAATTACTTATTTATATATTGTTACACTGATAAGTTTGTATAAAAATAGAGTTTATATTTTTTTTAAGATAGAATTATTAAATTTTGTATCAATAAATAGTTGTAATCTAAATATACCTCTTATATTTTATGGTATTGATTATGATTACTTTAGAGATATGATGAAACCTTTTTTATCAATACTAAATTAGATAGTCCTTCAATGATTATGGGAAGAATATTATACTATGTTATATGTCGAGGAGTATATATATTAAAATATCTTTATATGAATCTACTTATAATATTTGAAAAAATATGGAATTCACACACTTTGTAACTTATAAATTTATTGAGATAAGAATATAAATTCTCAGAGCACACAATAAAGATTTTGATTTATTACCTGGAAAATCTATTGTAATGAAGAACCATATATTCTTGATTATTATAAGTAGTTTTCATGATATTGGTGGGAAATTTATTGATTATTTAATAATTTTTGAGAAACATATTGATGCCATGCCCAATGTGTGATAATATAAGAGGAATGTTGTTGATGAATTTAGAAATATACATAGCCTTTGATTGGATTATCGTATTGGAACCATTATGTAGTATGAGGGTAGACTCAAAATAAATGTTAAAAGGCCAATAAAAATAATAGTGGTGTTTCTTTTACTACTACTAATATTCCTTTGAAAGCTAAATCACAAGAAAAAGTTGTTAAATCATTGAAAATTAATAAATTTATTGTTCAAAAAGACTCATGTACATCTGAACATTATATGAATGAATTTTACAATCTTTCCAAAAGAATAAACATATTGGTGGTATGAATTATTTTCAGTATATAAAAAAACCTTTGTAAGGATATAAATTAAAAGAAATATTCTAAAATTACTTTTTATGAGTGAAAAAAATATAGAAACATTCGTCCAGATTTTACAACGATGAATTGGAAAGACATAAAAGAAAATAATTTTGACAAAAATTATAAAAATAAATAAAATTATAAGGGAATGAAAGTTCACAAATCATCTATCACTTGGAGTTCTAGTGGTGTAGAATCTTCCAATAATACTTTAAATTGTGAAAGTTACAGATAGAGGAACACATGAATTTTTGTTAAACTACCAAATCTAAATAAATGTTTCATTGTAAAGGTACAAAATATTAAGAACCTAAACAATTAATATTTTAATTATAATTATCCTAAAATTGAGAATGAAAGAAATTCTGCTTATTTTGAAGGAGAATCATCTTTAGACAGTGACTATAAATATTTACCTCTTTATGAAGAAATTTATATATTTTGTAAACTTCTAGAAAATTAGAATCTTAATTTTTTTATAAAAATTGATATTGGTAATAAAAAACATGAAAATGTTGATTCATAAATAAATGTTTTGAAAAATGAAATATCATATCATTAAGAATCTTGATCAAACTATTTTAGAAAAAGATAACATTTTTAGTGTTTTTGAAAAAGTTGTTTTTTGGGAAATAATTTTTGAAAACTAATATTGATAAACTCAATTCCAGGACTATTGTAAATGAGGATAAGGAATTATTTTTAAAAGTAAAATTATTAAATTTTACATTGAATAAACTATTATAAAAAATTACCTCGTGTAAATAAATTTTTTATAAAATGTAAAAACAAATCCATCCTTTGAATTATAATACTAAAATTGGTTAAACCTATAAAAACCCTGTTTTTAGTAATAATTTCTTTTTTTCCAAAAGTGCACATTTCTTTACCACGTGTCAATGTTATGGGAATTGAAGAAAATATTTTTTTTCTTAAAAAAATAAATCTTGATGATTTCATAAAACTTATTTTTTAAAATAAATGACATTTCCCTAAAAAATGGACATATATGGTTACAAAAGGTTTGGTATCCTAATAACACGAGACCTAAGAAGTTTGGGGTACCAAAAGTCTATTTTTTTAAGATAAAAATTAATGTAAAAAACAATAATATATGTCACATGGATATTGGATTCTCCATACACATGAATAGACATAAAAACTTATTCAAGAAGATCATGAAGATGAAATGTGTGAATGTAGATTTTGGAGATAATGGCGAGGGAGAGATTATCATTATAGGTTACATAGTTCTTCTTGGACAAGTTATTATTTAAAATGTTTTATTTGTTTTATGTATTAATAAAAACCTTATAATAATAAGATAGTAATATGACAAAGGTTATCTTTTGAACATTAGTAATGATATGTGATTAGTAAAAAGTTATAAGAATGACTTTATTCTTTCTGCCAATCGGCATGTGAATGTATACAAATGAAATTAGAAGAACTTAAGAGCCAAGAAATACCTTGGATTAGTGAAATGGAATATAAATATTGTTAATGGAATAGAATGTTAGGACACTATATTCTTTGAAAGATATCTAAATTGACTATGAAATGACATGTTAAGGATATTCCAAACCATAGGTTTGATACTTAGAAAGTATTTGACACCTTTAATTCTGGAAAACAATGTATATAAAGATGTAAATATATTAGTGAAGTATCATATTATAATGATTTACAGTTAGTTAACATATACATATTTGCTCTTGCAAAAACTGGGAGTATCAATGGGAAATACTACGTATATGTCTTAGTTTATGATTACACTAGATATACATGGGTCTATTTTCCTGAAATTAAATCCAAAGACTTTAGTTATTTTAAAAAATTTCTGGAACAAGTTAAAAATAAGAAATATCTCTGATTGATAACTCTTTATAGTGATCAGGGTGGAGAATTTGTGAATGATAATTTTTAAACACGTTGTTTTAAGAAACTTATTGAATATAACTTTATAGAACCTTGAACTCCCAATAAAAATGGTGTGGTTGAAATAAGAAATAGAATTATTCAATAAATAACCAGAACCATGATCATTGAATACTCAATTACTAAAAAAAATTGTGTTAAAGGAGTTAGTAATATCTTCTATGCTATAAATATATTTTTAATTAGACATTTTCTTAATGAAACTACATATGAGTTGTGAATATGAATAAAATAAAAAGTTATTGACTTCAAATTTTTTGGTTGCAAAGTATTCATTTTGAATACAAAATATAATTTACATAAATTTTCTCCCAAATTTTATGAAAGAATATTTTAGTTTATTCCACTAGTTCTAATAAGTATAGAGTTCTTAATAAAAAAATATTTTATTGTTGAGGAAGCAGTACATGTTAAGTTTAAAGAATCTAATCCTTTTATTTTAAATCAAACTCAACCTACATATTCAGATTCTATTTCTAAAACTGATTTTCAACCTTTGTGAGAAAGTTATTCTCATAATTATATAACTCAAGAATTAGTTTCTCATGTTATTAATCTATAATATTTTCAATATTTTGTTCAATAACTAACTTTTGAAATCCCATGAAGTTAGTTTTTTCTTAGGAATCATCCTAGTTAATTTATTATTATTGATTTAAATCCACATGTTCGGAAAAGAAGTTCCATACAAAATTAAATTGAATATATTGCTTAATTATCCCAATTTGATCATAAGAATCATGATAAGGATTTGTGTGATGAGGATATGATTAATGTAATAGAAGATGAATTCAATGAGTTTGATATAAAACAAATCTAGAATTTAGTTGAACGACATATAGAAACTTCTATAATTAGAGTAAAATGGTATTTTTAGAATAAATATGATGAAAATTGTAGAAAAATAAGAAATAAAGCTATATTTTTTGTGGTTATAATCAACAAGAGGGAAGATATTACGAAAAAACATGTTATCTCATATCAAGACTTTGAATCTATTTGAATACTTATATCCTTCACAGCATTCTTCAATTTCAAACTATTTCAAATAAATTTGAAGTGTGGTTTTTATAATGGATATGTTCAGGAGGAAGTTTATATAGAACAAACCCCAGTTCATGAAATTAAAAAACATCTATAACGTGTTTACAAACTTAATGAATCTTTATACATACATAAACAATCCCCTAGAGTTTGGTATGGTAGATTAACTTGATTTTTTTTTACAAAAAATTTCAATAAGGGATCTATAAATCCAAATCTTTTTATAAAAGTTTACATAAATATTATTATTTTTTAAATTTATTTTGATGAAATTATATTTAGTTAAACTTTGTAATCATTAATATATTAAGTTTTTGATCTTATGAATTATGAGTTTGAAATGAGTATGATGTGTGAGATAACATATTATCTATGTTTTAAAAAATCACAAAAATCTTAAAGAACTGTTATACCTAAGATTCGTATATAAAACATCATCTTAAGAAATTTGGATAGGATAATACTAATTGTATTATTACTCCTATTGGTACCTACAATACTCTTGATCTTGATGAGGCTAGGAAATCAGTTGACCAGAAAACAGTTAGAGGGATGTTATGGAGTCTACTTTACATAACAACTAGTTTTTTATAGTTAATGTTTTCTGAATGATTATATATAAGATATCAAGATAATACAAAAGATACCCATCTTAAATATGTAAGAGGAATAATTTTCTTATCTTAAGGGAACTATGGATATGATCCTTTTCTATTCGTATGGAAATGTTTTTGATTTGAACATTTTATATGATGATGACTTCATTTGTTGTAGATGGGATGGGAAAATTATATATGTACTTTTAATTTCTCAAGAGATTCATTAGTGTTGGACCCTTCATGATATTGTATTTTTCATAATCACAAATAATGTCAATATACATATTTATATCATTCATGCCAATTTTTATATCTCTATGTGAATCAATTTCGTCATACAGCAACATATACTTTAATAATTCAATTGCTTATAGTCATGAATAAATATTTTTACAAATGTATTTTTATTAACACTTCGTCTTGTAATGATATATGTAAGGCAGACTCTTCATAATATTTTTTGGATTCCCTGAAAATTCGAAATATGACACACCGAAACCGAAGCTGACACACCGAAACTGAAGCTGACACACTGAAAGCGAATCCGACACACCGAAACCGAAGCCGACACACTGAAACCGAAGTTGACACACCGAAACTAAAGCCAACACACCGAAACTAAAGTTCGACAAACTGAAGAATGACAGACCGAAGTATGACAAGCCGAAGTTCGACAAACCGAAACAGAAGTTTGACAGACCGAAACCGAAGTTCGACAGACCGAAGAATGATAGACCGATGTTATCAAACCGAAGCCGATACACTGAATATGGCTCACTGATCGATATAAATAATAGTTTTTTTGTTAATTAAATTTTATTTTCTAACGGTCATTTGTAGACAAATTAATGTTTCTGACATTATTTAATGTTGTCTGTAGGAAAATATGTAGAAAAATATGAGGTACATGCACGTGCGAAGATCTTTATGTCTAGATGGTCGTGGAGTATAAAATAACATCATCTTTTACGTTTAAAATTAGAACATAGTAGCAGTACACGATAAGACACAGATTGTGAAAATACAAAAATAGAATAAGTAAGCGCTTGAGATTACAAGAAGACCGTAACAAGCTAGCTTCTCTAAAAAGGGCTTCTATATACATCGAGACATAAAAGATCTCAACCTTTTCATTCCTCAAAGCTGTATTGCAGAAACTGTGATACTCTGTTCTGAAGAAATCTTCGAGAAGAAGATTCAAATAATAGTTTCTCAATATTCATTGAGTCTAGAGCCTTACAGCACAACACACAGATAATTCTTAACTATATACCCATCCTTAATTATGTTGTGTTTTATATTCTCTATTTTGAGTAGTGTGTATATTTATTTTTTTATAACACATACTGTCTCTAGAGCATAACTAGAGGATATCAAACTATCCTCATACTCTATCTCTTATTTCTTATGTTTCCCACAAATAATTGTTCTAGAGGTCAAGTGTGACCTAGACAGCCTGGTGTGCCATTATAAACCCCGATCCAGGGTGTGGATCAAAAGTTTATTTGTATAAATAGATTGGTTATGACAACCCAGCTTTTTATTACAACTTAAACATGATTTATTACATAAAACTTCACTTGATACAACAAAGAATATCGATAGGTTTAGTGTCTTTGGGGCTTAGTATCATTACATAAAAACTTAAAACATGAAATACACCATCTTTATTGAAAACTTCCTTTACATGACCACTACATTCCTTCATACTTAGCATTGCATGGGATGACCTGAGGACATGCATAAGAAAAGGGTGAGCTATAAAGCCCAGTAAGGGAGTACACATGGAATAACATGAGGAGTAAAATACATGTTAGACAATAGGCATATCAATAGAGTATAAGAAAAACATGAACATAAAGGCATGATAAAGCATGATAATAATAA
Organism: Viscum album; assembly: GCA_963277665.1. Lineage (NCBI taxonomy): Eukaryota > Viridiplantae > Streptophyta > Magnoliopsida > Santalales > Viscaceae > Viscum > Viscum album. The sequence continues at coordinate 19,249,860 of OY728155.1, forward strand.
CATGGAAATGTGGCAACAACACTTAACATGGAATTAGCATGAGCCAAGGCTCATTGCACATGGAGCATGAGTAAATAATCATTGCACATAAAGCACGAGTAAACCCTCTTTTCACTTGAATTATCATGAGTCAACACTCACTTTACATGACATATCATGATACTATACTTTACCCAATGAATTGGAGCGCTATAAGGGTGCACCCTTCTTAAACATTTCATTTCATGCATAAGTGTGCCTCATGGATCATAAAACATGGATTCATAAAACATAATAATTTATTCCATTATAAAGGAATGTGGAATTAATACATGAAAATTTAAAATAAATAAGTAAATTTTCATAAAAGTGAATACCCATGATGGAGAAATGGGCATGGTATTCACTACACAATGACATTGGCTTAGAAAATCGGTGTGATTTTGGCAGCGTAACGATGTGACATAAGAATTCATAAAAATGGTTGATGAGAGAGAAAGGGGTTCCTCATCATATTTACATGTAATGGACAGTAAGGAGGTCATATATATACATGTCCAAACAATTGTAATGGAATTTAGATTCCTGATACAAAATTATTTCTTGGATGTAAAAGAGGAGAGAGAAGTTCCTTTCGGAATTTTGTCATAGTAACGGGTGTACATGGGAGGCATTTAATGAGAGAGAAAGGGGTCTCCCATAATTCAAACATAAATAGGGAAGTATGAGGGAGGTTTCAAACCTTACCCCAAACTTCATAATTGAAATTAAAAGGGCCAAAAAACTTAAAGAAAACTGGACAAAAATGAGAAAGGAAGAAAAAACCCTTACTTGGAAGTGTGCTTCTAAAGGCTAGAGAGAGGCTTATGAGAGGCTTCATGGGAGATTAGGGCACCTTGGGAGGATTATAGAGAGAGTAGGGCAGAGGTTGGACGAACTCCAAAGGCTTTGAGTTAGGAGGAAGTGGGAGCTTGGGTGGGTTTATATAGTAAAGGTGAGGGAATTCTTTATTATTTAGGTTTGGGACCCCTTATATTAAATTAATCCAAACCACAAACCATCCCATAGTTTTTTCCCATGGTTTATGGAAAAGGGAAGAGGAAAATAATATTTTATAAGTACAAGGTCTGAAATTCTTAAAATATTAGGGTTTCTTATGTGGAGGTGAGTCACACTCCCATGGAAATTAATTTAAAAAGACAAGGTGTTTAATAAGTCTTGAGGGGTCCATTAATGCTTTGAAAAGTAAGCCAAACAAACCCAAAATTACATTATTTTAATGTTAAAACATATATTGGCAGAAAATAAAGATTATAGTATTTTATTACATCACTATTGGGTCATTATGATGTCATAAAACACATTATATATTTAAATGGTATTTAATTTTTACTCAAATATTTGATTGTCTCAGAAAATTATGAAAAATTCACCGTTGGATAATTTCGACGTCCTGATTCAAAAAATAACATTTATTTTATCTAAATAATTTTCTAAAAATGTTAATTTTCACTTTTAAAATAAAAACCGACATTTATCAAAAATTCACGGGTTTTGACAAAAATGGCTTTCAAAACTTAATAAAAATTATAATTGCATTCATACAATTACATGATAATTTATATATAATAAAATTAATCTAATAATAATAATAATAATATTTTATTAAAATATTATTTAATTCAAAAATCCTTTAATTTAATAAAATAGATTTCTTAATTAAATAATAACTAAAAACACCATTTTTACTTTAAAAACTATTTATAATGTATCAATCATGACAAGAAATTATATTCATTATTATATAAAAAAATAATGTATATAAACATAGTACTATCTATTAGTTACATAACCCCTTAAAACAGCCGCATAAGACCTAAGGGTAAGGTGTGCGATGGTGACAAACTCTTGGGGTGGCTCGGATAACATCGCTCGAGTGGTAATTTCTATCAACTTCCACTTCTCCCATAGATGGTCGTGTTTGAGATTGAAATGGTGAAGCTCATCTTGGGATTGGTCAAGAGAAAAGCCCAAGGACACCTCCTCTTTTCCAAGCTCTGATAAATGGGCTTCGTATGGGGAAATTCTACTGGATGAGGTCATCTCTTCCTTTGTCTAAGTAAAATTGGATGTGTTGAAGCCCTATATTTATACTAATCATGTGATCACTGTTAAATGACTATAAAATTAATGGTCACAATTCTTATCATAAAACCAATGAAGTTGACAATTTATAAAAACATTTTATATAAAGAGACATTTAATAAGATCAAGATGGATTTTCCATTAATGAAACTTTGGGTTGTTACAATATTCCCCCCTTAAGAAATTTCACCCTAGAAATTTTCCTTTTCCCACACTAAAACAGATGTGGGTAACTCAGCTTCATCACTTCCTCCGATTCCCAAATTTCTTCTTCAAACTTGTGGTTTCTCCACAACACCTTGACGAGGGGCATTATCTTATTTCGTAGAACTTTTTCTCTACGATCTAAGATCTTCACTGGTTGCTCCTCATAAGAAAGATCGTCTTCCAATTGTACCACCTCAGAAGAGAGTACATGTGAAGGGTCTGGTATGCACTTCCTTAAGAGGGATACATGAAATACATCATGTACATTGGCCATAGTAGGCGGATGTGCTAGTCGATAGGCCACAGCCCCGACACGATCAAGAATCTCGAAGGGGCCGATGTACCTTGTACTTAACTTCCCTTTCTTTCCAAACCTCATGACCTTCTTCCACGGATATATGCATAGAAAAACCATGTCTCCAACTTTAAACTCAAGGTCTCATCAAATATTATCTACATAACTCTTCGGTCGACTTTGGGCTGCCTTGATATACTGCTGAATGGTTTTCACCTTCTCCACTGTTTCCTCGACCATTTCTAGTCCAATCAGCTTACGTTCACCGACCTCATCCCAACATGTTGGTGTTCTGCACCTTTTCCCATACAGTTCTTCATATGGTGCCATTTGGATGCTCGAGTGGAAACTATTATTATAAGATAACCCAACCAGAGGAATATGTTTATCCCATCCTCCTTTAAAGTCCATTGAGCACGCTCTCAACATATCCTCAAGTGTTTAGATAGTCTACTCGGATTGGCCATTAGTTTGAGGATGATAGGCCATACTAAAGTTCAGTTTAGTATTCAGAGCATGTGGAGGACTCATACAAAACTTAGAGGTGAATCTTGGATCTCGGTCAGACACAATAGATAGTGGTACTCCATGCAAACTTACCACTTTCCTGATATATATCTGTTCTAGTTGATCCAATGAGAAATCCTCCCGAATAGTAATGAAGTGTGTAGTCTTTGTAAGATGGTCCACAACAACCCATATTGCGTTGTTGCCTTTGGATGTCCTCGAAAGTCCGGTGACAATGTCCATGGTGATGTTTTCCCATTTCCATTCTGGTATGGGCAATGGTTGCATCATCCCCTTATACTTCTGCCTCTCTGCCTTCACTTTCTAACACACCAGGCACTTTGATGTATATTCAGTAATCTCTTTCTTCATATTATCCCACCAAAAGTTTTCTCAGAGATCTCGATACATCTTTGTGATCCCTAGGTGAATAGAGAATAGAGAAATTTGAACTATGTGCATCATCCAAAAGTTCTTTCTTCAACTCCAGACTTGATGGAACACATAGTCTTTTCCCAAACCACACAATTCCTTCTTCATTAACATTAAACTCTGAGGATTTCCCTTTTTTGATAGCTCCCACTTTTTCTTGAATTCCCACATAATCTTTTTGAGCATCCTTTAACCATTCCAAAAGAGACGGTTGAGAAATCATTTGTGAAAGGATTGATGATGTTACCTTCTTTATGATTCCCATGTACATCTTCATCAAGTCTAAGAAGATTGGATCCTTCTCAATTCTCATCATTGATAGAATCCCTGGATCCTTTCTACTTAGGGCATCAGCCACCTTGTTCGCTTTCCCAGGGTGGTAATGGATTGAACAGTCATAATCCTTGATGAGCTCTATCCATATTCTCTGGCGCATATTAAGCTCTTTCTATGTGAATATATATTTAAGACTCTTGTGGTCAGTATATATCTCACATTTCTCTCCATATAGATAATGCCGCCAGATTTTCAAGGCAAAGATCATCGCCGCCAACTCCAGATCATGCATTGGATAGTTTCTCTCATGGATTTTCAACTGCCTTGAGGCATAGGATATCAATTTATCATTTTACATCAGCACACATCCTAAGACCTTCTTCGAATCATCACTGAATACCACAAAATGCTCCCCACTTATGGGTAAAGTGAGCACGGTTGCAGTGATAAGCCTCATTTTCAACTCCTTGAAGCTTTCTTCTCATTCATCGCTCTATGAAAACTTTACTCCCTTTTGAGTTAGCTTGGTAAGAGGGTTGGAAAATCGTGAGAAATTTCTCACAAATCGTCGATATTATCCTGCTAACCCCAAGAAGCTACGGATATCTGTTACCGATGTTGGCCTCGGCCATCCCTCAATTGCATCTGTTTTGGAGGGATCTACAGATATCCCATTTCTTGTGATGATATGGCCCAAGAATGATACCTCCTTCAACCAGAACTCACACTTTTTGTACTTTTCATAGAGCTCCTCCTTGCGCAAAGTCTCTAGTACAGTTCTTAAATGCTCCTCATGATCCTCCATGTTTTTGGAGTATATTAGAATATCATCTATAAAGACTACCAAAAATTTGTCTAGGTAATCTCTAAAGACTCTATGCATCAAGTCCATAAAGATTTCTGGAGCATTAGTGAGTCCGAAAGGCATTACTATGAATTCATAGTGCCCGTATCTTGTAAGAAAAGCAGTCTTGGGGACATCTTTCTTCTTCACCCTTACTTGATAATATCCCGACCGCAAATATACCTTGGAGAATAATTGTGCTCCATGCATCTGATCGAACAATTAATCAATTATTGGGAGAGGATACTTTTTCTTTATTGTGATTTTGTTAAGTTTACAATAATCGATGCAAAGCCGCATTGTCCCATCCTTCTTCTTGACGAAGAGGACTAGTGCACCCCATGGTGAAGCACTTGGGCGTATAAACCCTTTGTCCAGATTCTCCTGTAGTTGTTTCTTCAGCTCTTCAAGCTCTACAAAAGCCATTCTATATAGATTCTTGGATATTGGTAAAGCCTCGGGTATAAGTTCAATTGAGAATTCAGCATCCCTTCTAGGAGGAAGACCAGGGAGTTCCTCGAGAAACACTTCAGCGAATTCCCTCACAATAGGAATTTCTTCAAGGATGGTTTCTTCCTTGGACTCAATCATCTGAGCCAGATACGCGTGCTCATAAGATAGTAATATCCGCTCTTGAGATGATGGATCTAAAGGAGATTCATCTTCCTTCTTACACTTGTAAAGAATCGGGGGGTCGATTCTCCATATGGAGTGTTATTTCCCTCTCCTAACAATTTATGTTGGCTCTATATAAGGAAAGACAATCCATGCCAAGAATTGCATCAAATTCCACCAGAGGGAGTATGATGAGATTTCCCGAGAAATTACATCCATAGATTATAACATGGGAGGACTTATATTCATGGGATGTGATGATTTCCCCATTTGTTGTACTCACCGACATCTTCACTTCCATGATTTGTGATGGTGCTGGGATTGTTCTACTAAAATTTTGTGATATAAAAGAATGTGTAGAACCTTAATCAAAAAGTATTTTCACTATTCTTGAATGAATAACTAGTGTACCTGTCACCACTTTGTTATTGGGGTTCACTTCGGCAGAAGTGATAGCAAAAGCTCTTCCTTGCTGCCTTGGAGGTTGTTGGTTGTCTCCGAAAACCCTTGGATTAGGGAACTGATTTGCGAAATGACCCGGTTCTTTGCATTTGTATCATTGAACAACGCATTGAGGTTCGAATGGAGCATTCCTCTCCTCTGTCGCAGCCGCGGGTCTTTCTTGCCGACAGTTAACAGCTAGATTCCCTTCTCTTCCACACCTGAAGCATTTCCTCATCCCCTTAAGGCAATTTCCAGGGTGCTTCTTTCCGCACTTTTGGCAAGTGAGGTGCTGGATCTTCTTAGCACCATTGGATTTATCCATCGTCCCACCAGCATTGAAGTCCACCTTACGCTTCTTATCCCCGTGATACCCCTGTGATTCTCCGATCTCCATTTGGACCTTTAGGGCACATCGGACAATTTCCTCGTATCTGTCGAAGTCACGGATCGCGAATGATTTCTATAGGCTAGGCTTCAGCCCACCAAAGAAGTGGTCAGCCTTGAATTTTGGGGTAACGACAAAGCCGGAAGCGTATCGTGCAAGCCTTGTGAAGTCTTCCTCATATGCTCCAACAGATTATTCATCTTTTTGCTTGAGGGAAAGGAAGTCCCTTTCCATATTAAGCCAGAGGGTGCGCGGAAAATATTTATCGAAAAACATCTTATGGAAATCCTTCAATTCCAACGCCTTGATCTCCTCCTCAAGCTTCGTATTTTTGATCAACGTACACCATTGATCAGCTTCACCCTCCATACGATAAGCTACCAGGAGAACCTTCTCTTGTTCAGAACATTGAAGGATGGAGAAGATCTTTTCAATGGAGTTGATCTATTGTTCAGCGATCGTGGGATCGGATGATCCACTAAAAGTAGGAGGCCTTTGTCTCATGAAGCTCTCGATAGTGACTTGTTCTTTCTTAGGGGGGTTTGGACGTTCCTCTTGACCTGTGTTCCTATTCAATGCTTGAGTTAGCTGAGAGAGAAGCGTGACAAAGTTCACGATTCCCGCTCCCATTGGATTGGGCATCTCATTAGTAAAGTCATCACACTGATCTTAACATCGGTTGTTAGACCGAGTCGTCCTATTACCGACCATTAGCTGGAATAAAAGGAATGTTAGGGGTAACACATAAAGAGTAATCCAAAGACAAAAGTTGATAACTTATAAATAAACTTTCATTTCCTTAACTCATGAGTCTATAGGGTTCAATCTTGGATTTTCATGATCTACTTTCTAACATATATTCTTAGGGGCATTTTTTTAATTCCCTTAATAAGGGTTCATACTAAGCTTGTGAATTTACCAAAGCATATCCCCCAGGAGTGTCGTAACCAAGAGTGCAGCAAGGCCCGTTGTCATGCACCAGTTCCCATTCGAGTCTAGCTCAAAGTGGTATTTTTGGGTTTTACCCCTAGGATACATCTATTCTAGAGCCGCCTCTACCTGCTCGTATCCAGACATGGATATATTTTCTTGATAACACACTTACTCAATACTCACCAAAACTTAGGGACGTTTTTATTGTACTTAGTCTTGTATCTAAGGCTTTACTAGGGTTTTCTAATCCTAATCCCAAAAATAACCAAACCTATCCTTTGATACCAACTATGACAACCCTGTTTTTTATTAAAACTTAAACATGATTTATTATATAAAACTTCACTTGATACAATAAAGAAGATCGAGAGGTTTAGTGTCTTTGGGGCTTATGATCATTATATAAAAACTTAAAACATTAAATACAACATCTTTATGGAAAACTTCCTTTACATGACAACTACATTCCTTCGTACTTAGCATTGCATGGGATAACCTGAGGACATGCATAAGAAAAGGGGGAGCTATAAAGCCCAGTAAGGGAGTACACATGGAATAACATGAGGAGTACAATACATGTTAGACAATAGGCATATCAATAGAGTATAAGAAAAACATGAACATAAAGGCATGATAAAGAATGATAATCATAACATGGAAATGTGGCAACAACACTTAACATGGAATTAGCATGAGCCAAGGCTCATTGCACATGGAGCATGAGTAAATCCTCATTGCACATAAAGCAAGATTAAACCCTCATTGCACTTGAATTAGCATGAGTAAACACTCATTGCACATGACGTATCATGATACTATACTTTACCCAATGCATTGGAGCGCTATAAGGGCGCACCCTTCTTAAACATTTCATTTCATGCATAAGTGTGCCACATGGATCATAAATCATGGATTCATATAACATAATCATTTATTCCACGATAAAGTAATGTGGAATTCATACATGAAACTTTACAATCAATAAGTAAATGTGCATAAAGTTGATTACCCTTCATGGAGAAATGGGCATGGTATTCACTAAACAATGACATTGGCTTAGAAAATCGGTGCGATTTCAGCAGCGTAACGGCATGACATAAGAATTCATAAAAATGGTTGATGAGAGAGAAAGGGGTTCCTCATAATATTTACATGTAATGGAAAGTAAGGAGTTCATATAGTTACATGTCCCAACAATTGTAATGGAATTTAGACTCATGATACAAAAGTATTTCTTGGATGTAAAAGAGGAGAGAGAAGTTCCTTTCATAATTTCGGCATAGTAATGGGTGTATATGGGAGGCATTTTATGAGAGATAAAGGGGTCTCCCATCATTAAAACATAAATAGTGAAGTATTAGGGAGGTGAGAAACCATACCCCAACATTCATAATTGAAATTAAAAGGGCAAAACAACTTAAAGAAAACTGGACAAAAATGAGAAAGGAAGAAAAAACCCTTACTTGGAAGTGTGCTTCCAAAGGCTAGAGAGAGGCTTGTGAGAGGCTTATTGGGAGCTTGGGGAACCTTGGGAGGATTATAGAGAGAGTAGGGAAGAGTTTGGACAAACTATAAAGGCTTGTAGTGAGGAGGAAGTGGGATCTTTGGTGGGTTTATATAGGAAAGGTGAGGGAATTCTTTATTATTTAGGTTTGGGACCCCTTATATTAAATTAATCCAAACCGCAAACCATCCTATGGTTTTTGCCCATGGTTTTTTGAAAAGGGAAGAGGAAAATAATATTTTATAAGGACAAGGTCCGAACTTCTTAAAATATTAGGGTTGCTTATGTGGAGGTGAGTCACACTCCCATGGAAATTAATTTAAAAAGACAAGGTGTTTAATAAGTCTTGAGGGGTCCATTAATGCTTTGAAAAGTAAGCCAAACAAACCCAAAATCACATTATTTTAATGGTAAAACATATATTGGCCGAACAGGAAGATTATAGTATTTTATTACATCACTATTGGGTCATTATGATGTCATAAAACACATTATATATTTAAACGGTATTTAATTTTTACTCAAAAATTTGACTGTCTCATAAAATTATGAAAAATTCACCGTTGGATAATTTCGACGTCCGGATTCCAAAAATAACATTTATTTTATCTAAATCGTTTTCTAAATATGTTAATTTTCAATTTTAAAATAAAAACCAATATTTATCAAAAATTCACGGGTTTTGACAAAAATGGATTTCAAACCTTAATAAAAATTATAATTGCATTCATACAATTACATGATCATTTATATATAATAAAATTAATCTAATAATAATAATAATAATTTATTAAAATATTATTTAATTCAAAAATCCCTTAATTTAATAAAATATATTTCTTTATTAAATAATAACTAAAAACACCATTTGTACTTTAAAAACTATTTACAATGTATCAATCATGACAAGAAATTATATTCATTATTATATACAAAAATAATGTACATGAACATAGTACTATCGATTAGTTACATAACCCCTTAACACAGCTTCATAAGACCTAAGGGTAAGGTTTGCGATGCTGACATACTATTGGGGTGGCTTGGATAACATCGCTCGAGTGGTAATTTCTATCAACTTCCACTTCTCCTGTAGACGGTCCCGTTCGAGCTTGACATGGTGAAGCTCAGTTTGGGCTTGGTCAAGAGTGAATCCCAAGGACGCCACCTCTTTTCCGAGCTCCGATAAATGGGCTTCGTATGGGTAAATTCTACTAGATGAGGCCATCGCTTCCTTTGTCTAAGTAAAATTGGATGTTTTAAAGCCCTATATTTATACCAATCATGTGATCACTGTTCAACGGCTATAAAGGTAATGGTCACAATTCTTATCATAAAACCAATGAAGTTAACATTTTATAAAAACATTTTATATAAAGAGACATTTAATAATATCAAGAGGTATTTTCCATTAATGAAACATTGGGTAGTTACATTGGTGGCAGTTGATCACCAAGTGGAGAGCATTAAGTCTCTGCTTGAGACTGAACCTCTTGCTTACATTGTTGTGCCAATCTTCAATTACTCTATTTTTTTATCCTCTACTTATATTTTCTAAAACATAAAATTTTTTTTTCTTACACTTATTGTTATTTTTGGTTAGTGAGTATATTTTTTTAATTCAGTAGACTTGTTTCAAAAGTTGAATTAGTGTTCTACACTGATTCATCTGAGGATTAATCACCCTTTGAGAAACCTGTTGACCGGTTGAAAATTTACATTTCTACTAACTTAATTAACTGGTCTGTTTTTAAAATTGTGGGTTTTCTTAATCATGTAGTTTTTAATAGAAATTTTAATTGGAACTCAATTCACCGCCCTCTTTAGTATCCACTCTGACCAACATTTGGTATTAGAGGATTTATTGATTTTCAATTTTTTTAATTTATTTTTAACTATGATTTTAGTTGTATCTTAAAGATCCTAAAATTAATGTCATATCTAAATTTTCAGTTCTTTAAATTATATGTATCCATGGAAACTAGAGTTGAGGGTACTGCTACTAACATTCCACCATTCTTTAATGGTAATAACTATGCTTAGTGGAAATTAAAAATTAAAATGTATCTAGAGAGTATGGGACCCGAAATCTGGAATACAATTAAAGAGAAACATGTATTACCTACTATAGCTAGAGACACACGGTTTTAGTTGACCAAAGCTACATATAATAATAACTGTAAAGCAATGAATTCCTTGTACTGTTCTCTAGGTGATTATGAATTCAATAGAATATCTGTGTGTAAAACTGCATATGAAATTTGGGATACATTAGTTGTTTCTCTTGAGGGACAACTAATGTTAAAGAAATGAAACTAAATACATACACTATTAAATATGATAATTTTAAAATGATGCATGATGAACCTATCTCTGAAATGTATCTTAGGTTTAAATAAATAGTGAACACTATGAGTCTTCTTGGAAAACCAGTGGATAGTAAGTACCATATTATGATACTGATTTGATGCCTACCTGATAGATGGAGGGGAACATCTATTTCCATCTGAGAATCTTGTGACATAAGCAAGCTACAGGTTAAGTAACTAATAGGAAATCTTATGATGTGCAAGTAAGAACTTAAGGTGAATGAAGAAGTATATGAGGAACCAAAAAAATCAGTAACATTCAAGACTACTACCTCAAAGAGAAAAAATAAAGAAAAAGTTCAAGTTCTTGTAGACAGCTCCACTAGTGAAGAATAGGATTCAGATAGTGATGAGGAGATGGCTCATCTTGCAAGGAGATTCAAAAAGTTCAACAAAAAGAAGATATTCTTTAGGAAGTTAAACTACAAGGGAAAGTATGATAGAAAAGGAAAATATAAGAAAGACAAAAAATGGAAAGACGAGTCAAATGAGATAATCTTTTATGAGTGCAAATGAAAAGGTCATGTAAAGGAAGACTGTCCCAAGCTGAAATTTAAGAAGAAATATGAAGACGAGGGAAAAGTCTATAAAAAGGCTATGAAAGCCACCTGGAGTTCTTTAAAAGACAGATACAGTGGATCTGATGCTTCTGATAGTGAACAAAACAATCCTACTAACTTATGTTTCATGACAGAAACATCTAAGGTAACACTTCACTCTCCTATTCATAAGGCCTAATATTCTGGGAGTAAGAGTGAGTCACATAATGATGAAGATATATCTAAAGATGATATTTTTTAATATTTTGACATGCATGAGGATACCTTTAATGAGTTCAAGGACAAATATAAATTCTTGAGGAGACGGCATGCTTTAAATGAAAATTATAAGTCAAGCAAGGATGTTGAGAATGAAAAATTTGCTTAGCTGTTAAAAGAAAATACCGAAATCCAATTATCAAATGAATAATTAAAGAAAAATATCAAAAAAATTACTACTGGTAGAGATACCCTGACTCAGTTTCTAGGACAAAATATTGCCCCAAAATATACAACTGGTCTAGGATATCATCTTGGACATAGAAGGATCATTAAAACTAAATTTATTCCAAAATCTGGACAATTCACAGCTAGTTCAAGTTCTGGATCATTTTTCAAAAAACAATTATCTAAAGGAATGAACAAAGTGTTTATGTCTCAAAATATATCTACTGATTATAGAAAATCTATGAGACAAGTATGGGTTCCCAGAGTTTTACTTTCTAACCTCTCAAGACCCAAGAAAATCTAGGTACCAAAGTTACCCCATGTCTAATCTTTTTTGTAGGAAAATTTTATAAAGAGTTCCTGTAAGACTATGTGGTACGTTGACATTGGATGTTCAAGACATATGATATAATACTACACATTCTTCAGGAGCTTAATCAAATTTGATGGTGGACACGTAACTTTTGGTCACAATGCAAAGGGAAAAATCATCGACTTAGGCCAGATCGGTAACCCTAATATAGTATTAATTTCCAAGGTACTTTTTATTGATGGGTTGAAGTACAATTTACTTAGCATCTCTCAGCTATTTGATGATGGTTTCAATGTTAAATTTGAAAATGATGCATGTATATTTTTATTTCCAAAAATGATTTAATATTTACTACTCTCAAAAATGATAATGTGTATGTTGTTGACTTAAATTATTTTGCTAATCAAAACGTTTCCTGCTTATATTTATTTTATAAGGAATCCTGGTTGTGGAAAAGAAGATTAAGACATTACAATGTGAACTCTATTAGGAAACTGAATAGTAAAGGTTTAGTTAGAGACTTACCTAAACTAGAATTCCCACTTGACAAAGTGTGAAATCCATGTAAAAAGGGAAAGCAACACAAACTTTCTTTCAAATCAAAAAATGAAGTTTCTACTTCTCAACCACTTGAGTTAGTTCATATGGATTTATTTGGACCATCAAGAGTTTCAAGTTTATATGGGAAGAACTATGTTTATGTTCTTGTAGATGATTTTTCTAGGTACACTTGGGTATACTTTCTTTCTCACAAAAGTGAATCTTGTTCTTATTTTATCAAATAATCCAGGTCTGTGGAAAATCTTAGTGGACTTAGAATTAAGACCTTGAGAAGAGATCATGGTTGTGAGTTCAAAAATCAAGAGTTTGAATCCTATTGTTCATAAAATGGCTATAGTAAAAATTTCTCTACTCCTAGAACACCTCAACAAAATGGATTCGTGGAAAGAAGAAATAGGACCCTTCCAGAAATAGAAAGGACTATGCTTAGTGAGTATAATTTAACTATTTATTTTTGGGCTGCAGGTGTAAATACAACTTGTTATACAATTAATAGAGTCTTGATTAGATCTGTTCTTATGAATACCCCTTATGAACTTTGTAACAATAGGAAGTCTAAGATTAACTAATTCATATTTTTTGGTAGCAAATTATTTTTTCATAATACTGAGGACAATCTTGAAAACTTTTCCTCCAAGAGTGATGAAGGAGTTTTTCTAGGTTACTCAATCTCGAGTAAAGCCTAGAGAGTATTCAATAGAAAACCAAATGTGTGGAAGAGTCTGTTCCTATCAAATTTGATTAGACTGACCCACATGAACCCAAAACCACTCTTGAATATCTTGAGGAAGATATGTCAATTTTGAACCTTAATGATAATGATGGTGAACCCCGTGTAAAAGTAACTAATTCTGGGAATCTTCCAGAATCTGCACATGTTGAGTTTGAACCAACAGACAATCATGAGGAGTATAGTTAAACTCTTTCTAGAGGTATTCAAACTCTCAATAATCATCCTTTATATGCTGTAGTGGATGATCTAAATCGAGGAACGCAAACTAGAGCTTCTATGAGAAACTAAGATGAACATCAAGATTTTCATTCGTAGCTTGAATCCAAAAATATTAATGATTCTATCAATGATGAATTTTGGGTGATATCTATGCAAGAAGACTTAAATCTATTTGAATGAAACAAAGTTAGGGAACTAGTTGAAAGACCTAAGGACACTTTGACAATAGGTAATAAATGGGTTTTTAGAAATAAATTTGATGAGTCTGGTAATATAGGTAGAAACAAGGGTAGATTAGTTGCACAAGCTTATAGTTAAAGGAAGGAATAGACTATGATGAGACCTTTGAACATGTATCTAGGTTAGAGGCCACTAGGATACTACTTTCTTATTAAACTCATCTGAATTTCAAGCTTTATCAAATGGATGTCAAAAGTTATTTTCTAAATGGGTATATAGTTTAATATGTATTTGTTGAACAACCCCTGGCTTTAAAAATACCCATTTTTCAAACCATGTGTTTAAACATTCTAAAGCTTTATATGGTATAAAGCAAGCTCCAAGAGCTTGGTATGATAGACTTAGTTTCTTTTTAATATCAAAAGGTTTTACTAAAGGAATAGAAAATCCTACTTTGTTTATTAAAAGGATTTCTAAATATTTTTTGATTGTAAAAATTTATGTAGATGATATAATTTTTGGATCTTCTAAAAATTCCTTATGTACTGATTTTTTAGAAATAATGCAAAATGAATTTGAAATGAGTTTAATGGGAGAACTTAATTTTTTCCTTGGATTTCAGATTTTTCAAAATGAAGATGGCATTATTTTAAATCAAAGCAAATATACTAAAGATCTTTTAAAACATTTTGGTTTGGATGGTAGTAAAGGTAGTGATACACCTATGAGTACCACTTGTAAATTGGATACTGATGAAGCTGTGTTTCAATGGATCAAACCAACTACAGAGGTATGATAGGGAGTCTGTTCTATCATAGTGATAGCAGACCTGATATTATGTTCAGTGTATGAATGTTTGCTCGCTTTCAAGAAAATCCAAAATAATCTCATTTAAATGCTGTTAAAAGTATTTTCAAATATCTCAAATATACTCCCAACTTAAGACTATTTTATCCAAGAGGAAAACCATTTGATTTAATAAGTTATTCAGATGCTTAATTTCCTAGTTGTAAGCTAGATAGAAAAGGAAGCTCTAGAACATGTCACAAGGTAGGCAAGTGACTAGTATCATGGTGCAGTAAAAAACAGAATTTTGTTTCATTATATATAGTCGAAGAAGAATACATTGCTGCTGGTAGTTGTTGTGTGCAAATTTTGTGGATGAAACACACTTTAGTAGACTATGGATATCAATTTAAACATTTCTTCATTAACTGTGACAACACAAGTGCTATTAACATTTTTCAAAATCCAATGTCTCATTCTAGAACAAAGCATATTGATGTAAGACATCACTTTTTGAGATATCATTACCAAAAAGGTGATATAACTCTTGAGTTTATTGGAACTGAACATCATCTTGCTGATATATTCACTGAACCCTTAAATTCTGAGAGAATTAATTACATCAAACATGAACTAGGAATGATAAATCTGTAACTGATATTTCTAAAACTGATCTTTATAAAACCGATCTTTATAAAACCGATCTTTCTAAAACTGATCTTTGTAAAACAGATCTTTTTAAAACCGATCTTTCTAAAACTGATCTTTCTAAAACTGATCTTTAGAAAACTTATTTTTGTAAAACTGATTTTTGTAAAACTGATTTTTTAAAAACCTATTTTTATGAAACCGATTGTTGTGAAACCCATATTCTTGAAATCGATTATATGACACTGATACATTTAAGGGTTGTTTTGTAAATTCAATATTCTTTAACTGAAATTATTCTATTTTATTTCCTTCGACTTACCACATTTAAATTTCATGTTTTCCAATTTACAATCCCTAAATGACATATTATGTCCAATCCATCCTGACCTTTGACCTTATCCAAAGCCATAAAGACTTCTACATTTAGTCTCTCTCTCTCTCCCGACTTTCGACCTCTGAACCCAGCTAGAATCCATAGCTTCTCAATGGCAAGGACTAAGTGCGCAATGGAAGAACCTTGCAAATATCCTCCTACTAAACGTCAGAAAGGTGAGTCTAGTGGGACTGGAAAATTAATCTTAGAAAGCTGAGTAGTTACAGCTGAAAAGGAAGTGTCTGCTGAGTGGCTTCTGTCAAGAAAATATTTTCTGCTAAAGGTACTGGAATCTCAAGGGTGGCTCAGTTGGTTTAGGAAAAATGAAAGACCATATTATCCCTAGCTAGTGCATGAGTTCTGTCAGCATTTGAGTAAAAAATTGGATGAAGTCGAGGCAGTAAAAATGAAATATACGGTAAAAGGAAAAGAGGTGGTTTTCTCTTCGAAGGAATGGGATGAATGCTTAGAGGTACCTCATGAAGGTGTCTATGCTGAATATCCTGGTAATATTCCACCTTCATAAAAAAATTCATATGAAAATGCTCTAAAGGAGCTTACTTGAAATGAAGGATCCAGAAGAACTCTAGTAAATGAATTTGGAGGAGAAGTAAGATTGCTTTTTAAGTTCATGAAGCATCAAATCTGCCCGAGGAAGGTAGATTTCTCTGTGGTGAAATATCATGATGTATTCTTGATATTTTTGTTGAAACATGGAATAAAGTTGAATCTGTGCAGATATGTCATGGTAAATATTTCTGATTTGATTAAGCCATCTAAGAAAGCAACCTGCTTGTACTATCTGAGAATGATTTCTTCCATGTTGACGAAATTAGACTATGTAGAATATGGAGATGAAATGATAACTGCATGTAGTGGTTTTTATCTTTAGAAAGACATTTGTAAAAGGATTAAAGTCTTTTAGAACCCATGGAAGAAATGTTGTATCAGAGATGAAGAAAGGATATATGAGGAATTCAATTCGGTTGACCATCATTCTAGACCAAAGGACCAAGTTGATCCTGGTCTCAAACCTGGAGAAGTTCCTATATATTTTGATGAGGAAGCTGAGGTTGAATTGCCTAGAGAAAAAGGATCTCCTTTTGATGATAAGAGTGATCCTGATATCGCTGAAAGTCCCAAGAATATGACTTATGGACCTAGTAGTCCACCTATGGATTTACCTTCAAGAGAAAATATTCTTGGTGATGAAGAAGAGGAAGAAACCGAAGATATTAGAGTTGAAGGTTATGTTAGAAAATCATATGGGGAATCTGATGATGATGATGATGATGATCGTGACAATGGTGATGATGGAGGAAGTGTTGAGAATGTGAGTGACTCTCTAAATGTGGGACAAAATTTTTTTGACAAATCCAATGAGGAATCTGTTCATGGAACTGGTGATGGAATTCAGCCTATAGATCAATAGGCTGATGATCATAGAGATGCTGGACATGGGGATAGATCACTCCATCCCAATGCTGAAACCCGAGAGATCATTCATGAATTGAATAATATTATGGTTGCTGGATAGGAAGAAGAAGATTTAGTTCCATTTCCTCAAATTGAGGAAGTACCTGCTGAAGCTGAAGAAGCTGGAGCTCAGGCAGAACCTAAAGTTCAGTTGGTTCCTATCCCCGGACAAGATGTTATAGTCGGAGACTAGGATGAAGAAACTGATGATACTAATGTTAATCCTAAGCCTCAGGGAAGAAGGGTAATAATTTGAACCATTGAGACCATAGATTGGACATGTACTAGAGAGTGGAATAGTAATCCAGGATATATTCTTTTCGATTTAGAATATGATCCAGATGAGAAGATGGTACCTCCTCCTCATGTTCCTCAATTCTGTGCTCATCCCAAACCTATTGCTTCTGTTCCTCTAGCTGAACCTCGACCTCAACAACCTATAGTTCAGTCAGTGCCAAGTGACTATGTCACTAAGACTAATTTGGAAAGATTTAGGAATGATATATGTGAGTCTGTGATCACTTCAATAGGATCCAGAAATGAATCCTCCACCTCAATAAGTATCTCGGATACTGATGTAGAAAAAATAGAAAGAATAGTGATTCATGAGATTCAACCGAATCTTATTGATACAGCTGAAACTATTATTAGACAAAACAGTTTGCAGAGATAGGAAGTAAGAAACATGAGTAATGACCTGAATTCCTTAACCTATAACTTTAATACCTCCTTCAATGGTGTTTTGGAACTTCTTAGGAACTTGGTAACTCATTTAATCAGTGTAGATTTTAAAATTTTGAAAGAAGATATTGGAAAAATGTTGACTGGTCCATCTAGTTCCAGGAGTGGAAAACGTGTTATGGATGATATAGAGTCTCTCAAGGGTGTGATGAGAGAGGAAATTCAAAAACTCCAGCTTGTTTAAGATAAGTAAACTCTTGAAAAATTACATCATAATGCAGATATTGTGTACAATATGGTCACACAATGCACCAATGAAGCCTCTGCAGCTCAGAAAAAAATTTGGGAAAAATTGGATAAGTATTTCACTATGATATATATCAATCATGACCTCATCAATGGTTTCAAGTTTCTGGAAGAAAATCTTTGAATTCCCCCTATCAAAGAAACATTCAAAATGAATGTTCTCCAATTGAAAGAGTTTACACCTTTACTTAGTAAATTCATGGAGAATAAGGATGAATTTTAGAAGGCAATGCAATATGGACGAGAAATCAATAATGAATTCATCAAACTACTCAAGCCTTATCTCCATGTTCAGGGTGAGGCTATTGTGGTCCCTCCAGCTACTTCAATTGGTACTTCCTCTCTACCTCCTGCTCCAATGATTGTCTCTCAAGCTCTTAGTTAGATTCGACCAATCATTACTGAGCATTCTTCAAGTTGTGTGTTGTCAGAGAGAAGGCCTACCTTTGCAGCTAATGTTCCGACCGGTGTTACTCTTCCTGGTGTTGTAATCATATCACCTCTATCCTCTACCACTCCCAAACCTTCTTCTTATCCATTGGATCCTTCAGACAAAGGCAAAGCTCCTCTGCATTCAAATCCTTCATGATGGATTGATTCTTTTTTATATGGATTTTCTTTTTTTGTTTGACTTGTACTCTTATGACTTAGAATGAAAATTATTGTGGTGTCTTTCTATTATCTTATTTCTCCTTCCTGCTTTTCTCTTTTTGTTAATCCCAAAAGGGGGAGAAAGAAAGGATGTAATATGAGAAATAAAGGATGGAATATGTGAAAATAAGGGCGGCATATACTCTCTTTAATCCATCTAGTGAGGGGGAGATTTGTTTTAAAAAAATCTAGCAATGCCAAACTTTAGTTATATTGGACAATTACTTACTCTATATATTTTCATGTATGCCATAATTTGTGATTATCAAAAAGGGGTAGATTATTGGACACTTAATGATATTTTATTTTTAATAATCACAAATAATGTCAATATATAGATTCATATCTTTCATGAAAATTTTAATATCTCTATGTGAATCAATTTTTACATACAGCAACATATACTTTAATAAGTCAATTTCTTATAGTCATGAATAAATAGGTTTACAAATGTATTTTTACTAAAACTTCATTTTTTTAATGATATATGTAAGGAAGACTCTTCATAATCTTTTTTGGATTCTTTGAAAACCTGAAATATGACACGCCAAAACCAAAGCCGACACACCGAAACCGAAGCCGACACACTGAAACTGTAGCCGACACACCGAAACCATAGCTGACACACCAAAACCAAAGTCAACACACCGAAATAGAATCCAACAAACTGAAACCAAATTTTGATAGACCGAAGAATGATAGACTGAAGAATGAAAAAATGAAGTTCGACAGACCGAAACTGAAGTTCGACAGACTGAAATCGAAGTTCGACAGACCGAAGAATGACAGACCGATGTTATCAAACCAAAGCCGGCACACCAAAGATGACTCACTGATTGATATAAATAAATATTTTCATTTTATTAATTCAAATTTATTTTCTAATGGTCATATGTAGAAAAATTAATGTTTTTGACATTATTTAATGTTGTCTGTAGGAAAATCCATAGACAAGTACGAGGTACATGCACGTGTGAATATCTTTATGTCTAGAGGATCATGGAGTATAAAAGAACTTCATCTTTTACATTTAAAAGTATAACACAGTAGCAGTACACACTGAGACACAGACTGTGCAAATACGAAAAGAGAAGAACTAAGCACTTGAGATTAGAAGAAGACCGTAATAAGCTACCTTTTCCAAAAAGGGCTTCAGTATACATCACGACATAAAAGAGCTCAAACTTTTCATTCCTCAAATATAGATTACAGAAACTGTAATACTTTGTTCTAAATACATCTTCTAGAAAAAGTCTCATACCAGTTTCTCAACATTCATTGAGTCTAGAGCCTTACTTCACAACACAAAGAGAATTCTTAACTATATTCTCATCCTTAACTCTGTTGTGTTTTATATTCTCTATTTTGATCAGTGTGTATCTTTCTGTTTGTATAAAACACACTGTCTCTAGAGCATAATTGGAGGATATCAAACTATCCTCATACTCAATTTCTTATTTCTTTTTTTTTCCCATGAATAACTATGGTAGAGGTCAAGTGTGACCTGGAAAGCCTGGTGTGCTGGTGTAAACCATGATCCAGTGTGTGGATCAAAAGTTTATTTGTATAAATAGCTTGGTGGCAGGTGATCACTAAGTAGAGAGGACTAAGTCTATTCTTGAGACTGAAGCTCTTGTTTACATTGTTGTGCCAATCTTAAATTACTCTATTTTTTTTATCTGCTGCTTATATTTTCTAAAACATAAAATTGTTTTTTCTTACACTTTGATAGTTAGTTTTGGAAAGTGAGTGCATTTTTTTAATTCAGTAGACTTGTTTCAAAAGTTGAATTGGTGTTCTATATTGATTCATCTGAGGATTAATCACCCTTTGAGAAACATTATGACCAGTTGAACATTTACATTTTTACTACCTTAATTAACTAGGCTGTTTTAAAAATTGGTGGTTTTCTGAATCATAAAGTTTTTAACAAAAATTTTAATTGGAACTCAATTCAACCCCCTCTTGAGTATCCAATCTGACCAACAATTAGTTTCTTCATATTGTAAGAAATAGAAATTAGTATAACATTCCACTACTAAATATAAATATGTAGCAGTTGGAAGTTATTGTGCTCAAGTGTTGTGGATGAAACAATCACTCACTGACTATGGAATGAGTTTTACTAAAACTCAAATACATTGTAACAACACAAGTTCCAACACATTAAGTAAGAAATTATCACATCGCTATGTGATAAGAAGATAGATATAAGAAACCATTTCCTTTGGGATCACATACATAAAAGAGATATGATTTTTGAATTCATACGAATGCAATAACAACTTACTAAAATTTTTAGAAAACCCCTAAGTTCTGATAATTTTGAATATATGAAATAGAATCTATGGATGATCAATGTAAAGTGATCATTCATATATAATTCTTTTTGATCTATCTAATAACATTAACAAACACCTTTTCATATGGGGATAACATTTGTTATTTACTTTTTTCCAAAACTTTTATATTTTCATAAAGCTTTTATTTTTATTAAATCCATTAGTCATCTAAAATTATTAATTTTTTCTAAAAATTTATTATAATAAATTATCTAGAAACATACTTTTTCTCAAAAAAATTTAACATATAATTTCTATAATTTTCTCTAAACATTAAAAATGTGATAAAATTTCTAGACTAATTTTTTTAACAAAACAAAATTGTAATCTGTTCTCATAATGAAAACATAATAATCAGTTTTCTATAATAAAACATTCATATTCAGATTAATTCCAAATTAATCAAAGTGTTTCAAAATATAAGAAGAAAAGTTTATTGTTACATATGAATATTTCCACAATGAATGGTACTTTTATATAATTTTAGTTATTTAACTATCTTATTAGGTTAGTTTATGATTTTTTTGTTATTATTCTTAAGTTTTCAATTTTATTTATTTCTATTGTTTTAAAATTTTTCCTAATCTCAATCATTTTCAATAAGATAAATGTTTTAAAACCTCTAGATTTAAAAAATAATTTTGAAACATTATTTATATAAATATCATATATAAGATGATAATATATTTAAATATCAACCCTCAGTTATGTTTTTAATGATAAATTGTATCTCCTAATGCCTATAAAAAGGAGGGACACCTCAGTGTCCCACATCAGTTGTTTAGTATTTTTTCTCCTAACTTGATGCACCCTTCAAAGGCTCTAGTCCGATAACTTTACTTTCTATCTAATTATTGGCTTCAGATTTCAAATCTTATAGAGCTAATTAATATTTTCAAAAGTGGTTCTTTTTTAGTGAGAGGCTGGTAGAAAAATCATGGTTTGAGAAATATCATTCAACACTAAAGAATACAATTTATTTCAAATGAGGGGAGTCTGTTTGTGTGGAAAACTTGAATAAAGACATTGATTTATATTATCCTGATGTGGTGAATGAGTTTTATGCATATGTTCAGTTTTTTAATAAATATGGTAAACAAAATGTTTCTTTTACAATATATGGGAATAAATACAAGTTTTATTACAAGAAATGTGTAGATTTAATTGGTGTAACTTCTATGGGTGAAGCTTATTTTCCTCCGCATAAGATGAAAAATAGTCTCAGATCTTTTAACAAATCTAAATCTGAATGATTTTCTATTTTTTGAGTATGATAAGACTATAAATGTATCCTATGTGACTCCAGATAATCATGTTATTATAAAAAGTATTAATGTTTTTATGATTCCATGAAAATAAAACATAGATACACTCAAGCATTATGATGTTTTTGTTTTATATTTCCAGTAAAATATGAGAAAGATTAACTTCTCCATGTTTTTTAATTAGTGAGGTAAATATAAAAATCACTTAAATAAAGTACAAGATAATAATGTTTCTATCATTTATAAAAAATGGTATTTGAGTGTATGAAAATTTTTGAAATATAAAATTTATCATATCCAATCAGAAAAAATATTTCATTTTTCAGTGATGATACGAAGTCCAGGGTGAGATATATTTTGGATCCCAAATCAATAAATTTTATAGAGAAGGTTGACAGTGTTTTTTTAGAATCACAACCATCATATAAGTATGAGGAGGTTATAAAGAAAAATAAGTGGAAGGAAAAAATCACCTCTAAGGAAACAGAATAAAGATAATATTGTGTCCGATGATATTTTTCAGGAAATGATGAAACATAATTCTAATAAAAATACCATGGATCTGGAGTTCAGACTTGACCCCACATAGGCTAAGGCCATAAATATTTTTTCTATAGATAATCTTAAGGAAGATCAAAATATAAAGAAGTATAATAAAAGATTAAAAAATATCAACTTTGTGGAAATTTGTTAAAATGAGTAGAAAGAGATTCTGAGAATGTTTTACTAAAATCCAATACTGATCATACAGGAAGATATATTATTATTTCAAGAAATAGTAATTGTTTTAGCTTAGATTCCATCTATCAGAGACAATGGAAATAAATTTTTTTATTACTATTCAAGGAAAAGAATTGGTACAAGAGTTACCTAGAATAGTGAAAATGAGAACTACAATGCAGCTTGAGGATGAGCTAAATGAGGAATTTTGTGACCTAGTTAAAGTAAAAGAAGGAAAATAATAAAAGAAAGAAAAAGAAGGAAATGAAATTCCAGAAGAAGTAGAATATGAATATGAATAATTTGAAGTATATGTTGAATGAGAATTGGATGAAGAATTGGTGGATCAAAATGAGAATAAAGAAGAAATTTATGAGGAAAATCAGTTAGATAAAGAGTCCTCGAAATCATCAACCTTCTGAATTTTTCTCTCTAAAAATGATAAATTAAAAAAATTAATATTTATTAAGAGGAAAAATCATCATTATAATAAGAAATAATATCCCAATCTAATAATCAAGAATATTATCAACATTCAAAGACCAAAGTTAATAAAAAATATGAGATCGATAATGATGTTGATATTATTGAAATCTATAATGATAATACAGTTTCTAAAGAAGCTAATAAGGATGTTTCAATATTGGAAAAGATGAAAGGAAAATAAGTGTAATTATATAACAATATAACTAAACCTCCCTATCCTTACCCAGATCAATCCAACTCTGCTGGAACCATAGTAGATAAAGGATTAAACTATATTTTTCATGTTTTGAGAAGACTTGAAGGAAATTTTCTTTACTTTACAAGATGTGAATCTAGAGGTAAATTAATTAAAAAAATTATGTCAGAAATCAGAATCAATTAAATTTTTTATTTAATCAGTGATTCATGTAGAATCTAAATTAAAAACTATTTAAGTTGGTTCTCAGACTCATAATATATCATGTTACTAGATGGAAAATTGGTCTAATAATTTTTATATAAATATACATATTAATGTAGATCAATTTTATAAATTTAATAAACTCATGGTAGAAACATATGAATCTATTAATCAGTTATCTAAACATTGGGTTGGATGATTAATATTTTTTTAAAGACTTCAGTAATTCCATCGATGCGATAACTTAGGAGGTAAATGTTTTGAAATAGAATATCTGAGACACGAAGTTAGAGATTTCAAGACTTTGATTGCGTGAAGATGAAGTAATTATCGTAAACGAATAGAAAAAGATCCTTTTGATTAAGTTAAATGTTTTAAATTTGAAAATATTAGGTTCAAGAAGAAATATTTGAGAATCTAGATAAATATAGAATGTAGTTCAATATTATTAAGTTTTTTGTAAAAATACTAATTAAGATAGATTTTTTTCATTTAACTCTCTAATGTAATTTTTTAAAACATTTTAATTTTTCTTAAGATTTTTCTTTTCATAAAAATATTATTTTTCCTTAATGTTTTTATAATTATTCTTGGTTATATATTATTTCAATTTTTCTGGGGTGATTAGTTAGTTCAATAAAAATTTGTATGTTTCTTTTATAAATTCTCAAGAAATATCATATTCAATCCCCATTACTTTTTGAAAATCACAAATAGGGAGAATATTTTATAAAGTTTGAGAGATTTTGAAATAGGTATAATATTTTACAAAAGGGAATTTAGAATACAAGGGGTGGTTGTAACAGTTTGGAGAGAATATATTTCAAAAGGAAAATTCTTATAGAATAAATGATATTTTCCTAATGGAGAGTTTATTGTATTTAACATCATATTATCCATTGTATTCTAAAGAGTTACAAAATCAAGGGGAGTTAAGCTTTAAAGTATTACTTTGGGTAAAATATTCATAAAAAAATATTGGGTTTTAATTTATTCAAATTATTTTTTCAGTTATGTTTTGGGTTTTGTGCTTCCCAAAAAAGGGATATTATTGAGTCGGGATATCAACTTATTACTTTTACATTCTATTTATTATGAAAATCAGAAAAATCTTCTTAAAACATGTTTACTAAAATTTTATGTCCAATGAATTTTAGTATGTTTTTTTATAAATCATAATCTTTTACCATAATGGGAAAAGTTTTAAAGTATTACATGTTTAAAAATTACTTTATTCATTAGGATTATCATATTAATAGTGATTATGATTATTTGACTTATCTATAATTGTAACGACCCGAAATTTTAAATAAATATTGTTTCCTAATTTTATGTGTTATTTTTATACTCAACAAAAATGTTTCATTTGGTAACATGAGTATAATTAAAATGAGACTGTTGGGTTTTGACTGTTATTTTACCATTGGTCTATATGACCGCTGGAAACTAAACGTTTTGACTATTGTCTCTAAATACAAGCAATCTTGGTTAATTAATATAGAAAGAAGATTCGATGGCCTCACCCAGTAGTCTTGGACCGATCGAAGCCCATATAACAGAACCTGGGAAGGAGGTAGCACCACTGGGCTTTGCTCTGGACCAAACCCAAGCTGAACTTCATCGTATAAAGCTAGAATGAGATCGCCTTCGTGAGAAGTTCAAACTGATAGAAATTACTACTCGTGCGATGTTGGCCGAGCCTCCCTCGGATTCTCTCACCTTAGCACACCTTACACTTAGGTCCTATGCTGGTGTGATAAGGGGCTATGTAAGGAGACCGTAACTGTCTTGTGTAATCCTTTGTTTTAAATAAAAATTTCGATTTCTTTTATGAATTTTTAAATGACCAGATAAATATAGTATGCATATTTTTGATGAATTTTAGAAAAAGGATATTTTAAATATGTTTATGTAAACCCTAAATAATTAAAAATGTGTAATTATTTTCAAAAAATGGTCTTCTGTAATTATGTTCAGTACGAAATTTGGAGTCTAATAAGATCAACTTGATTTTTGATGAATAGTAAATTATGAATAGTGATTTTATGATTAGGATTAGTAATATGACCAAATGGATTAGTAATCTAACTTAAAGAAAGTTTTAAAATAATCTTGGCACCTTGATTAAGTAATGTGATTCAATAAAATGGTTAAATAATGGTTTCATAAATTATTATTCAAGTATTAGTTTTTTTCGGGTGAATAGTATTTTTTAATTAAAAATTTAATTAAAATTATTTAGAAAATTATTTTTATAAAACAGATTTCATTTTTGAACTCAGAGCACCGATATTATGCTATGGTAATTTTTGGGGTTTTTTCTGAAAAAACGAATTTTCAGTGAATAGTGTTTTTATTTAAAAATTAAATTAAAAATATTTAGAAAATTATTTTTATAAAATGGAGTTCATATTTGTAATCAGAGCGTTGATATTTGATTATGGTAAAATTTTGGGATCTTTCTGAGAAAGTTGAATTTTCAGTGAATAGTAAAAATGCAGTTTTAGGGTTTCGGTATGTTTAATGACATCATAGCTGTGTCATGATGATGTCATGAGTTATTTTAAGGGTTTTCCAGCCAAGGGTGATGAATTATTGTTTTGGGGGCCCCATGTGGCCTAACTCCATGATAAATGCCAAGGGAGAGCACATGGGTTTGAGAAAAGCACATGTGAGGTGTCCTTTGGCCATTAATGCCTTGTCCCCTCACTTTCCCTATAAATACCCACCATTTCCTCCTTTAGTTTTCACACCCAACTCTCCCCCAACTAAGTTCTGGTCTCCTTACCTCCCAAGGAGTCCTTCCAAGGTGCCCCCAAGCCCTCAAGGTCCAAACCTTTGAGTTTTAAGAGTCACGTTTTAAGGTAAGGGATCTGACCTCTCTCTTTAATTTCAAGTAATCTCTTTTTTGTCATTCCTCTTATGCTCCATGTCCTTATGTTGGAGGATGTTCTTTTATACTCCTCTTAATGACCTTTTCATGTTCATATAATGAGAGATCCCCTCTTACTCTCATTATTTCTTTTTATGAAGTTTTAAGTGGCGCCGTTAGGCTGCCGAAATTTTTTGTAACGGATTCTTTCTCCCTTCTCATTTTTCAAGATCTGTTTTCATGTAAAGTATTTCAAGTTCCTTTTTATTATGTTGGGGTATGATCTCTAAATTTATCATACTAATCTTTTATGTTCATATGATGAGAGACCCCATTTGATCTCTTCAATTCAGTATTTTTAAGTTTTAAGTGGCGCCGTTAGGCTGCCGAATTTTTAAGTGGTTCTTCACCCTTCTCATTTTGAAGTTCTACTTTCATGTCAATCTTTCAAGTTCCTTTTTGTTATGTTGGGGCATTATCTCTATATCTATCATACTGAACTCTTATGTTCACATGATGAGAAACCCTATTTGATCTTTTCAAATCATTGTGTTTGATGTTTAAGTAACGTCGTTAGGCTGCCGAACTTTCATAAGAGAAATCTAATTTTTGTCTTTCTTCCATGTTTTTCATTTCAAATGGTATGTCCTTAAAATTTCATTACCATGATCATGTATCCTTCTTATTCTGTCCATCTACTGTTTTATGGGTCATTTATGAATGTTTGACCCATTTTCCCTCTCTTTTTAATGTCTTCTAAAACCTCGTAACATAGCCGTTATGCTGCAGAATTTCCATCTCAAAATGTCTCTCTCTTTTTCTAAAGTTCTTTTATATTATTAAGTGAATACTCAAAGATCTTTCTTATAAAGGGGTATTCACATATATACCAAAATTTTCTATTTTAAATTATGGGATTTACATACATGAGACCCACCTTCCTTTTCTGTGGGTTTTAAAGTGATGTAAAGATCATGTCTTTAAAGCAGTTTTTAAAACATTATGATTACGAAATGAAACCCATTTATTTTGTGCTACATGGGTTCTTTATGAAATGTTTGATGATGATATATGTGGCTCACATGATAATAAAGGAAAATTTAAGGGTGCGCCCTGATAGCTCTCCAATGCATTGGGTAAAGACTTAATCTCTAGAGATGGCCATTTTTAACGATGCCTTGGTGAATAACCTTGGTAATTTTTAATGACACCTTGGGATGGACCTTGGTGAAACGAAACGATTTTCAATATTAAATGTTGCAGCCACATCTTCAAGTTATGAAAAAGTTTTATTTTTATTATGATATGCCTCATGATTTCATTTTCATACCTTAAAGTTCTTTTCATGACTTTATTGATGTATCTCAAGTTCATATGTAAAATGTTTCACTTGTTTCCCTTGTTGGGCCTTCTGCTCACCCTTTCTTTTGATGTATGTCCCCAGGTTATGAGATGCAGTAATGAACCTAGAATGAACTTAAGGAGACGCCTTTCAAGTGTTTAAGAAGAATGTTTTATGTTGTTTTCATGTATTATGTTCCTGGTTTCCAAGACACTAGACCTTAAAGATCCTCAGTTTTGTGTAATGTAATGAAAGTTTATGTTATAAAATGGCGGGATGCTATAGTTGGTATCAAAGGATGGTTTAGTTATTTGTGGAAATTAGGATATGAAAACTCTAGGAAGAACCCTATAGAAAAGTTAAAAAAATAGGAAATCTTCCTGGTATTTTGGTGAGTATTGAGTAAGGGGTTGCCAAGCAAATACATCCCTGTCTGGATACGAGCAGGTAGAGGTGGCTCTGGCACAGATGTACATAGGGGTAAAACCTGAAAACACCGCTTTGAGCTAGACTCGAACGGGAACTGGTACACGACAATAGGCCTTGCTGCACTCTTGGTTACGACACTCCCGGGGGATATGCTTTGGTAAATTCATAAGCTTAGTATGAACCATTGTTAAAGGAACAAAGATAAAATAAAATAAAGATTCACATAAGAATATATGATCATGGATAACCTAGATGGGAACCTAGGGGATCACAAGTTAGGGTATAATTTTCTTCTACAAGTTATCCTTATATGCTTTCTGTTCCTTTTCATGATTACTGGCTAAGTACTTAAGCCCCTAACTACGCTTTCTCTTCATAGTTAATGGTGGGAAATGGAAGAACATGTCCAAACAACCAATGTGATAGGAAATGCGACGATTGTCATATTAATATGATAGGGATGACTAGGGGATTAAAATATGATTATTATTTTGGAAGATTTTCACTATTTTGGGGACCCTATATGATCGAGGTAAATAGATTACTACGGTATTTTCATTGAAGAGTAGGGTTGACTTATAGAATCGATGAATTTAAGGTGGAATTATAGTAATTTAGGTTACTTATGGAAATTATTAACCTATCTTGGGGTAAATATGTTTAGGTTAGTTAATTTTTTTAGATGTTAGGAGTGGTTGATGTTGTTTGGAGATGAATGATAAAGTTTACCTTGGAAGACTATGTTATCAAATCCTTCTTTTATTTGGGTTTCAATCTTAGTTTATTTTATTTTGAGGATTTTAAGGACAGTTATTTATGGAATGGACTATGATGAACTTTGGGTAGTACCATGGAACTTTGAAGATTTAAAAGTAGTTTCCATTCCTATGGGATTATTTCTCTTTGAAGAGTTGTTTTACCTTACCCTTTCTATTTTTGGGATAATGTTTAAAGATAGAAGAAATAGATAGTTAATCTTTTGTGGATTATGAAGATGATTCTTGTGTTTTGATGAGACCAAGTAGTTTTGAATGCTCATAATTTGGAGAAAATATTAGTTTTGGGAAGAAATTTATTAAAGGATGAAACTCTACATGAAGATAGGTATATTTCCTTATG
Organism: Viscum album; assembly: GCA_963277665.1. NCBI lineage: Eukaryota > Viridiplantae > Streptophyta > Magnoliopsida > Santalales > Viscaceae > Viscum > Viscum album. Next base: position 19,279,686 of record OY728155.1, read on the forward strand.
TTTTTTTTTCTATGTTGTAAATGAATTCCTCAAAATTATGAAAAGGAACGTAAAACAAAAACGTTGTTGGTTTACGTTTCCTACTAGGTAATCAAAGACCGTTTAAACACATCATAAGTTTGGGATTTTCTCATGGTTAACTTTCTCCTAATCATGTTCTCTATCACTCTCCCTCAGAACATGACCCTTTGTTTTCTCCTCCATGTCCATGTTTTCCTACATGGAACCCTAGTGTGGGTTAACTCGGGTGACCTTTGTACTTCCCTTTCTTTCTTTTAAAGTAATAGTTTTACTGACTCCTTTTCCGATGTGGGACTTTCAATGAAATTTCAAAACCCAATTTTAAAAAAATTGCGAGGACGCAATTTCTTAAGGGGGGAAGATTGTAACGACCCGAAATTTTAAATCAATATTGTTTCCTAATTTTATGTGTTATTTTTATACTCAACAAAAATGTTTCATTTGGTAACATGAGTATAATTAAAATGATACTGTTGGGTTTTGACTGTTATTTGACCATTGGTCTATATGACCGCTGGAAACTAAACGTTTTGACTATTGTCTCTAAATACAAGCAATCTTGGTTAATTAATATAGAAAGAAGATTCGATGGCCTCACCCAGTAGTCTTGGACCGATCGAAGCCCATCTAACAGAACCTGGGAAGGAGGTAGCACCACTGGGCTTTGCTCTGGACCAAACCCAAGCTGAACTTCATCGTATAAAGCTAGAATGGGATCGCCTTTGCGATAAGTTCAAACTGATAGAAATTACTACTCGTGCGATGTTGGCCGAGCCTCCCTCAGATTCTCTCACCTTAGCACACCTTACACTTAGGTCCTATGCTGGTATGATAAGGGGCTATGTAAGGAGACCGTAACTGTCTTGTGTAATCCTTTGTTTTAAATAAAAATTTCGATTTCTTTTATGAATTTTCAAATGACCGGATAAATATAGTATGCATATTTTTGATGAATTTTAGAAAAAGGATATTTTAAATATGTTTATGTAAACCCTAAATAATTAAAAATGTGTAATGATTTTCAAAAAATGGTCTTCTGCAATTGTGTTCAGTACGAAATTTGGAGTCTAATAAGATCAACTTGATTTTTGATGAATAGTAAATTATGAATAGTGATTTTATGATTAGGATTAGTAATATGACCAAATGGATTAGTAATCTAACTTACAGAAAGTTTTAAAATAATCTAGGCACCTTGATTAAGTAATGTGATTCAATAAAATGGTTAAATAATGGTTTCATAAATTATTATTCAAGTATTAGTTTTTTTCGGGTGAATAGTATTTTTTAATTAAAATTTTAATTAAAAATATTTAGAAAATTATTTTTAAAAAACAGATTTCATTTTTGAACTCAGAGCACCGATATTATGCTATGGTAATTTTTGGAGTTTTTTCTGAAAAAACGAATTTTCGGTGAATAGTGTTTTTATTTAAAAATTAAATTAAAAATATTTAGAAAATTATTTTTATAAAATGGAGTTCATATTTGTAATTAGAGCGTTGATATTTTATTATGGTGAAATTTTGGGATCTTTCTGAGAAAGTTGAATTTTCAGTGAATAGTAAAAATGCAGTTTTAGGGTTTCAGTATGTTTAATGACATCATAGATGTGTCATGATGATGTCATGAGTTATTTTAAGGGTTGTCCGGCCAAGGGTGATGAATTATTGTTTTGGGGGCCCCATGTGGCCTAACTCCATGATAAATGCCAAGGGAGAGCACATGGGTTTGAGAAAAGCACATGTGAGGTGTCCTTTGGCCATTAATGCCTTGTCCCCTCACTTTCCCTATAAATACCCACCCTTTCCTCGTTTAGTTTTCACTCCCAACTCTCCCCCAACGAAGTTCTAGTCTCCTTACCTCCAAAGGAGTCCTTCCAAGGTGCCCCCATGCCCTCAAGGTCCAAACCTTTGAGTTTCAAGAGTCACGTTTTAAGGTAAGGGATCCGACCTCTCTCTTTAATTTCAAGTAATCTCTTTTATGTCATTCCTTTTATGCTCCATGTCCTTATGTTGGAGGATGTTCTTTTATACTCCTCTTACTGACCTTTTCATGTTAATATAATGAGAGATCCCCTCTTACTCTCATTATTTCGTTTTATGAAGTTTTAAGTGGCGCCGTTAGGCTGCCGAATTTTTTGTAACGGATTCTTTCTCCCTTCTCATTTTTCAAGATCTATTTTCATGTAAAGTATTTCAAGTTCCTTTTTATTATGTTGGGGTATGATCTCTAAATTTATCATACTGATCTTTTATGTTCATATGATGAGAGACCCCATTTGATCTCTTCAATTCAGTATTTTGAAGTTTTAAGTGGCGCCGTTAGGCTTCCGAATTTTTAAGTGGTTCTTCACCCTTCTCGTTTTGAAGTTCTACTTTCATGTCAAGTCTTTCAAGTTCCTTTTTGTTATGTTGGGGCATTATCTCTATATCTATCATACTGAACTCTTATGTTCACATGATGAGAAACCATATTTGATCTTTTCAAATCATTGTGTTTGATGTTTAAATAACGTCGTTAGGCTGCCGAACTTTCATAAGAGAAATCTAATTTTTGTCTTTCTTCCATGTTTTTCATTTCAAATGGTATGTCCTTGAAATTTCATTACCATGATCATTTATCCTTCTTATTCTGTCCATCTACTGTTTTATGGGTCATTTATGAATGTTTGACCCATTTTCTCTCTCTTTTTTATGTCTTCTAAAACCTCGTAACATAGCCGTTATGCTGCAGAATTTCCATCTCAAAATGTCTCTCTCTTTTTCTGAAGTTCTTTTATATTATTAAGTGAATACTCAAAGCTCTTTATTCTAAAGGGGTATTCACATATATACCAAAATTTTCTATTTTAAATTATGGTATTTACATACATGAGACCCACCTTCCTTTTCTGTGGGTTTTAAAGTGATGTAAAGATCATGTCTTTAAAGCAGTTTTTAAAATGTTATGATTACGAAATGAAACCCATTTATTTTGTGATACATGGGTTCTTTATGAAATGTTTGATGATGATATATGTGGCTCAAATGATAATAAAGTCAAATTTAAGGGTGTGCCCTGATAGCGCTCCAATGCATTGGGTAAAGGCTTAATCTCTAGAGATGACCATTTTTAACGACGCCTTGGTGAATAACCTTGGTAATTTTTAATGACACCTTAGGGATGGACCTTGGTGAAACGAAACGATTGTCAATATTAAATGTTGCAGCCACATCTTCAAGTTATGAAAAAGTTTTATTTTTATTATGATATGCCTCATGATTTCATTTTCATACCTTAAAGTTCTTTTCATGACTTTATTGATGTATCTCAAGTTCATATGTAAAATGTTTCACTTGTTTCCCTTGCTAGGCCTTCTGCTCACCCTTTCTTTGGATGTATGTCCCCAGGTTATGAGATGCAGTAATGAACCTAGAATGAACTTAAGGAGATGCCTTTCAAGTGTTTAAGAAGAATGTTTTATGTTGTTTTCATGTATTATGTTCCTGGTTTCCAAGACACTATACCTTAAAGATCCTCAGTTTTGTGTAATGTAATGAAAGTTTATGTTATAAAATGGCGGGATGCTATAATAATCGTATCAGGTGTTGAAATTTTGTATGTTCATTGGTACCTAAAAAATTCATAACAATTAGGCTAGTTTTGGTATTGATAGAATTATACTGACCTTATAAGGATTACTATAATGAAAATTGATAAAAAAGTACATCAGACTGACCTATGTTTCTAATCAGGATAACTAAGACTCATTTATATTAGAATAAATACATTATCCTTATATTGGTGGTATGTTTATACAATGTCAAACATTCAGTTACTCCAAATCATTTTGACCTTTAATCTTCTAGGTGTCTGAGGACATTGCAAAAAACTCTAAAATATGACCATTGGGGTGATACCTATTAATAGTAATTGATTTGAAGATTTTGAAGGAAATCGCATTCTTAAATCAATTCATATGAAGAGAGGAAAGTGTGATCTTCACATTATTAGTTTTTTTTACTATAGAGAGTTGATAATTCCTAGTAATCCTTGTAAGGTTAGTTTCCTTTAGAAAATTATCAATTGTAACCACATCTAATATTTATTATGATCAAGGAATTATGAGAATTGAAAGATGGTGAATCTGATACTTTGACCAAGGACTTCCAGGTATTGGATGTTAGATACCAATATTCAGATCGGGGGATTCTGGGGATATGAATACATATAAAATATGATCATTTTATTGAGGTCTTTTGATTATGGTTAGATAGATAATTCAGATCTTCGTATCGAGGGATATCATGGTAAGGAAAGATAGGCTTTACAGTAAGTTTAAACTCTGGATACCTTTAGTTTAGTTTATTGACTTCCCTACAATTAATGGTAAAGGAGGTAATTATTTTAATAGATAGTAATTAATTATTACATATATAATATATTATTTTTTTACAAGTCTATTTTCCTCTTTTAATATTGTAATAGTTTTATCATAATAATATTTAATGCGATAAAAATAATCAAAAACAATCAGATCTACTATGAATCTGATTTTCATACTCTGATTAATTGGATAATTCTTAATTTTGATCATGAAACTGATAACTGGACTGAGTCCAATTCCAATAAAATTAATTAAATGGGATTTAAGTTTATTTAATTTAAAATTATTAAACTATTTTTTATATAAAAATTCACTCCCCCTCTTCTATTTTTATCTATTTAAAGAATATCCTCTGATCTTAATATCAATAATATAGATATTGATAACCTATAGATATTACTATGATTTGAATAATACCCCATATAATTTAATATCATATGTTAAATTCATATGACAGGAAATGTTTTTACTTTTATGGTCATGTGTCAAGGACTAAAGGTGTAAGATTTATGTTTGAGATTTGGGGATTTTTTATGTGCCTTCTATGGAAATGTAACCATAACTGCTGGTTTTCCTTTTAAGATTATATAATGTGTACTATTGTGTATTCCAATATAATTTCTTGTTAGTAGGACCTCGAGGATAAATATTTTATAATATATTTTTAGGTTTGAGAAAATCATAGTAGTGACTCTTTTATCTTGCACTAGAATATTAGTCCGATAAATGTGTAAGGTGTTAGACTAGGATAAACAACCTTAAGGATAAAATCATTAGAATAACATGGTGAATATTTGGGGTGTATTATGTAATTTTATAGAATTTATAATAAACTATTATCAATTTTAATATAAAAAGGGAAATGAATATTAAACCGACAAGTGATAGGAACTAGAGGGAGTAAACATAGCCATAGCCAAGGAGGTAGTAAGTCTCATGGATAAATGAGAAGTTTTTAAACATAAAAAATAGGTTAAAATACTAAATCCTAGGAAACATCATTAATATTTAGGTATAGATAACCCAATATTATTTGGGATATCAAAAATAAATGTGTGTTTGGTAACAAGTTATATAATAAAATGACATTACATGAGTGGGGACTCTATAAAATAATCCTAGAAGTTTATGTCTAATAGATGAACATAGATATGTAGGTTACATTCCCATATTACAATGTAGTATATTGGTGATAAATAAAGGTAAGTTATATCTCATTTATGGGTATTATCGGATCGTAAAATAGAAGTTTTAGAATTTTTCAATCTCTTATTGTCGGGGCATACACTTATAAAACCCTTTGTATTTTTGATCTACACACAGTGTGTTTATGGATGATGGAAACTTTTTAAATAATTATTATTTTTCCTTAAGTCTTGGAACATAGTTGTGTTGTGCTGATTATATTCTCAGTAATTTCCATGTCAAGGGATTTACACAAGTATATGTAAAGCATATGTACCCTAACCCATAGATTTTATGTTCCCCATGGGTAAATATGGAACTTTAACTTATTCTTAGGGTTCTCAAGTATAAGTCCCAAGTTAGGATCTTATACATGGAACATGGATTTACTATTTATATCATGTTTAAATGAATTACTCAATTATGGGAAAGGTTTTTCTTTAGGGCTTCACCCTGGGGTCATGCGATATTCAATCTGAAATAGGGGAGGGTGTTGGACATTAAGAGTGTTTTCACCTTATCCATCAGAACATATCCCTTATAAATTCCATTATATTATGATATTATAAAATATTTATAGAATTCTACTACATGTGTTTGATTGGGAATGTGTGAATGAATAACTTTGGCACATGATAGAAACTAAAATACAAGGGTGCAAAACATTATAGAATGAAATAGTGAATGGTGGGGGTCATGGAACTATCATGTGTAGATAAATGATCATGAATATATAATTCATCAAAAAAATAAAAGTAAGGCAACATCCAGAATTGTTTCATAGAATCTAACTTCCATGATTCCTGACTTAGGTAGTGGTGGATCTCTTTTGTGGGGGACTTTAATAACGCCCATATATTTTTTGGAGGGACATTTTTTGTAGTTCCTAACAATTTGGTTGTGAATGTGGTTTTTTTATGGTTAACAAAAATAAATCCTCAATATACATTTTTAGAATGTGTAAGTGGTATTTTATATTTAAAGAAGTGGTATGTTACATAGCCTCCAATATGTATCTCTATAATTACTTAAAATACATTTTCAACTACAAAACAAATTATATAGGAGTCCACTTTGACAATAAAAGATATCGATTAAAATCTAACAAAACAATGTATTCCCCTAGTTTCAAAATATAATGATAGAATTTGTTTTTCTTGGCCAAAATATATCTTTAAATCTCTATAAAATGAATCCAAAATATTGGAAACCATTCCATCATTAAATAGGGGGATTCATAGCTTACATATAATCGGAGGTTCTCACCACCACATCGCTGAATTGGGAAATTTTTTTAAGGTATACCCATAACATAGTGTGTTGGAAAAAATTTGGTACAAGGATATATCATTTTTATATTCATCATGGTGTGAGGTACTCATTCAGGTTCATGTCACATATTTAACGATCATAACATCTTGTTTAAAAAAATGTGCATTCTACATTTTATTATGCCTAAAAGTTTCCAATTTTGGATATATATATATATATATATATTTAATTCTAAAAATATCAATAATTTACATATGGTTTGACCACCAACCGTATCACCTAACAATGATACCAAACATAAGGACTCTCATATGTAAAATAAAATTTCCCAAATTCCACTGAAGGAATATCCCACTAAGTAATATTCAGTAAACCTCACTAAAATAATTGTATAATGTTTCCAATTTCATATATATATATTATTTTATTTTAATTAATGAATAAGGGATGTTGTTAATAAATATGGGTATAATTAAATCATACATTATGAATTTAGTGTATTTTAGAGTCTTTAGAAAGTAGTTGTTATAATTTTTAAGATAATAAAATCTAATAATGAAGGAATGTCATTTAATAATGCTCAAAGAGATGAATTTGTATTTATTATTAAGGATATCTAAGAAGTGGAATATATTTTTTGTTCTTAGATATTGATATAATCAAATGACATATTCTAAAAAGATGGATTTAATGTATAATAACATATATTTGTTTGGTGAATGCTTGAAAATCATATTAGAAGTAGTTGTGTGAGGAATAGTCATTTTCACTAGTCAATACCAATTTTTATCTATTTGACATATTAATATTATTTTTTAATAATTTAAGTGTTCCAAATTTCAAAAATGAGAATGGGAAGGTAGTGTAGGACTCACATTTACCACATAGTTAGTAAGAACAATGTGTCCCAATTATATAAAGGATGAGGAGATATTCTAGTGGAATATACTTGATTAGGACATGGTTTCCAAAACTGTTTGTTAAAACCATAAAACCTTCTATATAATTAAAAAATATTAAGAGTTATTGGTGAATGGTTTCCAATAACATGTGTCCAAATTAAGGGATCATCCCAAAGTTTAGTATTTAAATTCAAAACATTACCCTACCTAATTTTATTCTATGTTATCCCCTCCATAACACTCTATAATTTGGAAGACTCTTATAAAGATTCATCTCCTCCTCTTAACTCTTATGGTAACTATTCCTATATTTCAAATTCAATCCCAAAGGTAATGTCAATACTTCACTTTATTTTCCCTTACTTTGTTCCCCTCTTACATTCATTCATTTTTCTCTTATTATCTTACACTAGTTAGCCATTGTGTATAAGATAAATACTAGGTATTGGATAATTTATAGTTGTTATACTCCTAGGGTTCATTAAGGGTCCCCATTTCTCTAATATTCTATTATATAATGGTGGAAACATTGTTTCAATAGATTTATTTATATTTATCTACATGAAAACCTTTGCTTTAGAACATTTTTGGTACATTTATTTTATAAATTAATATTTCTGAAAATTGGGAAACTATATTAATAGTGTTTTATTGATTTCAAATAGTTATTCATTGTTCTTGAATTAATGTTTGGAAAATGAGAAATGATTTATATAAAATATTCTTCATGGATAAATATTATTTTACTCCATATAAATATTTTTTTACATTATGATTACTTTATACAATAATTGTTTCTCAAGTTATACAATTTACTAGAACATTTCTATAATTATTGACATTGAAATATTAATTGTTTGGTTATTGGATTTGTTTCTAGTTAGAATACACATGGAATAAATGGGTATTTTTATTGGTAATTGGGATGTATGATAGAAGTTATATGATTTCACTTTGGATCTTGTCCCTAGTAATGATTTATCTCCCACTAAGGGGTTTCTTTCTAGTGAGGCCCTGGGTATTCCAGGGTTTAGCTCTATTAGGTTCATTATAGGCCAAAAGTTGTTTTGATATCATGGTATAAGGTTACACCTTTATGAATTATGGTTTTAATACCATGTTTTAATATATTTAGGGAATGATTATATTTATTATTTGACTTATTTTTACTACTTATTATATAAATTTCTCTATACTTTCTTTCATTTTGGATAAATTAGTATATTTTTCAAAGAAGATTATTTTACTAAATAATGGGGAATGTGATTTATTTCTCTTTCATATGTATAACAAAAAAGAAAAAAAATAATTTAAAATTATATTTAAAAATAGTGGTAATATTTTTTCCTTATTAAAGATGAAGTTTAAATTCATTTTGGTACCATAATTGGTGATTTTTCACACCCTATATACACCCTTAATTAATATTTCTAACTTATTATATATGTGGAAGGTAAAATTTGGTGATTCGTTTCCTCTGGTATCATACCTTTATTCCTTACTCATTCTTTGGGTGAATTTATGATCGAGTTGTTACCATAAGTCATAATATATACTTTTTTTGATATTTTGTTGACAATATATAGTTGCATATTTTATGGAATCTGTTCTAACTTTCCATTTTTATCTATTTTTTAGTATATTTCTTTTAACTCACCTTATATTTTATTTGTAATGATGTTATTTATATTTATTACTTTATTAATTATTATTCCATGGTGGGGTAACATTTAAAAATATAAAATTGTTTACTTTATTAGTATGATTAACAAAAAATGGATACCTCATATTGGAAACCATGCTGGTGTCTATTATATGAGTTATTATATTTTTTTGACAAATTATACCTAATGATTAGTTTTGGTTCCCTTGGTTCTTATTTCTAACCCCTAGATATTAGGAATGTGATTTAGTACATCTATCGATCTAGTATTAGGGACATGTCAGGATAATATATTCTAGTTTTATACAAAATGGTATCATATCCTTCATGTTATTTGGAGATTATTCATAAACAATAAATAAAAACATCATAGATATTAAAATATATGTGAGGATGTGATTTGAAAAATATTCCCATGCCAAACATTGAGTAACTATGGATGTATGAGAATTATATCCTGAATTAGAAGTTTATATTTAAGTGATGTTGAAATTATTTGACATGGTTTGTTTGTTATATTAGTATTATAATCATAATATAAGTAATTATAGAATAATAAAAAAAAAATCATGAAAATTTTGGGTAATAAAATTAGTTTATATTTAGAATGAATGGTCTTGAAAACCATACCTAGACTGTTCACCCCATTCTAGATACACTTTAATGAAATCTTCATGGTTGGAGAATAGCCTTCCAAACTATGTGAAGTTGTAAAATTTTAAAATTTTATAGTTTTAAACTATATATTATATTTAAACCACTTTTGTTATTACTAAAAAAAATTTATCAGTGAATGTTTTTGTTTAGTTAGTTTGTTGAATATTTTAAATATTATTTAATGTATTGATTTAGTTTCATACTTTTGTAATATAGACGATGTTTTCAAGAAAGACTCTACTGAGTTATATAGAGGGAACAATTAAATTTTTTATACAATCTAACATTCCTATAGGCCTAGATATTATTGAATTTATTATTTAAAAAAAAATCAATCATTAGATCAAGAAGGTGAGTGATAAAAAGATGAAGTATTGGATATTTCCCCGATATTTATTAATATGAACTCGTCTTCCAATCATGGTGAGTTAGGGTCACTATAAAATGAAGAGTGGAGCTATAAGATTGATCATATCATTGATTTTATTAAAATTAATAATAATTTTAAGATCACATTTGAAAAAATATATACAATAAGGTTGATCTGAATGTGGGGGGAGTTAGTCGTGTGGGGTATGATACATAAGATTCCCACTTGGGCCAAGTTCAAGGAGATGGTTACCAATAAAATTTCCATAGAGACTCTAAATTTAACCAAGTACTAAAAGTGTTTGAATTTTTATAATGGTAATTCTTTTTTTAATGATCATGTAAATTTTTTTATAATGTTTTTCTAGTTTTATTTGGATATTCTCTCTAATGGTCACCTCATGGATTTATGATTTTACATGGGTTGGAAAAAAGAAGTAAGATAAAAGTTTATTATCTTTTACTAGTTTAGGATTGCAAATAAGGTCAATAATTCAGTAATGGATAACAATGATATGGAATTGATGATTTGTTAGGGTGGTTCTTAAATCGATATAATTGATATCTAGAGTCCTTAATTAGGTTATAAATGAAAGTTTTATGAATCTTAAATGGTAAGTAATGAGAGTGTTAAATGTCGATCTAACCTCTCTTCTTGTGATACATTGGGGAAAAATTATCTTTTACACATCTAATGGGGATTTACTAGGTATTAAAATAATTATTTTCAAGCTTCCCAACATAATTTCTTTTAAGGTGGTTAATTTTCCAAAATTTACCCTAAGGATAATAGTGTCTATTAATATCTTAGTTATAGTTATCAATTCCACAGCCATAAGAGGTACTTTAAAGATCTGATGATTTTTTTGAGGTTTTGGATTCCAATTAGTAAAATATTTGGAAGAGTATATTTGAATCAAAAAAGAAAAATTATATTTTAAATAAAAGGATTGATGGATATGATTTGATCCAAGGTTGTTCTAGGACTAGAATGAATTTAATGTTTTTATAATATTTTGTATAATTAATTAAATAAGAATATATTAAAATACACGAAACATACCTTATTAAATCAATGATTTAATACCTTGATTATTAAATATATAATATCAAAAATACTTAGTGAATTATTTTAATGATCAATCCAAGTTATAAAATTTCATTAAACTAATTTTTCATTTTTAAATTTAGTAAATACAAAGAAAGAAATAAATCTTCAAGTGGAATTATTAAATAAATATCTATATTGTGGTTAGTATAAAATAAAATTAAATCTAAAATATCCCATGAAGTCACAAAAATAATTTAATACTATATTAATCCATCTATTGATGAAATTATATCAATTGAAAATGAATGTTAACTCATAAAGATGAGATTAAAGATGAAAAATAATGAAATAATGAGGACTCAACCATTATTTTTAGAGATAAAAATTTATAAAATAAGAAATACCATATATATAATGGTGGAAAATAAGAAATAAGAATAACTAATGCTTTAATTCGAAAACTATAGTAGTTATAGGAGACATAAAAATAAAGAGAAATATTACCATAATAATATAATTGAATAACATTACAATATTAACAACAAAAAACATCTATTTCTATCCTAAAATATTCTTAAATAGTTTTTTCATATCCCCTTCAGTCAATAAAATATTTTTTCAATTCATATCATTAATTATGTTATAATAAAGTGAGGTGGAAAGTAGGTGGTGATTTTAATTTTCATGATTCCAAAGATTTCATTAATGATTTTTCTCTATTCTATTAATCTACCTAAATGACCTTGAATATGGAATAATTGTTTTAGTTAATTCAAATATTACATGTTTCCCAAGATATATTATTACAAAAAAATTCAACCCAATTGGATTTCTCATGATGTTGTAATTCAAGAAATGATGGGGTGACATTTTGGGATATAAAATCATTCTGAGAATTTAATCATCAAATTTGGTTTCCAGGACCACAACCAAAATAACAAATTATCATGGACTAAAATTTTCTGAAATCTAACAAATCATATCTTATATCACAATTCAAGATTTCATTTTCATTGACCTTAATGTTTGGGCACTAAATCTAAGTATAATGATTTCTGATAATTATTTCCTTGAATTTTCTAGAAATGCGACTAAGAATATTTATCATTAATTTTCAATCATTAATTATTCTTTATGAGAAAATATTCTAAATAATTTCAATAAATAGAATATGAAATTATAAATTTAAATTAGTACTAGATAATATTCCACAACGTGATTTTTAAATGTGCTAAGATTAAATATTTATAAACTAAAATTTCATATATGATGAGAAATTTTGTTTAAATTTTAAAATACATTAAATTGATTTTTTATGAACAATGAAGCTTAATAAGAATAATAAAAATGAAATTAAAATCGTCCACTTTTAATGAATAATCACCCCAAATTTTTTTTCTAGTCCCAATAACATTATCAGATCATATGGGTTAAAAAAATAATTGACATATCTAAACACATTTTAACATACTATGTTTAAAATTATGATCTCACTTCAAAAAATAATAAAGGCAATTAAAATACATTAAAACAGCATTTGTACACAATAATATTACAATCTGATGGCCATTGATTTTTTTATGTCCAGTTACATATTTTCTCCAATTCTAATTAATCATAATGATTTTTCATACATTACAAAATAAATGGGGTTAACATTTATTCAAGGGGATATATATGGAATAACTTGGTGGGAATAATATTTTTACCTTAATATGAGTATGTTTTTACCACAATATAGATTAATTGAATAATTCTACGAAATAAAACTATAATGTAACTCGGTACAACTTCCATAAATCATAAAATTGGTTAATATAATTCATTATAATATATAATAAATGAATAAACCTATGAATCAGAACTATATATCCATTTACCTCGAGTTCTAGATTTGACCAATTAGGCTAACCCATCACTCTATATAGTCATTTTTTTCTTTTTATAAATTATTTTGGTTACAAAATTAAATATAAAGTTATATAAAAACAATTAATATGAATTTATGGACCCAATGAACTAATAAATAAACAACACAATCCAAATGTTTTATATTGTGACTCTTTGATTAAAATTAATGAAAATGTACAAGGTTGAAAATCAAATCAGATTACGAAGATTGCAAAAAATTATTCTCATGAACATAAACATGATTATAGAAATAATAAAGGAATGAAAATTTATTTTTTATTTATTTTTTATTTTCATAAAGTATTTTATACCATTTAAGGATAAATAAATTCAATTTTCCAATGATTTTGAAATTTTATTCATAAAATATGAAAATAACCCCCCACTTGTGAAGTAGAATGAAGCCTCCCAAAGTGTTGAATGTTAAGATTAAAAAAATTTAAAAGAGGAAGAATAAGGAGGATATAAGTTCATTGATGGAATTTGAAATGAATTCATTGAACAAAATCAATTTTTTTAAGACAAAACCCAACAATAGGAAATTAATCATTCATGATATATGTCACATGTAGTATCCCCATGGAAAATTTATGATTGGTCTTGAACTATTTAAATATTTTTTTTCAGTTATAAATCTTAAAAATTATTCTTCACTTTAATTTTTTTCAAAATAAAAATATGAAAACCCCATAGGGTTTCCTTAACTAAAAAAACCAAAATAAGGTAAAAAAGACCTTTATTGATATAATTATTAAAATAATAAAATGAAAACAAAAAAGTAAACTAAATATAAGTTGGGTTTCCTTTGAGAAGGAACTCAGTTTACTGTTGTTACATGACTCGGACCCCCCAAATTTACAATTGTATTCACTTTCATAGATTTTATTACTAAACTCCTATTATGTATCATGTTTAGGGTATGATTATATGAATTTATTTATCATATAACCAATAACCAAAATTCTATAAACATTAGTTGGATATTTAATGTCAATGACCACACAAGGGTAGATATAAAGGACATTGTTAGGCCCTAAATATCTCAACCTCAACTTCCATTTTAAAAAATGACATTTGTTACTATATATTTTAATAATTATTCTTGGACCAATGTCTTAGACTTTAATATTCCTCGACTTCTATTCTTATAATCTACCTTGTTTTATCCTTGAATTTTCAAAAGCCTCAATCCTAAATTCCTCAAGTTCATCATGGTCCAACATCATCTTTATTCTAGATAATAAAATATACAAATAATTTTTTTTGGATTTCTTGAGATTTTATATGCTTTGGTTTTACTAGTAAATGGAATTATTTTATATAAACCAAAAAAAATGGTGAAATTAATAGTAGATATCTTTATGTGGTTTTTTATTGACAATGGTAATAATATATATCCATATATTTCTAATAGGGGTGAATATGTTTTTCAAAATAATTATTTATTTCCCAATTACCTTACTTAGCATATCCATTATATTTAGTTTGGTTTGTCATGGACACTTTTTGAAAGATCCCATACTAGGAAATGAGTGTCGAAAATGGGATGATTATATAAATGGGTTTTATATTCACTAAAGATATCTTGAGAAATTTTGAATCACAAAAGGATATTTTCTTTAAGGAATAGAATCACTACTTGATGAACATTAAACTTAGTGTGAATTTCCCCAACACATTTAGAAACATAATACACATCTTGGAGGATGCATAGTAATACCATAGTGTTTGGGAAGAGTCCTATAACATTTATACAAAAACAAATATTTAAATAATCAAAAAAGGAATTGCGGATCATTTGGTTCCTTTTAGTGATAGATCCTAAAATTTTACACTGATGATAGATTTAGAAAAGTTAATGGGAATCCCTAGTGAGGCTAGTCTAAAATAAGAGAATTTGGGAAAAAAATTACATCGGTTTTCATTATAGAGAATTGGACTCCATATTTTAATCAAGGATAAGAATTTATAAGGGCCTCTTTCTCATCCACTGTAGAAAATCTCTTAATGAAATGAATTGGGAAAAACTTATAGTGGTAGATATCATCAAATATATATTGTTCCAAATCTGAAATTAATTTCCTCCTACCTTGTCTTCCGAATAATTTTATAATGATTCTGATTATCAACTAGCTTGTTATATAATCATAATATGAATAGTAACCTAATGAATAGATAACCTCATTAAGAAATTAGCTAGAAAAAATGAGAGGATAAAATTATATTCGAATTACATCGTTGAAATATTGTTAGCTACTTCATTTTCAACACCATTTTTATTCTTTATTATTATATCAAAATAAATCTATAGAAGGGCCCATCTAATCAATTTGGACTTAGAATATTTTATTTTGAAAATATATTTCATTTTTTGAATGATTCTTAAAAATATTTATTATTTTTTAAAATATATAGGATCCAAACTTTTTAGAGGAAAAGAAAAAAAAATATTTTTCACTGTTGGCATAATTGATTTTTTGTTCTATTCAATTATTTTCTTGAAAATAAAATGAAAAATTCAGTTTTATCATATCATAGAACTAATATTGCTCCTAAAAAAATCACCCTCCTCTGAAATGATTTAAAAAGAAAGATCCTACTGGTAAGATTTCATAATGGGTAGTGAGGAATGAAATAACTTAAGAGTTTAAAATAATTCCTCACACATTTCTATCAAACTGAAGGGAACATCATTTATAAATAAAATACAAAGGGTTCATGCAGTGGAGTTTAAGTTCCAAATTAAACTTCAATAGAAACTTTAATTTCCAATAAATGAATGTAATTCAATGGAATGTTTGGAATATATACTTAAATTCATCCTTAAATATGGCTTATCCCTCCCCTAATATTTTAGAGAAAATTCCGTTCATGCACCAGTGGATGTTACCAAGTGCATGTTATAACCTAAAAGGAAATAATTTGAAAAAAAGGGTAAAATAGGAAAAATTCAAGGCTATTTTATTTTTCTTATAAATAAACATAACATTTTTTATACCTTTAATTCCCATATTTGAAGATGTAGAACCAATTTCCTTCCACTAATTCATGAACATGATCAATGAAGAACCAATTAAAATTAACTTTCTTTATACACAAGTTTACATTTCAATAGTAACCAAAAACTCTACATCCACTACATGAATATGTAAAGAAGAGGTTTCAATCCATAGTATTTTTCAAAATAATTATATCCTAATTAGTAACTATATGAATTGTATTTAACTACTCACTATTGACCATGGTGTAAATAATACCAACTTCCAATAATATAAGTTTTTATTTTTTTCACCACTTCCATTTTATTATGATTAAGTATCTCTTGAGTTTGGTAAGGTGTTTTAGGAGTAGTTTCAATATACTTATTATAGATCCATTTGAGTAGGATAATACCATTAATATTGGAAAGGGTTCCTCCAATTTAATTATTTTTATTTCTTATGAAACATTATACCTTGATTTTATTTGAGAGAAGAAGAATAGAAAATAGGATTGTTTTGGTTTTCCCATGAGAAATCATAAATAAGTGAGGAATATAGGACTTTGAGTTCCCACATAGTTTATTCATAATTGAGATGTATTGGGATTTGGAATTATACATGGTTTCCTTTTCCAAAAATCATAGAAGAATTGGAACATTTAGAATACATGGTTCAACCTCCAATATGGTCATATTAGTGTTGGGAATGGGTATAAAATGAAATTTCCTGATTTATCCTATTTTTTATCAGATTAGTAATCCAATAAAATCACTAAAGTTGTTATATTAATTATATTTAATCCAAGAAGAAAAATATTTCTCTTCTGAATAAAGGAAATTTATCTCCTCTTAACATAATTGTCTATAAAAAATTATTTATGTTCTTTAGGTAATCTTTAAAAACTACATATCCAATTTTACATATGAACATACACTACCATCCCCAATTTGGGGTACTTCATTTTAGATCTTGGGATCATGGATTATGTTCACAATGGTTATGGTCTTGTTTCCATTAATAAAATAGACGACTTAGTTCTTTTTTACTAAGAAAGTATAACTAAAGATGTTTAGTGTTTGTTATTTGGGATATATGTTTGGGTGATTATCAAATAAAATGAGGTAATTTGGTTAAGTGGAATTATTAAATTTTAACAAAACATATTCCAATATAACCTTAGGCATTTAAACTATATAATATACAAACTAGAGAGGGATAGATGTGGATTTAATATACTCAACAAATAAAATAATTACACATAATATGGAAAGAGGTTAACATGTTCTCCTAGATAATTTAGTACTATGGAAACTTTAAACTATAAAAATCTAATATTGATGTATGGATAACTATATTTCATCAAATTATGAGGTATGGTTCCAAAGATTCCGGTATAGATATTAGTATCTAAAATTAGTAGTTTTAATGATAGAAATTACTTTTTAAACTATTGAAGTCCTTTTGGTACTTAGAGTTTGTGAGTTTGGTTTTGATTTCATCACAAAGGGTGATATTGAGTTTAACATGATATAATATTTACATTAATTTTTAACATTACCCATATTTGGATTTTCTCTTCATTATTTGAGTGAATGAATGTAATGTCCCACCATATTTTAATATATACAACCAAACCTATTAAAAATATAACTTGAGGCACTTATCCCAGTATGTCATAGCAATAAAAATAGTAGCAGGGGCCTAGGGTAGTACCATGGGAAGATTATACCCCTATAGTACATTAGAAATAAAAACTAAAAAATAAATTTTGTAACATAAAAAATAATAAAATAAATTACATAGAAGAAAGAAACATAACATATTTTATAAAATAAAATAAGGAATCATACAGCCATAAAAATCATGTCCATGATAGCATTAATAACTAATCACCAATAGGGCCTAGCACAATAAAAATATATGATGTGAATGAGATGGATAAAGTCTCTTCAACTATCCCTGATCTATACCTCATCTATCTCTATACATTGTCCAAGAAATCTAGATAAATGAAAAAATATCTGGCACTTTCCCTAATAGAACTTTTGGGTAATGAAGTTTGCTCGGGTATCCATGTATCATTGTTGCTTGAGTAGACTTATCTATTCGCATGTTTTGATAAAGAAGATATATGAGATTTGATCATTTAGGTGGGTATATTAGATTTAGTCAGAAGATAGATTAGGTATAAATCTTTTATAGTGGTATATCCTTCATGAATTTGATTTACTTCACAAATTTTTACTATATTTGTCATAGTGGAAGATCAGTCATTGTACGATGGAATGACTGTGAGTCTGTGTGATTGTATTGTATCACATGTATTTTTTTATATAAAATTATATTTTTATTTATTCTATATAATTTTTTTATTATGAATGGGGTTTATTTATTTATTTTATGCTATTATTACTACTATGGGATGGGGTTATATTCTCTTCATAGTACTGCCCTTGAACCCCAGTGCATGTTGGTAGCCTTTGGAATATAAGGAGGTGCACATGAGGATACATATATAAATGATCTTGTTACATTATATTAAGTCAGGGTGATATGTTCAGATGTGGTAACAATTTATCCTTCTATTTTTTTCACACTATTTGGGACACAATAGACAAATATTAGGGGCATGTAAATTAATTTGACATAATTTTGGTTAATGCATCATGAACACATTTTTTAATTCCATTTCAAGGTTACTATAGGTATGATATTTTTTCACTTAGTGTTTCATTTTATAATTTCATGATTTCACCTATTGTGACTCAAATATTGTTTTTTATTTTTTACATATTATGGTTTTGTCTCCTGGGCAATTTGAAATAGGAATTCGTATGTGCATAAATTATAGGGAAATTGGGTTACATGACATATTTTTTCTTTTATTTTATTAGTTTCACAAAAAAAGAGGGTTTATATATTTAAAGTGTCATCAAAAACATATATGTTGCATGCACAAAAAATTTGTTGGTGGAATTCTACTCAGCTAAACAAAAACATATTTTCTTCTGATAACAGTTCATGTAGATATTATGGAGGGATTATCTTCAGTAATGATTAAGAATACACTCATTTTAAGGATTCATAGTGACACCTAGTAGGTTAGTATATGAATTATTAACATTATATCCCATAATTTTGGACCCCTTGTTGGTGACATGGCATTGGTTTTGAGAGAAAATGGGTTCATTTGTTTAAATTTTCAATAACAACTTATGATTTGTTATCCTATATAGCATCCTAGTGTCAGTATATTTAATTAAACTATATGATTACAATTTACTCATCCCATATCGTTATTGAACCCTTATGTTTTATGTGTATTTTTGCGTGCATGCGAGATCATGGAGACAGAATTTTAATCCTCAAGGGAGTAGTCACATGTAAATATGCAATGTGAGGATAAGTTCCCTAGGAGGTAATGATTTTGGAATTTTATCCCTGATATGTGTATATGGATATTAGAACCCTAGAGTGGGTGTTTTTTCACATGATTGTTTGGTGATTTTATATATAAGGATAGGCCGGTGTTTCCTATGAGTTGTGAACTATATGAGATATTACCTATGGGTCGTGTGGGAGAGCCTATTGATTTTTATATATAGTTTAGTATGTATGAATTAGGTGATATGTATTATTTGAGATGTGAATATTATGGGAAGCCTACAATAGTGGTTATCCTAGGAATATGAGTACCTTTCATATGAGACACATGGGTAGATTCTTTGAGTCATGATATTAGTGCATATGAGGCACTATCTGGTATGTGGTATAGGAATAATGATTCCATAAGCTTTCATGATATAAATAAAATTTAGTGGTAGTTATTTTTGTATTGAGGTTATGTTTTCATGGATATTATTAGTAGGATAACTGACCCTGTTGATACTGGTTGTTCTTTTTGGAGTGAGTTGGGAGTATGGAAATACAATCATAACTTTGAAATGATTATCAGATTGTGATTGATCATATAATAGATCTTATAATAATATTTTTTTATGCATCTCATATTTATTTTCTAATTTAATAATTTTGTTTATTGAATTTATAAATTTTCATATCATTTATTTATTCTAATTATTTAAATGTTAAAAAAATATTTTAATTTTTTTTTTGGAAAAATAAAATAAAAAGTAATTATTTGGTTATCATTTTGAAGATGATTTTATTAAAGTGAAATATTTGTAATGCATGTGATATTTTTTGTAAATGTCATGGATAATTTGTTGATAAAAAATAGGACAAGCTCCTAGCTATTTCTTAACCTGAGTGTCGACCACCAATCTACAAGAATGTAGTCGCCCAAGCACTCAGGGAAGGTAAACAGAGAGAATAATACCATACTAAAAGTTTCTATATGGGGTTATGTATGTGTTCACATGTGTAACATAATTAGAAGTCAATAATATAGGATATAAAGAAAACAACATAGGAATGGGAGTAGGGGTCGATAGACTCCCACTTGTGGGGTGGAAAGGGAGTTATTTGGTGTCTACTACCTCATTATTATATTATTAAAGCTAATGAAGGTCACATTTAATATTATTAATGATTACCTAGATAAATAAAATATTGATATATAATGATGATATAGTAAGGGTTTTCCATTTTTACCAAAATAGAGACCCTTCAGATGGTGCCTACATTATCCTCCCTAGACACACCTCATTATATCCCACTTCCTCACTATATACTTTTTCATGCCTTTGTTATACCTATAGAATGCTAGTATACAACTACAAAGCTTAGGATTGAGGTCTATTTCCACTAAATAGTTATTATATTCCATGGATGAAGTTTTCATTCTTGGTAGATCCACTATAAACCTAAATTATTGATTATTGAATCCATGCATGAGAGTAATGAAGAGATTGAGTCAATCACTCTAAAGGTGGATCACAGAATGGTAAGGAATATATGAAAGGATTGTTTCATGGATTGAATTACGTATAAAAATGTAGATTTTATTCATTCAAAGATGAGCCAAATTTCACGTAATAAATGGATATTCACCATAGGGGTGGTTCAAAGCATGAATATTGACTAGAATATTGGGGTTTGTTTCATGCCTTGAATTAGTTTTTCTATTTTAAACCAACTATATTAATTTGTTTAGATTTGGAAGTCACAAACTTAATTTCCAAAATAAATTTCATGGAATGAATAAAGTAGAAAATAGTTTTATTTAAAATAAAATACATTTGTATTTTCTGTCTGATTTTATGGAGGGATGCCCTGGGGTCTTTATGAACATACCAGATGGCTCAAATGAGTTTTCAACGGAAATAATTTTCACGATTTAAAAAATAAAATCCCAAGGGATTAATTGTCTATAAATATATGTTTTCCTTTATATGATGATAATTTCCCTACTAGAGGTTGAACTATTTCTAAATAAAGACTTGGGATTGAACTATATCATTTATTATTTTATGATTTTTTTTATTTATCCCATAACCCTCTCATGTCTAGCATGATAGGGTGTTATTTCCTTATTCTTTGTATGTATGTGAATGATGATTTTGTTAGTAAAGATATGGTTTCATTATTTAACCATGTTCTTTTTCATGTTTAGTGCCAATTCTTTTGATTCTCTAAATTTTTTCTTTCATGCATGAACATTATTTGTGTTGAATGAGGGAGACTTATATTTAATGTGATTATATGAACTAGGCCTTCTCCATGGCCATTTTTTAGGTAGAGTTTTACATTTAAATATTGTTTTATCTTATGAAATTTATTAACTAACTGATTTTTCATGACCATATAGAAAAGGGATGGTTAGTGAGAGAGAGAGGGGGGGGACTTTTCCCACAAACCAAGTGGATTAATTAGTATTAATTTTTATTTTAATTTGGATCAATATTTGCCCACCCCACATTACAAATCGTATTAACCTAGTTCATTGATTCGTGGTTGATTGTATTAATTTCATTATCTCACCTACCCAAAAAATTCACATGAAATGTAGTCTAGTAATATTATAATTCTTATTTAGGTATTAAAGTATTAAATTGAATTTTTTATCCAACATTTCCTTAAGGGATCAACCTCATACTCACTATACTTATACTTCTTAGTTTTTTAGGGTTTAGTAGTTCATATTTATAAAATTTGAAAGTAGTATTGCATAGAAGGATATTATAATGACTTCTAGGTATATAAATTTTTTTCACTATTTTCTGGGGTCTTAGATTAGAAAATTATTTTGTTTTATTATTTATATAAAATTGTTTCCCTATCCCTTTTTAGTTTCCTGATTTTATCTTATGTTTTTATCTATATTTTTTTGTCCCTTTAATAAGCTATTGATTTTTAATTTTTTGGAAGGAATCCAATATGTTTTCATAGAGAAATAAAAAATCCTTATTATTATATGATATTTTTTATATTAGGTTGAGTAATTTATAATGGACCATGATCGTAATGAAAGGAACCAACAAATATTCCCTTTTAATGATGAGGAAATAGTACATGTCCTAGAATCCAATTTTAAAGAGGCATGTCAAGATCCTGAATGGATGGTTGTCGAAATCAAGGTCATCTTAAATTTCCAAAGATGAATTTTATCCTATATAATATTCTCTTAACACTATAATTTTGGAGGAGGAAGTTGAAAAAGTGAAATTGGTTAAATAAGGAGATGTAGTTTATTACTTTTTTGTTTAATAAAAAATTTGAAAGGCAGTACTGTGAAAAAGAATAAGGAACCGTAGCTGCTAAATTCAAGCCAATATTCCATGAAAATCGATGACATCATAATGGGGAAAGAGATGAACAAGAGGAAACTATTAATACTAAACTAAAAACAACATAATTTTAACAACAAAAATAATATTAAGTTGAGGATATGACTGTTGAACATGAAGAGATCATTTCAAAATTTGAACAAATGCAGAAAAGTGTTGATGAGAAAGAGGTTTTTTATCTAACATATAAATCCCATGAACTGATTTATTAATCATTATGACTATCCAATACTAGGAAAACTCCTCAAATAAGTAAGAATAAGATAATAATGAGTAAGATTAGTGGATCTACCCAACAATATAAAATGTCAAAATTTAAGAAATCATTGATAGTTAACTCTATATCACACTCAAATCATGTGACAAAAAACACAAGGTTTGTCTTAACAAACATAATCAAATAAATTCATTGATTCAACATGAGTATTAATTTTTTTTCTAGGACTTTATTTTTAATTTCATTCCTAAGAATTATTTTTGAGTCTATATATGAAATGTAGTTTAGGGTGTATTTTACAATTACCTTGTCTCTATGATATTTAAAGATTGTTCCATGTGCTTTGATGTTATTGTTTGATTTTATGGGTCTATATTTATAGAACTAATCATGTAGATATAAGGAAATATCTTCAATGCTAGGGGATTATGAAATTGAATTTTATTATTTTATTTACTCCCTTAATTACTATTTTTAGCTCTAAAAATGAATGGAGCCATTATAATTTTTTTCATATACTATCAAGGAGGAAATAGCCTCTTAGGATCACAATAAGGAAATGTTATAGAGATAATTTCTTATAAATATGAATGAGTGAAATTGGGATGTACATAATAAAATTAAACTAATATATTTCCTAGATCAACTAAAATAATTCTATCAGATAGAACCCTTAAATAATTTTAATGGTGCTTTATCAAAATTACATTCAGGTGAAGAATAGTAAATCAAACATATCAATTAATGATTAGTATGTTTGAAGTCTTTGAAACAAACTCCACAGAATGTTGAATATAAATATTAATTTAATTACGGTAAATAGAAGTGGTATTCAAGGAAGAGTGGTTTTTTGCAATATAATCATTTTCCATGCATTTTAAAGTCTATATTTCTTCAACACATGTGATTTGAAGTAACATTGTAGATTTTTTAACATATTTTTTATTGACGCTCACATTGTAATATTTAGAGAGTTTCTATCTTAAGGAATCTATGTGAGGATTTTATATGTATTTAATATTTTTTTTAATTTACATTCCTGATTGTATACGATTGAGGGATTATAATGATAAGAATACAAAGTTGTGTCGGATATTGTAGATTGAGAGCTTTAAGGGATATAAAGACAGAAATTATTTCAATAGTTTTATCATATGATTTCTTACACCGGAAAAGATAGACCTCAGGGTTAGGTAAAATCCATGGATACCTAAATTCAAGGATATTTTCTTCCTTAACACATAAAGTTAAATTATGGATAATATTTATAAATTTTCATTAATATTTTATTAAATTCTTTATAAGTTATACTTAACTTTTTTAATAAGTTTATAATTCCTCTGTTCATTTCTTTATTGAAATATTAGTTTTGATATAAAATTTTCTTAGCACAAAAACCATAAAGTATTGATATAGTCTAATTACTTATCTCAATTAGATAGATAGTTATTCTGAAAACCCATATTATGAAAATAGAGAATAGAGAATTCTACATGAATGAAATGTTATTCATTTGACCTATGGAAACGCAAAATAAATGGGATGGTTTTTCCACTCAATGATATGTATCAAAACCATGAGGTAGATTTTGTGGATATTTCATATTCTCTTTGGTGTATAGTATTCTCATTTACAACAGTGTTCTTCATTTCTGGTTTTATTTATAGTTTCATATTTTATTGCATGGATATCCATAGAAAATGGGATTTAATTTCTTCTACATAATCTAATAATTTTTATTAGACTATAAAAAAACATTAAATGGTATAAAATGATAGGTTAAAGATTTAACAAATTCTTAGTAACTCTCACACATGAATAGTGATGGAGTGTGGATCTCTCTCTAGGAGAACCATTATGATGAAAATAGTTTCATACCAAAAGAGTTGGGTAAATAGAGTCCATTAATGGGTTCATATAAATGTCATATTAGATTTTTTCATATAAGTAATAGATATTTTTACACTCTTCAGTGTTATAAAAGGGATTCAAGGTTAATTTTTATGAAGTAATGCATGGAAATAGAGAAGAAATCAAAAAATAGAGCACTATGTCACATTTTTTGGAAATTCAATTTCGTAAAGGGATTACCTTTACATACCTAGGCTACATAAATGTTCCCAAGACTTTACCTTTTATGTAGAAAAGATGCGTAATGGTAAATATTTTTTTACTCTTTTATGGAGTGGTATGTGTAAGGGTCGTCTCGCCTTATGATTGAATAGATTAGTCTATATAAGGGTAGCATGATCTTACCCTTATGATCAATGGGTTATGTAAGGGTATGATATTGTTTACCTTTACATGATATGTTGGTATGTGTTGGTAATCGGGTCTTTCATAAAGTTGTGTAAAGTTAACTAGTTAATTACCCTTAAACAAAATGTTTCTATGTAAAGGTTAAACCCTTATTCCACGAGGTTTCTGGGAGATATATAAAAGTAAGACGGTGTCTTACCTTTATACCGCAGTTTCATAAGGCTACATGAAGGTATATCATGACATACCCTTATGTGAAGTGTTCGTGTATTGGTATTAACCTTACGTAGAGTATTTGTGTAAGGGTAAATGGAGTATACCCTAATGAAAAAATTGGTTCCAATGTAAGGGTAAGTAGAAAAACAATTTAAAAAATTATAGATAATGATTTTAATGATATATAATATAATTTTATTTTGGGAATATTTATTTTATAAAAGGATTAAAAACTAATTAATTAATTATAAATGGTTTATAATTATTTAAATAAATGTTTATGAAAATTTTACACAAAATATTAACTATTAATATTTGAAAAATATTTTTCCAAATTATAAGGAATGATCTATGATCTATAAATAAAAGTGTTTATTTAGAAATGAATATTTATCATTTTTAATGGGTTATAAATTATTAAATATGGCCAAAATATAAAATTTTTATATTTAAATTATGAATTGTTCATAATTATTAATTTTTATTTGTTCAAAATAAAATATATTTATTTGGATATTATTTAATCCACATAAAAAGTGTTTTTATGATTGATATGATCAAGGTTTGAATGATGATTAAATATGTTATATTAGATTATGTAAACAATTTTCATAATAGAAATTTAATTATAAACTGTTTAGAGTACATAAAATATAATTTATTTAAATGAAAATTCCATGTACCGAAAAATATAAAATAGTTTATATTGGAATGAACATAAAATGTTTATATTCATAATTATAGATTTTTCTTAATGTTATGTCTGAAATAACAAAAGGGGTTATAATTAGCTTTTATTTATGAATTGTTCATAAATGTTTATCTCGTGATTAAATATTTGAATTGTTAATTTATTTAAAATTGTATTCCTTATTATATTCATGTTTAGTAAATTGTTTAATAAATATTAATATTGTTTATTCTTTAGTTTAAATGTTAAATTACTTCTAGGAAAGAGCCTTACATTACATGCTAGGAATGTATCTATAATGAATTTTGATCTTTATCTACCTTGAACTGGGTTTTTAATTGAAGTTGTTATTTATAATTTATTCATTGAATATAGTTTTTTCATATTAGATATTATAGTTATGATGAATTGAAATCTCTCTTGAGTACAGTATCCTGGGGTAGATGGACTTGGGGTTTGACTACCTCTTCCATAGAGGCATATGCCCTATCTAGAAGAGTGAATGGGGTTAGATATCTATCACTCTGGTATTACTCATGTGGAAATAATAAATCTAATATAGTTATAAACCATTAATTTAAGTTTTCATATACATTATGCATATGATGTATTTAGATATGATTGAATATGTTGGAAAACTATTATTTTGTAAGAAGCATAAACATATGGGTTGTGTAAAGAGTTACACAACAATATGGTTTGATCATATTGATTAACTGGAGGTAATGGGATTTAAAAAATAAATTAGAAGAATGATTCATATATAAAATGGAATAACATGAGATAATATGGCGAGATTAAAATCCCATTCCAATACTAAGTGTGATATTCCTTCCAATGTGCCAATTTTCAACACCTTGATCATCCGGCTGGGTAGATCATGCCATAGTTTGTTTCCCATGGATTATATTGTTTAAGGAAATAAATTATGGGTGATAATGGATCATCCTTGGGTTGGTCATTCCATATATAAGTTCCCCAAATTTTCCTTTTTTATCCTATTATGGGTGCTTGTTTTGAGTTACAATAGACGGAGACCCTAATACGGTTAGGTTACCGGATGAATAAAGTTGAGTTAATTCATATATTGGACAAGACAAAGGGATATATACTAAACTATCCAATAATCATATATTCTGTGATTTGTAACACCCCAAGATTATATGTTACGCTTCTCTTTGAATAATACAATAATGTGTGTTGTACGCAACTTCGAGTTCTAACACACACCACAACCAATCAAACTAGCCGTTATGAATATTAATACCCACTTTTTTAAATTTTATAAATTTTATATTTCAAAATATACTTCATATATGGATTCGGAATATCGAAATTATCCTAGGGTGAAGTTTTGGTATTTTTCTGAAAACTTTCAATTTTTGATGAATAGTAAAAAAACACTAAGTTATAATTAAAAAACGAATTTTTATTTAAATAATTATTTATTTTATTTAAATTTAATTAAATTAAAAATAGATATATAATACCCATATAAGATCAATTTAATTCATTGGAGTTATTTTAGAATAATTATAGATATATAAAAAAAATTATTGAACTTTTCACCGTCTTTTACCCACCTCCTAGGAGAATTTGGAAATTCACATAAAACATAATTTTACCACTTCTATGAGTGGAATTTTGAAAATACAAGAGACACGGTTAATATCAAGGAGTAAAATGTGGTTCAATAAGATAAAAAAAAAATTGGTTGAATAGTAACTTTTTACTTTTTTTACCATGGTTAAAAGTAAATAGGGTAAGTGGGGGTAAAAATGATATTAATATTACCATAACACATGTCCTAATTCTATTGGACAATTGTATCTCAACCAAAAACAACCTTAGGAATAAAATATTATCATTTAGGTCCACTTGGATTAGATTAGTACATTTATTATTATTTAATTCAAATAAGAATTAAAAGAGATAAAATCAAAGGTTAATAACTAAAACAAATTTTAATATTGGGTTATACATAAGATAAATTCAATTATAAATATTCATTAGAAATATAAAATGGTATTTTATTTATAATTTTTATACATTAAATAATTTAATTTATTTATGACACAATGGTGATGCAGTAATTACCTAATTAATGAAATATTAAAATAATTGATATTATAAATATATAAATAAATGTAATTTGAGACTTTTTATGAATTACACTAATTTTATAGGTTAATAAGACATGTTAGTATTGATTTAATTATTTTTTTTCGAAGTAATCATGCTGTTATGATTTTCACAAAAATCAAATACCAAATAGTGTCAAAATTGACATAAAAGAGTTTTTAAAACAAATATTATATTATTAATTGATATTCAATTATTAAAAATCTAACTTCCAGCCAAGAGACTTATATAATGGTAGGTGTATTATTAATGAACCACTTGGGGTTTTCTTGGATGTATATGGTAAGTTTATTAACCATATAATATAAAAATACAAAGAGACATGGTAAATGTCAAACTATTTAACTAAGAGTTAAATATAAATGATAAGGTTAATTTAGTGACCCAAACTTGTATAAAATAAATTTCTTGAAATTATTTTGACCCATACCCACCTTATACTTTGAATAATCTACATTGGAGACATTAGAAACCGAATATGAATTTATTATAAATTAATACTTTAAGTTCTTTCTAAAGAGCCCCTCCTCCCCCTTATAAAAGGACACCACTTATAACCAATTCTTCATACCTTCAAAGCCTCTTGGTTCATCCAACCTCTGACCAAATAACCTCTCAACTATCCTCCCTTAATCATAGAGGCCTTCCTTTAGTCAGAAAGCCAACCTAAGGATCCCTTTTGATCAAATCAAAAGAAAGAACCCGAAGAAAAGGTAATGTTTTCACCACCCTTTTTCAAGTTCCTTTCTTCTTCAACTTATTATTTCTTTTTTGTTTCCATTCTAAAATAATAACTCCAGTATCTTATATATAATTTTATGTTATTATAAATATGGTACAGCCATATTCAGTATTCTATCCATCCTTTGAATGACATGTCACCATACGTGCGTACGTATGGCCTACCGTCTCCACGTCGTGGTCTAATTGTTATTCAATACATTATTATTTGGATGGGTATAATAATGATGTGTAATTCATATAGATAATAAATATAACATGATAATGATTCTGTATATATGATATACCATCATATTATATATTATTTTAATATCAAAAGAATGATATTGTTGCTCGTGCGTACGTACGGACTATCGTCTCCACGAACGCGATGAGATTCATTCCCCATCGTTTCCATTTAAGTCTAATTCTCATTTTATGATTAAAAATAATGTTTAAGTACTTGATATCATTCTGTATATGAATAAGATACAACCTATCCATAACAAACACTACTTATGTAACAAAACATATAAAAGAAAACGAGTATGTTAACACCCGAAACGACGATAATACAAAGATATTATTAACAAAGCAATGTTAAAAGATCATATATGATATAATATTAATGTATATGATTCTTGTATAATTTAATAACAATTATTTCATGATTATACAGGAGTTTAACCTACCCTCAACCAAGGAAAAGTACAAGGTATGGTTTTATTTCACAATCTCTTCATTATTTGAGGTTGTTTATACATAATTATCTACTAGGACCACTTTATCATCCACATCCATGTTTCTTAGAAATGTATTTCCAAAAATAATTAATATTTTACAGAATATGGTTTAAATTAATTTATAACCTTGTTTAACTTTTTATAATATGTTTATAAAGTAATCTTTCCATCGTTTTCCAGACAAGGTCCTTTTTAACCTTTTCGACAAAATTAAGGTAAGAATGTCTTTTTTTAACTTATAAGGAATGTACGACTATTTTCTATCGTTATAAACTTGTCAAAACTTACCTTACAAGCTTATAAGAATATTTTCAAAGTAACTGTTTTATTTTATAATTATTTGACTCTTAAATGATTTCAAAATAGAAAGAGATATTTCTCTAAAAAGAGTTGATTTAATCTATGTCAACATCCTTTGAAATATTTTAAGTTTATTTGGATTTGATTTGTTATGATACAAAACTTCCATATTGTATTGAATGTTTTGTGATATGTTCGACTGTGGATGTGCTATTTTTATACCATTCCTGATTTATGGTTAAATTATTGACATTTCGTATGCTAGTTTTAATACGAATGTTTATGATATGTTTAAAACTTTTCATATAAGGAATGTATTGGACTTAGTAAGTGATGGGTGGAGCCCACTATAGCTCCTCGATGCATCGATAGGTCTCATGAGACAACTAGAAATGGAATTGGCCAAGGCCCTTTCCCAATTTGATTTATGGTTTTGGCTGAAGCCTTAATCATTTTTAGATGACTTGGCTGAGGCCTTGATAAAATGTTTCAGAATGTCTAGCATTGTACATTCCCTCATTATGGAAATAATATTGATGGTTCATGTGGTCATTTGACTAGTATAATACCCATGATTATTTTTTATTATAGAATTATTTACTTATCTCATATTCTTTCCATAAAATTATTCATGTTTATTATTGGTAAAGGCTTGTGGTTTCAATTATTTACCATGCTTAATATTTATGTCATTTTCCACTGTATTACTTACCCTTACTGAGCATTTGAGCTCACCCCGTTCTTATGTTTCATTTTCCCAGGATATGAAGAAGTTATTTATGATTGAGATGCAGGCATAATCTAGGAGTCTTGGATGTTTCTAATGAAATATATTTGTGTTGTATTTATCTTCAAGCTGTAAAGTTGAACATATGTATGAATCTTGTTTCCCATAATACTAAACTAATCGGTATTTTGAGACATGATTTCCTTGTGATCATTCCATTGTTATATAATAATGCACCGACTCTGGGTAACTTGGGTCGGGGCATTACAGTTGGTATCAGAGGAAGTTTAGTACAATCCTTGGAAACTAGATTAAGATAAACTCTGATTAGAGTACATAGCCCTAAGATAGATTTTGAGGATTATTATAGAAGAACTTCCTAGAAATTTGGTATTGTAGAGATTTTGTAATTTTTATGATCAATACATCTTTGTCTAGATATGAGCAGGTAGAGGTGGCTCTAGCACAGATGTACCTAGGGGTAAAACCTGAAAACACCGCTTTGAGATAGACTCGAACAGGAACTAGTGCACGACAACAGGCCTTGCTGCACTCTTGGTTACGACACTCCCAGGGGATATGATTAGGATAATTCTCATTTTCTTTAAAAACCATTATGAAGGGTTTATGAGTATATACTTCCTTAATGAAAACATTTTTTTATGATTATGGATTATATCCATAAACTATTGAATTTATGTTAAGTGTTTTAGAAGTTTGGAATTATATATTTCGATTTATAAGCTAATCTAGTTTATGCCATTGTTTAGAAATGGCACCTAGTGGAAATAATAGAAACAATATCAATGCATGCACTCCATATTGGGATTTCCCTCCTACTCAAGATAATTATAGTGGAGCTAGTGATGCAACTGGTGCTGAACAGCTAATCACCATACTGGGACAACTCACTCAGGTTATGAATAATAACCTTACCAGTATGGAGCACCCTAACCCACAGCGTAGAGGATCAATTTTAGATCGCTTCATGAGGAAACAGCCACTAACAATCAATTGGAGTACAAATCCATAGGTAGCTGAGCAATGGATAAGTTCTCTAGAGAAAATATTTCAATCCTTGGGGAGTAGTGAAAGGGAAAAAGTTGTCATGGCAGTTTACCGCATCACTGTAGATGCTAATTAATGGTAGTCATTGATTCAAAATATGAATTAAGATGATGAAGTATAAAATATGGAATGGAGGGAATTTAAAGAAATTTTCTTAGAAAAATACTTTCCTCGTGACCATCGAGCGGATATGGAAAGACAATTTATGAGTCTGAGGCAAAAAGAGGAAAATAATGTTGCAAAGGATGAGGCTAACTTTACAAGGTTAGTGAGGCATGTTATAGATTATATACATAACCCAAGAAGTAAGATTGATCGTTTATTTTATGGGTTAAAACCATTTCTCCGTCGAGCATTAGTATCACAATCCTTCTTATCATATAAAGATATTGTCTTGTGTTCTATCAAGACAAAAAAGGAATTCTCTAAGTCTTATGACTTTAAAACAAAGCAAGAGAAGAAGAGATCTGTTGAACACTCTAGGAAAGGAAATAAGGGAATAGGGAAGAAGGGTACAATTGAATTTCCACCCTATGATAATTCTGGAAGGAAGCACACTGCTTCCTGTCTAAAAGGAAAAGAAGTATGCTACAAATGTGGACAGAAAGGCCATCTAATTGGTGATTGTAAAGGAAATAAAGATGCTACCAATGTTCAATGCTATAATTATATGGAGATGGGAGATTATGCAAATTAATGTCCTAATATTCAAGGAAACTTACCTCAGAAAAGGTCAAGGGATCAAGGAAAAGCTTATGCAATCACTACTGCTGAGGTTGAAGCCCCGAAAGGCGTGGTGGCAGGTAATTTAATGGTTTTCTCATGTTTAGAAAATGATTTATTTGATTCTGGATCATCACATTTTTTCATATCTTCCCAGTTTTCTAAAAAAAATTAGATATTTCCAATTTTATTTAACAAAGGGTTTGTTGGTTAAAACACCTAAGGGAAGTATCATTGCAACAAAATTATGTGGATCCTTTCCCATTAGGGCATATAAATGTTCTTTATCGGTTGATATCATCATCATACCTATGACTGAATTTGATATAATCCTTGGTATGGGTTGGCTTTTGGACCATGATGTGAAAATATATTGTAAGAAGAAGAAGGTTACGATTTTTGATGATGATGATAAATAACACCTTATTTTTAGAGTAGAATCTTCACCACCTGATTCTTATCTAGATCAACCCCCAGTAGCTCAACTAAATTCAATTATCGTGGATGAAGAGAATGAAATAACTGTGGGTGAGGCAAGGAATGTTCAAATAAAGGATGTACCTATTATGAGAGAATATTTTGATGTGTTTCTGGAAGATTTACATGGACATCCTCCAGAACGAGAAATTGAGTTTTCCATTGATTTAATTCCTGGTTCAAGGCCTATATTGAAAACCCCTTATAGAATGTCCACTGTGGAATTAGTTTAACTAAATAAACAACTAGAGGAATTGAGTAATAAGGGATTTATTTGCCCTAGTGTTTCTCCATGGGGAGCCCCTGTCCTTTTTGTTAAGAATAAAGATAGATCTATGAGGTTATGTATCGACTATAGGGAAATTAATGATATAACAATAAAGAACATGTATCCCCTACCTCGCATTGATGATTTATTTGATCAACTGCATGGAGCACAATACTTTTCAAAGTTTGACCTTCGGTCTGGATACCATCAGTTGTGTGTGAAGAAGGAAGACATTCTGAAGATAGCATTTCAAACCAGGTACAGGCATTACGAGTTTACAGTAATGCCTTTTGGATTGACTAATGCACCCTCTGTATTCATGGATCTAATGAATATAGTTTTCAAGGAATATCTCGATGATTTTGTGGTGGTATTTATTGATGATAACTTGGTATATTCCAAAATCTACGAAGATCATGAAAATTGCTTGCGCATTATCCTGAAGACTCTGAGAAGACATGAATTATATGGGAAGTTTAGTAAGTGTGAATTCTGGCTTCAGGAGATTTCTTTTCTTGTCCATATTCTCTCTAAAGATGGAATCTCTGTTGATCCTTCTAAGATCAAGTTATTCCAATAATGGCATGCACCGACGAGTATAAATGAGGTATGCAGTTTTATTGGTTTAGTAGGTTATTATCGACGTTTCGTCCAGAACTTTGCCCGATTGGCTAACCCATTAACAAAGCTCATGCGTAAAGGGGTTAAATTTGTTTGGACGAAAGAGTGTGAATAATGTTTTGAAGAATTTAAGAGAATATTAGTCAATGCCCCTATTTTGACTCTACCATCGGGAAATGACGGGTTCGTTATTTATAGTGATGCATCGAAGAAAGGACTTGGTTGTGTCCTTATGCAGAATGATAAAGTTATTGCCTATGCATCACGACAGCTGAAAATTCATGAGAAAAACTATCCTACTCATGATCTTGAGTTAGTTGCTGTAATCTTTTCTTTGAATATTTGGAGACACTATCTTTATGGTGAAACATGTGAGATTTATATTGATCACAAGAGTTTGAAGTATATTTTATCACAGAAAGAACTCAATATGAGTAAAAGGTGATGTCTTGAACTACTCAAGGATTATGATTGTACGATACACTGCCAACCGGGGAAGGAAAATAAGGTGGCAGATGCTTTGAGCAGAAAGGATCATGGATTTTTGAATAATATGGGAGTTGAAAATGATCCTATATACAAGGATCTAGTAAATATGGATATGGGAATAACCATGGAAGGTGAAACCTCAATACTTTTTCAAATGGTTTCTGAACCATCTTTACTAGAAAGGATAAATATTTCTCAGACTGGTGATGAAGAGTTTCAAAAGAAGATTAAAGATGTGAATGATGGGAGATTGAGTGACTTTGTGTATGAAGATGGAATTTTGAAATTTGGGAAGAGACTTTGTGTTCTCAATATACCTGATCTAAAAAGATAGTTGTTGGATGATGCTCATTGTTCTAATTTATCTATAGACCCTGGGAGCACCAAAATGTATAGATATTTGAAGGAACATTTTTAGTGGGATAATATGAAGAGGGAGATTGATGATTTTTTGTCAAGATGTATGGTTTGTCAACAAGTGAAAGCTGGAAGGCAATAGCCTGGAGGAGTCATGCAACAAATTCCCATACCTGAGTGGAAATGGGATAATATTACAATGGACTTTATCATGGGACTACCAAAGACTCCTAGAAAGAATGATGCAATATGGGTCATTGTTGATCGTCTTACCAAGTCAACACATTTTCTTGCTATAAGGGAAGATTTACCACTTGAACTCCTAGCAAGACTATATATTAAT
Source organism: Viscum album (assembly GCA_963277665.1). Taxonomy (NCBI): domain Eukaryota; kingdom Viridiplantae; phylum Streptophyta; class Magnoliopsida; order Santalales; family Viscaceae; genus Viscum; species Viscum album. The sequence goes on from OY728155.1 coordinate 19,315,177, forward strand.
GAAGCTGTGAGACTTCATGGAGTAACCCTATCGATTGTTTCTGATCGTGATCCCTGTTTTACTTCAAGATTCTGGAAACATCTTCAGAAATCCCTCGATACTGAACTTCATTTGAGCATTGCTTACCACCCCTAAACTGATGGACAATCAGAACGGACTATTCAAACCTTAGAAGACTTGTTGAGATCATGCTCACTTGACTTTCAGGGTATGTGGGATCAATATTTACCTCTAGTAGAATTTTCCTATAACAATAGATTTTATTCAAGTATTCATATGGAACCATATGAAGCGTTATATGGAAAGAGATGTCACACACCAACCTGTTGGGATGACATTGGTAAAAGAAAACTTGTAGGCCCAGAACTGGTGGAGGAAACGATGAAAAAGGTGAAGGTAATCCAAAACCACATCAAAGCAGCTCAAAGTAGGTAGAAGAGTTTTGCCAATAACCGAAGGAAGTATTTGGAATTTCAGGTAGGAGATCATGTTTTCTTGAAGGTATCTCCATGGAAGGGAGTCATATGTTTCAGTAAGAAAGGTAAATTGAGTCCCAGGTACATCGGACCTTTTGAAATTCTAGAACGAATTGGGGTTGTAGCTTACCGTTTTTCAATGCCGCCAAATCTATCCAAAGTTCACGTTGTGTTCCACGTATCACTATTGAGAAAATACATGCCTGAACCAATGCATGTACTCACCTATGAGGAATTAGAACTGGAACCCAATCTGTCTTATTGCGATGAGCCCGTTATGCTTCTTGATACCAGAGAACAAGTGTTGAGAAACAGGACGACTCATCTGGTAAAAGTTCTATGGAGAAACCATAAAATGGAAGAGGCAGTGTGGGAACCTGAGGAACTTATGATGAAGAATCACCTGACTCTTTTTATATAGTAATATTCTAGAAATTTTGAGGATGAAATTATTTGAAGGATGGAAGAATGTAACACCCCAAGCTTCTACGGTATGCTTCTCTTTGAATAATACAATAGCGTGTGTTGTACGCAACTTCAAGTTCTAACACACACCACAACCAATCAAACTAGCTGTTATGAATAGTAATATCCATTTTTGAAGTTTTATGAATTTTATCTTTCAAAATGGACTTCATATTTGGATTCAGAATATCGAAATTATCCTAGGGTGAATTTTTGGAATTTTTCTGAAAACTTTCAATTTTTGATGAATAGTGAAAAAACACAGAGTTATAGCTTAAAAATGAATTTTTATTTAAATAATTATTTATTTTATTTAAATTTTATTAAGGTCAAAATAGATATATAATACCTATATAAGTTCAATGTAATTCATTGAAGTTAGTTTAGAATAATTTTAGATATATAAAAATTTTATTGAACTTTTCACCGTCTTTTATCCACCTCCTAGGAGAATTTGGAAATTCACATAAAACTTAATTTTACCGCTTCTGTGAATAGAATTTAAAAAATCCGAGAGACATGGTTAATATCAAAGAGTAAAATGTGGTTCAATAAGATAAAAATAATTTTTTGTGAATAGTAACTTTTTACTTTTATTTACCACGGTTAAAAGTAAATAGGGTAAGTTAGCGTAAAAATGATATTTATATTACCCTAAAACATGTCCTAATTCTATTGGAAAAGTGTATCTCGACCAAAAACAACCTTAGAAATAAAATATTATCATTTAGTTCCACTTGGATTAGATTAGGACATTTATTATTATTTAATTCAAAGAACAATTAAAAGAGATAAAATCAATGTTTAATAACTGAAACATTTTTAATATAGGGTTATACAAAAGATAAATTCGATTATAAATATTATTTAGAAATATAAAAAGATTACCTACATAATGGTATTTTATTTATAATTTTTAGACATTAAATAATTTAATTTATTTATAACACAATGGTGATGCATTAATTACCTAATTAATGAAATATTAAATTAATTGATATTATAAATATACAAATAAATGTTATTTGAGATTTTTTATGAATTACACTAATTTTATAGGTTAATAAGATATGTTATTATTGATTTAATTATGTTTTCTTGAAGTAATAAAGCTTTTATGATTTTAAAAAAAATCAAATACCAAAAAGTGTCAAAAATGACATAAAAGAGTTGTTAAAACAAATATTATATTATTAATTGATATTAAATTCCTAAAAACCTAAGGTTCGGCCAAGAGACTTATATAATGATAGGTGTATCATTAATGAACCACTTGGGGTTCTCTTGGATTTATATGGTAAGTTTATTAACCATATAATATAAAAATACAAAGAGACATGGTAAATGTCAAACTATTTAACTAAGAGTTAAATATAAATGATAAGGTTAATTTAGTGACCCAAACCTGTCTAAAATATATTTTTTGAAATGATTTCGACCCATCCCCACCAAATACTTTTAATAATCCACTTTGGAGGCATTAGAAACCAAATTTGAATTTATTATAAATTAATACTTTAAGTTTTTTCAAAAGAGCCCCTCCTCCCCCTTATAAAAGGACACCACTTATAACCAGTTCTTTATACCTTAAAAGCCTTTTGGTTTGGCCAAACTCTGCCCAAATACCCTCTCAAATATACTCCCTTAATCCTATAGGCCTTCCATTAGTCAGAAAGCCAACCTAAGGATCCCTTTTGATCAAATCAAAAGGAAGAACCCGAAGAAGAGGTAATGTTTTCACCACCTTTTTTCAAGTTCCTTTCTTCTTCAACTTATTCATTCTTTGTTGTTTCTATTATAAAATAATCACTCCAGTATCTTCTATATACTGTGATGTTATTATAAATATGGTAAAACCATAATCAGTATTCTATCCATCGTTTGAATTACATGTCACCATACGTGCATACGTACGGCCTACCGTCTCCACGTCCTGGTGTAATTGATATTCAATACATTATTATTTGGATGGGTATAATAATGATGTGTAATTCATGTAACTAATAAATATAACATGATAATGATTCTTTATATATTATATACCATCCAATTATATATTATTTTATTATCAAAAAAATGATATTGTCGCTTGTGCGTACGTACGGACTACCGTCGCCACGAACGCGATGAGATTCATTCCCCATCGTATCCATTCAAGTATAATTCTCATTTGATGATTAAAAATAATTTCTAAAGACTTGATATCATTCTGTATATGAATAAGATACAATCTATCCATAACAAACACTATTTATGTAACAAAACATATAAAAGAAAATGAGTAAGTTAACACCCAAAACGACGATAATACTAAGATATTATTAACAAATCAATGTTAAAAGATCTTATATGATATCATATTTATGTATATGATTTTTGTATAATTTAATAAAAATTATTTCACCATTATACAGGATTTTAACCTACCCTTAACCAAGGAAAATTACAAGGTAAGGGTTTATTTCTCAATCTCTTCATTATCCAAGGTTGTTTATATGTAATTATCTACTGGGACCTCTTTATCATACACATCCATGTTTCTTAGAAATGTATTTCAAAACATTCTTACTATTTTAAAGAATATGGGTTAAAGTCATTTTTACCCTTTTTTGACTTTTTATAATATGTTTTTAAAGGAATCTTTCCGTCATTTTCCAAACAAGGTCCTTTTTAACCTTTTCGACAAAATTAAGGTAAGAATGTCTTTTTTTTAACTTATACAGCAAGTGCGACTATTTTCTACCGTTATAAAATCGTCGAAGCTTCCCTTACAATATTATAAGAATATTTTCAAATTAAATGTTTTATTTTATAATTATGTAACTCTTAAATGATTTCAAAATAGAAAGAGATATTTCTCTAAAAAGAATTTTGATTTCATATATGTCAACATCCTTTGATGTATTTTAAGTTTATTTGTAGTTGATTTATTATGATACAAAACTTCCATATTGTATTGAAGGTTTTGTGATATGTTTGACTGTGGATGTGCTATTTTTATACCATTCATGATTTATGGTTAAAGTATTGACATTTCGTATGCTAGTTTTAATACGAATGTTTATGATATGTTTAAACCTTTTCATATGAAGAATGTATTGGACTTAGTAAGTGACGGGTGGCGCCCTCTATAGCTCCTCAATGCATCGGTAGGTCTCATGAGACAACTAGACGTGGAATTGGATGATGCCCTTTCCCAATTTGATTTATGGTTTGGGTCGAGGCCTTAATCATTTTTAGACATCTTGGTCGAGGCCTTGACAAAATGTTTCAGAATGTCCGGAATTATACATTCCCTCATTATGGAAATAATATTGATGGTTCATGTGGTCATTCAACTAGTAGAATACCCATGATTATGTTTTATTATGGAATTATTTACTCATCTCATATTCTTTCCATAAAATTATTCATGCTTATTATTGGTAAATTATTGTGGTTTCCAATATTTATCATGCTTAATATTTATGTCATTTTCCGTTGTATTACTTACCCTTACTGAGCATTTGATCTCACCCCTTTCTTATGTTTCATTTTCCCAGGATATGAAGAAGTTAGTTATGATTGACCTGCAGTCATAATCTAGGAGTCTTGGAAGTTTCTAATGAAATATATTTGTGTTGTATTTCTCTTCAAGCTGTAAAGTTGAACATATGTATGAATCTTGTTTCCAATAATACTAAATTGATCGGTCTTTCAAGACATGATTTCCTTGTGATCATGCCAATGTTATGTAATAATGCACAGACTCTGGGTAACTAGGGTCGGGGCATTACATGGTTGGTATGATTCCATACCTAAATTACTAAGTTGTGAGAGAAATTCCATAATGGTCTCATTGCTATGTGAAATATGGAACTTTTCCCACTAATGTATATGATAGATTTTAAATAGATTCATCATTTCTGTGGTACCCAATTTAATAAAATTCATTATTAAATGGTTAATATAACATGATACTCATATAATAAAATCTTCCGTTATAGATAATGTTATTATCATCATCAAGCAAAACTATGTGATCGATCCTTAATAAATAGATTCTTACTTTAAGATACTCCATATATTGGTAACATTAGAATAGTACTTAAGAAATATTGGTGATCTAAGAAACATTGTAAGGGAAAATTATATATTTCATAACAATTACTTCCTCATTAACCAAGTGTTGAAATTTCATCAACAATAGAATCAAAATGATTATGAAATCATATAGTGATTAATTCATGGTTTGAAAGGAATTATATTAAAAAATATTACATTCTAGTTATGTAATTTATCGAATTTTCATTTCTGGAAATTTACTAACTATATGATTGAATTAAAAAAAATTACTAGATATTCACAAAGAGTAGAGAATGAATGAACCAAGCTTATGATATCTAGATCCTCGTACTGTATGGATAGTACAATGGGTAAAATTTCAAACTAAAAAAGGAACAGTTTGTTGAAAATTTCAACAATGTTTCATTAAAAATATAGTGGAGGTCATTGAAATATAGGTTTGTTAGGAAGTATGAATAATAATTCAATATGGTGGGATTATCCAAAATACCTGATGGAGTTTGTGAAACTCCATGCAATGTACAAGTCTAGAATAGATGTTATAAAAAATAATGCTTTAGTTTTTAAAGGTATATGATACTGAATCAATTTTTTACAAGTGATTTAAATGTACAAGAGTTCAAAATCAAAGGAATAATTGTTTGAGATTTTATTATACATTTATAGTGAAAAGGGTTTACACATATGAATATATAGTATTTTATTAAGCTCAAACAAAACTAAGTGAAATATGTGTATCTTCAACTCATTTATCTTATGTGATAAGAGAAAATATTTGATATCAACGATATTTTATTAAATGGTTCATGATTCATCAATTTCAATAACATGTTTTGAGAAGAATAAATGGATAAAAAAATTATCCAGGATGAAAGTGTTTATCTAAAAAAATATAATATGTGGGAATGTGTTCTTGTCACCCATTGGTGGTATATTTTATCAAATCCTTCTTTTCAAATGAAAATAAGATACCATATATGATATGAAAAAGTAGTTTATTAGTTAAATATTACAACTAAAAGACAATAAATGATACTTTCTAACACAAAAGGGTTATTTTATCTTATCATGATATTCAAAAAATAATTTCATGTTTAAGAGGCTAGTGGGAATAAGTTTTAACATAAAGAAGTTAAAAATTTATAAATAAAGGATAACAAAAATCATAAGTTAAATTGAATTCCACTTAATATTCTAATATTTTATGATATTTGATGATAAAAAAATTAAAGTGTTTCATTTAGTTATTTTGAAAAATAAAAGACATTATTTCTTGAAGGTTTATAAAATTAAAAATGAAAATTGAATTAAAATTGATAACCTAATACAGATTTGGGTGTGGAAATAAATATAAATTTAAGGAGTTACATTAGTTATCATAACAAAATAGTTTTCAATTTAACAAAAAATTGTTTAAGAGGACCAATTAAAAATAATGTAAGTAGTTTCATTATATCATTATACATATTCGATGGAATTTGGTTCTAAATATGATGATTATGAACTTAGAAAGAGTTCTAAGTAGAAAACCTATGTTTACATCATAACATTGTTGCAAGTGAAGATGTTTGAATATGATCAAAAAATTTAACAATTATGACTATTATTCCTAAATCTAAATATTATAAAAACTAGATTTCTATATGTATATTTCTCACTAAAGAGTTAATAGGAGTGTTTTATAAAATTGTCACATAGATATGTGGTAGGTATTATATATCATTTAAAATCGGTGCTTATGTTGGGTTTGTTATATATTATTAAATAGTTCAAGAATATTAAAATGAATCAAATTGAAAGGAAACCATAATTTTATCATTATATCATGTATTCCACATAAATTTATATATCGATAAAGATTTTATTAAGTGAAATTTTAATTTATCTCTAAATTTATGTCTTTGATTTTATCCCTTATTGATGTTCTTTAGGAATTATTATAGGTTATGATGAAATATTAAGGATAGCATGAGTAGTATTCTTGTATAAAGTTACATAATATGCTCATGAGTCAAAATAAAAGTATTAGGTTTCTTTTTTTGGGGTGGATAACCTACTAAGTATACCACATGGAGTATTATACAGATGTATTTGGTATACTAGGGGCTCATGGATCATATTTAAGTCTCTGCTACCTGAGGTTGGTGAGATACCTAGTATGATGACTTTTATACTTTGATACCCTACTTACGCAAGTCTAAATTTGACATAGATAATACAGGAGTGGTTGGGTATGTTATCGGTCATGTCATTGGTTGGAGCTTAAAAAAAGATCTGATTTTTCATCTCATATGACGAGTTTGAAATAAAGGCCCTCGATTTAGATAGAATTTGGGAGTGTGATTTTTCACCTAAATATTATATATCTATCTAGGATAAGGGAAATTGGAAGTGATTATCCATAAGGATGAATGACACATGATGTATTCATCAATCAGTTTAGTTTATACTGTTAGAATTTAGAATAGAAAAGTTGGCTATATGGGATTGAAATGCTTTGTCCTCTGTGTTCACTTGATGTCTTAAAAAAATAAAATTATGAAAATTCATTTTTTTATATGATTCATACCAATGGTCACTTGTATGTAGATACATGTGTTTGATAGAGATCACATAATATCCTTTTATAGCTTGAGTATCATTGACACTTTACTAGAGTCCCCTCATTGTATACATATAGGAATCTAAAGATTAATATTTATTATTAATGCTATAAACACCCAATGGGGTTACACATTTTGTTTGATTGAATGGGTATTGAGTTTGAATCAAATAATATAAAATTTTATTGGATGGGGTTTCATGAGGTATTTCATTTGATATAATACAAGGTGTAGTTTTTGATAGCTTTCCGAAAGTGTTTTGGAAGATATCCAAAAGGAGTTTTAGATATTATTTCACAAGTTGTTGTATATGATATAATATAAGGTTAAATGGAAACAAATTATTTTATACTTTGGTTAATTTAAGATATTGGTGGAGATATTCCATAAATCATTATATATATATATAATATGTATATATTTGATTGGCTGCTTGAAAATTTGGATTTTCATTTAGAAAGAAGAATTTCATTTATACTGTCTATAATAATACCTATCATTTGGAATGTTAAATAATCCAAAAAACAATCATTTAATATAGAATTTATTTTGATGAAACATTTCGATTAAATGGATACAATGCATTCATATCATCTAGGTTATTTATTAATGTGATTTAATGCATGAATAAATGAGAGGATTACCAAGGAGAATCCTTTATATACTATTTAACATCTTTATTGTGATGGAATTTTATGGTCAATTCCATTATTCTTGGCCAACCATTTCTGAACCTATTTCTCTATTTCTTCTTCTTCCATTACATGTATATATTCTTGCACATCATGGGACAAAGGGGAATCTTACATGTACGACATGGGATTCATTCAACTTGTCAATAAAAAATATAAGTTTTATTCTTTTTCCACTTACTAATCTTTATCAAATCCCTGTGATGGATTTTTTGGGTGTTTCATATGATCTTCATTGTACGGTAAACTCATTTATAGCAATGTCCATCATTTATAGTTTTATATGTAATTTAATATTATCTTGCATGTAGATCCTCAGTAAAGGGGTTTATATATCTTATTATGCTTATAATAATTGTCATTAAACTTTGAAAACCCCTTCATAAGAATATACTAGATATCAATCTTACACACAATGTACCCTGTATGATTAAAAGTGCATGTTTTTAGTAAAAAAGTTACATTTTTTTAAAAGAAGTTTTATATACTCAAAACTAAACTAATGTACTTTTATTTCCTTAAAAATTTATTAAAATGATCCATAAATCATTTTCGAAATTTAGTAATCAACTACGCATAAATAAGATACGTGGTGTGCTCTATATGACTGAAATTAAATGATTTAAATTTAAAAGAAATATTTTAGTTCAAAAAATCCTTCAATCATTGAAAAGTCACCAAAAACACTCAAATTGTCTTTATACGTTAGTAAAAAATCTATATATCATTTTTTATTTATATAAATTATCCTTGTGTCAAATTGACACATGGTGTACTCAGTATGGCCAAAAGTTTATATTTGTATTTTAAATTAACATTTTAGTTTAAAACACAAGTTACATACTCATAACAAAAAAGTTGAACTTTAAATATCTTTATACATTATAAAAAAGATATATAAATCTTTGGTGAAATATTGGAATCAATCACAAATAAATTTGACACATGGTGTTCCCACTATGATCAAAAGTGTATGTTTTCAATTTAAAAGTGAAATTTTAGTGGAAAACAAGTGTCATATACTCAAAACCAACCAAATGTTCTTCGATTGTCTTGATACATTAGATTAATGATCCATTAATCATTTCTGATATTTTTTAATAAATCATACATCAATCCAACACATTGTGTTCCCGATATGACTCAAAGTACATGTTTTCAATTTAAAAGTGACAATTTAGTTCTACACATCCATCACTCAATTTAAAAAAATAAAACACACTCAAATTTTCATGATACGTTATAAAAATTATCCATGCTTTAATTTTGATGTGTGGGAATCAATTTAAGGAAATTATGAAACATGGTGTTCCTAATATAACTAAAATTGTGTTTTAATTTAAAATTGACATTTTAGATCAAAACACACAATACATACTCAAAACCAAAAAAATAATCAAATTGTCTTGATAATTTATGAAAATTATCTATAAATAATCTGTGACATGTAGGAATCAACAAAATTCTAATCAGACACATGGTGTTCCCAATAAAAATTAAAGTACATGTTTTCAATTTAAAAGTGATTTTTTAGTTCAAAATGTTCAGAAGTCACTAAAAATTGACCAAACACACTTTTATTACATTGAAACTTTAGGAAAATGATCCAAATATTATTTTTTAAATGAGTTAATCAATCGCACATCAATTAGACTCGTGGTTTTCCTAGTATGACTCAAAGTTCATTTTTTCAATTTAAACGTGACATTTTATTTAATTAATTATATCATTTTTATGTTTCATTTTTTTAGTATTACTGATATATTTAATGTTTTTTATTATAGGTACACTCATATTTTTTTTAATCTAGGGTAGTGTGTTCAAAAATTATTATTGCAATTGGGGTCTTTTAAAATAGGTCAAAAACAAGGTCACCCATGATGTTTTGAATTTGTTGGAAAATGAAATATTAGTAATAAATTTCACATAAAATTTTTATTTTAATGTATTGAAATTTTTTTAAAGAAAAATAATAATATTTTTTATTTATTTTTAAATAAATTTATTTGATGTTTAATTGTAATTTTTTTAAAATTGGTTGTTGTAGTGTGTTATAATTATAGCAGCACACTACTGTAATATTGGTATTGTATCAATGATAAATGTATCTTTGATAATGATTACCTTTATCAGTGATAAAAATCCACTAATAAAAGTCACATTTGTTAGTGAAAGACTTAGAACTGAAAAAAATAACCATCATTGATACTAAAAGGGGTTGATAAATTACCCCCTTTATCACCATATTTTAGAACTAAAAATTGTTTATTTTATTAGTGTATTTATAGCGTTAATAAAAGCATATGGATTTTAAATATTCTTATAACATCGTCATTTTTCTATGCACTAATAGTGGTGATTTATATCATTGATAATCATCGTTTTTTAGTAGTGACTAATGCCTAGTAACTTTTGTAATTTATATAAGTTATTTTTATAATACATGATTTTTTTTGAAAATATATTTTAAATTAAGTTTCATCATTATTATATCCAATTTAGTCATATTGGACCTTTAATTTAGATCTCAAACAACCCAACACTCTTCGTATTAAAATCTAACCTATCCTTTTTACTTGATGGGTGAATTCATCTTCACATCGTTGAATATCAATTTAATCAACTAATATATTAATTATAATATATATTATATACACTCCCTTCATTATTTTTTAATCTATTTATAAATACGTATTCAATAACAAGTATTTTTTGTAATATTCCAAAGTAATTATTTTTTCTATGATATTTGATAGTGGGGATAACATTAAGTGTATTCCCCAAAGAACAACATGGGATCCTAAATATAATATTAGTTTCAGTTATCTATGTTTGATATAAAGTAATGTTATTGAGAAAAAATTACAGTATAAAGATCATTTCATGTCAATATGAGATCTATGGAAAATGATAAAATTAAATAGATACTGAAACATATAGTACAAAACAAAGTGAAAATAACATAGGGATTTCCATGTTTTGGACCCATTCGCGACATATGTGCATGGAAAGAACACCACCCATAGACACGATTTATTAATTCTCAAAGAAAATGATACACATAGTACAACAGGTAACATATATCGAGAGAACAAGCTCCATGAAATGAAAACATAAAAGTAATAAAAGGGATGGGGTAATGCTTATGGATCTTGATAGCATACCATTGTCTAGTGATTCATCTCATAGGTTGTGTAGGGGAACAAAGACAAGATGACAGATCATGAATTATTCCCTAGTAGTGTGTGTTACATTGATATCCATCACATATGGGATATAAATAGGCACACATATTTAATACAAATAATTTCATTTATGGTTCTAGTTGCAGTATAAGCGCCTTTTGAAAAATAACCACTAATGTTTTTTTTGAGATTTTATGGATAATTTTCTAATTTTGAAAGTCATAAACACCATTATAAATGAAATATTTCCAATGAATATTGACATAAAAATCATGAAACTCAGAGAAGATCTTATCATACTAAATCTATATTAAATAAAAATATATTGGAATAAAGAATACCTCATTTTATTGTCTTTATTTGATGAATATATTTATCATCTATGACCCTTTTTTGGATTACGATTATTGTGTAGGGAGGACACAAAGTGGATCACCTCTAGCGGTGATCCACACATGGTCCTTTGAACTCTAAAAAACACTAAGGAAATGTTGGGTTCAATCATTTAGGATTGATCATCTTGTGTTGATTGACTTGACTACTTAAATTTCCATTAGGCTTGAAGGATTCTCTCCTATTTTTCTGGTTCTGGAGAAGATGAGAGGTATACTCAAGAGAAAAATGTGTTGTGAACAATGATTCTCATTTCTCAATTAACCCTACAAAATAGACATGTAAGTATATTTATAGAGTTACAGTTTAGGTTAAATTATTTTTTAATTTCAAAAGGGTCCTTATATAATATAATAAACATTATCTAACCCCATTCCATATAATATTTTTATTATTATTCTTTTATGTTATTTACTAACTCATGCAGTGATAATTATTATTTTACCATATTACAAATTAATATTTATCATCAAACATAATCTTGGTCTGCTCATCCTCCTTGAAATTTATCGAATACATGAATAAATATTTAATTAAATATTTATTCATAAATAAATATTCTATTCATAGTTTGGAAGATAAATATATATTAATTAATCACATAATTAAATGAATTTTTTATTAATGAATAAAAAATTATTTATTATTGTATGAATATTTATGATCAGTAAATTTTAAATAAAATTATTCTTCTATCTTGAGAATAATACTTATTCCAATAATTAAACTAAAATATAATTTAATTGTGATAAATTAAAACACATAATGTGTGACCCTATCGATTTCTTTCTCATTGGAATTAGGTGGGTTTCCCTAAAGTAAAATATTACTGTCTAGTAATAGGTCAAGGAACCTATGAGAAATAAGTTAATTCCTCAACATCAACAACTGAACATAAATGCTTACTATGTCATATAATCCCTTTATCACAATAAATCCTCAAGAAGGTTAGACATATGTGTCATCAACTTGTGTGTTTGATATATATTTCTTTAACTATATAAAATAAACTTTTCATTACCCCATGTACTTCGAATTTAATGTGAAAGTTCTATTTCAATCAGGGGGATGAGATATAAAAATCCATAAATATAGAAGGGACAAATCCTTACTCAAATTATTCATTAAAAACATGCCATTAATGAAAAACCCAAATGTAACCTACTTCTCATGAACATATGTCATCATTTTTTTGGTCAGTACAACAAAGTATATGATTCATGAAAAATAATAATATTAATCATAAAGTCTAATATCCCTTCTACAAGCTGGTAGATTGGAATATCTGATGACACATGAACATGTTGAATTTCTATAGGTGGGTATGTTCTCGTAATCTCTAGTTTTGGAGATTACCAAGTAGAAATTTTATGAGAATAAGTTTCATCTACTTATGAGTACTCACACCATACATCTAACATTATGTAAGTCCAATTATAGTATGTTATCTGACCATATAACTATATTTAAGAATATCATTATTTAATTTCAAGGTTCTCATCATAGTAGAGAAATTTTATAACCTTTTCAATACAATAGATACTCTAGAATATTATTAAATTATTGTCATGTAGAAAATTGAACAATATGTAATAAGATTTTTTTTATTAATATTCATGTCCTTGAATATACAGGTAATTCAAAGTACAAATAGTTGGTTCTAAAACACCAAATCCAATAGGCTTACACTTGGATTAGATCCAATTTCCTATAAATTTCTGTTTTCTATACCTCACATGATGATCTTGTTTCTACTTAGTTAGGGATTTAGTCAAGGGGTCTACTGTGTTGTCTTCCATGGATATTATGTCCACTCCAACTTCACCTCTTTGGTAAAAATACCTCAAGAGATGATACATTTAAAGCAAGTAATTCATTTACTGATGCATCCTTGGCTCCTTTTCATGGGCTAACACTATAGTATTATCACAATAAAGTGTGATAGGATCATTAATACTATGTACCACATCATTATTTTGCACAAATTTTCATATCCAATTATCTTTTTTATTGACTTTAAAAGCTTTAATATACTTAGATTCTCATTTAGAATCTATGACCAAAACTTTATTTGATATCTCTTATCTCATAGAAAATCCATTGAGAGTGAAGATATACCTTTTATACAATTTCATATGATCTTAATATATTCATAAATTCAATAATTTTATATTAGTCCATTTTTTATGTGATCATGGTCTTGAATCCATAAAATAAATAATTCATAAATGATAAGTAAATAAAAAAATAAAAAACCCGATCATGATCTTATATAATAGTTAATTTATTGATCAGTCAATAAATCAACCTATTTCCCTATGGGAAACTCATTATAGAAATACTTGGAATGCTTTGTAGCATTCCACATGTCCACATCTAAATAAACTTATTTGGATTCATCTCAGTTTCATCTTGAACCACCTCCATGCACCTTGAGATACTTTTTTTGTTAAATATGTGTATTTAAGGATTTGGGTGTAGTGGAAGAATCAGATGGATCATACCTAACTCATATTGTTTTCATGATCGATGAATAATTTTTGATTTACATAAAGTTAAACTCTATGATCAATTGAATTGAATAAAAAAATATAGACAATTGAAAAACAACAAAACCAAAGAACATGATCATAACATATTATTTATAATTAATTTAAGTAATTAATACTTACTCTATGAGGAATTATTTCTTAATTGATGGATCTTCCATTGTTTCTACATCATACTATAATTTTTTTATAGAAATCAAGAGTAGATTACCTCTAACAATGATCCACATGTGTTCCATGAACCTTTGTACTTTTTTGTAGGAATATTTTGGTGCTAGCATGGTTTATCCTAATGCTTGCATTGTCCATTTTTATTCACCCCAATAATCTATTCTAGTAAAGTACCTCCTTGATATCTCTATAAGTGAGAGTTATAGTGGGGGAGGATCTCTCTCTATTTTTTGAGAGCATTTTAGGAGAGGGATCTCCCTATTCGCGAATAAATAAATAAATATTATATTTAATAAATAGAAAGTAAATATTTATGGAATATTCTGCTCATATAATATTTATCAAATAACTGGTGACAGAATATATGTGATCAATAAAAAATTAAAAAATATTAAATCATGTGCCAAAATAATATTTGTTCAACTTGTTAAAAAATAAATAATATCATATTATGTAACTGAGATTCTGGATACACTTTATGTGTGACTCTCTAGGCATCTTTCTCAAACTCATTAGGTGATGTATCTCATAGTCCAAGCTCATCATCTACCAACATGCCAAATAACCCATAGAGATAGACCTTATTATCACAATGGGATAAAACAAAATATGGACGCATAGTGTGTAATCTAATCCCTTTATATTGATATCTCTAATCAAGTTGGTTAAATGTTGGTTCGATAAACCTATGTGCTCTATGTATCTTTATTTGACTTTCTAAAAATCAAACTTGCCTAGAGAACTCCATGGACACGATCTTCTTTAGGCTATATAATTTTCATCAAAGGGGCTGGGATATAAACTTCATTCAATGAATGGAAGATAAAAATCATTTTACTCATTATTCATTAATAAAATATTAATCATGATTCACACAATGTATCATACCTTACCAAAAAAACATATGTTGTCATGGTCTTTATCAATACATCAATGTACTTGACTTATAATAATCATTAATAATTATATTAATTTCTATGGATCAATACACATATTTGTATAGAGGAACATCCAATGACACATATAAATATGAATTTTTCAACTGGTGGGTCTTGTTCTCATAATATCCTACACTAGATATTAATAAGGGTGTACATAATGAGAAGGTTCATAAAGGTACTATGAGTATCCAACCCTAATAACCTATATCATTATTTCTCTAAAATTATTTCATATGGATATAGAACATATATTTAGGAAAAATATCATAGAATATTTGGTTTCCCATCATATCAAGGATTTTCTATGACATTTCAGTACGATAAATACTCTTTGGACATTATCACATACTATGTTATACAGAATATCAATCATAATATGATATGAATTTTATTGATATTAAACACAATGAATATATGTTATCATAAACTACAAAAAATTTTGTCTCTAGGGTACCAACTCAAAAAAACTCCCACTTTCACTAGAGTCAACTATTATCAACCTTCAGTCTATTAGCTCTCACATGATACTCATGTGTCCCCAAAGATAGTCCTTCAATAAACGTTTCCACCATGTTTTATTCTATATAAAATCTTCTAACTGCAAATACACCCCTCTAAGAAAATTACCTCAATAGGTGATACTTTTGGAGTATGGTCTTTGTCCATTGGTGTGAGATTGGCACTTTTTTTCAGAGCCACCATCATTGTATTATCACCATACAATATGATAGGGTCTCTATAGCTAGGTACCATATCATGAACCTAGAAAACAAATTATATCCAAATGGATTTCTTGGATTCATTATAATATGGCATATACTCAAACACAATTGTAGAATAGATGAAAACTATCTACTTTGAACTCTTCCAATTCACTGCTCCTCTGTTGAGATTGAAAACATATCCTGACTATGAATTCAAATCATTTCAATCTATTTGAAAATTAGAATTAGTATAACCCTTGAATATTATCTCCACTTCTCCTCCATACACCAATAACATATTCTTATTTCTTCACAATAATTAATGATATCCTGAATGGAAGATAAATGTGGTTCTCTCGGATCATCTTGATAAATGGTGTTCTCCTGGATCAGCTTGGATCTTACTCATTCTATATTTTGTATGTTAGTTCTGAGGACACATTTTCTAAGAATATGTATACCATGTGTCATAGGAACTAACCCCCTCTTATATTGTTCCATACTAAATGTATTTAGTATCTGGTCAATGTATGTAATTTGACTTAGTCCAAACAAACTCTTGAATATGTCATGAATAATATTAATACCTAGAATATAGTTTTCATTACATAATTCCTTCATGGAGAAAAAAAATGTTTAACCACTCCTTCAAAGACTATATGAATGGTATTCCATTTCAAATAAGTAATATTTTAACAACATGTACTACTAGGATAATGACTACATTCCCACTAAACCTCTTGTAAACATGTTGTCCATATTCATTCTTAATAAAACAAAATTCTTTTATAGATTCATCAAATCTAATGCTCCATGAATTGTATTCTTAAATTAAATAATTAATGGATTAATGTAGCTTGAAAATATTTATGGCATCACATGGATTAACAAACCCTTCTCTTTGTGTCATATAGACATATTCCTAAAGGTTTAAACTAAGGAAAGTAGTTTTGGTATCCAAATTCAAAATTTCATAGTCATAGTAAGCTACTATTGAAATTATAATTATATTATAATTAAAAATAAAAACTGGTAAAAAGGTTCATCATATTCAATTCCTTGACATTGTTTAAACCCTTTATCTACTAACCTTGATTTTTAGGCATTTAAATTACCTTCATTTTCCAGTTTTCTATTTAATACCCATTTTCACCCTACTAGAATTAAATCAACAGGTGCATCAACAAAAACCCAAACATGGTTCTGATATATAGATTCCATTTCATAATTTACGGATTCCTTCCATCTTGTAGCTTCTGATCTTTATACTTCTTCTTTATAAGAGAGATATTCATTATTTTAAACTAATAATGAGTTGACATATTTAGAGACTAGAAAATGTATCTCTCTAATTCTCTTACCGCAATAGTTATCCTATATAGTACTTGTGTTTTAGGAACTACTTCTTCTATGGGGACCTATGGAATCTATTCCTATTCCAACTCTTTTGTATCACGAGCATCAACTTCATTGAATTCAATCTTTCTCCCACTATCCTTTTGAGGATTTTCTCATTCTTATGAAATAAAAATTATCTGGTGATAATCACTTTTTTTGAGTTGTTGTATAGGTAGTGTCCCTTTATTTCCTTACTATTCCCTATAGAGATACACATTATGACACAAGG
Organism: Viscum album; assembly: GCA_963277665.1. NCBI lineage: Eukaryota > Viridiplantae > Streptophyta > Magnoliopsida > Santalales > Viscaceae > Viscum > Viscum album. The sequence continues at coordinate 19,333,048 of OY728155.1, forward strand.
TTTTGGTATGTTTCCTAAGATATTAAGAAATGTCTCTTAACCCCATACGTGTGTATGTGATAGAATGGGGTTTTTCACACCATAACTAAAACGGAATTCTGTTATCTAAATTAGTTTCTACTCAGTGTAATGTATATGTTGCATTTTTTAATACATATCAAAAAAATGATAATGGAATATCTGCATGATTGATCATCAACATTACCATTTCTAGAATGTTATGGTTTTTTCTTTCACTAACACCATTACTTCATGATGTGTATTTTGGAGTGAGTTGATATAGAAACCCTAACTCCTGTAAAATGTTGATAAAATATTCATCAAGAAAGTCACCGCATCAATCTGATTGAAGATTCTTTATATTCTTTCTATTATGATTCTCTACTTAATTCTTGAATTCAATTAATTTCACAAAGTACTCAAACTTATACCTCATCAGGTAGACATTTCCATACCTACTAAAGTCATCAGTAAATTTTATGAAGTATGAATACCTAACTATATCCTCTAAGGGAAATGGTCCACATATATTTTTGTGTACCAATACTGGAATCTCTCCTTCCCTTTCACCCTATCCACCAAATGGTGATTTGTTCAATTTTCCTTGTAAAAAATCATGACATATTTCAGGTGGTTTTAGCTCAAAAGAGTCTAAGGAACCATCCTAAAAAAGTGTTATTAAATGATTCTCATTTACATGACCAATATTGTGATTCCATATGTGGGTGTTATATGAGTCGTTTGAACATGATTAATTATCAATTTTCAATACTTGATTTTTTTAATTTAATACATCAATACCATTATTTAAATTTTATATAGCATAACATATTTTTTCTTTATAAAAGAAACAAATTTTATGTCTAAATTTAAAAATATAACCATTTGTATCTTGGATGGATATAGAAATTATGTTCTTGGTGATAGTTGGTACATAATAAAAATCTATTATAACCAATATCATTCATGTTGGAAATGAAAAGTGGTAGTCTCCATTTACTGGAGTAGCCATCTTCATACCATTAGCAGCTTGCAAATCCACCTCTACCATAGAAATCGTTCTGAATCTACTTGGTTCTTATGTTTGGATACAAATGTGAGCACCAAAAGATGTATCTAATACCCAATGTGTAGATATTAAAATATTTCACTGGATAATAAATGCACATTTAGCTTCCCCTTTCTTTTAGGAGACGTTCCTCTTCTAGTGGTCTTACTTTCAACATGATAAACATACTGCTTCCTTTTCCTTTCACTGCCTATGGATATTTCTCTTCTTAAAAGGATAGTGATCATGATCTTTATACTTTTTATGATTCTTGGTCCCTTTTAACTTGTTCTTCTTTTTCTTATTCACCAAAAGGACTGTGGGTCTATCATTCCCCCATGTCTTTATCCACTTAAAAATCAAAATAATATGTTCTGAAAGACTGTTCTCATTATTTCCCAAGTTATAATTAAAAATAAAACTAAAGAACTTCGTCAGTGAGAAATGTATGAGATATTTGAAAAAATACTCTTGGAATTTACAATATAATATTTCTATGTATTCAATGTAGAAAATAATATTGACTACATGAGGCCCAGCTAGAACTAACTCTATAAGATTAGTTGTAAATATAACATTGAAGATCTCAACTCTCTCTTATCATTATTTCTCTTAATAGAGATCACAATGGTAATACATCATGTTATATGCATACATTTCTTCATGTTGATTTAGAATATCATTTTTCATGGATGATATCATTAAAAATTAAGCATTTGTACCATCATACAAATTTTTAACATAGATAGATAACTCTTATAAGCTAACATCTTTAACTATAATGTTAGAAATAGGTTCTTCTAACACAAAAAATTTCCTTTAATGGAATAGGATAATACATAAGAACCTTCTCCAAACTTAGAAATTTGTGCCAGTGAGAATATTATCCTTCTCAAGTATGGATCACATTAATATGTTTGAATCCATGATTATTTTTGTTTCTATAAATAATAATAGAATGATTTTAGTATCATAATACTTTATTTAATAGAACAATACAAATAAATAAATATTGTATTTATTATTATCCAATTATTTTATCGAAACCCAATATCCCTCACTATTAGATTCGTAATATCCTGTTGATTAAAAATTTTAGTGGAAATGACCTATATTACCCTTCTTATCAGCCCAACATTTTTTATGAAGAAATATGATGTGTTTTAGGAAGGCATTCTAAATTCCAATTGCACTAACTTATAGTTTTTTGATATGTTGATTGGACCCCCTAATCTTAAAATCCTTAAATTTTACTTCCTCAACCTTTGCCTCTTAGTTACACCAAGTCCTTCTTTGTAAGTCAACCCTTTATGTGAACTAATTTAAGTCAACATAAAACTTCAAGTTATAATTCCCTCATAATTTAAATCACCCCAACTTTAGTGGGTCAAGAACTTTGAAATATGGTTTGACTTTAACTTGAGTAGTGGAAGGCTATACCAAATTAAAATATATAATTGAAGGATTATATATTAATTCTTAAATTTATATTTATTATCTTTATTAATTGATTTATAATATTAAGTGGATTTACAAAAGTGATTAACCATTTCTTATATAATTTTTATGCATAATACATTTTATTTTAGTTCTATATTTCATGGTTGTCAATTCATTAATTTGATCAGGAAAAAACATATATAATTAAATAATCATGAAACCTGAAAGAAATAAAATAATAAATTGTTATGATCATGAGATTTTACTAATGGTTAGTTTTTCTAATTGACGATAAACTAACTTTCAACCATGGGAAAATTACCTTGAACTATTTTTTGGTTTGTGATGTAGATTTCCACCTATCCACCTATGTATCTCCCTTTGATTGCTTTCACCTTGGCTCCAATCTTGAACCACCTCCACTAACTTGAGATATTCATCCAATACATGTTCTTTTACTCACATGCTAGTCAGGGGAACCAAAAGATTGGTTATGGGGTTTACATAAAAGAAACCATTTTCACGTAGGCCTTTACATAATGGGAGGATGGATGAAACAAAGGCCAATAATTTTATTTAATATTAAATTAAAATCACTAGTGACATAATTAGGTATGGTATATTCTCATGATCATCCAAAAACATATAAGGAATTATGCATTTAATAAAATTATAATTCAATTCTAATGGTTATTATTTAAGATAAATCATGATCAAATCAATTAATTATCATCTTTAATTAAAAAATTCTATTATCTTAATTCTCATATGAATTTTCTTAAGATTATTATCCATCATAATTTTAAATAAATTAAATAAATTTATTTAAAATTCACTATGTACAAAAATGTACATTCAAGTAAGCATAGTGATTACCCTTCCAAACTACCCAATGTGTATTATATCCATATAATGTTTACTCACAACATATAATTTACATGACTTGTCACATATTGTCATAGAGTGTACTATCAACTTAATGAACACACAGAACACATGGAATTCATGTATAATGTAATATTCAATGCATGTAGAGTAATAATTTTATTAATATTTATACATGATATGAAGTTATGAGCATTACATGGAAAATAAAATAGTCATTTAATATATATGAAACATATCACATGACATCTGCTATCAACTTAATGAGCATAAGGAACTCATGTTGTAATTTTAAAAAATTATACAGAATTAGTGAAGAATTTTTCTTATATTTCTCCCCCTCCCTAAATCTATGGTATATAAATTAATTTTTTATACTGTGTAATTTAGTCAAAGTAAACGACAAGTACATTGCAGTTACATGTCCTTTATTATTCTAACTATATATCCATGTTGCATGCCCAAGGGATGAGAGTGCAACTATGACATCTAAAATATTGGAGTAAACGACATGTACATGGGCTACACTGTGTGTGGTATATGAGTTACATGGTCCACAGTAATGTAGATCATGTAAGAAGATATGATTCCCATCTGTGACTAAAGGACTACACGTCGTGTATGAAAGTTACACAGCATGTACTCTAGCTAATTGTTCCCCAAGATGGCCTAGTTAATATGTGGTGCGTAATTAAATTCATGATGTCTAATAAATTCACATGGCATGAATTAATTATAAATTAATTCAGCATTCATTAAATACAGGTAAATGGCATGTACCTCTGGGTTAAAAACGTGTACTATTTTGTTATCTGACCAATCTCCTCATCACCTCTACATGATATATTTGAATTTATTTCATTATTAAAATTAATTAATTTGAATACATTTGTGATAAATTAAGTGGAATAAATAAGATCTTTAAATTCAAATTAAATAAAAATTAAACTAGAGTTGAAAACTACAGAAAAATGCCTAAATCAATCAATGATTTTTAAATGATTATAAGTAACAATGAAACTTCTATGATTCCACTTAAAGGTTTTGGTCATATTGTAAATGTCGGATGGGGCATGGAAAACTCATAATTATTTTATGATCGATGAATAATTTAATATTTACTTGAAAAAAAATGTTGTCATGAATGGAATTGAATCGAATAATATAGATAATAGAAAAATAATGGAATCAGTGTTTCAGATCATCACATGTTATTTATAATTAATTTATGAAATTATGAATTACCTTGAGAAGAATTAATTCTTCATTGGTGGATTTTCTAATGATTCTATGTCATACTGTCATTTTGTTGTAGGAATCAAGAGTAGACTCCCATGAATAGTGATCCACATGTGTTTCAAGAACCTCCAAACGTCACTGTAGGAATTTCTAGGTGCTAGAACATTAGATCCTAATGCTTACATCATTTGACTTTTATTGCTCTGAGAATATATTCAAGGAAGGGTTCTATTAAATCATTATAGACTTGAGAGTTATGGAAGAGGATGATCACTCCTCATTTTTTTAGTGTTCTGGGAGAGGGATCTCTCTAGGTCTTGAGAGGATTCTCTCTATATCTCATTGTACACAACCAAAATTAATTAGCACTCAAAATAAAATAATATAATTAGGTTTATATACCATTAGGGATAAAAAACAATAATTTCACATGCAGCCTTATTATTTTTGTAATCCCAATGGAATCCATGTGTATAATAATAATGATACTATTATTTCTTAACATGAATTAAACTCTTGATTCAATTACAAATTATTTATTCAAATAATATTCCATATATATTATTTCTCACTGTACCAATAAACTCAGGTTGCTTTTCCTCCACAATATTTATCAGGTATTGAATAATTACTATTTATTTAATAAATAAATATAAATTCATTATTCTCTAAAAAATAAATAAATACTATATTCATGAAATAGAAAATAAATATTTATTAAATATTTTTCTAACGTAATATTCTCTCAAATAACTGGTGATAAAATAAATGTTATCTAGTAAAAATGAATAATTATTAATCCACATATAGGAATAATATGTTTTAAACTTTTAAATAATAAATAATAATATATTATTTAAATGGGGTTTTGGATACACTTATTGTGTCAACATCTATGCCTCTTTCTCAGTTGAATTAAGAAAAGTAGCCCAAATTCCAAGGTTAGAGTCTAGAAACACACCAACACGCCCATAGAGAATGTTTTATTGTCACAAAAATATAAAACCGCATATAGATGCATATTATTTAATAGTATCCCTTTATCATGATATCTCTAATTAAGAAGGTTGCTTGTTGGTTCCATCAACCTATGTCCATGGTGTCTCTTTCTTGGACTTTATAGAAATCAAACTTTTCAATAGAACACCATGGACATGGATTTATTTAGGATATATCATTTTCATCAAAGGGACTGAGATATCAACTTGTATTAATGAATAGAAGGGAAAATATTTTATCACATTATTCAGTAATGAAATTTTTCTCATGACACACCCAATGTACCCTACCTTGCCGCAAACATATGTCATCATGGTTTTCATAAATAAATAAAATTATGTGACTTATAATACTAATTAATAATAATATTTATGTTTAAGGATCAATACACACCTATGAATATAAGAACATCCATTGACACATATAAATGTCGATTTCCTACTTGCATGACTCATTCTTAAAATATCCTACATTGGATGATACCAATGTCAAACACTATGAGAAGGTTCCTCAATGTCTTATGAGTATCCAACACGAATAGCCTATATCATTTAGGTCCCTCAAATTCTTCCATCTAGCTAAAGATCATGTATTTTAGAATATTTTTGTGGCACATCTTGGTTCTCATCATAGCAGGGAATTGTGTTGATCTTTCAGTGTAAAAACTACCATAAAAGTTTGGGGTCAATCCCCTTTATTAAAGAAAAATAAAAAAGACAGTAATCCCTTTTGGGTTGGGTGAGATAAAACCCATTACAAGACCATAGGCCCAGAGGTACAAAGCCCATTCAGAGAAACGTACCCAAAGCATCAGACTACAGAAGATCCCAATCGGAAAACCCATTACATGTGAAAAAAAATCACCAGAATAGAGGAAGAACAACCCGAAGGCCCAACAGACTAGGTCCAAAACCGTAGATCAGAGAGACCGCCAACGTCATCGGAACAGCAGCGACGGGATCTGCTGTCGTCTGACAGTATCATCACCACTGTCAATCCTGACCGGTGGATCCACGGACAGCGTCCGAAGCATCACCACCGCCTGAGCGGGGAGACCCACCTTCAACCGACCAAATCAACATCGAGCAACGTCGAGCCCGCCACCACCTTCGACCGACCACCGTGATGCGCCTCCGCACCCACTCGATCTGCAATGATTTCCGGAAGAGCCCGCTGCCCGCCACAGATTCCGTCGACGACATGTCCCACGGATCTAGCCAGATTTATAAATCTTGACCAGAATGGAGCCACCGACCACTGCTGAACTCCATCACGCCTCTGATGCCACATCGCCGTGAGGACGAAGTCCGCCACCTGAAGTGTCGCTGTCCAACTAGGTCTAGTTTGAAACCAGATCTAGACCAGATCTGAAAGCGTCGCCTTCCAACAAGCTCTGCCGAAGTAAACCCATGCCTTCCAATCGTGAAGCTCCGCCGAAGTGAAACCACCCCTTCTGATCACGAACCCGCGACACTAAACCAATCCTCTAATGAACCCTCGACGCCTCAGGAGATAAGATCGCCGCAGACGGCGGCGACGGGTAAAACCTAGAGCGCAGAGCCCCTTACGGGCTCATCATTCCAAACATGTTGTTGGGTAACGAGGTATAGGGCTTAGCCTTGCCCACCTGCGCACCACACGTCCCCAGCTAGGCCCAAGGTGGCCAAACCTTGGGCTTGGGCCAGTTCCACACGGGATGAAGGGAACGAGAGGTTCGCTGACAAATGGTGCACGTTGCCTTTGTGAGGACTCGAACCCGGAATTGATAAGGGTGTTATTAATATTAAAAATAATGAATATATGTTATCATAAAATACATAGAATTTGGTTCTAGGAAACCAACTCCAACATTTATACTCTCGCATAGGTGATAGGAGACAAAGTTTTGGTTAAGAAGAATTACATAAAAACCTTAGACGCATAGGTCCTATGTAATAAAAGAGGGAGGGATGAATCACATGTCGTCATATTTAAGTTAATAATAAATAATTGCAAACACTTTCAAAAAAAATTAACCAACTTATTCATAGGACATTTTAACTCTCATGATCAATTATACACATTTAACGATTACACAAAAGTACACTATCTAGTATTCACTTCAATTCATTCTTTATTTTTATGATAAATGAGCTTATATTAATTAATTAATTAATTACCTTTCTCTTAATGACCATATGATTCCTCTTAGATATACCCATCATAAAAAAATCATGGAAAATATAATTTAACAAAAAATAATTACATATAATTACAATAAATTAATTAAAACTTAATAAATTATTCAAAAACATTATTACATAATCATACACGTGTGATGACAATTGTGTAATTAGGTTTTAATACTAAAAATAATTATTTTATTGAAATTTTATTCATTACTTCATAGGGATACAACATGTTTTTTACTTATCCATTGCACCCCATGTTCCTCAATTTTTTTGTATATAGGATTAGCACTTGGGGCTTCGGTATGTTTCTTGGTCGAACGACATAGAATATACTAACCAGTTATATGGCATGTATTCCACTTTTCATGTGACTGTATAACCCACTTCTAACTCGGTGTTTCCTACCGACAGGGAACCACATGACATGTACTGTAGCTACACACTATGTGTTCCACATTACATATATTTGCGCAACATGTTGAATGACTTTCAATGTTCTTTGGATAAAGAACCACAAAAGGTTTACTCTAACTACACATCATTTGTTCCGATTTTCATGTGTCCACGTAATGCACTAGATGACTCAGATTATTCTTTAGACATGGTAATTAATGAGTTACGCACCATGCACAATGCGTACAAATAGAGTTATTCATTAAGAATATAGGCTTCAAGTCTCATACAATTAGACATAATGTATTTTACTACAAATTTAGTGAGAATTTTTCCATTGAACTATTTATACTACATGACATGTATGAAATCTACATGTCATGTAATCTAAAAACCATGTGTTAGTTTTTCTAGATCTATATGTAGTGTGCAATCGATGCACAATATGTAAAAACTTCTTGGTGTGTCATGTATCTCACGATAGATACTTGGGCAGTGAACTTTGGTGTATGATATGTACTCAGGCTACATATCATGTAACTTTATCTACCAGCTGAAATCATTGGTACCTCCCAGTGGAATCTCCAATCATTCTCAATCTATTATTAGTCTTTAAGAAAATAAAAATCTTTCACAATGAATATTAAAATATCAAATTCAGGTTAATTAAACATTTTATTAAATAAATAATAACTTGTAAATGAAAGATCTTTCCACTATTTCACATAATTGATCAACCAAAAAATAATTATAAATTTCAATGTTTCCACTATGATACCTCATTAAGTTTCTATACATAGTGAAAGCGCCTGGTGGGTGAATAACCATTAAGTTTTTTATTGGATTCAATGGATCATTCACCAATTGTCTTAGATGAAAACATCATGAAAAGTGAAATTTTTCCATTGAATATTGACCTAGAAATCCCAGAGACTATATAGGATCTTATCATACTAAATCTATAATCAATATAAATAGATTAGAAGAAACTATAACTCATGTTATGTTCTTTATTTGTAGAAGATGTGGATTTTTTTAAACCCTTTTTCAGATTACCATCATAACATTGGGAGGACCCAAATTAGACCACCTCTAATAGTGATCCACACATAGTTCTTTGATCTCTAAATAACAGTGATAGAATTTTGCGGGTAATCATAGAGGATCAATTAGATTTTTTTGTTTGTTTTGATTGCTTCAAGTTCCTTTAGGCTGGATGTATTCTTCTTTTTTCTTCTCGTTCTTGAGAGGATAAGAGATGGAGGACTCTAATGAGAAGTGTCTTGTGCACAATGATTCTCAATAATTGATTAATCCTACACAATAGACAAAAATATTTATTTATACTATTAGGTTTTTGGTTAAAGTAATAATTAATTAAAAAAGTGTCCCTAAATAATATAATAAACCTTATATAACCCCATGTGAGGTAATAATATAATTATTATAATTTTACGGTGTACGCTAACTGGCATAATGATAAATATTATTTTATAGGATTGAAAATTATTATTTATCGCCATATAAAATCTTTTTCCAATCATCCTCATTGGGATTTATTAAGTACCAAAATAATTTAATTTTTATTCATAAATAAATATTCTATTCACGGTATGATGAATAAATTTTTATTAATTATTCAAAAAATAAAAAAAAAATTATTCATAGGATGGTGAATACATATTTATTTACTATTAATTTAATTAAATCAATTGTTCATTAATGAATAACTAATTATTTATTACCCTATGAATATTTTTATTCAATAAATTCTAAATAAAATTACTCCTCTGTCTTAAGAAAAATATTTACCCCAATAATTAAGTTCAAATATAATTTAATTCAGTTCAATAGAAACACTTAGTGTTTGACCCTATAGGCTTCTTTCATTTTAAAATTAGGCTAGATTTCCAAAAGTCCAAGATTATTGTCTAGAAATGAGTCATGGAACCCAAGAAAAATATGTTAATGTTGCAACATTGATAACCACTCATGAACAATTACTGTATAATATAATATAATATAATTATCATAATATCTCATCAAGAAGGTTACACACACATGTCATCATATAATGTGCATGATCCATCTTTCTTTTATTATTTGAAATAAACTCATCATTACACCATGGACATGGATTTTAATGTGGTGGTTCTATTTCAATAAAATAATCACGATATCAACATCTATAAATATAAAAAGGGAAAATCCTTTCTTCACTTATTTATTAAAAACATTTCATTTGTGATGTACCCAATGTACTCTACTTCTCATGAACATATGGAATCACGACTTTGGTCAGTATATCAATGTATTTGATTCATGAAAATAATTAGTAATATTCATAATGTCGATGGACCATAGCACATGGTCACATATAGGAATATCTAATGATACATAAACATTCATAATTCCTATAGGTGAGTTTGTTCTTATGATAACCCATCTTGGAGATTACTAATTCTAATCTTCTAGAGAAGAAATCTCATTTACTTATAATTAATCACACCTGATAGCCAACATTTTTTGTGTCCCATCATAGTATTGTATCTGAATGTAAAACAATATTAATTTATATCATCATGGAATATCATGGTTCTCATCATATAGGGGAAATTCCATGACCTTATTAATGAGACATATAATCTATGATATTATTACAATAAATTCATGAAAAACAATGAATAATTTATAATAATATTGATTTATTAATATTAAAATACTAGAATAGACATGTAATCCAATGTAAAAAATAATTGGTTCTAGAAAACTAACTCCAACAATTGTAAATGCTCTAATAGAAAATAGAACACTAGAGGTACCCAAGGAGGGTGAAAGGAACACTTTCTAATCTCTCATGAATTTGGAATCATTAGTAGAAAACTAGGATTTCTCCACATGAGGATGAAAAAAATAGCCAGTGAAATCGAATGACCAAATGAGGAGAAGAGGTGAGTGTTGGGGTATCAATCCCCTAAAATAACATTGCAGGAGAATAGCAGATAAAACAACCAGGAGGAATCAATTAAGGTAATGTTGGAGAGCATAATTGACTAATTAGAAATATGGAACATGTGGAAAACTGATATTCAAAGGGTGGAAATAGTGATCAATTACTCAAGAGATCCCCGATGATAAAATGAAAACCATTGATGTGGAAAGGATACTATTTGAGCATAGGCCCATAAAATTGTCCCAAGTTAGGTGCCCAAGATAATAGACCAAAATCACTATAAATTATATACCAGTATAAAAAAATTGAGAAAAATAAAAATTGAAAAAAATATTACATGCATAAATATAATCATAAAATGATAGAATAAAATGAAAGAATTTTTATATGGAAATAAAATCACAAATCTCCAGTATTTTTATATAATATCAGTATTGTTCTTGCACATATGGTTATTGAAAGGAAACCAAATCCAATATATCTATGAAATGCTTCAATTTAGATAACGTCATTAACATGGTCAAACTATCAGCCAAATTTTTATCAGTGTGTATCTTATTGACACACATAGTTCCTAATTCAATAACATATGAAATAAAATATCACCTCATAACTATATTTTTTGATCTCCTATAACATACCAGATTCTTAGATATATGCAGTGTTGATTTACTATCACAGAATATAGTTATAAAAAAATTATAGTCCTAATTTAGAAATAAAACCATTTAAACATATAGCTTGTTTGACAGCCTCAGTCAAAATAATGTACTTGACCTCAATGGTTGAGAGGGAAATTATTGACTTCATGTTAGATTTCCATGATATAATCTCTCCACATATAGTAAATAAATTGTTATTGAGGGATTTTTTTTCAATATTCTTTACATAATCAGTGTCTACCAACCCAGTAACAATCTCAAAAGTATTCACATTATTACCAAAAGATAATGAAAAAGATGGTGATATATATATATATATATATATAATTATCCACTTGAGGGATTTCATAAATGAATATACTAAGGGTATTGATTTCAAAGGCCACATTAGGTCTAGTGAAGATCATAACATACATGATGTTCCCAAAAAATTTGGCATGGGGAATTCTATACTTATACTCAACATCATCATCAACATCAGGTGTTTGGGTCAATGAAAGCTTTAAATATTGTACAAAAGGCATGTTATTAGGCTTAAGTTACTCAATAAAGTATATCTTGAGGAATCTAATGATGTAATCTTGTTGAGATAGAAACAATAGTTTCTTACTCCTATTTATAATAATTTTCATCCCCAAAATTTGTTTTATTTCACCTAAATATTTCTTTTCAATGTAATTCTTCAATTGTGACTTAATAGAACTGATGAGTTTCATATCTTTATATATTATAAGAAAGTGATCAATATAAATTAGTTAATAAATCTTTTAAATACCAATACATTTGAAATAAAAACATGTATCATGTTTACTTTGGTTAAAGTGATTATAAATCATGAATGATTGAAACTTTATATACCCTTATCGAGAATAATATTTCAAACAATATAAATATTTTTTTAGAAACTATTTTTGGTTTGTTCTATTATCATTAAAATAAAATTCATGTGGTTTCATATATAGTTTCTCATCAATTGCACCATGAATAAAAAAAATGTTCACATCAAGAAGATCAATATGAAATTCATGGTAAGAAGTTGAATCAATAAATAACTATACAGTTAAATGTTTTACAATATGTAAAATAATCTAGTGTTTTCAATTCCCTCTTGTTAGAGGAATCCCTTGGATATTGGTATAACTTTAAACATAATCTTATTTTTACCAGGTTTAACTTTTTTTATTTTGAATATCCATTTACATCCAATTACCTTGGCATTAGGCTGGTTATCCAAAATAGAGAATGTGTATTTTTTTTGTTTAAGGAATTCACCTCATCTTCGATGGAAGAGATATAATTCTTGTAATAACATTCATTAAGTTCCTTCTTAGTGTTTTCGGGATCCTCATATTCAAGATCCTATGAAACACTAAATGTAAAAGAGGCATATCAAATTGAACAAAACAAGGAGGTCTAGAAACCCTCCTAGATCTATCTTTGGAAAATTGATAGTCACTAGGATCATCAAAAATATTGATTTAAGACTCAATATTTTAGTTTAATTTATGTTGGATGACATGTTGGGAATCAGGTGGAGAATTTATAGGATTATCCTCAAATTAGGATAGAACATTATTTTAAACACTCTTTATTTCAGGTGTTTGATATCAGTCATCAGTGAATGAATTAGATTTAGGAGAAACTAATTCATAGGAGATAATATCTCTACTTATTATTCATTTTAGGTAATCGGGTTTATCAACCCACAATTTATACCCTTTATCCCCATTGAGGTAACTGATACAAATAAATTTGATATCTATCATTTCATGTTTATCTACATTAATATAGGAATAAATTGTGCACCTAAAGACTCTCAAATAACCATTACAAAGGGTTCAGCTACACCATAACTCTTTAAGACTCTTAAACTAATTATTAGTTAAATGGGTTATATTATTGAGGTAGACTGCAATGGTTTCAACCTCAGACCTGACGGATTTGGGAAGGCCCAATAATGAAAGAATAATGTGAACCCGCTTGAGTATAGTGTGGATTATCCACTTGGAAAACCCATTATATTGGGATGTTTCTTTAACTGTGCGGTTTTTTAGAATTCCCTCAAACTCTTATAATTTCACAAATTTAGATGATAAGTTCCCTATGAAATTATCTTTTCTCATATCCCTAACTCTTCTTCTAATTTAATTTTCAACAAGGGACTTCCATGTTTAATGGTTTCAAAGACATCATACTTGTTAAAAAAAGTTAAAATCCACACTTCCCTAGATAACTCATCTATGAAGGACACAAAGTATGAGCCTTCACTATGAAAGGAAGTTCAAGAAATACCCTATAAAATAGAATAGATATATTCTATATGGTGGGTTTACTTAAAAGAAGAGCTATTGAAACTGAACCTCTTAGCCTTACCAAGAATAAAATCTTTACAACATGGAAGATTATTAGGTTTGATTTAATTAATAAATATATGTTTACTACATTCCTCAAGACCTCTGGAACAAACATGCCCCAACTTCCTATTCCAAATCATATTATTATCAGTATTTGTGACATAGTTAATGCCTAATTTTCTATTGTGGGTTTCCCATCCAAAACATAGAGCCTATTAAATAGATGAATGTTAATAATAGTTCTATATCCCTTGGAGATATTTATAAAACATAGTTCATACTTGGAGACCTAGAATTTTAATTCAAGAATATATAAGGAGATAAAATTTCTATATAAGTTGGGGACCCACCTCACATCAAGAGAAATTACAATAGAACATTAATTAAGTTCTAAGAAATCATAACCTTTACCTTGGAACCTAATATAGTTTATGTGATAAGAATAACCACTCCATCTAATTTTTTATTAAATCACAAAATTATTATCTATAAGGAAACATATGGAAAGAATAATCTTAATATAACACCCACTCACTATAATAGGCATGTATTGAACAATATATCACCTTAGTAGTATCATATTCATCTTATAAAAAGAAATATTGATCTATAGGTTCATTAGGTTTGAAATTATGCTTCAATTTTGGCTTGTGGAGTTATAAACTAATATGTCCAGTTTTCCCAAAATTGTATCATGATGTATTCCAAGATTACATTTAGCTCTATTATTCCTAGGTTTTTGTTATTATTTCCACTAACCTTATTGTTATCTTTATTTTTGTTTCTAATTTCATGTCTACCACTAATGAACAAGATTTCAACATCATACATTAGTTTATTTATATTGTGAATTTCCTTTGATGGTAAAGATAATTTAACCTCTTATATAGCTAAAAGACATGACCATTCATCATAGTTTCCCCCAGATTATTCTAGGAATTATAAGGAGAAATTAGAAGAATCATGTATTAGACTTTATCATCAATGTAAACATTGATATTAGAAAGATAAAATATGATTTTTTAAAATTTATCCATATGGGACTTCATAGAACTACCAAATAGAATCTTATTGGTGAAATTTTTATAAATTTTATAAAGGCAACAAACTAGTGAACTAGATATATATAATTTCTCACGTTGCAACCAAATTTCAGTAATAGAAGACTCAAAGGAAACATCCCTAAGGAATATTTCACATAAGGATAATAAAAAAGGAACTATGTAATTTTTGTAAGACATTGATATATATATCTTGATACATAGTAGTGGTTTGTTAATCATCATAGAGAATAGATATAAGTTTCTTAGGGACATGTAATGAATCAATGAGATCCTGTTATACAATAAAGGCTCTCCTATTTATTTTCTATGGATTAAATTCATCGTATCCATAAAATTTATCTATCTCTATCCTAGAGTATTCCATAATTCGTTCAAAGATCTATGATACTCTATTTTTTAGGGAAACATTAATCGTACTCCCCCAATAACGACCTAGAAACATGAATATATTATTGGTTTCAATTAGGTATGTTCAATTGAAATTAATGTGATTGGGAAAAATGACAGTAGAAAAATCATGTTATGTAAATATGAGATCAAAGAGAAATGATAGCATGAAAGAGAAACTAAAACTTATTGAACAAAAGAAAATAGAAAGTACATAGGGATTTATGTGATTTGGACACATTTGAGAGCCATGTGTATTGAATTAACACCACCCACATACATGATTTTTAAATTCTCAAAAAAAATGGTACACATAGTATATTAGGTAATACAAATCATAAATATAAGATCTATGAAAATATACCTTTGATGAAATAAAATAGACAAAGGAATGATTACAGTATTAGATAAGTTACATCTGTTTGGAGGTTTATCACATAAGTTATATAGGGGGATAAATACAAGCATCTAGAAGTTGAATCATTCCCCAAAAGAGTTTTTTACATATATCTTCACCTGATCTTGTTCATAAATGGCCACACGTCTTCAATACGAAGGTTATTTTTAATGATGTACTAGAAAATAAAACACAAGTGGTAGCTAAGGTCGATGACATTCACACTTTTTAATCTCTCATGAAGTTAGAATCATCAGGGAAAACTAGGGGTTTTCCATGATTGGATGAGAGAAACAAATAGGTAATATGAAAAAGTGAATGAGGTGAATATGTGAGTTCATGGGTCTTCAATCTCATGACATAACATAGCACATGTCGGGTGGCTGAAACAACCTGAAGGATTCAATGAAATGCATATGGGAGAGATGTACTACCCAAGCACAAATAATTATATAGGTGGAAGGATGAGATGAAAATAGAGGCAACAACCATCAATAGCTTACTTGATCCTCATTGATAAAACAAGGATCGTGGAGGTGGAAATGAGAGCCATAGAGCATGGGAATGAAAACATAGACCATGTTTGGAGACCAATCCAAGATCCCATGAATACTTCAATGACCAAACTAGTAGAAAAAAATAAAATTGAAAAAAAATCATATTTCATATAATATTTCAAGAAGGAATTTAAACATAAAATGGGAAAATAAAATGACGGCAGTTTTATATTGAAATAAAATAGCATTTTATATGTATCATTTTCATGCACATTAGCAGCCACTATATAGTAGAATATTTATTAATTGTTCCATGAAATTAAATTTACTTATTTTTACTTTCAAATAATACAATAATAAATTTAGAATAATATAAATTTATTAATATATTTAATAATTTGATACTCATGGTAGGATTTTAAAGCTATAGTATTCTTCTAAAATCATAACTTTCAATATTTATAATACTAGATCATTATAAAATGATTGGTATAAAATTTCTACAAAATTTATTGATTTATTTTTATGACCATATTTATTAATAAATATTTAAATACATACATCTAAAAAACCATGAATAATGTAGTCCCTTTAGCAAATAACATCTTCTGATATTTATCCCAAATTTTGATGTCCATCCAGAGACTTATCAAATAATACATTTTTTGATAATTATATATGTCTTCATCCTGTACATAATTTATTTGTGATGTATTCCTTTAACTAATGGTGAAATTATCTTTTTTATATTCATATATTATTCCAACTATAAATGTTTTTTAATAAAATCTTTACTATTTCAACTTGATAGTGTTCAAAAAAAATAAAGATTAAATCTCAAAGACCAATTTTTATCAAGTTATGGACAGTTATAGATCAGTTGATTTGAGGAATTAAAAATTTTAAAGATAATTCCATATAAAATAAATTAAAAAAATATTAAAATTTACTCAATCAATAGAGTATACGAATCATTATTTTCAATAAAAAAATTAATTTATTTTAGAATATATAAATAAAAAAATAAATCCAAAATATAGAGTCAAATCCAATCCAAAAAAATTGAATAAAAATACCAATATGAAAATTTTTATAATTAAAAATAGTTTCAAATAAGTTAAATATAATTAAATTTAAGTTTAAAATACATCAACAAATGTAAATGTTTTCACTAAATTTAGAACCATTATCCCTTATAAATCCACTAATGTTGAAGATGCATGTTAGTAAATAGAAAAAAAAAATCATCTTGAGTAATAGGGAGTCCTTATGTATACATCATGTTTATCTCAACACTAAAAAAAATCCAATTGTTAAAAATATCCTTATATCTAGATCATAGTTTATCTAATTATTTGTGAGTATGTTACTGGTTCCTTTTAAATAATAAAATAACCAATGGTTTTTTATAAATTTACAAAGGAAAATATTTGTATTTTCAATAACCATTATAAAAAACATATAGTAAATGCACTTATAGTGGATAGACACTACAGAAATTAATGCACATAACTGAGATAATTTTAATAAAATATTGAAGTTTCAAAATATTTAGAATGACTATTGATTACATAAATTAAAAATTTATAGAAAGTATATAAATGAATATAAAGAGTCGAATATGTAATGGTTGCTACATAACTGCCACATAAAAACTATTATAGAACTTATTATTTTTCATAGATGATAAAAGTATAATTTCTCTAGTGATGATATATTATTACTTAAAGAACTGAATAGTGGTATTTGGTTCATAGTAGAAAATTTTTGAGTGAAAGTTCTTATAATATGACAATATAGAAATGAAATAAAAAATTGTATATGGATTTAAAAGGAAAACCTATAATACAAAGAACATTGCCTCAAAATGTACATGGCATGGAATGTAATAAATACTATCCATACATCATAAATATGTTTAATTATAATGTAATAAAAATATAGAAAATGAAAATTAGTTCATATCAGTTTATCAAGTAGATATAAAATAAGAATAGTTTCAAATATGTTATCACATATGATAAAAATAGGGTAATTTTTTTAGAAACACTAACTTGGTAATTAACCCCAGATATGTTTCTTCGAGAAAAAAATGTAGTAATTATAGATAAATTTTTTTATAAAAATACAAATTAAAAATTGTTTAAGTTAAAATAATATTAAAAAAATCATATCAGTGACCCAACGATGGATAAAATCTGAATATTTCAAAGATCTTCACTACTGCATATGATAATACATAATTAAAATATGAAAAAGATACATTTTAGAAATTAATTGAATTAGGATGTAATAAGTAATACAAAGAACATAATTTGAAATAATATTATTCCTATAATATAAAATAAATATAGAGAAAATAAAAAACCATACTAGTTTATCAGATAAATGTGAAATAATAATTGATTAGTTTCTATAAAAAAATATGAGAGAACACTGTAAAAAATCATAAAACTATCATGAAATTGGTGGAATCCAGGATTTAGTTTTTCAAATTTAAAACTATAAGAAGAGGTGGGTAATCAAACATTGTGAGGATACGGTGGGTTATTCATAGAGGGGAGGTGGGGAATCAGATGCCTTGAAGAGATAGTGGCGAAGTGGGTTGGGAGGGATAAGGAGTGGATGAGTTAGTTGGGAGCTTTCAGATTGGGAAGGGAAGGTTAGCTTGAATGGGTATAGGTAGGGGATATGGTCATTGGAAGGGAGTTGTGTGGGGGAAGGGGAATCGATAGCTAAATCGGGGTGGGTGTAGGGAATGAATCGGGGCATGGGAGGAGGAAACATGGATCATCGGGGGTATTTTGGGGTATTTTAAAAAAATATTTAGTGAACACCATTTAGAGGTCTCTATAGTATCAATTTTAACCACCAGATGAGGATCTACTATTTCTCATTGTCATGAAAACTAATTTTTCTAGTAGTGTGAATGCACAATTACTTTTTGAAATAATAAATTTTATTTATTATATTTATTTTTTCAATTTTTATATACATCATGTGTATTTTTTCCATTAAATATACTTTTTATTTATTATTTTTGTTGTTTTATGCGACTGCTACACTAAATTTTGGTTGTAACAGTCAATTGGAGTATTTACTAGAACTTGAAAAACTATGAAACATGTATTCTTTCTTAGCACCATCTGTCGTAGTGCATTTTAACATGGTTTAGAAATAAATAAAAAATATTATTGTACCCAAAATGTATAAAATATATCCCACCAAAAACATTAAGAGAACACATTTTATCTCAATAACAAAATTTTCTTTTATTAGGGAACTCTTAGTGGAAAATATTTATAAAACATGGATAATTATGATCAATAAGATTTTCAAGAAACTTGAACAAAGGCATCAGATACAATGGAATTTATTTGGTGTTACACATGGAATTTTTTGTGGTTAAAAATTAAAATTTTAGGTTTTTTATTTTTATTATTCCATCAATAATATAATTTTAAATTTTTTTCATCCATATTCATGTTTTATTTTTCTTATAATTTTTTTTGGTAGTATTCTCGAATGAGTTTTTACCCTTATGTAATGTTTATTTTACCCTTTTTTGAGGGTAGGTTACCAGTAATTGAAGTGTTTATACCCTTATGGGATGTAATTTTACCCTCATGTAAGTGGTTTGTTATGCTTACATGCGCATTGAGTTTACAGGATTACCTTTACATGGGATCTGGACTACTCTTACATAGTAGGTTGTGATTCACATTATCCTTACTCAATGAGTCAAGTACCTTTACATAGTTGGTCAAAGACCCTTACATAGCCCCTTGAAGAACCTTACATTTCATTCTCATGGATTTTTACACAATTTTAGTTGTTTGAGACTTGTTACAACATATTCTTTCATAAATAGATTGGTCAACCATGTGTCCCAATGTTGTTGGAGGTTTGTTGAAGGGATTTGTTCCTTCTATTTTAAGTTCTCTAGGTCACTTATTGTTCCATGATAGAGAGAGATTGAAATCTCATATTTTAAAATATAAGAGAAATCAAAAATGGAGGATATAATAAAGTAAGGGATATCTCATTGGTGGCTCTAATTAGCGACCTCATACATGGTGCATTCCAATAGTATTATTCTGATGGAGAGTTCATAATTTTTGAGTTCTTATGGTAGAACAATCAGTTTTATAAATTCTTGGAGGGTTCCTCTATAAGTGAGGTCAACCCTAGTAAGGCGGTTCAATCTTGGTATCTATTGTTACTTTTGAATTGTTTCACTAGTTATTTCATTTTTGTTTTCTTATTAAATTTTCACATAGTTTTCTAGAAATTTATTTGGATATAGTATGTTATTGTTGTTTATCTTCTTCATATTTATAATTTAATTCTTCATTTTTTTCCCATTCTTATAATTAATAAATGAATAGTGGTGGTAGTATTTCCATAGAGTAGGAAAAAAGTGTTCTAAACCATATAAATATACTATGTTTTTTTATCTTTATGCATTTTTTTTATTTTTGTTGTAGCTATTGAATTCTACCACAACCATCAGTTTTTAAATTTTTTTACTATATCTCATTACATTTGGGAATCAGTTTCATAGGATCAGATCATGTTGTGTTTTTTTTGTATGGTGGGTCATGCAATATTATCTCCCACATTTGAGTAGTGTGTCTCCAAGTTTTCTCTCCCATAAAAAAGTTGTACAAGAGATGGTTCATCAAGTATAGAGATTTTTTCAATTATATTATAGGTTGATAAGTTCAATATAGATAATGATATTAATATATAGGGAGTTAAAATGAGTTATCTTCTTTCACACAATGGACATGATGCATATTTGGCTAGGGATAAGAGGAATATTACCATTTATTCTAATAAAAGAGAGAGACCTTAACCACTTTTGAGGATATCGACCCTGGTATTTTAAATAAATCTCCCCCCTTGTTGTTATTGAACCTTGGTGAAAAGGTTTTTCAAGTGGTCTATGGGACATCTTTTAGTGAAATATGGTTTAAGTTTGAGCATTTTACATGACAACGTTGTAGGTTTCAGGTGCAGTGGAATCATGGTTGGGGAGGGGGCCAACATTAATTTTTCCATTATCAATGATCATTCTAGGACCAATACAATTATGAATTCTATTATCCATGGAATTAAATCAATGATTTAGGCAAATAAAAAAAACTCAGAAACTAGAAGAGAGGAACAACATATTTTATTTATAATTAGTTTAATTAAATTAAATAAATACCTCCAAGGTTTTCTTTATTCATTGATGTACCTAACTATAGATTTGTGGTTAACCTTTATTGTGTTGTATAAATCAAGAGTATATCTCCTCTAGAGAAAATCCACACATGATATGCAAATCTCCGGACATTACAAAAGGAGTCTCCAAGTTCTATCATGGAATATCCTTGCACATCTATCGTCCTCCTTCGATCAACTTGAGAGACACTTCCAAATTATTCTCTGATCCAGTGGAGGATGGCCACCCTCATTCTAGAGAACATTATTGGAGAAACCTGATCTTTTGAGGCTTTAAATATTTCTATAGAATGTTTTGCACAACAACTAATGACTACTGTTAGATTTCCCTTGGCTAAATGAGAAAATAATATCATAACTATGAATTTAATTCACTAACTAATAATGAATATTTAGCACAAGTGCAGTTACATGTTTTATAATTCCATGTGAAACCCCAATGTCAAATAATAACAGTAATACCATTATTTTAATTACATTTTCTTACATTGAATAATATATTTAAATTTTATTTAATCAAGTAATATTTAATATTATTTCTCACTAGGACATTTAAACTCGGTCTACCCATCCTCTGAAATATTTATCTCCCATTGATTAATGACTATTTATTTATTTAATAAATGTACTTGTATTATTCGCTAATAAATAAATATTTTTTTCACAATATATTCTCTATAATAACAAGAAATTAAATTAATGAGATCAGGTATACCTGAATTATAATTAAACGATAACTAGGAATAATATTTATTCAAATTTCTAAATAAAAGATTATTTAACTGAGATTTCATATACACTTAGTGTGTGACCCTCTAGGCCACTTTCTTAGTGGCATCAGACGAACCTACCTAAATTCCAAGGTTATCTTCTATCCACATGCCAAGGTGCCCATAGAGAAAGAATTTGATGCTGCAACAACATTCCCCCTCATACGAACACTTACCATATAATACAATCCCTTTATCACAATATCCCCAATCGAGCATGTTGCATGCCATTTCATCAACATATATGCTCAATATCTCGTTATTTGATTTTGTTTGGAAATAGAACATTCCTAGATAACTCCATGGACATAGATTTATTTTGGATATATCATTTCCATCAAAGGGCCTAAAATATTTACTTTCGTTAATGAATAAAAGGGTAAATAATTTTTGGAGTTATTCATTAATGAAATATTACTTGTGATGCACCAAATGTATCCTACTTCACTGTGAGAATATCTCATCATTGGTTTTGTCAATACATTAATTTACACTACTCATAATATCCATTAATAATAATCTTAATGTCTATGGACCAATACACATTTCCAGATATAGGAACATCCAATGACACATATAAATGTGGATTTCCTACTATCAAGTCTCATTCTCATAAAATCGTACTGGATATTACCAGGGGAATACACCATGATAAGGTTCCTCAAAGTCCTAGGAGTATCCACCCTTGATATCTAGTATCATTTTAGTCCCATCAAATGAAATCATATGGTCATGGAACATTTATTCATGAATAGTTTCATAGCACTTCTGGGTTCTCATCATAAAGGGGGACTATTATGACCTTTTAGTGGTACAACTACTCTTGTGACATTATCACATCATATGAAACATAGAATAACAATCATGATGTGGTAAGGAATTTATTAATATTCAAAAGACATGAATATAATTTTATCATAAAGTACAAATAATTTGGATCTAGGTCACCAACTCTAATGGACTCCCACTTTCACTAGAGCCAACTACTAACAACCTTTCATCCACTAGCTCTCACATGATATTCATAATTCATCTATAGTATGTTAGTCAAAGGCTCATCCATGTTCTCTTTTGTGGACACTCTCACCATAGCAAATTCACCCCTCTAATGAAAATACCTCAAGAGGTGATACTTCCGAAGTATGTACTTTGTCCGTTGATGTGATCTTGGATCTTTTTCAAGATACACTTCTACAATATTATGACAATACAATGTGATAGGGCCTTTTCTGCTAGGCACCACATCATGCTCCTGGAAAGAGTTCTGAATCTAGATGGATTCATTAGCTGCATGAGAATCCACTATATACTTGGACTCCATAGTAGAATTGGTGACAACTACCTACTTTGAACTCTTCAAAATCACATCTTCCCCATTGAGAGAGAAAACATATCCTTATTGCAACTTTAGATTATTATGATCTATCATAAAACTTGCATCATCAAACCCTCTGATGAAAATCTCCTCGTCTTCTCCACACACCAGGACTATATCCTTAGTTCTTCTTATATACTTAAAGATAGTATTAATAGGTGTCCATTGTTGTTCTCTTAGATCTTCTGTATATCTACCTACCATTCTTAGTGCATAGGCAACATCAATTCTAGTACATAGCATGGAAAACATGATTGAATCTATCATTGAATCATATGGGATCTAACACATTCTATCTTTCTCCTATTATGTCTGGGGAAAAACTTTCATAGAAAGATGTATGCCATGTGACACTAGAACCAATCCCCTCTTGGATTGTTCCATACTAAATATCTTTAGTATCAGTTCAATGTATGTACATTGACTTAATCCTAGAATCCTCTTGGAAGTATCATGAATTATCTTCATTCCTAGAATGTAGGCTTCTCCGCCTAAGTCTTTCATGGAGAAAAACTTGTTCAACCAGTACTTAACAGACTATAAGACTATTATATCATTTCCAAGTAGTAATATTTCATCAACTTATACTACTTGGATAACAGACACATTTCCATTAAACCTATTGTAAATAAATTTCTCACATTCATTTTTAATGAAACCAAATTATCTTATGGCTTCATAGATTAGAATGTTCCATGACTTGGATTATTTATTCAATCCATTAATGGATCTATGCAACTTTAAAACACTTTTGGAATCTCCTAGTGTCACAAAACATTCTGGATATCTCATATAGACATCATTAAAAAGGAACCAGTTAAGGAATACAGTTTTGACATCCATCTGCAAAATCTCATAGTCATGGTAAGATGTTATGCAATGTATGATTATAATGAATTCAAACATAGAAAATAGAGAAATGGTTTCATCATATTGAGTCATTTGAAGCTATTTAAAACCATTTATCCATTATCCTTGATTTATATTACTAACTTTACCTCCATGTCTAGTTTATTCTTCAATACCCATTTACACCCAATAGGCTTTACATCAACGGGTGGATCAACTAGAACCCAAGAATTGTTTTGGAACATAGAATCCATCTCAAAATTCATATCTTCTAACTGTATTGAAGCTTATGAGCTCTCTACTAGATTCTTATATGAGATGGGTTAATCATTGTTCAACCACATTGATTCACCATCCTCGGTGAGAAGGAAACCATATCGCTATGGTTCCCTTACCTCTCTTGAACTCCTATACAGTACCTTTGTTTCATGAAATACTTATTCCATAGGGACCTATGGAACTTTTTCTTGTACCAACTCATGTGTATCTTGAGCATGAGGTTCATCAAAGTCAATATTTATCCCACTATACTTTTTGATGATGTTATCCCTCTCAAGAAATACAGCTTGACTGGAAAGAGTCACTTTCTTGTCTGAGGGGTTGTATAGGTAGTATCCCTTTGTTTACTTGGTATACCCTGTAAAGATAGAAACTATGCTATTGGGGTATATTTTGTTTCATGAAAAAGCCTTAACAAATTCCTCGTAACCCTATACATCAGTATACAACAAAACGGGTTTCTTTCCACTCCATAGCATGAATTAGATTCTGCTTTCTACCTTGGTAGCTACTCAGATTAATATATATGCCGCATTTTGTAATGCATATCCCCAAAAGGATAATGGAACATTTTCATGAATCATCATCGACCTTACCATGTCCAACAAGGTTTGGTTCCTCTATTCACAAACACTATTCCATTATGGTGTATAAGGTAGTGTGAGTCGAGATAGAACAACAGACTCCCATAAAAGGTCAATGAACTCTTAGTTAAGTTATTATCCACCTCTATCCAATCAAATATTCTTTATCTTCTTACCAAGATTATTATCTACCTCATTCATGAAATCCTTTAATTTCATAAAGGACTTGGACTTATACCTCATTAAGTAGACACAACCATATCTACTCAAGTCATCAGTAAAAGTAATGATGTAAGAATATCCACCTATAGCTTCTACAGGAAGTGGTCCATACATATCAGTGTGTATGAATCCTATAATCTCTTTATCCCTTCCAACCTGTCCACCAAAATGTGGTTTCATAATTTTTATTGTAAATAATCATGAAATCTATCAAGTGGTTTTAGCTCAGAAGAGTCTATATAACCATCTTGATAGAGATTTTTCAGGTTCTTCATGTTTACATGACCAAGATAGTGATGCCAAAACTATGTGTTATATGATTCATGTGAACATGATTCATTATTGATTTCCAACACTTGGTTTCCATAATTTAATACATACAGAACATTATTTAAATGTCCCATTCCAAAAAATTTGTTGTCCTTATAAAAGAAACAACTTTTATTTCTGAACATGAAAATAACCCCCTCTGTATCTAAACTTGGTATAGAAATTATTTTCTTCGTAACACTTGTTACATTATAACAGTCATGTAAAACCAAAAAAATCTTGGATAAAATGAAAGGTGGTAGTAACAAATGGCAAGAGAAACTAGCCTCAAACCATTATCATCTCATATATCCACCACTCCTCTATCAATTTCCTAAAATCTACTTGGTTATTTCATTTGGATATAGATTTGAGGACCAAAATATGTATTTGATACCCAATGTGAAGAAATGAAAATATTTCCCTTGATAATGAATGCACCTTCAGCTTCCCCTTTCCTCTTGGTGCAATTCTTCTTTTACTGTCTTGACTTGCCACATGCAAAGCATAATACCTCCTTTTCCTTTCCTTGCCTTTTGATCTTCCCCTTGTTGATCAGACAGTGCTCGAGATCTTTAGATTGTCTATAAATCTTAGGACACATTTTCTTGTCCTTTCTTTTTCTATTACCCATAAGGAATGCATGTTTTTCATGCCCCGTGTCCTTATACACTTGGAGAATTGAGGTCAAAAGTTCTGATAATCTATTACCATTATTGATCATATTATAATTCAAAATTAAACTATATAAATCCTTGGGTAGTGATGAAAGTATGAGATTTATATGCAAATCATCTGGGAATTTAATCCCTACGATTTCAAGACACTCAATGTAGCCAATATGAATGACTACATGAGGCCCAGCTGGCACAAAATCTCTAAGCTTAGTCCTGATCAAAGAGTTGGAGATTCCATACCTCTCTTATCTCACCTTCTCTTGATAAAGATCCTGAAGGTGAGACATCATGATATAATCATCAATTTCTTCATGTTTCTTCAAGAGCTCATTGGACATGGATGGGGGCATGAATCACTAATCATATATAGCATCATATAGATGTTTCTCATACATAGAGAGTTCCTCATCACACACCTCATTTTCAAGAGAAACTAATAAAGGTTCCTCCAGCACATATAATTATTTCAGGATGAAGGATGACATGTAGTCACCATTTCCATTCATGGAAATTAGTTCCCATAAGAATGTTTTCCTTCTTGAGTATGGATCACAATGATATGTTTAATTTCATTTTTAATCATGATTTTTCAAATAAGATGATAAGATTTTTAGTACATTATCTTGATAAATGTAAAAAAAATATTTATTAGTCTCCCATTATTTTTTTGAAACCCAATATCCATCACCATTGGCTCCAGAAAATCCTATTTCATATAAATTCTAGGGTAAAGGATCCATATTCCATTCTCATCACCCCAACATTGGCTTCTCAACCAACTTGAATGGTTTAAGGTAGGCATTAAAAATTCCAACTGCATTAACTCGCATCTCCATGATCCGTTCAGTGGACTCCCCAATCATGAAATCATTTATTATGATTTCATCAACCATTGCCTCCCAGTTACACCATATATTTCTTTGGTAGTCAACCCTTGATGTGACCAAAGTTAAGTCCACACAAACCTCAAATTAGAATTCCTTGATAATTGAAAGCACCCAAACTTTGATGGTCATGCACTTTGAACTATTGGTTCGATTCTAATTGAATCAATGGAAGGCTATACCAACTTAATATTTTATTGAGGGATTTTATCCTTTATAAGTAAATTTTCTCTTATTAACTTTTCACATTATTGTTAATATTAAGTGGGATATACATAATCGATTAACCATTTATTTATAATATTTTTGCATAAACCATTTAATTTTAGTTTCATATTACATTATTGTTAATTAATTAATTATGAGATAATGAGAAAGCATCTATAATGAATAACCATGAAAATAACAGAAATAAAATAAAGGGTATGATCGGGATCATTTATAATGGTTAGTTTATCTAACAATTGATAAACTAACCCTTACCTAGTGGAGAAACACCTTGAACCTTTTAAGGTTCATGTTTACAGTATTCCACATGTCTACCTTTGTATCTCCTTGGATTAGTTTCTCCTCAACTCTAAACCTAAAATACCTCCACTAGCTTGGGAGATCTATCCATTACATATGCTTTTCACCCACATGCAGGTGAGGGGTAAAATAGGGTTTATATAAAAGAAACCATGGGAATGAAAGACCTACATATTAATGAGGAGAAGGAACAAAAGCCAAAAATTAAAATTTAATAAATAAATTAAAATGAAACCAATCACATACAAAGGTAGGTAAATCTCATGATCATCCACATAAAAGAAAAAATGATATATTTAATAAAACTATCATTCAATTCTTTAATAATTCTTATTAAGATAAATCTCTCTCGAATCGATTAATTATTATATTTAATTTATCAATCCTTTTTATCTTAATCCTTTTCTAAATTTTTTTGCGATTCTCATCCACATAATTTTAAACCAAATAAATTCATTTAAAATTAAACTTGTACATAAATGTACATTGGAGGCAACAAGGTGAATACCCATCTGAATCTACCCAACATGTATTATCTTCGTATACTGTTTTACTCTTGTGACATGTGACATACAGGATTTAATGGATACTATCACAATGTCTGCTTTACGGATGATTACATGAATCACGTGATTTTTTCGGCCATATTTTATGCTTCAATGCACAGAGTAACAACTTATACTTTGATTTATTCATGATATGTAGTTTTTGACATTACTCAAATATTAATGTTTTATTTATATGTAATTTGGTATAGTACACGGTGTGTAATTCCAACTACATGGTGTGTACTACCTTCACCATATTATCTGAATTACATTCCTAGGGACTCAGTGTGTGAGGCATAATTTTGAAATATCAGAGTACACAGCCTATCTAGTGGGACACACACTATGTTGTCTCGGGTTACATGGTTACCAGTCGGCTGAGCTGTGTATGGGATACACGGTTTTTCCCTGACCCAAGTGGAACTAAACACCATGTCTAGTGGGCCACACATTGTGTAATCTAGTTATTATCTCCCTATCTTCCATGGTCAACATTTGGTGTAAGAATTAACTACAAGGCATTTAATAAATTCCCACGACTTGAGTAATTTTTGAATTACTCTTGATGCGTTGAACACAACTACACAGTGTGTGATCCGGAATACATGATGTGTATGGAATATTACACCGTGTGTAACTCCAAATACACAGCGTGTATTGTACTGAAACTTGGACAGAATTGCCAGCGCCTCCTAATGAGATCCTCAATTTAATTTTAATTATAAAATTAATCATTTCTGTTAGATCTATGAGAAACGAATGAGGGAGAAAATATCTCAAAATATAAATTACAAGAATGATTAAACGTGAATTGAAAAACTAAATTATTAAATATTAAATCATCATGGAATTATTGAAAAAATTATAAATGATAATATGCCCGCTCAGATACCACTTGTAGGTTCTGGGTGCAGTGGAAGCATGGTTGGGTGGCGGCCAACCATTAATTTTTCTATTATCAATGATCATTTGGGGATCAATATGATGATTAACGCCAGTATCCAAAGAGTTAAATCCAAGATTTAGACAAATAAAAAAAATAACCTAAAACCCAAAATATAGGATAGACATATTTTTTTTATAATTAATTTAATTAAATTAAAGGAATACCTCCTTGTTTTTGTTTCTTCATTGATGTCTCTAACCACATATCTATGGTGTGCCTTCGTTTCATTATAAGGATCAAGATTAGATCTCCTATAGCGGTGATCCACACATGCTCTGTGAATTTCTAAACATCACTGAAGGAGTCTTCGGGTTCTAGAATGAAATATCCATATGCTTGCATCATCCTCCTTCGATCACCTTGAGATTAGCTTCCCATTATTTCTCTAATCCGGTGGAGGATGCATGCTCTTGTTCTTGAGGACTTTATTGGAGAAAATCAAGACCTAGAGGCTTCATAGATTTCTCAAAAAAAAATTTCATAAAAACTAATGACTAGCGTTAGCTTTCCCTTAGATAAATGAGAAAATAATATCATAACTAGAAATTTAATTCACTATGTAATAATAAATCATTATCATAAATGTCATTACTTATTTTATTCTTCCATGTGAAACCACCATGCCTAATAATAACAGCAATACCATTATTTCCATGACATATTCTTAACATTCATGTTATATTTAAATATTATTTAATCAAATAATATTTAATATTATTTCACACTAAACCCTTTAAACTCCATTCACCCATCCTCTGAAATATTTATCAAGCCTTGAATAACGAATATTTATTTATTCAATAAATATGATAGAATTATTCACTGATAAATAAATATTCCATTCACAATATATTCTCTAGAAAAAACCACTGACTAAATAAATTTGATCATACATACCTGAATAATTATTAAACCATAACCAGAAATAATATTTATTCAACTTGTTAAATAATAAATTATTTTACTGAGATTACGGATACATTTAGTCTGTGACCCTCTTGGCCTCATTCTTAGTGGCATTTGGCTAACATTCCTAAAGTCCAAGGTTAGCATCTAGATACATTCCAAGGCACCCATAGAGAAGTATTTTGATACCACAATGACATGACACCTCATACAAATGCTTACTGTGTAATATAATCCATTTATCGCAATTTCTCCAATCGAGTAGGTTGCATGCATGTGTCATCATCCAATATGCTTGATATCACGTTCAATGATTTTTCAGAAATAGAACTTTCTTAGAGAACACCATGGAAATGGATTTATTTAGGCTATATCATTTCCATAAAACATCTGGATATATTTACTTCCATTAATGAACAGAATGGGTAAATCATTTCCCACATTATTCATTAATGCAATATTACCCGTGACGTACCCAATGTATCCTACTTCTTCATGAGAATATAGCATCATTGTTTTCATTAGTGCATGAAAGTACGCAACTCATCATATCCATTAATAAAAATATTAAAAGTCTAAGGACCATTACACACATCCAAAAATAGGAATATCCAATAAAACTTATAAATTTGGATTTCCAACTGTCGGGTCTCGTTCTCATAATATCCTACTAGATATTACCAGGGGCGTACACCATGAGAAGGTGCCCCAAATTCCTATGAGTCTCCACCCTTGACAGCATGTATCATTTATGTCCCTTCAAATGATATCATCTAACCAAAGAAAATTAATCATGAATAGTGTCATAGCACTTCTAGGTCCTCATCATAGCAGATAATTTCTATGACCTTTTAGTGCGACAACTACTCTTGAGAAATTATCACATGCTATTTCATGAAGAATAACAACCATGATGTGATAGGGAATTTATTAATATTCAAAATCCATGAATACGTGTTTATCATAAAGTAAAAAGAAGTTGGTTATAGGGTACCAACTCCAAAAAAG
Organism: Viscum album; assembly: GCA_963277665.1. Taxonomy (NCBI): domain Eukaryota; kingdom Viridiplantae; phylum Streptophyta; class Magnoliopsida; order Santalales; family Viscaceae; genus Viscum; species Viscum album. The sequence goes on from OY728155.1 coordinate 19,364,654, forward strand.
ATCCCTTTTAGGATAGTTACAAAAGAAAATGCATCATTATAATTTCAAAATGATAATCTGCATTTCTATGTGGGATCATTTAGATATTTTTAATAAGATTTTCATTGATTTAGCCAATGTGTATGTTGATATTACTAATGAGGACCAATCTTGTTTTTTGTTAAATTGCTTGAATTATTCATTTAATCCTTTTAGAGATTTGATGATGTATGATAGGGATTTCATCACATTAGTGGAAGTAAAATCATTTTTCTACTCTAGGGATCTTCAAATTATTAGTTTGAAGGTGGAGGGAAGTTGGGGTAATGTATGTACCCAAGTTTCTTAGTGTAAAGAGTAAACCTAAACATAATGGAAAAGAAATAAAAGATTGAAATGATTTTAGGAAGTTTAAGTGCTATTAGTGTGGAAAGACCAGCCACATTAAGAGATACATCCCTAAGGATACTTATGAGGATAATATATCCCTAAATAATGTGATATTTTATAGTTTTGATATTGTTGAGGTTCTCTATGACTATATAACATCCTTTTGTATAGAGTATGTGTATCTCTTGGTTGTCTTTCTTCTATGATCCTATGACTTGATCTACATTTTTTTAAGGGTTCCCAATAAGAAGAGAGGGTGTTGGTAGGCCAGGTTTTTTGAGATACTTGGGATCAGGTGGAGACTTTACACATGCCAGCTAGTTTTTTTTATTTTTGTGTGTTTTATGATTATTTTACTACTTAAATTAGAACTATTTCTATTTTTATATTTTTTATACTTTTCATTTTTTTATTTTTCTTTCTATTTGAGGAATTTCGTGCTGCTTTATTTTATTTGGGTGACATATAGACACATGAGAGCTGAATGAGGCCTCTAATGGCATGTGTTTAGCTAGTTTTAGGTATTTGATGGTGAGAATCATAGGTAAGTAATGTTATGAGTTCTATTTAATGTTTTTTCTTAGATTTTTTATGGGAATGTTTCAGAAATTGATATTATTAGATGTGTTGGTATGGGAAGATATATTACACAATGGTATATATTAGGTGATGATCATATTGGGAAAATCATTATAATGAAGGATCTGGATGCAGCAGAATCATGGAGGTTAGGAGGGACCAACTTTTGTTTTGTATTAATAAATGACCAATTCGGGATTAATATGAGTACAAACTCTAGTATCCAAAGATTGAAATCAAAGATTTAGGCATAGAGAAGAATAGCACTAGATCTGAGAAAGAGGATATTTCGCATCATATTTATAATTAATTTAATAATTTATGAATAAAGTAAATACATGGGTCTTTGTTACTTTCTTCGTTGATGATTTTTGATCATCCATAATGACCCTTCGGTATTTCCTTTATTACGCTTATAAGGATATAAAGAAGAATCCCTCAAGCAGTGATCCAGACATGATCTAATAGTCTTCGATCAACACCACTCATTCTTTGGGTGCTAGTATAGCGGAATGAATGTATTGAAAATATCTTTCTTGATTTCTCGTTCTTCGTCCTTGAAAAACTTATCTCATTCTTCAGAGGGAGAGATGAGAGGAGTTGAGAGAGAAAATTTTTGGCTCAAAAATTCTCAATTCACTTGACTTTGGCACAATAGATGTACCTGCCTATTAATTGACATGGGGTTTCAATTAAAAAATTTAATTTTGAAACAATAATTAAATTCAACTATAACTATTAGATAAAACCCATGAAACATAATAATAATAACAACACCATTATTTTTTTTGTGCCAACTTTTTTAAAACAGAACCATATATGAAATCCTATGCCACATAATGATAATAGTATTATTTTTTTCTTTCACCAATTGGATAAACATTATTTATTGACTTGTAAATAATTAGTTTATCAACAGCCACAGTCTTGGTCATTTCGAACTCCTCTTCCACTTATTAAACACCCGAATAAAATATTTTATTCTCTTAAATAAATATTTTTAATTATAAACTAGTAAATAAATATTTATTAAATGTTCAATAAAATAAATTAATAAATTTTATTCAAAATCCATGAATAAATATTTATTTTATTTATAAGATCCTTTTAACTTGAATAAAAATATTCCTCAGTCTTGAGAATAATATTTATCCCATTAATTAAATTGAATTTCATATTTCATTGAGGCCACCAGAAAAACAAAGTGTGTGACCCTCTAGGATTATTTCTCATTGTCATTAGGCAGGTTTTCCTAAACTCCATGATTATTATCTAGAAATGGGTCAAGGAACCCAAGAGAATGAATATAAAGTTGCAATGATGACAACCAAATTAAGAAAAATCACTGTGTAATATAATCCCTTTGTCACAATGTCTCATTAAGAAGGTTTCATGATAGTGTAATCAACCTATATGCTTGATACGTCAATCTTTGACTACCTGAAATAAACAAATCGTTGCACCATGGACATGGAATTTAATGCGATGGTTCTATTTTAATCAAGCTTCCAAGATATAAACTTCCATAAATTGAATGGAAAAATCCTTCCTTGACTTATCAATTAATAACATGTCATTTGTGACACACCCAACATACCCTACTTCTCGCCAACATACAGCATAACCATTTTTGTCAAAAAATATAAGTGTGTGAGTCATGAAACATATTAATGATAATATTAATGTCTAAGGACCATTACACATGAATGCATATAGGAATATATGATGACTCCAAAACATGTGTAATTATTACTGGCAGTTCGGTTCTTATAATCTCTAGTCTTGGAGATTACCAAGTGTGAACTTCATGAGAACAAGTCTCATCTGCTTACAAGTACTCACACCTGATGGTCTATCTACTATATGTCTCTTTATAGTATGGCATCCAACCACAAAACTATATTTAAGAATATTGTCAGAGAACATCAAGGATATCATCATAGTGTGAAACTGTTATAACCTTATTAATGTGACAAATACTCTAGGATATTATTACATTATCTTCATACAGAAAAATGAAAAATATGTAATAAGATGTTTAATATTTAAAATCATTAAATATTTTTGTAATCAATGTACAAATAGTTGGTTCTAGGACACCAACTCAAACAAACTCCTGCATGGACTAGATCCAACTGCCTATGACTTTCAGACTGCTATACCTCACATGATGAAAATGTTTTTGCTGAGTCAGGGCTTTAGTCAAGGGGTCCAACAAGTTTTCTTCCATGTAAATACTACTCACTACAACTTCATATATCTGAGAAAAATCCCTTAAGAGATGATACTTTTGTAGTATCTTCTTCCTCTACTGATGTGACCTTTTCTCTTTCGCGAGATCCACCACTGCAGTATTATCACAATAAAGTGTGATGGAATCTTTACTTTTAGGTACCACATCCAACTATTAGATGAATCTCCACATCCAAACTGCTTCTTTATCTACCTCAGAAGTTGAGATATACTTGGACATTGTTGTTGAATCTGAGACCACACCTTTCTTTAAGATCATCTAGCTCCCAACACCTCCATTAAAAGTGAAGATGTGTCCCATTTGAGACATTACGTCATCTTGATCAGTTTAGAAACTAGAATCTCATATCCTCTGATGACTAGTTTCTCATCTCCTCCATAGATCAATAACATATCCTTAGTATGCCTTAAATACTTAATCATAGTCTCGACTTCCATCCAATGGTGGTCACCTGGATCAGCTTAATGTCTTTCTATCACACTCAATGTGTTGGTGACATCTAGCCTAGTACATAGCATAGCATACAAGATTGACCCAATCAATGATGCGTATGGAATCCTTTCTATTATCTTTCTTTCTTCGTGCATCTGAGGAAACATTTTCTTAGAAAGATGATTTCCATGTGACATTGGAAATAATCCCCTCTTTTATTGTTCCATACTAAATCACTTCATTATCTTGTCAATATATATACTTTGACATAGGCCCAACAATCTCTTGGATCTATCGTGATGGATATTGATCCTAAGAATATGTGATGCCTCACCGAAGTCCTTTATAGATAATCATTTAGTAAACCATTCCTTAACATATTATAATACTGGTATTTCATTTCTAACAAGTAATATGTCATCAACATATACTATTAGGAAAAATATTGCACTCCCACTAAACCGTTTGAAGACACAAGTATCATATTTGTTCTTTATAAAACCAAATTATGTTATGGATTCATCAAAACGAATGTTCTAGGACCTGGATGCTTTATTTAATCCATTAATGGATTTTTGTTTCTTGAATATCTTATTAGAATCATTTAGAGTCACAAACCCTTCAGTTTGTGTCATGTAGACATCTTCCGGAAGGTTCCCATTAAGGAAGGCTATGTTGACATCCATTTTAAAAATCTCATAGTATTGGTAAGAAACAATGTCCAATAGAATTATGATGGATTTTATTATCACAAATGGTGAAAAGGTTTTTTCATAGTCAATTTCTTGATACTATTTGAACTCTTTTGTAACCAGTCATTCCTTATAGGTACGGACTTCTCCTTCTATGTAAATTTCCTTGTTGAATACCTATTTACAACCAACTGGATTTACAGAAATTGTAGGATCTACCAAAATCTAGAAATGGTTTTGGTATATGGAATCAATTTCATAATTCATGGATTCTTACCACTTGGAAATGTCGGTGCCACTTACTGCTTCCTTGTAGTTTAGAGGATCATTATCATCAACTAATAATGAGTCATCATCCTTGGAAACTAGAAAACCATATTGTTCTAGATTTATAACCTCTATTTTACTCGTATAAATTACATGTGTTTCTAGAATAGAGCTTTCTTCCATAGGGCTTTGTGAAATCTTCTCCTATACCAACTCTTGGGTACCTTGAGCCTCAACTTCATCAAAGTGTATCTCACTCCCACTATCTATTTTTTAGATTTGATCCATATCATGGAAAATGGAATTTCTTTCCACTATAACTTTTTTATGATGGCTTGTATATGTAATATCCCCTTGTTTCATTATGGTATCCTATAAAGGTACACTTTGTGCCTTGGGGTGAATGTTTGTTACCTAAAGAGGCCTTAACAAAGCCTTCACTTCCCCAAAAATGTAAATTTAATAACATGGATTTTATTCCACTCTAAATCAAGTATGGAATACCATTTATCAATTTAGTTAGTTCATGGTTTAGTATCTGTGCCAGTATTTGTAATGCATATCCCCAAAAGGATAATGGAATATTTGAATGACTCATCATTGATCTCACCATGTTTAACAAGGTATCATTCTTCCTTTCTCTTACACTATTCCATTGGGGTGTGTAAGGAGGAGTGATTTGGGATAGGATCCCAAACTCTCTTAAGTAATAATTGAAGTCTTGATTAAGATATTCTCCACCTCACTCTAAGTGGTGTTTCTTAGTCTTCTTACCAGGCTGGTTTTCAAATTTATTCTTGTATTCCTTGAACTTATCAAAATAATCTGACTTATACCTCATTAATTATATTTATCCATATCTTCTAAAATCATCAGTGAAAGTTATGATGTATGAGTACTCACCCCTTTGTTCAACTGGAAATTGTCCACACACATCGGTATGAACCAATTCAAGAAGCTATTTGGAGCTTTCACCATTCCCACTAAATGGGGCTTTAGTCATTTTGCCTTGTAAACATTTGTTACATACACCAAGTGGTTTTAGATTGAAATTATATAAATATAAACCTTGATGTAACTTCTTAAAGAATTTATCATTTACATGAACTAGCCAGTGATTCCAAATTTGGGTGTGTTATGAGTCATGTGAAGTAGTTTTTTTATCGATATCCAATACTTGGTTTGTGTAATCCAACATGTAAAGAGAGTTATATAAATTTTCCTTTCCAAAACAAATGATATCTTTATAAAAGAATAAACATTCATTTCTAAACATGAAAATAAATCCATCGGTATCTAGTCTAGATACAGAAATAATGTTTTTGGTTACAGAAGACACATAATAATAACATCTTAATACCAAGATCATCCCTGTCAACAATGTGGTGTGGTAGTCCCCGACAGCTATTGCAGAAAGTCTAGCTTCATTGGCTACTCGTAGATCGACCTCCCCTCTATCAATTTTCTTAAATCTACGTGGTTCCTGTATTTGGATACATATGTGAGCACCAAAGGCTATATATAATACCCAATTTGTATAAATAGATAAATTTCACTCAATAAAAAATGCACCTGAATCTTCCCCTTGATTCTTTAGTTGGGTGTAGTTTTTCTTCTTGTGGCCCTTCTTGACACATGTGAAACAAATAGCTTCATATTCCCTTCTTTCCCTCTTTATCGTCCTTTTCTTAGAAGGGTGTGTAGAAAATTTGGGATTAAATCTATTTGCCTTCTCTTTCCTCTTATTCACTATAAGGATAGAAGGATTTTCTCACTTCATGTCTTTTTCCACTTGCTGAAGTAGGATAAGAAGATCTATTAGATACTTCTCAATGTTGTTTATATTGAAATTGACAACAAAACTAGAGAATTATTGAGGGTGTGATGCGATAATGAGATAAGTACCCAGTTATTCAAGGAGTTTAAACCATAGAACCTTGAGACGCTCAATTTATCTAATTATCTTGACTATGTGAGGCCCAACTGGGGATCCCTCTCTATGATTAATCTGAAAGAGTTTCTTGGAGATCTCAAACTGTTCCTATATAGATCTATCCCGATAAAGACCATGGAGGTGCTCAGGCATGCTATAGGAATTCATGTTTTCGTGAGACCGTATGTGTTCACTAGACATTGATGATAACATCAAACATTGAATGTAGACCATGTCGCTCATATGTTTTTTAGAGGACAAGAACTCTTCATCACTCACCTCTTGGGTAGGCGGATAAAGTAATGAGGACTCCAGCATGTAATATTTCTATTCATGGAGTAGAATGACCTGAATTCATCTAAACCATTCCTAGAAGTTACTTCCAGTGAGGATTTTGTCTTTATCCAGTAATGATCGTAGTTATAGTGTGGTTGAAGAGTTGGTCAATTTTATTCAACAATTAAAAGAGAAGTTAATTAGTACTTTATTTATTACAATTTATAATAGATAATAAATTAATTTAATTATGTCTCCTGATATTTTATCAAGTCCCAGTGGCCCTCTCCATTGAAATTGGAATGTCTATTTTCTTAGACATTCTAATGGAAATGACCCATATTCCCCATCGCATAACCACTACAATGGTTGGTCAAGCTATTTTAGGTTACTTAAGTGGGAAGATCTTTTCCAACTGTGGGATGGAAGCTCCTTGATCCATTTATTGGACTCCCCAATCCTAAAATTCTAACTTGGAATACCTCTACACTTGCCTCAAATATTAAACCATGTCTAGAAAGGGCTACTATTTTTTATGTAATATGGGTAATTCAATCTAAAACATTCAAAAGGGATTCCCATATAAAATTAAATCTCCCAAAAAGGTTGGTCAAACATATAGTTTTATTGAGTCTTTCCTTAATCAAGTGATAGAAGGCATAGTCTGACTTAATATTTTATTGAGGTATTTTTATCTCTTATGTGTAAATTGGTTACTATCATAATCACATTCTTTTTAATATGAAGTGGAAAATACTTAAGTGATTTACAATGTCTTGATAATATTTTACACTAAAGCATGGTTTATTTTAGTTCCATCATTCATGCTTGTTGAATACATTGATTATGTGATCATGAAAACACAGCCACAATTATAATCCACGCAACTGACAAAAATAAAATAATGTAAATGGAATGATCATGAGATTTTCTGATGGTTAGTATATCTAGTAGTTCATAAACTAACCCTGACCTAGGGTATAAACACCTTGAACCTTTTGGGTTTGTGTTTATATATTTCCACTTATCAACCATTGTATCTCCTAGGATTTTTTTCCTCTCGGATCCAGTTGGAATGACCTCCACTAGCTTGGGAGCTCCATCCATTTCATATGATTTTTAACACACATGTAGGTAAGGGATAAAAGGGGGTTTATATAAAAGAAACCATGGGAACACAGGCCCTGCATGTTAATGAGGATAGATGGCACACATACCAATAATTTATATTAAAATAAATTAAAAGGAAAAAAATAACATACAAAGGACTGGTCTATCTCATGGTTATCCACTTGCATTCAATGAATTACACATTAAATAAACTATAATTCAATTATTTAATCATTATTATTAAGATAAATAGTACATGAATCGATTAATTATTATTTTCATTAATCAATCCCTTTATCTTAATACCTTTTTGAAATTACCTAAGATGATCGGCCATAACCTTGGAGGTAACATGATGAACACCCATTCAAATCTACATGATATGTAATTATAAAAATTACACAAGCATTAATGTTTTAATTGTGTGTAATTATTTAAAGTACACAACATGTAGTTCTGACTACACGACATGTACTTCCTTCATCGTCTTATCTGAATTGCATGCCTAGGGACTCATCATGTGAGGTGTACTTTAGAAATTTTGGAGTACACGGTGTGTATAGTGGGCCACATGCCATGTTGTCTTCTAGTTACAAGGTTACCGGTTGGCTTAGAAGTGTATGGGATACATGGTTTTACCCTTGACCCAAAGGAAATACATGTCATGTCTAGTGGGCCACACGGCATGTAATCTAGTTGATCGTGCACCAGTCTATCTTGATTAACACATGGTGTAAGAATTAACTGCACCAGGTGTAGTTAATGCACACGACTTGAGTAATTTACGAATTAGTCTCAATGCATGGGACACAACTACACAGGGTGTCATCTAGAGTACACGACGTGTATAGAATATTACATACTGTGTAACTACAAATACATGGATTGTATTTTCATGTTACCTAGACAGAATTGTCGATGCCTCCTGATGAGATCATTGATTTAATTTTAATACAAAAATTATTCGTTTATGTTAGATCATAAAAAATATGAAAAGAGGAAGAACAAATATCAAAATTCATATTAAAAGAATGATTAAACATGAATTAAAAAACTGAATTATTAAAGCATAAGTCATCAAAAAATTATTTAAATAATTATAAATTATGATGAACCTCCCTCTGATACCACTTGATGGACCTGGATATAGTGGAAGCGTGGTAGTAGGGAGGGCCCAAATTTTATTTTTTCGTAATCGATGACCAATCCGGGATCAATACGATGATGAAGTCCAGTATCTATAGATTCAAATCAATGATTTAGACAAGGAGAATAATAGCACCAGATCTGAGAAAGAGGATCTTTCACATCATGTTTATAATTAATTTAATAATCTATAAAGAAATTAAATACTTGGGTCTTTGGTACATTCTTTGTTGATGATCGTTGATAGTTCGGAATGACCCCTCCGGATTTCCTTCACTTTTCTTGAGAGGATCCAAAGAAGAATCCCTCTAGCGATGATCCACACATACTCTAATGGTCTCTGATCAACATCACTCATTCTTCGGGTGCTAGGGCGGTGGAATGAATGTCGTGTGTCTATCATTCTTGATCAGTCATTATTAAGTCTGGAAAAGCCTATCTCATTCTTGAGAGGGAGTTATGAGAGGAATCGAGATAGAAAATGTTTGGATCAATAATTATCCTTTCACCGGACTTTAGAAAAATAGACGTACTTGTCTATTAATTTTCATGGTGTTTTAGTGACAATATTTAATTTTGAAACAACAATTAATTATAATTATAAATATTAGAGAAAACCCATTCCACATAATTACTATAACAATGCCATTATTTTTAGTGCTCCAACTTGGGAAAATAGAACCATAAATGAAATCCCATTCCACATAATGATAATTGTATTATTAATATCTCTTACACCAACTAGATAAACATTATTTACCGACATGAAAATGATTAATTTATCAATGGATATGGCCTTGTTCCGTTCGAACACCACTTTCATTTACTGAACACCCAAATAAAATATTTTACTCTCTTAAATAAATATTTTTATTTACAAAATAGTAAATAAATATTTATTAAATGTTCAATAAAATGAATAAATATATTTTATTCACAATCTGGTGAATAAATATTTATTTAATTTATGGGATCATTTTAACATGAATAAAATTATTCCCTGATCTTGAAAATAATATTTATTCCATTAACTAAATTCATATTCATATCTAATTGAGACCACTAGAAACACTTAATGTGTGACCCTCTAGGATTCTTTCTTGTTGGCATTCGGCGGGCTTGCCTAATGTCCAAGATTACTATCTAGAAACAGGTTAAGGAACCTAAGAGAAAGAACTTAATGTAGTAATTAAGACATCAACATATGAATGATCACTATCTAAAATAATCACTTTGTCATAATATCTCATCAAGTAGGTTTCATGATAGTGTCATCAACCAATTTTATTATGATAACCATAATTTATAAATACGTTATCCTACCAATTTTTTATAGTTTTTCATCAAATTACTTGATAATACACGTGATATGTGTCTAATTTTGCAGGAATAAAAGATTGAAAGGTTCCTAAGGAATATATGCAGAAAAAGTATAAAAAACGGTCCAGTGCATGTCGTGATGCTCTAGTACACGTCATTAACCTACAAATCACAGCCTTCCTCAAGTCATCAAGCCAAGTTGTGACCATGCTACGAAGCTTGAAGGAAAAGCTCCACTACATGTCATGTACAGATCAGACACATCATGATGCTAGTCAAAGGCCTATGTGAGAAATCCATGATGAATCCAAGAAAAAAATAGATACATACGAGGTACACATCGTGAATGAACCTCTCACGGCAAGTACCTAGTAAAATCAATTAAATTTGTGAGAGACCCACATGCCATGCTGGAGATCCAAAATCTATGGAAACTGATTCAGATCAAGAATATACATCATTTACCTACTGTACAAGTCATGATGAAATATGCCTATATAATCAGTGGAGTGTTATAGCATTTCATAGAATTTCCAAATGTGCTTCTCTTCTCCCTTTCATCTCCTTTGTGAATTATTTCACATAGTCCCCTCTCAAACTCTCAAATTATTAGTATTTGGGAATTTTGATTAATCCAAGAGTCATGGAGCTTCCATTATTCAATGCATTCAATTCCTACCATCGCATTTAGACTCATTTTTTATTTATATTTGTTGAGTAGTTCTTTTATTTATAATTTTTATTTACTTAGTCCACGTTTATTTGTGTTATCATTCTCAAATCTTTTCATGATCTCGGTTCCATTAATAAATCCATAAATCTTGTTGTATTTCATTTATTTAATTGTATCCTACCCCACCATGAGTAGCTAAATTTATTAGGGTTAGGGATCAAGAAATGTATCTGCATAATTAAACACACCATTAACTCTAAACATGGAAACCCTAATTAAATTAGTAACTAAGATACGAACCAACAATCTATCCCATTTGTGTGAACATCCCCAACCATGGGATGGTCAAGCAAAAAATCCCATCCTAATTAGAGTAAACTTAGCTATGACAACTAGCTTAGGAAACTTTCTTCCTTAAGAATCCAAATATAATTCCCCTAGGTTGTCGCTCTCTCCCAACCATGAAATAGAAACTTCCTAGGTAGAACTAATATGCTAAGACCAAATTTAACTAGTGATCTTTGTTTTCTTCACAGACTAAGACATAAGATCTTTCCAATATTATATGTAAAGACATCCATCACTCAGATACTCGACTTGATACTGAACCCCTCATTTATCATTGAAATTTATCCTGAAATAGAACTTAGATTATACTCCCAAACAAAGACTTCTAGAAAGAACTCCCTTACAGGTTTAGGAATCATATTTCTCCAAATCGAACAGTAGTCTCCCTGTGGATTTGACCTTGTACATCCACTACACTATGTCTCTATAGTGAGTGAATGTTTGGGACCAATTATAAAATCAAAATTTGATACACCCCGAAGGAAGTAATGTCACCACTGTGTGGGAGCCATCAAATTTATGGACCATTTTAAAAGAGGTAACCCTACATTGGAAAGAAAATAACTATGGATTTTCAACCCTAGGATTACCTTGAAGAACTCAAACCCTTGGCCTGTGATCCTAATATTGAAAGGTTTTTTTATTCACTCTGCCAGTCAGTGATGGCCGAGCAACATCACCTAGTGGGACCAAACCCACCAAATCCCCATCAAATTGTGGAGTACCAGATACACCCAGAGAAGACAATCATGGACTATGGTTTATCATCGATCTATGGTTCAACACCAAGCATTCTTCACCCACCTATCCAAGCCCACACATTTTAAATTAAACCTAGACTCATTTACATGATTCAGAACAAGGGGCAGTTCCGTAGTCTTCAAAGCGAAGGCCCCCACAAACATATTTCTAACTTCCTGGAAGTCTATGATACCTTTCACAACTAGGGAGTATCATCGGATGCTATAATACTTCATGTATTCCCATTTTTACTCAGGTAATGAGAAAAGGTTTGGCTCAAACTCCAAGCTCCTCAGTCAATTATGACTTGGGATGATCTCACAAAAACGTTTCTCGATAAATAATTTCCACTAATTCAGTCCTGGAAGATCCGGAATGTCATTCAAAACATTTCACAAATGGATGTAGAATCTGCATGGGAGGCATGGGATCAATTCAATGAATAATGAGGAAGTTTCCACATTAGGGATTCGACACTTGGATTTAGATGAAAACATTATATCAAGGACTTCATCCAGTAGTATGAATGGTCATCAATGTTTCCACTAAGGGAGGTTTGATGTTTAAAACACCTAATGTAGGAAGAGTTAATTTGGACCAAGTATCCCATAATGCAAGTCTGTGGAAAAGTGATAGTGGACCACCATGACATGGAATCCACCAAGTTGATGAGATTAGCTGGTTATTAGTGTAAGTCGAAGCGCTAACCCAAAATCTTGAGTCATTTCATATACCAACAACACAACACCCTCCTACCCCAGTCATGGGATATGTGCAGTGGACCAAAATTCTATCCAGATTGAAAAGCAGGATATAAAGAGCCATAGGATTTTAATTATGATAATTAAAATCAAAAAAAATCATCCATTTTAGCAGCAACAGCAATAGCCATTTTATCAGCAAAGGCCTTCTCAACAGAAGCCTAAAAACAATCAAGGATATTTTTTGCAGCGTAGTGATCATGTTTAGTTTCGCAACCAGGGACCACCAGGGTTTCCACCAATAAACCCTGTTCCGAGACCAAAACAGTAGACATATCCACAACAACCATTTCTGTGGCCCCAAAAATAACAAAAAATCCCTCCCTCCTACCCAATACCATAATATCTACCTCTAAAAGTTCAATGTAACTTGGAGAACCTCCTGAAACCTTTATTTTAATATTCAGTTAAAAGTATGACCACACAAGATATGGAGATGCAAAACCAATGTGAAACTTTGAGAAACTTGGAGATTCAAAATGGTCGGACCTCAAAAACATTATCTGAAATATTATCATGAACTATACCTGGTAATAATGATAAATACCTACAATAGGAAGCTATGTCTATAGTTTTGAGGAGTGGAAAAGTGTTAGACTATAAACAACCAAGGGAAACAAGGCCATAGGAAGAGCCCAAACAAAAATAGAAAGAAGTAGAGGAAGCCATTCCCATAGCTCCACAAGAATCTCTACAAGATGAGAAAGATAAATCCCCATAAAAATAGAAGGAACCTATTTATGTAGCCCTACCTCCATAAAATACACCTCTTCCATTTCCAGAAATAGAAACGTATGGTAGGTAGGAGTCTCATTACAAAAATGTTCCTCGAAATCATTAAAAAATGCATATCAATATTCTTTTTGCTGAAGAAATCACCCAAATTCGTGTATATAAAATATTTATCAAATACTTTCTATCAAAATAGAGAAAGATAGAAGATTTGGGAGTCATATCATTAAACAATGAATGATTTGTTATTATACAATAGAAAATCCCACAAAAAATGAGATATCCTGGAAGCTTCTCAATCCCCTATGCGATAGGAGAGTGAAAATTTAGAAGAACACACTTTGATCTTGGAGCCAGCATTAACCTAATGTCGATGAGTGTTTTCCATAATATAGGACTCCATGAGCATAAGAAAACAAGTGTGGCATTGTAGTTAGTCAATCATTCACTTATTTACCCAAGTGGTATTCGTGAATATGTTCTAGTTAATATCATAAAATTCATTTTACCACCAGAGTTTTGAGCCTTGTCCATGGAAGAGGAAAGAGATGTACTGATCATGCTTGGAAGACCCTTCCTAGAAACAGGAAAATCCTTGATTGTTGTTAATCAAGGGCTTATCATCTTTAGAGTCAGAGAAGAACAAGTATTTTTTAACCTAATTAAGGGTGCCCAACATTCAAATGATGTGGTGGACTGCAATGCCATCTCTCTTACTCAGCAAGGAGAGGAGTACATGGATATTGAGGAAGATACAGATGATTCATGTTTAGAAAATGAATAAGAATATGACTTTGATGAATTAAAATTTATTAATCCACTCACCAGAGACAGCATGCCACCATTTATCCCATCCATCATTTATCCACTCTAGTTGGACTTGAAACCTTTACCCAGTAAGTTGATGTATTTCTATTTAAGAGTGTCAATATCTTTACCCATCATTAACAATGTCGAACTATCCCAAGCTCAGGACAAAAACTAGTTGATGTCATAAAAATACATAATCAATCAATTTCCTAGGGAGTGTCTTATATTAATTGGATCAATCATTCAGAGTGCACTCCCCATATTTTATTGGAAGAGGATAAAACCCAAAAAGACAACCTCAGAGGTAGCTCACACCACCAATGAAGGAAGTTGTCAAAAAAGAAGTGATAAAGATAATGGATTCTAGAATAATATTTCCAATATTAGACAGTGAATGGGTGAGTCCCCTACAAGTCATTCCCAATAAAGGAGGACATGGAGTAGAAAATACAAATGATAATGAACTCATTCCAATATACACCATCACTGGATGGAGAGTTTGCGTGGACTACATATGTTTCAATGCAGCAACAAGGAAAGATCATTTTTCCTGACCATTTATGGATCAAATTCTAGAGATACTAATAGGGAATGATTTATAATATTTCATGGATGGATATTCAAGATACAATCAAATTACAGCCGACCCTACTGACTGGACCGAAGCCACATTCACCTACCTATTTGGTACTTTTGCGTATAGACGCATGTCATTTGTTATGTGAAAGGCACCATCACTGTTCCAAATATTCATGACACACATCATTCGTAATATGGTGGAATAATTTATCAAAATATTCATGGATGATGTCTCAGTCTATGGGAGATCAATTGATGTCTGTCTAAGAAATCTAGAACAGGATCTCCAATTCCTTGAGGAGAGAATCTTTGTACAAAATTTGAAAAATGTCACTTCATGGTACTGGGAGGAATTTTACTAGGACACAAGATTTCCAAAGAAGGAATTTATTTTCATCCAACAAAGATCAAAGTTATAAAATTTCTATCTAAACCATCAACCGTTAAAAGGATCAGAAGTTTCCTTGGGCATGTCGGGCTCTACAGACGCTTCATAAAAGATTTTTCAAAAGTTTCACATCTACTACAACACTTTTTGTCAAAATATATTCCTTTTGAATTCAATTAGGATTGTTTAAAGCCTTTTAAAACCTAGAAAAATATTCTGATTTCATCTCCAGTTATCATTGCACCAAACTGGGAAAAAGAGTTTGAGATTATGTGCGATGCTAGAGACAAAGCTGTAGGATCTATACTCAGACAACGCATTGAAAACACCTTCTATTCGATTAATTATGCTTTTTATACTATAAATTAAGCCTATTTCAATTATAATACTATGGAGAAGGAACTTCTAGCCATTATATATTCCTTTGAAAAGTTTTTTTCATACCTCTTTGTATCCAAAGTCATTATCCATACAGATCATGTCGCCCTTCGATACCTGATGAACAAGAATGATACAAAACCAATATTGATACATTGTATTCTTTTTCTGATATAATTCTACATTGTAATCAAGGATACCAAAGGAATAGAGAATGTCATTGTATACCACCTCTCTCGATTACCCCTAACCATCATTAAAGAAGATTGTGAGACTGATATTGAAGTATATTTTCCAGATGAAACATTATTTAGTGTTAAGACCCAACCCAGGTTCTCAAACATGTCCAAGTATCTTTCCACATGATATATCCATCATGAAATCTCATAGTAGTAATGCAAGAAGTTTCTATCTGATGCCAAACACTAATTTTGGGATGAACCATTTCTATTCAACTGTTTTACTAATGGACTTTTAAGATGCTACATCCCAGAGGAATATATACAGAATGTCATCAAAATGTGCCACACATCACCAACTCTAGGACATCATGGACTTGAGAACATAGTGGAAAATTCCTAAAAAGTGTATTTTTCTAGCCCTTATTGCATCACGATGCCAGGGGATTTTTCCAATAATGTAATAGATGTCAAGGAATGGGAAACATCAGTAAAGGAAATGAGATGCCACAAAACCCCATTATAGAATTTGATGTTTTTGACATATTGGGTATCGAATTTATGGGACCATTTCCTATGTCACATGGTAGGAGTTACATTCTAGTTGAAGTAGACTATGTCTCAAAATGGGTCAAAGATGAAGCCACATCACATGACATAGCAAAAGTGGCCATGAATATTATTCATAAAAATGTGTTTTCACATTTGGGATTTCCATGATTACTCATCAATGACCATGAAACACATTTCTAGAATCAACCAGTGCAAAAACAATGCTTTAAAGATATGGAATTCGATACAACATCGAAACTCCCTATCACCCACAAATAAGTGTTCAAGTCGAATTTTCAAACAGAAAGGTGAAACAAATCATAGTGAAAACTGTAAACACTTGTAGAAGTGATTGAATCCTGAATTTGGATGATACCTTATGGGCATTAGGAATTTCATAAAAAAAACCCATAAGAACTACCCCATTTATACTGGTTTACGGTAAACCTTGTCATCTTTTAGTGGATCTAAAACATTCTTCATTCTAGGAAATTAAAAAGATAAATCTAGATGGTGAGGAAATGTTATTTCAATTAACCATAGTACAAGAAATTAGGATATATGTGTGTGAAAACACAAGGATTTATAAGAAAAAACAAAAAAATGGCATGACCAATGAATTATAAGATGTACCTTCATCCCAGGGAACAAGGTTTTCCTATTCAATTCAAGATTAAAACTATTTCCAGGAAAACTAAATTCAAGATGTTCTGGTCCTTTTTAGGTTGTCCAAGTTTTTCCCTATGGAATAATTTAAATTCAAGGATATGGAGGACCACTATTCAAGGCTAATGGTCAATGGTTGAAGATATTTTAGGAGCCATTCTATGAAGGCTATGTCATCAGCATCAAGTTCCACTAAGATCTGACGGAGTCAAGCTCCCGACTATAAAGGAAGCACTGACTAGGAGGCAACCCAGGTTCGGAAAGTTTTAGATAAGTTAGATTAGGATCATTGTACAAGAATATCATGTACAATGGAGGATGAAGAGTGGAAGGAACAGAAAAATTGGGCCAAACACAGTTCAGTACACGTCTTGTACACTATTTTCACGATGTGTCTCTCTTTCACCAAGAATTACAAATTCTCTTCCCCATACATGAACTGACTCACTTATACATGTCCTGTATAGGGAAGTTTCATTTCTTAATAAAAATTGTAGGTCACGACTCATAAGTCACGACCCACACCACTTCTACCCTGAACCCTCATCTCCCTCGACTCCACCCTCTCCCATTGCACCCAAATCACCTCCCAAACCCATCCTCCACTCTCAAACCAATGCCCCACTTCCCTCTAACCTCACTAAATCCACCATTATCCTTTTCCCTAACCACCCAACGAGGAAGACACACTATCGGCCTCCTCTAGATCGTGACTTGGGCCTTCCAAACTCACCACACCTCTACTTCCATGGCGCACAACACGTGACCCCAACCTTATCTCGTACCCTCTACCTCCTCCTCCGACTCTGAGAGCCTGAAACCAACTCCTAAGCTCCCCCACGCTACATCTGAATCTCAGGATGACACATTCTCTCCATCAATCAATGAGAACTTGTATTTTTACCTGATACTCTACTTCAGCAACCCGCATCATCGGGTAAACCTTCTTCACCAATAGGTGAAGCCAATGCGAACCAAAAAAAACATTGAACTTGGGAGTTCTCACCATGTTAAAAATTTTCAATGATATTCTGCTCCTCTTAGAGACTTTACATATGATAGAATTATCACAGTATGTGAGGAGACGTATCGGGAGATATCTATTGATTTCATTTCCACGTTCGATATCATTGTTGACTACCTACATTTTCGGCTTGGTGCTAGACCTCACCATCTTGGTTTTGATGGATTAAGATTTAGGCTTGGTATCTACACTAAGGATTTAATTATCTCCAATGTTTACCCCACCCTATAGACACATCCATCCTACAAGACTGTACTAAACCTATGACCTCTCATCACCCATGACCCCCATTCATATCAAAACCCTCGACTCACAAATTCGACTCCGCTATAGGGCTCAGATTTTCCCATATTGCATCGATCCATGGTGCGTGGATGGTTTGTGTGAGGAGATACCCATGGTAGCATCAACCAAATGGAAGTCTTGATACTAGAAGCTTCCATGGGTGGGCCACCCATCAATATGGCTTCCCAGTTCGCTTCAAATTTCAGAGTCCTGACTCAGAGGAAGTGGGGAACACTCATGGGTGGATCCTTCATCACCCACCTAGCCACGTACCTAGGTGGCATTGATGCCTCTATTCCCCTCACCTCCATTGGACCCATCGAGATGATTGATCTTGTGCTTCTCCACAAGATGTAGATTCTTGTCCGGGAGGACGATTTCTATTTCTGAGCACCATGCGTCCAGGAGGCCGCACCTCATGAGCAATGACCCGGAGCAGCAGCAGCAAAGGCACCCCAGCCTCCTTATACAACCATTCCTGCAACACCGATACCCACCACCACCTCATCCACCACCCCTTTAACCATATCACAACTATCCTTTTACACCCTCACTGAGCTCCAGACCTCAATCCAATGCGTTTAGGAAAATTTTCACCAAATATCAACCCACATTTATCTCCCATTTATTGAGAACACTATATTTATTCATTCACCCTCCCCTTACGACCATCTGGACCTCCCTCCTGATCTCACTGACCATACCTCCCAGTAAGAGTTCCTAGAAGAGCAGGCCCGAAGGGGCATGGGGGTTTCCACTGAGCCCATCCCCGAGGCACTATTCATTGATCCAACTGCCATCCCACAACCCCAGTATGGATTGCTACTTCCCCACCCGCTACTCCATCCCATCTCCATACCTATATTATCACACCATCAACCACCATTGCACCTCCATCCTCTACTGCTATTGCTACTGATGAAGATTCACCTGGCTAGTCAATCGAGACACCAGGTAGTGGGATGAAGCTCAAAGAGATTTTTGGGGTGAATCTTTGATCAGATTTTGATCTATCATTTGTGATTTCTTGGACTCTTTTCATGTAATTGAGTGGGTTTTTGTTTTATTAATTTTTTTTCTCACCTCGGTATGAACTTTAGATATATATATATATATTCATAGAATTTTATTTATATGTTCTGTTGTGTTTTGATTTCTGTGTCTTTTCTTTGTATCTTTAGCATGTCAAGCTTCTCAGAGTAATCTTCCATCCTTGATGGTCCAGTGCCACTAGATGTCTTAGAACAAAGGGTACTCGATCATGTTATCGACATTGCCCAACAACTACATGATATATCACTCGCAATTCACCTGCACCAGCAGCTGTTGTGACCAATGATTCCATTCATATCACACCTCATTATTGCTCACGTAGATGCGGGAGATGTGATTAACCTACCAAAATGACCAAGGATCTTGGGGAACCATCCTCTAGAACCTATAAGTGGTTAAGGAGAAACTGAGCTGGTGGACCATCTGACAACAATCTCTGTCCACCTGTTTGGATAAAGACATTTAGTTAGTGCTTTATGGGAAGTAACCTATAGTTCATTTTTTCTGGTCATCAATGCCATGTCTTTTTAATTTTCTTTTCATTCTTCATTTAATGTTTTTCAGGATGCTCCATTGGAAAAATAACACGATTTGAATGAAATGAATATCCCATTTTCTCACTTTGTGTTCCAGCCTTTTTCACTGCTATTCCAAATGGTTATACCTATGGACTAATTTTTTCTATCTAGTGTAGGATTTTATTTTCTAACACTTTTTCATGTACATTGGATTTTCATGTTACAGTAGCTGAAACACCCCCATGGAAACCACTTGTACTAAAGAGCTCTCGATTCCTTCATTTTTAAAAAATTTTCCAATATGCCATTTTAAAGTCATTAAAATTTACTATCATAATTCTACCACAGTCATTCTATTGAAAGTTTGGGAAACTATCTCTTACTAAGTGTGGGGGGATCTTCTCATGGCTTAACTAATGATACACTTGAATTTTTACTATTCTCACTTGTCTAGGAGACATTTTTATGAATAATAAGCATGATTGAAACCTGAATATCATTATAAACTTGTAATTAAAGAAAATGTTAAGTAAAAAATGTTAAGGACCATTTTTTCACTCCTTATTAGACTTTTTTAGAGTTATTATTGAGTTTAGGGAAATAATTCAAATTCAAAATCATTGAAATTAAGATTAATTGACCTATTTCTAAGGATTAATGCCCTTTGTGATTGCCAGTTTGTTTTTGATTCTCACAACCTGATGGGACTCTAAGCCTTCAATTTCATACTCTTATCTGAAAATATTTCTTGAAGTGATACCTAGGGCATGTAAACTGACTAGAACATACACTGAGATCTTATCAAAATGATGACTGAACAAGTATGGATTTAAACTGATTGAGGCATTCTTTGATATCCACATTACTTGAGACCCACATGACATCTTTCCTTCATTTATCACATGGTTGACATTAATGACTTGTTAAAATGAATATATTTCAATACTATTTCCATTACAAACCTAATCCTTATACAATTCATGAATATAACTTTGAACAAGTGTGGGGGAGGTATTCAGAAATCATGGGATTCTTACACTTTTTAGAGATGTAAAGTACGCTCACCCGACTACTTGGTTGTGATCCATGTTCATTTTGTCATATTTCATTATTATTTTGTTCCTTTTTAAAATATAAAAAGGAAGCAAAAATTGATATGGTTTGTGCACAAGGAGGGTCAAAATCAACATTTTCTAGACCGATGAATCCCTAGAAGGATCATATGTTTTTTGGTGAAGGATGTGAGATCTATCCTAGGAATGAATTTCAAAAAATAAAAAAGAAAAAGAAAAAGAAAAAGGAAAGGAATAAAATCATTTTTTTATACATACCTGATACACATATAGATCTAAACTAAGCCGATGGAGTACGAATTTTACCGGACAAAAGGAGGAATGTCATCAAACTTTTTCTTTCACTATTTACATTGTACTATAGAATGTACCCTCCTATTTGAGAAGGATTTTTCACATTTTACCAACCTAACCATAGCTTCAAAGTCATCATAACCCTATTTATTAACACCTCATGATTAATCTTATGTTTTTCTTTACATAGTGTAGATGATAAAACCAGTACAAGCCTTTGGTTAGGAACATGTACTTAGGATACGAGAAAACCACTACATAGTTTTTCTACCCTGATCGACGAGAGAAAGGAATCATGAGGTAGATTAAAATTGGGTATATAATTTAAGGAACAGTTAAGTGGTTATTATTATAATACTATAACTTCTATTTAAAACTAGAATATGAGGCATGACTAACTTTCTGTGTAGGTTTAATTTTGAAAATATAATTTTCTCGGATACACCTAATTTTAATTGTATGTACATAATGAATATTTCTTTCATTGAAAATTGATTATAATTTGAGAAATAATTGTTGAAACGTTTTTACTTGAGGATAAGAAACTGTTCAAGTGGTGGGGGATTTGATAAGCCTAATTTATATATACATTATGCTATCAATTGTTTATAGTTTTTCATAAAATTATTTTATAATTCACGTGGTATGTGTCTAATTTTATAGGAATAAAAGCTTTATAGGTTTCCAAGAAAGATAGGAAAAATAGTACAAAAATGGACATGTACACGTTTTGACGCTCTAGTACACATTGTGAACCTATGAATCACATCCTGCCTCAAGTCAGGAAGCCAAGCCACGGACATTCCCTGAAGCCTAAAAGAAAAATCAGCTACACATTGTGTCTAGACCAGACACATCATGATGATGGTCAAATCCCTAGGTGAGAAATCCATGGTGAATCCGCAAAAAAATCAAATAGAGACGAGGTACAAATCATGAATAACCCTCTCACATTGTGTACCCAGTCAACCCTCTTAAATTTGTGAAAGACCCATGTGCCACGCTGGAGATCCAAAATATACAGAAACTAACACAGATCAAGGCTACACATCGTGTACCCATGGTACACATGATGATTAAATATTCCTATATAATAAGTAGAGAGTTAGAGAATTTAGTATAATTCACATACATTTATCTTTTCTCCCTTTCATCTCCTTTGGAAATTCTTTTTCCCTTTACCATCTAAAACTCTCAAAATCTTAGTATTTGAACACTTTTATTAATATAAGAGTCATGGAGCTTCTGTTCTTCAATGAATTCAATTCCAACCATCGCATTTAGATTCAATTTCCATTTCTCTTTGTCAAGTAATAATTTTATTTATAATTTTTATTTACTTAGTGCATGTTTATTTTAGTTATCATTCACGAACCTTTGCATGATCCTCATTCCATTAATCAATCCAACAAGCATATTGCCTTTTATTTATTTAATTATGTCCTACCCCACCATGAGTAGCTAAATTTAATAATGGTAGAGATCAAGAGATTTATCTACATACTTAAATACACCTTTAATTTTAAATATGTAAATCCAATTTGAATTAGTAACTAAGATATGAACCAATGGTCTATCCCATTTTTGCAAACATCCCTGACAAAGGGATGGACAAGAAAACAATCATATCCTAATTGGAGTAAACTAATCTATAACCACTAGCTTAGGAAACTTTATTCGTTAAGAACCCAAACTTAATGAACCTAGGTTTTTAATATCTCCAAACCAGGGAATAGATACATCCTAGGTAGAACTAGGTGTCTAAGACCAAAGTCAACTAGTGATCTATGTTTTATTCACAGACTAAGACATAAGAACTTTCCAAGGTTAGAATTAAAAGTCATCATTCACTCAAATACTCAACTTGATCCCAAACACCTCATTTATCATTGAAATTCATCCTAAAATAGAACTTATATCAAACACCCAAACAAATACTTCTATAAAGGACTCCTTTAGAGGTTTTGGAATCAGATTTCTCCAAATCAAACAGTAGTCTCCCTGTGGATTTGACCCCTTTATTACACTACACTAAGTCTCTATAGTTAGTGAATGTTTGGGACTAATTCTAAATTATAATTTTGATACATGACAAAGGAAGTAGCAACACCACCATGCGAGAGCCATTAGATTGATACATCATTCTTTGACTACCTGAAATGAACTCATCGTCACACCATAGTCGTGGAATTTAGGGTGACAGTTCTATTTCAATCAAGGGGTCGAGATATCAACTTCCATAAATGGATGCAATAAATCCTTCCATGACATATCCATTAATAACATTTCATTTATCATGCACCCTACTTCACTCCATCATATGGCATGATGGTTTTCGTTAGAAAATCTAAGTGAAAAATTCAGTAAACGTATTAATGATAATATTAAAGTCAAAGGATTGTTACACAAGCTCACAGATAGGAGTATCTAATGACACCAAAACCTGAGAAACTCCAATTAACGGGTCTATTCTCATAGTTTCTCATCTTGGAGATTACCAAGTGTGTACGTCATGAGAAGAATTAAAATCTTCTTACGAGTACTCAAACCTGATGATCTATATACTATGTGTCCCATCATAGTATGTCATCCAACTGCATAATAATATTTTAGAATATTTTCATAGCACTTAAAGGATCTCATCATATCAGGGAACATTTTTGACATTATTAATGCGACAAATACTCTAGGACATTACTACATTATAGTCATGTAGAAAAATGAACAATCTTTAATAATATGTTTAATATTTAAATTCATTAAATATTCATGTATTAAATGTAAAAATTGTTGGTTCTAGTACACTTTCTCCAACAGATAGTTATTAGGGATTTTCTATTAGTGAAAATTATCCAAATCAGCTGATTAGTATGGCTAGTATAGGCCTGTAATAATATCTGCCCTCCATTTTTTATATTTTATTTTTTAATGTGGATAATTATTATATATGGAATATTTTATTATTAAAAATTAAAATGTTATTCTTTTTATTTGTTGATTACATGAATAACATCTTTTGGGATTTTATTCCATCTATGTTCAAGTATTATTTTTCTAAGTTAAATCAGGTAATGTTACCTTTACATAAGGTATAATTACCATTATGTGAGGTTATTTTTCAGTTATGTAAGTTGGTTATTACACTTAAGTGTTCTTTGAGTTTCCAGGGTAACCTTTACATCGGGGTTGGACTACTCTTATGTAAGTGGTTGTGGTTCAAAATTCCCTTATACAATGGGCCAAGTACCTTTACTCAGTGGGTGAAAGACCCTCATGAAATGCCATAAAAACCCTTATGTAGTGCTCTGGTATACCTTTACACGGTTTTAGTCATTCAAGTTTTGTTGTAACATATTCTTTTGGAACCATCAGGCCAATAAGATGTCCTCATGTTGTTGGTGGTTTATTTAATGGATTTATTCCTTTATTTTAAAATTCCTGAGGTCCTTACTTGTGCTGCAGGAGACAGATCGAATGTTCAGAGTGTAGAAGCTGATAGAAATTAAAGGGGAATCAAGTGATCCAAAGATATTGAGTTTGTTGGTGGATCTGATTGGCGAACCAATATATGTTTGCTTTTTTGAGTGTTGTTCTCATGGAGAGCTCATGATTTTCATGTTCTTATGGAGGATATATTGATGAAAATGATTCTTGGAGGGTTTGTCTACAGGTGAGGTTGTCCCTATTAAGGGTTTTCGGTCTTGGTTTCTCATGTTCCTGTTGATGTGTTTTCCTGGTTCATTCATTGTTGTTTTCTTATTCTTTTTGTGTGTAGGTGTCTAGTAATTTATCTGGATATAGTCTCTTCTTGTTATTTTTCTACTTCATGTTTCAGATGTAATCTATCATTATTTATTTTCTTAATATTAATAAATGGGGTGGGGTGGTTTTCTTTCTACAGAGTATGACCAAAGTGGTTTGAACCATGTAAATATCATGTGTAATTTATCTTTATGCATTTTTTTATTATGATTGTATCTTTTTCATGCTACTATGCCCATCCTATTTTTTTATTATTTTTTATTGTATCTATTTCCTTTTGTGAATAATTTTCTTAGGCTCAGATTCCATTGTGATTTTTTAATGGTGGGACATGTGATACTTCCTCCCACCTTGGAGTAGTGTGTCGCCACAACTACCCTCCCATAACATTCAGCAATATATTTAAACATAACATCCTTCTGAGATTTTGAAATAATCTTTTCAACCCACCCATGTATTCTCCTCTCCACTCTTCCAAAAATATGAACCAAAAATATCCTTCCAATCACTATTGGAAGACTAAATATTTGTATTAAATTTATCAATAAATTACACTAAAAAATTTATACAATTATTTTTTAAAATAACATAACATATAATAGAAAGAACATTTATGGGATAATTGTTTTATAAATAACTATATAAATAATGAAGATAAATTTGTTATGTGTTGTATGTTTTTGAAAAAAAATATATTATATTTTATAAACAAAAAAAATTAGGCAAAGTAATTGTTTTGTACACAAATTTATATTAAACAATAATTATAATGTAAATTTTGAAAAAAATTAAAAAATGGAACACATTTTTTTAACTAATTTTAAATTATATAATAAAATAAAAAAATATATTGGATCATAATTTTATAACATCAAGTTCAATAAATAACCAATAATAATTGTTTAATATTTTATTTCTGCAAATTAACATATAAAATGATAAAAAATAATTTGTACAAAATTTAGTAAAACAAAAGAAGTGGAGAGAGAGAGAGTGATAGATTTAAGGAGTGATATTTTTCATAGTTTTTAAGATTTGTTTAATACTAAAAAATTGAATAAATATATAACAATTTTTTTATACCAATAGAAACTAGTCCCATGACCTATGAGATGAGAATGATAGTGGACATAAGTGGTAGATAGCGCAATAAAAATGTGCGAAAACTCACCTAGAATATATAAGAGTGAGAGCCAAAAACTGATGAAGCTAAGGTAAATTTGTCACCGAATTTTTTTCTTTCCAAATCCTTGTTCAATTGATTCCATACCATAATCATATTAAAACTATATTAATTACTTTTTGGATCATAATTAATTTTCCCTACAATAGATTTCACTCTATTAAGTGCCACCCTTTATCAATGTGAAAAAAACTTCAATAAAGGGGTTGTTTTATCAGTGCTAGCTAAAAACACTAATAAGGGGGATATTTATTAGTGCTAAAAAAACTCATAAATGTTTTCTTTAATCATTTTTTAGCATTGTTACAAGCTGCCTTTATAAGTGATTTTCTTAACCTTTGTCATATTTTTTAGCACTAATAAAGGTTCCCTTTATCAAACCTTTTCATAAAGTTGATAAAAGGTGGAGTCAAAAAATAATAAATTATTAAAAATCACATTTTAAAATAAAAATATATTTATATAGAATATAAAATATATTTTCATAAATATGATTTATATAATACTAAATATGTATTCACCCTTAATATGTAATATATTTAATGAATATTGGTTAAAAAATAATGAAAACTAATATTTATTAATAATTGGAAAATTAATATTTATTATTAGATTTTTAATAATAATTTGGTGGTATAAAAAATTAATAAATTATTTAATATCATAAGTTATGTTGAAAACATGACTCCAACTTCAAAAAACCATAACTTTTGATTCGAGTGTCCTTTTTGGGTCCAAGAGTTATCAAATCAAAGATTGTGAAGAGGTCAATGCCTTTCTTATCCAAGGTGACATTGCTCAACATTTGTTTTCATACAAAAAAGGCTTGAAGGGCCTCTAAAAATGAGTTTTTAGTTGGGATGTCCTAATTCTTTAATATTTGATGGAATTTGAGCTTTGTTTAAGATGATATTCTTAACTTTTTTTAGTAGATAATGAATTTATTCCTTGGGATTACACTCATATGGATATTATAGATTGGAAATTTTACCCTTTTTGTATTTTAGTGTTATTTATAATTAAATATTTTCCAATATATACATATTTGTATATATTTATATAAAAAAATTAGTTGAAAAAGTAAATATTTGGAAATATTTACATGTTAAATAGCTTTTTAAACATATAAACTATATAGAAATAAATATTTATTATCTATTTTATTTTAAATAACAAGATAACAATTTTATTTCCTTTATAAATGCTTTACATACAAATATATATATATGAGTGTAAATATATATATATAATATTAATATAAAAATATGTATGTGTGTTAATAAACACACACACATAGATATATACATATATATGTATATATTATGTATATATTTCTCAAAATAGTAGTAAATAAATATTAATATATGTGTGTGTTTATATATTACAAAATATATATAGATAGATAGATAAATATATTCTAGACTAGTAGTAAGTGTTGTTTCTGTTTATCTATATATATGTATGTATCATTATACATTGAAAAAAAATATTTTAATATATATATACATATATGTTCATATGTATAGACACACACATATAAATATATATATATATATATGGATGCACACACACAAACAAATATATATATAGAGGGATGGAAGGAGAAACCCACACTCACAGACACACATATGCAATCTAAATGGTACAGTGGTAGGGGAATTCATAGTGTATAAGTAGGTCAAAGGTTTGAGTCTTCATATGGGTGAGTGGGTAAGCAAATATAAACGATGATAAAGGTTTGAGGTACCGACATTAGGAGAATTGTTGATAAAAGTTCATTTTATTGTTGCTAATAAATATTTTATTTACTTTTTTAACACATATGAACAGTACTTTTATCATCTCCTTTTTTAGTGATGTTAAAAACAATTGTATTTTATTAGAGTTTATAACATTAGAGATTTTTATTAGCATTGTAGTATTGTGTTTTCGTTGGTACTGGAGTAATAAGAATCCATTGTAATGTTTATTATTCTTGGAAAACAAAAAAAATAAATTCATATCATCAAGTTTCTTTTATTGTTGTTATTTCTATGAAATCTCACCATACAAAGAGAGTGTTATATTTTAGAGGGGAATTTTTTTTATCATTCAATAGACATAATCTGTATATTTCTTGGTCTTGAATTTTGGAGTGTCGTCACTTCGAACAAGCTTAGGGATGATGACAACAACATTGTTTGGTGGGGGCTCCTAGAATACTAGCCATGATAACCTTTCCTCATCCTTGTTCACCGTCGCCTAGTGCACGACACGCTTTTACTATTCATTGCTCACTATCTGCAAATTCACATGAAAGATTGAGGTAAATGAATGGATGTTAATTAATCTATAAGACACTACCTAGAGCCGGTCCCCGAGGTGGATGATGAGGGTGTTGGGGATGTACTAGACGTCCAACCAGTGGCCCTCCCAGAAGACCTAGAGTCCTTGAATGTGGTTGGGGACAAGAAGAGTAATGTAAGACATGTCTTTGTGGGGCTCCACCCCTAGTGAAACCTCCAACTGGGGGCACGATGAGTAGTAGTTAATTTTAAGCATGTATTCCAATCCATCC
Source organism: Viscum album (assembly GCA_963277665.1). Taxonomy (NCBI): domain Eukaryota; kingdom Viridiplantae; phylum Streptophyta; class Magnoliopsida; order Santalales; family Viscaceae; genus Viscum; species Viscum album. The sequence goes on from OY728155.1 coordinate 19,393,588, forward strand.
ACTCCCAGTTCCCTCCTCACCTCCTCTGCCCTTATCCCAAGCCCTAGTGAGAGGAACTACATCAGGTGCTCCCCCACCTCCTGCACCAACCCCCCGTACTTCTCATTCACCTCCCTATCCAACCTCCGAAATATTTAGTCATGGAAAAATTAAAGATTAATGAAAGGATTTGGTGCTTACCTATAGGAGGGTTGGCTCCTCGGCCAAAATTATAGTTAATGGTGGAGGGTGGCCATATCTTGTAGAACAGGTGGTACACCCACTCCTTCCTCCCCTCTACCTCTCATTGTAGTGTAGTGACATACCCTTCAATGGAGGTGGAACCCAAAAGCTTGGAAATTGCCTCCTTCTCCTCCTGGGATAGCTCAAAAAACTATCATCCCACCCTACAGATATCCTCAATCAATGACATGGATATCTCATGGTTCACTACCTAGAAAATCTCCTAGTCTTGATCGACTGACACAATGACTACCACAACCGCTCTCCCATCACCACTAGCGATGTCAATAATCGGCACCTCTAACCCCCCCCCCTCCCAGGACTTGAAGGTGGAAAACTCTGGTTGCACCTCCTCCCTACGAACAAACATTGGTGGGATGATGTCTCGGTGCACCGACACCACATCATGGACTCTCTCCATCCCCTTATCCCCTATGTTTCTTCTTATTTGTAAAAAAAAGTGGAAACATAAGGGATTTTTTGGTGTAACATAACAATTAAAAATAAAAAGCTCATAAAAATAACCAATAACCTAAAAGTGAAAAAATAAGGTGGGGTGTTTTTTGGAGTTTTTTAATATGTTTTTTCTAGAAGAAAAGTAAAAATTTGTAGGATTAAATTTTTTTGAGAAATTTGTACTAAAGATAATAGCCTCACGGCCGCCATTTGGTTCGGTTGAAAGGGGGATGCTTCCCTATCGCCTTTAAGTAAAAAAAATTAAAAAATATACTATTTTAAATATACCTTTTGTATATATAAAATTTCAATTTTAGTTTTTTTCTATTTATATATATACCAAAAAATTTCATCAAAATTTATCTATTGCTTAATATCCAGCGGTATTGTCATTACAGTAGTCTGGATTTTGACAAAAACCCTCACCCAGAGCTCCCTTTTATAAGAGGGCTTTCTCGAGAAATCATTCAGCATTTCTATTGTGTGATTTAGTTTCTCCTTTTCCTACATAGAATTACTAATATATTACTATAAATCATTTTAAATCAATTAATTAGTACTATTAGTTACTAATTAATAATATTATGAAACAACTAATTAATTTATAAATAGTTAATAACATATAATAGGTGGTAATTAATTTGATATTAAATAATATATAATTAATAAAGAATAACTTAATAGTAACTAAACTAAATTTATTAAATATATAATGCATAATTATTAAAAACAAATATATAATTATTAATTATTAATTAATTAGTAATGAAGAAGTATTTAATTACTAATTAAATTAATTAGTTAATAAGTAATTAGTTGATTATTAATATGATTATTTATTATGTGATAATTAACTAGTTAATAATTACTTAGTTAATTATTTATATAATTATTAATTATATAATATTTAATTAGTTAGTTAGTAATATAATTTTTAATTATTAATTATATAATTAATTAGTCAGTTAGTAATATCATATTTAATTATATAATAATTAATTAGTAATATCACTTATAATTATATTATAACTAATTAGTAATATTAATTATATAATTATTAATCATGTAGTTGTTAATTATATAATAATTAATTTGTTAATTAGCAATATAACTATTAATTATATAATAATTAATTAGTAATATAATTATTAATTATTAATTTTATAATAATTAGTTAGTTAATTAGTATTATAATTATTTATTAGTAATATAATTATTAATTATATAATAATTAATTTGTTAATTAGTAATATTATTAATAATTTTAATTATTGATTATTAATTATATTATAATTATTAATTATTAATTATCAATTATCAATTATATAATAATTAATTAGTTAATTATTAATATAATAATTTATTATATAATAATTAATTAGTTAATTAGTAATATAATTATTAATTATTAATTATTAATTATTAATTATTAATTATATAATTATTAATTAGTAAATTGGTAATATAATTATTAGTTATATAATAATTAACCAGAATGGTTCAGGAGTCAGGAGAACCAACTCTTACCAAATGTTGTTGAAAACTAAATGACAAATCATGAGATGGAGAGAGGACCTGAACAACGAAGGAAGTGTCCTCATGGAGAAAAGAAAATTACAAATGGGTAGAACTAGGGTTATCCCCATTATCCTGGTCAGAGATATCATCAGTGGATTCCCATTCTAACTATTAATTCTTCTGACTGAAAATCATAGAGTTATTTCCCTTGAGATTAATCTGCTCCAGGGGAATCCCTCTTATAATAGGGAGCCCTAGAGGAGGGTTTCTGTTAGAATCCAGGCTGTTGTAATGGTGGTACTGCTGAATATTAAATAGCTAAAAAATTCTGATGAAAAGTTTTATTTTATTTAAATATATATAAAAAACTGAATTAATAAAATTAAATATACAAAAGGTATATTTAAAATAGTAACAAATTTAATTTTTTAAAATTTTTTCTGAAAGGTGGTAGTGGGGATACCATAGTTAGTACACATTTTAAAAAAAGAAAAACATTTTTCCAAAAAACATTTAAAAAACTGGGGCTCATGTCATCTAACACCATCTTGATGTAGGGGTGAGATCCATGTGGGTTGTGCATGATGGCAGTGGTGAAGCACAAGGGATCCAGTGGTGACACTTGAGGGGGGGCATGGCATGACATGTGCAATGGGACCAAGCAGAACTAGGTCATGCATTCAGGCAATCCAAGCGAGGATATGTTAGCGTGCTCTGTGCTGCGTGATGAAGGGGACCCTAACCGACAGTGATAGAGGGGGGACATTAGCTGCAACAGTACTCTTCAGTGGTTGCTGGGCCCGGCGAGTGACATTTTGTAGAGAGTTTCTGATCTAAAATGATTGGGCCAGGCTTATGGTTGGCGATGGAATAATCACTGCCCATCAAGGATAAAATAAGGGTGATAGCCTATAACCTAACCCCATATATATATATACACATATCGAGTTTTTTTGTGTTTTCTGAAGAAACCAATTGAAATTGCTTTAGCCAATTTTTTTATTTGTATGAAATGCGACACACCCCCCATTGACCAAAAAGCGGCATTGGGCTGCAATATATATATATATATATATATATATATATATATATATATATAAATGTTTTTATATTTATAAATTTATTGGTTTTTATAATATGATTTATATATATATATTGTTAGAAATCACTTTTACAATGTTTTATTCTTCATTTCATTTAGTTAAATACTACATTTTTCGGTCATTATTAGATAACTATAATAATATTATTCATTATAAATATATACATTATGATGACATGTCTTATATTTGTGCCACATTTTATGCTCTCTTATTTTTATCATAATCTTATGATATTTGACTCTTATGTCATGTTTTTAAGTGATTCTCTATAATCATTCTCTTTTTGTTTCCATTCTATGATTATTGAATCTAATGATAAATTGTCCAATTTTATCAATTTAAAATCTTAATGAGATTTATGGATCACCCTTTCATTTATGTATGTCTACAATATATTCCATGTAATAATAGTAAGGTGAGGTCTAAAAGAAAGTATGGCGATGGGAATAAAAGACTTTTATTGTTTTTATAATGTATATGATTCCTAAAGATGTTGGACATAAAGATTTTTGGGAGTATTATATATATTTTTATGATAAATATGATGTAATAATATGTATATGAGATCTAGTTCATTATAAGAAATATTTTAACATACTTTATCATCACAATAGATTAAAATGTTTCCTCATAGTAAATACCATTAAATTCTTTCAACATTTTCCACCATGTTTTATTTATAGGTAGACACCCTATTGTGCATATTATTTTTCTTCTACAAACCCCACTTAAACCCTATGGGTATCACACCTTCATGTGAATCCACCATGTTCCAAATGTGTTTATGTATATGGAGTTCATTTTATGTTCTATGGATTTCAACCATTTTTTAAAATTAAAAATCTCAAAGTACTCTCAATAGGTAGTAGGTCAATCATCTTTGAACATTACTTCATCATCATTTTCCATAATAAATTCGTATATTCTCAAGATCATAATGAATCCTACTAGAGAATTGTGGTTATTGTGAGACTTTAGTTGGTTCTTCTTCCACAACTCTTTTTGGAACTAACCCAATTTTAATATCAAGATAACTTCACTTTTTTGTTCCTCAGCATCTCAAATATCAACTTCCATCCCACTGTCTACTTAATTAATATATTCATTCTAAAGTAAAATATTAGTTTCAGCCACAAAAACTTTGTGTTATGTTAGATTATAGAAATAATATCTCATAGTTTCCTTGAGATAGAAAAAAAATAATCATTTCACTAATTTAGGGTTATGTTTATTAGAAATCAATATTCGTACAAGTGAGTCACAACCCCAAATATTAATAAAATATATTTTGGGACAATTACCAATGAATATATCTTATATTGTCTTTATAACCACATTTAATAGTGAATAAATTTTTGGTATTGTTTTTTAAATTCATTTAATTTTCTATTATTTTTTATTTATACATTACATTTTTTAAAATTTATAAATATTTTACATTTATTATATTTAAAAAAAATTGTAAATAAAAATTTTATGTTTTAAATCAATAATTTTGTGTCGTATAAATTATTTTTGGTTTGGTGTGTTTATTATTATTATTTTTATTTTCAACTATTTCTTATATTTTTAATTCATATTTTAATTTTCCCTTAGATTGGTTATATAGTTTATATTTTATAGGCTTCCAAATTCACCTACTTGAAACGTAAAAATGTTTTAAGTGTGTAACTTTGAAATCCTAGAAAATATAAACTATAATACCAATATAAATGAAACCTAAGACTTGGATTACACATATAAGAAATAGTTGAAAGTAAAAATAATTTATTAAATAATATTGATGAAAAATAATTAATAAGCTTTCAAAGACACCTACTTGAAACATTATCATGTTTCAAGCAGATGACTTTGGAAATCGATAAATAAAAACTATAATAAAATTCTAAATGAAACATCAAACATGGATTAAACATATAAAAAATATTTGAAAAGAAAATAATTTAATAAATATAACAAACCAATAATAATTTACATGGCAAAAACATTATGGATTAAAATCATAACATGTACACCTCAAAAAATTTATACACACGAAATATATTATAAGTAAAATCTATATAAAATTAAAAATAATGACTCTGAAAAAAATAGTAATTTAAAATAAAAAAATGTCAAAAAATAATAAATAATTATTTTAAATTATTTTATCATTTTTAAATACTTTGAATCACATTTTTAATAAATAATAATTATATTTTAAAATATTTACAATTATTACAATAATAATTTAGAATAATTATGCAAACATTATAATTCGTAATGTAACTAATAAATTAGTTAATAAAATAATTTAAAATAAATATTAATTAAACTTTTAATATAGAAAATATAATTTTTTATAATAATTATTTTAAATTTTATATATAATCTAATTATTTATGTATTTAATAATATAAAATAATAATATAATTAATTGTTTTATTAATTATAGATAATCATTAAATCGAAATGAATGTATACACATATTTATTATTTAATAATATTAGTATTAAATGAAAACATGATTGTAAATAATTTATCTATAGAAAGAAAATAATAATTATTTTAATAAAAAATATTTTCTATAATTAATAATAATATATATTTTTTATATTCTTATATTTTTAAGTTTAATAATAATTTTATTATTATTATTCCTTATTTTTATTATTTTTATTATATACATCATCAATATTATTTTATGGAAAATGTGTTATATATATATATATATAAACAAAACATTGCAAAAAAATTGAAATTAATAATTAGAAATTAAAAACAAAAGGAGTGAAGGCGTTGTCTGAATCAGCGCCTTCTTCAAAAGATTTGTGAAGAAAGCACTTTCTCATACAGTGCCTCTTGAGAAAATTTATGAAGAGGAAAGGGCATTCTTTAATAATGTTCTAAAGGTGTTGTTCGAGGCAGCACCCACCCACCTATCCGTCTCTCCCTAGATTCAATGGTAGTTTGGGAAATAGTTTCACAAACTATATAATTTTAGAAATAGGTTTTTTGTTTCCTATGTATACAAAAATTTTCCCCCACTGCTGGAATTCCAATTTTCTTCCCCTCAGCTCCGTTGTTCCGCGTCGACACGGAAAATCCACCTTTAGACTGTCGGTCGTCAGATATCTGCATCTCAACCAGGGTGCACCTTGTCATCCCATACAAGGCGACCACTACATCGCACCGACATGGACAAGCCACCGCTACACCGTCTATCATGGGATATCTGCACCTCAATCAATAACGTGGGTATCTTTTGGTTCACTGCTTAGAAAATCCCCCAATATCGAGTGGATGAGGCAATGGCTTTCGCAACCACTCTCTCATCCCCACTACAGTAATAACCAGCACCTTCGGGCCCCCTCCCATGCCCTAAAAGGTGGCGAACCCTAGTTTCTCCTCCTCCCTATAGAAAAAATATAGTGGGATGGTGTCCCAGTGCACCGATGCCAAGTACGAGACTCTTTCCATCCCCTTATCCCTTGGATAACTATCTTTTTCTTTTTATTTATCAATACAAAGTGGGAACGTAATAGAATTGTTTCTGTAACATAACAATTAAAAATAAAAAAAAATAGATAAAAAGAACCAGTAACCTAAGATAGATACATATAGGCGAGGTGTTGTTGGTGTGTTTGGAATCATCTAACTCCAGCTTGAGGTAGGGGTGCACTCGGTGTGGGTAGTTCTTGATGGCTCTTCTCATCAGTGGGTGTGGTACTTCATATTTGTACATGGCAGTGGTGAAGCGCAGGGGATTCGGCGGTGGTAGTGAAGCTTTAGGTGGGCATGGTATGATGTGTGTGACCAGACTAGTCAATGCTTGGGTGTGCATACGGGAGGTCCATGCAGGGTGGTGTTAGCGTGTTCTATGTAGTGTGATAAAGGGGACCTGTTGGACCGACAAAGATGGAGGGGTACAAGAGCTGCAACAGTGCACTACGGCAGTTGTTGGGCAGGCGGGTAGTGGTGTACAGAGGGGTTTGGAAACAAACTAGTTGGGCCACGCTTATGGTTGGTGGTGGAATAATCCCTGCCCAATAGAGATGAGATAAGGGTGGTAGAATATAACCTACCCCCCCCCCTATATATACATATCTTGTTTTAAAAAAATTGTGATTTCAGAAAAAAAATGTTTAGGTCAAATATTTTTCTTGAAATATGTATGAAAGGCGTCACACCGCCCTCCACCTTTCAACATAACCAAAAGGTGGCAGAGGGACTTCTGCCTTTCAGATATATATATATATATATATATATATATATATATATATATATATATATATATATATCTTTATACATGTTTTTATATTTATAAATATATTGGTTCGTATAATATGATTTATATGAATATTGTTAGAAATCATTTATACATGGTTTTATTCTTCATTCCATTTAATTAAATAATACTTTTTTATCATTATTAGATAACTATAAAATTATTATTCATTATAAATATATGCATTATGATGACATTTCTTATGTTTGTTCCACACTTTATGCTCTCTTATATTTACCATGCACTTATTATATTTGACTCTTATGCCATGTTTTAAAGTGATTCTTTATAGTCATTCATTTTTTTCCATTCTATGATTATTGACTCTCATGATATATTATCCAATTTTGTCTTATGGAAACCTTAACGGGATCTATGGATCACCATTTCTTTTATGTATGTCTCCGTGATATTCCATGTAGTAAGAGTATGGTTAGGTCTAGGAGAAAGTATGGAAATGGGAATAAAATACTATGCTATTATTTTAATCATGTTCCCAATTCCCAAAGATGTTGGACCTCAATATTTTTGAGAGTATTATATAAATTTTTATGATAAAGATGATGTAGTAATATGTATATGAGATCTAGGTCATTATAAGAAATATTTGAATATACTTTATCATCGCAACAGAAGAAAATGTTTCTTCATAGTCAATACCATTAATTTATAAGTACAAATGCCCTATTATTAATCAATAAGATTGTTTCATGTAAATTATTTTTGGTTTGTTATATTTATTAATAAATTTTTTCAATTATTTATTATATTTTTAATCCATGTTTTAATTTTCATTTAGAATAGCCATAGATTTTATATTTTATAAGCTTCCAATTTCACCTACTTGAAACGTAAAAATGTTTCAAGTATGTAACTTTGAAACCCTATAAAATATAAACTATAAGGCCAATATAAATGAAACTTAAAACCTGGGTTAAAAAAATAAGAAATAGTTGGAAATAAAAATAATTTCATAAAAAATGTTGATGAAAAATAATGTATAAGTTTTCAAAGTCACCTAATTGAAACATTATTATGTATCATGTAGGTGTCTTTAGAAGGCTACAAAATAAAATCTATAAGAACAATTTAATCATCAAACATGGATTAAACATATAAAAAATAGTTGAAAATAAAAAAAAATTAATAACTATAACAGACCAATAATAAATCACATGATAAAAACTTTATGGATTAAAAACATAACATGTACACTTGAAAACATTTATATGCACAAAATATAGTATCAGTGAAATCAATATAAAATTTAAAATAATGACTCTGAAAAAATATTGAAAAGAAAAAGAATGTAAAAAAATATTAATTATTAATTATTAATTATTTTATTATTGTTAAATAGTTTGAATTTAATTTTTTAATAAATAATAATTATATTTTAAAATATTTACAATAATTACAATAATAATTTTAAGTAATGATGCAAACAATATAATTCTTAATGTACCTAAAAATTTAGTTAATAATATAATTTAAAATAAATATTCATTAAAATTTTAATATATAAAATATAATTATTCATAATAATTATTTTAAATGTTATATATAGTCTAATTATTTATATATTTAATAATACTCTATAATAATATAATTAATAGTGTTATTAAATTTAAATAATCATTATGTCAAAATGAATATATGTGCATTTGTATTATTTAATAATAATAGTATTAAATGATAATTTGATTGTAAATAATTTGACTATAAAAGGAAAATATTAATTATTTTAATAAAAAATATTTTTTATAATTAATAATAATATATATTTTTTATATGTTTATATTTTTATGTTTAATAATATTATTATTATTATTACTCATTCATTATATTATTTTAATTAAATACATCATTATTATTATTATTTATTGAAAATGTGTTATATATATATTTGTTTATATATATATATATAAACAAAATATAGAAAAAAAGTTAAAATTAAAATTAAAAATTAAAAACCAAAGGAGGCAAGGCACTATCAGAACTAGCACCTTTTTCAGAAGATTTGTAAAAAAGGTATTCTCCTAGAAAGCACCTTCTTCAGAACATCTCTGAAGAAAGATCTTTACTAGACAACACTTTCTTGAGAATATTTGTGAGGAAAGTTGTAGGGTCCTGAAGATTCTTCCAAGGGAAGAAAATACTCCCACAATCACTTTGCAGTAGGAAGCAAGTACTTTTAAAAGTCTAGTGAGGTCAATGGACTCAAATTGAGTTGCAAATTTCATAAGAATCTTGAAGGAATTTAATTTTTCAAAGGATTTCAAGTGGCCCACATACCAGCACCGAGAAGTGTTTGCAAACTTCCTGGATTGTCAATCACCGGTATGCGGAATGATCTGTGATGCACTGCTTATGGAGCGATGACCAGTGAACCCAGTGGACCTCGAACCGCATCACTGAAGGGATCATGCACACAAAGTCCATCTGCAGACCATCTTTCGAACATAATGGTTTTCTAAGAAATCACATCGGTAGGGTTCTACGAACCATGATTGTAAACCGTAGCCTCTGCAAACCCCGGTTGAATGAGTCTTCTGCGAGTCAAGATATCTCCTCATGGGCCTCCGTAAATGGTGCCTCACACCCATAGATACGATTGCACAGATGCTCTATAAATGAATCATAGAAGGAATTGAAAAAAGGGGGATGACAAAAGCTTTAACGGAATCTAGAGGATGGAAGAACAAACTCTGGGAAGATTTCGGCTTCATTCTTGAATCATCGGGGAAGCCCAAATCACAAACCACACTCTCCACAGGTACACCCAGCCGCGAACCATAAAACAGGGGAACATAACAATAATAATAGAACCTTGAACCTGAATGGTGGAACCGAAAACCATATATTTCTTGCGGATGAATTTCCTATGAATGACAGTTCCCAAGACCCACCTACAATATGGTGTTCTACATTGTATATCACTACGTGGATTTAACCCGGTGCAGCGTTTTACATTAGTACACGGATGGAACCCAAAGCGGTGTGATGGAAAGCATACCACTGTGGTGTGTGGTGGTCCATACCCATGCCTACGTTTCGCATCAGTATGCAGACAACCCCTTGTCCTGCATACCACTATGGTATGCGGAGCTTCCCCTACCCTGAATAAGAAAATAGTCCGTGGAATGGGTTGTTTTTGGGTATTCATTCCTCCAGTTCCAATCTCACCCCTCTATTACCGTCTGGTCCTTCATAATCCCTCTAAGAACCGGTCCCCCAACATCAGGCCAAAGCCTTCTCCAAATCCATCGGACCTGTATGATCAGACCATTGGGTGCATCAGTGTACCCCTTTGATTCTACATACCCATGGTATGTGGAGTCACTAAGGCTCTCCCCACAACGGTTTGGGCTTCAGGAATGTCTGTGGGTCTACATTCCCACGGTAACCCAGAGTCCAACCTTGGGATTCCAGTGTAAACATCCTCATTCTTGGGGTTATGAGTGATCATATGTTTTTCCATTCAATGAGGAAAGGTGATCAGTCAAAGTAGTTATGTTCGCATCCCCTTTTGATGAGGAAGACACTCTCCCCTTCCCAAAATGCGTTCTGGGGCACTCCCACTGAGGTAATTCCCCCATCATCTGATGGAGAGTCATGCAACCTTTAATTTCATCTCACATTAAATGGTTAATTGCTTCATTCCCTCACCCACCATCACCCCGTCCTCTTCCATCGTAGTCTCTCCCTCTCCCACCAGCAGGATAGAAAGAATGTGGTTAGTTGGATCTCTCACATCCTCTTTTTTCTCACACTGTGAATGAATCACGTGGGCTTAGAGGTTTGTAACGATTACAACATCTAGAAATTCTGAACTATGAGAACACTAATTCCTGATCAAATAAGGATACGTAAGATTCCTACTCGAAGGCCCGAGATCAAAAGGGTTCCATTTCAAAAGGGGTTTACCAAATTATGTCATCTCAAATGGGCAGCTTCTATGTGTAAGCCCCAACAATTATAAACTACATGGGTTCTGATTCCTCTCTCGAGGATACGTAGTAAACCCATCTTGTGGGTTCGATCCCAACATCAAGTCATTTTCCATCCCCCCTGGATGATGATAAACTCTAGAGCGGCTTATTTTATGGATCAAGTTAACATCACCTCTGTAGCATCAAATATATATATACTTATTACGATCATGCAAACCAAGGGTAGCCTATGGAAATACTCTTAAGGAACGAACCAAGGATTCATGGACATATAAACATGACTTAAATCTATATGAAATTCCCAGAATAGGCAATAATCCTCCCCTAGAAGGGGTGCAGTGAGCCCAACTTCCCTTTCTCTCAACCAATAGAGTCATTAAGTGTCATTGTCCAAACCAATGTTCAATGAGTGCCTTCCTTTGGAAAGAAGGTCCATGAATCTTGGATACGAGGGACATCGGGTGTTTCTAGATACACAAAAAACCCATTGGAGACCATTCGAGGAAGTTATATCTGAGGAGGACCGATTGCACAAGTACTTAACCCCTTACAATCGCCTGCTAGTACCATCTGACTGTGGAATGTCCTTCACAATATGAAAGGGGTGAATTACCCAATCCCCACGGGGTTAATCAACCCTTACATTAAAAGATAATGACATAGAATGCGTCAAAACAAAAGAAATTGGTAATTTGACATGAAAAAGTCTCTGGAAAAAGAGACAGGTGATGATTCTTGTCTGACCATTTTCTCATCACCTAGAACACGACACATCGTAGGTGGAACAAAAATGGTGAACCCAATGTGAATCCTTAACCAAGGTGGTGGTTCTACCCCAATTATAACAAAAAAAATGATATTACATGCCAGACCATTTTGTTCACATCAGTACACGCGGAACACGCCACCTCGAAGGCGAAACAAAAATGGTGAACCTGACTTGAATCCTTAACCAAAGTGGTGGTCTTACCCCACCCAAGACCCTTATCCCCACAAAAAAACAATATTGGGGAAGGGGGCTAAGATGAAACGTCATATATGAATATGGTTAAAAGAATGATACATTAATGAGGTTTTGTGGTCTATATGTCATATATGAATATTGCAGGTTCCTGCATAGCAACCTTCGTTCCAAATGAAATCCTGACGCCCGATGTAGACACACACATTAGTGATCTCGTAGGTGGTTGGGGCCCCAACGAACAACAAGACCCCCTTGCCTACCCAGTGTCTTCAACGCTAGCTATCCAACACATTGATCAAAGATTACCACTGAAATGGTTCTCTCCCCATGGTTGAGGTCGCGAGACAAGCCCTCCAATCTTCAAAGTCTCGCCAGCCACCTCCTCAACTACGGCCAGCACCCCAGCACAAGGCGGCCCTAGTGGTTGTCTCAAAACGTTTTGAGATCATGTCCCCAGAATGTCACAACGAGTACCTCTCTAATCATAGGGAGGCAAATGAAGTCTATGCTGACAACTTCATATCAACTACACATGGATCCGATTCATGGGCCCCATGAGATAAAATTCCCACTGACACCAGACAACCAAGCCTCCTTATGATGAAGAGGACCTTATGCCGAGGGCACCTGCTAAAGTCCAGGTGACTCGGGCCCCTCGAGCCGCCCACTAAGGATGGAGAATATATAATCAGGAACACACTATCACCCTGTTTCCTGAGGAGAAACTTCGTTGTACTGACATGGTGGAATTCAAAAGGTAGACATAAGACTCTTCCCCTCTACTCAAGCCCACCATAGAAATTAGTTGGCATAATATGATCACGTGCACGTTCCGGCTAGTGTTTGTCGGTCCCACCATGTAGAAAGAGTAGAAAACTATAGGAATATAAAAATATCTTCCGATATACAACAAGCCCATCAACCAAATAGGATGTAAACCAGCTATACACAGGAACAAATACCTACTGATGTATATCAAGCCCACCATCCAAATAGGGCGGCAAGAAAATATGTGTAGAGTAAAATTATTTCGGATGCATACGAAGCCCATGAGACAAATAAAATAGAAATCAAGAAGATGAAAATCCCTTCTTGTGAATATTAATTCCACCTATCAAATACGGTGTAAACCAGAAAAGACAACCAGTGGTAGACTCGTTCATATATCCCAGCACAAGAGAACAACCAATATCTATTGGAAACTCATGGAGGACTGGAGCAGGCACAAACCCATACTCCGATATCAGAATGGGCCTTCATAACCATTCCAGTCAAAGATGTATCTCAGCACATCCTGAAAATGATGGATGATCAGATTTCGATCCCAGACCATATCATCCAAACATGCCAAGACATTATTGCATCAGAGGCAAAGGAGAGAAACCAGACCCATGAACCAGTTTCCTCGAATGGAATGACTCACTCACAAAATGATTTAGTCACTCTGAAGCAGTTATGCATCCCTTCTTTAGTCTAGGAGGTTTGATGGAAATATCCTGCGATACATGGAAAACTAGATCGGGAACAAATACTCGTTCCAACAGGGGGAAGCTGGTCCAACGTGGTGGCCGCCCTAGGGCTGGAATATATCCCTGCCAAAATACAAGATGTTTCTCAACGTATTCCAAAAACATCATGGGACCCAACAAGACAGGGACCCGTATATGAAGGTTTTTTCCAATAGCAGACAGCCCCGGTTACCACAGCACGAGCGCTCAAAAATGAAACGCGCCAAAGGAAACTAGAAAATTAAGATCACATACAAGATACTACTCTATTGTAATTTGGGTTTATTAACACCCTCAATAATATATCAATAAAGGATCAAGACCATGTCAGTCTGTTACCAAATTATAGAAGTGGAAGTAGCAGTTGCGAAGGCCCTCCCCAAAATGTCTCTACCAGCAGCTCTGAAGTTCTTCCCCAGAGCACCCACGGGGGCTTACTTAGTGGGCCAAGAACGATTGATCACGAGATCTTATCTCATGATAGTGTCAGAGTAGCCCTCCCCTTGACCTGAAGAATAGGTAGTATGAAGGTCATCCTTTTTCCGTTATTTGCCCTGATGGTCCTCCCCATGGTATACACTATAGATATGCATCGCCCTATAGTAAAACATCAATTCATAATGGTAGTCCTCATCATGATCACGGTCATTGCGAAGGCCCTCCCTAAAATGGCAGTTTCTATGAAGGCCCTCCCCATAGTAACGTTAATAAACGATAAGGTCCTCCCCTCCTTACAGTACATCCTGAAGGCCCTCCAAAAGATGTGAACTACAAAAATTCTCCTTCGATCCTGATATCAAGATATGATGGTAGTTCTATCCATCATAGAAGTCACCAAGATGGTCCTCCCCTCAGTGAAATCAAGCAGCAAGAAGGTCCTCCCCTTGTTGTAGCCTGCCCTGAAGGTCCTCCCCAAGTTATATGCAATAAATACATTTCTTGCAGTTGGGTAACAAGTTGTAATAGTAGACCTCTCCATTGTGTCACCAGTTGTGAAGGTCCTCCCCACAACCAAAATTCATACTGGCAAGAAGTTCCTCCCCTTGCTGGAATAAATGAGAGAAATCCATCCTATGTTGAGGCACTCAGAATGATGGAGTTAGACAAATTAGGCACTCTTTCTATAACGATTGATATTCTTTCTCAACCAGAGGATGGCTTGGGGCCACACTCATCTTCTAAGCCACCCCCGTGTCGTCCGCAAATCAATAAGGCTCCCACCAACCTGGTTTCCTGGAATGAAATTCACTACAAAACAATTGACCTTTACCAACATAAAATTATCAACAGATAATATATTTGTTGGTAAAAATGATTAATTCCAATAGATATTAAATTCTATTGACATTAACTGGTGGTACCAAAAAAAATTTACCAATAGATATATCTATTTATATTAGTAGTTCAATACCAAAAAATCTTTTACTAACATTTAAATTTGTTGTCAGATCATAATAATACCAACAATTGATTTACTGATAAATGAATTTGTTATTATAAATTATTATTACCAAAAAAAAATTTGCCATTATAAAAATCTATTGCAATAAAAAAATCAATAATTTTAAATATTTTACCAAAAAACTAAATATATATAAATATATTACTCATTACAAACATATCATTTTGGTAATAAAAATATATTCTTAAATAAAAATTCATAATCTAGTAATATTTATTGATAATATATATATATATAAACATAATCCTTATATAATAATTTTTTTTATAAAAATTATATATTTATTTATAACTTTTTTTATTATATATATACACATAGATCCAAAAACCACTAAAGTGGGAAACACCCCCCCCCCCCCCCGACCCCAACCCTAACTCCATGTTCTCCTCGTTCTTGGCGGCAGACGTTCCCCCCGACCCCAACCCTGACCCTACCTCTATGTTCTTCCCCTTCCCAGCTGGCGTCCCCCTCCGACATGAGCACCACCCTGTTCTCCCCCTTCCTGACTGGCGTCCCCCTCTGACATCATCATGCGAATCATCCTCCCCCTTCCTAGCCAACCCCCCCCCCCCTCCCTCTTCTCGGCCGGCCTCCCCCTCTTACATCATCGCATGAACCCACCTCCCAAGTGTTCCAAGATGTCGTCCTTGACCTTGACCGCCAACGTCCACAACGTTTTATACCGGCATCCCTGTGAAACCACTCTATCCCCAGCACCCTAGCTTAAACCTAGCCATCCCCAAGATCCATGCCCATCACTCACTTCCATCCCTTCCCTCGCATTATGGATTATTTTGATTTCAGGTGCTAGGTTCACATCGAAGAGAAAATATTTGTATGAGAAAGCATTGGTTCAAATGAAGTTGGTACCTAGAGATTCCACTGTGACTGTCACTGCTTTATATGTAAACTCATTAAATCTACCATACTAATTATTTGTTTGACTTTTTTATGGTAGAAACCTCTCTTCACCTTGTTCCTGGTTCTGTGTGTCAGTGCATGTTGGCATTTTCCATTTGTTTCTTCTTAGATGGGGATTTACTGGGATTCCTTCCTTTGTATGGTTTCTGATGTGTGAATTCTTTCGATTTTAAGATTTGGGTTCACATAAAAGAACAAGTATTTGTATGGGAAGGTGTTGGTTCAAAAAAAGTTGGTCCTTGGGGATTTCAATGGGGACTACCACCATTTTCTATGTAAGCTCGTTCAATCTTCCAGACTGATTATTTATTTGAGATTTTCATCTCTCTGTGCTTGATTCAAGCATGTTGTTCATGTTTGGGCAAGTGGTATGGATCTATTCTTAGCTGTGTGAATTCATTGATGGGCCCATTATCCTCCTTTTAATGTATTCTTTTCATTATTGGGTGAAGACAACATGGTGTTTCCCTTTATTTCACCTCCTGGGGTCATTATAGTCTCGTGTCTCTATTAGAATCACCTTGAAGTCTCTGTCATGCATAGATTTTAATGGGTTGATGTCACTTTCTGATTAATTGTACAGTGATTTAAGAGAACTGTAGCATGATTTCCTTTGATTTATTAATTAGTGGTTAATTTTTAGTGCATTCAATGTGGTAGATTTCATCAGACTCGAGTTTATGGGAATCTCCAGTGGGGAGCCTTTTTTGGTTCAGACGAATGTGTATGTTAATGGAGAAGGGAACTGGGAGAAAAGGATGGAGCTCTGGTTCGACCCCACTGTGGACTTCCACATGTACTCTCTTCTCTGGAACCATTGCTAAGTCATGTAATGCTTCTTTCTCTTTTACTTCTGATTATCCATTAAACCATCTTCTTTCTTTATTTTTTCATTCACGTTTAATTTCTTATGTTTATTCAATAGGGTAAACATTAAATGATTACAGAATATTATGTTTTTTACTGTAATCTGATGCTCGATGATCTGATTAAGTGTCTATAATAAAAAATATGCATGTAATTATGTATTTTCAACACAAATTCATATTATGTCACTTTGAATTTATATCCAGTTTCATCATGCATTCAATTTTCATGCTTTTGTATAATATACATTCAAAAAAGTTACTATAAGTTGGATTTAGCAGTCTTTGTCATGTATAGTTTCCAGTACCACTATTAAATTTCAATAACACTATAACATATAGGTTTAATATGTAGTTTCAATCCAACTACTATGATATATATTGCATTTAGTAGCCTTTGTAATGTATAGTTTCAATATGCCTACATATAACTATAAAGTTTTACTATGCAGTACTATATTCTTCTTTATAATATGCATTGAAAAATGTAACTGTAAGTGATATTAAATAGTTTTT
Organism: Viscum album; assembly: GCA_963277665.1. Classification (NCBI taxonomy): domain Eukaryota; kingdom Viridiplantae; phylum Streptophyta; class Magnoliopsida; order Santalales; family Viscaceae; genus Viscum; species Viscum album. Next base: position 19,411,344 of record OY728155.1, read on the forward strand.
GAAATGTACAATTGCTGGTACTATCTACTTTCATCTGCTGGATTGAATAATTTTATTCAATGGAAGTAAATTAGTATCATTATCTTGATTTGTGATTATCATTCTTGGTTGTCTTATATGCTTTGGGATCTTGGTCTCATGTATTATTTCACTTTTTATTTTGATGGTTATGAGGACTCTTCTAGGTTTTGTGAACTTCAAACATTATCATTCTTTGTCTCAACATATATTTTTATTTGAAGAAAATCCACTTTCTAGGTTAGGTGGGAACCCCTAAAACACAACCACCAGAAATTGAGACACCAAGAATCAAACAAGACCAAAAAAACGCAAAAAAATAGCTTAAGGCTCTAAAGAGTTGATCCAGTATTCCCACACCAAGTTTTTAAGCCCTTGATCTCTCCCCACTCCTCCATAGTTGAGTCTAGGTTAGAACTTCAAGCCTCCCAGATTTTTTCTTCTGTGGACTTGCCAAAACAATCACACATTTCTATCATTTCTTCAATGAAATGAGGAGGGAAAAGGTGCTTGGAGTCCTGACCTCTCGGGAAGACTTCTGTCCCTTGGTCATCAGGCTGTAGCTTCTCCCCAGACCCAAAAGGGTATTTCTAAGCCTCGCCAACTACTTTTGTGTCTTCCAATGGGTCCTTAGATTCCTGAAGAGTATGAAGTTCGGCTGTTAAGTCCTCACCTGCTTTGCTTACTGACCTGGTCCTCAGGGGCTTGGGAAAGCTGGAGTAATCTTTTCAATGCCTTTACTTCTTACTTGAAGTCAATGGATGACCCCCTACTTCGATTAAAGCATTTTCCCCCTTTTTTCAATCCTGAGCGAAAGTGTACCTTTTCACTGATTACCTCCTCAATTTCCAAGGAATCCAAAGAGATTTCCTCTTACACCACCCTATCCTAGAAGAGCTGTTGCCTCTTCTTCCTAGGTTGTACCATTTTCCACGCCACATTATCTATTTTTACCTCCTTTAACTTCTGAAACTGGTTTTTGAGCTCCATTATAGGATGGATTTCCTACATTGGATATTTTTTGCATACCTGCCCTTCAGGAGCCTACTCACTGATTTTTCTACCTCTACCCAAGACCTGATAACTAGACTCAGCATGGTCATCAATTGAGGTCACTAAAGGTGATATAGAAGACTCTCCAACAACCGCTACTTGGATTTTATCTCATTTATTAGGAATAAAATTCACTACTTATGCATAGGAAGGGTGCTCAATTCTTAGGACTAAAGGTGACTTATCAATTGATCTAGTCTAAAAACACATGTCTTCCTTTGCTGGAGGATTTAGACTTGTGCGTATACTATAGGTCCTTTGAGATCATGCCTAAACCTACAAAATATTCCATCAATAAGTGGATCCTTCCACTGAACACTCTTCATCCTCCTAGCTGATGAGATCCCCTGCTTCAAAGAATTTGAAGGGTTAGAGCGAGCTAGAGGAACCCAACCAGACCATCTTGGGTTGAATATTGAATTGTTATCGGTGATGATATCACTTTACTATAGAGCCAAAATTGCTTCTTCTGTGAGATTATTGGGAGAACTAGCACTGTCCAGAACATCACTGTAGGGGTTGATATGAAACTAAACTTTAGCATGAACATCCTTCTCTGATTTTCCTGCAATGAAAACCTCATGGGAAGTACCTTTCCTTTTAGCTTGCTGACGGGCAGTTTGGGCAAGACCCAATTTATTAAATGAAAAATAGAAGTCTACCCAAGATTCATAGCACACCTATTGCTTACATCGATGCTCCCCTTTAATCTCAATCCAAATATCTTCCATCGATGCCTTCAAAATTTCAACCTCAACACAAATTTGAGGAGAAATGGTATGATTTATAAAATGAAGACTGAAAAGACTAAGTAGATTTATTTCAAAATTACATTTTCATTACCATACCATGTATCCACTATCTTGAAAAACACTTTCAATTAGGAAACTCAAAACATTATATAATGTTTTCATGCTTATTATATCATTCACCTTCACTTGATTTTTTTATAATTTCTTTTATTTATATTATGGTTTCAATTCATGCATATATTTTGCAAAGATTTGTGGGTATGCTATTTGGTTGTCTATGATGTGGATCTTGGAGCTGAAGGGTGTGGCATAGTAGTAACATGAGGTTACTCGTAGGTACTTGAGATGACTTGATTTGTTGATATGTCAACAGAGATGATGAATGAAAAATGCCCATTCTATGCAGATTAGTTTTTTATATTTTCATGGATTTCTATTTTAGTTTCAATTCATGTAGATATTTTGGGCTGATTTGTGGGTATATTCTTTGGTTGTGTTGTGTAGATATTGGAGATGAAGGGTGTTTCATAACAATGCCTTGAGGTTCCTCACTAGTATTGGAAAAATTCTCATTTTATGTAGATCATTTTTTATACTTTCATTTTTTTTCAATTCATGCATATATTTTGCACTAATTTGTGAGTTTTCTCTTTGGTTGTGTGTGGTGGAGATCTTGGAGCTGAAGAGTGTGACATAACATCAACTTGAGGATCAAGAGAAGGCATGATTTTTTTCATTTGATGGAATTAACTATTATTCTACCAATATGAGTGCTGGAGGATTGCATTCAAGAGATGACATGCCCTTTTTTCATTTGGCGGAAGTAACTATTATTCTACCATGATGGGTTTCAGAGGATTGCATTTATGAGACAGTGTGTGTAACACCCAGAGATTTTATGAGATATATTCTTGTTAATTTATTTCATATCTTCTATTGTACGCTACACCAAGATTATCTTGCGCTATACGCAACACCGTATTATCTTGCAGTATGCGCAACACTATTCTTGGATTGTGTTACACACAATTTCAAGTTCGTTTGATAGTAGTCATTCTATGCAACATTGAGTGTATATATATATATATATTCAATGTATAAATGAAATATGGTTGGATTCTATTATACAAAACCACAAAGGAGTCTTTCATAACACGCAACCCTGACTTGGATTGCATTACACGCAATCGCGACCTTCCTCGATAGCGTGCATAGTACGCAATACCGGGTATCATTAAACAATGATATATTATTATAATATTATAATGGAATATCCATTATGAATAGTATTAACTAAATTTTGAATCTTATAACATTATTATTCATCTTACACATTTTCTAGAATATGGTATGAGAACAAAATAAATTTTCGTGTAAAATATGTATTTTTCAAAAATTGCAGTTTTCCTGCCTTTTGATGGTGAACCCACTTTAAATCTTGTTTTTGACATGTCTATAAGTTCAATTTGACAAAATAAAATTTTTCTTTGGAATCAGGGTACAAAAATTTACTTTGGATAAATTTTTATATTATTCTGATAACTTTCATATTTTAGTGAATAGTAAAAACACGCTATACTTTAATTAAAAACAACTATTTTCATCCCAATAATTTATATGGTTATATGATATTTTAATTGGTTTTAAAGTTTAATTAGAATATATTTTTACCATTTAATCCAATTTTGGTCATTGTAATTAATTTCACTTTGAAATTGGACATAAACAAGTGTCGATCTTTAAATAGTTATTGTTTCTTAAAAACACGCTATTTGTTTTGATAACGAGAATTATTTTTAAAATTAATTAAATCCACTTCTATTTTTTTAATTTTAAAAAATAGACATCATTTTTGAATTTGTAATATCAAATATAGCTTAGGCTGAATTTTTTGTATTTTTCTGAAAAACTTCAATTTTTGATGAATAGTGAAACCACTAAGTGGTAGTTAAAAAACTGACTCTTTCATTTAAATGAAATTTTACCACTTATGTGAATTGAATTTAAAAAATAAAACTTACATGGTTGTTACAAATAAGTAAAATGATAAGATGAAAATAATTTTTGGTGAATAGTAACTTTTGACTTTTATTTACTGCGGTTAAAGGTAAATAGGGTAATTCAAGGTAAAAAGAATATTATAATAATTCAAAATTACCTTAACACTTGTCCAAAACTTATTTTTTGAGTCATTAAAGACCATGGTCATATTTGGGTCGATTTTGGGACCCCATTGAGCCACTTGGGAGTGAAAATGACAATTTATATTAATTAACTTAAAGTAAAGGCAAAAATGAAAAAAAAAACAAATATCTTTTAGTAAACGAATTTTTAGAAGGGGTTATATAAATTATATTTTCGACTATAAATATTCATTGGAAATATAAAAATATTTCATACATCATGGTATTTTGTTTATAATTTTTAGACATAAAATAAATTACATTATATATGACACAATAATGATGCAGTATTTACCTCATTAATAAATGATTTAAATAAATAAGATTATAATGATTAAAATATTATCCAAAACCTGTCCAATTACTATTGGATGATTCTATTTAGAATATTAGTCATCTTATCTTCTACATTAATGTGTTTTTCACCTCTTGAAACCGAAAATAAGTTTATAATAAAATAATGTTTTCACACTTTCCTAAAGAGCCCCTCCTCTCCCTTATAAAAGGAGACCACTTCTATGCAATTCCACACACCTCTAAAGCCATTTGTCTCATCCAAAATCTGCCCAATTAAGCTCCCTACATCCCTATACTCCCCCTAAAAGCCTTAACTTAGGCATAAGGCACTCCAATAAGTCCTTTTGGTTCAAACCAAAAGAAGTTACCCAAATTAAAGGTAACAGTTTCTCTTAAATTGTTTTCTTTTATTCTACTTCTCCAACCCCTAAACTCTTTTTAATAATTTATTTTGTAACAACACCAGTATCCTAAATATACTAGTATTTTTTATGAGAATGATTCCAACTACACTTACACACACCTCCATCTAATGGATGAAGAACATAATGTTTCTGTGGATGACAAACTAACCCCTCACGAAACGATGATTGTTCGATTTTCTCCTACCGCCTCTCATGGTGGTCATTATGATGGAACTATATTTATATATGATATATATTATGTTTATGATTTCTTTATGCTTATTTAATTCCCAATTATATCAGGCCTTTATGGTTTCCATAGTGGGTAAATATGATAATCTCATTTGAGGAAGTGCGGACTACCGCCCCCTCAAAGTGATGTGATTCGTTAATGCCTTATGTGGGATTTATAAAGGATAGAGTTAATGATATTATATATGATATTATAACAGAATTATAATATACCTATGTATCATTATGTTTTAATTCCATTAAAATAAGAAATAGAAATGAAAGTAGTGTTCAAGCATACGTACGGCTTACCGTCTCCATGAACGGTGCATTTCATTTCTTACCTCCATATGTTATGTACTATTATAAATCCATGTATATGCTGGATATATATGATATATATGATATATAAATCATGAATATCATTTTGGATATAATAAACCTTTGACCACATGAACAACAAGTAATTATAAGAAGTCCATTTTTGACTCAAGTGCCAAATATTGACAAAACGAACGTTATTAACTTAAATGGTTACATGATGTTTATAACATGGTAAAAAGTAATATAAAAGGAATAATAAACTTGAAAAAGGTTCTTAAGAGAGTATAAATTAACTTTGGTTTATTATTCATGTGAATAAAGAATGATCGAGTCAAGTCAGACACAAGGTAAGGGAACTTCTTAACCCAATTTTTGTTCTTTGGGTTGATCTTCTCTTTCTTGTTTATGTCGTTCTTTGATTATGTGAGAAATTAATTTTTATATATTATCATGTATTTATAATTTATTTATGTGACCTTATAGTGAATACACAGAAGTGATCTATTTTATTTACAAAAAGATATTTGTAATGGATAACTATTCCAATCTTTCTCTTATCAGAGATTGTTTATTCATAAGTATTTACTGGGGTTTTTGTTATCATCCATGTCCATGTTTTCTAAAAATGTTTTCATGTATGTTTAATGTAATTTTTACCCATTTTTGAATTTTACCACATGTTATGAAAGGAATCTTACTTTGTTTTACCACACGAGAAACTTTTTGAATTTTCCGACAAAAGTACGAGGAGAATGTTATTTTTAACTTATACAGCGTGAACGGATTTTTACGGTTTCATAACGCCTCATTTTCATGAAGATTCCTCTACAATATTGCATGATTATTTTCAGAAAAACCCCTTTTCTTTTAAAATTTCATGGCATTTTGTGAAAAGAAAATGATTTTGAAGAAGAAAGGATATTTTCCTCAAGAATTCATTTCAAGTGTTTTATTAAAACTATTTTCCATCTAAAATGACATTATTTAATATGTTTATGTTTCAAGTATAATGTCTCCATTATTTACATGGTTTGATTTTTCTTATGATGAAATGATATCCATTTTTTTGTATGGATTATGTTATGATGGCATGATGTTTAAGAATCCCATTCTATTACATGGGTTATGCTATGATGTATGATTTATGATTTTGTGGAATACGAAAGAATGGTTTCATTATGAGATGGGTGGGACCTATATATCCCTCCAATTAATTGGGTAAATATTTATATCTCATGAGATAGACATGGTTGTAATGGTAAGTTAATCCGGTTCAGTGTTACAGGACTGGAATGAGGAGTGAACTCGATTCAGAAAGGGACTTTGTCCACTAAGATGGTCTTGGAAGCAATGCCTTGGCTACTATGGAAATAATATCATGTGCTTAATGGTTTTCCACAATTACATGTTTTATTCCAATGCTATTTTATCATGATTTATGTTCCTTTATGATCTATGCCTTAATTACTGCCAAGAATTATTTCACAACTCAAGATTTTGATGTTTAAACTTTATGTTCATGTTTTGAAGTCCAAATGTATATGGTTTGTTTTATTTTTTTTTCATGCTTAACCTTACTGAGAATTTGAGATCACCCTTTATATGTTTTCTTTTCCCCAGGATATAAATAAGGTTTTAGGTAAAAAAAAGGTAGATCTTTATGGGAGATGTTGAAGATCTTTCACCAATATTAGAAGATTATATTCAGAGTTTCCAAAGACACTAAACTATTACGGTCCTTTGGTGTCTGTTTTTGATATGTATTAAGTATTCCTCAAATGTAATGTAATGTCCTTGTATGTCAAGATTTGGGTCTCTACATTTGGTATCAGTGGAATGTTTGAGTTAACCTTTGGAAACTAGGATGCGAATACTTTAGTGAGATCCCTAGAGATATTTCTACAGCATGTCTAGGGATGTCCCTAAGGTTAAGTATAAGTATAGGTTATAGTCCTTGAATTATAGTAAAATTCTTATAATTAACTCTAAGATGTTATATATTGAAGGTACTCCCCCTTTATTATGTTGTTTCCCTAGCATGATTTTTTCCTCTCACACTATTCGTTTTGGGTTTTAGACGATGGTTGGAACCCGAAGGAACCGTGTTGATCAATGTAATGGACGATGCAATTATATTCCTCCTGAAGAAACCAACGTTATGGGAGATGGAGTGAAAAATCTTATTGTTATACTTACACAAGCTATGAATCATTCTGGACTTCCAAATGATCAGAGAAGGGAACAATATTCTATTGAGCCTTTCATGAGGAAACGTCCACCTTCTTTCAGTGGGTCTTCTGATCCACTTGTTGCTGAAAAATGGATTAGTACAATTGAAAAAATATTTTCCATACTTCACTGTTCGGAACATAAAAAATTCATTCTGTCTATTTACCTTTTATAAGGTGAATCAAATCAATGGTGGACTCTAATTAAGAATACGAGGCCCCGAGTTGAAATTGAATCCATGGAATGGGATGAGTTCAAGAACGTATTTTTCAATAAGTACTTCCCTCGCCTTCTTCGAACAAATATGGAAAAGGATTTCCTTGAGCTTAAGAAAAAGGATGATGAATCTGTTGGTATATACAAAGCGAATTTTACAAGGCTTGAAAGGTATGCATCTAGCTTTATCATCCATCCTGAAAGTAAGGTTGATCGATTCTTCAGTGTCTTAAAACCAAGTCTTCGAAGGGAATTAGCTATAAGAGACTTCAGTAGCTGTGAAGAAATTGTGAGTTGTGCTATCAAGGTAGAAATGGAATTTGGTGTTACATATCCATATCATTGTTTTGAAAAGAAATGAAATATGGATTTCAAGGACAAAACTCAAAATAATGGTGAAAAGAAGATAAATTTTTCTTTATGATCAAAGTGTAGAAAGAAGCTTGGTGGAGATTGTCTTAAAGGGACTAGAAAATGTTTTAAGTGTGGAAAAGAAGTTCATCGAGCTTCTGAGTATCGAAGTAATGGAAAAACGGTTGCTAATGATGTGAATAAAGAAAAGACTACAGAGAATCCACCACCAACACTTCAATGCTTCAAGTGCAAGGAAATGGGGCATTATGCTAATCAATTCCCTAATCCAAGGGTTAATGATGATCAATGTGAGAAACCTCTTAAGGAAAAGGACAAAGGGAAGTCGCATGCGATCACTATTAGCAATGTTGAGTATGAAAACGATGTGGTGGAATAATTATGTGTTCATGTAAAGGGATTCCAAAATAATGTTGTGGAATCTCATTTATAGTATTGTAGAACATTGGAATATCTATGTAATGGTTTATTGTGGTTTTCGATAATTATATGGTACCGGTAACCATGAAAAGTGATTCAAATATTTTGGAAAGCAGATGATATGCGCATGATGAAGGGATAAGGATAAAATTAAATGTTTGATAGTATTAATAAGCTCATGACTGATATAAGGACAATGTGATATCATGGTTTGAGTATATAGAAACTTTGGGATTTTAGTATGTGGAAAGAGTTAACTTTTGACAGAATTCATGTTTTCACTAAGGTTCTATGGTAATTTATGTTTCAATAGAATTCATGATTAAGGTATTCACATGTTTGGAATGCGAACAACAAAATATATCTTATGATATATGGGGGATAAATGATGGTATTCATGTACTTGTTATGTGACCTTTCTAGTAATTTTTTTCTTTATACTATGAGATTGGACAGATGTATTTTAGATAAAACTAAAGATTGGAATGGATTATATTGGAGATAAGTTAGTATTGTTTAAGGATAGAATTTTTTTCGATATTATTGATGGGATGTTATAATAGTGTAGTTTTAGAAAAAGGACTACACATAGGATTGGCGACAACCCATCGCGTCGGACAAGGCTGTGGGAATCGAACCCACAACTGAAGTGTGACAGGCCTTTATCACATACGAATGGCCTAAAGGAAGTCCCTAGTTAGTAGAAACTGGTTTTATTTTTTTAAGCGGTATGATAGATGAAGTATAAGTCCATTTTTGAAATCATATACGATTAATCTCACTATAGATGGACTTATGTATATTTGATAACTTTTTCTAACCTTTTGTTTGAGACAGATGGAATGACCCGTCATTCTATCACATGATCTGCTAACACTTCAGGAATGACAAATTCAAATTCATTTCTTTAAGAGATGAAGTGGAAATTGTCCAAGGAATGACCAACGGTGAGATTGTACCAAAATCAAGAAAGTATTTCTTCTAATTCAAATTTATTCAACTTTAGAGAAATGATCTTGAAAACCAAAAATGTTGTCCTAGTGCCCTTATATCTGATGAATCAGATGGTACCTTAGATCATCACAATTTTATGACTTTGTGACTGTTGGATTTTTCATAGCCCTATTTTCTACCACTCTCCATCAGAACTTGATGGTTAGATTTCTCCTCCATATCCATATTTTCACCTATGTTCTCCTATGAGGAAACCCAGTGATGAGTTACTTTGGGTATCCGTTATATTTCTACTATTCCTTTTTAAAATGAAGTTTTATTATTCCTTTTTACGATGTGGGTTTCTATAAAAGAAACTCTCATGTAATAAACCATTTATAACCCCGACGAATTTCGAGGGCGCAATTCATTTTAAGGGGGGTAGAATGTAACACCCCGAGATTTTATGAGATATATTATTTTTAATTTCTTTCATATCTTCTGTTGTATGCTAACCCAAGATTATCTTGAACTATACGCAACACCGTATTAGCTTGCAGTATACGCAACACTATTCTTGGATTGTGTTACACACAATTTCAAGTTCGTTTGATAGTAGTCATTCTACGCAACATTGAGTGTGTGTGTATATATATATATATTCAATGTATAAATGAAATATGTTTGGATTCAGTCATACAAAACAACGAAGGAGCCTTTCACAACACGCAACCCTGACTTGGTTTGCATTACACGCAATCGCGACCTTCCTCGATAGCGTGTGTAGTACGTAATACCGGGTTTCATTAAACAACGATATATTGTTATAATATTATTATGGACTATCCTTTATGAATATTATTAACTAAATTTTTAATTTTATAACATTATTATTCATCTTACACATTTTCTAGAATATGGTATGAGAACAAACTAAATTTTTCGTGTAAAATATGTATTTTTCAAAAATTGCAGTTTTCCCGCCTTTTGATGGCGCACCCACTTTAAATATTTTTTTTGACATGTCTATAAGTTCAATTTGACAAAATAAAATTCTTCTTTGGAATCAGGATATAAAACTCTACTTTGGATAAATTTTTCATATTATTCTGATAACTTTCATATTTTAGTGAATAGTAAAAACATGCTATATTTTAATTAAAAACAACTTTTTTCATCGCAATAATTTATATGGTTAGATTATATTTTTAATTGGTTTGAAAGTTTAATTAGAATATATTTTTACCATTTAATCCAATTTTGGTCATTGGAATTAATTTCACTTTGAAATTGGACATAAACAAGTGTCGATCTTTTGATAGTTATTGTTTCTTAAAAACACGCTATTTGTTTTGATAACAGGAATTATTTTTAAAATTAATTAATGCCACTTATATGTTTTGAATTTGGAAAAATAGACATCATTTTTGAATTCGGAATATCAAATATAGCTTAGGCTTAATTTTTGGTATTTTTCTGAAAAACTTCAATTTTTGATGAATAGTGAAACCACTTAGTGGTAGTTAAAAAATTGACTCTTTCATTTAAATAAAATTTTACCACTTCTGTGAATTTAATTTCAAAAATCCTACATACATGGTTGTTATCAAGAAGTAAAATGTGGTTCAATAAGATGAAAATAATTTTTGGTGAATAGAAACTTTTGACTTTTATTTACTGCGGTTAAAGGTAAATAGGGTAATTCAAGGTAAAAAGAATATTATAATAATTCAAAATTACCTTAACACTTGTCCAAACCTTATTGGTTGAGTCATTAATGACCATGGGCATCTTTGGGTCTATTTTGGGACCCCATTGAGCCACTTGGGAGTGAAAATGACAATTTAGATTTATTAACTTAAAGGAAAAAATGACAAAAAGAAAATATCTTTTAGTAAATTAATTTTTAGAAGGGGTTATATAAATTATATTTTCGACTATAAATATTCATTGGAAATATAAAACTATTTCCTACATCATGTTATTTTGTTTATAATTTTTAGACATCAAATAAATTAAATTATTTACGACACAATAATGATGCAGTATTTACCTCATTAATAAATGATTTAAGTAAATAAGATTATAATGATTAAAATATTATCCAAAACCTGTCCAATTCCTTTTGGATGATTTTATTTCAAATATGAGTCATCTTATCTTCGACATTAATGTGTTTTGGACCTCTTGAAACCGAAGATAATTTTATAATAAAATAATATTTTCACACTTCCCTAAAAAGCCCCTCCTCTCCCTTATAGGAGAAGACCACTTCTATGCAATTCCACACACCTCTCAAGTCATTTGGCTCATCCAAACTCTGCCCAATTAATTTTCCTACATCCCTCTACTCCCCATATAAGCCTTAACTTAGGCATAAGGCACTCCAAGAAGTCCTTTTGGTTCAAACCAAAGGAAGTTACCCAAATTAAAGGTAACAGTTTATCTTAAATTGTTTTCTTTTATTCTACTTCTCCAACCCCTAAACTCTTTTTAATCCTTTATTTTGTAACAACACCAGTATCCTAAATATAATAGGATGTTGTTATGAGAAGTATTATAACTACACTTACACACACATCCATCTAATGTACGAAGAACATAATGTTTCTGTGGATGGAAAACTAACGCCTCACGAAACGATGATTGTTCGATTTTCTCCTACCGCCTCTCATGGTGTCCATTATGATGGAACTGTATTTATATATGATATATATTATGTTTATGATTTCCTTATGCTTCTTTAATTTCCAAATATATTAGGCCTTTATGGTTTCCATAGTGGGTAAATACGATAATCTCATTTGAGGAAGTGCGTACTACCGCCCCCTCAAAGTGATCTGATTCGTTAATGCCTTATGTGGGATGTATAAAGGATAGAGTTAATTATATTATATATGATATTATACTGGAATTATAATATACCTATGTATCGTTATGTTTTAATTCCCTTAAAATAATAAATAGAAATGAAAGTAGCGTTCATGCGTACGTACGGCTTACCGTCTCCATGAACGGTGCATTTCATTTATTACCTCCATATGTTATGTACTATTATAAATACATGTATATGCTGGATATATATGATATATATGATATATAAATCATGAATATCATTCTGGATATAATAAACCATTGACCACATGAACAACATGTAATTATAAGAAGTCCATTTTTGACTCAAGTACCAAATATCGACAAAATGAACGTTATTAACTTAAATGGTTACATAATGTTTATAACATGGTAATAAGTGATATAAAAGGAATAATAAACTTGAAAAGGGTTCTTAAGAAAGTATAAATTAACTTTGGTTTATTATTCAGGATATTGAAGAACGATTGAGTCAAGTCGGACACAAGGTAAGGGAACTTCTTAACCCAATTTCTGTTCTTTGGGTTGATCTTCCCTTTCTTGTTTATGTCGTTCTTTGATTATGTGAGAAATGAATCATTATATCTTATCATGTATTTATACTTTCTTTATGTGACCTTATAGTGAATACACATAAGTGGTCTATTTTATTTACAAAAAGATATTTGTAAGGGATAACTATTCCAATCTCGCTCTTATCTGAGATTGTTTATTCATAAGTATTTACTGGGGTTTTTTTATCAACCATGTCCATTTTTTCTAAAAATATTTTCATGTATGTTTAATGTAATTTTTAACCATTTTTGAATTTTACCACGTGTTTTGAAAGGAATCTTACTTTTTTTTACCACACGATAAACTTTTTGACTTTTCCGACAAAAGTACGAGGAGAATGTTATTTTTAACTTATACGGCGGGAACGGATTTTTACGGTTTCATAACGCCTCATTTTCATGAACCTTGCTCTACAAGATTTCATGATTATTTTCAAAAAAAACCGTTTCTTTTAAAATTTCATGGAATTTTGTGAAAAGAAAATTATTTTTAAGAATAAAGGATATTTTCCTCAAAAATTCATTTCAAGTGTTTTATCAAAACTATTTTCCATCGAAAATGAAATTATTTAATATGTTTATGTTTCAAGTATAATGTATCCATTATTTACATGGTTTGATTTTTCTTATGATGAAATGATATCCATTGTTTTATATGGATTATGTTATGATGGCATGATGTTTAAGAATCCCATTCTATTACACGGGTTATGCTATGATGTATGATTTATGATTTTTTGGAATACGAAAGAATGATTTCATTATGAGATGGGTGGGACCTATATCTCCCTCCAATGCATTGGGTAAAGATTTATATCTTATGAGATAGACATTGCTGGAATGGTAAGTTAATCTGGTTCAGTGTTACAGGACTAGAACGAGGAGTGAACTCGATTCAGAAAGGGACTTTATCCACTAAGATGGTCTTGGAAGCAATGCATTGGCTACTATGGCAATCATATCATGTGCTTAATGTTTTGCCGCAATTACATGTTTTATTCCAATTCTATTTTATCATGATTGATGTTCCTTTATAATCTATTCCTTACGTACTTCCAAGATTTATTTCACAACTCATGATTTTGATGTTTAAACTTTATGTTCATGTTTTGAAGTTCAAATGTATATTTTTTGTTTTTTTTCATGCTTACCCTTACTAAGTATTTGAGCTCACCCTTTATATGTTTTCTTTTCCCTAGGATATAATGAAAGGTTTTAGGTAAAAAAAAGGAAGATCTTTATGGGAGATGTTGAAGATCTTTCACCAAGATTAGAATATTATATTCCGAGTTTCCAAAGACACTAAACTATTACGGTCCTTTGGTGTCTGTTTTTGTTATGTATTAAGTATTCCTCAAAAGTAATGTAATGTCCTTGTACGTCAAGTTTTGGGTCTCTACAGTTGGTATCAGTGGAAAGGTTTAGTTAACCTTTGGAAACTAGGATGTGAAAACTTTAGTGAGATACCTATAGATATTTCTAAGGTATGTCTAGGGATGTCCCTAAGGTTAAGTATAAGTATAGGTTATAGTCCTAGAATTACGGTAACAATCTTAGAATTAACTCTAATATGTTATATATTGAAGTTACTCCCCCTTTATTATGTTGTTTTCCCTAGAATTATTTTTTCCTCTCACACTATTCTTTTTGGGTTTTAGACGATGGATGGAACCCGAAGGAACCGTGTTGATCAATGTAATGGACGATACAATGATTGTCCTCCTGAACAAACCAACGTTATGGGAGATGGAGTGCAAAAACTTATTGCTATACTTATACAATATATGAATCATTATGGACTTCCAAATGAGAAGAGAAGGGAACAATATTCTATTTAATCCTTCATGAGGCAACATCCACCTTCTTTCAGTGGGTCTTCTGATCCACTTGTTGCTGAAAAATGGATCAGTACCATTGAAAAGATATTTTCCATACTTCACTGTTTGGAACATGAAAAAGTCATTCTGTCTATTTACTATTTAGAAGGTGAAGTAGATCAATGGTAGACTCTAATTATGAATACGAGGCCCCGAGATGAAATTGAATCCATGGAATGGGATGAGTTCAAGAACTTATTTTTCAATAAGTACTTCCCTCGTATTCCTCGAACAAAGATGGAAAAGGATTTCCTTGAGATTAAGAAAAAGGATGATGAATATGTTGGTATATACGAAGAGAATTTTACAAGGCTTGCAAGGTATGCATATGGCTTTATCATCCAACCTGAAAGTAAAGTTGATCGATTCTTCAGTGGCTTAAAACCAAGTCTTTGAAGGGAATTAGCTATAAGAGACTTCAGTAGCTATGAAGAAATTGTGCGTTATGCTATCAAGGTAGAAATGGAAGTTGGTGTTATATATCCATCTCATGGTTTTGACAAGAAATGAAAGATGGAGTTCAAGGAAAAATCTAAGAATAATGGTGAAAAGAAGATAAATGTTTCTTTATGCTCAAAGTGTGGAAAGATGCATGGTGGATATTGTCTTAAAGGGACTAGAAAATGTTTTAAGTGTGGAAAAGAAGGTCATCGAGCAGCTTAGTGTCGAAGTAATGGAAAAAGGGTTGATAATGATATGAATAAAGAAAAGACTATAGAAAACACACCACCAGCACTTCAATGCTTCAAGTGCAAGGAAATGGGGCATTATGCTAATCAATGCCCTAATACAAGGGTTAATGATGATCAACGTGAGAAACCTCTTAAGGTAAAGGACAAAGGGAAGTCACATGAGATCACTATTAGTAATGTTGAGTATAAAAACGATGTGGTGGAATGATTATGTGTTTATGTAAAGGGATTCCAAAATAATGTTGTGGAATCTCATTTATAGTATTGTGGAACATTGGAATATCTATGTAATGGTTTATTGTGGTTTTCGATAATTATATGGTACCGGTAACCATGAAAAGTGATTCAAATATTTTGGAAAGCAGATGATATGCGAATAATGAAGGGATAAAAAGAAAATTAAATGTTTGATAGTATTAATGAGCTCATGACTGATATAAGGACAATGTGATATCATGGTTTGAGTATATAGAAACTTTGGGATTTTAGTATGTGGAAAGAGTTAACTTTTGACAGAATTCATGTTTTCACTAAGGTCCTATGGTAATTTATGTTTCAAGAGAATACATGATTAAGGTATTCACATGTTTGGAATGCGAACAACAAGATATATCTTATGATATAGGGGGATAAATGATGGTATTCATGTTCTTGTTATGTGACCTTTCCAGTAATCGTTTTCTTTATACTATGAGAATGAAGAGATGTATTTTAGATAAACCTAAAGATTGGAATGGATTATGTTGGACATAAGTTAGTATTGTTTAAGGATAAAACTTTTTTCGATATTATTTATGGGATGTTATAATTGTGTAATTTTAGAAAAAGGACAACCCATAGGATGGGAGACAACCCATCATGTCGGACAAGGTTGTGGGAATAGAACCCACAACTGAAGTGTGACAGGCCTTTATCGCATACCACTGGCCTACAGGAAGTCCCTGGTTAGTATAAACTAGTTTTATTTTATTAAGCGGTATGATAGATGAAGTATAAGTCCATTTTTGGAATCATATACGATTAATCTCACTATAGATGGACTTATGTATATTTGATAACTTTTGCTAACCTTTTGTTTGAGACAGATGGAATGACCCGTCATTCTATCACATGATCTGCTAACACTTCACGAATGACAAATTCAACTTCATTTCTTTAAGAGACGAAGTGTAAATTGTCCCAGGAACGACCAACGCAGAGATTGTACCAAAATCAAGAAAGTATTTCTTCTAATTCAAATTTCTTCAACTTTAGAGAAATGGTCTTGAAAACCAAAAATGTTGTCCTAGTGACCTTATATCCGATGAATCAGATGGTACCTTATATCATCACAATTTTATGGCTTTGTGACTGTTGGATTTTTCATAGACCTGTTTTCTACCACTCTCCATCAGAACTTGACGGTTAGATTTCTCCTCCATATCCATATTTTCACCTATGTTATCCTATGAGGAAACCCATTAATGAGTTAATTTGGGTATCTGTTTTGTTTCTAACGTTCCTTTTTAAAATTAAGTTTTAGTATTGCTTTTTACGATGTGGGTTTCTATGAAAGAAACTCTCATGTAATAAACCATTTATAACCTCGACGAATTTCAAGGGAAAAATTCATTTTAAGGGGGGTAGAATGTAACACCCCGAGAATTTATGAGATATATTATTTTTAATTTATTTCATATCTTCTGTTGTACGCTACACCAATATTATCTTTCACTATACGCAACACCGTATTAGCTTGCAGTATACGCAACACTATTATTGGATTGTGTTACACACAATTTCAAGTTCGTTTGATAGTAGTCATTCTATGTAACATTGAGTGTGTATATATATATATATTCAATGTATAAATGAAATATGGTTGGATTATGTTATACAAAACAATGAAGGAGTCTTTCACAACACGCAACCCTGACTTGTCTTTCATTACACGCAATCACGACCTTCCTCGATAGCTTGCGTAGTACGCAATACCGGGTTTCATTAAACAACGATATATTGTTATAATATTATTATGGACTATCTCTTATGAATAGTATTAACTACATTTTTAATTTTATAACATTATTATTCATCTTACACATTTTCTAGAATATGGTATGAGAACAAAATAACTTTTTCGTGTAAAATATGTATTTTTCCAAAATTGCAGTTTTCCCGCCTTTTGATGGCGCACCCACTTTAAATCTTGTTTTTGACATGTCTATAAGTTCAATTTGACAAAATAAAATTCTTCTTTGGAATCGGGATATAAAAATTTACTTTGGATAAATTTTTCATATTATTCTGACAACTTTCATATTTTAGTGAGTAGTAAAAACACGCTATATTTTAATTAAAAACAACTTTTTTCATCGAAATAATTTATATGGTTAGATTATATTTTAAATTGGTTTTAAAGTTTAATTAGAATATATTTTTACCATTTAATCCAATGTTAGTAATTGGAATTAATTTCACTTTGAAATTGGACATAAACAAGTGTCGATCTTTTGATAGTTATTGTTTCATAAAAACATGCTATTTGTTTTGATAACGAGAATTATTTTAAAAATTAATTAATTCCACTTCTATGTTTTGAATTTGAAAAAATATTTATCATTTTCGAATTCGTAATATCAAATATAGCTTAGGCTAAATTTTTTGTATTTTTCTGAAAAACTTCAATTTTTGATGAATAGTGAAACCACTTAGTGGTAGTTAAAAAACTGACTCTTTCATTTAAATGAAATTTTACCACTTCTGTGAATTGAATTTAAAAAATCCTACATACATGGTTTTTATTAATAAGTAAAATTTGGTTCAATAAGATGAAAATAATTTTTTGTGAATAGTAACTTTTGACTTTTATTTACTGTAGTTAAAGGTAAATAGGGTAATTCAAGGTAAAAAGAATATTATAATAATTCAAAATTACCTTAACACTTGTCCAAACCTTATTGGATGAGTCATTAACGACCATGGGAATCTTTGGGTCGATTTTGGGACCCTATTGAGCCACTTGGGAGTGAAAATGACAATTTAGATTAATTAACTTAAAGTAAAGGCAAAAAATGACAAAGAGCAAATATCTTTTAGTAAATTAATTTTTAGAAGGGGTTATATAAATTATATTTTTGACTATAAATATTCATTGGAAAGATAAAAAGATTTAATACATCATGGTATTTTGTTTATTATTTTTAAACATCAAATAAATTATATTATTTATGACACAATAATGATGCAGTATTTACCTCATTAATAAATGATTTAAAAAAATAAGATTATGTCGTTATTAACTTAAATAGTTACATAATGTTTATAACATGGTAATAAGTGATATAAAAGGAATAATAAACTTGAAAAAGTCTCTTAATCAAGTAGAAATTAACTTTGGTTTATTATTCAGGAGATTAAAGAATGATCGAGTCAAGTCGGACACAAGGTAAGGGAACTTCTTAACCCAATTTACGTTCTTTGGGTTGATCTTCTCTTTCTTGTTTATGTTGTTCTTTGATTATGTGAGAAATGAATTTTTATATCTTATCTTGTATTTATAATTTCTTTATGTGACCTTATATTTAATACACATAAGTGATCTATTTTATTTACAAAAAGATATTTGTAAGGGATAACTATTCCAATCTCGCTCTTATCTGAGATTGTTTATTCGTAAGTATTTACTTGGGTTTTTGTTATCATCCATTTCCATGTTTTCTAAAAATGTTTTCATGTATGTTTAATGTATTTTTTTACCCATTTTTGAATTTTACCACATGTTTTGAAAAGAATATTACTTTTGTTTACCGCATGAGAAACTTTTTGACTTTTCCGACAAAAGTACGAGGAGAATGTTATTTTTAACTTATACGGCATGAACAGATTTTTACGATTTCATAACGCCTCATTTTCATGAAACCTCCTCTACAATATTGCATGATTATTTTCAAAAAAAACATTTTCTTTTAAAATTGCATGGAATTTTGTGAAAAGAAAATTATTTTTAAGAAGAAAGGATATTTTCCTCAAGAATTCATTTCAAGTGTTTTATCAAAACTATTTTCCATCTAAAATGACATTATTTAATATGTTTATGTTTCAAGTATAATGTATCTATTATTTACATGGTTTTATTTTTCTTAAGATGAAATTATATCCATTTTTTTATATGGATTATGTTATGATGGCATGATGTTTAAGAATCCCATTCTATTACATGGGTTATGCTATGATGTATGATTTATGATTTTGTGGCATATGAAAGAATGATTTCATTATGAGATGGGTGGGACCTATATATCCCTCCAATGAATTAGGTAAAGATTTATATCTCATGAGATTTACATGGCTGGAACGGTAAGTTAATCCGGTTTAGTGTTACAGGACTGGAACGAGGAGTGAACTCGATTCAGAAATGGACTTTGTCCACTAAGATGGTCTTAGAAGCAATGTCTTGGCTACTATGGAAATCATATCATGTGATTAATGGTTTGAAACAATTAAATGTTTTATTCCAATTCTATTTTATCATGATTGATGTTCCTTTATGATCTATGCCTTACGTACTGCCAAGATTTATTTCACAACTCAAGATTTTTATGTTTAAACTTTATGTTCATGTTTTGAAGTTCAAATGTATATGGTTTGTTTTTTTTCATGCTTACCCTTACTGATCATTTGAGCTCACCCTTTATATTTTTTCTTTTCCCCAGGATATAAAGAAATGTTTTAGGTAAAAAAAGGAAGATCTTTATGGGAGATGTTGAAGATCTTTCACCAAGATTAGAAGATTATATTCTGAGTTTCCAAATACACTAAACTATTATGGTCCTTTGGTGTCTGTTTTTGTTATGTATTTAGTATTCCGCAAAAGTAATGTAATTTTTTTGTACGTCAAGCTTTGGGTCTCTACAGCGTGCCCTTTTTTCATTTGGCGGAAGTAACTATTATTTTACCATTCGACCATGATGGGTGTTGGAGAATTGCATTCAAGAGATGACGTGCCTTTTTTCATTTAGGGGGAGGGGGCAAGCATCGGTGGGTGCATAGATGGTTCTTGAGTTTTTGTTTATTTATGATCTTTTTATGTATCAATAAACTTCAACTATATGATTCATTTTTTTATTAAATTCCATTATTAATATAATTTATTTTTTTTCTATGTTTGTATATGTGTTAAAATAATCTTCAGTTTGATAATTTAAACATGTGTTATATACAATAAATTAATAAATATAATATGGAATTTTATTAGTAATAAAAATTTATAATTTTTATTTAAATATAATTTATAAATAGATATTATATGTTGATAATATTATCACCAACAAAAATATTTGTCATATGAATCTGTTAATTTTTTTGACCAACATATATATTATCTGTTGGTATTATTATATTTGTAACAGAACTATTTTATTTGTCGCAATAAGATTTTGCGAAAGAGTTTTTACCAATAGTTTAGTGACATGACATTTTTTGTTGGTAAAATGTTTTACCAATAGAAAATGAACTTTTACCAACAGTTATATCCATGTTGGAAAAAGATAATTATTTTGTAGTGATTATTAAGAAGTTGTTGATATGGGCATATCAAGTAGAGGAGCCTCCAAAAGAACAATAGTAGGTTATATTGATTGTGAGAAGACAACCAGCTAAAGATGATATACCAGTGATGTATTGGCCTAAGGCCACTTATCACTTCAACATACCAGGAGAGATTTTTGGGAAATGTATGCATGAAATTCTCCTTAATATATGGACAAATATTTGTCATCTGAAAGAAAAATTCCTACCCTATGAAGGGTATGTGGACCACAACAACATGATATTGGAGCTTCACCATCTAATCGACCTGGAATCCCTCCCATCTACATTGTATCCACAATTATAAAGGTGAAAGAAAAACCTTGAACTGACTTTCCGCCAGGCACTACATTAGTTTTGTTGCCTCATTGGCGATGCCCTGATTGTAGTTCACATTTGAGGATGGGGAGAACATGGAGATCTACACTTCCTCCCTCGTCCCGTCCATCAAACCCCATTGAAAATGACAACTTGTAATGTCATCATCAAAAGGAAGTAATCAATTGAAACCCCTGATCAGGAAAGATGGTATACTCAATAAAAACTGGCTCGGAGTAAGTCTCAAAATCATCATGACTGAAGAGATCAAGCCATCGAAATTCATCTGAGTTAGGAATACGAGAAAATATAGTAGGCTTCCTGCCTAAGGGAAGCCAACCAACAAGCAGTTCTCATATCTTAAAAAGACCATAGATTCCATTCAATCCCAATTCCAAACTCGGATCACACCCACGTGGGAGTACATTAAATTAAAAAGGTGGAAATTTCTACAGCTACCGCCATAGGGTGGAGGAATTTTTAAATCAAAGTGCCCCTATAAGTCCAAAAAATTCAGGCCCTATAGAATCAATAGAATAATAGGAACTACCCCAACCCACAGGGCTGGGGGAATTTTTACCTCAAGTCCCCACAAAGCGAGCATCTATCTTCTCCCATCTAGAAAGAACGATGGATAGAGGAGTCACACGTTCCACCCCTTCTCATGGTTCACACCCTCCGAGACAAAGGTGCATTACGAGGTCAGATCACGGCTCCTTTCAGGTCAATATTCTCCATGAAACCCTAATAATACCACATAATGGAAGGAGAAAATCCAACAAATGATGCAAAAATCATTCCTTCCATTTGGCATTGGGTACAACACCCCCAATGTGGTATGCCTCAGTGAAAGTGGTAAACGTCAACCCCACAGATCTCACTGGAAATGACGTGGAGGTAGTGGATGCAAAGGAAGATGGATCTTTCCCATAGACATCCCACACTGAGTCTGATGGTATGCATACAAGAAACCAAAGAGCGGTACTAAATTTTGGGCACCCCCTCAGTTAATTTGAGACTATCTCCCATGAAAAACCCCAACAAGGAGAAGAATAAATCCAAGTTCATATATGAAATGCCTCCTCCTACCCCTGAGAATGTTTCCCTCACTCTCGAGGAATGGTTTTCTAAGGAGTAAGAAATTAAAGATCTCCAGTGAATTAATGTTGAGCTACGTCAAGGGAGCTACCTCACAGAATGTGTTTTCCCCATGGAACATCAGTAGGTGCTCCCAAAAGAGGTTCCCTTATCACAGGAACTCATCTCATTGAATGAAGACAAGCTCTAAGGCCTATTAAATCTAGTATTGTGACTTTCAAACAACATAAACCTGGCCCAGGAAGGACATCAAGAATTTTCCCCACTAAGAAGGCAGCTGGAATATATTCAGGTAAACCCATAAATGATGCCTCTGACTGGGTATCAACCCCAAATTCTAGCATCATCGGCACACCCAGTTTGGGTCACTACTGCACCAGCCTAATATCAAGCCCAGTAGGATATGCATCAAAGGATCTTGAACACCATCGAGAAAATAACGGCTCAACTAGAAGCCATGGAGGGTTGGCATGCTCCGATACAACCAGAGCACAAACCATATCCTGATTTGGAAAGATATTTTTCACCACTGCCAAACTTCAGAAACCCTATATTCCTAGTATTCAATTGATTGGGGGACTCGGAACAGCCTCTAATGCACTAATCCACTTATTGTGACCCCATGATGGGCACTCTAGAGCATCAAGAAGCAATAAAACTTAGGTGCATCATACGAACCCTGTAGGGATCAGCTTTCGTATGGTATACTAGCTTTCCCGCCAATTAAATCTCAGTCTAGGAGGACCTCTGGTGATAGATTCTCTTCTAGTTCAATTCAACATTGCCTAAGATGTTGGTCAGTGATATCATGAACTCCAAGCATCAAGACAATGAATGATTCTCAGACTTCATTTCCAGATGAAAAGGCCAGACTTACTCCCTGAATCGGCCACTGCCCGTGGATGAAATGCTCGTTATGTACATCAAAAATCTTCGTGATGAATTGTGAATGCCTCTCATCATGGTGAAGTACATGAGATGGTTTTGAGACTTCTCTTCCATCACTGAAGTAATATAAGATTCCTTGCAACAGACATATCTTAAGTCCCGAACGGGCCCATCAGCCCCAGGGAAAGAAAATGAAAATGTTGAAGTGGATTCTATCATGCTTAAGACACCCCGACACCAGTTCCAGTTGTGATGGCCCCACCAAACCATGAAGAACCCCCTAGATTCCAATATCCACCCCCACCTCAGCAAAATGAGCGATGATCTACTAAGAGAATTCATTTCGAAGAACAAAGAAATAAAGTCAACTTGTTTTTAGATGACCAGGTTCATGGCTACTTCATAGCTGCCATGAATTGTAACTTGCTCCAGCTACCAGATCCAATGTGAACTAATGAATTGGGTCTTGAAAAACGTCCAAATTATTTCCCCTATCAACAAATAATGCAACACACAATCCAGGAATGATTTGTTTTCAAGGATCTCCTACAAATGATGGTGGATTCTGGGCAGGTCAAGTTTGGCCCACCACCTGCACAAGTGGCGTATGTTTCCACCTCAGACTCAAGAGATGAAGAGGAATGGAAAACATTCACCATTAATAAGGAGAAAAATTTTGACAATTGGATGACCTAGAAGACTATCAACCGATTCCATGCCATCCTCCAGGCACAGTTGAAACAACAATATGTGACCCTGAAAGTTTTGAATACAACATAGCTATCCTCCTCGGCCGTACAGACCTCTAATGGTCAGAAGGGAAGAAAGAAAGAGAAAAAATATGGGTTGACACAAAATATGAATTTGGTGTTGATGCTTCCAGACTCCATGCCAACAGATTTGGTACAATAGGAACTGCCCTAAAAAATGGTATAACAGGCACTGCCCCGCTATATGGTACCATCAGAAGGAGACAGTCAGACAGAAATAGTGTCGGATCAAGAACTGTTCTTCGGCTCCATTAATATAATTCACTTGATGGAACCCTTCTTGGATGGAGACTATAGACACGAACCAAAATTCTCTGTACCTAACTGGAGAGTTGAAGGAAGAGACCGCAGAAGCCAGAATTTTCCTGGAAGTCATGATAATGGATGGAGTCAAATTCCCAGCCACACCATAAGTCAAACTATTAACATTGAAAAAATTCATGGAAGGACCCTATGGTAGACACAACAAGAACTAGAATTCTCCTTCACCCCCATCAAAATAAATCCAAGCCCTATTATCTTGGAATATTCATCAGGGGAAGAAAAAATATCAAAGCACCCAAGGAATATGTGAAGACCAATTCGGACAAACCTGGAAAGGACCGCATCGCCACCATCTCCTATCACAGCGGTCAAAACACATATGTCCAAAGTCCAATCCCCTAAAGTTTCTGTGAAAGGGAAACCCTAATATAGGAAGTGCTGACCTTTAGAGAAGAAATATTACATTCTAAATTAGTTGGCTTTAATACCATCAAAACTATCAATCCTAGATGCGTTAAACATGTCCACAAATATTAGGGAGGCACTCATCGAAGCCTTACTAAGTACCCAGTAGTTTGAGGCCGAAGTATCAGCAGAGGAAGTATATTGGCCAGTCACCAATCTTGAAGAATGTTACACCATCATCTCCTTCATAGAAAGGGATGAAGACGCCATCATTCAAAGGCACATCAAACCCTTATATGTTTCTGGAAAGATAAACAGAATTGATATCCAGAGGATCTTCATCGACAACGGCTCTGGAGTCAACCTCCTCCCGCTGCGAATGCTTCGTCGGCTGGTCTATGATTAAAACAGCTTGACACCCTACACTATAACTATGTTTGGATATGAAAAAAGTGAGCTGAAACCATTGGGACAAATCCAGCTTAAATCTTGGCTTGAATCTCTTATGTCATATTCCGAGTTCCTGGTAGAGTGACAAAGTATGGACATCATCCTATTGTTAGGGAGGTCCTGGCTACATCAGCACACTGCAATTCCATTATCATACCATCAATGCATCAAATATTTCACTAATGGAAAAAACAAGACATTACATGCTGATAAATCCCCATTTGACTCTTGTGAGTCACATTATATTGACGAAGGGTTCTATGAATTGAAATAAAAACATTATTCAGTCGACGACAATGATTTTATTACTACCCCGAATGGATTAGATGTGGCTCCCACCGATCCTCTCTAGAATCTTGGTGAATAGTATGTATTACCCATCAACCAAGTTGAATGAATAAGTGAAAGTCTGAATCCAGACTAAATTGTCTGCATGGTCCCTGTTATGGCCTCCAAGTCTAAAGACATATAAGGTAAGGACGAATCCCATGATGTTATGGAAATCCCTAACAGAGATGCTTTTGACCCATCCATGGGACTCCAAACTGCACTCGCCTTACTCACCTTGGTGGAAGATGATTTATCTCCCAATGTTGGAGAGCTCATCTCAAGAATCCACTCTCTATCAGAAAGGGAAGACGAAGATAATGATAAAGACAATAAAGATGTTTAAGAAGAATAATAAGAAGAAGAAGACCTCAAAGATGCACCTCCTATATTCGAAGAAGGTGTCTCCACCACAATCAATATACTTAAAGAGATAAACATTGTCACCAAATAAGACCCAAAACCCACTAAGATCAGTGTGGCTATGCCTCTCAAGGAGCAGAAGGAATATACCTTTTTCTTAAAGAGGAACCAAGATGTGTTTGCATAGAAATACACATAAATACTAGGACATGATCCTGAGGTTTCCACTCACCATCTAGGCTTACCAAAAGATCATTGGGGCTATAAGAAGGTATCCATAAGGACCCACCCGATGCATGCTACCAAAATAGAGGATGAAGTTGACAAGATGATCATAGTCAACTTCATATGGGAAGTCTATTATCTGATCAGGATGGAAAATGTAGTCCCTATAAAAAAGAAGCACAGACATATTAGAATCTGTATTAACTTCAGGGAACTTAATCAACATTGCTGAAAAGACGATTTCCTGATCTTAATCACAGAATTTTTGATTGATGAAACCATAGGATATGAGGGTCTCTCTTTCATGGATGGATATTCGAGATACAATCAAATAAGGATAGACCAAGGAGATGAATAATCCACTACTTTGAGGGCCCCTCAGGAAGTGTACTATTATAAGTTGATGCTATTTGGTCTAAAGAATGTTGGTGCCACATATCAGTGCGCCATGCACCACATCTTCAATCCCTTCTTGTGAAACTTTGTTGAGTATTATTTCAATGATATGGTGGTTAAATCATGAAAGCACTCAAACCACTTGGACGATCTTGAAATTATCTTCAACGAATTGTGGAAACATAATTTAAAGATGATCACCCTAAAATGCGCCTTGGGCGTTACCTCTAGAAAATTCCTCGGCTTCGTCATACGCCATCGCGACATCAAGTTTGACCCAGAGAAGACAAAATCTATACTTGGAATGTCCCCACCTCGCAAGCTCGCCAAGTTGAGAGGTCTCTAGGGGCACCTAGCCTACATCTGGTGCTTTATAGACAACCTGGCGGGTAAATTTTTACATTTCACCAGGTTAATGAAGAAAGGAGTTATGTATGAGTGGGATAATTATTTCCAAGAAGCGTTCAACAATCTCAAAAGATATATCCTAAGCCTGTTCGTGATGATGCTTCCAGTTGAGGGGAGACCACTCATTTTGTACGTAACCACCCTGGAATGTTCATTAGGATCCTTCGTTTCACATAAGAATGATTCCAATAGTGAGAAAAACCTCTATTACCTCATCTGAACAATGATTTATGATGAAACTTTGTATTCAAAAATTTAAAAGAACTACTTAGTCCTAATATTCATGTTTTAGAAACTAAGGAATTACTTGTAGCACCATGAGGTCCAACTGGTCTCCCACTGCAACCCACTCAAATATATCCTCAATCATCCCATGATAAATGGATGCCTATCATGATGGGAAATCATCCTACAATAGCTTGACATATGATACGTACCTCAGAAGTCCATCAAATCCTAGGAGTTAGAGGAATTTGACAGCGTTGTCGTGACACGTCAAATTGATTATGTTTTTAAGGTTGATTTATAGTATACGGAAGACCCTATGTTATCTCTTAAGGAGCGTTGATAGGTTTAGAGTATGAATTTTTAATAAAAAGTACTAAAATGGAGGTGATTCTGAATACAATTTTAAGAAAATAACTTGATGTATAGAGCTTAATGGTTGATATATAATGGTTCTAATTTAAGAATTATGAGAGAAGTATATCATTTAAAGTTCACTACACATCTTATATAGTTCATTTTTCAGAAAATTTCACTTGGTTTAGTTTTATTATTTGGTTGAGGTTTTTCAATATCTTGAATCCCCTTTTACACCTTAAAATGATGCACAAAGAAGAAACCATTGACATAACAATCGTGTTGTCAAGGTTTGATCCTCAGTCATAGAACAAGGGATACAAAATCATACTAAAATTTCATATATGTGTGAGGGAGAGATTATTCTTGTGTTGTCCAATCAGAACAACTCAATATTCCCACTTGAAATCTCAACTCAATCGGTGTTGAAATAAAAAGTGTTTTTCTTAATTACATCAATATAAATGAAATCAGAGGATAGGAATGTAAAAATAATAAATAAGTGAATTATTTATCACAAAAATTATACAAAACTAGTATAAGAAAAGGTGTTGGAACTCCCTCCTAGGTGTGTGTTTCTCCCTCAAAATGAGTGTCCACCATTTAAATCGACATCGAGAGGAGGAAGAAGCTCAGGTGGAACTTTGCCTTCATCCTTGTTCCCCCTATATGGATAGGGGCCGATAGAAAATATTGGATGAGGATAGGGCACCTATGGAACTCTAACTTGGTAGTACTTTACTCCTTGTCCGAACTTGAAAATGAGGATCCCAAGCTTTCATTTTATGGGGAAAGTGGAAGGTGGTTTTGGGCACATAGATTGTGTAAAACCACTTGGCCCATGGTTTTCAACCACTTAATAGTTGAATGTCTCTTTGGAAAAAAACTCTAAACATAGTTCCCCACCTCTTGAGTGTCTCCACCGAATGTTTGGAACCATTTAGACAAATAGAGCCCGAGATATGGACAGATCACATCACACCACATTCGACTTTGTGCAGATTTTGTGTGTTGGACAGATCAGGTTGTTTAGGCCACTAGATGGCCGAATCAGGCTTTAGTTACTTCATATGAAATGTATACCATTGAATTTTGTCAATCTCCATATTCTGGGAAAACTTGGATCCCCATAATCATTCATGGCCATCTGAGATGGAAGGCCAGTGTCCCATAGACACCTTTGTTTGGTTATGCACATCATGATCTAGTGATTCTGCATATGTTTCCCACAAAAAATGGATA
Organism: Viscum album; assembly: GCA_963277665.1. NCBI lineage: Eukaryota > Viridiplantae > Streptophyta > Magnoliopsida > Santalales > Viscaceae > Viscum > Viscum album. Next base: position 19,440,077 of record OY728155.1, read on the forward strand.
TCAATCAAAGGAAAATTCATCCCCAGAATAGTCCTCTCCCTTCTCGATACACCCAATGGATTTGAATCCCCATTCCATACCCCTTGATCCAAGTTTCCCCCCGATACTACAGTTTACACATTCTATCATCACTCATGTCTACAGAATTACAGAACATCCTGATTGAAATTAACTCAAAGATATTAGATATCTTTATGAAAACATGATCATCCTCACTACATGACTCAAAACTGTACAGCATCATTTCCTCACCGTATGACATTAAACTGTAAGTACAAAAGTTCCCTTATTGTATGATTTTAAATTGCAAAGCAATGGATTAAGCCTAAAGTGATCTCTGATGTAGATTTTTTCATTCTTAGGTGGTGATCTGGAACCCTCATAATCCCTTGTTTCTCATACTAATCATAGTTCATGTGATCTTATGGATATTAGCAAGAGATCCACCATCACATTATGGTAAGACAATTTAGGACTTGTTTCTAGCAGCATAACCCTAAAAGGCATGTTGCGTCTCCCTTTCCCAAGAGGAACCCCATGTCCTAGACATGTGATGTTAAATAACCAGGTACCCCAAATATGGGATGAATTCCTAAACCTATGTGTGAACCAGTTATACTTAAGGGATGCCTCATTACATGAGTAAAATCGCTTCCCAAATGTTTCCAATTTTTCTGGATACACTCCTGTCATACCTCAAACTCCATGCTCTGAGCAATATTGAATCCCCATAACCCTCCATGGCCATCTGAGATGGAAGTCCAGTGTCCTATACAGATACATTTTTTGGATTTTCAAATCATGCCCTGGTGGCTCTGCATATTTTTCCCATAAAAATGGCTATCAATCAAAAGAAAATCCATCCCCTATAGAGTCCCCTCCTATCTCAGTAAACCTAATGGTTTCCAAGCCTCATTACATCCTTCCAGATTCAAGGGACCTCAATTTAATGTTTTAAATTTTCCTCCCTACACATATCCTAAATATATCAGAAAATGCGTACTTGATTCATCTATAGTCTCTTTTTAGATTTTTAAAGATACCCCATCCATATGCGTGAAGTTGATCCGTGTACAAAAGAATAATACCCCCACTCATTTCTAGGTTTCCCAGAGAATCTCAGCTAAAAGCCCATTTTCATGTTCAGGTTCACCCCTTGTCGAAGGTGACATACCATATTAAGAAAGTTCTCAATGGACATTGGAGATGGAAGGCTAGTGTCCTACAGACACCTTTGTTTGACTATACACATCATGCCTTGGAGGCTCTGCATATACCTCCAACAAAATAGCTATCAATCAAAGGAAACTTTTTTCTCAGAAGAGTCCTTTATAGTTTCTGTATGCTCAAATGATATTCATGTCTTGTCACGCCCCTGAATTTGGAAAAACCTTGGATAACAGAGTACATACCTTCCACTTTCCAAATACCCCTGACATAAAAAAATACTCCTAACTGAATTGACCATTCCCCAACTCTCCCTTACGCAAGTAAGAACTGTGAAGGAACAGTTTCCCACTCAAATATGATATGAATGTCACTAATATTTTTGAACACCATTACTTGGACTATCCACCCATTGTGGATCCCAACATAAAAATAAATTCAAAGTGTTTCAAACCATACCAAGCCATCAAATATGGAAGGCCAGTGTCCTATAGTCACCTTTGTTGGATTATGCATATCATGCCCTGGTGTCTCTGCATATGTCACCTACAGAATAACCAGCAATCAAAGGAAAATATGTCCCCATGAGAGTCCTTTCCTACCTTCGTACACCTAAAACTACTTATCAGCTTCACAAAAGCCAAAAAATCATCAAATTATTTTATAAAAATTCCAAATCCATGTCTGATGGAAATTAGAACATTCTCGGAAAACCAAACCCGAATTGGGGCCCCTATGCCCTTAAGTTTGGTCAAAGCAGTTTGACCTAAAAAATCATTAATGAGTTTGATTGGAAGGACTCTAAACTGGTTGTGAAAAAATATTCCATACTTTCCAGAGGGAAAATCTGTAGAAGGCGCCTATGGGTAAAATTCAAGTATCAGTTCATTAAAAACATTGATCCATCAAAAGAGATGTAATGATTGTTAGGTCGAAAGCCCACAAATGGTGGCCTAAGAAAAATTCAATTTATGCCCGCTAAGACCGTGTTAAGAAGGATTAGGAAAAAATTAGGGTAATAATGAGAATGGAATAATAAACCATGAGGTATTCAATAAAACATCAACAATAGTCAAACTATCCTCACTGAGTCCCGTGGCTCAGGAAAAAATTTGAGCCCAAGTTGATAATTTCAGTTTACTGGTCATGCTTTAAAAGTAATACTTGATCGAAATGATGTTTATGTAATTGATTATGATTAATTGATATGATATGAAAAGAAAAGGAAGAAGAATTCGAAGGAAAATTGGTTCCCACATATTTCAAAAAAATATGTGGTTGGAATCCACAACATGGATCCTATCATTGTATGTAAGAGAGGATCTTTACAAGAGATGTTCAACAGAGTCACAGAGTTGCATCTAAAATTGATGAGACTCCGATATGGATTAGTGAAGCTTCAATTAATTCGAAGTCTCAGCCTCTGTGCTTTCCTGCAGTGCCTCTGTGTCCCTCATTGCTTGAATTCCAATATTTTCTACTTGTATTTTCCATATCCCCTCTTTGACAGAGATTGTGGCCCAGGCCTCCTCCTATTTATGCTTCTACAGTTTCTGGCCTTGTTTCTCTACTTCCTAATAGAGTTTCTCTATCAAATACTCTTTCTTCATGAGTTTTTTTTTCAACCATTAAACTACTATGGCATGAGTGGTATCTTCATTAATAATAATTTTTTGTGTAGTAGTAGGATGATTTGTCGACTTTTCCTTATAAAGTTAATATTCAAGTGCACTAGTTGCTTCCCAAGTAGTGATCACCTACCTTACTATATCATAAATACCATGATAGTCAAATCCAATGAAACCCAGGACCACAAATAGGCGGTGTAACTTTCAAAATTTCACTGGCATCTCAACCAATGGAGCTTGAGAAATTTATATCCAAATATTCCTCCATGCCTTTTGTCGAATGGGGTGAATATCAACCCGGATTTCTTGATCAGTCTCGAAGTAACTCGTTGACAATGAAATGTAGTCAATAATGAATGTTACAAGAGAGGTACTTGATTCCACATCCATAGCATGACTCGTCCTAGCAACAGCCTCGTCTCTGGTAATTACAGTTAATGATAGAGTGGGGATGTCGGTTACTATTACTAAGTCTTGTGGTTGTGATTATGAGGATAGGGAGGATAAGGCTTTAGTACCTCCCACCCCCATAGCAGTACCACAATATAAAGTAGGTGGTACTACATCTTCAACCATCATTTGCACTCCGTGGTTACTTGAGAATACTAATGACCCAAGTCTATGCTTGTCCAAAATTGTAGCCCTTAAGGTGGCCATCAAAAGATTTCTGATTAATATAAGGCATGTATGTATAGTCAGCCCATATAAAGGTAATGGTCCTGAGATCTTGGGGTCAGAAAACATAACTCCTCTTAGAACTGGTGAAAAAGGAATGATAGCCCGCACCAAATTTTAAGGGGTTGGAACATCATCCTCCTCGACTATGACTTCCCTAGAGCCGCCTTGAGCAGATAGAATATCAATATTTGGATTGACTCCCTCTATAAGATAAATGGTCTTCCAATCAAGATTAACTGGCTCCTTGATATTTTGGGTCCCTCCAAAATCCAGTAAGGCATGGGACTCTCCACTTGACTCATCCCCTACTATAAAGACTACATTGTCTCTCTCTATGAGAGTCTTCTTAGCATAGTCAAGTGAGCCCTCAAATTCTATATATCATTCTATTATTGGGGTATAGATTATTTGAGCAGGAGAAGGCACACCTGGGGGTCAACAGCACCCCCGGTCTCTTCACATGGCCCTATATACCTATTTCGGTCAACCACAAAAAATGAGGACCCTTCCTCTACCCTAAAAGGGACATGAGATGTAGATACCTGAGCGATCATCATCTAGTTACTGATAGACTCCATGAAAAAGTAAATATATGTACCAGTGATTCAACAAGATAAGGGTACTTGGTTTAATCATTAGGTGAACAGACAATTACTTGTGATTCCCCTTTGAATACACTTTTACAGTTGGGAGACTTTCTTGCGTTTCTTTGATTGTCGAGGGGATGGCTCCTGAATAAGATCAATAATAGTATCTGGAGGAAGAAATGCCATGCAAGGGTCTACAATGACCACTTCCATGTTCTCTTGGTCTCCAGGGGATCCTTATGCAGTACCCCCTACCATTGATAGGGTGAACTCCCCAACTGCAGTACCTCTAGAAGAATAAATTGGGGAAAAAGCTGTTTCCCGAGACCCTACAGGCTCCTACAAAATAAAAAGGGGAGGGGGCCTTTAGAAATCTCCACATCAAAAGAATTTAAGGTTAGAGGTTGCAAATAAAACCACTCCCATCAGCCGAAATGCGGTCTGACCAGTAATTCTTGTCTGTAGGAGTGTGGAGACACTTTTCCATTTCATTCATGTAGGAATCCACCTCCTTAGGAACTTTTCCTACCAAGATTCCGATAGGATCAATGGATCCCCCAAAATATTAATGGTTGAAACATCCCTCTTGAAGAAGACTCCAAATATCTTCATTTTAGGTGCTCACCCACAATTCATCCTAGACTCTCTAGGTGTTTGGAAATGCAGTCGTAATTGAGATGGCCAGAGCTGGAGAGTTGTTACAAGGGAACAGAGCGGGTTTCGACAACCGAAAACATTTCTCGCATGTCCCTGCAAACTCAAGACCTCGAGAAGTGAAAAATTTACGAGATGATGTAAGCAAGTAAGAAGATTTTTCTGTGGCAGCCGCAATATTTAATCCAACGACATCATCATCCTCATCAATGGTTTCTGGTCACAGCATGGCAAGTACCCGATGCTAGTACTTGTGGCGACCACTTCGGGAGTGGATTAGGGTCTTGAGGTCCTTAAGGTAGAAACTCACCCTATCTGGATCCTCATAAAAAGAAAGGTCAGTGGGTGTTGACTCATATCCAATTCTAGTAAGAGCAACTTCCCTAGTAGATGGATGACCATTCATAAGGTTCCATATCTTCTAGGACACTGGAAAATCAGCCTCAGGGGGGGGATGGATAGTGAACTCCCGGTAGCAGCTTCAATAGCTTGTTTGGCTGCCTGTAAGATGCCTTGGAAGTTTTCATGAAAGGAACCAGGTCGGATAATTGGCCATCAGGATATGGTTTAACCCAAGACTCAACATAGTTTTTGGTAAGATAGGGAATAGAATCCCTAGGATCCGGAAGTCTGGCCCGGCACTGGGTATCCTCACGGGTGAACATTAGCTATAGTTAATAGGCTATTACCAGATTATTCTCTTGATGAGCACTGTTGTGAGTAGGAGAGCACAAATTCTGCACATAGTTAATTTGACAACTAAATTGGTAGGGTGTCTATCCCTTGAAAATAAACTCCCCTCTGATACGGGTGACCATGCTGCCTTCTCTCAAAGAAAAGAAGTAACCTCGGTTTAAAAATTCTTTAGATGCATTATTTTTAATAGTACCAGTAGGGGAATCATAATGGTGATAAGAGAAACATTTCTAAACATTGAGACAATCCATTAAGTCTTGCTCATTATTTTTGGTTTTCTCTTCTTGCTTATCCTGTGAAACCGAAGCCATTGGCATGACCCCAATGGTGCCCTGAAGATATAGTCAGAGGGTATAATGTATAATTGGTAAGTAATTGATGAAGTAATAACCTCTTATGTGGGTTCCCATCCATACCCAAAGAATTTGGACAGGGCCAGTCATCCGATAAGGTGGCCCCCCTCACTAATTCGGCCCAGTAGGTGGTAAATCTTGGCTAACACTAGGATAGCTAAATTGATATATCAGTCGGTGGCCAAATTAGTAGCCATGATAAAAGTTTAGGCTCTTACACCGCATGAATCTCACACTGGTATGAACTACCCACTCAAAAACATGTCCATGAATGTTGCTAGTCGAAATAATCGATCAACGTCAGGGATGATCCCCCATCACCATTTCATAAAATTCCTCTCTTCCAGGGTGGGCCAGTAAGTACCTGCTCACCTCCATGTGGTTTTGGTAGGACAATCCCTGTGTCTTCACAGACTAGTCTCTAGACCAATATGCATAATTAAAGCGCCAAACCAATCATCAAAGGGAACACCCTGCTTCATAAAAAGATCGATTTCCTTTAAGAGTGTCTTCACTTGAACGATGATTTTCCTAGAAAATGGAGGGGTTCTTTCCTGGTCATCCCAAATAGGGGAGGGAGGTAGTGATTCATCATACATGTTCCCAATTATAGGGACTCCCAAGATTAGTCGAATGTCCCGAAGACTGATGTCGACCTCCCCATGGGTCAAATGGAAGGTATTGGTGTCTATACTCCACCTACTCAGGAGTTGTGAAATAAGGTCAGTAGGACTGTGGGTGTATGTGTGAGAAACCCAGGAAGCCTCATATAGTCCCATAATTTGTAGCTCAGTTTGAAATTCTTTTTAACTCTAGAAAACCCAAAAAGGTCACCCCCAGTCCAAGCCAAACAAGCCTCCATAGTGAAGATCCTTCTGTGATGACCAACTGTGTTTCTCATTTGTTGTAGCTTTAAGCGCAATGCTCTGGTAATAGTGGGATGTCTGGTCGGGCTTTCTCTACACTCCCTCTAATGTTCGAGGTGTGTAGTTCATCAAAGACCTGAAGATAGTATCTCTCTGAAGGTAATACCCCTTAGAAGAAATGAATGAACTCAGAATAAGGGCATTAATTATCCATGTAATAGGCTAATCAGTCAGATTTGGCACTGGGATCGCTATGTCAAACAATAGACCAAACCCATAAGAAGGAAGCATGTATGAAGCTAGGTACTCATATTGGCTCTCCGTAAGCTGATTCGCCAGAGATTGGTGAAATGGAACGACCATAATTTTGTCGTCTACCAAAGACACCATGTTCTTTAATTTTTCATCAGTATCTGAAAGAGGGGTAGTAGTGGTATCCTCAGAAGAAGCAGCAACGTTAGCGACAGCCTATGAAGCATCCATTATGACCTTCATGGGAGGATCCAAAAGCTGATAAAAATTAGTTCAACAAAATGTTTTGGATAAAGGATACAAAGGAATGGTTAAAGGACTAAAAAATACATCTGCATAAGGATCCACGTACTATTCCTAGAATGGTACACAATATCCCTATCCCACACACTACATTTTATGTGAGAAGAAAACCCCACATACTGCATGGTACATGTAAGAATTATACCACATAAAACCATGGTATGTGAAGCATCCACAAGGTGTTGTCTCACAAAGCATTGGCCGGTGAATAGAAGAGTTCGTGGAAGGTAGATACCGTGAACCTAGGCCTCATTATGTTCATTTTCAAAAAAATGTGTATTAAAAGTTTATGTTCGGATGATTAAGTCTTAATGTTCGGTTTTCCGGTTCAAGCTTGGTATGCAGATGCATAAGCAGCGTAGCATTCTCCTATATAGAATCCGGATTTTAATTTCAAAGTTCCACAATGTTGTTCACAAAATCCAAAAAAAAATTTGCAGGCAGATAAATGGTGAAAAGTTTGGTTCGCAGCACGTACGAAGCGGTTCGCAAAATTAATTTTTCCAAGAAGCACGGTACACAAATGCAGTGGAAGTCAGAGAAGTCCAGAGCAATTTTCATCGCAAGAAATGGTAAAAGTAAAATGACATGGGTCCCTATATATAGGTGTTTTCCCCTCCTACTAGGACTATCTATTCTACCGCAAACCATTTCAGTTATGAACCCCTTTTACATTGGAATAGTCCCATTTTCGTTCTGAATGGGCCCCATTCTAAGGGTGGAATTTTTGGGGTCCTGAAAATTATTTCAAGGGAAGAAAATACTCCCACAATCACTTTGCAAATGGAAGAAAGTACTACTAAAAGTTTAGAAAGGTGAATATACTCAAATTGAGTTGAAAATGTTTGAAGAAACTTGAAGGAATTCATATTTTCAAAGGTTCTCATGTGGCCCATGTACCATCACCAAGAAGGGTTCATAGACCACCTGAATCATGAATAACCGGTATGTGGAATGATCCATGAGGCACTGGCTATGGAGCGATGGCCAGCGAACCTAGTGGACCATGAACCGCATCGCTTAAGGGATCGTGCACATAAAGGTCATATACGTACCGTCTGGCGAACTTAATGGTTTGCAAACAAAGCACATCATAAGGGTTTCACGAACCATGATTGCGAACCGTAGCCTCCTCAAACCCCAGTTGACTAAGTTTTCTGTGGGTCAAGATATCTCTTCATGGGCCTCCACGAATGGTGCTAAATTTCCATAGATACAATTTCCCCAATGCTCTATAAAAGGAGAACATAAGGAATTAAGAAAGGGGGATGAAGAAAGCATGAAGGGAATACAGAGGTTGGAAGAAAGAACTTAGGGAAGATTCTGGATTCAGTCTTGAATGATTAGTGAAGCCCCAATCGCGAACCACACTCTCCGCAGGTACACCCAGCCGGAAACCATAAAACGGGGGAACTTAGTAGTAATAATAGAATCGTGAACCTAAATGGTGGAACAAAAAACCATATATTTCTCATACATAAACTTCGCGCAAAACAAATCCCCTGAACCCACTTACAATATGGTGTTCTTTATAGTATATCGCTGCGCAGATTTAACCAGGCACTCCATACTGCATTAGTACTCGGAGGAAACCCAAAGTGACGTGATGGACCATGTACAGCTGTGGGGCACAGTAGTCCATACCCATGCATGCGTACTGGATTGGTATACAGATGTCCCCTCTTCCTGTATACCACTATGGTATGCAGAGCTACCCCCACCCCGCGTAAGAAAACAATACACAAAATGGGGTTTTTTCGGGTATTCTTTGCTCCAGTTCCAATCTCATTCCTCCATTACGGTCTAATCCTTCATAATCCCTCTGCAAACCAGTCCCCCAGCATCAGGAAAATGCCTCACCCAAAGCCACCAGACTCGTATGATCAGTCTATTTGGTGCATCAGCATGCCCCTTTGAGTCTACATACCCATGGTATGAGGAGTCACTAAGGCTCTCCCCACAACGATTTAGGCTTTGGGAATGTCTATGGGTTTATATTCCCATGGTAACCCGGAGTCCAACCTTGGGATGCCAGCGTGAACCTACCCATTCTTAGTGTTAAAGGTGATCACCTACTTTTCCATTCAATGAGGAATTGTGATCAATCAAAGGGGTTATGTTCACATCCCCTTTTGATGAGGACGACACTCCTCCCCTTACTAGAACACATATTGGGGAACTCGCACTGAGGTAAGTCCCCAATCTTTCGAGGTCGAGTTGCGTGACCTTTAATGTCATCTCACATTAAAGGGTTCGTTGATTTTCACCCTCACCCACTATCACCCCAGAATCTTCCACCGTAGGCTCTCCCTCTCCCACCAGCAATATAGGAGCATGTGGTTTGTTGGATCTCTCACATCCTCTTGTTTCTCACACCAAGCATGACTCACACTGTCTTAGAGGTTTGTGATGATTACAACATCCAGAAATTCCGAACTATGAGAAATCTGATTTCGAATCAAATCGGGATACATAGGATGCCTACTCAAAGGTTCGATCTCAAAAGGGTTCCCTTCCAAAAGGGGTTCACCCAATCATTTCCTCGTAAATGGGTTGATTCTATGTGTAAGCATCAAAAATTATGAACTACATGGGTTCTGATTCCTACCACGAGGATACATAGGAAACCCATATTGTGGGTCTGATCTCAACATCAAGTCACCTTTCATCCCCCCTAGATGATGATAAACTCTAGAGTACCTTATTGTATGGCTCATGTCAACATCACATCTGTAGCATAAAATATATTCATGCTTACGATGATCCTACAAACCAGGGGTAGCTTGTGGACACACTCTTTGGGAATGAAGCAGGGATTAACAAACATATGAACATGACTTAAATCTATAAGAGAATCTAGGAATATGTAATAATCATCCCCCATAAGGGGTTCGGTGAGCCCGAATTCACATCCTCTCGACCAATGGAGTTTTTAAGTGTCGTTGGTCAAACCCTTATTCAAAGAGCATCTGCCCTTGGAAAGTAGGTCCATGAATCATGGATACCAGGGCCATTGGGTGTTTCTGTCTCCATGAATAAACCTGTTGGAGACCATCTGAGGAAGTTATATCCGAGGAGGACTAATTGCACAAGTACATGACCCCATGAAATTGCCTGCTGGGACCATCTAACCATGGAATCTCCTTCGCAATATGAAAGGGGTGAATTACCCAGTCCCCGTAGGGTTAATCTAACCTTCTTTTAAAGGATAATGTCGTCGAATGGGTCAAAACAAAAGAAATGGTGAATTTGATAAGAAACTGTCTCTAGAAAAAGATACGGGAGATGATTATCATCAAACCATTTTCTCATCACCTAGAACGTGCCACCTTGGAGGCAGAAAAAAGGCGCTATCTGGGAAATTGCCTTCTTTAAAAATGTTCTGATGAAGGCGCTATTCCGGACAATGCCCACTGTCCTATCCATCTCCCCCCAGATTCAATAGTAATTTGGGAAATAGTTTCCCAAAATATCTAATTTCAAAAATAGGTTTTTTAATTTTGTTGTATACAGAAATTTTCCCCCACTATCGGAATGTCGGTTTTCTACCTCTAAGCTCTGATGCGCCATGTCGATACGTACAAGCCACCATCGGACCGCCGATCGTCTGATATCCACACTTAAACCACGGTGTGCCTCTTCTTCCCATACAAGGCGACCACTAAGACGTGTCGATAGAGACAAGACACCACCAGACTGTTGGTCATCAGATATCTTCGCCTCAACCCCGTTGTGCCTCACCATCCCATACAAGGCGACTGTCGACCCATCATGGATTCAATGATTTCCCCTCCCGTCATCATGCTTGTCTGATGTCGACATTGTTGTTTCCTTGTGCTTCCTCCGTTGATGTCTGCATCCATCGTTGACCCTGCCACCTCCGAGACACCTCATGCCTACCGGGGAAAATTATTTCATAATGAAATAGTTAGTTTACCCTAGTTTATTTAGTACTCCACCATTTTTAATCTATTTTTTATTTTTAATGATTAAGTTAGTGAAAAATCAATTCATTATATTACCCCAATTTTTTTTATAAATAAGTAATAATATATTACCAGATACGGATAAAAGAATGCAGAGAGTTCAGGATCTGGCATCTGTGCACCAGGACACCATCCCACCAGAGTTTGTCTGCAAGGAGGAGGAGAAACCAGGGTTCACCAGAAAATTTTCTATTATATTTTAAAATAAAAAACAAATGACGGTTATATTATGTTAGGAAAACATTTTCCCATTGTACTATTCAACATGTGGGGGGTCATTAATGGAAGAGCGGCTCGCATAAAATACACCTTTAGTACTTATTAATTAAAGAACAAAGTAAATATAAAAGCATCTTTTTAGAGTAATATAGTAGAAGGCACTTACTTATTAAGTTCCTTCAGCATGAAATCTCTTAAGATGGTATTTTTTTAAAAGGCATCTTCTTAAGAAAAATATTCAAGAAGATTCCTTTCTAAAAAGTGCCCATCGTTCTGTTTTTTTTAAATATTTTTACTTTTTTTTTGTTTTTTTTGTATATAATGTGGTAGATTTTGTAATTATTAATAAAATATGATTATAAATAATTTCTAAGATAGAATATAAATAATATAATAAAAAATATATATAATTTCATATCTAAAAAATTAGTAATAAATAATAATCTAATCGATATTAATTATTTTATTATTAGTTTAGTTAATAAAAATATTATAATTAAATATAAAAAATATAAAAACAAAAATAATAAGAATATTATTATTAAATATTAAAAAATATATTATAATTTATTAAAATAATGAATATTTTGTACTTATAGTCAAATAAATTACAATTTTATTAACATTAAATATTTTTATTATTAAATAATAATTATGCACATATAATCATTTTGACATAATGATTATTTATAATTAATAAAATTATTAACTATATTATTATTTAGTATTATTAAATACATAAATAATTAGATTATATATAATATTTAAAATTGTTAATTATTTATTTTTTATTATTGAAATATTAATTATATTACAATAATGGTTATTATAAATGATTAATAACAGAGTTATAAATTGTTAATAATATCATTATTATTAAAATTTATATTTCCTAAATTAAAAATTTAATTAATATTTGTTTTAAATTATATTATTAAATAGTTTATTAGTAACATTGAGAATTATATTATTTATAAAATTATTCAAAAAATATGTTGTAATTATTGTAAATATTTTAAAATATAATTATTATTTATTAATAAAGTAATTCATAATATTTAACAATTGAAACATAATTAATTATTATTATTTATATTTTTTTTACATTCTACTTATTTTCAATTAATTTTTATTTGAACAGTTAATGCTTACAATTTCATATAGATTTTTATTAATACTATTTTTTATATGCATAAATTTTTTACGTTTAAATGTAATGCTTTAAATCTTTAATGCTTATACCATGTAAATTATTTTTGATTTGTTATATTTATTAAAAAAATTATTTTTCGATATTTATTATATTTTTAATCTATATTTTATGTTTCATTTAGATCTGTATTATAATTTATATTTTATTGGCTTTCAATGTCATCGACTTGAAATGTAATAATATTTAAATTCGGTAACATTGAAATCCTATAATATATAAACTATAAGACCAATATAAATGAAACTTAAAACATGGATTAAATATATAAGAAATAGTTTAAAGTAAAAAAATAAAAAAAATGTTGATGATAATTAACTTAAAGGGCACAAAATATTATTGTTTCAAAATATTACATTGGTACTTATAAATTATTTTTACATCAAACTTTTATTTTGTAAATTAAAATTTTTTTATTAAACTTTTTTGAAATTCATTTTATTTTCAATTAATTATTATTATCACAAAACATATTTTAAATTTCATATAGATTCTATTTACACTATTGTTTCTACGCATAAATTTTTGGAAGTGTAAATATTGTGTTTTTAATCAATAAAGTCTTTGTCGTGTAATTTTTTTTAATATTTATTAAAAAAAATTCAACTATTTCTTATATGTTTAATTCATGTTTTAAGTTTCATTTAGATTTTTCTTATAGTTTATATTTTATAGGCTTCTAAAGTCACCAACTTGAAAAGTAATAAAAAGTTTTTAGAAAATAACGGTCCTTACAAACGTGCGCTATAGAGGGAGATCCAGTAAAATGAACTTAGATTTCAGTGAAATTACATGAAAACAACTCTAGATTTATTTTTTAATTTCTTGAACTAGAGATGCATCAAACTAAAGTGACTTTTCCTAAGATGACTGAAAATGCAGTTTCGGTAATTTAAAATGCTAAAATGTGTGTTTGACTATTAAAACCATAGAAAATGATCTCCAATTGATGTGAAATATAATGAAAACTGTCATAGAATTATTTTCGATGTGTGTGAGTAGACGATATGTCAATCTAATGTGTGATGTGCTCGAATATAATAAATAGTGAGTTCTTAAAAAATGTCATTCTCTAAAAAAATGTTCCATAGTTGGAGAGCCATCCAAATGAGTTATAATTATTGTAAAATTACATGAAAATAATCGTAGATTGATTTTTGAATTATAGTAATTGATGATGTATCATACCGAGTTTTTGTTTTCTCAGTATGACCGAAGAATCAGTTTCAATAATTTAAAATGCTAAAACATGTGTTTTATTGTAAAAATCACAAAAAATGATATCCAATTTATGTGAAATCATATGACATATTTATTATACTAATATTTGTTGTGTTCGAGCAGATGGTACAAAAATGTCACGACCCATCCTCGGGACCCGTTTCGTGACTACCCCAAGCCCGCCTCCCATAGGCCAGGGGCTGGCGACTAGCACCAAAGGCATAAATCCCGATAAAAGGGAAGGCATTGCCTTTATGTAAGAAAACAAACACCACAGAGTATGCAAGATGAAGTAAACACTAAGTAAACTGAGTACAAAAGTAAGTGATGGAAAGTAAATGGGCCAGTATACAAACCCAACTGAAAGTAAAGTACAACTGAAAACAAAGTATAGCAGCAGAAAAGTAAAGCAGCAACACCGAGCCGTCCTCTAGAAATCCCACCTGAAGGGTGGGTACAGATAGTCTCCTCCACTCCTCGGCTCTAGCCGTCCGCTTCGTGTACGTCTCGTCCAGTGATCCACCTCTAGGTATCGTCCAGCTCCACAAGCTCCTACCTCGGTCAGCGCTTTCCATCGTCTGCATCCAACACAATGTAGTGCGGGCATAGCCCGTGCAGGGGTGAGTAACGCTACTCAGTAGGGACCCCGAGACCCTGAAGGTCTCCCAGAATCCACGAAATATAAACCACAAATTAATGATACAATCATGAAGAAACAACCAACTCTACTTAGGTATATGACCATACATATACCTAAGTCATCAATTCCAGTTCGGCTCCAACATCCGAGCCCAAGTTCGATCTATTCCACACAGGAAAGCACAATCCAATCCACACAGGATAACACAACCCAATCCACACAGGATAGCAAAACAAACATATCAAAGAAAGTGATTGAAAGTCAAGACTCAGCTCACACAGGTATAATTCTTCATAAGACGATAGAGATGTTCAGATGTAGCCACTGATTCATCTAAATTGTCAGACCCACATAGGATACAAGACCAGCTAAGTTGTCGGAACCACAAAGGATAAAAGACCAGCTACTCTGCCGGACCCTCGTAAGATACAAGTACAGAGTCAAATGCTGCAGGACACACATAGGATACAAGACCAGCTAATTTGTAGGACCCAAAAAGGATACAAGAACAGTAATCATCGCCATCGAACCCATGGAGTATTCCAGTACGGTCGACGTCGCTGCCGAACCAACGGAGGATCCCAGTACATTCGTCATCGTCGTCGCAGTTGCAGCCAGCTCTAGGGTTCCCGCACACAGCATGCTCGATTCCGGGAGGGTTCGCTCCACGAGCCAAGGGGTTCGATACATCAACTGACACGAAGTACGGATTTGGTGTATCCCAAAGTTTTTTCTCATCAATAGGAACTCAACGCGACAGACGGCGCGTCAATCGGACGCCCGGTCTGAGAGTTATTGGCTTTTTCGTCCTAGGGTCCCGATTGGTTTTTAAGCTAAAACCAACCTGAAAATGCTCCAACAGTGTCCAAACCTCGAGCAGAGTAAGAAAAAATAACCATCTCACTAAGAGGATTCCAACAAAGTCGATGGCACATCAATCGGACGTCCAGAGCTCAAGTTATAAGTGTTTCCACTCCAAGGGCCCGGTTGGTTTCGTGTTCGAACCAAACCGGCCGTACCCAAAGTTCTTCGAAACCTTGAGTGTAATATACTGAAACAATCGTCTCCATCCAAGGATCGCTACGCAACTGACGGTGCGTTGATCGGAGGTCTGTAGCCCAAGTTATGGGTGTTTGAACGGATCTGTCCGAAATTAGGGGGTTTGGGCCCGGATCGACCCAACACAAAACCCCCTGGGTCGGCCCAAACCGGGTCGGACCAACCCGGGTCTGGGTCCGGTCCATTTGGGTGCGGCTCGGCATGGTTGGCGTGGCCCGGCCCAGTGGCGCGGCCCGGCCCAACGGCGCGGCCCTTCCCGCGCGGCCAGCGGCTCGGCCTTCGGCCGAGCGGAATTCGGAGGGGGGGTGCTACCCCCCTTGATTGACAAACGGCTAGCCATTTATGGCCGGCCTTAACTGAACCCGCGGGACCCGCAGGGTCCCACCTCCAGCTGGCTCCAGCGGCAGGCTCAGCCGGCCGCTTCCCCAAACCGTCGTGGCCATAGGTCACGGCTCCTTCTCGTCCGGCGTGGCGCGACGGCGCCGTGCCCCTCCGCCACGGCTCACCCCAGCCGCGGCCCTCCTTGGAGTTCTGACGCCGCGCGACGGCGCAGCGGCCCGCTTCTGGCCGCGGACTCCTTTAGCCTCACCGGCGCAGTGCGATGGCGCCACGCTCTTTCACCGTGGTTTATCTCGTTCCCTCACGGTGCAACAGCACCGCGTCACCTCTGTTTCCAAGCCACGTAGAAGTTCAACAACAAAAAGGGGGAGGAGGGTCGGCCGTGTTTGTGCAGTCCGACCTCCTCCCGTTATAACGATAGAAAGTGGCCAAGAACGAGTAATCACAACAGAAAATAAAGCGCAAATTTAAATGATTAAATTTTAAATTAACCCCTACCTTGAAGAATTTTTCGAACGATGGTCGTCGTGGGAAAACAGCGTCGTGAGGTGAAGCTCCATATATGTTGACGGAGAACGTCCGAGGAGGTGTGGCATCACCCTTCTTTTGACGCGGGAATAAGAATGAAGGAAGTCACGTCGTCATTCTTCGGGAAAGGCATCACACACCGGCTGCGGAGAGGAGAGGAGATGGCACGTCGATCACTCCTTCTGGTGACGGCATTCTTCGTCGAAGTCTTGGCGTTCTTCGTGAAGAAGAAGAAGTTCTTCAGAGTTTAGAACTCTCCCTCTCTCAAATCTCCACAGAAAAAACCAAACTCAAATAAAATAAGGTTTGCCTTATTTTATTTCCTTATGCCAACATTTTAAAAATTCAAAACACCTAATTCAATTAATTAAAGGGTTTCAATTAATTTAATAAAAGGTGTGTTGGCATTCATTTAATTAAATAAAACTAGAGTTGACAAAATTAAAAGGAGTGTTAAGTTGTCACCATAAATGTGGAAGAGTTATAACTCATGTGGAGGGGGTTAGAGAATTTGAAGGGTGGTGCTCATGCGGGCCCCACCTCACTAAATCCTATCAAGAGGAAATAGAATTTTTAGTGGGTCCCACCCCCAACTCCCACACATGGGTTTAACCACTTAAGTGAAATAAAATTTGTAGCACAATTTTATTTCTCTTTATTCTTAATCCACAAATTTTAACAACTCCTTCCCGAGCAAACGCAACTCTAGTAAAGGTCATATTAAGAAAATACCGGAGCTGTGGTTTCATCAGTGCCCTTGGATTTCGATTTCGAGCACCGGTTCAAAAGTTAGAAAAACCCGCTCGTTCGTTCACTGAACGTACCCGAGATAAACTTCGGAAATTGATTCCGGACACACTGGGCCTCGGAATCAGGTGATGTCAGAAACTGCGTACTCGTAAAATCCCAAAGAAATTAAGAAAAAAGTTTCCTTGAAATTTATGGGTCTTTACATTACTCCCACCTCAGGGATTTACGTCCCCATAAAGATACATCACAAACTAGGGAAACAAATGAGGGTACTGTGCACGCATCTGAGCCTCCCGCTCCCAAGTGCTCTCCTGGAGGTTCCCATGCTGCCACCTGATGCACACTAGAGGAATCGACCACCCACGTAGGACCCGCTCCTATCGATCCTATATCTCCACCGGGACCTCCGCAAAAGTCACCCCATCAATGATTTCCATCTCCCCATGGTCGATTATATGCATCGGGTCGTGCACGTATCTCCTCAGCTGAGATACATGGAAGACGTCGTTCACCCGGTGCAACTGAGGTGGTAGAGCCAGGTGATAAGCCACCTCGCCTATCCTGCTGAGAACCTGAAATGGTCCGATGAAGCATGGAGATAACTTGCCGCCCCGACCAAATCTCTGTAATCCACGTCGAGGTGAGACCCGCAAGAAAACGTGGTCGCCATCCTCGAACTCTAGTGGTCTTCGCCTCCTGTCATCATAAGACTTCTATCAGCTCTGAGCTGTCCTCATCCACTCCTGGATGACCTGGACCTTATCTGTCATGGCCTGGACCATCTCTGTTACCACAAGTGCTGACTCCCCAGGGTCTTTCCAGCACAGAGGTGACCTGCAAGTTCGGCCGTACAATGCCTCGTATGGTGCCATCTTGATGGTGGAGTGGTAGCTATTATTGTATGCAAACTCCACCAAGGGTAGGTGATCCTCCCAGCTGCGACCAAAGTCGAGGACACATGCACGGAGCATATCCTCAACAGTCTGAATAGTCCTCTACGTCTGTCCATCCGTCTAAGGGTTAAAGGTGGTGCTCAGGCGTAGCTGCGTCCCGAATTCCTCCTGCAACCCCTTCCAAAGCCGGGAAGTAAAGAAAGCATCTCGATTGGAGACGATAGATGATGGCACACCATGAAGCCATACAATCTCTTGAATGTAGAGGCGTCTCAAGCTCTCCACTGAGCCCTGATCTCTGATGGGTAAGAAGTGGGCCGACTTGGTGAGTCGGTCGATGATCACCCAAATGGAGTCATGTCCTCTGGGAGTACATGGAAGTCCAGTCACGAAATCCATATATATCTCGTCCCACTTCCACTCTAGGACCTCCAAGGGTTGTACCAAGCCTGCTGGTACCTGGTGCTCTGCCTTCACCTGCTGGCAGGTGAGGCATCGAGAAACGAACTATGCCACATCCTTCTTCATACCCGGCCACCAGTGATGTCGTCTGAGATCATGGTACATCTTCGCTACTCTCGGATGTACCGCTAATGGGTAAGTGTGAAGCCCTCTCAGCACCTCCTCCTGTAAAGCAGCTGGTACCATGGTACGTCCTTTGAAAAGGATGATGTGCTCTCCTCCTATAGAGAATCCATCAGGTTCCTGTCTTGAGGAAATCTGTGCACGCCGCATCTCACAGTCAACGTCCCCCCGCTGTGCCTCTCAGACCCACTGAAGAAGTGGAGCAGTGACTGTGAGTGACTAAAGAAAGGATGCTCCATCTCTATCCATAAAGGATATCTGTAAAGTGGCTAGATGCTCCGTCACCTCTCCAAGTAGCCGAATGTTTTTCCTCCTGCTGAGAGTATTGGCTACTACATTTCCCTTTCCAGGAGTATAGACTATCTCAAATCCATAGTCCTGGAGGAACTCAATCCATCGTCGTTGTCTTAGGTTCAGGTCCTTCTACGAGAAGATGTACCTGAGACTATAGTGGTCAGAATAGACTATAAAGCGCTCACCCATCAGATAGTGCCGCCACATCTTCAAGGTGAAGACTACTGCTGCTAACTCCAGTTCATGGGTAGCGTAGTTCTGCTCATGCTGCCTCAACTATCATGATCCATAGGCAATCACTGCCCACTCCTGCATCAGGACACACCCGAGTCCGGTCCATGATGCATCGCAGTAGACTACGTACCCTACTCCCTCCTCTGGTAGCCTCAAGATAGGTGTGCTGGTCAATCTATGTCTCAGCTCCTAGAAGCTCTGCTGACATATATCTAACCACACGAAGGGTCTCCGCTTCTTCGTCAAAGCTGAAAGTGGTGCTGCAACTCTGGAGAAGTCTGGCACAAGTCTCCGGTAATACCTAGCCAAACCTAGGAAACTTTGCACCTCCGTCATGCTCCTGGGTGGCTCCCAAGCTAGCACCGTCTTGATCATCATAGGATCCACTACAACTCCCGCCTCAGAGATGACGTGCCCCAAGAAGTGGACCTCACGTATCCAGAACTAACACTTCAAGAGCTTACCATAAAGATGGTGCTCTCAGAGTGTATCCAATACAACCCACAAATGGTAGGCGTGCTCCTCATCAGTGGTTGAGTATATCAATATGTCTTCGATGAAGACCATGATAAATCGATCAAGGTAAGGCTGGAAGATCCTGTTCATGAGACTCATGAACATTTCTGGTGCATTGGTTACGCCGAAAGGCATAACCAAGAACTCATAGTGGCCATACCGACACCTGAAATCTGTCTTCTGCACATCCTCGTCTCGAACTCTGAGCTGATGATAGCCTAACCTAAGGTCAATCTTCGAGAACCACCGTGCTCCCTTGAGCTGATCGAAGAGGTCGTCAATCCTCGGAAGTAGATACATTTTCTTCACATTCACCTAGTTTAGGCAACGGTAATCGACACATAGTCGCAAGCTCCCGTCCGCCTTCTTGGCGAAAAAAATCGGGGAAGCCCAGGGTGAAACACTGGGTCAAATGAATCCCTTTCCCTACAAGTCCTCCACCTGTACCTGTAGCTCTCGAAGCTCAGCGGGAGCCATCCGATATGATGGAGTAGATATCGGGGTTGTACCAGGGTACAGGTCAATATATAAGTCTACCTCTCTGCGAGGAGGTAGTCCTGGAACGTCGTCAGGAAAAACGTCTGCATAATGATCCACCACTACAAGAAAACTCAGACTTCAGACGTCAACTGCTCCTAGGATGAGGCTAGCCAAATGATGAGTGATCGTCTGTCCTCTCCTCTGCGAGAGTCCATCCTATACTGCAAAGGCTCCCTTCTCACCGGTGAAGGTGAACCTGCTCCCATCGGTGCGAACACACCACACCTTGCACCTAATACAGTCGATCTGAGCATGGAATATAGATAACCAATCCATGCCCAAGATGACGTTGTAAGGCCTCGACGCCGCTACAAGAAGATCCCATCCAAAGCTCTCGCCTCCTAGAGTAATCTCACACTGCCGACACCAGTGGGTAATCGTCGAGTCTTCTCCCGTAGGAGTCTCTAGCCGTAAGGATCGACCCAACGGCTCCGTCGGAATCTCCGAGCTCCGAACAAGGGTAGCGGTAATGAAAGAATGACTCGCTCTTGTGTCTATAAGAACTGCAGAAAGGGTGGAGTAGACACAGATAGTACCTCGAATCATCTCTGGTGCGCCGTGGTCATAGGCCTCCACTACCTGAAGCTGCGCCTGCCTCTTTCTGCCAGCTCCCTGTAGTCGGGGTGGACCTCTTGGTGGTGGCGGTGGTAGAGCCTCAAAGCGTCTCCCACCACCCGCTGCTCGGCCATCTCCTCTGCCCCGTCCACCTGCTCCCTGCAGACCTCCACGGTCAAACCTCTACCTTTGTTTGGGTGGTCCCTTAATTGTCTTCTTCTCCTCTGCATGGCGGGTCGGGCAGTCACGAGCCATGTGGCCCTACCCGCCGCATGCATAGCATTGTCTACTCCTCGTAAGACTGGCTCTACACCGTGTGCCCTGCACCTCTGAGCTAGTGTCCTGAGGTCGTCTGCCTGATGGTCTGGTCCGCTTGGACCCCTGTGACATCCGTCGACTACCAGCTGCAGAAGATTCAGCTACATGCCGCCCTGCGGTAGGTCTCTTTGCTGGTGTAGGCTCAGCAAGAAATCTCTCTACGAGAAGGGCTCGCTCCAATACTCCTGCCTGCGTCAGAATGATAAGGGAGATCATCGATGCCCTGATCTCATGCCTCAGTCCCTGCTCGAAGTTCCATGCCCGAAAGAAGGGGTCTCGTACCATGTCTGTGGAATAGTGTGAGAGATTAGTAAATCTCACCGAGTACTGGGTTACCGTCATGCTGCCCTACCACAACTGTAGTAGATCCTGAATGCACACTGCACGGAGGGTGGTTGGTATGAACTCCGAGTGGAAGAGGCTCTCGAAGTCCGACCAAAGAATAGATTTCTCGTCGTGCACCTGGAGCATTAGGCTCCACCATCTTCCTGCTGCCACGTGTAGGAGACTCATTGCAAGGATCACCATGAGGTTATATGGTGTCCCCACTAACCTGAAAACTCGTACAACAGCCTCCAGCCAATCCTCGGCTGCCTGAGGGTCCGTCTCCCCATGGAACCTGGGTGGTCTCTGACACTGAAACTCGTGCAGTGCACTAAGGCAACGTGCACTCTCAGTAGCTGGGGCTGGTGGCATCGGTGGCATCGGTGGCTCAGCGGGTAGAGGTATCGCCGGTGCCTCTGCTGTAATAGGGCCCTGCACCGAGGCCTTGTCGCTCGGTGGGCTGTCATCTCGCACAAATCTCGGAACCCTAGTTGGTTGTCGTCGTGGGGCCATCCTGAAAAGAGACAGGTGTGTCACGGTCAATACAGTATACCTAGTGAGCTGACACAAAGTAATCACAAAGAAAACTTTTGAAACACACATGCAATAAATGTTTTCATGCACTGAGTCGGAAATCAGAAGTCAGGGTCCTGGTATATGGATACATCGGCCGCCACACCAACACTGGACTCCCTGGACTAATAACCATACTCAATGCCCTTAACACTATTGTTTCACATAGAAGAAAGATCAGAGTCCTGAGATCTGCGGTAGAACTGAACTCCTCTGATACCAATTTGTCACGACTCGTCCTCGGGACCCGTGTCGTGACTACCCCAAGCCCACCTCCCATTGGCCAAGGGCTGGCGACTAGCACCAAAGGCGTAAATCCTGATAAAAGGGAAGGCATTGCCTTTATGTAAGAAATCAAACACCACAGAGTATGCAAGCTAAAGTAAACACTAAGTAAACTAAGTACAAAAGTAAGTGCTAGAAAGTAAATGGGTTAGTATACAAACCCAACTGAAAGTAAAGTACAACTGAAAAAAGAGTACAACAGCAGAAAAGTAAAGCAGCAACACCGAGCCATCCTCTGGAAATCCCACTTGAAGGTTGGGTACAGATAGTCTCCTCCACTCCTCGGCTCCAGTCATCTGTTTCTTGTACGTCTCGTCTAGTCATCCACCTCCAGGTACCGTCCAGCTCCATGAGCTCCTACCTCGGTCAGCGTTGTCCATCGTCTGCATCCAACACAACGTAGTGTGGGCATAGCCCGTGCAGGGGTGAGTATATGCTACTCAGTATGGACCCCAAGACCCCGAAGGTCTCCCAGAATCCACAAAGGATAAACCACAAAGGAATGATACAATCATGAAGTAACAACCAACTCTACTTAGGTATATGCCCATACATATACCTAAGTCATCAATTCCAGTTCGGCTCCAACATCTGAGACCAAGTTCGATCTAGTCCACAGAGGAAAGCACAATCCAATCCACACAGGATAACACAACCCAATCCACACAGGATAGCAAAACAAACATATCGAAGATAGTGATTGAAAGTCAAGACTCAGCTCACACAGGTATACTTCTTCGTAAGATGATAGAGATGTTCAGATGTAGCCACTGATTCATCTAAGCTTTCAGACCCACATAGGATACAAGACCAGCTAAGTTGTCGGACCCACAAAGGATACAAGACCAGCTACTCTGCTACACCCATGTAGGATATAAGTACAGAGTCAAATACTGCCGGACCCACATAGGATACAAGACCAGCTAAGCTGTCGGATCCACAAAGGATACAAGAATAGTATTCATCACCATCGAACCCACGGAGGATTCCAGTACGGTCGTCGTCGCTACCGAACCCACGGAGGATTCCAGTACAATCGTCATCATCTTCGTAGTCGCAGCCGGCTCTAGGGTTCTCACACATAGCATGCTCGATTTCGGGAGGGTCCGCTCCACGAGCCAAGGGGGTCGATACATCAACTGACACGAATTTTGGAGTTTATGTATCCCAAAGTTCTATCTCATCAATAAGAACTCAACGTGACAGACGACGCGTCAATCGGACGCCCGGTCTGAGAGATATTGGCTTTTTCATCCCATGAGTCCGGTTGGTTTTTAAGCTAAAACCAACCCGACCATACTCCATGTGCATCCAAACCTCAATCGAAGTAAGCCAAAAGAACTGTCTCAATAAGAGAAATCCAACAAAGATGACGGCATGTCAATCGGACGTCCGGAGCTCAAGTTATAAGTGTTTCCGCTCCATGGGCCCGGTTGGTTTCGTGTTCGAACCAACCCAGACGTACCCAAAGTTCTCTAAAACCTTGATTATAATATACCTAAACGACCATCTCTATCCAAGGATTGCTACGCAACTGATGGTGCGTCGATCGGAGGTCCGTAGCCCAAGTTATGGGCGTTTGAACGGATCTGTCTGAAATTAGGGGGTTTGGGCCCGGACCGACCCGGCCCAAAACCCCCTGGGTCGGCCCGAACTGGGTCGACCCAACCCGGGTCTGGGTCTTGACCATTTGGGCGTGTCTCGACCCGGTTGGCACGGCCCGGCCTAGCGGCGCGGCCCGGCCCAGCGGCGTGGCCTGGCCCAACGGCGCGGCGCGACGGCGCCGCGCTCTTCCGCCGCGGCCCGATCCTGGCCGCGGCCTCCTTCGGCCTCACCGGCACGGTGTGACAGCGTCGCGCTCCATCGCCGTGGTTTATCTCGTTCCCTCGTGGTGCAACGGCACCGCTTCGCCTCCGTTTCCATGACACATAAAAGTTCAACAACAAAAAGGGGGCGGAGGGTAGGCCGTGTTTGTGCGGTCCGACCTCCTCCCGTTATAATGATAGAAAGTGTCCAAGAATGAGTAATCGCAACGACAAATAAAGCGAAAATTTAAATGATTAAATTTGAACTTAACCCCTACCTCGAAGAAGTTGTCGAACGATGGTCGTCGTGGGAAAACGGCGTCGCGAGGTGAAGCTCCATATATGTTGACGGAGAATGTCCAAGGAGGATCGGTGTCTCCCTTCCTTTGACCCGGGAAGAAGAACTAAGGAAGGCGCGTCGTCGTTCTTTGAGAAAGGCATCACACACCGGCTGCGAAGAGGAGAAGAAATGTCACGTTGATCACCCCTTGCGTTGACGACTTTCTTCTTCAAAGTCTTGGTGTTCTTCACGAAGAAGTTCTTAAGATTTTAGAACTCTCCCTCTCTCAAATCTCCACAGCAAAAACCAAACTCAAATAAAATTAGGCTTTGCCTTATTTTATTTACTTATGCCAAAATTTTTAAAATTCAAAACACCTAATTCAATTAATTAAAGGGTTTTAATTAATTGAATAAAAGGTGTGTTGGCATTCATTTAAGTAAATAAAACTAGAGTTGACAAAATTAAAAGGAGTGTTAAGTTGTCACCATAAATGTGGAAGAGTTATAACTCATGTGGAGGGGGTTAGAGAGTTTGAAGGGGTGGGGATTGTGTGGGCCCCACATCACTAAATCCTATCAAGAGGAAATATAATTTTTAGTGGGTCCCACCCCAACTCCCACACATGGGTTTAAACACTTAAGTGAAATAAAATTTTTAGCACAATTTTATTTCTCTTTATTCTTAATCCATAAATTTTAACAACTTCTTCCTGAGCAAACGCAACTCCAGTAAAGGTCATATTAAGAAAATATTGTCATTGCGGTTTCATCGGTGCCCTCATATTTCGATTCCGAGCACCGGTTCAAAAGTTAGAAAAACCCGCACGTTCGTTCACTGAACGTACCCGATCTAAACTTCGGAACTTATTTCTGGGCACACCGGGCCTCGAAATCAGGTTCCGTTAGAAACTGCGTACTCGTAAAATCCCAAAGAAATTAAGAAAAAAATTCCTTGAAATTTACGGGTCTTTACAAAAAATATGATATGTGATGTGCTTGAATCGACTAAATATTGAGTTTTAGAAAATGATCATATTTAAAAAAAATGTGGCATAGAGGGAGAGCTTGCCAAATGAACTCGGATTGATGTGAAATCACATGACAACACCCAAGATTAATTTTTCTATTTTTGGAACAGACAGTGCATCAAACCAAGGTGTCATTTTCTTAAGATGATGGGAAACAAAATTTGAGTAATTTAAATTGCTAAAATGTTTATTTGACTATTAAAACCACATAAAACGATCTCCAATTGATGTGAAATATTATGAAAATTATTTAAAATTACTTTAGACATGTGAAGATTGAAAAGGCAGTAATCCGGTGTATGATGTGCTCGAAGTGAGTAAATAATGAATTCTTAGAAATTAATGATCTTTAAAAACGTGTGTCATAGAGGGAAAGCAAGCGAAATGAGCTCGGATTTCTATGAAATCTTAGGAAAAAATCTTCAATTTTTTTTTAAATTTTATGAATTGATGTTGTGTCAAACTAAGGACTCATTTTCCTTAGACGACCAAGAATATAGTTTTAGTAATTTAAAACTCTAAAATGTGTGTTTGACTATTAAAACCATATAAAATAATTTCTAATTGATGTGAAATCTTATGAAAACTATCTTAAAATTACTTTTGACATATTTGAGAAGATGACATGCCAATTTGAAATGTGATGTGCTAGAATAGATTAAATAATGAGTTCTTAGAAAATTTGGGTCTCTAAAAACGAGTGACATAGAGGGAGAACCTTCCAAATATGATCATATTGCTGTGAAATCACACACAAAAATAATAGATTTATTTTTAAAATATAATAACTAACGGTGTATTATATAGAGGTGTGGTTTTCTCCTCATAATTGAAAATGAAGTTTCGGTAATTAAAAATGCTAAAACGTGTGTTTGACTATTAAAACTATATAAAAAGGTTTTAAATTGATTTTAAATCTTATTAAATATGTATTAGAATTATTTTTTATGTGTGTAAGAGAATGATGCATTAAACCAACATGCAAGGTGCTCGAAATAACTAAATAATAAGTTTTTAGAAAATGACTGTCTTTAAAAATGTGCACCATAGAGGGAGATCTGACCAAATGATCTCATATTGCTTTTGAAATCATATAAAGATAATTGAATATTAATTATTGATTTTTAGGAATAGCCAGTGCATCAAACTGAGGTGTCTTTTGCCTGATATGATGAAAAACACGATTTTTGTAATTTAAAATGTTAAAACCCTTTTTGATTGTTAGAACCACAGAAAAAAATCTCCAATTGATGTGATATCCTATGATATATGTCTAGAATTATTTTTGAAGTGTGGGAAGATGTCGTGTCAATCTGACATGTGATGTGCGCAAAATGACTAAATAAAGAGTTTTTAGAAAATAAATGTGTTTAAAAATGTGTGCCACAGTGGGAGAGATATCCAAATGAGCTCGGAATTTTGTGAAATAACACAAACACAACCATAGGTTGATTTTTTAATTTTAGGAACTGACGGTGTGTCAAACTGAAGTTACATTTTCCCAAAATGACTGAAAACGCATTTTCAGTTATTTAAAATGCCAAAATGTTAATTTGATCATGAAAAACATATAAAATGATCTTTAATTGATGTTAAATACTATGAAATCTGTCTTACTGTTATTTTTTATTTGTGTGAGTAGACAATACATCAATCTAATATGTGATGTGCTCTAATTGACTAAATAATGTGTTTTTAGAAAATTAAAGTCATCATATTCCTTTTAGAAATAATAAATAACACCAATGATTATAAAATAATATATATTATTATACATAATTAAAATTCTAAAGTCAAATAAATGTAAAAGTAATACATCATCAAGGCCTATTTTTATGCAGGTGTCCTGTGAAGGGTTTAGACACAGCGGAAGTGCAACATTAGGTGGGGCCCAACATTTACTTTTTCATAATCGATGACTATTCTGGGATCAATACGATGATAAATGTCACTATCCACAGATTAAAATCAAATATTTAGACAAAAGAAGAAAGGCTCTGAATCCAAGAGAGAAAGGATCTTTCACATCATGTTTATAATTAATTTAATTAATTTCATAAAGTAAATAATACCTAAATCTTCAGTACTTTCTTCGTTGATGATTGTGATCTTCGAAATGACCCTTCTGGATTCTCTCATTACACTTTCGAGGATCCAAACTAGAATCCCCCTAGCAGTGATCCACATATGATCTGATGGCCTCTGATTGAAACTACTTGTTCTTTGGGTGCTAGTATGGTGATGTGAGTGTCTTGTGTTAGTCATTCTTGATCACTTTTTCTTTAGTCTTGAACAACGTCTCTCTTTTTGTAGAGGGGATGAAAGAGGATTCAAGAGAGAAATTTTTTGTCTAAAAAATTCTCAATTCACTGGGCGTATAGTTCGGTACATGGCACAATTGATTCACTTGTCTATTTATCGACATGGAGCTTTAGTTAAAATACTTAATTATTTAATAGTAATTAAATTCATTCAAAGCCTTAGAGAAAACCCATTCTCTTAATAATAATACTACGTCATTATTTATGGTGCGCCAACTTCCACAAATCGAAATTATAAATAAAATTCTATGTCACAAAATAATAAAAGTGTTATTATTATTTTAACTTGTGTCAACTTGTTAAATAATTATTTACCATCTTAAAAATAATTATTTTTCTACCAAACCGGCCATGGTCCACTCGAGATCCACATCCATTTATTAAAAACCTAAATAAATAAATGAATAATATATTCTCATAAATAAATATTTTATTTACAAAATAGAAAATACATATTTACTAAATATTCAACAAAATAAATAAATATATTTTACTCACAATCTGGTGAATAAATATTTATTTAATTTATACAATCATTTTAACTTGAATAAAATTATTCCGCGATCATGAGAATAATATTTATTTCATTAATTAAATTCAAATAGAATTTAACTGATACCACCAAAAACACAGTGAGTGGCCCTCGTGGATTGTTTCTCGTTCACATTAGGCGGGATTTCCTAAAGTCAAAGAATACTGTCTAGCAACGGGTCAAGGAACCCAAGAGAAAGAACATAAAGTCACAACATTGAAATCCACATACGAATGCTCACTGTGTAATATAATCCCTTTATCTCAATATCTAATCAAGAAAGTTTAATAACAGAGTCATCAACTTTTGTGCTTTATTCATCGTTCTTTGACTACTAGAAATAAACTTGTCGTTACACCATGGCAATGAAATTTTTTGCGACGGTTCTCTTTCAAACAAATGTACAAGATATCAACTTCTATAAATGGAAGGGTCAAATCCTTCATCAAATTATCCATTAATAACATGCCACTCGTGATGCACACAACATACCCTACTTCTAACCAACATATGGCATAACCATTTTTGTCAGTAAATCAATGTGCATGAGTCATGACACATATTAATGATAATATTAAATTCTAAGGACCATTACACATGCTCACAGATAGGAATATTCGTTGACACCAAAACATGCAGAATTCTTATTGGTGGTTCTGCTCTCATAATCTCCCATATTGGAGATTTACAAGTACGAATTTCATTAGAGGAAGTCTCATCTGCTTACGAGTACTCGCAACAGATAGTATGTATACTATATGTCCCATCATAGTATGTTATCTAACTGCAAAACTATATTTAAGAATATATTTATAGCATTTCAAGGTTCTCATCATAGTGGGGAACTACCCTGACCTTATAAATACAAAAAATACTCTAGGACATTATAACATCATAGTAATAAAAAACAATGAATAATATATAATAAAATATTTAATATTTAAATACATTAAATATCCATGTAATCAAAGTACAAATAGTTGGTTCTAGGACACCAACTCTAAAAAACTACCACTTGGACTATAGCCAACTGCCTATGAATTTTAGTCCACTAGACCTCACATGATGATCATGTTTCCAAAGATTCAATGCTTTATTCAAGGTGTCCTCCTCATTGTCTTCCATGGAAATACTACTCACTACAACTTAACCTCTCTAAGAAAAATACCTTAAGATATGATACTTCTGAATTATGTGATTTTTCTGCTGATAGAGAAAATATTTTCAATTATTTAATTCTGAATTTTAATTTTTTTTAATCCCACCAATGTTTTATTTTAATATAAATTATCACATTTTATGTTTTTAAATCATTTTGGAGATTAATTGATAAAATGTAATATTTTAGAATTTATATTTAAATTTATTTTAATGTCTTGTCCCATAACTTTTTATCCACTAATCCAAACTGAAAAATTCTTCTTTTATAGGTTCCTATATTCTAAGGAGTTCATTTTATCCTTATGGATCCAAAGCATAAGCCATTATCGGGAAGCTCGCATCCGGCTCACAATACAGGCCTCGAAAACTATGAACTGATCTAGAGAATTTTATTTATGGAACTATATCTTGTAAAATACTAAAAAATTGGAGTTGACATTTATCATGTAGCAAGAAGACATCTTGAGTAAGAAGTTCCATTAATATGGATGTGCCTGATTACTTCATTCTCAAGGCCATAAATGCATTGGAACTCAGTGAATTAGAATACAAAGAGTCTGTTTGGAATAATAAAATATCTTACATAATTTGGATATATCTCTCTACCCACATGTCCAATGATGCTCAACATTTGTCGGTAGACATAGGGGATATATGGGAACAACTTTCAAGAAGCAAAATTTCCAAAATTCTGTCATTTATTGAGCCATAAACGCGCATACATTCAGTTGACACATTTTGGAGTCAAATATTTCATCCCCTTGCCTATAAAAATGTACTCTCTCTTCATTTTGAAGGATTAGAAAATTAGTGGCCATTTTGTGTAGGCTTATATTTTCTTTGCTTCTGTAGTATATATTTAAACTTTTAATTTATATTATACTTCGTCTTCATACCTCATTCTTCCATTTTTACTTTTATGTGTTTCTCCCATCGTATTTTCTTCTAACTCTATGGGAATGGGGAACTAACCTTGATGTTTTTTCAAGGGGGAGAATGGTGGTTGATTGAGTTTCATTGTTCTTCAATTTAAATCTCTTTATTTAATTCTGAGAATTATTGTGGTGGTTAAATTGATGATGGTGTGTGATTTCCCTATTCTCATTATGTGATTCATTTACGGATAGGGAAATATTTTGAATTATTTTATTCTTAATTTTAATGCTTTTAATCCAACCAATGTGTTATTTTAAGGGAAATTATCACATTTTATGTTTTTGAATCATTTTTGAGCTTAATTGCTAAAATGTATTATTTGGGAATTTAACTATTTTAATTTATTTTAATTTCTTCGCCATAACGTTTTAACCACTACTCCAAATTGAAAAAAAAATCTTTTTATAGGTTCCTATGTTCTAATTTCCTCATTTTATCCTTCTAGACCCAAACCTCAATCCATCATCTGTAAGCTCAAATCCAGCTCACATGTTTGGCCTCGAAAATTGTGCATAGATCAAGAAAAGTTTATTTATGGGAACATACCTCATAACATACCAATCCATTGGAGCTGAAATTTATCGTGGAGAAAGAAAGCATCTACTGGAACGATTTCCATTAATATGGCCACACCAGATTCCTTCATTATCAAAGCCATAAATGCATTGTAACTTGGTGCATTGGAATATGTAGAGTCTATTTGGAAGAATTAAATATCCAAAGTAATTTGGCCATATCTCTCTCCCCACATGTCACATGATGGTCAAATGTTTTGGGTAGATAGAGGATATATATGGTAACAACTTTAAATGATAAAACATTCCAAAATTCTGTCATTTATTGGACCATAAACATTCATACATTAGGTAGAAACATTTTGGAGTAAAATATTTCAACCCCTTGATTATAAAAATGTACTCCCTCTTCATTTCAATGATTTGGAAAAGTAGGGTCCATTTTTTGTAGGTTTATATTTTCTTTTCTTTTGTATTATATTTTTAAAATTTTTATTTTTTTATACTTCTTCTTCATACCTCATTCTTTTATTTTTACTTTTATGTGTTTCTCCCACCGTATTCGCTTAAAACTCCTTGAGAATGGGGAACTAACATCGATGTTTTTTTGATGGGGAGAATGGTGGTTGATTTAGTTTCATTTTTATTTTATTTAATATCTTTATTTAATTATGATAATTATGGTGGTGGTTAAATGGATTATGGTGCACAATTTACCCATTCTCTCTATGTGATTTGTCTACTGATGGAGCAAATATTTTCAATTATTTTATTCTAAATTTTATTTTTTCTAATCCCACCAATGTGTTATTTTAATAGAAATTATCAAATTTTAATTTTTTGAAGCATTTTTTAGCTTAATTACTAAAATGGATTATTTTGGAATTTAACTATTTTAATTTATTTTAATATCTTGGCCATAACTTTTTTTACACAAATCAAAATTGAAAAATTATTCTTTTTTAGGTTCTTATATTCAAAGGGATTCATTTTATCTTTCTGGACCCAAAACTCAATCCATCATCTGGAAGCTCAAATCCAGCTCACAAGTCAAGCCTCAAAATCTGTGCATAGATCTGGAGAATTTTATTTATGAGACCGTATATCATGAAATACCAAACCATTGGAGCTAATATTTATCTTGTAGTAATAATACATCTATAGGATCATGTTACATTAATATTTTCTCACTTTATTCCTTCATTTTTAAGTCCATAAATGTGTTGGAACTTGGTGCATTGGAATACGAAGAGTCTGTTTGGGATAATTTGATATCCAGAGTAATTTTGCAATATATCTCTCCCCATTTGAGCAATAATTCTCACATATTGTACGTAGACATAAGAGATAAATGGGAACATCTTTCAAGAAGAAAACATTCCAAAATTTTGTCATTTATTGGGCCATAAATGTGAATTCATTTGGTAGACACATTTTGGAGTCAAATATTTCTTCCCCTGGCCTATAAAAATATACTCCCTCTTCATTTCAAAGGGTTGGAAAAGTAGTGTCCATTTTGTGTAGGTTTATTTTTTATTTTCTTTGGTAGTATATTTTTAAACTTTTAATTTATATTAAACTTATTTTTCATACCTCATTCTTCCTTTGTTAATTTTATGTGTTTCTCCCACCGTACTCTCTTCTAAATCCAAGATAATTGGGAACTAATCTCAATGTTTTTTCGAGGAGGAGAATGGTGGTTGATTGAGTTCCATTGTGATTAAATTTAAATCTTTTTATTTAATTTTAAGAATTTTGGTGGTGGTCAAATTGAATATGGTGTGTGATTGCCCCATTTTTTCTTTTACTGAGTTCTTCTTCTCATTCAACATTTATCCTTCCCTTCACTATCTAAGTCATGCATACGATGGAGTATGGATTGGGTAGAGATGGTCGACAAAGAGATCCCCTAGCCAGATTTAGGAAAATTATTTCCCCGCATGCATAGATCTTAGTGTTGGGGAAATAAAATTTAAAATGAGAGGGTGTAGTGTGACAGATCGTGATCACTACATTGAATTGATATTTAGAATATTTTAATAAACAATGATATAAACCATTATGATCCCCCAAGAACTAATGTCTTATGTATTTTTTTTTAACATCATTTTTTTGGTATTAAATATATATATTCATATTTTATGCATCTTTCAAGCTCATATTTATATTATATAGTAGTTAAAAAATAAATAGTGCTAATGGAATTTCAGTGTTGTTTAATTTTCCTCCTCGAGACTGACCCTGGGAGTGTACTATATTGCATACTTAGGTAAATAATATTTAGATCGGGGATCTGTGACAAATTCCCACGCATCATCTACTGATGTAACCATGGATCTTTTATAAGATCCACCGCTATATTATTATCATAATAGAGTGTGATGGGATCTTTACTTCTAGGTACCACATCCATTTCATGGATGAATCATTGCATCCAATCTGATACTTTAGCTACCTCAAAATTTGCAATATACTCAGACTCCACTATAGAATCTATGACCACACTCTGCTTTGAGATCTTCCAGCTCACAACACCTCCATTCAAAGTGAATATGTATCTCGTTTGTGACTTTATGTCATCTTGATTGGTCTGGAAACTAGCATCTGCATATCCTTTGTTGACCAGTTCCTCATCTCCTCATATTTAGGATCATATCCTTAGTACACCTCAAATAAATAAAGATAGTCTTGACTGCCATCCAATTCTAGTCACATGGGTCATCTGGATTTCTACCCACCACACTTAATGTAGTGGAAACATCTTTTCTAGTACATAGCATGACAAACATAACTGACCCGATCGCTTATACATGTGGATTCATTTTCATTCTCTCTCTTTCCTTATGTGTTTGAGGACACAATTTCATAGAAATATGAATTCCATGTGACGCTGGAAACAATCCCCTCTTGGATTTTTCCATACTGAATCTCTTAATTATCTTTTCAATGTATGCACTTTGACTTTGGCCAAGAAATCTCTTGGATATATCACGATGGATATTGATCCCAAGAATATATGTTGCCTCGCCTAAGTCCTTAATAGAGAAGCATTGATCCCATTATTCCTTAACAGACTATAAGATTGGTATCTCGTTTTTGATAAGTAATATGTCATGAATATATATTATTATAAACATGAATTCACTCTCACTAAATCGTTTGTAGACACTAGGCTCACATTGATTCGTAAAGAAGTTATCTAGGTCATGGAACATTCATTTGTAAACACACATGACATATGCCATGTGGTTTTAGTTCAAAAGAATCTAAATATCCATCTTGATGTAACTTTGTCAAGCATTTCTCATTTACATGACCTAGCCAATGATGCCAAAGTTGGGTGTGGTATGAGTCATGAGAAGTATCTTTGTTATCCATTGGAATTACCTTTTGTAATCCAACATGTAAATACTATTGTATAAATTTTCCCTACAAAAACAAATGTTATCTTTGTAAAAGAAGAAACATTCATTTAAAAACTTAAAAAAATCCATCTATATCAAGTTTGGATAAAAAAATAATGTTTTTCATTACAAAAGGCACATAAAAACAACCACTTAACACCGATATCATCCCAGTTGGAAATTTGTGGTGGTTGTTCCCGACAGATATAGTAGCAAGTCTGGCTCCATTAGCTACTTGTAGATCTAACTCCCCGCGGTCAATTTTCCTGGATCTACTTGGTTCCAATATTTGAATAAATATATGAGCAACAAAATCTATATACAATATCAAATTTGTAAAAATATATAAATTTGTCTTGATAAAAAATTCACCTAAAACTTCCCCTTACTTTTTTGGATGGGTGTAGTTTTTCTTCTAGCAGCTCTTCTTGCCACATGCGAAACAAAATACCTCATGTTCCATTTCCTCCCCTTTGATCTCATTTTTCTTGGAAGGGTGTGAAGAATATTTGGGCATAAATCTATTTTCCTTCACTTTACTCTTATTCAGCATAAGGATAGAAGTATTATCACGCTTCATATCTTTGTCCTCATAGAGAATGAGGATAAGAAGATCAGATAAAAACTTATAAATGTTGTCATATTGAAATTAATAATAAAACTAGAGAAGCTCTGAGGGAGTGATGTGAGAATTTGATCGGTTCCCAGTTCTTTGAGGAGTTTAAACCCTAGAACCTCTCAGTGCCCAATGTAGATTATGATCCTGACTACATGAGGCCTAGTTGGGACACCCTCTCCAATCATACTATGAAAGATTTCCTTGGATATCTCAAGACTTTCTTATCTTTCTCTCTCCTGGTAAATACCACTGAGGTGCTCGATCATGCTATAGGCATCCATGTTTTATAAGACTTCATGAGCTCACCATACATTGATGATTGTATCAAACATTAAACGTTGATTGAATCATTTATATTTTGATCATAGACAAGGAAATCTTGATCACTCACATCTTGGGCATGCAGATCAGGTAACGCTGACTCTAGCATGTAAGACTTCCGTTCATGGTATAGAATAACCTGAAGGCATCTAAACCATTCCTTGAAGTTACTACAAGTGATGATGTTTCCTCTATCCAGAATTGATCCAAGGGATAGTGTGTTTGATGAGCTTTTTATTTTATTCTACAATTCAAAGGGCAGATCATTAGTACTTTCTTGATTAAATTTTATGAGAAATAAAAAATTAATTTTATTAATTCTCCAACTATTTTATCAGGTCCCAATGGCCCTTACCATTGAACTTTTAATATTCAGTTTCCATGACATTATAGTGGAAAGGATCCATATTCCCCTTTGAATAACCCCAACAAGGGTTGGTCAAGCTATTTGAAGGTATTTAGGTAGGCAGGTCTTTTCCAATTGTAGGCATGCAACTCCTTGATCTGTTGAGTGGATTCCCCGATCCTGAAATCCTGACTTGAATTTCCTCAACTCTTGCCTCCAATATTACCCCATGTTTATCAAGTGTTACACCTCTTGATGCATTATGGTTAAGTTAACCCAAAACCTTTCTTAGGGGATTCCTGTATTAAATTAGGTGTCCCAACAAGGGTTGGTCAAACACATAGTTTTATTTAGTCTTTCCCTTAATCATGTAACAGAAGGCTTAGTCTGACATAATATTTTATTAAAGGGATTTTTATATCTTATGCGTAAATTTCTTAATAACATTATCACATTATTATTAATATTAATTGTAACTTAATTAAGTGATTAACCATATATTGATAATATTTACGCATAAGCCTGGTTCTTTTAGTTCCATCTTGCATGCTTGTTAGTTCATAAATTATGTGTTCGTGACAACACATCCACAATGAAAAAACCAATAAAATGATAGAAATAAAATAATGTAACGGAATTATCATGAGATTTTTTAATGGATAGTTTATCTATCATTTTATAAATTAACTTTAACCTAGGTTAGAAACACTTTAAAACTTTTGGGTTCATGTTTAAAGCTTTACACCTGTCCACCTTTGTATCTCCTGGGATTGGTTTCATCTCGGATCCAGCTTGAACCTCCTACACTATCCTGGGATCTCCATCCATTAAATATTCTTTTTAACTCACACATAGGTGAGGGGTAAAAAGGGTTTTTACATAAAAGAAACCATGGGTACGCATGCCTTATATATTAATGAGGATAGATGACACGCAGGCCAATAATTAATTTAACAAATAAATTAAAGGGTAAATGAATCACATACAAGGTCTGGTCTAGCTCATGGTCATACACATACATGTAACAAGTTATGCATTTAATAAAACTATCATTGAATTATTTAATCATTCTTATTAAGATAAATTGTGCTCAAATAGATTAATTATTATCTTTAATTAATCAATCCTTTTATCTTAATTCTTTTCTGAATTTTCTTGAGATTCGCATCCTTGTACATAAATTCCCCATGGAGGTAACCTGGTGAATACCTGTTAGAATCTATCCAACATTTATTATATTTGTACACTATTTTACTCTTCTAACATATGGCATACATGATGCTTCAATGCATAGAGTAACACCCATTAGTACAATTTATACATGATAAGTAGTTATGAAAATTACACAAACATTAATTTTTTAACATTATGTAATTTGGTAAAGTAAACAGTGTGTATTTCTGACTACATGGTATGTACAAACTTCACCTTCATTACCAATGTTTAGGCCAAGGGACTCGGTGTGTGAGTCATACTTCGGAATCTTCAGAGTAAATGGTTTGTAGAGTGGGTTACATGTCATGGTGTCTCCACATTACAAGGTTACGGATCAGCTCAATCAGTGTATGGGATGCACATCTTTCCCCCTAACCCGAATAGACTACACACCATGTGCAGTGGGGCACATGGTGTGTCATCCGGTAAGCATGTTTCTATCTATCCCGATCAACATGTGATGTAACATTAATTACACTCCATGTAATAAATGCACATGGATTGAGTAATTTCCAAATTACTCTCAATGTGCTGAACACAATTACACGGCGTGTATTCTAGATTAAATGGCCTGTATGGAAGGGAACATGACATGTAGGTCCGAACACATGGCGTTTACTTTTGTGTCACCTGGGCAGAATTTTTGATGCCTCCTGATGATTTCCTTGTTTTAATTTTATTCCCTAAATTATTTGTTTCTATGAAATCCGCAAGAAATGAAAAAAAAAGAACATATATCCAAATTTTAGATTACAAGAATGATTAAACATTGAATTGAAAAACTAAATTATTAACATGTAAATTGTCAATGATAATTAAATAATTATAAATGATGATTACCTCACCCTGATAAAACTTGAAGGATCTGGATACAGTGGAAGTGCAGCATTGGGTGGGGACAAATTTGAATTTATTGTAATTGATAACCAATCCAGGATCAATACGACAGTTAATGCTAGTATCCACATATTAAAATGAAATATTTAGACAAAAGAAGAAAGGATCCAGATCCAAGAGAGAAAAGATCTCGCACATCATGTTTATAATTAATTTAATTAATTTCATAAAGAAAAGAATGCCTAGATCTTCTGTACTTTCTTCATTGATGATGTTGATCAGTTGGAATGACCCTTCTAGATTGTCTCATTGCACTTGAGAGGATCCAAACTAGAATCCCTCTAGCGGTGAACCACACGTGATCTGATAGCCTCTGATTGACACTAATCGTTCTCCGGGTGCTAGCGCGGCGAAGCGAGTGTCTTGTGTCATTCATTCTTGATCGCTTGTTCTTTAGTATTAATTAACATCTCTCATTATTGAGAGGGGACAGAGGAGGATTAAAGAGAGAAATTGTTTGGCTTAACAATTCTCAATTCATCAGGCATGCAGTTCGGTACAAGGAACAATAGACGTACTTGTCTATTTATCGACGTGGGGATTCAGTTACAATGTTTAATTGCAAAACAAAAAATTAAATACATTAATTTCCTTATAGAAAATCCATTCTATTAATAATAATACTGCATCATTATTTATGATGTGCCAACTTGTGCAAAATAGAGTTATAAACAAAATTCTACATCACAAAATAATTGTAGCGTTATTATTATTTTAACTTGTTCTAACTATTTAAATAGTTATTTACCATCTTTCTAATTATTTTTTTACTACTGGACCGGCTTTGGTACACTCGAGCTCCAATTCCAATTATTTGACACCTGAATAAATAAATAAACAATTTATTCTCTTAAATAAATATTTTATTTATAAACTAGTAAATAAATTTTTATTAAATGTTCAATAAAATAGATAAATAAATTTTACTCAAAATTCAGTGACTAAATATTTATTTAATTTATGAAATCATTTTAACTTGACTAAAATTATTTAATGGTCTTGAGAATAATATTTATTTCATTAATTAAATTAAAATAAAATTTAACCAAGACCACCAAAAAACACTTAGTGTGTGACCCTTTAGGATTCTTTCTTGTTGGCATTAGGTGGGCTTTCCAAAAGTCCAAGAGTAATGTCTAGAAATGCGTAGAGGGAAACAAGATAAAGATCATAAAGTTTCAACAATGACATCCACATATGAACACTCATTGTGTAATATAATCCATTTATCTCAATATCTCATCAAGAATGTTTCATGATAGTGTCATTATCATTTGTGCTTGATATGTCATTCTTTGACAACCTGAAATAAACTCTTTGTTACACCATGTCTATGGAATTTCACGTGACTGTTATATTTCAGTCAAAGGGACGAGATATCAACTTCCATAAATGGAAAGGACAAATACTTCGCCAACTTATCCATTAATAACATGCCACTCGTGATACACCCAACGTACCATGCTTCCTGCCAATATATGATGTGATGGTTTTTGTACATAAATAAAATTGGAAGAGTCGTGACACATATTAATGATATCAAAAAGTCTTAGGACCATTACACATCCTCATAGATAGGAATATATGATGACACCAAAACATTTTGAATTCCTACCGGTGAGTCTCTTCTCATAATCTCCCATCTTGGAGATTATCAAGTGCGAACTTCATGAGAGGAAGTCTCATCTACTTACGAGTACTCACACCTGACAATTTGTATACTATTTTTTCCATCATAGTATTTTATCAAACCACAAAACTATATTTCAGAATATTTTTATAGCATTTCAAGGTTCTCATCATAGAAGGGAACTACCAGGACCTTATCAAAAAAATATAGGACATTATTACATCATAGTCATGTAGAAAAATAAACAATATGTAAAAATATGTTTAATATTTAAATACATTAAATATCTATTCCATCAAAGTTAAAAAAAGATTTTTTTCTAGGACACTAACTCTAACAAACTCCCACTTAGACTAGAGCCAACTGCCTATGACTTTCAGTCCTCTAGACCTCACATGATGATCATGTTTATAAAGAGTCAAGGCTTTAGACAAGGTGTCCACCATGTTGTCTTCCATGGAAATAGTGCTCACTACAACTTCACCTCTCTGAGAAAAATACCTCAAGAGATGATACTTCTGAATTATGTGCTTCATCCGCTGATGTGACCTTAGCTCTTCTGCAAGAGTCACCACTTTAGTATTATCATAATATATTGTGTTGGGATCTTTTTTGATAGGTACCACATCCAACTCTAGAATGAAGCTTCACATCCAAACTGCTTCTTTAGCCACCTCAGAAGCTTTGATATACATGGAATCCACTATAGAATCTATGAGCACACTCCACTTTGATCTCTTCCAGCTCACAACACCTCCCTTCAGAGTGAATATGTATCATACCACACTCAATGTGTAGGAAATATCTAGCCTAGTACATATCATGTCATACATGACTGACCCAATCGCTGATGGATATGGATTCCATTCCATTACCTCTCTTTCCTCATGTGTTTGAGGAAAAATTTTCATAGAAATATGAATTCCATGTGATGATAGAAACAATCCCCTCATTGATTGTTCCATACTGAATCTCTTTAGTATCTTGTCAATGTATGGGCTTTGACTTTGGCCCAGAAATCTATTGGATCTATCATGATGGATCTTGATCCCAATAATATATGTTTCCTCTCCCAATTCCTTCATGGATAAGCATTGATCTAACCATGCCTTAACATACTATAAGATTTGTATCTCGTTTCCAATAAGAATTATGTCATCAACATATACTATTATGAAAACGACTGCACTCCCACTAAACTGTTTGTAGACACAAGGATCACATTAATTATTAAAGAAATCATCTAGGTCATGTAACATTTGTTTTTAAACATGTATGACATACACCTAGTGGTTTTAGTTCAAAAGAATCTAAATATCCATCTTGATGTAACTTTGTCAAGCGTTTCTCGTTTACATGGCCTATCTGGTGATGCCCAAGTTGGGTGTGGTATGAGTCATGAAAAGTATCTTTGTTATCAATTACCATTACTTGGTTTGTGTAATCTAACACATAAATATCACTGTATAAATGTGACCTACCAAAACAAATGCTATGTTTTTAAAATAAGAAACATTCATTTTTTAACATGGAAAAAAATCCATATGTATCTAGTATGGATACATAAATAATTATTTTTGTTTACAGAAGGCACAAAAAACAACCCTTTAACACCAAGATTATCCCAGTTGGCAATGTGAGGTGGTAGTCCTTGACAACTATAGTAGCAAGTTTGTCTCCATTGGATGCTAGTAGATCTACCTCCCCTTGATCAATTATCCTAAATCTAATTAGTTTTTATATTTGAATACATATCTGAGCACCATGGGCTATATCCAATACCCAATTTGTAGAAATAGATAAATTTCATTTGATAACAAATTCACCTGAAGCTTCCCCTTTCTTCTTGGTTGGGTGCAGTTTTTCTTCTAGTGGCCCTTCTTTCCACATGCGAAACAAATAGCCTTTTATTCCCTTGCCTCTCCTTCGATCTTCTTTTTTTTTGAAGGGCATGAATAATATTTGGGCTTAAAGATATTTTCCTTCACTTTCCACTTATTCAACATAAGGACAGAAGGATTTCCACGATTCATTTCTTTCTCCACCTGGAGAATGAGGATAAGAAGACCAGATAGAGACTCCAAAATGTTGTTCATATTGAAACTAACAACAAAGCTGGAGAATATCTGAGGGAGTGATGCGAGAATAATATTGATGCCCAATTCCTTAGGGATTTTAAACCCTAGAGCCTCTTGGCTCTCAATATAGCAAATGATCCTGACTACATGAGTCCCAACTGGGGCATAATCTCCAAGATTACTATGATAGTGTGTCTTCGATATCTCGAACCTTTCCTGTCTTTCTCTAACCTATTAAAGACTATAGAGGTGATTGATCATTCTATAGGCATTCATGTTTTCAAGATACTTCATGATCTCACTAGAGATTAATGGTAGCAT
The DNA here is from genome assembly GCA_963277665.1 of Viscum album. NCBI lineage: Eukaryota > Viridiplantae > Streptophyta > Magnoliopsida > Santalales > Viscaceae > Viscum > Viscum album. Next base: position 19,481,741 of record OY728155.1, read on the forward strand.
AAAACATTGAACATTTACCACATCATTCATATGTTGATCATAGACAATGAAATATTGATCACTCGCCTCTTGGGTAGAAGGATCAAGTAATGCTAACTACATCACTTAAGACCTTCATTCATGGCATAGAATAATTCGAAGGCATCTAAACCATTCATGGAAGTGTCTACCGATGAGAATATTTTCTCTATCCAGAATTGATCACATGGATAGTGTGGTTGAAAAACTTGTCATTTTATTCTATAGTTAAAAGTGTAGATCATTATTACTTTCTTGATTAAATTTTATGAGAATAATAAATTGATTTTATTAAGTCTCCCATTATTTTATCATGTCCCAATGTCCCTCACTATTGAACTCAAAATGTCCATTTTCCATGACATTCTAGCAGTAAGGATCTGTACTACCCTTTGTATAGCCCCCAAAAGGATTGGTCAAGCTATTTGAAGGTGTTTAGGTTGGTAGGGTTTTTCCAACTGCAGGCTTGCAACTCCTTGATCTTTTGAGTAGACTCCCCAATCAGGAAATCCTTACTTGGATTTTCTCAACTCTTGCCTAAAATATACACAAAGTATAGCAAGGGATACTCTTCTTGGTTAATAATGGTTAAGTTAACACAAAACATTTCATAATGGATTCCTGCATAGAAGTATGTGTCTCAAAAAAGGTTGGTCAAACAATTAGTTTTATTGAGTATTTCCCTTAATCATGTAATAGAAGGTTTAGTGTAACTTAATATTTTATTGTTGGATTTTTATCTCTTATGCATAAATTTCTTATTAAATTTATCACATTCTTGTTAACATTAAGTGGAATTTACTTAAGTTATTAACCATATCATGATAATTTTTACATGTAAGCCTAGATTTTTTAGTTCCATCTTGATTTCTTGTTAGTTCATTAATTATGTGATTGTGAAAAAACATCCACAATGAAAAAACCTAGAAACATACAGAAATAAAATAAAGTAAAGGGAATGATCATGAGATTTTATAATGGTTATTTTATCTAGTGGTTGATAAATTAACTCTGAACTAGGGTAGAAACTCCTTGAAACTGTTGAGTTCATGTTTATAGATTTCCACTTATCCACCTTTGTATCTCCTGGGATTGTTTTTGTCTCGAATCCATCATGAACCGACTTCACTGCCTTGGGAGCTCCATCTATTATATATACTTTTTAACTCACACATAGGTGATCGATAAAAAGAGTTTTACATGAAAGAAACCATGGGAATGTAGGCCCTACATATTAATGAGGAGAGATGGAGCACATGACAATAATTAATTTAAAAAAAATAAAAGGGAAATGAATAACATACATGGTCTGTTCTAGCTCTTGACCATCCACTTACATGCAACCAGATACGCTCTTAAAAAACTATCATTAAATTCATTAATCATTCTTATTAAGATAAATCGCACTCAAATTGATTAATTATTATCTTTAATTCATCAATCCTTTTATCTTAATTTTTTTCTTAATTTTCATGAGATTCTCATCCTTGTACATAAATGCATCTTATAGGTAACCTAGTGAATACCTGTTCCAATCTACCCAACATGTATTATATTTGTATAATTATTTACCATTCTGAAATATGTCATACATGATGATTCAATGCATAGAGTAATACCCAGTAGTATGATTTATACATGATAAGTAGTTCGGAACATTACACAAACATTAAAGTTTTAACTTTGTGTAATTTGGTAAAGTACACGGCATGTAGTTCCAACAACACAACATGTACTACCTTCACCATCTTTCCCAAAGTACACACCTATGGACTCGGCATGTGAGGCATACTTTGAGAAACTCAAAGTACATGGCGTGTATAGTGGGATACACACTTTTTTGTCTCCACGTTACATGGTTACCGGTCGGGTCAATCTGTGTTTTGGACACATGGATTTTCCCCTAACCCGAAGGGACTACACTTCATGTGTAGTGATCCACACAACATGTAATCTTGTAAGTGTGTGCCTATCTATCATGGTCAACATGTGGTGTAAATTTAATTACACCACATGTAATAAATGAGCACTTCTTGAATAATTTCCGAATTACCCCTGATGAGTTGAACACAACTACACGATGTGTAGTCTGTATTACATGATGTTTATGACAGAGAAGACGACATGTAGGTCTGAACACACAGTGCATACTTTTGTGTCACCTAGGTAGAATCATCGGTGCCTCCTAATGAGTTACTCGTTTTAATTTTAATCAAAAAATTATTTGTTTCTGTGAAAACTACAAGAAGTGAAAAAATGAAGATCATATGTCGAAATTTAAGATTACATGAATGATTAAACCATGAATTGAAAAACTAAATTATTAAAGCATAAATCATCAACGATAATTAAAAAATTATAAACGATGATGACCTTGCTCTGATACCACTTGAAGGATGTGGACATAGTGAAAGCGTAGCGTTGGGTGGGGCCCAACTTTTCCTTTTCCATAATCGATGACTAATGCAGGATCAATACGATGATGAATTCCAGTATCCATAGATTAAAATCCAAGATTTAGACAAAAGAATAAAGGTTCTAGATACAAGAGAGAAAGGATCCTTCACATAATGTTTATAATTAATTTAATTAATTTCATAAAGAAAAGAATACTCGGATATTCTGTATATTTTTCATTGATGATGTTGATCATCCAGAATGACCCTTATAGACTGTCTCATTGTGCTAGAGAGGATACAAACTAGAATCCCTCTAGTGTTGATCTGTACGTGTTCTGATGGCCTCAGATCGACACTACTCATTCTTCAGGTGCTAGCATGGTGAAGCATGTGTCTTGTGTCGGTCATTCATGATCACTTGTTCTTCAGTCTTGAAGAACGTCTCTCATTATTGAGAGGGGAGGGAGGTGGATTTGAGAGAGAAATTTTTTGGGTCAAAAATTCTTAACTCACCGGGCATGCAGTTCGGTACATGGAACAATAGACGTACTAGTCTATTTATTAACATGGGGATTCAATTACAATATTTAATTACATAAAAACAATTAAATACATTAATAACCTTAGAGAAAACCCATTCTCTTAATAATAATATTGTGTCATTATTTATGGTGTGCAAACTTGCATAAAAAAGAATTATAAATAAAGTTCTGTGTCACAAGATAATAGGAGTGTTATTATTATTTTAACTTCTTCCAACTAGTTAAATTATTATTTACCATCTTGCAAATAATTATTTTACTACTGGACCGGACTTGGTTCGCTCGAGCTCCATTTTCATTTATTGAACACTCGAATAAATAAATAAATAATTTATTCACTTAAATAAATATTTTATTTACAAACTAGAAAATAAATATTTATTAAATGTTCAATAAAATAAATATATATATTTTACTCACAATCTGGTGAATACAAATTTATTTAATTTATGAAATAATTTCAATGTGAATAAAAGTATTCCAAGGTATTAATAATAATATTTATTTCATTAATTAAATTTAAATATAATTTAACAGAGACAAACAAAAACACTTCATGTGTGACCCTCTAGGATTCTTTCTCATTGGAATTAGGTGGGCTTGCCTAAAATCCAAGATTACTATCTAAAAATGGGTCAAGGCACTCAAGAGAAAGAACATAAAGTCACAACAATGAAATCCACATATGAATGCTCACTCTATAATATAATCCATTTATCTCAATATCTCATCAAGAAGGTTTCATGATAGTGTCATCAACCTTTGTGCTTGATATGTCATTCTTTGACTACCTAAAATAGACTCGTCGTTACACCATGGCCATGAAATTTCACACAAAGGTTCAATTTCAATCAACGAGGTGATATATCGACTTCCATAAATGAGAGGGACAAATCCTTCCTTGAATTATCCATTAATAACATGTCACTCGTGACGCACACAACATACCCTACATCCCGCCAACATATGAAGTGATGGTTTTCATCAGTAAATTAAAGTGCATGAGTCATGACATGTATTAATAATAATATTAAATTCTAAGGACCATTACACATGCTCACATATAAGAATATCGGATGACACCAAAACATGTGGATTTCAACTGGAGGGTCTATTCACATAATCTCCCATCTTGGAGATTATCAAGTGTGAACTTCATGAGAGGAAGTGTCATCTGCTTACGAGTACTCGCACCTGACAGTCTGTATGCTATGTGCCCCATCATAATATTTAATCTAATTGCAGAACAATATTTATGAATATTGTTATATCATTTCAAGGTTCTCATCATAGTTGGGAACTGTTATGACCTTATCAATGAAACAAATACTCTAGGAAATTATTCCATCATAGTTATGCAAAATAATGAACGGTATGTGATAAGATGTTTAATATTTAAATACATTAAATATTCATGTAATAAAAGTAAAAAAAGTTGGTTCTAGGATTCTAAATCTAACATCCTCCAGTATCACAGACCGATTCTATGACAATATTACCATATAGACTAGTCCTGATAGATTCTAGAGTCTTCACATCTATAGTTTCAGGTGTGGTATCCTTAGCTACATGTCTAGGTGTGATTTTCTCATTAGTGGGTCTTGCTGAAGAACTAGAACCAATCACCCATCCACTCAAGTGTTATACAGATAATTGGAAGGTAGTTGGATCTGGGAAAGGAAAATCACTAAGTGGAAGCCCCCAACCGGTTCCCCAATCAGAGGAATGTGACACTACATGATCTGTAGATGGAATAGGGGTCATAATATCAAACATAGTGGCATAACTGGTGACCCACTATGAAGAAGGGTGGTTGGGGGAATGAATCGAATGATGCCATTTGTGATGATGAAGGTCTAGTCGGTGGGTGTGTAGTGGTACCACACTCTGAAGAAGGGTGGGGAATGTCTCTAATGATGCCATGTATGATGAAGAAGGTCCAATAAGTGGCTTTGTAGTGGTACTCGAAACTATCTGAGAAGTGGAATGAAGAAAATGACATCGAAATGAGGGTCAGACCTGATCGATGTCCAATGGATCGAGGATGACTTAAGTTGGAATGGGATGATGACCATGAGCATGCTATGACTGTAGATAGATTCTATCATCACTGTACAATGCACCAATCATAAAATCAAGAACTGAACTCAACTCGCCAATACTAACTACCTATCGTGTCTTGGGTGTGATCATATCACGGACTCGATCAATCCCATAACCCTAAAAAATATATATTAAATAATAGATTAATAAATTAATAATAAATAATAATAAAGTTTGACAAAATTAAATTACCAATGTATAATATAACCCTCCAATCCTAGTTATATATCGTCTGGTCACTCGCATATACTAGAGCAGTACTCAGTGTGTGGGCCATGAAGAATAAATCCTCCAAAATATCCACTGACAAAATAAACACACATGAATCCCACATAGATATGTATCGCTCGTGTATAATATGTCAATCTCAATCCTATTTTCTTATAAGTTGAATATTGTGCACCTCTACAATCTACCTCGGTGGCCCTAGAATAGGTTGTTGATATCAAAACTGTCTCATGATCCTATCAGGTTAGTGCCACTCAAAAATATAAAAATAGATCAGTGGAACCACGATAGTAGAATGATGTAGCCCCATCGTAAAATAATCTGGAAGAGACCCCCCAAAGATCATCTGGATATGTTGTCTAACTAATCTACAGAGAGAAATAAATTTGATTAGTCATTAAACATAGAACACATAATTATATCAATAGTGATTTGTGCATACCTTATCAATGGAAAAATGATAAAAAAATATGTTAATAAGAAATTGAATGTGTAGGGCTATATACATATTTCTTCAAGTGGCTCCACCTATGAATTTAAAGTAAAAAAATTAGAAATTATATAATTTTCATATGAGATTGGAAGAAGAACCTGTATTAAACTTTTAAATTACCCATGAGCTAATGGCCTAACACACAATTCCTTATGTGGTTAATAGAAGACAAATCAAGGTGCAAGTGTAGGGAATCGTATCTATACCCACACCTATAATAACAAAAAACAACCACCTATCTCTTTCACCTTCGTGCGAGATTACCTTCACAACTCTCTATATAGATTCTATAAAGATTTACCAGACATGTTGAACCCTGACCATATCACCCAACACGCTTCAAATCTACAAAGAGAGGTCGGTGCATCTGATGATCATATGATCTAGCTGATTTTTAAATAAATTAACTCTAATCAATCACATAATGTACCCTCATGCATATCTATGAAATGTCACCTCATCTGCATCTAGATCAACGAGGCCAAAATGTGTGTTCAACAAGGACATTCGAAGCCTACCTCCTATAAGGGTTATTGACTAATTTGGTAATGGTAAGTCCAAATATATGTTTAATATGTAATCAAAACTATATATCATCAGACCTGTAACAACATCTCCATCCATATAAATCCCTAATAATATAGAGACATCATGTAATGTAATTATTTTCTCCCCTTGAGTCATGTGAAATGTATGCATATTTGGTCTTCATCACTCAGCCAAAAAAAGAATGAGTAAACTAAGAATGTGTATATACCCACACATGCTCAGCCTATATAACCATTACTAAAGAAAATATAGTATGATAGACTCTGTTGGGATCTCGTGGTGAAATTTATGGGCCTCACAAACTTTTATTATCCGATCTTCACCACTATCCCATAAATACTATGATATGTGATCACTATGTGTGGTAAGAAGAGATTGATCCTTGGGGCTTGTATTTAGCTGCGAAAATGCTATCTATATAATTGTAAAAAATAAAATACAAACATATTAATATTTTAAAATATATGTATGTTGAGTGGAACAAAAATTAAGATAATGGAAATTCATTATCTAATAAACATTTATACATGGAAAGTAAAATAATTGAAATAATCAAACCATAGTAAAAGAAATAAATTAGGTCATGATGATGAACCCTCTATGCTAACGTTATGAAGGCACTATATGTGATTATGTCCCTCTTTCCTACATGTTCTAGATCATTGATGCATTCCTTTCTCCTAATTCCAATCCATTTCATTTTTCATACATGTAGATTTTGGATGACCTTTTCTACACAATCATGATGGATTAAGAACAAAAATTGAAAGATACAGAGTGGAATTTAATATTTATACATTTCTGATTAGGATCCACTCTACACTGTAGAAATTCTGTGACATGTCAATTCGATACACTAGATCAACATAACTCTCCCATAAGAGGTTAAGATGAGCACATGGTTTAAGTACATGTGAGAAAGGAATCTTGTATGCTTAGAAGAAACCACATTGACATTTTTTTATCAAGAAAAATGATCATCACCCAACCATATTGAGTATACTCAACTTCAACATGACTTCCCATCTGGTGAATATAGAGCACCTGATATGATGTGGCATGAGTTTGATTAACCTCAAGATCCTTTCTAAAACTTTTTCGAGTATCTATTACCCTACATTAGTTCTTTCTCGACATCATCTGATGTGTGAACAAAGTATTTGACACATCTATAAAATTTCTAAGAAACAATACCCATAATTGGTAATTTTATAACCCCCTTGAGGATTACATTAATGTATCCAACAATGTTTTTAGTCATGTGTTCATATCTCTTCCCTTCATCAAATTCCAATGACCATTTTTTCATTAGGTTTTGCATCATGTACTTATAGAAATCCTCCTTTTTTCCTACTATTTCATCCAGTCTTTTAAGAAAAAATGGTTTTTTTTTGTTCATATACTATAAATTAATGTGATAAATATTTTAAAAAAGTAACATTTATATAAAATACACATACATACCAAATATAAAAAAATATGATCCAATACCTAAGTTGATGATTTCTTTTTTCACATTTTCATCATTAAATTTTTTCTGTACAGTTCTAGCAATATGTGTCACGAAGTAACGATGGTAGGAATGGGGGGTAGCCAACTTGTAGGTTCTATTAATAGCATAAGTGTGCGATGGGAAGTTCCCAACTTGGATTTTTTCCATAATATATAATCAATCAGAGATCAATGTGATGATAAAAATCATGATCAATAGAATTAAATCAAAGAAATAGATAAGGGATATAACACCAGAACTGAGAGAGATGAGATCAACAAATATTTTTTATAATTTATTTAATTATATAAATAATTAACTCTATGGAATTCTTTCATTGTTGATGAATTTGTTGATAGATCAACAGTGAACCATTGTTTCATTGTAGAAACCAAGTGTAGATTTCCTCTAGCATTGATCTCCATGTGTTCTAGGAATCTCCAAGCATTGTTGAAAGAGTCTTTGGGTGCTATCACGGAAGATCATTGAAATTGATCCGTCATCCATTGATCACCTATAGAATCACTTCCAAATCCTTCTCATTGATCCAGTGGAGGAGGATTCCTTACTGTTCTTGGGAGCGTTCTTGGAGAAGGAAGGTCTCTAGGCTTGAGAGGATTCTCCAAGATTTTTATGAAAAACCAATAAAATGAATTGGCTCTCTTGAGAAAATAACACAATTTTATATTTATATTTCTAGGGTTAAAATAAAATAATTTCTCAAGTTCCCTTGATTATTTAATTTAATCCTAGAAAAACCCCATGTCAAATAATAATATTATTATTATTTATCTGTATGCACTTTACTTGAGAATTATAATTTAAATATTATTTAATGAAATAATATTCAATTATTATTATTTATCATTGGACCATTAAACTCAATATGCCATTCCTCCACAATATTTATGAGGTCTTGAATAATGTCTATTTATTTATTAAATAAATATCACTGTATTATTCACCAAAAAATAAATAAATATTATATTCACTGAATTGAGAATAAATATTTATTAATTATTCTCTCATAATATATTATCTTGAATAACTAGTGATAATATAAATGTGATCAAGAATACATGAATAATTATTAAACCATGTGTGGGAATAAAATTTATTCAACCTGTTAAATAATAAATATATTATTTCACTGAGATTTTGGATAAACTGAGTGTGTGGAACTATAGGCCTCTCTCTAAATGGAATTAGGAAAACCATCCTAAAGTCTAAGGGTAGCATCTAGAAACATTTTAAGGCTCCCATAATGAATGATTTTAATATTGAAATGACATGTTACCCCATACATATGCTTACTATGTAATATAATCCCTTTATCATAATATCTTAAATCAAGCAAGTTGCATGTCAGTGCCATCAACCTATATGCTCAATGTCTCTTTCTTTGACTATCTAGAAATAGAAATTTCCTATCGAACACCATAGACAAGGATTTATTTAGGTTATATCATTTCCATCAAAGGGCATGGGATATTAAATTTCATTAAATAATGGAATTGATAAATCATTTCTCGCATTGTTCATTAATGCAGTATTACTTGTGACGCACCCAACGTATCCTACCTCACTGTGAACATCTGTCATCATGGTTTTTTTTATAAAAAAAGTATAAAACTCATAATATTCATTAATAATAATCTTAAAGTCTAAGGTCCAATATTCATTCCCATAGATAGGAACATCCAATGACATGTATAAATGTGGATTTCTTACTATGGTGTCCAATTCTCATAATATCCTCCTAGATATTACCAAGGGTGTACACCATGAGAAGGTGCCTCAATGTAATATGAGTCCCCACCCCTAATAGCCAATGTCATTTGTGTCCCTAAAATGATATAATCTAGTTATTGAACATTCAAAAATCATGTCATAGCACTTTCAGTTTCTCACCACAGAGAGGAACTGCTATGACCTTTTAGTGTGACACCTACTCTAAGGAAATTATCAGATACTATGTCATGTAGAAGAACAATCATGATGTGATAAATAATTTATTAATATTAAAAACAATTAATACATGATTATCATAAAGTACAAAGAAGTTGGTTTTAGGGAACCAACTCCAACAGACTCCCACTTACAGTAGAGCCAACTACTAACAACCTTTAGTCTGCTAGCTCTCATGTTATACTCATGCTTATTATGAGATAGAAATTTAGTCAAGGGGTCCAACAAGTTCTCTTCTGTGGGTACTCTACTCACTGAAACTTTACCCATTTGATAAAAATACCTCAAAAGGTTATACTTATAAAGTATGTTCTTTGTCTGTTGGTGTGACCTTGGCTCTTTTGAAAGAACCACCACTGCAGAATTATCATAATACAATGTGATATGGTCTTTAATTATAAGTACCACATCAAGATCCTAGATAATTTTCTAAATCCAAACGACTTCGTTGGTTACATCAGAAGATGGTATAAAATTGGAATCTACTATAAAATCAGTGACAACTGTCTTCTTCGAACTCTTCTAGCTCCCAGATCCTCTATTAAGACAGAAAACATATCCCTATTGTAACTTTAGATCATTATGATATGTCTGAAAACTAGCATCAGTATTACCCTTGATGAGCAGCTCTTTGTCTCCTCCACATACTAGGAACATATCCTTAGTTATTCTTAGATACTTAGGGATAGCCTTAAATTTCCCAATGATGTTCTCTTGTATCTTCTTGATATCTGCCTACCATGATCAATGCATAGGCAACATCAAGTCTAGTATATAACATGACATACATGATTGATCCTATCGCTGAAGTGTATGGGATCTTACTCACTCTCACTTTGTCTTGTTGTGTATGGGGACATATTTTCTAAGAAATATGTAAACCATGTGACACTAGAACCAATACTCTATTGGATTGTTCCATACTAAATATATTTATTATGTTGTCAATATATATACTTTGACTTAGTCCAAGAAGCCTATTGGATCTATCACAAATGATCTTGATCCCTAGAATATAGGTTGATTCACCTAAGTTCTTCACGGAGAAGAAGTTGTTTAACTTGCCCTTAATAGATTGTAAGACTGGTATGTTGTTTCCAATAAGTAATATGTCATCAACATACACTACTAGGATAACGATCTAATTAACATTAAACATTTTGTGAACACATGAATCACATTCATTTTTAATGAAACCAAATTCTTTTATGGATTCATCGAATTAAATGTTCCATGACCTGGATACTTGGTTCAATCCATTGATGGATCTCTACAACTTGAAAAAAATGGCATCACCTTGAGTCACAAACCCTTCTGGTTGTGCCATATAGACAACTTTATAAAGGTTCTCATTAAGGAATGCAGTTTTGACAATCATATTCCATATCTCATAATAATGGTAAGCTCCTACAGAAAGTGTAATTTTGTTGGATTTAAACATGAAAACTGGAGAAAAGGTTCCATCGTAGTCAATTCCTTGACATAATTTAAACCCTTTAGCTACTAGACTTGCCTTATAGGTACTTAATTTACCTTTCATGTCCAGTTTCCTCTTGAATACCCATTTACACATGAAAATATTTACATCAACTAGTGCATCGACCATAACCCAAAATTTGGTTTTGATACATGAAATCCATTTCAGAATTCATGGATTCTTTCTATCTTGCCGATTTTGATCTCTGTATTGACTCCTTGTTGGATATAGGTTTATTATTATCAACCAATAATGATCCACTATCCTCGGTGACTAAAAAACCATATCTCTCTGGTTCTCTTACATTTATTATGCTCCTAGATAGTACTTCGGTTTCAAGAACTACTTCTTCCATGGGGGCCTATAGAATATGTTCTTGTACCAACTATTGTGTATTTTGAGAATCAACTTCAACAAATTCAATATTGATCCCACTAACCTTTTTGAGGATGTGCTACCTATCATGAAATATGTCTTGTCTGGTGATAGTCACTTTCTTATCTGATGGGTCATATAGGTAGTATCCCTTTGTTTCCTTGGGATACCATGTAAAGATACACCTCATGCTCTGGGGTGCTAGTTTGTTGCCTGATAAGGTCTTAACAAATGACTTGCAACCCCATACACATGTATGTGATAAAATATATTTATTTCCACTCCATAAATCAAAGGGAATTCCATTTGAGGCTTTAGTTGGTACTCAATTTCATGTGTATGTAATAGTTTTTAATGCATATCCCCAAAAGGATAATGGGAGATCTACATGACTCATCATCGACCATACCATGTCTAACAAGGTATGATTCCTCCTTTCACTAACACCATTCCAATATGGTGTGTAAGGATGAGTGAGTTGAGAAGGAGTCCAAAACTCCCATAGAAAGTCGATAAACTCTTGTTTAAGATATTTTCAACCTCAATATGATCGAAGCGTAGTTATCTTCTTACCAAGTGGATTCAATATTTCATTCATGAATTCCTTGAATTTATCATAGGACTATTACTTATACCTCATTAAGTAAATATAGTCATATCTACTAAAATCATCAGTAAAAGTTATGAAGTAAGAATATCCACTACTCGATTCTACTGGAAATAGTCCACACACATCAGTGTATACCAATCCTATAGGTTATTTTGCCCTTTCACCTTGTCTACCAAATGGTGGTTTATTCATTTTCCCTTGTAAACAATAATGAAATCTATATTGTGGTTTTATCTCAGAATATTCTAAATAACAATGTCTATAGATCATTATAAAACTCTTCTCATTTACATTACCAAGATGGTGATGCCACAATTGGGTGTTATATGCGTCATGTGAACATGATTCATTATCGATTTCCAACACTTGGTTTTCATATTTTAATACATAAAGACCATTATTTAAATTCCACATACCATAACATATGTTTTCCTTATAAAATAAACAACTTTTATTTCCAAATTTGAAAATAAACCCATCTGTATCTAAACATAAAATAGAAATTATGTTCTTGGTAACTGTAGGTACATAATAAAAATCTCTTAAAACCAAAATCATACCCATTGGAAGTGAAATTTGGTAGTAACCAATGGGTAGGGAGGCCATCCACACACCATTGGCAGCACTCATATCCACCTCTCCTCTAGAAATCTTTCAGAATATACTTGGTTGATGTATTTGGATATCGATGTGAGCCCCACAAGCTGTATATAATACCTAATGTGTAGATGTTGAAATATTACACTTGATTATGAACAAACCTTTAGCTTCTCCTTACTTTTGGGTATAGTTCCTCTTTCAGTGGCCATACTTGCCACATGGAAAACATAGTACCTCATATTCCTTACCCAACCTCTAAATATTCTTATTCTAGGTAGGACAGTGCTCAAGAGATTTATACAGTTCATAAGTCATTTTACCCTTTGCCTTGTCCTTCCATTTCTTATTCACCATAGGGACTATGGGTTTTTCATACCCCATGTCCTTATTCACTTTGAGAATTAAATTAATATGTTCTAGAAAACTCTTCTCATTATTGCTCATATTATAATTAACAATAAAGTTAGAGAAGGTCATGGGATGTTTTGAAATTATGAGATCTATACGTAGCTCATCTAGGGATTTAATCCCTAAGATGTCCAAGAGTTCAATGTAGCCTATAAACATGAATACATGAGGCTTAGCTGGGACAGACTATCCAAGTTTAGTTATGAACAAATCATTGGATATTTCATACCTCTCTTGTCTCGAGTTCTCTTGATAGAGATCATGAAGGTGAGACATCATTTTATAGGCATCCATATCCCCATGATATGTTAAAATAGCATTGGACATGGAAGACAGCATGAAGCACTGAACATTTGTAGTAACATTCTGGTCTTTCTCATAGAGAGATAGATCTTCATCACTTGCATCATTTCCAGACTCAACTAGTAAAGTTTCTTATTGCATATACAATTTACTAACATGGTTAACGATGACACATATGCACCTTTTCCACTCTTGGAAATTTGTGTTAGTGAGAAGGTTTTCCCTATCATGTATGGATTCCAATGATATGATTGATGTCAATTTATTGTTGTTCTATAAAATAATATGATTAGAATATTAGTACTATATCTGCTAAATGTGGTCAAATAAATAAATTTTATATTTATTAGTCACCAACTATTTTATTAAAAGCCAATAACTGTCACTATTGGCTTCAGAATGTACTCTTCCGTGGATATTCTAGTGGCAAGGATCCATATTCGCTTTCTCATTACCCCAACATTGGTTGGTCAAGAAACATGAATGGTTATAGGTAGGAATTCCAAATGCCAACTGCCATATCTCAGAGTTCCTTGATCTTTTGAGTTGACTCCCCAATCATAAAATCATTAATTTGGATTTCATCAACCATTGTCTCTCAGTTACACCATGTCATGCTTTGGTAGTCAACCATTGATGTGAACCAAGTAAATCCAACCCAAAACCTCATGTTAGAATTCCCTAATAATTGAAAGCACCCCAACATTATCTGGTCAATTACTTTTAATTATGGTTCGATTTTAACTAATGTAATGGAAGGATATACCGACTTAATATATTTTTTTGGATTTTATCATTTTCTTAGTAATTTGAAAATTATTATCTTTATCACATGCTTGTTAATATTAAGTGGGATTACTTAAGTGATTAAAGATTTCCTAGAAAATATTTATGCATTAGATTGTTTATTTTTTCTCTATATTTCATGCTTGAAAATTCATTAATTATGTGACCATGATAAGACATCCAAAATGAAATAACCATGCAAATGACAGAAGTAGAATAATGAAGTGGTAAGATCATGATCTCTTACTAGTGGTTAGTTTATCTAGTGGTTGATAAACCAACCATTGATCTATGGGAAAAAACACACTGAACCAATTAAGGTTCATGTTCAAACTTTTCACCTATACACTTATATATTTCCTCATATTGGTTTTTCCTCAACTCTGAACATGAACTGCCTCCACTAGCTTGGGAGCTCCATCCCTTTCATATGCCTTTTACTCACATGTAGGTGAGGGGTAAAGAGGGTATACATAAAAGAAACCATGCGCATGTAGGACCTACATAGTGAAAAGAGATAAGGCATGCCTGCCAATAATTTAATTTAATAATAAATTAAATGAAACCAATCATATACAAAAGGTTTTCTCTATATCCTGATCATCCAATGCATGCAACGAATTATGAATTTAATAAAACTATCATTCAATTATTAATCATTATTTTTAAAGATAAATTGTGCTAGAATAAATTAATTATTATCTTTAATTAATCAATCCTTTTATCTTAATCCTTATCTAAATTTCCTTGAGATTCTCATCTGTTATTATTTTAAATAAATTAAATAAATTCATTTAAAATTAACCTTGTACATAAATGTACCTTGGAGTAAAAATAGTGAATACTCATCCAAATCTACCAAATATGTTTTATACTCGTATACTATTTTACTCTTGTGTCATAGGGAGTACACAAATTATCACATACTTTCACAACATGCACTTCACATATGATTACACAAGTTATATGATTTTTTAGTCACCTGTTATGCTTCAATTCACGTAGAGTATCAATTTGTAATAAAACTCATACATGAAATGCATATGTGAAAATTATGCATATATTAATTAAACATTTAAATATTTATGAATATTAAAACATATCACATGGTGTGTCATATCTTTATGACCACACGCAAGTACATGTCTTAAGCTTTACATAGTAAAATAAATAAATTTTAATTCTATGTAATTGGTAAAAGTTCACGATGTGTAGATCTGATCTACATGGAATGTAAAACTCTCACAGTCTATCTAAGACACACGCCTAAAGACCCAACATGTATTATGTTCCTCAGAAAATTTGGAGTACACAACATGTCCAATGGGCCAATGCCATGTTGACTCCATGTTACATGGTCACCATTCATGTAGGCCCTGTATTGAATACACGACCAATCTGTGACTCAACGGGATGACACACCATGTATGTGGGCCACACAGCATGTAGTCCGGTTGAATATGTGCCATTAAATTCTAGTCAATACATGATGAAATTTAATGTGTGTATTCAATGCATACCACCAGAATTAATTTCTAAACTAATTGAAGATGCATTGAAAAAGACTACAAGGAGTGTACCTCTAATTATACAGTGTGTAGTCCTGTGTTTTTCATCTCGAATCCTTGGAACCTATGGTTGAGTTCCTTGATTTTATTTTAATCATAAAATTAAACATCTCGATTTGATCTATGTGAAACTAAGTAGGAGGAAACAAATCATGAAATTCAGATTAAAATAATGATGGAACTTGATTCTTAAAAATAAATTACTTCTATGTAAATTAAGAATGATTTTTTACATAATTATAATCAATTATGTGACCCCTTTGATACCACTTTTAGGTTATGGGTGCAGTGGAAGCTTTTGATGGGCAGTTCTCATCTTTTCTTTTTTTCATAATCGATGATCGATTTGAGATCTATGCGACGATGAACACTGTGATCAACAGAATTGAATCAATGAAATAAACAAGGGATAATACACCATAATCGAGAGATATGATATCAGCACATATTTTTTATAATTAATTTAATTAGATAAATAATTATCTCTATGGAATTCTTTCTTTGTTTATAAATTGAGATACATATCTGTGGTGCACCACTATAGAGTTATAGAAACCAAGTATAGATTTACTACAGAAGTGATCCACATGTGTTTTAGGAGTATCGAGACATCACTGAAGGAGTCTACAGGTTATATCATGCAAGATCATGTTGTTTGAATTGTCCACCATTGATCGCCTCGAGAATCACTTTCAAAGCATTCTCCTTGATCCGGTGAAGGAGGATTGCTCACCATTCTTGGGAGAATTCTTTAAGAAGGGAGATCTATAGGCTTGATAGGATTTTCTATGATTGTTGTGAACAACCAACAAAATTAACTGGATATCTTAAGAAAATAACAAAATTGGGTATTTATATTTCTAGGGTTAAAATAAAACAACTAAAAAAGTTCCCTTAATTATTCCATTTAATCCTAGCAAAACTCCATGTCAAATAATAATAGGTTTAATATTATTTATCAACATGCGCTTAACTTTCAAATTATAATTTAAATATAATTAAATTAAATAATTTTTAATATTTTTTTATTTATCACTGGAGCATTTCAAATGGCCCACCATTCCTCCACAATCTTTATCAGGCCTTGAATAATGTTTATTTATTTATTAAATAAATATCATTTCATTATTCAAGAATAAATAAATAAATATTATATTCACTAAAAAATATATTTATTAAATATGTCATTCATAACATACTCTCTCGAATAACTAGTGATAAAATAAATGTGATCGAGCATATATGAATAGTTATTAAACCACATGAAAAAATAATATTTATTCAACCTGTTAAATAAGAAATATATTATTTAATTGAGATTTTGGATACACTTAGTGTGTGACCCTCTAGGCATCTTTCTCAGTGGCATTAGGAGAAGCAGCCTAAAGTCCAAAGTTAGCATCTGTCAACATGCCAAGGCACCCATAGATAAAGAAGCTAATTTCACAACGACATGTTACCCCATACAGACACTTATTGTGTAATATAATCCATTTATCAGAATATCACAAATTGAACAAGTTGCATGCCAATGCCATCAACCTATGTGATCGATATATCTTTATTTGACTTTCCAGAAATAGAACTTGTCTATAGAACACCATTTCCATGGATTTGTTTAGGATATATCATTTCCATCAAATGTTATGAGATATTAACATCCATTACAGAACAGAAGGGATAAATCCTTTCTCACATTACTCATTAATGTGATATTACTCCTGACACACCCAACGTATCCTACCACACCGCAAACATCTATTATCATGTTTTTCATCAATACATCAAATTAAACATCTAATAACATTCGTTAATAATAATATTAATGTCTATGGAACAATACACACATCCACATTTAGAAACATCCAATGACATGTATAAATGATGATTTCCTACTAGCGGGTCCTATTTTCATAATATCATACTAGATATTACTATGGGTTTATACCATGAGAAGCTTCCTCAAAGTCCTATGAGTATCCACCCCTGATAGCCTATATCACTTGTGCCCCTCAAATGATATCATCTAACTATAGAAAATATATTCAAGAATAGTGTAATAGCACTTATGGGTTCTCATCATTGTAGGGAACTGCTATGAACTTTTAATGTGATAGATACTCTTTGGACATTATCTCATACTATGTCACATAGAAGAAAAATCATGATGTGATAAGTAGTATATCAATATTCCAAACAATGAATACATTCTTATCATAATGTACAAAGAATTTGGATCTAGGGAACCAACTCCAACACAACCAAAATCCCCAATATGAAATGTTTCTTTGATAGCACGATAAAGATTTGAAATAAGGCATATCCCATGCTTATCGGTGACAAGTACATGTAGAAAATATAGAAACTACCTCTATGAGTCAAGATTACCCTTATCTACTATTGCAAATTCTAGTGGCACGAGACTTCTATTTCCATACAGAGTGACAAAAATCAAGAGAACTATATTATACTTCCCATATAGAGAAGTGAAATTCATTTATATGAATTGTTTGCAGTGCAGAAATATTGGGATGCATGGAAGGAATACCTAGAATATTCAATGAAATTGGACATTGTCGGTAGAGATGTGATTGTTCACCACATGCTCCACTATTTAAAAATGACAAAAAACATGAACAAATTAAACTAATCGCTCGACCCAATAAGGCATCACGTAAAATGAAATTTCCCTATCACCATTATCCTTTTCAATAGCTTTCTTCTTGGAAAGTCATTCCTTCTTGTATGATATTTTATATACATACTCACTCTCCATGTGTTCTTATATTAACTTGATATAAACCTCCTAAGTAACTCTAATAATACCAATAATAATAGATAATTTGAATGTTGAGTTGAGGTTTTTATGATCTTGAGTCATCCTTGGATTCAAACAAGTGTGTGGTCCTGAAATTGTTTTAATTTTACAACAAGTTGAATTTATGAAAAGGGTAGCTCACAACCGCATCTTGCATGCTTTACCAAGCTATTGAAACTTTATAGAAATTAATGACCTCCTCGACTCATCCACAAGATAATTGTAATACCTCTACACATAGTAATGATTTATAACTATTTGTAGTGCCTCTTTTCTCCCAAAAATATCCTCGAACAGAAGATTCATCATCATTTCTTCTAACATTGCTTTGTTAGAAAATATCTAAGAACACAGTTAGTAGTGTCACTACATCCCAATCAAAATCTGGAACCACTGGTGTAATATAATGTGTTTTTTTCACTGGTCATTCATGTTGTATTTCTAGATCATTGGTTGGTATCTTCTCATCTTCACTGTTATATACTTCCTCTTACTCTAAATGATCGTCATAGGCATCATTGATCACACCCAAATGTGGATCATCAACAAAAACATATGTCGTAGGAACATATACATGTACTGTCATCTAAAATATTTTCTATCTACTTGTATTTTCTTCATGTGATTCACTTTGAACATCCGAATTAGATGAAAACATATACCCCTCAACATAATATGATATGTTTTGTTCGATTTGAGTGGTATTATAAATTTTACTAACATCAACATACAATTCCATCAAACAAATCATTCCATTCTCTTGTTATACATCATAAGCAAGCCTAAAATCATCATCATCGACCAAATGTTGACGCATGTAATATAGATTATCTTGAGTCTGAGTAAATATATAAATAAAATATGATATACACTGATTCCCAACGAGCTTTAATTGATAATGAATTTTATTGTTAAATATGTTCGTTGTATCACATCCAGTAAGATTTACTAATCTTACAAGACCACCAATATTCGATATCAAATGTTTATTATCTATTATTTCACCTTCGTGATATACAAATGCACACAACATTTTGGCCATATTTTCAAAAAATTTATTTGAAATTAAATTTCAAGTTAAGTATATACAATGACATTTCTTCAGATAAATATTAAACCATCAATCTTTGAATATTATTATTTTGATTATAATTCCACTGAGAATAGACAAAACTAATAACAAAAATGGGTTGCAATATTTAGTAGAGAACGGTTTGTTAATATATTAAATACTAATAATATTTTATTTTCAATGTAATATTATATTAATATATATACATAAGTTTATTTTATAGAATAAAATAATAGACACACACACACACTATAAATTTGAAATTTACAAAACAGTTAATTTTTCTAAATTAAAATATTAACGTACAACTAACTTACTAATTAATATATATATTTTACACTGTAATAATATATTAATTACAAAAATTACTAATTAATTGAAAAATAATATAGTTTATACAATAGAAGAATATATATACATATATATATATATATATTAATTAATTACGATGAAATGATATAATAATAATATATTATTTGATTATTATTATAATATAATAATGTATATTACAATAATTATTACATTTTAATAATATATTAATATATATATATATATCATACACGGTACTATTATATTAATTTAAAATTCACTAATTAATTTACTAATATATTTTATATAATTAAATAATATATATATACACATGCATAATAGAATGAAATAATTCATACAAAAATATTCATGTAATATATATATATACATTAAGTTAATTTTATATAATGTAATATTTTATATATATATATATACTATACAATGTGATAACAAACAAATGAAAACTAAAAATAACAAATTTACCAATCAATATTTAAATAAAATAAAATTTTCATTTTTCTTTTCAAAAATATTTAATTTATCCTCAAATAACGAATTGAATTGTTTGAATTAATGTTTTTATCAATTGAAAATAATTAAAAAATATTTAATTTCACTAACATAAAATATAAAATTACAATTAAGTAATTAATATTTTTTCTACAATATAATAAAATATTAATGAGAAAATTATCAATTAACTATAATATAATATATTTTATACAATGATATAACAGAAAAAATATTTATAATAATAAATTAATATATGTATATATATATATTATAAAATGAAATAAATATATTAATTACAAATTAACTAATTAGTTTAGTAATGTATTTTACATTATTAAATAATATATATATAGCCAATAAAATGAAATTATTCTTATCGAATAAAAATACTTCGATAAAACTAAAAATTAAACCATAAAAAATACTAATCATTAAACCCTAATAATTTAATAAAACAAATTTCATAAATAAATAAATAAAAAATAAATCAAGGAAATATTATACAATTCTCAGTAAAATAATATAACATACAATAAATATTATTTCAATAAAATAAACAAAATATTGAATTAAATTTAAAATGTACCTGTTGTGGATCAGTAGTATTTGTGAAATGAGATTGGAAAACTGGGTCTCATGAATGGAGATTCATGAAATGAGGTACCGTGAAAGGAATGCCAAGGGGGTTCTCGATGGGGTAACCTTTGTGCGGGGAGTTTTGGTAGAAGATGATGATTTTCCAAAAAGTATCCTTAGTAACATGGGTGTTTTCTGATTCACGGGTTTTGTAAAAGGGTTTCAAGAAACTAGATCTATGCTTCACTAAGAAATGGGATCTCAATTCAAGTATGCCAAATCATAACAAAGACTATCCACATTCATGGGTTGTGTAAAATAGTTTTGAAAAACTATATCTATGCTTTGTTGGGAAGTGGGATCTTGAGTATGCCAAATCGGAACTCTGATTTCGTGATGAGAGAGGAGAGGATTATTTCATTGGAGGAGATGAATATAGGAATAACCACGAGAGGAGAGGAGAGCACGAAGTGGAGGAACCGTGATAAGAGATTCTGACTAGAATGGTTGAGATCCAGGTTGAGTGGCTTATTAAGGTCAAATGGAAGATGATTTCTTATAGAGTTCCTTCTTCTTGGATTTTAGAGGAAGGAGCTACCTAGAAAAGAGCCTTCTGAAAATTAATTTAGATGAAGGCACTTTTCTGGAAAGCACCTTCTTCAAAATATTCAAGAAGAAGTCACTTTTCCAAAAAAACACATTCAATACATATGTTTTTGAAAGATGCTTATTAGGAAAGCACCTTCGAAACAAAATTTCGACAAAGGCACTTATGGGGAAAGTTCCTTCCATTGACCGTTGACCACCCAAATGGTGCCTTGTATCAAGAAATTGTTTCCCTTCTATATTATTTTGGTTATATGGTTTTATATTATTATTTTATATGGAAACAGCTTCTAACATGAGGTTGAAGACAAGCCCCCATCCCCCACATTCTATTTTTTACACTTTATTCTTTTATATATATATTTTTTTTGGGTGTGTGTATATATATATTCTATCATATTTGTATAATTTATATACATGTATTTGATATATTAATATATATAAATAACCTAATTAATTATAATTCCATGAATAATAAATCCCTTATCTAAATATTATTTATTCAAATAATTATTTCTATTATATAATTAAGAATCCTTGAAATTATATTTATATACACTATCTATAATATTAATATTACATTTATATTATAGTTAATATAATAAATTTTCATTATATTTTTAATCCATAAGTTGGAATAAAAATTATTCCACATTATATATA
This sequence comes from Viscum album, assembly GCA_963277665.1. Lineage (NCBI taxonomy): Eukaryota > Viridiplantae > Streptophyta > Magnoliopsida > Santalales > Viscaceae > Viscum > Viscum album. Next base: position 19,504,217 of record OY728155.1, read on the forward strand.
TGTGTGTGTAAACATTAATTTCAATTTATGATAATTTATTTATAACTAATATTTATGTCTACATTATCGAATTGACATTATTTTGATATGAAATTCATAATTCATCATTGGACCTATACTCATTTCAAATTATGTTTTGGTTTCAAAATTTGTATTTAAATTTAATAACTTGACTTACATAACATTTTTTTTCTCACTAAATAATTTATTATTGTAGATATTATTAATTATTTGTACAAGTTAATTAATTTCAAACTTATCAGAAATTTAATTTTTTGAAATATAACACATAATAAAATATGATCAAAGTATATATTATAAAATATGATCCTTAAAAATTTAAATTTATTCTTATCTAAAATAAAATTTAGATATTGTATAAAAACCAAAATGATACCTTTAATAAAAATTTATTTTAAATAAAAAATTATATTAAAATATTGGGGTGTTACATTATAACCCTTTAAAATAAATCGAGACTACACAATTTTAAATATATAAAAAGTACATAAAAAATTACATTAAGAAATAAAATATTAACATCAAATATGATGAAAATAATTTTTGATGAAAAATATAAATATGATTTATCCATGAAAAAATTTCATTATAAAAGACACTCTACTGAAACCTATCAAATTATTCCAAACCAATAATCATAAAATTGTCCATATTTATCTAAATTGTTGTTCTTCTACTATATTCAATAGATCAAACCTGCAATCCCAGATGCGGTGCTAAATCACCATGTATATTTATTTAAAAAAATGAAAAATTTGAAATTGAAATATAAACATCTCGAGAATCTTTTCAGTCTAGAAATTTGAATATTTTAGAAAAATTATTACATATCATTGTTTTATTGAAAACTAAATGAAAAACTATCTGGATTCACAATAAGTATTTAATTGAAACCAAACACCATTGATTTTTTATATGCTATCAATCTTATGAAAAACATTTATTATAATTTAGGGTGAGAACAAATATTATTCATTGAGGGTTTTAAATCAGAAAAATGAAATCATTTATTATTTAAAAACATTAAATTTCATTGGAATATATTTCAGAATACATTAGATAAATAAATATTTATTAAATAATAATTTAGGGGCTCCATCAAAATCCATAATAAGTGTTCCCATTCAAAATCATTAAAGAACATACCACTTGAAAAAATGATACCCTTTTGAAGACATAATATCCTTTGAAATTAGATTCAAAATTTTCCATGAAATTATAAATGATTTACTTTTGAAAACAATATCTCATTATGGAAAAAAATAATACTTTGAAAACATTTAAGACAACCATGGGGCCAATATGGATATTAAATATCAAACATTAGTACAAGGTCACCTTGAGGTCATGGGATCAACCCCAATTCCCCATCAGCAAAACAAATATCATTGTGCCAAAAAATATAGATCATACATTTTACAAATCACATCTTTCCCATTATAAGTCAATTAAAATAACTCTGTATGAATGTCACTTGTGTGTAATTTAATTATAATTTTGTAAACATTGTTATACATTCAATATATATTAACATAAGTTACCTAAATGGTGAATCCATTACATTAGAAATAATCCATACCTGAATAGAAATAATTTAAAAACACATTATGAAAATTATATTTACTCAAGTGCTATTACAAGAATTCATGAGAGGTCAACGATAACTATAAATAATGGCTATACTAATAACCATGAATTACATCAATAAATTTGAAAGAATTTTTCATGCTTAAATTGATAATTTTAACACTTCAAATCCCCCTTGAAATTATTTAACTAATATTTTAGAAATAACATATTCATGAAAAATGATTTGAAAATATAATAAAAAAATTATTTCCCATAATTAGGGTTTTTGATATTAAAATATAAAATATCATATATAATTTATTATCCTTACATAATAACTAGTGTTTTATAAAAAGACATGTTTTTCTATTCCCACAAGGGTTTTAAAACCTTTACAATAGAAATAAAAGATAAATTTAACTTACTATATGGGTTTTAGAAAAAAACTAAAATTATATGAAAATATTTTCTCTAATAAAGGGTTTTAAAAGTAATATTTATTTCTTTAAAATTCATTTAAATTAAAATGAATTTTTATTAAAAACTAACATTGTTAAAATTAGATTCCCTTACTTTACATCTAGATAAATTTCATTGAAAATAAACTAATTGGAATAGTGTCGAACACCCTTCCATAGAGACCAAACTCACTATCCTTCTATCTATCACTGTCTTTGGAAAATGAACTTATATATATAAACATATATATATATATAAGCATGGATTCATTGGTTTTTTATTCTCCTTGAGTGAAAGATGTCCTTTTTAAAGAAAATAATCCTCAAAGATTGTTTTCATTTTACTATATTATCATTATTGATATTAATATTGTTATTTTGAATAAGATGTTTATGTATACCAGTAAATATTATCAATTTTACTTTACCAAGTGAGAGTCATGTTCTAATTATCACCTACCCATTTTTTCCAAACTCATTGGGTAGATATGACTTTTTTATTCCTACCAATGACTTGAAATATTTCCAATAGTGTTGCAGTACTATTATGGACACACTAGATTAGATAGATATACATTGAAAACTATATTATATGATGTATTGTTACCATATATTTCCTTTTACATTTGTCCATTACTTCCAGAAAATATAATGAAGGTGATTATCGACATGTTCACCGTCACTGGTGAAGATAATGCGACGGTCTGGCTAGATGAGAAGTAAAATATGATGTGATCTGGTTGTGCTACATCATCAAGGAAAAGGGTGATAATGACTGGTTGTGGTTATGCTTTGGGTTATCCGGTGAATTATAGGGAGGGGAGTGGTTAGTGGGGCGGCGATGTCGTCATCTATAGTGAGAGGTTGAAGATGAGTACCCCACAACCCCACATGTTTTTTTATTTTTTATATTTTTTAACTCATATATATATATATATATATATTCTCAAAAAAGATACTCTTTTTTTATAAATGGTATATATATATATTTGACATGGTTTATATAATAATTACTTTATTAATTATAATTTTTTTAATTATAATTATATTATCTAAATATTATATATTAAAATAATAATTTATATTATCCAATTACAAAACCTTGATATTACTTTTCTATAATTTTTTTATAATTTATATATTTGTTTTATATCCTTAAATTGTCAGATGAGTAGGATTCATATGATATTTATAGCAATTAACATCTTAAAAAAACAATAGATTATAAATGATAGTATAAAAAGTCTCATATCAGAGTTTGAGAAAGAATAAAAATCATATGATAAACTCTTATGAAATTCTATGAATATTTTTAGAATCGATAGAATATTTAATATGAATTCTTAATAAATACATTGGAATAATCTATTATGGTTCATAATTTACATATTTATTCATGAACTAATTATTTAATGTCATTTTATAGAAATAAAACCTTAAATAAATAGTAGAAACTGTGTCAACACCCATATCCAATGTTGGGATTTACTAACAGATAAAACTAATGAACATGGTGTTATAGATGATGGAATTAACTCTATATTAGTGTAGTTGACCCTGGTTATGGATAACAAAATTTCACATGTAAAGAAAAATGTTACCCCTCAATATGTTCTAACAAAATTGTATCATTTTATGAGGCATAAAAATATATAATTCAATAAAACCCATAATCCCTTGGTGGAATAGAAAATGATTGATTCTACGGATAATATATTTATCACATTCAAATATAATGAAAAGGAGAATGTTATTATGTATGTATAACATCTAAAGGGATGTGTTGATCAATGGAGGTTATTAATATAAAATAATAATAATGTGTAAGAGATATAAATCATGGAATGAAATGATTTTAGGGCATATTCCCTGAGAAATATTTTCATCAAGGGGAATAGGCTGATATAAAAATGAAATTTATAAATTTATTAAAAAAATGAAAGAAGACATCATTATTGTGTTTTATGAAAACATTACATTAATAGCGAGGCATACATCCAATTATATGCACCATGGAGAAGGTTAGGCAAATCACATAATTAAAGGATTAAATCTATGTCTTTAAAGGGAATTAGTCTCTAAAAACATTTCATTATATAAAAACATATCGATAGGTGCCATTAATATCAAGGAGTTATCTATGTATTATATTGTCAGGGATAATCATGAGAAGAAGTGGATGGTATTGAAAATTATATAAAAACATTGGAAAATGTGAGTAATTGAATGGAATAATTTATAGAATCCAATAATTATTGGAAGTAACACCTTGGGTAATTGTCGATGGTCATAGGTGTCTGCTTCATGTCTAGAGACAAAGATTATTAACTCCACTTTTGTAAAATCAATATATAAGCTATTAATTTATAATAATTTAATTATATGAATTTGGGATACTACACCAATCAATTCCCCAAGTTTCAATAGAATCTACCTTAGATGAGACCAAGGGAGAATGATTTGGATTATTTAATTACTATGGCAGAAGTTGATGTTCCATTTGATGTTATAGAAAGTACATTGATTATAAAATTATTTTTTTCTAATATAATATTTAATTTTAAATAAAAAACATATTATATATCATTTTATTTTTCAAGTATCATTGAATCTACCCCTTATGAATTAAAGAATAAATAGTATAAAAAATATGAGAGTGAAAATACTATTGCATGAAAAATATTCTGGGACTATCTACTAGTATGCATAGAAATTATCTACATAAAACCCCGACTGAGATACCCATGGGTAAATTTTATGTAATTATTGAATTAAATTTTTTATAAAAGTATATTTCAATTAGTTTTTAAAAGTAGAAAGAAGATTTAATCTATGTGACTGGAAAAAATTCTTATTCTTTTAGATCATAAAACATAACACGCCATTAATAGAACTTAAAGTGTAATTGTTAAACTAATGGTTCCAAAGAATATTATATAGAAGTTAAAATGTTTCATGTTATAGATATATTTTAGTCATATTTTATTATATATTATCAATACCCACACTAACCACTTCACATTTAGTATATTGGTTGAATCGATATCATGAAAATAATTCGATATATTTTTTGTCTCTAAAAAGTTATAAATATTACCAAGGAAGAATACCTGGGGAAAACATTATTAACACTATTGAAAAAAATAAAATTGATGAGTTCTAGAGTATTTTTATAGGATCAAAGGCTTTTTTATCAATTGAAATCCTATGTGAAGTCATGCTTATTTTCCTAATACCCTCACCTATTTTTCAATAGTGATAATAAAGTAAAATTATAATGAAATAATTTATTTATATTGGGAAAATGTAACATCATAGAAATTAAATATATAATTTCTAAAAATTGAAATTAAATTATATATGTAATTTTTCATTTCATTTATTTTCATTTATTTATGAATATGTAAACCTTGACATTATACATACACACACACACACATATATATATATATATATATATTAATTAATTGTTTCATTACAAAATACATGTTTGACTGCAAAATATCACTTCATATGTGACAAAATACTACCAAATATTATACAGAAAAACATATTGATAAAATCATTATATCATTTATTCATTATAAAAATTATATACGAAAGATAAATACACTCAATAAAATTGAAAATAGTACAATGGGATAATAAATATAGGTAAATAAAATAACTATAAATAGAAATATTGGCAAGTCAAAATATCCTATAATTATCATAATCATGAATTATATACTAAAAAATAGACATTTGAATGATGATTTGTTATATAAGATTTAGTGAATAACAATTAAATTTTTTTTTTATGAAATAAGATGTATTTCTATAATATATTAATATTTTTTGACCATTGGAATAGTATTAACTATAGAAATAGTAAAAAAATTAATGATGACAATGAATAAAATAATTAAATATAATTAATAGAGTTTTATAAATTATTTATCATTAAATGTATATCATGATTTTATAACTCTAAATTTTCAATAATGTATTTTTATCATATTTAGTAAAATATTAATTTTTATGTATAAATTTAAATACTAGAATATCCAAATTTAGAAGCTTATTTTTATTAAAATGTATATTTTATTTTGGTAATATTATGTCTATAATATATAAATAATTAATGACAGGTCATCTAATAATAAACTAATAATGTGATATATAAATATAATTAATCACAAAAAATGAAACAATATTTATTCTATATATAAAATATTTATGTATTATATGAATTTATTTACAACATAAATATATAATATTTAGAATTTTAATATAATAAAATATAATTCCCTTTGTAAAAAATATGTCAGTACTATGTTGTTTTTTATTTCTCTCTAAAGGTTTATTTTTATTGAATAGTAAAAAATAAAAATTTTATGTATATAATGGGGTTTATGGAATCTTCATGATATCAATATGACTCAAAGAATTTTCAAAAACATTCATGATTTAAAATATATTTAATTATTATAAAATTAATTTTAATTTATTAATTATTTTCCAAAACTATAAATCGATTATTTAATTCTATGAAAAAATTTATTCTTAATGGAAAATTGTATTTGACTTAATACATTGTATAAAATATTCCAATTGTTCATTTCAGTTTTTGGATGTGATTGAATTCATGAAAACCTTTATTTTTTATTCATAATGTAATAAATATAATACAAATCATCTTTACTCGTAGTCATGGCCAACAATAACAATATAATCTACACTTTATTCCAAGATACCCTTCCCCCATTATAATATAAGCACCCTTCTTCCACCCTTTCATCCCCGCATAATGAAATATTTCCTTGAACAATGATCTATTAACATACCTGTCTAAAATTCCTCTTCAAAATTATAAATCCATTATCTTTAAAAAATTAACTCCATTTAGTGATTTAGCCTCATTTGAATGGTTATGACACATAGAAAATGTCGGGGATCCCAATCATAAAAAATTATTCTGAAATTATTTTATTAAAATCTCATGTCAAATAGGTTTTTTCTATTCTTAAATTCTAATATCTCCATATTATTATCATCATTTTGACCTATATTCAATAGGAGATCACTAATGTCGTCACATTGACTCATTTTTAATAAGCCATTACTATATAAAAGTACGAGTTCCCAAATATATCTTTACTTTCATATTTTAGATTATTTTGTCAAAAAAACTATTTTAATCCCAAAATTATTTTTCATCCAAGATTCTATTCATGTGGTATTAGAATCCTTTAGTAACTTATAAAGGATGGATATTATATTCCCTCTTCATGATCGCTTTTTTATAAGCTATTACATTGCTGAAATATGGGTATGAAAACCCAAGAATTCTAATTATAATTAACACCATCTCGATTAGATAATCTAAGTAATCAATAAAATGTAATTTAAAATTATAATATTTATTCTACCATTATTCTTATATATAACTCTAATATTTACTAGGTTGCTTATTTTTTTAACTCAATTTTTTTAAGAAATGGACATTTTATGTTAACTAAGTGATAAATGGTGTTTTAATATAAACTTTTTTATTTTATGGTTGTACATAAGAAATATTTTTTGGTTGAATATTACTTTATTAATCAATTAATGTCCTATTTATGATTAAATTTTTTTATTAAATGAAATAAATCAAACTCATTTTGTGAAAATAAAACCATCTTACAAAGAAACACATGATCATTTGGTACTCTGTGTTGATTATAATGAGCTATTTAGATAATTTTATTTTGAAAATATATGAAAACTATTACATGATGCTTTTAGAGCATATCAAATCATTGGATATTAACCTTAAACCATTAACATTTCATTGAAACAATGTTCTAACTATGATCCAAACATCCTCAAAATGATCATTGTAAGAAAAAGTAAACAAATAAATGAATAATTAATGATAATAAAAGAATAAAATATTCAAGAAAATGATATAAAAAATAAAATGGTTCTAAATAATGTAATTAATAAAAATAAATATATTAGTTCTAAGGTTATAAGATCATTTAGAATGAATTGAGAATTTTGGTAAGGGTTTCTTTTGTAAATCTCATTTTATTTTATAAATTTATTCTCTAATGCATATCACCATTTATATTTCAATTTCTATAATAGAGTTTAAATTTATACTATACTATTAATCCCATTATTTTTATATATTCTTGTATCATTTTATCTCTTAATTATTTATAACTCATACCTTACATTATAAATAGGGGGTCTATTCCATTAATTTAAAATTATTGTTATTTTGTTCTTTGTAACTCTCAATCACTCTCTATTAGATTTATATTTTTCATACCTATCCATTTTATTTATTTCATGGGTATTTTCAATATAATTTTAATTTATTCTAGGTATTTTTTAAATATCGGCTTTAAACTATTCTATTTTCTTCATTGATGTGAATAATTTGTATTTCAAAATTTATATTAAAGGGTGTTTTTCAAGATAATTATACCAACAATTTAAAAAGTAAAATATTGAAATTAATTATTCATGTTTTTCACTATGGATAATTAATTATCATTTAAAAATTTTAATGTAAAATATTCCTTAGAAATCTAAATATATTTCATGTTTAATCTATTATTTTTATATGATGAATGAAAAGGACAGAGCATGTGATGAGTTGTGCCTATAATTTTATATTCACTTGATTCATTAGTCACTACTAGAAATCTAGGTTTTCCCAACGCTTCTTTACCAACGGTTTAAGCAAACTGTTGGTAAAGAAGCCTTTTCCCAATGGTTTTAGGAAATTGTTGGGAAAGGGGTGTCAAAGGCACCCTTTCCCAACGGTTTTTTATAACCGTTGGGAAATGTTTACCCCAAATACAGAATTGGCCGCTGCTCTCCCCCATTCACGATAGAACCCTAATCTATCCAGGGCTCGGCTCCTCTCGAAACTTCCCCCATCTGAACCTATCAAACTCCATCCAAATTATCTCAAATCAGGTATTCTATTCTTCATGCACATAAAATATTTAAGTGCAGCCTTGTTTTTATTGTTATTCATCTCATATTTTAGTTTTAAGTTTTGATTTTGATGTGTATATCATTTTTTGTGTTTTTATTTAATCTAGACTATATCCATTCCAATCCATTTAATTAATTAAATCCTTAACCCTCCATCTAAGAAGAAGCATCTCAAATTAATTGCGGTTGGATTCTAGATTTTCTAAGTATTTATTTTTAGGATTTTTTTCATCTTGTAATTAATTCTTACTTGTAAATTTATTTATATGTGTTTATTAATTTTTAGCAAAGTTTTTATGAATGTTTTCCTTAAAATTCCTTGAGTAAAGTGTTTTATTAAAGTGAATTTTTTTTAATAAGTCTAGTGTAATGTAATTTGTTATAGTACACTATGTGACTATGTTTGGTATTTAGTAACACATGAGATAACTGGTGTGTGTGAATGTGCTGTGAAAGAGATTCCATGGTTGGTTTAAGATTATATTTACGTTTTGAGCCTATTAATGATTTGTTTTAAAGATATTTTGAGATATTTACCTTATGTTTATTGGTGAAAACTGGGATCTGTAGAGGTGGTTCAAGATAAAGAAATATAATTACTGCTAAACATGTGGATAAACCATGAATAGTAGTGAATTCTTGAAATGTTTGATGTTTTTAGTCCTTTTTTATTTGGAGTTTCTTTTGATGGTGATGTTTCTTATTGATACCTATGATGGGAATTTATTTTAGTTTCTAAATCGGATGAGACTCCCCCACCATGCACAGTGTATGAAACCTCTACCCTTATTTAATCATTCTGTTTACACAACCTATGAAACCTCTACCCTCATTTAATCAGTGAACTCAAGTCATTAATTCAGGCCTTTCATTCTCACTAGCATGTAAGAAATTGAATGATGTAAACCCATCCTCACATGATTTCTTACCTTAGATAGTGTCCAACATATGGAATAAAAGATTTTAAATTCATCAGTTAACCAGGATCATATATTCCATTTCCCCCAAGATTACTATACTAATATAACTTTAGGGTCAATTAAATATGGTTCTCATTGTACGTTGTATTTTATGTGTCCTTCTTGGCCAATACTCACTTTTATGAGGGTGGGGTGCTTTTCACTACCCATTCTGGCATATGTAGACATCCATAAAAATGTTAGATAAGTCACAAGTTTAATTCAGTAATGTTTTTATCATTGACATACTTTATTATTAATATCAAATTTAAAAATAAATGTTTTTGTCTATACTTAATGAAATTAAATCTTTTTACAAGCCATGAGCAACCTATTAGTGTATAAGCCTAAAATTTATTCACCCATGGGGTGCGCTTGACTTGGGGAAGTAATTGGGTAATGAAAGGTATGGCTATAGAGGTGCCAATAATGAGTTATTGAACATGAGTGAATGATTTGGGATGCCTATAACACATAATAGGACCTGAGGCATGTGCCTATTATATACCTAATGAAAATGAATATAAATAAATTTTATTTTAATTTATGAGTACTTATTCTTTACATTATTTTAATAGTTCACTACATCGACTAGAAACTTATTCCTTTATCATTTACTTAAATGTATTTTATATTAAAGTTCAATCCTATTGATTTTTTTATGACAAAATGACTTATATAAATTCTTTTTACATAATGTACAGAAGTTGGATTTATGAAACCGATCAGATCTCAAGCGATTTTCTAAACAATTTCGACAGCTTTATAGATTTTTCATTTCACAATGCTTCAGATAGTGGTCGCATACACTGCCCATGTTCCAATTGTGTTGGTAGACCTTGGTTGAGCCGTGAAGAAGTCAGCTACCGCATAACCAAAAATGGGCTTCAAGAAAACTACTTTGTGTGGTATCACAATGGGGAGAAAATGAAATCTCAAATCAATGATGATCAAAATGAAAGGACTGGAATAGAGAATTTGTTAGATGATCGATTTCTGTTTATTTGTCATCATGAAAAAGAAAGGATTTCGACTCAAGAAGACTTCGATATGAGGACAGCTGATGCATATAGTGAAAATGATGATATTGATAGGGTGAAAAAATTGAATGATGCGGCCACGACGCCAGTATATCGACAATGCGATAACATGAAAAAGCTGGAATTTTTAATCTGATTGTTTCATGGGAAAACTATGTATGGGATTTCTAATATAGCAATTGATTACATTCTCACCCTCTTGAAGTATTTACTTCCAGATGATGCAGATATTCCCTCAAACCACTATATGGCATGGAAGTTAGTTGAGGAACTTGGATTTTCAAGAAACAAAATTCATTCTTGCCTGAAAGATTTCAGTTCATTATGGGAGGAAACCGCTGAAAAAAATGATTGTATAAAATGTGGCACATCCTGCTGGAAGTCAAAAGCTGATGGAACACCATCCCACGTTCCACAGAAAGTAATGTGGCACTTTCCATTGATCCCCAGACTCCAGAATATTTTTATGTCTGATGACATATCAATAAAAATGAGATGGCATGATACTGAGATAAAGAAGACTAATGATGAGTTGGTTCATCCTTCAAATGGATTTACATGGCATAGATTTGATGCTCGACATCCTGATTTTGTAGCTGACGTGCGTAATGTGAGCCTAGGTCTTTCATGCGATGGTTTTAATCCATTTGGGAAGATGCTTACTTCACACAGCACATGGATAGTTTTTATACACATTTATAATCTTCCCCCATGGTTATGTATGAAAAAACCTTTCACTTTCATGAGTATACTCATATCTGGTCCTTCTGATCCCAACATTGATATTGATGTATACATACAACCTTTAATAAAAGAGTTGAAACTTCTTTGGGATGTGGGTGTGCGCACATACGATGCATGTTCGAAAGACATATTTCAGATACGTGTTGCGCTTATGTGGATGATCAATGCTTTTCTGGATTATGCAATGATGTCTGGATGGAGCACGAAGGGAAAACTAACATGCCTAGTTTGTATGAAGAATACACGATCCAGAAGACTGAAACATCGCTATAGTTTCAGTTTTATGGGACATCGACGATTCTTACCAAATGATCATCCATATAGAATGAATCGTCGAAGATTTGATAATACCATAGAGACCAATGATCCACCTCAGCATATTTATGGAACTGATGTGCTTAATTAATTGAAAGATTTTATTTTTTTCATTCGGGAAGGGTCAAATGAAATCTGGAAAGAGAAAGAATGTTTCCACTAAAACCTGTTACAATTGGAGGAAGAAGAGTATATTTTTTTATTTTACTTATTGTTCAACCAATTTGTTACGTCATTGCTTAGACGTAATGCATATTGAAAAGAATATATGTGAAATGTTTCTTTCTGTTCTTATAAATGTCAAGGGGAAGACAAAAGATGATTTACGATCTCAGCATGACTTAGTGGATTGGGGCATCAAACCAGAATTGCATCATGTGTGTATCAGTGAAAATAAATGGAAACTTCCATGTACTTCTTATGTGATGAAACCTACAAAAAAGAATCAATTTCTGGAAGTATTAGAGACTATTAGAGTTCCTGATGGCTATTCAAACAACATATCTAAACGGGTCAATAGAAGAGAGTTGAAGCTAAAATCTTTGAAGACTCATGATTATCACGTTCTACTGCATGAGTTGCTTCCAATAGCAATCCATCATATTTTGTCAAATAATGTAAGGGTGACTGTTATTCGGTTGTGCCATTTTTTTAGAGATCTTCATGCTAAGAAGTTTTCCAAGTCTTTCTTGCAAAAAATGTTGACAGATGACCCATTAATTTTGTGTGAGTTGGAGAAAATATTTCCTCCATCATTTTTCACATGCATGTTGCATCTGATTGTCCATATTCCCACTGAAATAATTCTCAGAGGACCTGTTTCTTTTCATTGTATGTATCCAACTGAAAGAAATATGTTCACATTAAAGTCTTATGTCTGAAACATAAATCATCCCGAAGGTTCTATCGTGAACGGTTACTTGGCTCAAGAATGTATGGATTTCTGCTCAATGTATTTTTCTGATCTTACTATAAGAAAGAACAGACCAAAGAGAAATGAAGAAGAAAAATATGAGCAAATTGAACCCAATTTTCCATCACTTCCTCAAACAGGAGGAATTCCTGGATCATATACATTGAAGATATTAATCCATGAAGAGCGGGAGATGGAATATCGCACAGTTTTGTTCAACTGTGATTTGTTCTATGACTATATCAGGTAACTAAATTGAATATGTATATCTTACATATATATCTGTTAAAATATTCATATTTTTTATCTACAGGTAACATAAAACAATGATAAATAGGAAGCATCGTTCTTTATCTTTGAGAAGGAGAGAGACTTTGCATAGCAAAGAGTTTTCTGCTTGGTTAAAATTGAAGGTAAAAATATTACTGTTTAAAATAATTATATCAATATTTAATTAAGTTTAATATTCATTTATATTTCAGGTATTGAGTTTGTCTTCTGACTCTGTCTCTAAGGAAATAAGAGCTTTGGCTTTTGGTCCTAATACTGTGGTTCGTGACTGTAAATCAATTGTTATCAATGGGTACAAATTTATTGTCACTGAACGAGAAAAGAATATGAGAACACTACATGATGGTGTTATGGTTACTTCCATAACAGATTGTTATGCCAGTGCATCAGATAGTAGACTGCGATTTGAAAATGTGGGTTATTATGGAGTTGTTGAGAAAATAATAATATTGGATTATTACTCTCATAGACGAGTCACAATGATGAAATGCCATTGGTTTGATTCGATGATGAGACAGGGCACATTTATTGATGATTGTGGATTTCGAGTAATTAATATGACTTGTACTCTTACTGCCGAGGAACCATATGTGTTGGCATCAATGGATAAACAAGTTTTTTATGTCAAAGACCAACTTTGACCTGAATTTGGTGTCATAGTTGAAGTAATTCCAAGACATATTTTTGATGATGGTGATGATGGAATTGTCATTGTCCCTAGTGCCATTGGAACCAATCCATTTATTTATTTTGATGACTCCAATAGCTCAATTGTCATAGTTTATTGTGAACCTGAAGTTGTGGTTGAAAATATATAGAATCATTCATCCATGTTCTCAATTATTTTGGTTTACCTCAAGTTGGGTTGTTAAGGTTGGTAATATTCAAATTGATTTAGCATTGATCACAAATATGTTTTAGCTGACTTGATCGTTATGTGAATTTTCAATATTTATTGGTTGCAGTTTTATTTGAATTTCATTTTCTAATTTTGAATTGAACTGTATTCAAACCTAGTCAAACAATATTTCTAACATGGTGAATATTACAACTTGTATGATTTATTAAATCCATCCAAGCCCTTCTAAAACAATTGATAGCTAAATTACCAATGAATCCCCCTATTCCCTCATATATTTAGTTTTTTGGTTTACACATTAGTTTCCTTTTTCTAATTAATTAAATATTTGTTTTCAAAAGCAGGAAATGCAGCTAATTGAAGAGAGATGAAGGAAAAAAATGATAGAGAACAATCATCGAATGGCGGAGATGGGCGTTCCACCATTAGTGCCTACAGTGAGTAATTTATTTCAAATATATATATTTAAAGAATATATAATGTCATGTGATTAATTTTTTTGTAAACATTTTTGTAGGATCCACCTATACGTCGACAGTTATTTGACGAGGAGCCTAGTACTGGTCCTAGTACTCAGGACGGTGGTACGAGGAGGGTTCATACCAGAGGTGGACGAGCAGCTACATGTACCCGACTAGACCCTGCCCCTCCCACTGACATGTCATCCTTCCCACATTCTGATCCTAGTGTGTCATTATGGACACACGGGATATTTAGGTCTCCCATGTTTTCACTACCTTTTGCATCTTCTGGCCCATCATTTTCACATCCCATGATGATTCCCACTCCCCAGTCAGAATCCGGTCATACAATTGTCCCATCTTCTTTTCCTTCTACTTATGTCTCTCCGAGCTTCTATATTCCATCGTCTTTGACTCATGTTCCACCACAGGGTGTTCCATCAGTTTATGTGGATCCAGCGGTGCTCAGTGATCAGACTGGTACAGGTATATTTATAGAACCCTAACAAATTTTTATAGCAATATTTATTTTCATTATAACATGTTTTGATAAAATATTTGTTTTTATTTCATGACAGATACATCTACTGACAAGAGGTGGGGGCGGGGGCATACACGCATGCGTTCGGTGTGGAACTACCGCACACAGGTTATGGTGGATTACAATTAAGACAACCAAATGGTTGAGAAAATAGGGCAGCAATGTCGGAGTTTTTTGGCAACGCTTGCCAAATACTCCGACATCATTCCCATCAGCCCACTATCGTGGAGACATTTTCCACATGAGGTCAAGGATAGATCTTGGGCAGAGATATAGGAAAAAATTATGTTGTATTTAATGCCATGAATTATTTTTTTATTTATATGAATTAATATTTTGATGTCATCTTCGATTTAATTTTCCCGATGGTGAGGGTGCACGACTGGAACGTCTAAAGGATTTAGGCGAGATTTGGAGAGCCTACAAGCATGAGTTGTATATTGGATGGTGTGTTAGAGTTGGAACTGAGTTAGAGGCGGTACCAGTTGTGGATGATTGTCCTATAGAGCAGTATCGTCAGATAATTACTCATTGGACGAGTACCCAGTTTAAGGTATGAATTACATTTGAGGTATTTAAATAATAACTTTCATGTTTTTCATTAATATTATCCTTTGCATTATCGAATTTTATTTAGGAATCATCTGGAAAAAATAAAAAAAACATTGATGCAAAAAAATACCTCCACACACTAGGACGTACTACGATGTCGGATCATGAGAGGAAGCATGTATGACAATTGTTTATAAGTTTTATTTACGACTTAAATTTTCTTTTGTTTCCTCAATTATTTAATAGTTTGCTAAATTTTTCATATAACTTTAGTTTTCAATGTCATTGTAGAGGCAAATACAGAATATTGAAGGACGTGTGCCTCGAGCAAAACTGTTTTGCTCGAGTAGACAGAAAAAGGATGGAAGTGTCGTCAACGAAGCGACTCAGCAGCAGATTGTAAGTTTTAATCTATTGATTTTATATTTTAATATCTATTTTGTAACTTAATAATATATTTATATTTGTAACAGGATTATTTAGAGGCCCTTGATGCCCAAGAACCAGAAAATTTTGGGCCAACTGATCACTTACATCAGGTGTTGGGAGAGGAGCATCCTGGCAGAGTACGCTACCAACCTAGGATAGCCCCGACGAGGTATTGGCCCTCCTCAGGTACGAGTTGTAGTGCCACCGAGATACAGAAAGTTAGGGTACAGTAAGAACAGGCTGAGAAAAGGGTCATAGATAAGGCAGAACAGTCTGCTAGGGCAAACAATGCATTTATGAAATTTATTGAAGTTCTACGTCCAACACATCCAGCAGAGGCCAGCCCATATTTTTATGAATACATGTTATCGATACGTTCTATATATGGTGTACCAGGTGGCAGTTCTAGTGGTGGTTAGGATGATGTTCATCTTGACGATGATGATGGTGAGGACTCTGATGCGGAAGAGGAGGGAGAGGAGGAGGGCGAGGCGGATGGCGAGGGCGAGGAGGAGGGCGCTGAGGAGGGAGAGGACGATGATGGGGATAAGGACTAGGGTGATGATGATGATGATGATGATGATGGTGATGGTGATGTGGGACAAATTGATATGTTATATTTTTTACTAATATTACTGAGATTTGATGTTTAATCTATTCTAGTTGTTGGTTTTATCTAGACCCGTAGTATATTATTGGAGTTGAGTTATTTTTATATATTGTCTGTTTTTATGGATGTTGTTTTCTTTTAGTGGTTGTGTGTTTGGGAACTCCCTAGGTAGTCCCCCTCCTTCCTGGACCCTGGACAACCCCCCACCATTCTCCTTGGACCCCAGACATCCCCTCGGACAGCCCTTCCACCATCCTCCTTGGTCCCCGGACAGCCCCCCGGACACCCCCCGGACAGCCCCCCAGACAGCCCCCCAGATAGCCCCCCCACCCTCTTCCTTGGACCCCGTACAACCCCCCGAACACCCCCCGGACATCCCCCTACATAGCCCCCCCCCCACACACCCTCCTCCTTGGTCCCTGGACAGCCCCCCGAACACCCACCGGATAACCCCCCCGGATATCCCCCCCACCCTCCTTGATTTCATTTACTACTAGAAAATATATAATATATATTTTATTTATTTTCATCATGATAATCAATGTAAATCACATTTACACATCTAATCAATATCATAGATTCTTGGTATGTTATAAAAGGGATCTATTCATTGGGCATGTCATTGTTAGCTCTGAAATGTTTCATAGCATGATAAACTAAAATCTAATCCATAGTAAGAATGATATAAAAATATTCTATATGAATTTACACAATATTTTAAGTAAATACCACCCCACTAATAGAAACAAGAGGATTCTCAAAAATCATGTTTACCTTAATATTTCCACAAGGATTTTTAGTAAAAGTTTTATCATCTATTAATTTTCTGATATTATCATTTTAAATGTAAATTTTTCATAAAAAATTAATTTAAAGATGCATAGTCAAATAGTGTATTTGAATAATGTGAATAAACACCTAACATACCACTCTAATTATGTCTCTTTTGTTTAAAATGAACAGGATTATAAGTGAAAAGAACAACTAGAATACGAAAAACCGACCAAACTGATGTTATTAATATTTTCATGACTTATTATATTCCCCCTTTACTTATTTTATATGAAATGTGCATAATTTGTGTGAAATATTAATGTTTTAATATTAAGTATAATATTTGAGCATTTTTAGAAGTAGTCAAATTGAGTCAGTTTAATGTTTTAATTATAACTATCACTATACTGATCCAAATTGTGTGGTTCTTGTTTTGTAGGATTCTCCTTTCAATATACAACATTTCATTATAAGGAACCATGATCCAATTCTGCCATTTGAAGGGTCATATGGTCCTCACAAACAAGACCAAAGAATCTGTGAACAAACTGGACCAGACTTGAAGATTGATTTACTGGGATCCATACAGAAGTCCAAAAACATTAACTCTCCACCATAATTCGGGGGACACTACATTGCATCTTGGATAAAAATTTCAAGGCCCAAATCCAAGTACAAGGGGCCCAAATAAATCTTTGAAGTTCAGACCACCATTCTGGCCGACAATTAAAATCAGTATAGTATGCATGACATATCTCCTGATGTAAGCATCCAAGCGAGCTGAGATTTTGAAGTGTGAAAGAGGAGATATAGACGGCCGACTTTGTTGAAGAAACCATTCGTATTTGAAGGCATCTTAATATTCAAAAACCCTTTCACATTATGGAATTCAAAAAGACTGGATTGAAATGGACAGTTTAAGTTTGTTTATTCAACCGGCCATAACTTTTTATCCTTACGTTCAAATGACTCCAAATTTTGGGAGTAGTCGTCCAACATTATTTTATAAAACTTTGAAGAAGGAGATATTTTATGATTTGGCTTTCTGAATTTCCAAATTGGCGATGCAATTGGAGGGACAGATTGGGAATGCAAACAGTCCACTCCCTGGGCTATAAATACTCTCCCCTTCTCTCCTTGAGAGGGGTTGGCATTTCAGAAGAGAGGAGATCATATTGGCACGACCAAAGCTTTTCCAAAGGCTTGGGAGGAACTTCCATACTCAAGTTTACACTTGAGAGACCTTTCCTCCTCTCTTTCTTTTCACTTACTTTTGTGTTCTTCATTTTTGTAATCTTGTAATTCTCTTTCTTTGTAATTCTGTTTTAATGCAAGTTACTTCTTCAATATCTCTTATTCTCTTCCACCTTCTGTATTTTAATATTAATGTTCTTAAAATAGTTTAAATTAAGTTCAATCCCCTTCCCTTCTTTAGCTTCCTCATTCAATCGAAAGTTCGTTTTTAATTATCATCATTGTTCGTGTGTGTGTGTGTCGACGTACCACTCTTTTCTTATCCCTTTATTTTTCTTCTCTTATTAATTTATAATCATAATCATTATAACCAGATTATTAATCACCCAAGTGGCTGAGTAAATCTCTCATTGGGGTGAGTTATAATTTAGGTATGTTAAGTGATTGAGAGCTTCTGCTCGATGAATATTCTTTGAATTAACATTGTGTATGTTGGACTTAACATGTCATGGATTAATGAATTGTTTTGTTTAACATGTGGTTTCCATGGATTATTGGAACCATAAATACACAACCATAAATAAGATCTGATTGAGATTATAACCTTAAGTTAAGTTAAGTCTTGGTTTAAATCCTTAACACTTAAGAATTCTAATCAACATCATCTTGTGACATGGGTGTTAATTTAAATGCAATATAAAGCAAAGCTCGAGGATATCACAAGCTTAACTAACCTAATGATGAACTCACCCCAATCTTTATCAATTTGGTAAATCAAACATCATCCATAAATCATTTCAATTAAGATCTGCAAACAAATCCCCCTAATCAAAATACAATCAACTAAAAACAAACGACTACTACAAAGTATCATTGCCGAGGATTCGACCCGAGTGCTACTATACACATTAGCAGAGCACCGGAACTTTGACCGGTCGATAGGCGACAATCGGCCGCACTTTCAAATGGCGCCGTTGCCGGGGATGGTGCTTTAAGTAGTCATTAGTTTCTGGTTATTGTAAAAAAAAACCCCAAAAAATACAAAAGTTTAAAAAAATTGAAACAAAAACACAAAGAAAAACCCGTCTTCCTCTTAAAAATCATAAACAGAAAAAAAAAACAAAGAAAAACCCGTCTTCCTCTTTCTTCCAAAATCTCTCTGAATGCCCCGTAGCCTTCCAAACAATCCCTCGGATTTGTTTGACCCTGAAATTGATAGAACTCTTCATCGAATTAGGAGGACCATTAGGGATAACCAAATCACCCAAGAACCAATCATTGCCCTACCAATTGAATTAGATATGGCCAATCCTAGGGAACAAACATTGAAATAACTTGCTTCCCCTGATATGAATTACCAACCTCTTGGTATTCAATATCCAAACATTGAAGCTGACTTTGAACTCAAATCGGGTTTGATTCATCTTCTCCCTCATTTTCACGGGCTAGCCGGTGAGGATCCACATCTCCACCTTAAAGAGTTCCAAGTAGTATGCTCTACCATGAAGCCTCAAGGGGTTTCTGAAGAACAAATCAAGCTTAGAGCTTTCCCATTTTCCCTAGCGGATTCTGCCAAGTCTTGGCTCTACTACCTCCCACCTGGTTCCATAAACTCATGGGTTGACATGAAGAGACTTTTCCTAGAGAAATTATTTCCTGCTTCTCGAACAGCTTCTATCCGAAAGGAAATAAGCGGCATCCGTCAATTCCTTAATGAATCACTCCATGAGTATTGGGAGAGGTTCAAAAAGCTTGTGGAAACTTGTCCACACCATCAAATCCCTGACCAACTCCTGATCCAATACTTCTATGAGGGGTTATTGGATATGGAGCGAACTCTCATTGATGCTGCAAGTGGCGGTGCTCTTGTTGACAAAACTCCTGCAGCTGCAAGAGATCTCATAAGTAACATGGCTGCAAACACGCAGCAATTCCATACTCGAGCACATGCTCAAGTGAAACAAGCCCAAGAGAATCAATCCATAGAGCCCAACAAGATGACTGAGTGGATGAGTGAACTTACAGGTCTTGTGCGTCAACTAGCAGTGGCTACCAAAGCCCCAACCTCATCTTCTCCACAGTCACTATTCCCTGGACCTATCAAGAATTGTGGAATTTGCAACTCTCCATCTCATCCGACTGACACATGTCCACAACTTCAAGATGATCCATCTGATTCATCTAGTCCAATGGAGCTCAATGCGGTATATGCTCAGCGAAACTTCAACCCTCAACAATCAGGTCAGTTTGTTAGAAACTTCAACCAACCCCACTCTGAGCCCTTCTCTTCTAACTTCAACCCACCTCTGAGGTATGGTAATCCCATTTCTCATCCTCCTCAGTTCCCTCATCAAAACCCAAACCAGTTTCAATATAGTCAAGGTGTTGGTAACTTCCAACAACCTTATCCTTTTGTTCCTCAACCCCAAAGGAACAATCCTCCTCCTGGATTCCACTATCCTAACGAGCCTTCCCAATTCCCCACCCAATACAATCGCTTTCCTAAGAACCAAAATCAAGGCCAACCCAATTTGGGACAAGCCTCTTCTTCTAAACAACCATGGTAAAGTGCTGTAGAGGATCTTGCTTCCTTCACCCGTTCTAGCCTCAAGAACATTGAAACCCAAATAGGTCAACTTGCATCCCACCTGAGCCAGCAACAACCATCCAATTCATCCCAACTCCCAGCTCAACCATTACCCAATCCTAAGGGTAATGTAAGTGCGATTGCACTTAGATCGGGAAAGCAAATTGCTATGCCCCATGCTGATTGCTCTACCTCCCCTTTCGATGTTGATCTAGAAAATGAAAAGAACAAAAAGATGGAAAAGGAACTTGAATCCACTCTTTCACCTCCTTCCATTCCTCTAAGGAACCCAATTCCTTTTCCTCAAGCCATCTCCAAGCCTAAGAAGTCCTTTGAACCTGATCCTGAAATGCTTGACATGTTTAGACGTGTTGAAGTGAACATCCCCCTCTTAGATGCCATCAAACAAATCCCTAAGTATGCCAAGTTTCTTAAGGAATTGTGCACCCATAAGAGGAAACTTAGGAACATTGAAAATGTTTCAACCCAACAGTCCATTCCCATGAAGTGCAAAGATCCAGGGACCTTCACGGTTCCATGCCAAATTGGAAGTTCCAACTTTGATGATGCACTCATAGACCTAGGAGCCTCAATTAATGTAATGCCCAAATCCATATTCTCCAACCTTGGTCTAGGTCCCTTGCACCCAACGGGTATTGTCATTCAATTAGCCAATCGAAGCACTGCCAGTCCTGAGGGGATAATTGAGGATGTTCTTGTTCGGGTCAATGATCTTATCTTCCCAGGTGATTTCTATGTCCTTGACATGGAAGGTGAGACGACCTCTTCTCGATCTCCCCTAATTCTAGGAAGACCATTCCTCATGACTGCGAGAACCAAGATTGATGTCCACTCAGGCATCTTATCCATGGAATTCGGTGACCAACTAGTCAAGTTCAACATTTTCCAAGCCATGCGATACCCATCTGAGGATCACTCTGCATTCTCAATCCATGCTTTTGAGGACACTTCTAAGATTCAATCGAAACCCAATCCACCATGTTCTTCATGTTCTAATGATAAAGGATCTTGTGAAATCTGCACCATGATTAACAAAGTCATAAATGGTGAAGTTGATGTGGACCTCTCATTCATAGACTCCATCAATCTAGAGGAACTTGAAAACTCTCTTGAATCCCACATCAACTCTGATCTCTACTGCTCCACCTTGGACAGTGTTGAGGAAAATGATCCAAACCCATCTGGAATCCCCTCTCCTGCTCCTAACTTGTCTAGCTCTCAAATCAAGGCTGAAACTGATCTAAAACCACTTCCTTCACACCTCAAGTATGCATTCCTTTTCCATGATCCCTCCTACCCTGTCATTATCTCTGCTTCACTTTCTGAAACTGAGGAGTCCCAACTTGTTCAAGTGTTAGAGGAAAACAAAAATGCCTTAGGTTGGACCCTAGAGGATATTCCAGGAATCAACCCTGCCCTTTGCATGCATCACATCCATCTAGAGGAATCATCCAAACCAATTAGGCAACCTCAAAGAAGACTCAATCCACTCATACTTGAGGTAGTTAGGGAAGAGATTACCAAGCTTCTTCAAGCTGGTATTATCTACCCAATTTCTGATAGTGAATGGATTAGTCCAATTCAAGTCGTTCCTAAGAAGGGCGGGATAACAGTTGTCACAAATGAACATGGAGAAGTGGTCACAACTCGAGTGAAAAACAAATGGCGTGTGTGCATCGATTATCGCAAATTGAATGTTGAAACACGAAAAGATCACTACCCACTTCCTTTCCTTGACAAAATGCTTGAGAGATTGGCCGGAAAGTCACACTATTGCTTTCTTGATGGTTACACCGGCTACTTCCAAATTCCAATCGCACCTCAAGACCAAGAAAAGACCACATTCACTTGCCCATTTGGAACCTATGCCTATAGGCGAATGCCTTTTGGCCTTTGTAATGCTCCTGCAACATTCCAGCGGTGTATGATGAGTATCTTTTCTGAATTCATTGAGAATTGCATGGAGGTATTCATGGATGACTTTACCATTTATGGCGAGTCATTTGAATCTTGCTTACATTCACTCTCTTTGGTCCTTCAAAAGTGTGTCAAGTGCAACCTTGTGCTGAATTTTGAAAAATGTCACTTCATGGTTTCAAATGGGATTGTTCTAGGGCACATAATTTCTCAAGAGGGTATCCAAGTTGATCCAGCCAAAATTGAGGTGATCCAATCACTTCCTGAACCCAAATCAGTTTGAGACATTCGGTCCTTCCTTGGTCATGCCGGTTTCTATCGGCGATTCATTCAGAACTTCAGCAAGATTTCCCTCCCACTTACTCGTTTACTTCAAAATGATGTCACATTCAATTTTGATGAGGCTTGCAAGAGAGCCTTCATTGAACTCAAATCTGCTCTCACATCTGCTCCAATAATCCAACCCCCAGATTGGTCCTTACCATTTGAATTGATGTGTGATGCTTCTGATAGGGCCATTGGGGCTGTTCTTGGTCAAAGAAGAGAAAAAATTCCTCATGTCATCTTTTATGCCTCAAAAACATTGGATGAAACTCAATCACACTACACTGTGACTGAAAAAGAACTTTTAGCTGTGGTTTTTGCCTTGGATAAATTCTGGTCCTATCTCTTAGGTGCCAAAATCATCATCTTCACGGACCACTCAGCATTAAAGTTCTTACTTAAGAAAAGTGATTCCAAACCAAGGCTAATAATATGGATTTTAATGCTCCAAGAGTTTGACCTTGTGATAAAAGATAAACCTGGAAAAGAAAACCCTGTAGCTGATCACCTGAGTAGAATTTCTAATTCTTCTCATTCTGAAATAATTGATCCTGAATTTCCAACTGAACACCTCTCATCTCTCACTCCAAAGTTACCATGGTATGCCCCAATTGTCAATTACTTGGTTTCTGGTGTTTTCCCTGAATATTTTTCAAAAGAACAAAAAGAAAAGATGAGAAGTGATTCAAAGAATTATTTTTGGGAAGATAATAAACTTTGGAAAACTGGGGCTGACATGGTAATTAGGAGATGTGTTGATGAAACTGAACAATCCTCCATCTTGGAATTCTGCCACTCAATGCCTGGAGGTGGCCACTTTGGACCACAACGGACTTCTTGAAAGGTCCTAGATTTTGGATTCTTTTGGCCTTCACTCTTCAAGGACTCACACGAGTTCTGTCAATCATGTCCCACTTGCCAAAAGTTTGGCACAATTTCCAAAAGAAACGAAATGCCTCAAAATCCATTAATCTTCTGTGAGCTTTTCGATGTTTGGGGCATCGATTTCATGGGACCTTTTCCCCCTTCCAATGGATTATCCTACATTCTCCTTGCTGTTGACTATGTTTCTAGGTGGGTCGAGGCCAAACCCACTAGGAAAGATGATGCTCAAACTGTGAGTGAGTTCCTCAAAACCCATATCTTCCATCGATTCGGAACACCACGTGCTTTGATAAGTGACTTAGGAACTCATTTCTGTAATAGAACCATAGAGTCACTTTTGAAAAAGAATGGGGTTGTACATAAAACATCCACTGCATATCACCCTCAAACAAATGGAATGGCTGAACTTTCTAATAGAGAAGTGAAAAGAGTGCTTGAAAGAATTGTTAAGCCCACAAGAAAAGACTGGCCCGATAAACTTGGTGAAGCACTTTGGGCCTATCGAACAGCCTATAAGACACCCATTGGGATGTCTCCATTTAGGCTAGTCTTTGGTAAAACCTGTCATTTACCAGTTGAAATCCAACATAAGTCATTTTGGGATGTCAAAACATGTAATTTTGATTGTGAAAAATCTGGTGAAGAAAGATTGTTGCTGTTGACTGAATTGGAGGAGCTTCGACTCGATTCGTATGAGAACTCCATTCTCTACAAAGAAAAGGCAAAGTCACTCCATGACAAGAACATTCTTCGAAAGGTATTTCATGAAGTTGAAAAGGTAATGCTCTTCAATTCTCGATTTCGACTTCACCCAGGTAAGCTTAATTCTCGTTGGGAAGGTCCTTTTGTTATTACTAACGTTTACCCATTTGGTGCAGTGCAAGTCCAAGACCCTTCTTCAAAAAGAACATTCACGGTAAATGGACACCGGTTAAAGCATCACCATGAGAGGACTCACAATCCAGGATCCACGTCGACTTCCATCGAAACCCCAACCACTTCAATAGAACCACCACTGGATGGAGACCCGCCAAATCCAAACCAGGGGGCACCTCTTTCCCTTTAACTCTCTCTCTCCTCAATCTCTCTTCCCTCTCTTCTTCTCTCTATTTCTTCTTCTTCCTCTCTCCCTCTCATTTTTTTTACAACATTCTTCCACAACTTTTTTTTTCTATTCTCTCTTTTGTGTGGATGTGTCATTAAAAATAAAAAAAATTAAAAAATTTAATTAAAAAAAATGAAAATTAAAAAAACAAAAGGGGTGTCATAATTACTCATCATCCAATATTGAAATTCTTTCCAACCATTTTGGGGAGTCCAAAGGCTTGTTTTAAACTCAAATATATTGAATTTTTATCTCAAACTTGGGTAAACAATTTTGTGTCAATAACAAACATTTTGAATGAACAATTTTTGGTGGAAAATTATTCTCCCCTACCGTGAGGAATAACATTAGCCTTCATGCCAAGGTCATCTATGGCCATCTTTTTCATTGTGTGTCTTCACCACTGATTGTGAGTCTTGAGTTTGTAGACCTTCGAGTTGAATTTCCATCTTTTGTGTGCATTAATATGATAGAGGCATTTTCTAAGCCAAATGAGAATCAGAATAGCCAAATAGCCTCCCGTTACCCTTACATTGATCCTACTTTTGAAATCCCCTTTGAGCCTATGAAAACCTTTATTTTGATAGCCACATTACAAGCCTAATACCTTGTCCCACCCAACATCTTCATGGATTTTCATTATACAATTTATTGAAATTTAAGTGTGGGGGGAATGGACTTCATTTTTGGGCGACCTTTCATTGATTTCCAATGTGTCATCATATGCTTGAGGGAAAGCATACATTCCAGTGTGGGGGAGAGGTTGTAATTCTGTGAGCTTTGGGGTATATATGTTTAATTTTCATTTGTACAAAAGTCATTGAATAGTGTTCAAAAAAAATGAAAAAAATTATATTAAAAAAAATGAAAAAAAAATAAAAATAAAAATAAATGGAATGGGTTGTGTCTTGGGTGGGTCAAAAATCATTCATCATCAACCTTTGATCGTGTTATAACTACTAAAATTAGTTCCATGAGAAGATCAAACATGGGTTGGGAGATGACTGTGAGACTTGTTTCAAGCACAACTTTCGAAAAAAAAGAGCAAAAAGAGAAAAAAAAAGAACACTTGAATCATCTTGTATTGTGTCATTATTGGAAGTCTTCCATGTTGTACATATTCCATCATCTCACCCTATTCCATTTTCTATCTCCCTCACTTTTCATTCATCACATATTCATGCCCTTGTAAATGTGTGTTTCTATTTCCTTTCAAATCAAATTTCAAAAAAAAATGTGCATTGATTTTTCCATGTTGGTGTTTTTAACCCCTCTTTTCCTTTGGACATTATATACCTACCGTCCCATAGCCACTGAAAAACCCCTTGAAAGACCTCTTGATTCTTGTACACGTTAGATTTGGGAATGGAAGCTGAGAGCTCTTACAAACTCTTGATTTTCACTTTTTGTTGGTGAATGAGTGAACCTCCTAAAATACATTTTTATCATCTTGAGAGGAGTAAGTTTTGAGTGCCTACATTTTCTAATTCAAACCTTGAACATGAAAAAATGAATTGTTTTTTATGCATTATTGTGAACCAAATTTGTGATGGAATTCAATATGGATGAGTGAAATATTTTAAACCTCCCCTGATTGGAGAAAACAAAATTTTAATATTTGTTGGTGAGTGAAAATGATTTTGTCATGTTTTTATATTTGTTGCACATGAGGACACGCGAAAATCTAAGTGTGGGGGAGTTGATGTTATTAATATTTTCATGACTTATTATATTCCCCATTTACTTATTTTATATGAAATGTGCATAATTTGTGTGAAATATTAATGTTTTAATATTAAGTATAATATTTGAGCATTTTTAGAAGTAGTCAAATTGAGTCAGTTTAATGTTTTAATTATAACTATCACTATAATGATCCAAATTGTGTGTTTCTTGTTTTTTAGGATTCTCCTTTCAATATACAACATTTCATTATAAGGAACCATGATCCAATTCTGCCATTTGAAGGGTAATATGGTCCTCACAAACAAGACCAAAGAATCTGTGAACAAACTGGACCAGCCTTGAAGATTGATTTACTGGGATCAATAAAGAAGTCCAAAAACATTAAATCTCCAGCATAATTCGGGGGACACTACATTTCATCTTGGATAAAAATTTCAAGGCCTAAATCCAAGTACAAGGGGCCCAAATAAATCTTTGAAGTCCAGCCCACCATTCTGGCCGAGAATTAAAATCAGTATAGTATGCATGACATATCTCCTGATGTAAGCATCCAAGCGAGCTGAGATTTTGCAGTGTGAAAGAGGAGATATAGGCGGCCAACTTTGTTGAAGAAAACATTCGTATTTGAAGGCATCTTAATATTCAAAAACCCTTTCACATTATGGACTTCAAAAATACTGGATTGAAATGGACAGTTTAAGTTTGTTTATTCAACCGGCCATAACTTTTTATCCTTACGTTCAAATGACTCCAAATTTTGGGAGTAGTCGTCCAACATTATTGTCTACAACTTTGAAGAAGGAGATATTTGATGATTCGGCTGTCTGAATTTCCAAATTGGCGATGCAAGTGGAGGGACAGATTAGGAATGCAAACAGTCCACTCCTTGGGCTATAAATACTCTCCCCTTCTCTCTTTGAGAGGGGTTGGCATTTCAGAAGAGAGGAGATCATATTGGCACGACCAAAGATTTTCCAAAGGCTTGGGAGGACCTTCCATACTCAAGTTTACACTTGAGAGACCTTTCCTCCTCTCTTTCTTTTCACTTACTTTTGTGTTCTTCATTTTTGTAATCTTGTAATTCTCTTTCTTTGTAATTCTGTTTTAATGAAAGTTACTTCTTCAATATCTCTTATTCTCTTCCACCTTCTGTATTTTAATATTAATGTTCTTAAAATAGTTTAAATTCAGTTCAATCCCCTTCCCTTCTTTAGCTTCCTCATTCAATCGAAAGTTCGTTTTTAATTATCATCATTGTTCGTGTGTGTGTGTCGACGTACCACTCTTTTCTTATCCCTTTCTTTTTCTTCTCTTATTAATTTATAATCATAATCATTATAACCAGATTATTAATCACCCAAGTGGCTGAGTAAATCTCTCATTGGGGTGAGTTATAATTTAGGTATGTTAAGTGATTGAGAGCTTCTGCTCGATGAATATTCTTTGAATTAACATTGTGTATGTTGGACTTAACATGTCATGGATTAATGACTTGTTTTGTTTAACATGTGGTTTCCATGGATTATTGGAACCATAAATACACAACCATAAATAAGATCTGATTGAGATTATAACCTTAAGTTAAGTTAAGTCTTGGTTTAAAGCCTTAACACTTAAGAATTCTAATCAACATCATCTTGTGACATGGGTGTTAATTTAAATGCAATATAAAGCAAAGCTCGAGGATATCACAAGCTTAACTAACCTAATGATGAACTCACCCCAATATTTATCAATTTGGTAAATCAAACATCATCCATAAATCATTTCAATTATGCTCTGCAAACAAATCCCCCTAATCAAAATACAATCAACTAAAAACAAATGACTACTACAAAGTATCATTGCCGAGGATTCGACCCGAGTGCTGCTATACACATTAGCAGAGCACCGGAACTTTGACCGGTCGATAGGCGACAATCGGCCGCACTTTCACAAACTCATTCGAAATCTATTGATAATTTATCACAATGATCCATGGGTCGTATGTGATGTGTATGAGCCAACCCGGGCTCAATCCGAGTCGTGGTGTGGCCGGGATCAGTCTAAGTGTCTCTCTTTTTTTAAAATGGACAACATTTTAAGTACATACGGAAAACTGACCAAACACATTTTTTTTCCATTAAAACTTTAGGAGAAAGATCCATGGGTCATATGTGACGTGTACGAGTCAACCTCACCTTAATCTGAGATGCAGTGTGGCCGACACCACTCAAAGTGTCTCTCTTTTGTTTAAAATGGACTTCATTTTAAGTGAAAACAACAACTAGCATACAGAAAACCAACCAAACGGATTCTGATTGTGTCGATACTTTAGATCAATGATCCATGGGTCATATGTGATGTGTAAGAGTCAACCCCGCCTCAATATGAGGCGCGGTGTGGCCGACACCACTCATAGTGTCTCTCTTTTATTTAAAATGGACTTCATTTTAAGTGAAAACAACAAGTGACATATGAAAAACTAACCAAACGCATTATAAATGAGTTGATGCTTTAGGAAAACAATCAATGGGTCATATGTGACGTGTAAGAGTCAACTCCGCCTCAATCCGAGACACGGTGTGGCTGGGATCACTCTAAGTGGCTCTCTTTTGTTTAAAATGGAGAACATTTTAAGTACATATGGAAAAATGACCAAATGGATTCTGATTGTGTTGATACTTTAGAACAACGATCCATGGGACATAGGTGACGTGTATGAATCAACCCTACCTCAATCTGAGATGCGGTGTGGCCAGTACCACTCAAAGTGTCTATCTTTTGTTTCAAAAGGACATCATTTTAAGTGAAAAACATCAACTGGCATACGGAAAACTAAACAAACACATTCGGATTATGTTGATACTTTAGGAAAATGATCCATGGGTCATTTGACACGTGTATGAGTCAACCCCTTCTAAATATGAGACGCGCTGTGTCCAATACCACTCTAATTGTGTCTCTTTTGTTTAAAATGGACAAGATTATAAGTGAAAAGAACAACTGGCATACGAAAAACCGACCAAACGCTTTTGGAATCTGTTGAATTTTTTGGAAAACAATCCATGGGTCATATGTTATGTGTACAAGTCAACCGCGCCTCAATCCAAGTCGCAGTGTGGCCGGGACCACTCTAAGTGTCTCTCTTTTGTTTAAAATGGACAACATTTTCAGTACATACGGAAAACTGACCAAACGCATTCGGTTTCCATTGAAACTTTAGGAGAACTATTGATGGGTCATATGTGACATGTACAAGTCAACCTTGCCTCAATCCGAGGTGAGGTGTGGCTGACACCACTCAAAGTGTCTCTCTTTTGTTTAAAATGGACTTCATTTTATGTGAAAACAACAACTAGCATACGGAAAACTGACCAAACGGATTCTAATTGTGTCGATACATTATAAAAACTATCCATGGGTCATATGTGACATGTACGAGTCAACCCCGCCTCAATCCGAGGCACGTTGTGGCCAAAACCACTCATAGTGTCTCTCTTTTGTTTAAAATGGACTTCATTTTAAGTGAAAACAACAAATGACATACGAAAAACGGACCAAACGCATTCGAAATATGTTGATGCTTTAGGACAATGATCCATGGGTCATATTTGATGTGTACGAGTCAAACCCGCCTCAATCCGAGGCGCGGTGTGACCGGGATCACTCTAAGTGGCTCTCTTTTGTTTAAAATGGACAACATTTTAAGTACATACGGAAAACTGACCAAACGGATTCTGATTGTGTTTATACTTTAGAAAAATGGTCCATGGGTTATATGTGATGTTTATGAATAAACCCCGCCTCAATCTGAGATGCGATGTGGTCGGTACCACTCAAAGTGTCTGTCTTTTGTTTCAAAAGGACATCATTTTAAGTGAAAAACATCAACTGGCATACGTAAAACTGACCAAACGCATTCATATTGTGTTGATACTTTAGGAAAATGATCCATAGGTCATTTGAGATGTGTATGAGTCAACCCCATCTAAATATGAGACACGTTGTGGCCAGTACCACTCTAATTGTGTCTCTTTTGTTTAAAATGGACAAGATTATAAGTGAAAAGAACAACTGGCATATGAAAAACTGACCAAACGCATTCAGAATATATTGAAATTTTAGGACAATGATCAATGGGTCATATGTTATGTGTATGAGTCAACCGAGCCTCAATCCAAGTCGTGGTGTGGTCGGGACCACTCTAAGTGTCTCTCTTTTGTTTAAAATGGACAATATTTTAAGTACACATGTAAAACCGACCAAACGCATTCAATTTCCATTGAAACTTTAGGAGAACAATCCATGAGTCATATGTGACATGTACAAGTCAACCTCGCCTCAATCTGAGGCATGGTGTGGCCGACACCACTCAAAGTGTCTCTCTTTTGTTTAAAATGGACTTCATTTTAAGTGAAAACAACAACTAGCATACGGAAAACCGACCAAACAGATTCTAATTGTGTTGATAATTTATCACAATGATCCATGGGTCATATGTGACATGTACGATTCAACTCCGCGTCAATACGAGGTGTGGTGTGGCCAAAACCACTCATAGTGTCTCTCTTTTGTTTAAAATGGACTTCATTTTAAGTGAAAACAACAACTGACATACGAAAAACTGAACAAACGCATTCGAAATGTGTTGATGATTTAGGATAACGATCCATGGGTCATATGTGACATTTAAGAGTAAACCCCTTATCAATACGAGGTGCAGTGTGGCCGGGATCACTCTAAGTGTCTCTCTATTGTTTAAAATGGACAACATTTTAAGTACATACAGAAAACTGACCAAATGGATTCTGATTGTGTTAATACTTTAGAAAAACAATACATGGGTCATATGTGACATATAAAAATCAACCCTGCCTCAATATGAGATGCGGTGTGGTCGGTACCACTCAAAGTTTCTATCTTTTGTTTCAAAATGACATCATTTTAAGTGAAAAACATCAACGGGCATAAGGAAATCCAACCAAACGCATTCGTTTTCCGTTGAAACTTTAGGAGAATGATTCATGGGTCATATGTGACTTGTACGAGTCAACCTCGCCTCAATAAGAGGTGCGGTGTGGCCAACACCACTCAAAGTGTCACTCTTTTGTTTAAAACGGACTTCATTTTAAGTGAAAACAACAACTAGCATACAGAAAACTAAACAAACGGATTTTGATTGTGTCAATAATTTAGAACAACGATCCATGGGTCATATGTGATGTGTAAGAGTCAAACACACCTCAATCTGAGGCGCGGTGTGGCCAACACCACTCATAGTGTCTCTCTTTTGTTTAAAATGGACTTCATTTTAAGTGAAAACAACAACTGACATACAAAAAACTGACCAAACACATTCTAAATGTGTTGATGCTTTAGGAAAATGATCCATGGGTCATATGTGACATGTAAAAGTCAACCCCACCTCAATCTGAGGCATGGTGTGTCTGGGATCACTCTAAGTGGCTCTCTTTTGTTTAAAATGGACAATATTTTAAGTACATATGGAAAACTGACCAAATGGATTCTGATTGTGTTAATACTTTATGAAAACGATACATGGGTCATATGTGACATGTACAAATCAACTCCGCCTCAATCTGAGACACGGTGTGGCCGGTACCACTCAAAGTGTCTGTCTTTTGTTTCAAAAGGACATCATTTTAAGTGAAAAACATCAACTGGCATAAGGAAAACCGACCAAATGCATTTGGATTGTGTTAATACTTTAATAAAATGATCCATGGGTCATTTGAGACATGTATGAGTCAACCCCATCTAAATTCAAGATGCTTTGTGGTCGGTACCACTCTAACGGTGTCTCTTTTGTTTAAAATGGACAAGATTATAAGTGAAAAGAACAACTGACATACGAAAAACCGACCAAACGCATTCAGAATCTGTTGAAATTTTAGAAAAACGATCCATGGGTCATATGTTACGTGTAAAAGTCAACCGTGCCTCAATAAAAGTTGTTTTGTGTCCAGGACCACTCTAAGTTTCTCTCTTTTGTTTAAAATGGACAATATTTTAAGTACATATGGAAAACTGAAAAAATGCATTCAGTTTCTATTGAAACTTTAAGAGAATGATCCATGGGTCATATGTGACACGCACGAGTCAACCTTGCCTCAATATGTGGCATGGTGTGGCTGACACCACTCAAAGTGTCTCTCTTTTGTTTAAAATGGACTTCATTTTAAGTGAACACAACAACTAGCATACGGAAAACTGACCAAAAGGATTCTGATTGTGTCGATACTTTAGAAAAATGATCCATGGGTCATATGTGACGTGTACAAGTCAACCTCGCCTCAATCCGAGGTGCGGTGTGTCCGACACCACTCAAAGTGTCTCTCTTTTGTTTAAAATGGACTTCATTTTAAGTGAAAACAACAAGTGACATACGAAAAACTGACTAAATGCATTAGAAATGTGTTTATGCTTTAGTAAAATGATCCATGGGTCATATTTGACGTGTAAGAGTCAACCCTGCCTCAATCTGAGATGTGGTGTGGCTGGCACCACTCTAAGTGTCTCTCTTTTGTTTAAAATGGACAACATTTTAAGTGAAAACATCAACTGGCATACGAAAAATGGACCAAATGCATTCAGATTGTGTTGATACATTAGGAAAATGATCCATGGGTCATTTGAGATGTGTAAGAGTCAACCCCGTCTAAACCTGAGATGCGGTGTAGCCGGTACCACTCTAACTGTTTCTCTTTTGTTTAAAATGGACAAGATTATAAGTGAAAAGAACAACTAGCATACGAAAACCCGACCAAAAGCATTCAGAATCTGTTGAAATTTTAGGACAACGATCCATGGGTCTTATGTTACGTTTATGAGTCAACCAGGCCTCATTCCAAGTCATGGTGTGGCCAGTACTACTCTAAGTGTCTCTCTTTTGTTTAAAATGGACAACATTTTAAGTACATACGGAAAACCAACCAAATGAATTCGGTTTCTGTTGAAACTTTAGGATAACGATCCATGGGTCATATGGGATATTTAAGAGTCAACTTCTCCTAAATCTGAGGTGTGGTGTGGCCAAAACCACTCAAAGTGTCTCTCTTTTGTTTAAAATGGACTTCATTTTAAGTGAATACAACAACTAGCATACGGAAAACCAACCAAATGGATTCTGATTGTGTCGATAATTTAGCACAACAATCCATGGGTCATATGTGACATGTATGAGTCAACCTTGCCTCAATACGAGGCACGGTGTGGCCGACACCATTCATAGTGTCTCTCTTTTGTTTAAAATGGACATCATTTTAAGTGAAAACAACAGCTGACATACGAAAAACTAACCAAACGCATTTGAAATGTGTTGATGCTTTAGGATAACAATCCATGGGTCATATGTGATGTGTACGAGTCAAACTCACCTTAATCTGAGGCACGGTGTGGTCAGGATCACTCTAAGTGTCTCTCCTTTGTTTAAAATGGACAACATTTTAAGTACATATGGAAAACTGACCAAACGGATTCTGATTGTGTTGATACTTTAGCCCAACGATCCATGGGTAATATGTGACATGTAAAAATCAAACCTGCCTCAATCAGAGACGCGGTGTGTCCGACACCACTCAAAGTGTCTGTCTTTTGTTTCAAAAGGACATCATTTTAAGTGAAAAACATCAACTAGCATACAGAAAACCGACCAAACGCATTCGGATTGTGTTGATACTTTAGTAAAATGATCCATGGGTCATTTAAGACGTGTACGAGTAAACTCCATCTAAATATGAGATGCGGTGTTGCCGGTACCACTCTTACTGTGTCTCTTTTGTTTAAAATGGACAAGATTATAAGTGAAAAGAATAACTGGCATACGTAAAACCGACCAAACGCATTCGGAATCTGTTGAAATTTTAGGACAACGATCCATGGGTCATATGTTACGTGTATGAGTCAACTGCGCCTCAATCCAAGTCGCGGTGTGGTCGTGACCACCCAAAATGTCTCTCTTATGTTTAAAATGGACAACATTTTAAGTACATACAGAAAACCAACCAAACAGATTCTGATTGTGTTTATATTTTAGCAAAATGATCCATGGTTCAATTTCGATGTTCACAAGTCAACCCCGCCTCAATCTGAGGCACGGTGTGGCCTTCACCATTCAAAGTGTCTCTATTTTATTTAAAAAGCACTTCATTTTAAGTGAAAATAACAACTTACATATGGAAAACTGACCAAATGCTTTTGAAATATGTTGATACTTTAGGAAAACGATCCATGAGTCATTTGTGATGTGTACGAGTTAACCTCGCCTCAATCTGAGGCACGGTGTGGCCGGTATCACTCCAAGTGTATGTATTTTGTTTAAAATGGACATCATTTCCAGTAAAAATATATGGTATACGAAAAACTGATCAAATTATGAATTGAATTCCGGGTTCCACCTATAATTGTCATCTAAATTTTAATTTGAATTCTAAATGACTTATGTATGTTTATAATTATGTTATGAATTCTGATTTAATTATGGATGTGTATAGTTCCAGGATGCAT
Source organism: Viscum album (assembly GCA_963277665.1). Lineage (NCBI taxonomy): Eukaryota > Viridiplantae > Streptophyta > Magnoliopsida > Santalales > Viscaceae > Viscum > Viscum album. Next base: position 19,539,958 of record OY728155.1, read on the forward strand.
TATATGTTAAATGTGTATTAATTTTTTCTCTATATGTATGTGTTAGTTGGTTATTGCAGGTACAATAATTGTATATGTATGTGTTAGTTTATTGTAGGTACAATAATTGGAAATGATTGAAAATGAGAGGGAATGTTGCTGTGAAAGTTGCACAAAATGAGAGCTGCAGTGCAAATTGTAGGATGTTGTGCAATTTTCACAGCATAGTCTATGCCAACAGTTTCAAACTATTGGCATAGCCTCTCTGAGTATTCTTTTTACCAACAGTTCTATGAATTGTTGGTAAAACTCCTTTCCCAACAGTTTAGAAAACATTGGGAAAGAAGCCCTCTGTTTGGTTTTCCCAACTGTTCAAGCCAAACCGTTGGGAAAAACTATCCCAACGGTTTGGCACAACCTTTGGGATAGGTTAATTGTTTTCCAAACTATCCCAACGGTTCACTGTAAACCATTGGGGAAGGCTTTCCCAACGGTTCACTATAAACCGTTGGGAAAATCTTTCCCAACAGCTTACTTCCCTATGGTTTGTAGAACCGTTGGTATAACATATACCAACGGTTTTGCAGCCTTTCCCAACAATTCAGAACCGTTGGGAAAACCTGTATTTCCAGTAGTGAGTAGGTCTCTTATGAGAAACTATAATCTATAGATGGAGTAATAATTCACATTTATGTATGATGTCTTCTCTATAATCATGATGATATATTTTTGATGTTTCACATAATACATTTCATCACTAAGAGATTTTTTTGAATATCCTTGGGACAATTTTTTCCATTATTATCTCATATCAAAATATTTTATATTGATGATAATATATTTTGTAAATATTTGAAAATTTATTACAACAATTTTATTTTTTCCATTTTATCTTTCATTATAAAATATCCCTTAATGGGAATCTGAAATCACATATTTCTATTACATTTCTATTTTCCTAGGAAACCATGAAGAAGGATATATGTAGTCTTAAAATAAAAATTTAAAGAATAATTAATATTTATGTGTTTTTATGATATAAATGAATTTCCAATTAGATATAATGATTAACTATGTATTTATTCCCATGAGATTTCTAAGATTTTGGATCTTGGGTATTATGATCAATGTATTTTATTTTCGATGTAATAAATAATTACCTTCTTTAGGTAGTTGGATTCAGGGTTTTTAATAGTTCATCAATATTCAAATTTTGGGAATAATGTTTAGTAGAGTATGTGCCACATGATGTTCAACAGTATTTCAATATTAATAGATTCCATTAAGTTTAAAATTTTTCCATCAACCACCATTAGTGGGTGGTAAATGATATGTTAACCACCAAAAATATAATTTAGTGGCAATAAGATATCAAATAATATTTTTTATAGATATCATTCCCCTCAATGTAGTTTTTCTATGTACACCACATATCCCTAATTAATTACAAGACTTATAAATAGCATATGTCATGTAGTTATAAAATTATACAATATAAATAATAGAACATAACATGTTCTAAAAAATTATATTACATGTAGTTTTCATTAATGGTAACTTCTTTCATTAGTCTTTATCTATAACAGTATGGAAAAAAATTCTGGTATGACAGCTCTATATCTGATCCCTATTTAAAAATTATTTCAAAAAGTTACATTCATGGGAATATCATGGATATATTTTTTTATAATTCCTTTGAAATCCCTAAGAAAATATATTATAAATGAGTCACATCAAATTATTCCATATATACACATTTTATGATCCTAGGAAAAACCATAGAGGTATCCCCACTAGAAAATAATTATATTTCTTAACTACACAAACATTAAACCAAATAAACTTTTTCTTATTCAAAATTTAGTTGAATCATATCATTATTTATTATTCTAATACAACATTAATATTATTCATTAAGAATTTATTTTGTTAAGAGTAAAATTATATACTATACACAATTTAATTAATAATGAATACTCATTGAATTTGAATGTAGTTTTTATTTGTTAGAATGATCAAGCAGGTTTCAATTGCACAAATATATTTTACTATAAACTATAATTTTTGTGGAAATAAATGATTCAAAAAGACTTTTAGAGTGGATTCACATGCTAGAGGTATAATTGGATAATGTAAATTAACTAAGGGTTAAAAATTAATTTCATTATAATAAATATATATGAATTATTTTTAGGAAAGTGTAATCATTATTTTCCCTCGAGAAAGATTTTCTAATTATTATTATTTATATAAAATTTTATTTTTCCCAGTTTTTCCACATATAATTATATATTATTTAGTATGAAAATTAATATTATAGGAGGCCAATACATTCTTCTTATTTATATTTAATTTATGTTGGGAACCCTTTTTATAATATTTAATATAAAATCACTGTATATGTACACTATCATCCTCCTCCCATGGTTATATTTTGTGGATGTATCCTGACCTAAAATGCCAACATGTGTGAAGAATGAATTTGGTACTTCAGAAAATTTTAAAAAATGAATTGTTTTTAAAATAAATAAGGGAAGTTAAATTTAATTCCATGGTATTTAGGAATCATATTCTTTATATAAACTATATGTTTATATCTCTATAATGTTTTTATAATTAATTTAAATAGATTAGGAAATAATTCATATTAGATAGGAATTAAACTAACAAAATATTATTCATTCATAGTAAAATATTACAAAAAATACCATGGATCTATGTATTATACACTACAAATTATTAAACATCAAAGATTAATACATCCATTAAATGTGCATAAATTTAGACAAGGAAATAATTAAAAAAGAAAAAAAGATTCTACACTTTTAGATCACATTGATCATCTTCACACTTGAGGATCTCCGTTATTGAATGAAAACCTATAATGATAAACACTATGGATGGAGAATGATTATTATGAGATCTAGAATAAGAACTATGGCATTGAGAAGTGTAAATTTAGAAGTATAAATGGAATAAATGTGTTTAATAAGGATTTATACAGAATTGAAATTTTACTATTATAAACATTGTTTTTTGAAATTTATCCACTAAAAATATGGTTGTTTGATATACATGTACCCAAATGGTATGATTATATTGTCAATTTTTAGTATTAAATTTAAAATTTATGAACAAAGAAACAATGAATTAATAATATATATTTATTTTTTATATATTATTATAATTAAGGTTAGATATGTTTATTTATAAAAGTCTAATAAACATATTTATATTAAGGAATTAGTAAATTTACATTTTTGGAAAATAAATAATTATTTCTAATTCTTATCGATAAATATTATTTAATATAAATATTATATTTTTATACGATAATATTTTTAAAAGTATTGTAATTTTTTAACAACACATCAGTGAAGAAGGATTATAATGAAATTTATTTAAAAATATTTTAAAAAATCAAATTTAGCTAATAAATTATTATTAATCATGTAATAAAGATATATTCATTTTATTCTAAAAATATATTTTCCAAAAAAAATATCTTTTCATATTTCATGCATTTCATTTTATGAAATTAAATATTTATAAATTATGATAACAAATATTAATTAAATTAATAATTTATTATCTTAGATTTAAATATAAATCGATAATAAATTGAAATAAGAGTAGTTAATTTTTAATTTTTCTATCAAAATAGATTTTCACTATATTTTATATTTTTATTTAAAATATAAATTCAATAATTTGTGATGTTTTAAAATATAAAATGAAATTATTTATATAATTTGTAATGTCAAAATTATCTTAGGGTGATATTACAGTATTTTTATAAATAGGTTTATTTTTATATTAATAGTGAAAAATACATTTTTCATTAATACTATAGCATTTATGACTCCATCATGATCTAAACATGAATAGTTACATTTAAAAAAATCATGAAAAAGAATTAATTTCAAGAACAAATTGAATCATTTATTATTACTAGGTTGAATTTTGAAAAGCCATGTTTAACATTTTAATACTAATGTAATATTTTATTCAAATAAAAAAATGTTTTTTGTATGTTTTTTTAATTATTAAATCACAAGGTATAATTCTATTTTGATCGGATTTTATGTCATACAACCCTTCATTTTTTTAATAATAAAATTATCAATGTTATGGAAATCTACAACATTGATATATATATCCCATGTATTACTTTTATGGTTAAAAATACACTATTTCTAAAAATATTTTATTACACATTATGTGAGAAAATATAAATATAATGTTTATTAAATTTAGAAAATGAATTAATGAATTTTTTTTGCAAATTTTTATTTAGAATTTTAAATTTATGTATTAAGAGAAATTTCATTTTTTTAAACTGTTACATAAGATATGGATTAATTATAATTGTCATTCAGTTATTTGTTTAAAAGATATTATTTTTGAAATATAGTAAAAAAAATTATTAATATATTTAATTAATTGATTTTAAAAAATACCCTAATTTAATGTTTAAAAATAGATAAAATAATTTTAATACCCATTTATTCAGAAATTAATGTTAAAAATAATTAAGAAAACATAACGATTAATACGACATTTTTATAAAAAACTATTTTTAAAATATTATATGTTATAACATAAATGTTAATTTTTCAGTAATTTTTATAAATTGAATTGTGTTAAATAGATCCAAAATTTTGATTCTAGACATTGAAATCTGGTAATAGTGGATCATCATATAATTTTAGTGATAAAATAATTTCCATGATAAATATTTAATCTTGATTAATAAGTGTTAAAATGGGTTCTTAAATTTTAATAAATCAACATTCTACTTAGGCCTTCTAGAAAACCATTGTTAGGTTCTGAAATCAATCTTGTATGTCCCACCATCATTTCTTCACTGAATTATTCAGACTCACCTTACACCCTTATGACTCAATTCTTACCTCTTACATATCAATACCTCTACTGGAAAACCCCTCATTCTCACCTATAAAAGGATATCACAACCACCAATCCTATCATTCCACACTATAAAATTCCTTGTTTTATTTATAAATTTATTTAATGTTATTTCATTTTATGTTGAATCTTCATGAGGTTTCCTGATTTTTGGGCTAGAATGTTCATAATTTTAAAAGCTTTTAATGGTCTCATGTTTAGCCAGTACAGTTTTTGTTTTTTTTTTCTGAAAAAAGAATAATTCATTAACTAATGACGATCAATGGAGATACATGCGTATAACCATGAGGGGAAGTGGTCCAGCCAGAGCTTATTGTCGTAAGGGGGGCCAGCGGCTACCAGCTGATGGGCAGCATTGTTACCGTCCCTTTTGATGAAGTAGAAAGTGCAAATTGTGAAGCTTTGATGGAGGGAATTAATACTCCTGATGAGGGATCCAAAAGCTTGAAGTTCGACATCGTTGAGGTTGATGGAATTGACAATGGTGAGGCAGTCTGATTCGAGGTTAATTGATTTCCATCCATGATCATTAGTGAATTTCAGCCCGACAAGGATGGCGGCCGCTTCATCCACTGCGGGTTCCCAGAGCGCGTGGTGCGATTCATGTTTGGATGCAATTATTTGACCATAGTGGTCCCGGGCCAGCATACCAAGACCAACATGTCCATCCTTGTGGAGAGACGCATCCACATTAATCTTGAGAATCCCTTTCGGTGGTGGGCACCAATGTGGGGAGGAAGAAGGGGTTCCCAAGGGCCTCTACAGCTCAGAGTGGTGCTGCCAGCCCACAATCCAGGATGACGCCCGTTTAATCTAAAATCCAGGAGGCCTAAACATATGATTAAAGATGGAATCATTATGCCAAACCCAGATGATCCATGCTAGATTACAAAGTGATCCCACTTTAGTCGTAGAAAAAGAGGAGCACCATCGCATCAGGAGAGAGGTGAGGTCTGAGGCCACATCCAGGTAGAGATTTGTAGGTGATCCCCATTTGACCCAAATCTCCTTTTCCCCTGGGCATTGGATAAGATCATGGAGGGGAGATTCTGGGACGTACGGGCAAAAGGGGCATGAATTGTCACTGGAAAAATGTCGGATGGCAAGGAGGTTCATGGTAGAGAGGGTGCCAGTGCACACCTGCCACCAGAAATGGCGGATTTTTGGAGGGACATTGAGCTTCCACAGTGATTTCCAGGGAACCTCATCCCCTTCATCAATCTGTGTACAAAGGGTGAGCCGATAGCCGGATTTCAGTGTGTAGGCTCCCGAGATGTCATTGATCCAGAAAAGATGGTCGGGGCCTACATCCGGAACACAAGGGATACTCAGGATGATCCTTCTGTCCCTTTCGTTGAACCACGAGAAATTTTTTTCCAAGCACCACCCATTCCCCTGGTCAGCAAACAGGCACCGAACAATGGCACATTCAGAACTTGGAAAGATGTTAGATGATTCCCTCACCTCTTTCTTGTCGATAAGCCAGGGATCAGTCCAAATATTAAATGTTGATTCATTTCTAATCCTCCAACCCAATCCTTTATTCAGAAGATTACGGGAGCCCCATATGCTTCTTCAGATGAAGCTAGGTCTGGGGCCAAGATGGGAGTCCTGGAAATCCTTGTGTGGGAAGTATTTTGCACGGATAACTTGCGCGCAGAGAGATGATGGACGATTAATAAGGCGACATCCTTTCTTAGCCAGAAGTGCATCATTAAAATGAAAGAGGTCTTGGAATCCCATTCCACCTTCATATTTGGGTTGGTAGAGTTTTGGCCAGGCGATCCAATGGGTCTTATTCCTTACATCATTTTGACCACACTAGAAGTTGGCAGTGCGAGAGTGGATCTGGTTGACAACGGTAACAGGAAGCTTGAAAATGGACATAAAATAGTTGGGAATAGATTGTAAGGCCGCCTTAATGAGGGTCTTCTTTCCGGATTTGGAGATTTTTTTGGGGGTACAACCTTGGATTTTTTTCTCAATTCTATCTAAAATATTTGAAAATATTTCTTTCTTGGATCGGCCAACCACTGTGGGTAACCTGGGGTACTTTTGATGTTTTTCGACCATAGGAATTTTTGCAATGAAACAGTGCTCTTCTCTTTTGGACAATGGAACCCTCGAGCTGAATGAGACTTCTGACTTACCATGATTGATGGTTTTCCCTGAGGCCCGTTCATACTATTGAATCGCAAGGCCGATGGAAAGGCACTCATTGTGGGTTGCTCTGGAAAAAAGAAGGCAGTCATCGGTGAAGAAGAGGTGTGAAACTGGTGGACTAGCACGGCAAACCTTTTCCCCATGAATTCGAAGAGAGGAGGCTGCCCTAGAAATGAGGTTAGAAAAAACATCAGCCACCAGTATAAAGAGAAAGGGTGAGAGTGGGCCTCCCTGACGAAGGCCTCGTTTTGGGGAGAAGCGTTGGGTGAGCACCCCATTAACATTAATTCGGAAGGATACATACGAGACACAGTGCATGATCATATCAATCCATTTCATGCAGAAGCCTATTTTTAGCATCACGAATCTGAGGAAGTTCCATCCCACTTTATCGTAGGCCTTATCCATATCCAATTTCCACACCATGGTTCCTCTTTTCGTGGTAGAGCGTGTTTTCATGGAGTGGAAGATTTCATGGGCAACAATGGCATTATCAGTGATCAGTATCTTTGCTACGAAAGCACTTTGGTTCTCCGAGATGATGTCAGGTAACCATGTATGAAGCCGATTAACTAAAATCTTTGAGAAGATCTTGTACGAGACATTGCACAAGCTGATAGGTCTAAAGTCTAATACCACAAGGGGTTTCTTAATCTTGGGGATGAGGATGAGGACTTTTTCATTAATTGCGGAGAGGTTCTTTTTCCCAGCCCAAATATTCTTCATCAGATTGCAGATGTGTGGGCCAATAATGTGCCTGTATTTTTTGAAGAAGAGGGCGTGGAAACCATCTGGGACCAGGGCCTTAGTAGGGTGAATAAGTTTCAGCGCCTGAAGGATCTCTTCGTCCATCACATCTTTGGAGGGCTGTCTGTTAATCTCTTCGGTGATCACAGGTGCAATACAATGCTCCACCTCAGCAGCTATGTTAAGACTTCTTGCAGAGAAGAGATTCTGAAAGTAACTGGAGATAACATCTTGGATTCCATCTATGTCGAAAACTTTGTTCCCATCCGGGTGCGAGATGCAAGAGATAAAAAAAAATTGGCGCCTATCGGAAGCTTTCTGATGGAAGTACCGGGTGTTTGCATCCCCTTATGCAATATGGATATCATGCGCCCGCATAGCCCAAAAACTTTCCTTGATTTGCAGGGATGCATCCAGATTTCGTTGAATGCCACTGATTTTGGACAGCATGCAGTTGGTTGGGGGTTGGTTGAGAAGATTAGACAACTTCCTCTCATGAAATTCACAGTGCTTATCAGGTTGACAGAATTTAGTGAAGCTCCATGTCCTCAAATCAGACGCCACCTGTTGGAGATTGGATCCAATGTCTGCTTGCCCACTCTTCCAGCATGATCAGATAACATATTCGCATTCGCGGTCTTTTGACCAGAAGCTTTCAAACCTGAAGGGTTTCCGGATTTTTTCAATGTGATCCTCATGGGTGCAGTCAATGACAATCGGGCAGTGGCCCGTGCAGTTGAGCGGTATGTGTCCGATGTGGTACATTCTGAAAAGGTTCATCCAATATTTTGAGCCTAGAAATATATAGAGATGCTCAGCGATACGGGTACCATCTGTGTTGCCCTGAAACCATGTGAACGGGATGCCCGCGTATCCCAAATCAACTAGGTCCGCCCTAGAAATTGCATCTTTGAAATTTGACATCGAGATAGAGGATCGGAAGGCTCTGCCTTTTTTCCCTTCTGATATAGGATCTCATTGAAGTCCCCTCAAAACAGGATAGGTCTTGGTATGTCACGTCGAAGATTGCAGAGAAGGTCCCAAGATTTCCACTTCTCGTATTGGGACGACCAATAATAAAATCCCACAAAAGTCTGTGGAGGGTTGTGGGATTCATGGATAGCTGCAGCCACATGGTTCGAGGAGAAGGATAAGATCCTGAAATCAACAGTTTCCTTCCATAAGAAACAGAGACCTCCTGAGCGGCCTTGTCGAGGGACCGGGAGGCAGCCCTGGAAGCCGCATTTCAGAGCAAGACATGTGGTGTCCTTGTTTTCTAATATGGTTTCGGACAGGAAAACTATATCGGGGTGACTTTGAGTGCAATGGCACTGGAGCATATGAACCGTTCGTGGGTTTCCAAGCCCATTACAGTTCCAGCATAATACAATCATTGCTCTAGGCGGGGCTGGGACGTGCCCGCCTCCGCCTTTGATTCAACTGGGGTCATTATGGTGCCCGCTGCTTTCCTTCTTTTTGGGGGGTTTCCTGCCGAATTGCTTGGTTCGATTCTTCATTTCAGTTCCCCTGGTTTTGGGTTAATCGTTTTCCCGTCTCTGTCTTCACAGTGTTCCCTTTTCCACGTTCGACGGGTAACTGGGGCTGAAGTTGTTAAGCCTTTCATCCCAGAGTCATCTTGTGGTAAGATACCAAGCGTGACCGTACCAGACCCAAGGTCAGGATCTGGTGGTTCGATGCACATATGTTTCGGCTTTGAGCTTTTCTCTGGTGGTTCTTTTGATTTTGGAAATGGCTTTATTGCCGTTAAGATAGTGGCTTTCGGGGGGGTAGAATTCATGCCCGATTTGATGTAAATCTTCTTTGAATGGCTTTTTTTCCTAGCCCCATTATTACACATGGAATTTATGTCATGGGGGGATCTTCCAGTTTCCCTTTGATCACCTGGGCTATCTTTAGGGAGTTCTGGTGGTCCCAGCATGATGATATTAGGTTTTTCAGTATCTGCTCGCCTCGTGTGGTCCATTGTGAGACGGTCACGATCCTTTTGTTTTTTTGGCTCAGGGATGTATGTCTCTCTTGTCGTTTTGGCCCGCAGCCAAGGACCATATTGCAAAATGATATTTTCTGATTCATTTTCTTTCTTTGTGTTGCACGCTTTCTCTAGATAACCGATACGCCCACAAAAGAAGCAGAAGATTGAGAGTTTCTCGAATTCGAAAGCTATCCAAATGTTGGAATCGCCGAATTTCAGAAGGATAACTCTCATCAGAGGTTATGTCACTTCGACCTCGGCTTTAATCCGAACCAGGGGTCCCCATTGTATTGGGTCCGAGCAGTCCCACTCTAGGAAGTGTCCAATGCGATCTCCAATTTCTCTCATCACCCGTTCTGTTGTCCTATGAAACGGTATTCCTTTAATGCGTATCTGAAAGGGGGAGCGGGTGTGTTTCAAATTCTGGAACTCATCTCCACCTTAAAATTCTTCCATCAGGATGAGCTGGTTATCGAAGGACCATGGTCTGCCTTTGAGGATTTTGCCTTTATCTTTTTCATTGAAGAACTCGAAGACTAGGAGGTTGTTCTCAACTCCCCGGATGGCCACTCCAGCTTCCAATTTCCATAGATTTTGTATGGTATTTTTTAGGGCCCTTTGGATGACTGGCATTTTGGCCACAAATATTCCGACAACCAGTAGCTCCATACGTTTAGCCAGAAGTGTATCTTCATTTCTATGGGTTTCAATCGACGTTTTCTCTTTATCCCTTAAGGACATCTTATTCCATTGATTCATTAAGTCCGCCTCCATGGTACGGACCACAAAGTTCTGATTAATAAATTCAGTTCCTTGAACCTGTTCTCCGGCTCAATAAGGGTCTCCGGCCCACAAACGGCTCGAGATACCGTGTGTGGGGAAAATTGTCCAGCCCTGCGCGACCGGGGTAATGTGGCCGGGCTGCGTGAAAGTGGCTTCGCTGATCGGCTTTCGAGCCTGTCCTTCGCGAGGCAGGATGCGTCGGTTCCACAAATCACGGGGAGCCGGCTTCGCGACGTGGAGTGGAGTCGACTTCGCGATGCAGGAGGAATCGGCTTCGCGAAGCCCGTCCTTTGTGACCTGGAATCCCACCTCACCGCCAACCTGTGGGCAATGCCATTCGCGGACCAAGCAGGTCACCGTCCGCGGTTCTCGCAACCGGACCTTCGCGAATCCAGAGAAGTCACCGCGCAGGAATGGGGGGTCAGCGTCACCGCGGATCAGGGTAATCGGCCACCGCAACTGGCGGGACTGGAAGTTTACCAATGCAGTACGACCACCGCAAATCGCGGATCTGGGGAAAGCGACCTCCCAGAATAGAGAAAAGGCTGCAAACCGTCACCGCGACACCGACCCTCCAAGCGATATCTTCGACAGTCGAGGAGATCAACATGGGAGCCGTCTCCGATTTTCAGATCTGCGAAAACAGGGTGGAAGGTCGTCGCCGATATCATCTCCGTGAAACAGGTAAGAAACTCATCTGTTCGCTTGAAGCCGGAACCAAAGCCGTAGATCTTCCCCTCTGTGTCGCAGGCGTCGAAGGGCCCAGGTCAGACACAGTCAAAGGATTCGGAAGCATGAGGGTCTATCTCATATTAGTGTTGTTTGACATGGTTAGTGGATGGATAAGTGGACTATTTAGGAACCTATATGTATCTATGGAGAGTGTTTTTGGGGTTTCTAGTGTGGGTCGCATGGGTACCACATGTTTTGATAAATCGTTTGGGTAGACTATGTATTGTGACATGTTTTAATTTTATAAAATTACGATCATTTTTATTTTTATTACAGTCATTTCCTCTTCCCCTCTCCCAAATCCTATCTCTTGATACCCCCTTACCATGAGGAGATCCACATGAATTTGTGAAATCCCCTCATCCCTCCTTCATTCATGGTGATTCCAAGTCTGATCTTCATGTTTTGGGACCAAAACCCAACGATTGGAACTCCTATTCACTCTCATCCTTGTTTCTTCATGAGTTCTTATTCTCCTTTTGTAATGTATATGAATGATCCTATTTTTTTGGGTTCCATCCTTTAGTGTGTGAGATTCATTTTTTGAGACTCCTTCATCCCATCATCAATGCCTTTGACCATCCATCATCGATTCTAGGCTGGTTTGCATTTTTGGTCTTAGAAACATAATTTTCTTCACTAGTATTTTTTTCAAATTTATAATATTGGGTTTTAATATTTATAATAATTATTTTAAACTATACTCCAGCTTTAAATGATTTTCATTTCAATAAATAGGGTTTACAAATTTTAGAGCATATAAAAAAGTGATTTTATTAAACTATACTTGTAACACCCGAGACTTTTATGTTATATAAATCATCAAATGAATCTTTTTCTACACAACACTTGCTTGGCTTGCTTTACACGCAATCGCGACCTTCCTCGATAGCTTTCGTCGTACGCAATACCGAGTTTCACTAAATAACAATATGCTATTAAAACTAGCCGTTATGAATAGTAATAACCACTTTTTGAAATTTTATAAATTTTATTTTTCAAAATGGACTTCATTTTTGGACTCAGAATATCGAAATTAGCCTAGGGTGAAATTTTGGTATTTTTCTGAAAACTTTCAATTTTTGATGAATAGTGAAACCACTAAGTGGTAGGTTAAAAACCGAATTTTGCATAAAACTTAATTTTACCGCTTCTGTGAATGGAATTTCGAAAATCCGAGAGACACGGTTAATATCAAGGACTAAAATGTGGTTCAATGAGATGAAAATAATTTTTGGTGAATAGTAACTTTTTACTTTTTTTTACCGCGGTTAATAGTAAATAGGGTAACTAAGGGTAAATATGATATTACTATTACCCTAACACGTGTCCTAATCCTATTGGACAAGTGTATTTCGACCAAAAACAAACTTAGGAATAAAATATGACCATTTAGGCCCACTTGGGTTAGATTAGGACATTTATTATTAATTTATTTAAAGAAGGGTTAAAAGAGTTAAAATCAAAGTTTATTTACTAAAACATTTTTAATATGGGGTTATACATAAGATAAATTCGATTGTAAATATTCATTAGAAAGCTAAAAGGATTTCCTACATGATGGTATTTTATTTGTAATTTTTAGACATCAAATAATTTAATTTATTTATGACACAAAGATGATGCAGTAATTATCTTGTTAATGAAATATTGACAAAATTGATAATATAAATACCAAAATAAATGTAATTTAAGACTTTTTATGAATTACACTAATTTTATAGGTTACTATGATATATTAATGTTGATTTAATCAACTTGGTTCGAACATATAATTCTGTTATGACTTTCACAAAAATCATATATCAAATAGTGTCAAAATTGACACAAAATAGTTTTTAAATCAAATATTATATTATTAATTGTTATTGTATTCCTAAAAATCTAAGGTTCGGCCAAATGACTTAGATAAGGATATATATTTTAATAATAAACAATTTGGGGTTCGTTTGGCATGTTATAGTAAGTGTATTAACCATATAGTGAAAGAAAACAAAAAGACATGGTAAAAGTTAAATTATTTAACTTAGAGTTAAATCTAATTAATAAGATTAAAATAATACCCTAAACTTGTCTAAATCCTATTGGTTGATGGGATTTCGACCCTTCCCCACTTTATCTTCGAAATAAGACCCTTTGGAACCATTATAAACCGATTTTGACTTTAATATAAAATAATATTTTGAGATATTCCTAAGGTGCCCCTCTCCTCCCTTATAAAAGGGCACCTCCTCCCCCTCCTCCTCACACCATATTGAGCACTCAAGCTCGGCCAACCCCTGCCATTTTCTCCTCCCCACTTCCCTAGAATAGTCCTAGAGGTCCTGTTCTTCTCCAAAGACCACTCTTAGTTCCTTAAGTGGGGGATTCAAAGAGGCGTTCCAAAGAAGAGGTAATATCCATTACCGATCTTTTCAATTTCTTTTTCAACTTCTTCTTCTTTAGTTGTTTCATGATAAAGTAATAACATCAGTATTACTTACATACTGATATGTTATTATAAATATGAAACAACCCTAATTCACCTTCTATCCATCTTACGGGAAAATGAAATCACCGCGCGTGCGTACGTACGGAATACCGTCTCCACGCCGTGGTGTAATCTATTTTTCCACCATCACTTTACAAGGATGGGTATAATGGTGTAATGAGTAACTATTTATGATTCTTATAAAGTAATATTGATACTGAAATAATATATATATACTCCAATACATTTCCATGATCATAGGAACGATATCATCACTCGTGCGTACGTACGGAATACCGTCTCCACGATGTGATGCGACTCGTTCTACATGATCATCATTACATAGTAATTATATAAATGAATTGAATGAATAAATATGATATATGTTACACTAATACCATTCTGGATATAAGGTATCTATAACCTTGAAATAAGAATAAGAATTTATTAGGCAAAACACGCATAAGAACAAAAAGTTATAAAGACCCGAGTAACAAGTAACAATGAAATATTACTAACAAGAAGCTAATAATATGACCATATATGATATCATATCAACATGTATGATTCTGGAATAAGTCAATAACATTATTTAAACCATTATACAGGAGCTTCGGACACATACAAGGCAAATTGGACCTAAGGTAAGGGAAATATCACAATCTCATTTTATTCGAGATTGTTTATTCGTAAGTATTTACTGGGGTGTATTTTATCATCCACATCCATGTTTCATCAATATGTAATATTATTTCCATCCACCTACAATTGTTTAAATCCATTTTTACCCTTAGGTGAGTTGTTAGTAATATGTATGAAAGGAATCTTTTGTCGTTTTTCCGTACGAGGTACTTTTTTTACTTTTCCGACAAAAGTACGAAGAATGTTTTTTCTAACTTATACGGCACGAACGGATTTCTACTGTTTTATAAGGCCTTATTCTCATGAAGCTTCCTATAAAAGATTTCATGACTATTTTCAATAAAATCTCTTTCTTTTAAAATTGCATGATGTTTTGTGAATAGAAATTGATTTTGAAGAAGAAAGGATATTTTCCTCAAGAATTCAATTCAAGTGTTTTATCAAAATTATTTTCCATCTAAGATAATAAAGGGTTCTGTTTCTATCCATATTTTTACATTGTTTTGACTATGTTGTGATGGAATTATGTTTATGAATTCCTTTATCTTATATGAATTGATTTATGATGTCATGATGTTTCAAGAATCCCATTTTTGTTACATGTGTTATGTAATGATGTATGTTTTATGATTATGTGGCACACATAAGAAAGGATTCATTATAAGATGGGTGGGACCTATATCTCCCTCCAATGCATTGGGTAAAGATTTTATATCTCATGAGATAGACATGGCTGGAACGGAAGGTTATTTCGGTTCAGTGATACAGGACTGAAACGAGGAGTGAACTCGGTTCAGAAAGGGACTTTGTCCACTAAGATAGTCTTGGCAATAAGTCATGACTAACAAGAAATGATTTTCCATGATTATGTGTGCATGCCACAAAGTTTCAAGTTTTATGTTATGATTATGGGGATCTCATTTTCACTTCTATGATTTATTAAGATTTTATGATCTCTTTTGCAGGTTATGATTTTCAAAAAGATATGATATGATTTTTATTTCCTTTATTGCCCTTGCTGAGCATTTGAGCTCACCCTTTTATGTTTTCTTTTCCCCAGGTCATGAAGATGGATATTAAGTAGAATATGCTAAAAAGGGACCCTAGATATGATGAAATAAATGGGAGGCACTGTAGAAGATTTATGAACCAGTTGTTTATGTTTCCCAGTTTCTAAAGACACTATACCTATACAGTCCTTTGTGGTTTTGTCATATGTTGTAATAAGTGTGCTTCAATTTTGAAGTATTAACAATGTATGTAAAGTATGGGTCGTTATAGTTGGTATCAGAGGAAAGGTATAGTCAACCTTTGGAAACTAGGATGTGAAAGCCTTAGTAAGAACCCTAAGGATAAGTCTAAGCATAGAACACAATCTTAGTGTTTTAGAAATGGCCTTGAATAACCTAGGATAAGACCATAATCATGAAAATTTTATTCTTGAATTATGTGGTTTCCTATTATAATTAGTGTTGCTCACACTATTCTTCTTGGTTTTAGTCAATGGCTGGAACCCGAAGGAACCGTGTTAATGCGGAATGCGATGGGCAATGCAATGATTGTCCCCCTGAGCAACCAAACAATATGGGAGATGGAATGCAAAATCTTGTAGCCATGCTCACACAACTTTCTCAAGCTATGAATCATGCAGGATTTCCAAACGAGCAAAGGAGGGAGCAACATTCTGTTGAATCCTTCATGAGGCAGCGTCCACCTTCTTTCAGTGGGTCTACTGATCCATTAGTTGCTGAACAATGGATTAGTACTACTGAAAAGATATTTTCAGTTCTTCAATGTTCTGAACATGATAAAGTCATCCTAGCAGTGTATCGTTTAGAAGGAGATGCTGATCAATGGTGGAATCTTGTTAAGAATACGAGGCAAAGGGATGAAATTGAGACTATGGAATGGGACGAGTTCAAGAACTTATTTTTCAATAAGTACTTCCCTCGTATTCTCCGAACAAAGATGGAGAAAGAGTTCCTTGAACTGAAGCAAAGGGATGATGAATCTGTTAGTACCTATGAAGCAAATTTTACAAGACTTGCAAGGTACGCTTCTGGTATTATTATCCAACCTGAGAGTAAGATCGATCGATTCTTTAGTGGCTTAAAACCAAGTCTTCGAAGGGCGTTAGCCATAAGGGACTTCAATAGCTACGAGGAAATCGTTCGATGTGCTCTCAAAGTCGAGATGGAGATTGGAGTAACCCATCAGTCACATGGGTTTGATAAGAAGAGGAAGATGGAATTCAAAGGAAACTCTAAAGAGCACACTGAAAAGAAGATGAACTTTCCCTTATGCTCAAAGTGTGGAAAGAAACATGGAGGGAGTTGTCTTAAAGGGACAAGTAAATGTTTTAAATGTGGAAAAGAAGGTCATCGGGCATTTGAATGCCGTGATAATGGGAAGAAGATGTCTAATGATGCAAACAAAGGAAGGGATACACAGAATGATCCTACTACACTTCAATGTTTCAAGTGCAAGGAGATGGGGCATTATGCCAATCAATGCCCAAATCCAAGGGTTGATGATGATGGTCGACGTCAACAAACTCTTAAGGCTAAAGACAAAGGAAAGTCACATGCAATTTCTACCGGCGATGTGGAGTACGATAACGATGTGGTAAAAGGTACACTTACCATCCACTCTAAAGTAGCAAATGTTTTATTTGATTCTGGATCCACCCACTCTTTTATTTCTGAAGACTTTTCTAAGGGTATCACCGTATTACCTCAACAATTAGATGTTGAGTTAGCTGTGACAACACCTAATGGCACATCAATCGCATCAAAAGTTTATAATTCTTCCCCGATCGAAGTTTGTGGGAAAGTGCTTCCTGCAAATCTTGTGATCCTTCCTATAGTTGAATTTGATGTGATCCTTGGCATGGATTGGCTTTCTTTATACGGAGCTCATATCAATTGCCAAAGAAGGGAAGTCACATTTCATATTCCAGATCAATCTATGATCGTCTATCAATGCAAGGATGAACATAACCTTCCAGTGGAAATTTCTTCCATTTTATGGGTATTGATTCCACTAAATGAAGGTTATTTATCTCAAATGGTTGGAGAGAAACTTACGATTAAGAATATGCCCATTGTACGGGAGTTTGATGATGTCTTTCCGGAGGAATTACCGGGTCTTCCACCAAATCGTGAAGTTGAGTTTTCAATAGAACTCGTACCGGGTGCTTTGCCTATTTCAAAGACACCTTATAGAATGGCCCCAATTGAGTTGCAGGAATTGAAGAAGCAACTCCAAGAGAATCTTGATAAGGGATTCATACGCCCTAGTGCGTCACCTTGGGGAACACCTGTTCTATTTGTTAAGAAGAAAGATGGATCAATGAGACTCTGCATTGATTATCGAGAACTTAACAAGATCACTATCAAGAACAAATATCCTCTCCCACGCATTGATGACTTATTTGACCAACTACGCGGAGCTCAATACTTTTCCAAGATTGATCTTCGTTCAGGGTATCATCAATTAAGGGTCAAAAGGGAGGATATACCAAAGACGGCTTTCCGTACAAGGTATGGACACTATGAATTTATAGTGATGCCATTTGGTCTTACTAATGCCCCTGCTATCTTCATGGATCTAATGAATAGAGTCTTTAGAGACTATCTTGATCAATTTGTGGTAGTCTTTATAGACGATATTCTTGTCTATTCAAAGAGCAAAGAAGAGCATGAAGATCACTTGAGAATTATATTGAAGACCCTGAGAAAGGAGAAGCTTTATGCCAAATTTACTAAGTGTGAATTTTGGCTTCAAAAAGTTGCATTTTTGGGTCACATAATCTCAAAAGAGGGGATATCTGTGGATCCAGCAAAAACAGAGGTTATCGAAAGATGGTCGAGACCAACAACAGTAACTGAGATCCGAAGTTTTCTTGGTTTGGCTGGATATTATCGACGTTTTGTAAAAGATTTTTCACGATTATCTAATCCAATCACCAAGTTGACTCGGAAGGGAGTTAAGTTTGTCTGGACAGAGGAATGTGAAGAGAATTTCAAGGAGTTGAAAAGAAGGTTATCCAGTGCACCTGTGCTCACACTGCCTTGTAGTGGAGAAAGGTTTGTGATCTACAGTGATGCATCCAAGAAGGGATTGGGGTGTGTTCTTATGCAAAATGATATGGTGATAGCTTATGCCTCACGACAGTTGAAAATCCATGAGCAAAATTACCCAACACATGATTTGGAGTTGGCTGCGGTAATCTTTGCATTAAAGATTTGGAGGCATTACCTTTATGGTGAAAGGTGTGATATTTATACTGATCATAAAAGTTTAAAGTATATTTTCACACAAAAGGAGTTGAATATGCGTCAAAGAAGATGGTTGGAGCTGATTAAGGATTATGACTGCTCAATCCATTACCACCCTGGGAAAGCAAACAAGGTGGCAGATGCATTAAGTCGACAAGACCATGCTAGTTTATCCATGATGAGGATCACAAAAGATCCAATATTTATGGATTTACAAAGGATGGATCTTGGAATTATAATGGAAGGGGAAAAATCTTATCTTTCTCAAATGAATGTTCAACCATCTATACATGTGAAGATTAAAGAGGCACAGAAAGAAGATGTCGAGTTACAAAAGAAGGTGAGAAATGTTCCTGAATTCAACCTTGATTGTGATGGGATAATAAAGTTCAGGAATCGGGTTTGTGTTCCTCCCATCCCCGAATTAAAGAAGGAGCTGCTGGATGAGGCTCATAGTTCATCATTCTCTATTCATCCTGGAAGTACGAAGATGTATAGGGACCTGAAAGAGTACTTCTGGTGGGATGGCATGAAAAGAGATGTTGCTGAATATGTATCTCGATGCTTGGTTTGTCAACAAGTTAAAGCTGAGAGACAGAAGTCTAAGGGGATGTTACAACCATTACCCATACCCGAATGGAAATGGGAAAACATCACTATGGACTTTGTCACAGGACTTCCTAAAACATCCAAAGGCAATAATGCTATCTGGGTCATAGTTGATCGTCTTACAAAGTCTGCACACTTCATTTCTATTAGAGAGGATTTCTCTCTAGATCAGCTTGCCAGGATATATGTAAAGGAAGTGGTAAGATTGCATGGAGTACCACTTTCTATTATATCTGATCGGGATCCGAGATTTACCTCGAAGTTCTGGCGAAGTCTTCAGCATACTCTGGATACGGAGTTGAGTTTCAGCACTGCTTATCATCCCCAGACAGACGGTCAGTCTGAGAGAACAATTCAAACCCTAGAAGATATGTTGAGAGCTTGCTCTATGGATTTCAAAGGAGGTTGGGATCAACACCTACCTTTGGTGGAATTTTCTTATAATAATAGCTTTCACTCCAGTATTCAGATGGCTCCTTATGAAGCTCTCTATGGAAAGAAATGCAGGACTCCAACTTGCTGGGATGAAGTTGGGGAAAGAAAGCTGTTAGGACCTGATCTCGTTGATGAAATGGCAGAAAAGGTCAGAACTATTCAACAACACATAAGAGCAGCTCAGAGTCGACAGAAAAGTTATGCCGACAACCGAAGAAAAGACCTAGAGTTTGAAGTGGGTGATAAAGTGTTCTTACGAATATCTCCCTGGAAGAGGGTTATGAGATTTGGAAAGAAGGGGAAGTTGAGCCCTAGATATATCGGTCCTTTCGAAATACTGGATCGTGTTGGGAAGGTAGCTTACCGATTGACGCTTCCACCGAATCTCTCTCAAGTTCACGATGTGTTCCATGTATCTCTCCTGAGAAAGTACATACCTGATCCTTCACATGTACTCAGCTCAGAAGTTGTACCGCTGGAGCAAGATCTTTCTTATGAAGAACAACCGATAGAGATTCTGGATCGTAGCGAAAAAGTTCTACGAAACAAGACCACTCGATTGGTGAAAGTTTTATGGAGGAACCACCAACTTGAAGAAGCTACTTGGGAGCTTGAGGATATGATGAGGGAGAAGTATCCTCATCTGTTTGTTACAAAGTGACGAATTTCGAGGGCGAAATTCTTTTTAAGGGGGGTAGAATGTAACACCCGAGACTTTTATGTTATATAAATCATCAAATGAATCTTTTTCTACACAACACTTGCTTGGCTTGCTTTACACGCAATCGCGACCTTCCTCGATAGCTTTCGTCGTACGCAATACCGAGTTTCACTAAATAACAATATGCTATTAAAACTAGCCGTTATGAATAGTAATAACCACTTTTTGAAATTTTATAAATTTTATTTTTCAAAATGGACTTCATTTTTGGACTCAGAATATCGAAATTAGCCTAGGGTGAAATTTTGGTATTTTTCTGAAAACTTTCAATTTTTGATGAATAGTGAAACCACTAAGTGGTAGGTTAAAAACCGAATTTTGCATAAAACTTAATTTTACCGCTTCTGTGAATGGAATTTCGAAAATCCGAGAGACACGGTTAATATCAAGGACTAAAATGTGGTTCAATGAGATGAAAATAATTTTTGGTGAATAGTAACTTTTTACTTTTTTTTACCGCGGTTAATAGTAAATAGGGTAACTAAGGGTAAATATGATATTACTATTACCCTAACACGTGTCCTAATCCTATTGGACAAGTGTATTTCGACCAAAAACAAACTTAGGAATAAAATATGACCATTTAGGCCCACTTGGGTTAGATTAGGACATTTATTATTAATTTATTTAAAGAAGGGTTAAAAGAGTTAAAATCAAAGTTTATTTACTAAAACATTTTTAATATGGGGTTATACATAAGATAAATTCGATTGTAAATATTCATTAGAAAGCTAAAAGGATTTCCTACATGATGGTATTTTATTTGTAATTTTTAGACATCAAATAATTTAATTTATTTATGACACAAAGATGATGCAGTAATTATCTTGTTAATGAAATATTGACAAAATTGATAATATAAATACCAAAATAAATGTAATTTAAGACTTTTTATGAATTACACTAATTTTATAGGTTACTATGATATATTAATGTTGATTTAATCAACTTGGTTCGAACATATAATTCTGTTATGACTTTCACAAAAATCATATATCAAATAGTGTCAAAATTGACACAAAATAGTTTTTAAATCAAATATTATATTATTAATTGTTATTGTATTCCTAAAAATCTAAGGTTCGGCCAAATGACTTAGATAAGGATATATATTTTAATAATAAACAATTTGGGGTTCGTTTGGCATGTTATAGTAAGTGTATTAACCATATAGTGAAAGAAAACAAAAAGACATGGTAAAAGTTAAATTATTTAACTTAGAGTTAAATCTAATTAATAAGATTAAAATAATACCCTAAACTTGTCTAAATCCTATTGGTTGATGGGATTTCGACCCTTCCCCACTTTATCTTCGAAATAAGACCCTTTGGAACCATTATAAACCGATTTTGACTTTAATATAAAATAATATTTTGAGATATTCCTAAGGTGCCCCTCTCCTCCCTTATAAAAGGGCACCTCCTCCCCCTCCTCCTCACACCATATTGAGCACTCAAGCTCGGCCAACCCCTGCCATTTTCTCCTCCCCACTTCCCTAGAATAGTCCTAGAGGTCCTGTTCTTCTCCAAAGACCACTCTTAGTTCCTTAAGTGGGGGATTCAAAGAGGCGTTCCAAAGAAGAGGTAATATCCATTACCGATCTTTTCAATTTCTTTTTCAACTTCTTCTTCTTTAGTTGTTTCATGATAAAGTAATAACATCAGTATTACTTACATACTGATATGTTATTATAAATATGAAACAACCCTAATTCACCTTCTATCCATCTTACGGGAAAATGAAATCACCGCGCGTGCGTACGTACGGAATACCGTCTCCACGCCGTGGTGTAATCTATTTTTCCACCATCACTTTACAAGGATGGGTATAATGGTGTAATGAGTAACTATTTATGATTCTTATAAAGTAATATTGATACTGAAATAATATATATATACTCCAATACATTTCCATGATCATAGGAACGATATCATCACTCGTGCGTACGTACGGAATACCGTCTCCACGATGTGATGCGACTCGTTCTACATGATCATCATTACATAGTAATTATATAAATGAATTGAATGAATAAATATGATATATGTTACACTAATACCATTCTGGATATAAGGTATCTATAACCTTGAAATAAGAATAAGAATTTATTAGGCAAAACACGCATAAGAACAAAAAGTTATAAAGACCCGAGTAACAAGTAACAATGAAATATTACTAACAAGAAGCTAATAATATGACCATATATGATATCATATCAACATGTATGATTCTGGAATAAGTCAATAACATTATTTAAACCATTATACAGGAGCTTCGGACACATACAAGGCAAATTGGACCTAAGGTAAGGGAAATATCACAATCTCATTTTATTCGAGATTGTTTATTCGTAAGTATTTACTGGGGTGTATTTTATCATCCGCATCCATGTTTCATCAATATGTAATATTATTTCCATCCACCTACAATTGTTTAAATCCATTTTTACCCTTAGGTGAGTTGTTAGTAATATGTATGAAAGGGATCTTTTGTCGTTTTTCCGTACGAGGTACTTTTTTTACTTTTCCGACAAAAGTACGAAGAATGTTTTTTCTAACTTATACGGCACGAACGGATTTCTACTGTTTTATAAAGCCTTATTCTCATGAAGCTTCCTATAAAAGATTTCATGACTATTTTCAATAAAATCTCTTTCTTTTAAAATTGCATGATGTTTTGTGAATAGAAATTGATTTTGAAGAAGAAAGGATATTTTCCTCAAGAATTCAATTCAAGTGTTTTATCAAAATTATTTTCCATCTAAGATAATAAAGGGTTCTGTTTCTATCCATATTTTTACA
Source organism: Viscum album (assembly GCA_963277665.1). Taxonomy (NCBI): domain Eukaryota; kingdom Viridiplantae; phylum Streptophyta; class Magnoliopsida; order Santalales; family Viscaceae; genus Viscum; species Viscum album. Next base: position 19,563,242 of record OY728155.1, read on the forward strand.
TTGTTTTGACTATGTTGTGATGGAATTATGTTTATGAATTCCTTTATCTTATATGAATTGATTTATGATGTCATGATGTTTCAAGAATCCCATTTTTGTTACATGTGTTATGCAATGATGTATGTTTTATGATTATGTGGCACACATAAGAAAGGATTCATTATAAGATGGGTGGGACCTATATCTCCCTCCAATGCATTGGGTAAAGATTTTATATCTCATGAGATAGACATGGCTGGAACGGAAGGTTATTTCGGTTCAGTGATACAGGACTGAAACGAGGAGTGAACTCGGTTCAGAAAGGGACTTTGTCCACTAAGATAGTCTTGGCAATAAGTCATGACTAACAAGAAATGATTTTCCATGATTATGTGTGCATGCCACAAAGTTTCAAGTTTTATGTTATGATTATGGGGATCTCATTTTCACTTCTATGATTTATTAAGATTTTATGATCTCTTTTGCAGGTTATGATTTTCAAAAAGATATGATATGATTTTTATTTCCTTTATTGCCCTTGCTGAGCATTTGAGCTCACCCTTTTATGTTTTCTTTTCCCCAGGTCAGGAAGATGGATATTAAGTAGAATATGCTAAAAAGGGACCCTAGATATGATGAAATAAATGGGAGGCACTGTAAAAGATTTATGAACCAGTTGTTTATGTTTCCCAGTTTCTAAAGACACTATACCTATACGGTCCTTTGTGGTTTTGTCATATGTTGTAATAAGTGTGCTTCAATTTTGAAGTATTAACAATGTATGTAAAGTATGGGTCGTTATAATACTCACCCGTTATATATTAAATTTCCTGAATAGAATTTACAATATCATTTAGAATTTGTCAAGTTTTTTTGTATTTTCCAATTTATTATTTAAAGGATTTACTTATCATTTCAAGATTAAATTTATATACAAGGAATTGTTAAATTTTTTAATGATATAGTTTGAGTGAATTGTGGGGTTTTAAATTTATTCTTCCATAATTGGATCATTTGGTAAATAAAACTATAATATTTAAATATTTTTAATAGAATTATAATTGTATATTTGATTCTAATTAGATTTAAAAGGGTGTATTTTAAAGTGTGATGATTAAAATGTGAATTTGGTAATGAACTATAGTCTTAGAGTAGACCTACAAGGTGGGTTTAAAAGTCCCGTTTGGCATATCAAGTGGGGTTTCAAATCTGAGGGTGTGTGAGGCCCACCTAATACTCCTTATAGGGTTTTACCTTTTAATGGTGGTGTTTGATGTATGTGTAGCTGTGGGATATTACTTGTATTTTATTCATTCATTTGGACTTATTTCTCATATACATTCCTCCATGTGTTTTGTTCAAAGGAATGATAGGTCACTATGTAGATGTATCTAAAAAGATTCTGGATCTGGATATAGCCAATACACAAATTTACTAATAAATGTGAAGGTATAATTCATTCATTATAAGCGGTTTTACAAATGTTAAGAGTGAATTTCACCCTGGATGTCTACATCCACTAATGGAGCACAATAGTCTTGGATCCTAAAGGATCACGTCATACTCATTTACAATATCACTCTCTTCGAAAAGGAATCCACTACTTGATTAGCCTCTCTATAGTCATGTGAAACAACCAAATTAAGGTAATTGAAATATTGAAGACATTTAATATAATGATGTAGCATTCTCTAAGGAACACTCCCATTTTTTCAATGAGGGATTTCATAGCAAGTTAAGAATCAGAATCAATCTATAGAAATTTATAGTTGTGGGGTACAACACTCTTAATGGAATGTATCAAATCCTAGAGTTTAGCTACATAAGAAATTCTAGATCCAATATATTGATGAAAAAACCATTGATAAATCCAAGGTGTGTACAGAAAACCCATCCAAAACCTAAGGAACTTGGCATACTGGAGGCCACACCATCCACAGTAACCTTTATCCATGATGGCATAAGTGGTATCCAATGAATACATTTAAGCACCAATAGATTCTTCCGTCTTTCTTGCACACCTAGAAGACTTAAAATATTGAGATCAGTGAAAATATTTCTCATGGATCCTGTCTATATTTTTGAGGAATCTTGCACTTCCTTGTGAATCTCTAGGATTCCTGAATTTATGGAAAGAAGATGATTATAAAACAAAAAATATTTTCTTTCATTCCAAAAAATGAAATTATAGAAGATGAAGAAACTGGGAGAATGTTTTGTACATGTTTACTAGGTCCAGCCTTGACGATAGACTCCCTGAGCTCATACAGTTTTCTGTTTATACATATTTCAATGCCAAAGATCTTATCAACATATCTCTATTGTTTCTAAAAAATATGTAGCCAATAAACAGATGCTACAGATTTCAGCATCCCTCAAACACAGGCTGCATGATTTCATAATCTACTGGATATTACTTTGATGTTGATCATGGGTTTCAATAAAGAAAAGGCACATTAAAGGCTGAATGAAATGAAACTTCATCTTCATAAACCATGATGGTATCATATAGAACCCATCACATCCCAGGCTGTAGTAATCTTTAGTATTGAAAATTTCATTCCTATTTGGATTCCAAACAAGGATGTCACTATCCATAAAATTATACCACTATATTTCTAGATTTACTTGATAAGGATAAATTACAATGGAGTTTTTTAGGTAGGTTAGAAGTCCATAAATTGTCATACAATTCCTTCTTGTAGGGACATCTATGTTGTCCTTTTGTGGTCAATACAGCCAGGTGGGGGAATTGCAATTGAGAGAGGATTGCATTCATACCATCCAATTAGATTTTTTCATGATGTCACTAAAAGAGTACCTGATTGCTAGACAGAAAAATGATGCGAGGTAATAAGAATATCCTTCAACAAGCCTTCTTTTAAACCTACTTCAATAAAATTCAATAAAAGAATCATTATACATAAATAGATTTCATGTTAACTTATTTATTAATCCATAATTGATGGTCTTTAGATACTTGATATAAAGACCCCCATATCAAAATGCTTAATAAATTCCTTATAGGGAACAATTATTGGTATTTTTTATGGACTGATCCAATCTAGATGAAGTTCTTGACCATGCTTCGGAGATCATTAATGAGGCCTCTGGTCCATCTGTAAATAGAGGAGTACAAAAATATTGAGTTGATCACTAAATTCACCAGACACAACCATCCAACACGATACATATAACTCCATTTCCATTTATCCAGTTGATTAATGACACCTGAAAAAAAATGTTCTCATAATAAAAACTTCTCACCATTCCCTAAAATAAGGGGAATCCATGATAAATAAAATGTAACATCCCCCTCTTAAACCCAAGGGATCTGGTGACTTTATTTTTTTCGGTAATAGGAACTCCATACCCAAATATCATAAATCATTTATTCCTGGTAATTGATTTTCATACCACCTCCTTACAGTGGGAAAAAAGTTCCTTGACATTCGAAATGGTCTTATTTTAGCTTGACCAAGATGGAGGATTTCATCAACATAGAGAATTGGTGATGGAGTAGAGACTCCTCTTCTAGACATGATTTTTATAATGATTCCAACCTAAGAAATATCATTAATGGGTCATCTCATGTAGTCTTCATCCATGGAAAAAAGAATACCTGAGAACGGGTCCCCTTGTCTAACACCCATAGTGCTTCAAAAAAACCTATAGGGGTCCCATTAATGGGAACATACAACCTTGTAGAGCTGAGAATTCTGCTAGTTAATCTAATAAATGCATTTAAAACCCCGATTTTCTTTATATAAGTAAATATAAAACTCAATTTAAGAGTATCATAAGCCTTGGAAAGATATATTTTGAGGAAAAAATTTGCATAATTTGTTTTCCTTTTTATTAGATTGACACATTCCAAAGCTGTGAAAAGAATATTCTTAATGCTTCTCCCTGGAAAAAATCCAAATTAGTTTGGAGTAATGATATCTTTAATAATTCCTCCCACCTTTCTAACAATGAGTTTTTTTATTATATTAGAGATTTTATTACCACAGCTAATCATCCTGAAGTCCTTAATATTAGTTTCAATCTCCTTCCTAGGAATTATAGAAATGATAGTTGAATTTATTCAATATTGAGTGGATGCATGATCGAATAATTCCTTCATATAATTTGTTACATTATCATACAAGATGTCATTACAGAACATAAAAAAATTATTGGTGAATCCCTCCGAGACAGGGGGAGTATCCATGTTAAGAGATAAGAGAGCTTCTTGGACTTCTTCTTCAAAAGGGTTCATTATAAGATCCCAATTTTAATGATCATCAATACAAATTGGGATATCATCAACCATTATATGTGTGTTTTCCAAACAACGATCAAATTATAGATATCTAAAATAATCCACTGATGCATTAGAAATTTCATTCTTAGAAGAGTAGAGACATCCATTTATGTTGAGATCATTATATCCTAACCTCACTCTATTTTACTTGTGATGTATATGGAAAATTCATTACTTCCTGTCACCATCTGTCATCCATTTCACATTGAGGTGGTAATGGTCCAACCTTTCTTTCATAGATAACAAGTCATCAAAATGGGAGAAGGATTGCATCTCCTCCATGGAGGGATTGATCTAGTTTTGATTCTTATTTTGAAATCCAGCAAGATGATCTTCAACATCCATGATTTCAATGTCCATCTTGGAGAATTAATTTTTTTCTCCATTCCTTTAAAAGACCTTTTGCATATTTTAGATTCCCAGTAAGGGATTGTATTGGGTGTCCAATGGACACCATACTCCATGCTTCAAGCACTACTTCACTGCACCTAGGTATAACAAGACATCCATTATTGAATTTAAAATGGAGAGAGACTTACGTTGTCAAATGAGTGTGGAGTTCCATAATTATTGGACTGTGATCTATGTGAAACTTAAGTAGGGTAATAACAGAGATCCCAATGAAATCTCTCCTATCTTCCATTTGAACAAAACATATTTCAATATTTATTCCTTATCTTCCATTCAACATATATATATTCCATGTGAAAGCAGCTCCAGTAATAGAGGCTTCAGCATGGCCACACTATTCAATGCTTGATGGAAATTCAAGAGAGGCTTCTTTGTTGAAATTAATTACAATTTTCTTTTCAAGAATAATAACAGTGTTGAAGTCTCCCATTAATAACAATTTGTGGTTCATGCTATCATAGGAAATTTCATGTTCCTCCCATAACACCCTTCTCATGATGATTGGGTTGGAAGCATTAAAAAAAGATACAGAAGTAGGGTAAAGCTGATTACGAAAAGTCAATTAAATGAACTGGGGAATTTTTTGCTTGTGATAATATATATGATATCACGATTGGAGATCCACAGATGATCCATATTGATGTATTGTATATTTTTTAAGATAAAGGTATACCCAGGAGAGGCCTATTTGAATGCCATCTAGTTTTAAAGGGATTTTTTGGTTCCACAATTCCAATTAACTTTGTCTTGTGGGTCATAATGTAATGTCTAAGGGTCCCGACTATGGGATAGTTCCTAATACCTTGAAAAATTAAAATATAAGTGCTTCACTGAATGAGAGATTTCAACCTTGTTAGAGGCTATCTTCACTGTGAAATCTTCATATTGGTTTTTTTATTTTTTTCCCTTTGGTTTTATTCCTCCTTTCATTATGGATTGTGGCAACCCTCCGTCATTCCTTGCTCCTAAGGGGCTCATTTCCAGCATCGATGTAAGTGGTCCGAGTCCTCTCATCATTTCCATCACCATCAATTAATTTATCTTCATTATTGCTATTTTCAAAGGGATTTGACTCCTCAGCCTCATCTTCCCAGAATGCACTTCTCAATGGAGTGAATTTATTACTGAAGTGTACTGAGAAGATTTTTTCAGAGGGGTCCTTCTCATGGAATTTTTATGGTGTGGGAACCTGTGAAAAGGAGCCTTAAATTTCATCATGAACCTAATGATTCCACTTTGATAGTCTCCTCTTTCAAGTTTATCCATAGAAGTCATAGAATTATCCAAAAAAAAATGAGGTGAGGTACCAACATCATGGAAACGGGATAGTGCCAACTGTAAAAATGAACACGTGTCAGTAGCGGCTAAGGGGGGAGGTCATGTGGTGCAGTGACGAGAAAAGGCTCGAGAAAGGGGCACGGTTCTCTGGTTCTATATGGGAGGAAGGATTGAGTGGATGCGATGTGGATAGAGGACGATGGTGCTCGGTGAGGTTCGGGCTTCTTCCGCGTGGTGGAGGTGGATTTCTTCACAATGTGGCAGTGAAGGGTGTTCAGCGAGGGCTCGGTTTGGCCATCACTGCACTGGTGAGGGGATCTCGGGCTTCTCCATCGATTTAGAACAGTTGCGGAAATATAATATTGAGCAACAAAGCAGGATGAACAGATTTGGTTCAACCTGGTTGTTGGTGTTGATTTCTTCAGATCTAAAACTTCTAGGGTTTGTGTCGATTTCAGGTTTCTGTTTCTAGATTTTATGAATTTTTAGTTTTGGGTTCTTCTGTTTCAATCTGCGATACCATTGATTTTTTTTTGCTTTTATTGCTCTCAGCTCAGAACTGATTTTTTAATATTGTTGATTTTTACTTCTGCTGTTACGTAGATTTTTTTATTCAACTGTTAAATTTGTTGTTCTATAATTATTTGCTGGCTGTGGGTTAATTTAATTTTGGTGGCAGTGCCTCGTGAAATGTTGTGTCGGAGGAGTCATCGTTGAGTGGATGACAGAATGTACGAGAATGAGGCTGGCGATGTCTGCATGAGTCACCGTTGGGTGCTTGAAGGAACAACGATTCCGAGGGTCACTGTTGATAGCTACTGCCGGTGGGTCAAATTTTTGGAAAAGGGTGGATAGGTACAAGGAAAAAGGAATGCTGGCAGTGTGTTAGGTGAATAGTGAGTCACCATTGGCAGATAGTAGTAGTGGGTTACTGGGTGATGGTGTGTAACCTGATGGCTTTGGGTGATGACAACACCTAAAAATCAACAAAACAAAAATTAATCAATGAATTAAAGTAATAAATATAATTCAAATTTAAAAATTCTTTAAAAAATAATTTTAATTAAAAAATATTCAATAATGAATTAATACTGATTAAATTTTTTTAAAATTTAATTTAATTTAAAACAAATATTTCAGGTCAGTTTTCTTAAATTAATTTACTAATTAGTTAATTAAAAGAATTAAGAAAATCAAATAATCAAATTAAAATAATTTATTACTATGTATTATAGAAAATAATTAAATTGTTAAACTTTATTTAATAATTTAATGTTTTTTTTAAAAAGTGAACATTTATTTATTTATAAATAACAATAAAAATTTAATTAAATTGATGAATAAAACATAAAGTAATGGAAAAAAAGAAATGAAAAGATAACTAATTAAAGAAATAATAAAATAATTAAAAGAATGAAATGAAAAATTATTATTTAAACAAAAAAATGAATAATACAAAAAAAATGAATGTTAAACAGAATGAATAAATTAATTTTATTATTAAAAAACAAAAAACTAAACAATTAAAAACATAATTTTAACACAAATCCACATTGATAACTATTTAATATAAAATTAACAACAATTCTTTAACTAATAAAAAAATATTATCTTAAGAATAAAAATTCAATAAAATACAAAAAATATATTTGGAAAAGTGAATAGAAATTCATGCACATAAAAATCCCCCACACATAAATGTTTGTATGCCTTCAAACAAATGCATGATTTTTTCTTCATAAAATAGAAAAAAATGATTTAACAATGTTAGTTCTAAATGAGCATGTAAAGATTTTTTTAAAAAAAATGAGGAACAAAAAAGGTCAGGCATTTCAAGAGTGCTCAAAAGTGGTCCTTCCTAAATTCAATTACACACTGAAAGTAAAGGCCACACTTACTCGTCTACTATTAAAGACTTCATGACTCCTATATTAAATCACTTACTTCTATACTTTAATTCCAATTCATGATTCAATTCAAGGAGTGATGATAGAATAGAGCGAATGGAATTTAAACCTTAACAGAAGGAACTTTCAATTTTCACTTTCTCCTAAGTTCCAAAAATGTTAATTTTTTAAAAAAATTATCTCTATACTGACTCAAATCAAATGATTTTTAAATAAGTCAATTGTACCCTTCTTCGTCTAAGTTAAAAATTTTCATCACCTTAATGAACTCATTTTTTACTATTTGGCACTTTATTAATTTTTTATTTTTTCAGAAATGTATTTGCAAAGAACTATGTAGATGCACTTATTTGGTATATACAGAGGGATAATACACAGACCCAATGCCTAGAGCCTCAGATGTTTATTGGTGGATCCCATTTTCCATTTTACTCTAGTTTCAAAGGACTTATATCATTACCATTTGAGTTAGATCCCTAAATTGATTATTATTTATTTATTAAAAATATTAGTCCCCTATGTTTGAGTTCTGATATACATTTTCCTAAAGTCATGACCATATTAACACAATAAGATATCTTATTTCACTCCCTTACCCAGTTCTGAAATAGAATGTCTCTAAGAACAGTGCCTTACTCCACTCACCAATCATACATCATCAATAATGTCAGACTCAGTGCAACCCTAAAAAACAATATGGTTGTTATCCACTAGGAAGGATAGAATTAATGTGCAATTTGAATCCTAAGAACCCCCAGGTCTAGAAATAATTTGAAAGTTTGGGAAATAATTTGAAAATTTTAAAAAAATAGATTTTTTACCATTTTTTTGACAAAAAATCAACGGTGGAATAGTTTTACCAGAATTTCATTAGGGATTAACACAAATATTCCCATATCCCTCACACTTAAAACTCAAAATTATCCCCAATATTGACCATCAAAGTGGGAGATAGTTAAGTTCAAATATGGTGGGGAATTCACAAGTTAAAATATTTGTAGAGGGGTGTGACATTAAAGTTAAAAAATCAATTTCCACACAATAATGAAGGAAACAAACATAATAGACCAAACCATCCGCCACCAACAAACAAGTGAAATTTTTATTTTTGAAAATACAATGGTTTAGGAAGAATAAGTATAAAAAATATTTTTTAAGTTAGTACAAACAGAAGCATGATGATTAATATAGTATAACAACATCAAAATGAAAGTGAATACAATGGGTGTAGTAGGTTTCACAATTCAGTTCCACAAAATTTTCACCTCACTATATTCTAGAATATAAAACACAAGAAAGAAAAAGATTCACAAGTTTAAAAGGCAACAACGAGACTCCCCCACACTTAGAAACTTGTAGCAGAAAGTAAAATATGAGCATAAAATAAAAAATAGAAAAAATGGAACAACACTTCCGTGAATATGGGAGCTTTGACCATTAATATAAATTAAAAATATCCCCAAAGTGCACTTTTTGAACTTGTCAGTTTTTTTAAGTTAAAAAAATAAGCATAAGTATCTATAATATAAATTTCCTGAAAAAAATTAAACCATTGATTGAGTGGAAGAGGTGTTATATAGATAATGCATTGTAATGCTCCCCTGGTTTTCAATTACTAAGATTCTGGAAATAGAAGCTCTTTAGTAGTAGAAATCCATGTGATACCATCAAATAGGAATGACAGTAAACTGGAGAATCAAGTAGCAGCGGGAGTATTCTTTATTGAAAAATGGAAATGAAAATAAAACAAAACAGAAATCGTGGGTTAGTTCCCATGAAACACTAAGTTCATAGTCCTTAGTTAGACTTGGGATAAAATCGGCCTTCATGTACAAAAATGGTAGCCAATCCATTTGGACACCCTTCGAAGAAATGTTTGATCCTCTAACCATTAACCATGAATGGTCTGTTTTCTTCTCCTACTAACTCCACAACTCCATTAAATAAAACTCTCAAAATTGTGAATGGTCCTGAACACATGTTATTCAACTTTCCTAGAAAAAATTTCATTCTAGAATTGAATAGCCAGACCCTATGAAAAACCTTGAAATTCCTTTTTTGAATTATTGAGTCATGATAATTACTTTTTCTTTAGTTGTAAATTTTATCATTCTCATAAGATTCCTTCCTAATTTTCTCCAACTCACTCATATTTAATAATCTTCTCTCACAAGAAGCCTTGAAATCAAAGTTCATGGCCTTCACTTCCAAATAATACTTTTGATGCAATTCCATAGGTAGATAGAATGTCTTTCCAAAGAGAAACCTATACAGTGATATACCAATGGGTGTCTTGTAAGTAGTTCTATTGGCCCACAAAGCCTTATCCAACTTCACTGACCAATCTTTCCTAGGACTAGAAACTATCTTCCCCAAAATCTACTTAAGCTCTCTATTTGACACTTAAGCTTTCCCACTAGACTATGGTTTCTAATTGGTACATTTTCTATGAGAGAATACATATTTCTATATTATGTTCCCGAAGTCCTTTCCATTATCTATGATGAATGTTTGAGGAACTCCAAATTGGAAATAAATGTTTTCCTTGATAAAGTTCACCACACTAGCAGCATAATTATTGGGCAGAGCCATTGCCTCAACCCACATTGACACATAGTCCACAAACACAAGAATGTATTCATTCACATAAGACTATGGGTAGGGTCCCATTAAATCCAGTCCCCATACCAAAAATACTTCAACCTCTAGAATTCATTTTTTAGGCAGCTCGTGCCTTCTACCAACATATCTAAGAATCTAACAATTATCAAAACCAATGACCAAACTCATAGAATCTATAAAAAAATGTTGGCTATTAGAAAACCTCCTAAACAACCTTCTGAGCAATACTCTATCCTCCATGGCAAAAAACCCAAGGTGACGAATGGAAGATCTCAAGTATGAGAAACATGTCATCCTTAGCAACACATATCCTCAAAATATTATCAGCATATAGCCTAAAAAATAAAAAGGATCATCCCAAAAATAATATTTCAATTTAGATATAAGCCTCTTCCTTTGTTTTTGGGAGATGCCCTTGGTCTTGACACCAATAGACATAAAATTTTCGTAGTCTACAAATGAAGCACACTGCTGTACAAAAGCTGCAAAAAAATTGGTCATCTTAGAATGAGGTTTTAATCTCTCTTGGTTCCTCACTTTGGATATTGGGAAGCCCATACAAATGGTCTTCTACTATATTCCAACCCCCCTTTTTATCATTGATAACCAAATCAATCTCTTTCAATTGAAGTGTCCACCTTGTGAGCCTGGGTTTTTTTGTCCTTATCCTGTAAGTACTTGAGGGTTGCATGGTTATTAAAAATGATAACTTTGGACCCTATAAAGAATTATCTAATCTTTTCATGAGCAAATATCATAGCATCCAAGTCCTTTTCAATGATGGAATATAATTTTTGAGCATCATCCAATAAATTTCTAGAATAGTAATTGGCATGCAACTTCATATCCTTCCTCTTACCTAAAATATCACCTACTGTTAGGTCACAAGCATCACACATTTCCTAAAATGGGAGATGCCAGTTTGGGGTATTCATCACTGGTGAGGCAATCAACTTATCCTTAAGCCAGATAAAGGACTTCATTCTCTTCTCATAAAAAACTAAGGGTGTGTCCTTAACCATCAAAGAGCAGAGAGGACCAAGTAATCTTGGAAAAATCCATAATATATCTCATGTAAAACACAACATGATCAAAGAAACTTCTTATCCCCTTAACATTCTCAGGTGGGGGAATCTTTTGAATTACCTCAACCTTGGAATTATCAAACTCCATCCCTTTCTTAGACAATTTGTGACCTAAAATAGTTCCCTCGGTAGACATGAAATGAAACTTTTCTCAGTTTAACACAATATTGGTCTCTTGGCACATTTCTAGAATAGTTTCCATATTTTCAATGATGTTTTCAATTTTTCCCCACAAACTTAAAAATTATCCATGAAAAATTCAATTATTCTTTCAATCATATCTTAGAAAATTTCCATCATTCATCTCTGAAATGTGGCTGACACACCACACAAGGCAATAGAAATCTTGTAACGACCCAAACTTTTATTAATGGAAATTCCTCTTGATCTAATTAAATGCATTATTATGTGAAATGGTTATATAACATATATACTTCTTTGGTTTTAAGTTTTGTATTACAAAATACCGTTAATAATTGTGATCATTGCTAATATAGCCATTAAACAGTGATCACATTATTAGTATAAATATAGGGCATTAACAAATCCAATTTACTCAGAAAAAGGAAGCGATGGCCTCATCCAGTAGAATTTCTCTATACGAAGCCCATTTGTCAGAGCTTGGAAAAGAGTTTGCGTCATTTGTCTTTGATCTTGACCAAGCTCAAGCTGATCTTCAACACGTTAACCTTGATCGGAACCACCTACGGGAGAAGTGGAAGTTGATAGAGATTACTACCCGAGTGATGTTATCTGAGCCACCCCAAGAGTCTGTCACCATCGTACACCTTACCCTTCAGTCTTATGCGGGTGTTATAAGTGGTTATGTAAGGATACCCTAGTACTATGATTATGTACACTATTTTTTTATAGATAATATACATTCATTTTATTATTGTCACTTTTTAAATAGTTTTTAAAGTAAAAATAGTATTTTTAGTTAATTAAGAAATCTATTTTGATGAATTAATGGATTTTTGAATTAAATTATATTTTAATTAAATATTATTAATAAATTTCTTTTTATTAAATATAAATAAACGTATAATTATTATGAATACAATTTTAATTTTTATTAAGGTTTGAAATCTATTTTTGTCAAAACCCATGAATTTTAAATAAATGTTGATTTTTATTTTAAAAGTAAAAATTCACATATTTAGAAAATTATTTACATAAAATGAATATTATTTTTGGAATTAGGATGTCGAAATTATCCAACGGTGAGTTTTTCATAATTTTCTGAGACGGTTGAATTTTTTGGTAAAAATTAAATACCGTTTAAATATATAATGTGTTTTATGACATCATAATGACCCAATAGTGATGTAATAAAATACTATAAACATTATGTTCATCCAATATATGTTTTAACATTAAAATAATGTGATTTTAGTTTTGTTTGATTTATTGTACAAAGCCTTAGTGGACCCTCCAAGACTTATAAAACATTTTATCTTTTTAAATTGATTTCCTTGAGAGTGTGACTCATCTCCACATAAGAAACCCTATTATTTTAAGAAGTTAGGAAATTGGACTTATAAAATATTGTTTTATACTCCCATTTGAAAAAAACCATGGGAAAAAACCATGAGATGGTTTGTGGTTTTGATTAGTTTAATGTGTGGTGTCCCAAACGTAAATAATAATGAATCCCCTCTCATTTCCTATATAAACCCACCCAAGCTCCCACTTTCTCTTCAATCAATGACTTTGGAGTTCATCCAAACTCCGCACTAATCTCTCTAAAATCCTCCCAAGGCACCTCAATCTCCCAATAAGCCTCTCTCAAGCCCCTCCCAAGCCTTTGAGATCACACATCCAAGTAAGAGATTCCTTCCTTTCTCATTTTATCCAAGCTTCTTAATATTATTATGCCCTTTTATTTTCAATTATAAATGTTTGGGTATGATTTCGCACCTCCCCTATACTATCCTATTTATGTTTGAATGATGAGAGACCCCTTTATCTCTCATCGATGTCTTCCATGTATACTCGTTACCATACTGAAATTCTATAAGGAATTTCTCTCTCTTCATTTACATTCTAGACATTATTTTATATTATGAATATAAATTCCATTACATACGTTGGGACATGTATCTATATGACTCCCTTAATTTCCATTTCATTTAAATATGATTAGAAACCCCCTTTTCTCTCATCAACCATTTTTATGAAGTCTTATGTCACGCCGTTATGCTGCTGAAATTGTACTGCAATTTCCCAAGCCAAAATCATTGTGTAGTGAATACCATGACCATTTCTCTATCAAGGGTATTCAAATTTATGAAAATTTACTTTTTGATGGAATATTTTCATGTATGAATTCCACATTCCTTTATCATGGAATAAATTTTGATGTTTAATGAATCCATGTTGTATGATCTTGTGGCACACTTATGCATGAAATGAAATGTTTAAGAAGGGTGCGCCCTGATAGTGCTTCAATGCACTGGGTAAAGATTAGTATCATGATACATCATGTGAAATGTGGGTTTACTCATGCTAATTAAAGTTAAATGAGGGTTTACTCATGCTCTATGTGCAATGAGCCTTGGCTCATGCTAATACCATGTTAAGTGTTGTTTCCATATTTCCATATTATGGTAATCATGCTATATCATGCCTTTATGTTCATGTTTCTATTGCGCTCTCTTGATATGACTATTTCCAAACATGTATTTTAATATTCATTATATGCCTTGTTTACTCCCTTACTGGTCTTTATAGCTCATATTTTTTTTATGCATGTCCTCAGGTTATCCCTTACAATTCTAAGTACGAGGGAATGTAGTGGTCATGTAAAGGAAGTTTTCAATAAAGATGTTGTGTTTCATGTTTTAAGTCGTTATGTAATGTTTCTAAGCCCCAAATACACTAGACCTATCGATATGCTATGTTGTATCAAGTGAATATTTTATGAAATAAATCATGTTTAATTTTGTAATAAAAAGTAGGTTTGTTATAAATTGTATCAGAGGATAGGTTAAGTTATTTTTGGGATTAATATTAGAAAACCCTAATGAAAGCCTTAGGTATAAGACTATGTATAATAAAAAATCCCTAAATTTTGGTGTGTATTGAGTAAGTTGTTTATTAAGAAAATACATCAATGTCTGGATACGAGCAGATAAAGGTGGCTCTGACACAGATGTACCTAGGAGTGAAAACTCCGAAAAGGAGTTTTAGGCTTTACTCGGGGTATCCTAGTACACAACAATGGGCCTTGCTACACTCTTGGTTACGACACTCCTGGGGGATATTCTTTGGTAAATTCACATGATTAGTATGAACCATTGTTAATGGAATAAAAAAATTCCCCTAAGAATATATATTGGGAAGTAGATCATGGATAACATAGATTGAAGCCTATAGATTCATAAGTTAAGGAAATAAAAATTTTTTATAAGTCATCTAATTTTGCCTTTGTATTACCCTTTATGTATTACCCCTAACTTTCCTTTTATTCCATCCAATGGCCGGTAATAAGAGGACTCAGGCTAACAACCGATGCAAAGATCAATGTGATGACTGTTCTAATGAGATGCCCAATCCAATGGGAGTGGTAATCTCGAACTTTGTCATGATACTCTATCAGTTAACTCAATATTTGAATAGAAACATGGGTCAAGAGGAACTTTCAACCCCTCCCCCCCCCCCAAGAAAAAAAATTGCAATCGAGAACTTCATGAGAAAAAGGCCTCCTAATTTTAATAGATCATTTGATCCCTCAATCTCTAAACAATGGATCAAATCCATTGAAAATATCTTCTCCATCCTTCAAAGTTCCGAACAAGAGAAGGTTCTTCTGACTGCTTATCATATGGAGGGTGAAGCCGATCAATTGTGGACATTGATAAAAAATACAAAGTCTGATGAGGATATCAAGGCGTTGGAATGGAAGGATTTTCGAAAAATGTTTTTTGATAAACATGTACCTGCACCCTCTGAATTAAGATGGAAAGGGTCTTCATTGAACTCAAGAAAAAAGACAATGAATCCATCAGAGGGTACGAGGAAAACTTCACAAGGCTTGGATGACATGCCTCTGGCTTTGTCATTACCCCCGAATGCAAGGTTTCCCGCTTCTTTGGTGGGTTGAAACCTAGCCTACGGAAAGTCGTGACGATCCATGACTTCGATTACTATGAGGAAATTGTCCGATGTTCCCTCAAGGTTGAAATGGAGATTGGAGAATCTCATGGTTATCATGGGGATAAGAAGCATAAGGTCGAATTCAGTTCTATCAGTCCGATGGATAAATCCAATGGTACTAAGAAGATCTAGCACCCCAATTGCCAAAGGTGCAGAAAGAAGCACCATAGAAATTTCTTGAAGGGGATGAGGAAATGATTTAGGTGTAGAAGAAAAGGGAACCTTTCTGTTAACTATCAACAAGAAAAACCTACGACTACGATAGAGGATAGGAACACTTCGTTCGACCTTTAACACATTGTTCATTGGTTCAACTACAAAGAACCAGGGCACCTTGCAAATCAGTTCCCTAAGCCAAGGGTTTTCAGAGGCAACTAACAAACTCCAAGGCAGCAAGGGTGAGATTTTTCCATCACTACCACTGAAGTGAACCCCGACAATGAAGTGGTGATAGGTACTCTAGTTATTCATTAAAGAATAGAAAATTTACTTTTTGATTCTGGTTCTATGCATTATTTTATATCCTGAAAGTTTAGTAGAACAATCCCAACACCACTAAAAATCATGGAAGTAAAGATGTCAGTGAGTATGAAAAAGGGGTAATCATTGCATCCTATGAATATAATTCCTCCCCTATCATAATTTGTGGATTTAACTTCCTGGAGAACCTCTTCATACCCCCTATGGTGGAATTTGATGCAATTCTTGGCATGGATTGGATTTCCTTACATAGTGCCAACATAAATTTCCGTGAGAGGAAAATCACTCTCCATATAGATAATCGACCCCCGATTCTGTACATGTTCAAGGAGGAGGATGAATCTTCTTTATCACCATCATCTCAAGAATGGATATTGATGCCCTATGAACATTGATATCTTACTCAGATGATTGAGTCTAAGGAAGCAACCATACTTGAAGACATTCCTATTGTGTAGGAATTCACTGAAGTGTTTCCTGATGAATTTCCTAGTCTCCATCCTATAAGAGATGTTGATTTCTCAATTAATCTAATACCTAGGGCATTTTCAATATCAAGACTCTGTATATAATGGATATTGTGGAGTTTGAGGAGATGAAGAAACAACTAAAAGAGAATCTGGATAAAGGGTTTATATGCCCAAGTGTTTCACCATGGGGTGCACTAGTCCACTTCATCAAGAAGAAGGATGGGTCAATGCACCTTTGCATTGATTATTGTGAGCTAAAAAAAATCACGATAAAGAACAAGTATCCTCTTCCCTGAATTGATGACTTGTTCGACCAGCTATGCAGAACACAATAATTCTCAAAGATAGATCTGAGGTTGGGATATTATCAAGTAAGGGTAAAGAAGGAGGATATCCCCAAGACTGCTTTTTGTACAAGATACAGACATTATTAATTCATAGTAATTCCTTTCAGACTCACTAATGCTCCAGTAATCTTCATGGACTTGATGGATATAGTCTTTAGATATTACCTTGAATTTTTTTTGGTAGTCTTTATAAACAATATTATAATATACTCCAATACCAAGGAGGATCATGAGGGGCATTTAAGAACTGTACTAGAGACCTTGAAAAAGGAGAAGATCTATGCAAAGTATAACAAGTGTGAGTTCTGGTTGAAGGAGCTCTCATTCTTGGGTCATATCATCACAATCAATGGGATATCTATGGATCCCTCCAATACAACTATAATTGAGGGATAACCATGGCCACTATCAGTAACAGATATCCGTAGATTCTTGGGGTTAGCTGGATATTATCTCCAATTTGTAAGAAATTTCTCACGATTGTCCAACCCTCTTACCAAGCTAACTTGAAAGGGAGTAAAGTTTTCTTGGAGTGATGAATGTGAAGAGAGCTTCATGGAGTTGAAAATGAGGCTTATCACGGCGCATGTGCTCACACTACCCATGTCACGACCCGCCCTCGGGGTCCGTGCCGTGACTACCCCAAGCCCGCCTTCCATAGACCAGGGGCTGGCGACTAGCACCAAGGCGTAATTCCCGGTAAAATGGGAAGGCATTGCCTTTGTAAAGTAAACAAACACCACAGAGTAAGCAAGCGGAAAGTAAACACTAAGCAAAAGCAGAGTACAACTGAAAGTGCGGAAAAGTAAATGGGCCAGAATACAAACCCAAACTGAAAGTAAAGTACAACTCGAAAGGGAAAACAACAACTGAAAAGTAAAAGCCGCTACACCGAGCTGTCCACTGGAAATCCCACCTGAAGGGTGGGTACAGATAGCTCCTCTGCTCCACGGGTCCCGTCGTCCGCTCCGAGTACGTCCCGCCCAGTGGTCCACCTCCGGGTACCGTCCCGCTATGCAAGCCTCAGCTAAGGTCAACGCTGTCCGTCGTCTGCAACCAACACAACGTAGTGCGGGCAAAGCCCGTGCAGGGGTGAGTATAAGCTACTCAGTAGGGACCCCGAGACCCCTGAAGGTCTCTCAAAATCCACAAAGGATAAACCACGATGAAAGGTACAATCACGAAGTAACAACCAACACTGCTTAGGTATATGCCCATACATATACCTAAGTCATCAATTTCAAATACGCTCCAACCTCCGAGCCCAAGTACAACTCAGTCCACACAGGAAAGTAAACGTATTCCACACAGGAAAGCAAAACGTAATCCACACAGGATAACACAACACAAACCACACAGGAAAGTAACAGGATTCAGCTCACACAGGATTTTCGTTATCAAAAACGTAACTACTGAAGAGCCCCATCTCTGAAGTGTACAGTGTCCTGTTACGACTCTGAGATACTGCTCACTAACCTAATACTGCTGAAGTACTCCTCCTGTCGAGTACCGCGGGTCTGCTGCCAACTACCGGGCGCTCCGTCCGCTGAGGGTCTGCTGCCAAATACCGGGCGCTCACCCAATTAGCCTTCAGAGGTACTCCTCCAATCGAGTACCGCGGGTCTGCTGCCAACTACTAGGCGCTCCGTCCGCCGTGGGTCTGCCGCCAAATACCGGGCGCTCCGTCCACTGGGCTAGTCGACTCACTCCAAGTCGAGTCGGTCGAGCAGTCTTCAGGTCTCAGCCGGCTACACGGTCTCCGTACTCCGTACGCTCGTCTCCAGTATCGCAGGTCTGCCGCTACAACCAAGCGCACCACCTCTATCGAGAAACACAGAAGATTCAGCTCACACAAATATACTTCTTCGGATGACGATAAAGATGATCACTGAACCATCTATGTCGTCGGACCCACGAAGGATCGATAGGTACTAACCCCCGCAGTGACCTACACAGGATCGGACCCACATAGGATCGGGCCCACGCAGGACCTGTAGCACTGATCCACGTAGGATTGCTGAGTGCAGTAGTCGTCGTCGTCGAATCCACACAGGATCTCTTGTACTGTCGTCGTCGCAGTCACAGTAACAGTAGTAGTAGAAGTAGTCACAGTAGCAGTCGCAACCAACACTAGGGTTCCCACACACAGCAAACTCGTTCGGAGGGTCCGCTCCACGAGCCGAGAGGCTGATACATCAACTGTCACAAAGTCCAGAGTTGATGTATCCAAAAGTTCCGTATCGTCATCAGGAACTCATCGCAACAGACGGCGCGTCGTTCGGACGCCCGGTCTGAGAGTTATTGGCATTTTCGTCTCCGGGGCCCGGTTGGTTTTTAAGGCAAAACCAACCCGACCGTACTCCACCTGCGTCCAAACCTCGGGCGGAGTATACCAAAAGATCCGTCTCACTAAGAGGAACACAACACAGTTGACGGCACGTCAATCGGACGTCCGTAGCTCAAGATATGAGCGTTTCCGCTCCGAAGGCCCGGTTGGTTCTGTGATCGAACCAACCCGGCCGAACTCAAAGTAATCCGAAACCTTGAGTGCGATATAACGAAACGACTGTCTCGATCCAAGGATCGCGTTGCCGTAGACGGTTCGTCAATCGGAGGTCCGTGGCTCAAGTTATGATCAAAAGACCGAATCTGGTTCGAAACGGGGGGGGGGGGGGGTCCGGGTCCGGGCCGACCCGGCCCGACCCCCCCCTGGGTCGGCCCGGCCGGCCGGCCGGCGGTGCGGCGGCGCGGCGGCGCGGCGGCCGCGGCGGCCTGGCGCCGCTCGGTGGCTGCACGCGGGGGGCTAAGCCCCCGCTGATTGGGAAGGCGGCGCGGCCTTTGTGCCGCGCCTTTTTGCAAGAAAACGGCCCCCCACGTGGGGGCCGGCTTGAATTAAAACCGGGGGGGCTGCTGCCCCCCTCCCTTCAAGGAAACCGCCCCCCTCATAAAGAGGGGGGTTTTTATGTGCTGGCCGGGGGATTAATTCCCCCGGTTTAACGCCTTCCGGCCGGCCAGCTGGCCGGCCGGTTTTCTCCAACGGGACCGGAAAAATCCGGTCCCCTCTTCGGCTTCCAACGCCGGCGGCTCGGCCGTTGGTCTTCTCTTCCCGCCGCGGCCCGGAACCGGCCGCGGTCTCCTCGTCCCGCCGCGGCCCGGAACCGGCCGCGGTGTTCGTCGTCCGGCGCGGTGCGACGGCACCGCGCCCCTTCGCCGTGCCTTGATTCCTTTCAACGCGGCGCGACGGCGTCGCGTTCTTGAAGATTCTTCCTTGGCATGGCGCGACGGCGCCGCGCAAAATAATTGCATGATTATCCACGTGGTGCGACGGCACCACGCCACTTTGCTTCCACCCGCAAGAATAAACAACAAGAATGATGGAGGGGGTTCGGCCGTGTTCATGCGGTCCGGCCCCCCTCACGTTAAGCAATAACGCAACTTAAAATATTTCAAAGCCACACGTTAGACTTGCTAAATTCATGATCAAGAATAGAAAAACTAAACAATAATCAACAACTCCTACCTTGGTATAAGGTTCAAAGATTTGTCAACGTTCCGCGGAAGACGACGTCGCGGAGGTCGGGCGTCGCGGTAGCCGTTCGTCAAATCCGATGACGAAGGGGTGCGTCCGAAGAGACACGTCGTTGGCGAATACTTGTACGCCGACGAAGGTTGTCCGAGGAAGAAGCGGTGTCCTCTCTCGTTGACACGGAAGACGAAGAAGAGCGGAGCGGCGTTCTTCGTCGGAACTTGAGCGTTCACGTCAAGTCTTGAGGAATGTCAAATAAAAAGAAAACAACGAACTCAAGAACCCCTACCTCGATAGTCGCACGTTGACGTAGTCGTGGAATATCGGTGTCGATTCCTTTGACATCGGAGGAAGAGTCTTTGTCGATGGCGTTCGTCGCGGAAAACCGTCGCGGAAGAGATGATGCGGAAAAAGAACGTCACGTCGTGGATATGGCGTCGCGGAAGAACCGTGTTCTTCGGCGAAGAAGTTCTTCGTTGAAGAACGGCGTTCTTCGTGTTCTTCGTCAAGGTTGAAGAAGATGGAGGAGGAGCTCTCAAAAAGAAATCCACACAAGTTGGCTAACAAAATAAAATAAGGTCCCTCCTTATTTTATTTACCAAGCCAAGGAATTCAAAACTTCAAATTCAAAAACATAACACTTAATTAATTAACATGTCATGTGTAATTAATTAGATGTTAAGTTTACAAACATTTAAGAGGGAGAGAGGGGAGTTTAAGGGGGGAGTTGAGAGGTTTAGGTTCGTGTGGGTCCCACCACACTTAATCCTCTCAAGGGAGGTTAAGTGGGTGTGGGTCCCACCCCTAACTCCTTTTGAGAGGAGTTAACCTACAAAAGTGAAATAAAAAGAATCCACATTTTTTTATTCAACTTTTTATAAATCTCCCAAAAACTAACTTTCAACCCGCAACAAACGCAACTTCCGAAAGGGTCTCTTTAAGCGAATATCGGCGCTGCGAGTTCATCGGTGCCCTCAGATTTCAATTTTGAGCACCGGATCAAAAGTTAGGAATTCCCGCTCGTTCGTTCACTGAACGTACCCGAGCCAGACTTCGGAAATTAATTCCGGGCACTCCGGGCCTCGGAATCAGGTGCCGTCTGAAACCGCGCTCTTGTAAAATTCCAAAGAAAATTAAGAAAAAATTTCCCTTGAATTTTACGGGTCTTTACATTACTCCCACCTCAGGGCTTTACGTCCCCGTAAAGATACATCAAAACTAGGGAAACAATTGAGGGTACTGAGCACGCATCTGAGCCTCCCGCTCCCATGTGCTTTCCTGGAGGTTCCCGTGCTGCCGTCTGATGCGCACAAGAGGAATCGATCGCCCACACAGGACCCGCTCCTGTCGATCCTCTATCTCCACCGGGACCTCCGTAAAAGTCGCCCCATCGTCAACGTCAAGCTCCCCATGGTCAAAGATGTGCGTCGGGTCGTGCACGTATCTCCTCAGCTGAGATACGTGGAAGACGTCGTGCACCCGGTGCAACTGAGGTGGTAGAGCCAGGCGATAAGCCACCTCGCCAACCCTGCTGAGGACCTGAAAGGGTCCGATGAAGCGCGGAGATAACTTGCCGCCTCGGCCAAATCTCCGAATACCACGTCGAGGTGAGACTCGAAAGAAGATGTGGTCGCCATCCTCGAACTCCAGTGGCCTCCGCCTCCTGTCAGCGTATGACTTCTGCTGGCTCTGAGCTGTCCTCATCCGCTCCTGGATGACCTAGACCTTCTCTGTCGTGGCCTGGACCATCTCTGGTCCCATCAGAGCTGCAAGATTTCTTCTTTGCCGATAAGAGAAATCTGGTCTCATCCCCTGGATGAACCACATTCTTCACCTAAAACAGTCAATCCTAACATGGATGATACTAATCCATACCAAGGATGACGTCGTAAGGCCTCGACGCTACTACTAAGAGATTCAACCGTTACTCTCGCCTCCAAGGGTTGAGTCACACTGTCGGCATCAGTGTGTGGTAACTGGGTCTTCTCCAGTAGATGTCTCACAAGTGAGGGTCAAGTCAACAGCCAAAACTGGAACCTTTTAGTAACATCACGAAGGAGGACAGGAACGAAATATCACAAAGGTATGCGTCTTTTATTATTGCAGCTCATAATACAAGACGCTACACAAAAGCAACAAGGAACCAGAAGTACAAAGGATGTATCCACTAGTTCTGCTCCTGTCCATCGGCTCCCAGAGCTCCATGATCGAAGGCCTCGGCTGCCTGAAGCTGAGCTCTCCCCTGCGGTCGGGGTGGACCTCCTGGTGGTGGTGGTGGTAGAGCCTCAAAGCGTCGTCCACCACCTGCTGCTCGGCCAGCTCCTCTGCCTCGTCCGCCTCCTCCCTGCGGACCGCCACGGTCGAACCTCTGCCTCTGCCTGGGAGGTTCTTCACTTATCTGCTGATCATCAGCATGGCGGGTCGGACAGTCACGAGCCATGTGACCTATCCCGCCACAGGAGTAACACTGCCCACTCTCGGCACGCCTGGCTCTGACTCCACCCCGGCTTCCCCGCACAACTGAGCCTGAATCGTGCAGTCGGCCACTGGTAGGTCTGGTCTGCCTGGAACCCTGAGTCATCCGTCGGCTACCTGTTGCCGAAGACTCCGCTATCTGCCGCCCTGCGGTGGGTCGCTGTGCTGGTGTAGACTCAGCAAGGAAGCTCTCGATCAGAAGGGCCCGCTCCAGTACTCCTGTCTGAGTCGGTATGCTGAGGGAGATCAGCGATGCCCTGATCTCGTGTCTCAAACCCTGCTCGAAGGTCCGGGCCTGGAAGAATGGGTCCCGTACCATGTCGGTCGAGTAGCGCGAGAGATCGGTAAATCTCGCCGAGTACTGAGCGACCGTCATGCTGCCTTGCCGCAGCTGTAGAAGCTCCTGGATACGCACCGCACGAAGGGTGGCTGGGACGAACTCCGAGCGGAAGAGGTTCTCAAAGTCCGTCCAAAGTAGAGATGCCTCATCGTGCACCTGGAGCATCAGGCTCCACCATCGTCCTGCTGCTGCGTGTAGTAGGCTCGCAGCGAGGATCACCATGAGGTCTGCTGGTGTCCTCACTAGCCTAAACACTCGAACCACTGCCTCCAGCCAGTCCTCTGCTGCCTGGGGATCCGTCTCCCCGCGAAACCTGGGCGGTCGCTGGTGCTGAAACTCATGCAGTGCGCTGATGCGACGTGCATCGTCAGCGGCTGCTGCTGGAAGCATCGGGGGCTCGGCGGGTAGAGCTACTGCCGGTGCCACTGCTGACAAAGGGCCTTGCACCGAAGCCTCGTCACTCGGTGGGCTGTCGTCACACTCGACTCTCGGAACCCTAGCTGGCTGCCGTCGTGGGGCCATCCTGAAAAGGAAACAAGTGCGCCACGGTCAGAACAGTATACCTGGTGAGCTGATATAAGTAATCACAAAGAAAACTTTGAAACACACACGCAATCAATGTTTTTGTGCATTAAGTCGGAAATCAGAAGTCAGGGTCCTGGTGTACGGATACGTCGGCCGCCGCACCAACACTGGACTCCCTGGACTGATAACCACACTCAATACGCTAAACATTATTGCTTCACATAGAAAAGATCAGAGTTGTGGTAGGACCGAACTCCTCTGATACCAATTTGTCACGACCCGCCCTCGGGGTCCGTGCCGTGACTACCCCAAGCCCGCCTTCCATAGACCAGGGGCTGGCGACTAGCACCAAGGCGTAATTCCCGGTAAAATGGGAAGGCATTGCCTTTGTAAAGTAAACAAACACCACAGAGTAAGCAAGCGGAAAGTAAACACTAAGCAAAAGCAGAGTACAACTGAAAGTGAGGAAAAGTAAATGGGCCAGAATACAAACCCAAACTGAAAGTAAAGTACAACTCGAAAGGGAAAACAGCAACTGAAAAGTAAAAGCCGCTACACCGAGCTGTCCACTGGAAATCCCACCTGAAGGGTGGGTACAGATAGCTCCTCTGCTCCACGGGTCCCGTCGTCCGCTCCGAGTACGTCCCGCCCAGTGGTCCACCTCCGGGTACCGTCCCGCTATGCAAGCCTCAGCTAAGGTCAACGCTGTCCATCGTCTGCAACCAACACAACGTAGTGCGGGCAAAGACCGTGCAGGGGTGAGTATAAGCTACTCAGTAGGGACCCCGAGACCCCTGAAGGTCTCTCAAAATCCACAAAGGATAAACCACGATGAAAGGTACAATGACGAAGTAACAACCAACACTGCTTAGGTATATGCCCATACATATACCTAAGTCATCAATTTCAAATACGCTCCAACCTCCGAGCCCAAGTACAACTCAGTTCACACAGGAAAGTAAACGTATTCCACACAGGAAAGCAAAACGTAATCCACACAGGATAACACAACACAAACCACACAGGAAAGTAACAGGATTCAGCTCACACAGGATTTTCGTTATCAAAAACGTAACTACTGAAGAGCCCCATCTCTGAAGTGTATAGTGTCCTGTTACGACTCTGAGATACTGCTCACTAACCTAAGACTGCTGAAGTACTCCTCCTGTCGAGTACCGCGGGTCTGCTGCCAACTACCGGGCGCTCCGTCCGCTGAGGGTCTGCTGCCAAATACCGGGCGCTCACCCAATTAGCCTTCATAGGTACTCCTCCAATCGAGTACCGCAGGTCTGCTGCCAACTACTAGGCGCTCCGTCCGCCGTGGGTCTGCCGCCAAATACCGGGCGCTCCGTCCACTGGGCTAGTCGACTCACTCCAAGTCGAGTCGGTCGAGCAGTCTTCAGGTCTCAGCCGGCTACACGGTCTCCGTACTCCGTACGCTCGTCTCCAGTATCGCAGGTCTGCCGCTACAACCAAGCGCACCACCTCTATCGAGAAACACAGAAGATTCAGCTCACACAAATATACTTCTTCGGATGACGATAAAGATGATCACTGAACCATCTATGTCGTCGGACCCACGAAGGATCGATAGGTACTAACCCCCGCAGTGACCTACACAGGATCGGACCCACATAGGATCGGGCCCACGCAGGACCTGTAGCACTGATCCACGTAGGATCACTGAGTGCAGTAGTCGTCGTCGTCGAATCCACACAGGATCTCTTGTACTGTCGTCGTCGCAGTCACAGTAACAGTAGTAGCAGAAGTAGTCACAGTAGCAGTCGCAACCAACACTAGGGTTCCCGCACACAGCAAACTCGTTCGGAGGGTCCGCTCCACGAGCCGAGAGGCTGATACATCAACTGTCACAAAGTCCAGAGTTGATGTATCCAAAAGTTCCGTATCGTCATCAGGAACTCATCGCAACAGACGGCGCGTCGTTCGGACGCCCGGTCTGAGAGTTATTGGCATTTTCGTCTCCGGGGCCCGGTTGGTTTTTAAGGCAAAACCAACCCGACCGTACTCCACCTGCGTCCAAACCTCGGGCGGAGTATGCCAAAAGATCCGTCTCACTAAGAGGAACACAACACAGTTGACGGCACGTCAATCGGACGTCCGTAGCTCAAGATATGAGCGTTTCCGCTCCGAAGGCCCGGTTGGTTCCGTGATCGAACCAACCCGGCCGAACTCAAAGTAATCCGAAACCTTGAGTGCGATATACCGAAACGACCGTCTCGATCCAAGGATCGCGTTGCCGCAGACGGTTCGTCAATCGGAGGTCCGTGGCTCAAGTTATGACCAAAAGACCGAATCTGGTTCGAAACGGGGGGGTCCGGGTCCGGGCCGACCCGGCCCGACCCCCCCCTGGGTCGGCCCGGCCGGCGGTGCGGCGGCGCGGCGGCGCGGCGGCCGCGGCGGCCTGGCGCCGCTCGGTGGCTGCACGCGGGGGGCTAAGCCCCCGCTGATTGGGAAGGCGGCGCGGCCTTTGTGCCGCGCCTTTTTGCAAGAAAACGGCCCCCCCACGTGGGGGCCGGCTTGAATTAAAACCGGGGGGGCTGCTGCCCCTCTCCCTTCAAGGAAACCGCCCCCCTCATAAAGAGGGGGGTTTTTATGCGCTGGCCAGGGGATTAATTCCCCCGGTTTAATGCCTTCCGGCCGGCCAGCTGGCCGGCCGGTTTTCTCCAACGGGACCGGAAAAATCCGGTCCCCTCTTCGGCTTCCAACGCCGGCGGCTCGGCCGTTGGTCTTCTCTTCCCGCCGCGGCCCGGAACCGGCCGCGGTCTCCTCGTCCCGCCGCGGCCCGGAACCGGCCGCGGTGTTCGTCGTCCGGCGCGGTGCGACGGCACCGCACCCCTTCGCCGTGCCTTGATTCCTTTCAACGCGGCGCGACGGCGTCGCGTTCTTGAAGATTCTTTCTCGGCGTGGCGCGACGGCGCCGCGCAAAATAATTGCACGATTATCCGCGTGGTGCGACGGCACCACGCCACTTTGCTTCCACCCGCAAGAATAAACAACAAGAACGATGGAGGGGGTTCGGCCGTGTTCATGCGGTCCGGCCCCCCTCACGTTAAGCAATAACGCAACTTAAAATATTTCAAAGCCACACGTTAGACTTGCTAAATTCATGATCAAGAATAGAATAACTAAACAATAATCAACAACCCCTACCTTGGTATAAGGTTCGAAGATTTTTCAACGTTCCACGGAAGACGACGTCGCGGAGGTCGGGCGTCGCGGTAGCTGTTCGTCAAATCCGATGACGAAGGGGTGCGTCCGAAGAGACACGTCGTTGGCGAATACTTGTACGCCGACGAAGGTTGTCCGAGGAAGAAGCAGTGTCCTCTCTCGTTGACACGGAAGACGAAGAAGAGCGGAGCGGCGTTCTTCATCGGAACTTGAGCGTTCACGTCAAGTCTTGAGGAATGTCAAATAAAAAGAAAACAACGAACTCAAGAACCCCTACCTCAATAGTCTCACATTGACGTAGTCGTGGAATATCGGTGTCGATTCCTTTGACGTCGGAGGAAGAGTCGTTGTCGATGGCGTTCGTCGCGGAAAACCGTCGCGGAAGAGATGATGCGGAAAAAGAACGTCACGTCGCGGATATGGCGTCGCGGAAGAACCGTGTTCTTCGGCGAAGAAGTTCTTCGTTGAAGAACGACATTCTTCGTGTTCTTCGTCAAGGTTAAAGAAGATGGAGGAGGAGCTCTCAAAAAGAAATCCACACAAGTTGGCTAACAAAATAAAATAAGGTCCCTCCTTATTTTATTTACCAAGCCAAGGAATTCAAAACTTCAAATTCAAAAACATAACACTTAATTAATTAACATGTCATGTGTAATTAATTAGATGTTAAGTTTACAAACATTTAAGAGGGAGAGAGGGGAGTTTAAGGGGGGAGTTGAGAGGTTTAGGTTCGTGTGGGTCCCACCACACTTAATCCTCTCAAGGGAGGTTAAGTGGGTGTGGGTCCCACCCCTAACTCCTTTTGAGAGGAGTTAACCTACAAAAGTGAAATAAAAAGAATCCACATTTTTTTTATTCAACTTTTTATAAATCTCCCAAAAACTAACTTTCAACCCGCAACAAACGCAACTTCCGAAAGGGTCTCTTTAAGCGAATATCGGCGCTGCGAGTTCATCGGTGCCCTCGGATTTCAATTCCGAGCACCGGATCAAAAGTTAGGAATTCCCGCTCGTTCGTTCACTGAAGGTACCCGAGCCAGACTTCGGAAATTAATTCCGGGCACTCCGGGCCTCGGAATCAGGTGCCGTCTGAAACCGCGCTCTTGTAAAATTCCAAAGAAAATTAAGAAAAAATTTCCCTTGAATTTTACGGGTCTTTACAACCCACAAGTGGAGAACTTTTTGTGGTATTTAGCGATGCTTTGAAGAAGAGCCTGGATTGTGTGTTGATGCAAAATGAAAAAGTAATTTCCTATGCTTTAAGGCAATTAAAAGTTCATGAGCAGAATTATCAAACACATGATCTAGAGTTGGTTGTGGTGATCTTCGCTTTAAGAATTTGGAGGCATTACCTCTTTGGGGAGAAGTGTGAAATATACACGGATCACAAAAGCCTCAAGTATATATTAACACAGAATTAGTTGAATATGCACCAATGAAGATGGTTAGAGCTGATCAAAGACTATGACTGCTCAATCCATTACCATCCTGGGAAAGAGAACAAGGTGGCAGATGCTCTAAGTAGAAAGGATCCAACAATAATATTATTAATGAGAATTGAAAAGGATATGATCTTCTTGGATTTGATGAAGATGGACATGATATTCATAAAGAAGGGAACATCATCAATCCTTTCACAAATGATTTCTCAACCGTCTATTTTAGAAAGGTTAAAGGATGATCAAAAGGATGATGTGGGAATTCATAAGGAAGTGAAAACTATCAGAAAAAGGAAATCCTCAAAGTTCAATGTTAATGAAGAATGAATTGTGAGATTTGGGAAAAGACTATGTGTTCCATCAAGTCTGGAGATAAAGAAGGAACTTTTGGATGATGCACATAGTTAAAATTTATCTGTTCAACTAGGAAACACAAAGATGTATCGAGATCTCTGAGAGAATTATTGGTGGGATAACATGAAGAAGGAGATCACTAAATATACATCAAAGTGCAAGGTGTGTCAGCAAGTGAAGGCTAAGAGATAGAAGTTAAGGGGATGATGCAACCATTACCCATACCAACATGGAAATGAGAGAACATCACAATGGACTTTGTCACTAGACTTCCAAAGACATCCAAAGGAAACAATGCTATCTGGGTTGTTGGGGATCATCTTACAAAGATTGCACACTTCATTGTTATTTTGGAGGATTTCTCATTGGATCAATTAGAACAGATATACATCAGATATGTGGTAAGGCTTCATGGAGTACCACTATCTATTGTATCCGATCGAGATCCAAGATTCACCTCTATGTTCTGGAAGAGTCTCCAACACACTCTGAATACTGAGATGAACTTTAGTATGGATTATCATCATCAAACTGATGGTCAATCTGAGCGAACTATCTAGACACTAGAGGACATGTTGAGAGCGTGCTCAATGGACTTCAAAGGATGTTGGGATCAATATCTTCCTCTAGTTGAGTTCTCTTATAACAACAGTTTCCACTCAAGCATCCAAATGGATCCTTATGAAGCCATGTATAGGAAGAGGTGAAAAACACCGACATGTTGGGATGATATTAGGGAGAGAAAACTCCTAGGTCCGAAAATGACCGAAGAAATGGTGGTGAAGGTTAAGACCATTCAGCCGCACATTAAAGCTACTCAGAGTCAACAAAAGAGATATGCTGATAATCGTCGAAGAGACCTAGAGTTTGATGTCGGAGACATGGTATTCCTTTGTATATCATCGTGGAGGAGAGTTATGAGATTTGGAAAGAAGGGAAAGCTTAGTCCAAGGTTCATTGGCCCTTTTAAGATCCTTGATCGCATTGGACCAGTGGCTTATCCACTAGAACTCCCACCGAACCTATCTCAAGTGCATGATGTATTCCACGTATCACTCGTAGAGAACAATTTCTATGAAATAAGACAATGCCCCTCATCAAGGTATTGTGGAGAAACCATAAGTTTGAAGAAGCAGAGTGGGAATCAAAGGAAGTGATGAAGCAGAGTTACCCGCATCTATTTTAGTGTGGTAAAAGAAAATTTCGAGGGTGAAATTTATTAAGGGGGGAAGATTGTAATGACCCAAACTTTTATTAATGGAAATTACTCTTGATATAATTAAATATATTATTATTTGAAATGTTTATATAACAAATTCACTTCTTTGGTTTTATGTTTTGGGTTTTAAAATACTGTTAAGAATTGTGATCATTTCTAATATAGCTGTTGAACAGTGATAACATGATTAGTATAAATATAGAGCTTTAAAAATCTAATTTACTCAGACAAAGGAAGTGATGGCCTCATCCAGTAGAATTTCTCCATATGAAGCTCATTTATTGAAGCTCGGAAAGGAGGTGACATCATTGGGATTTGATCTTGACCAATCCCAAGCCGAGCTTCAACATGTTAAGTTTGAGTGGAACTGCCTATAAGAAAAGTGGAAGTTGATAGAGATTACTACCCGAGCGATGTTATCTGAGCCACCCCAAGAGTCTGTCACCATCGCACACCTTACCCTTCAGTCTTACGTAGGTGTTATAAGAGGTTATGTAATGACTCCCTAGTACTATGATTATGTACACTACTTTTTTATAAAGAATATAAATTCATTTTATTATTGTTACATTGTAAATAGTTTTTAAAGAAAAAATAGCATTTTTAGTTAATTAAGAAATCTATTTTGATGAATTAATAGATTTTTGAATTAAATGATATTTTAATTAAATATTATTACTAAATTAATTTTTATTAAATATAAATGACTATATAATTATTATGAATATAATTGTGATTTTTATTAATGATTGAAAGCTATTTTTTTCAAAACCCATGAATTTTTGATAAATGTCACTTTTTATTTTAAAATTAAATATAAACATATTTATAAAATTATTTAGATAAAAGGAATATTATTTTTGGAATCAGGACATCAAAATTATCCAACGGTGAATTTTTCATAATTTTCTGAGACAGTCGAATTCTTTGGTAAAAATTAAATACCGTTTAAATATATAATGTGTTTCATGACATCATAATGACCCAATAGTTATGTAATAAAATACTATAAACATAATATTTGGCTAATAATTGTTTTACCATTAAAATAAAGTGATTTTAGGTTTTTTTGATTTGTTTTACAAAGCCTTAGTGGACCATTCAGGACTTATAAAACATTTTATCTTTTTAAATTGATTTCCTTGAAAGTGTGACTCACATCCACATAAGCAAACCTATTATTTTAAGAAGTTTGGCTATTGGCCTTATAAAATATTTTTTTCCAATCCCATTTGGCAAAAACCATGGGCAAAAACCATGGGATGGTTTGTGGTTTTGATTAGTTTGATGCGTGGTGTCCCAGACCTAAATAATAAAGAATTCCCTCTCATTTCCTATATAAACCCACCAAAGTGCCCACTTCCTCTTCACTCAAAGCCTTTTGATTTAGTCCAACCTCTACCCTACTCTATCTATAACCCTCACAAGGTGCCTTAATCTCCAAATAAGCCTCTCTCAAGCCCCTCCCAAGCCTTTGGGATCACACTTCCAAGTAAGGGATTCCTTCCTTTCTCATTTTATCAAAGTTTCTTAATACTGTTATGCCCATTTTATTTTGAATTATAAAATTTGGGGTATAATTTTGCACCTCCCCTATAATTTCCTCTTTATGTTTGAATGATGAGATACCCCTTTATCTCTCATCGATGACTTCCATGTATACCTGTTACCATGCCGAAATTCCAGAAGGAATTTCTCTCTCCTCATTTACATTCAAGAAATTATCCTGTATTATGAATCTAAATTCCATTAATTATGTTGGAAAATGTATCTATATGACCCCCTTACTGTCTATTTCATGTACATATGATGAGACACCCCTTTTTCTCTCATCAACCATTTTTATGAAATCTTATGTCACGCCGTTATGATGCCGAAATTGCACCGCAATTTTCCAAGCCAAAAATCATTGTGTAGTAAATACCATTCCCATTTCTATATCAAGGGTATTCACCTTTATGAAAATTTACTTATTTATGGAAGAGTTTAATGTATTAATTCTATATTCCTTTATCTTAGAATAAATTATGATGTTTAATGAATCCATCTTGTATGATCTTGTGGCACACTTATGCATGAAATGAAATGTTTAAGAAGGGTGCGCCCTGATAGCACTCCAATGAATTAGGTAAAGATTAGTATCATGATACGTCAATTGAAACGAGGGTTTAATCATGCTAATTAAATTTAAATGAGGTTTTAGTCATGCTCCATGTGCAATGAATCTTGTCTCATGCTAATATCATGTTAAGTGTTGTTGCCACATCTCCATGTTATAATAATCATGCTATATCATGCCTTTATGTTTATGTTTCTCTTGCGCTCCATTGATATGCCTATTTACTAACATGTATTGTAATATTCATTCTATTCCTTATTTACTCCCTTACCGGGCTTTATAGATTACCCCTTTCTTATGCATGTCCTTAGGTTATCCCATGCATTGCTAAGTACGAGGGAATGTAGTGGTCATGTAAAGGAAGTTTTCAATAAAGATGTTGTGATTCATGTTTTAATTGTTTATGTAATGTTCCTAATACCCAAATACACTAGACCTCTCGATCTTCTTTGTTGTATCAAGTGATTATTTTATGTAATAAAACATGTTTAAGTTTGTAATAAAAAAGCAGGGTTATTATAAATCCGCTGGTATGAGAATGTACCAAATAGACAAGTAAAGGTTGTTTCCTCTTGATCCTTAGGTGAAATGGAAATATGGTTATATCCTAAATATCAATCATAAAAATAGAACAATCATTAACTTATATCCTCTCCAACATTTGGTCCTAAAACGACATGGGAAAATGATCTTTCCTTATGAAAGAATTCAGTTTTATATAATCAATACAAACCATCCATTTATTCATATCCCTTGTATAGATTTTCTCATGATTTTCATTTGTGACCACTATCACACCACTCTTTTTAGGGAAAACCTGGACAAGGCTTACCTAGGGACTTTTAGAATGGAAATAATAATCATAGTATCAAACATTCTGATCACTTATTCTCTAACCACTTACTTAATGTTTGAGTTTAGTCTCTTTTGGGCCTCCAGTGTTGGTTTACACTTAGTTTCCATTGGGATTTTATTCATGCAGAAAGGTGGAATTATTCCCTTTATATCAGAAATTAACCATTAAATGGGAGACTGGTACTTTCTCAAAAACTCTTAGCAGCTTATCCTCTTGACTTACCTCTATCTTGGATGAGATTATCACAGTCAGGGTGGAACTATCTCCTAAAACAAATATTTCAAATTAGTAGGGAGGGGTTTGAGATCCAGATGGGGATGTTCTTAACTTTAGGGAACACACTTGGCCCTGGGTGGGCTATGTTCATCATGTTGCCTCTTAAATGACGTAGTGTAGAAGGCTTCCTACTCATCACTATTACTTCAAAAAGAAATCTTCAAACTTATACTATTATTTTTGGGACAATATATGTTCCAAAGGACAATCATATAGATGTTCCAAACCCCCCCCCCCCTCAAACTAATCAATAAGCTCCTTCACCTTACTAGAGAAGATCACTACGCAAGTTGCAGTAGGGATATCAGGTTCACAATTAATCTCCACCACAATTCATAGAAACTACTCTTCCTCCACATCAATAGAAACTTCAACTACTAACAACTTGTCTTTGGGAAATATTTGGTTGGTGGGTTCTTTAATTTTCATGAAAACATTAAACTCTACTTTTTTACCTCATGTTGAAAATTAACTTACCCTTTGAGACATCTAAGAAAGACCGACCTCTGGACAGGAAGGTCCTACCACAGATGATAGGTACCTCTTGGTCGCACTTCATATCCATATTCAAAGAGTTAGCAAGTATACAGAGTCCCACTAGTAGGTCATCTATCATACCCATTGGGTGAGTGATTGATCGATCAACAAGTTGTTTCACAACAATGGTGGGTTAGGGAAATCCTAATCTCAAGTGATGAAATTGATATGAAGGGATCAAGTTGATTCTAGATCCCAAAACAGAAAGAAAAAGTTAAACATACCACCTCTATCTCTAAAGGTGCAGGGGAGAAAAAAGTTCCATGGGTCATGAATCTTAGGAGGTAACCTATATTGCAACACAACACTACACTCCTCTATTAGAATATAAGTGGAAAACCCTTCCAAGTTATTTTTTTCAGAGAACAATTTCTTGAGATATTTTAAATATGATAGTATTTGAATCAAGGATTATAAGAATGGGATGCCAATGTTTATATTTTTTTACCACTTTGAGAAATTTTAGCAACTCATAATCATGGGTTTCTTTTTTTATTCTTTATGTAAAGAGGATAACATGAGAAAAGTTTCTCATAATTTTAGGCATCTCTTCAACTTATTCTTCAACATTTTTCCTTTAATTTATTTTATATTTTTTCAAGTCATTTTTTAGTTAGAATAACAGGGACCAATGGATTTTCAGAGCTTTGGTTAAATTTTGCAGTTTCATCATCTTCCAAATTTGAATTTTTAGATTCAACCAGTTTTTTATTTTCATAAGTTTTAGGTTATTTATTAGGATCTTATTGTGCTTTAAGACCACTTATGGTGGTCAAATCCATTTTATTTTCCTTAG
The DNA here is from genome assembly GCA_963277665.1 of Viscum album. Taxonomy (NCBI): domain Eukaryota; kingdom Viridiplantae; phylum Streptophyta; class Magnoliopsida; order Santalales; family Viscaceae; genus Viscum; species Viscum album. The sequence goes on from OY728155.1 coordinate 19,597,935, forward strand.
GGTTTTCTTCAGTGGTAATTGGAATCTCACCTTTGTCTCTACTGCCAACATACCTGGCCAACTATCCCATTTGAATTTCAATATTTTTCATTATAGGATCTATTTGAACATTATGAAAATCATTTTAGGTCTTTTGTTCATCAAATATTCCTATGAAATGTTGGAAAATAACCTTCACTTCAACCTGTGAATTGGATGAATAATCCCTAGATTGGTGTTGGAACTCATGCATAGGTGGCTGTTGAAAACAAGGAGGGAATGTAGCTTAAAGGAATCCATGCTATCTCTAAGAAAAGTTTGGATGGATCAAATACCCTGGATTGTAGGTATTTGAAAAATAATATTCCCTAGGTGGCATCCTAGGACCATATCCAACAACATTTTCATTTTGAGGAGGTTGGACATACATATCAAAATTTGGACAGTAGGTATGTGAGTACTAAACCTTGTCTTTGTGGTGGCATTGCTCCCTAAGGGTGTTATGAGTTATTTCATTGAAAAACATAGTAGATTGGGATTCATCTTGTGGGATAGTGGAGGGTTCCTTTATAACAATGGTCCTTCTCTTAGAGCATTTATGATGTGTGTTTTGTACCAATGTATTAAATATGTGTTTCAACTCTTCAATAGTCATATCACTAAAACACCATCCTGCAGAATGATCCACCAAGGTTTGGTGGTAAGGGGTGAGGCTGTTATAAAATGTGTCCATGAGGATTTGGGGAGTGCACTAGTGGTTTGGATGTTCTCTGATTAATTCCATGAATATACCCATGATTCATTGAATAAATTTCTCTCATATTTCAATAAACTAGTGATTTTGTGCCTAATCTTAGATATAATTATCCTAGGATAGAATTGCATAGTGAAAGCATTATAGAATTGATCCCAGGTGAGAAAAAATTATTCCTTTAACTATTGAAACCAAGACCTAGCATTGACCTTGAGGTAGAAAGGGAACACTCTTAGCTTTAGATATTCATCACTCAAGACCCACCGCGGAAGCTACTAGACACTATTATATAAGTCCTTAAGCAAGTTAATGAAGTCTTCACTGGGCATCCTACTGACGTTCGATTGCTGAGACAACATGGATTTCTTAATTTAAAAGTTTTGGGATCTTGGTGAGATTCTATTTTGGGATGGGTTGCAAGATATAATAGGAATTAGGAACTCTCTCAGAATGTACATCTCCATTATTTCATTACCAGGTGGGTTCACATTTCCAGGTGGTGGATTATTCCGGGTTTGTTTATCATCTCCTCTATTAACTTCCATTTTTATTTCCTTTTTGTTATTTTTCAACTCATTGAGCTGTTTCTAAATTTTAGGAGTGGTAGGCTCTATGGTTTCTGTCTTAGACCTAGTTTTCAACCTATAGCAGTTTCATAGAGTTTTATAAAATTTATTACAGAATTTTTTATGGTTGTTTTTAAAAAAGTTTTTTTTTGTATTTCTGTTTTTTTTTTCATTTTTTCATTACTAATTTTTTTTATTTATGTTTTTTTCAATTTTTTCAAATTTTTTATTTGTGATTTTTTGTTTTTTAATAATTGGTCTTACGTAGCTTCCCCAGAAACAGAGCCAATATTTTACGGCACTGTCATTGATCATGTGAAAATTTAATATTTTTAAATCCTAATTACTACTTGTCCAATGGTAAGAAGGGAATTATACCATAAAGATGTACTAAGTTATGCGGTGATAAAAAAACAAAGCAAAACAAAAAATTAGAACAAAACATTCATACATACACAAGTTGATGATATTGATGACATTTTTAAGAGAATGAAATTGTGAGTGTGAATGTGAGAGTGAATATGAGTGGAAGAAGAAATGAAAGAAAACGAGCAGTAAAGACAGTGAGATCAACCAATTAGTGAAGAGGGTGAAATTGACTGACCAGTTATTAAATTTATTTTCCCATGTACATTAATTGAATTAAGAAATCTAGAATTAATTCCTAGATATTGACTAGATGTGTCATGAAATCATCCTATGAGTAAATGACCTCCACAATTTATCAACTACAAAGATCATTCAATCACCAATTAGGAAAAAATAATTAGCGATTGAGTTAAAAATTTTAGTTGAATTGAGTGTGCCCCCCCTCTCTCTTGAGATTGATTCGATTTTCAGTTAAATCCTCATATTAGAGATTTTTTTTTTAAAATTCTATCGAGATCAATTTCACTAATTTATGCTATTTTGTATAAAATGATTGTCCATAATGAGAGAAAGAGTGAGAGACAATCCATTTGAAGAAGAATTCATGAACAAAGGAAATCACAAAGAAACCAACTCAGCCTATTTCCCCCAAGAAGATTAGCTGAGAATCATACTTGATATAAGAATATTAAAAAATTTAGAAGGAAAGGATTTAATGTTAAAAAAATGAATAAAAACATAGTAAAGGAGAAAAGAGTCCTCCCTCTCCCTTCTCATTCTCTAAAAGGCTCTAATGTTCTGAATTATTTTCTCCTCCTTCTTGATTGGTGCCTCCAGTGGTCTATGGAATAGTGTTCTCCCACCTTGGGAATTTGGAATGAGGTGAGTGAAGTATGGTCTCATTCTTTAGTAGTGGGAAGTGGTGAATTCCTATATTGTCCATCCACTCCACTAATCATGAAGTCCCAGCCTCCTACCCCTAGATGGTTCTTAAATAAAAGGGATGTCCCCAATCTCATGTTGCTTCTAGATCCTTCTCATCTTCACCCCAAGTATTTTTCACCACTTCATGGATCACTTATCTGGCCTCCATAAGACACATTCAATGTGTCACTTCCTCCCTGATAGTCATCGAAGTATAATTCCATCAATATAATGATCGTGCACTATGAAACATGATCCCTCCCTACAGAAAAGAAAATAATATAACTTAAAAAAAGGAAAAAACCAAAAAAGTTAAATATATATTTACATAAACCTATTATTATTATTAACTATATTATAAAAATAATTACTAAGGATTATTATTTATTATTAACATACACGAAATATTTAAAAAGAGATGTTAATAAATATTATTAATATATAAAACTATATAAAAAATAAATAATTATTATTATAATTCTTAAATAAAAAAAATAATGAATGTATTACTAAATATATACACTATTAATCTATTTAAAATTACTTGATTATTATTATTAAATATTTATTAAAAAAATGATATTTATTATAAGAATTCTATATGTTAAAATAAAAAGTAATTAATATTGTAATAATATATATTTTATTTTTTAATACATTAAATTAGTTATTAAATTTATTATTATTATTATTATTGTATTATTATTATTATTATTATATATTATATGATATTGAAATAAATAATGTAAAAAATAGAAAATTGGTGGGAGGGGGAGGTCGTGCTGATTAGTGTCGACCAGGGGCTCCGATAGGGGGTGTGGTTCTTGGGTTCCTTTAGGGAGGAAGGGTCGAGCGGCTGTGACATGGATGATGGAAGGTAGTGCTCGACAAGGTTTGAGCTTCTTCCTCACGACGACAGTGAATTTATTAAGCAGCTGTGGCAGTGGGGGGTGTTCGGCAAGGGCTCGGTTCTGCCAGTGGCACACTAGTGAGGGGATCTTGGGCTTCTTCATCGGTTCAGAAAAGCTGCACTTTTGAAAGCTCGAGCAACAGAGGAGGATGAGAATAGATGGTTTGGACTAGTTGTGGGTGTTGATTTCTTCATATCTAAAACATCCAGGTTTTGTGTTGAATTTAGGTTTCAGTTTCAAGATTTGATAAATTTTTCAATTTTTGGTTCTTCTGCTTCAATTTGCGGTGTCGTTTTATTTTGTTTCTTCTACTTCTCTTGGTTCAGAACTGTTTTTTGCTACTATTTATTTTCACTTCTATTGTTATTTAAATTTTTTCATCTGATGTTAAATTTCTTGAGCTAATATAGAATTTTTTGTTGGTGGAGGGTTTATTTGATTCTAGTTGCAGGGAATAGAGAAACGATCACTCTGCCGGTGACTCCGTGAGTCACCTCTAGGTGCTGGATGGAATAGTGACTCAGGGAGTGGGTTGATTTTTTTTTCATGAAGGGAGGATGGGTAATTACGGTGGTTATTGTAGCAATGGTGGGTGAAAGGAAAAGGAAATGATTGGGGTGGGTTGGGTGGGTGAATAGTGAGTCACCATTGAGATATTTCCAATGGTGGGTTATTGGGTGACGGTGAGTGACCTACTGGCGGTGGGTGATGACAACACCTAATAATCAACATACAAAAAATCAATCAATCAATTAGAATAACAAATAAAAATAAAATCAAAATCAAATTTAAATATTGCTAAAAACAAAATAATTTTAATTACAAAAATATTAAACAAATAATTAACATAAATTAAAATTTGTTAAAATATTAATTAATTTAAAATAAATATTTTAATATAGTTTTCATAAGTTAATTATCTAATTAATTAATTAAAAGAATTAATAAAATAAAATAAAATATTACTAAGTATTTTAAAAAATAATTAAATTGTTAAAGAAGATTTAATTATTTAAAGTTTCAAAAACAAAAGTGAGCATTTATTTATTTAAAGATAAAAATAATGAATTAATTAAATTGACAAATAAAAATAAAATTAATGAAAACAAAAGAAAGGAAAAGAAAACTAATTTAACAAATAATAAATGAATTAAAATAATGAATAATGAAAAATTATTATTTAAATAAAAACAAAAGAATAATACAAAAAAATAAATGTTGCACAAAATGAATCAATTAATTTTATTATTCAAAAAATAGCTAAAATAATCACTTAAAAATATAATTTTAACACAAATTGACATTGTTGACTATTTAATATACAATTGGAAATAATTTTTTAACTAATAATCTGAAAAAATATATTTTTAAAATAAAATGTCAATATAATAAAAAAATAATGTTGAAAAACGCATAAAAATAGCCACATCAAACACTCTTTCTTTATTCAAGGTAACTATAATATTAAGAACTATGAATTTATTTACCTTTATAACCTTCCTTATTCCCATGGAAAAATAATCTGAAAACTTTGTATGATAATGTTTTTTAATAAGGGACATGTAAGAAATGAAACCAATTAGCCCATTTGTAATCCTGAAAAATACATTAAAAATTTTCCTTTTCATAATAAACATTTGATCTCACATATCTGTTTACTTTTCAATGAATGAAATTTAATTTCCCTATAAAATTCATAAAAAATTACATATGCAATCATAAATGAAAAATAATCATCATAAGGGTTTCTTAGAAGACATGAAAACTCATGAATACCCTTCCTCAAAAAACAATCCTCCCACCTTTATAAAAAAAAGTCATAAATGTTCCTAAAAAAGATAAGATCATTCCATTATCTTTTGAAATCAAACTATTTCCATTATAATGCATTGAAATATTATCATGTTGGTAACTTGGGATATTACCCATACATTTACCCATATATGAGCCCTTATAATGGAATTACCAAACCGGATAATCCCCATATCATTGTTGAATTACATGTAACTAGTAAACTCTATCACTTTACACAAATAATTTACGATATATATTGGGCTCATTAATGATAAGAGCTATCTCAGCCTCACTAGTCATTTATAAAACATTTATAGGAACTATGTCATGAATAAAAACATATAAAATAAACTTTATTTATAATACCCATTTGAATTAAAATTTAATCCCATAAGTAATAAAGCTTTTAGTTATCTTATAAGGACGAAAAAATATTTTCCTTTAAAATAAATTATTAAAACTAAAAAAGCTCCAAAAATTGAGAAATATATTTTCTTTGAAAAAAACATGGAAACTTGTAAATTGGGATTCATAATGAAACATTTCAATGACAGAATGAAAATATTTATACAATAAAAAAATTTGGCTTATTGTAAAAAAATTCAAAATGGAAAATATTCTAAATATTTCAATGATTCCTGTTCAAAAAATAAAAAAAATAAAAAGTAGTTTAAAATCACCGTTAACAATCATTTATGTACAATTAACAAATTACTTGGTCCATTTTTGAGAACATGGAAATATAGGAATGAATTTTTCAAGGAATACATTTAAATAATTGGTAAATGATAAATATGTTACCTTAATTATTATTTAGATTCATACATTCTCTAAATCCTAAATAATAAAATTATATTAGTTTTCTACTTTATTAATAATATTTATCATGTTTATTTCATTATTTTTATTCCTTTTTTTTATTTAATACCATTTATTATTTAGTTTCTAAAATGCTTCAGTTCACATTGGATGCTTTGGGGTCATTTGGTTTATATCCTCAAAGCCACATTACTGTGTTAACAGATGGTCAATGTTTTTATGGTTCCATTACCTATAGAGTTTTAAACATGTTATATTCATTTTATTTATATATTGGATACACTTTTAAAACCAACCTTGTAAGATGGCCTTGAAAAACTAACCATGTAGTTTCATGGAGATGGTAGTCCTTACGTACGTAGGAACAAAATTTTCATTTTTATAATCAATGAAAATGAAATAAATTAGATAATATTTTACTTTTTTAGAATCATAAATATTCTATACATGTAATATTAATGCATTATTTCCTTTCTTCAGACCATCCTTATATAGTGAATGTGAAAACTTAGTTACATCGCATTAAGGAGGTTATATTCCATGCAGATACACCAACAACATTATCAATTTCCAATGGACAAGATTAGTAAAAAGGTAAATAATGTAACATCATTAAAGAATCATAATAATTCAATAAATATAATATAAATTAATTTTTTACACATTATATGAATCCATATGATTCAGTGATGAAAAAAACATTTCTTTATGTAGGTGGTAGTGCACATGTACTCACGAGTGAAGTTTCAATTTCTCGTAAGATGGAAAATAAGATGTAAAATAGTTATAAAATAATCATAATAAAATTTATGATTATGTTATATTTTTATGTCATTATTACATCATGGATGAAAATATTTTATGGAGTAAGAAGAAGAAATAAAATAAAAACAGGGCGGTTATGACATATACCTTCTTCTCAAATATCTCTCATTAGAGTAAAAATTAAGAATTCTAGGATTGGTCTACTGATTATAAAAATACCTCTTTGATGTGGGTAGGTATGACGGGGAGTGCTTTGGTTAGGTATTTTCCAAAAAATTGTTCTGAAAATGTGTGAGGAAGGGTAAATAGGAGGTTCTCTTTTATGAGTAAGGCGAGTGATACATGTGTAATTTTTATAAAAATTTAAATATTATAATGAATTAATCTTTTAAAAGTGCCTAAAATATAAAACTTAGAATATAAGGTGATAAGGATAAAAAAACTTTATCTAATAAGAATTAATATTTGTTTTTCAGACCTTATCACTTAGTCTATAACTTAATTATCCTAATCTACCATTTACCATGGAAACATATTTTTACAAACATTACTATTCATAATTCCCAAATATAAAACTGAACTCATTACTAAATTTTAACATCATGATTCCAAATATGGAATTAATTTTTCATGGTTCAAATTGTAGAATTTTAATAAATCAATTTTAATATAATTGGTAAAAATGCAATAAAAATTTGTTTTTTTGAAATTTTTGTTTTTAAGAGTAAATTAAATACAAAAATAAAATGTAATATTGATTCTGATGGAATTAATTAGATTATGTTTAATCAAATATATAATAATTTACTTCAAAAAAAATTCTAAAATATAATTATTCTTTTAAATTACTTTACATATTGAAATGAAATGATAATTTTTCAAAAATCATCACTTTCACTATTCGCTGAAAAAGTAATCTTTTCTGAAAAATTCCATTATTTTATCCTAAGTTATTTTTGATACGATGATTAGAAAAATTATATAATATTACAAAATTAATTTTCTAAAATCATTTAATCTAACATTTAAATAATACAATTTATTTAATGGAAAAAATAATTTATTTAAATGAAACTATTCTTTTTTCACTAAAAACTATTTTTAGAATTATTTATAAAAATATGGTGAAGAAAAATCCCTAAAATTAATACATATAAATAATAAGATTGATTTATTTTTTTGATCACCTAGGTTATCACACTCATACCCCTTTTGAAATTGTTTCCTTGCAGTATTATTAATTACTTAAATACATGATGGTATGTTTCACTCATAGCATTATCCCATTACCATGTCTTCTTCCTCAATCATGTGAATATTCTATAAAATTGTTACCCAGTGAATCAAAATATTTCATAGTATCAGATGTATGAGATCAAAAATCTAAACCATATTTTATTTATAAGATATATTCTCCTATATCAGTTCCACTTTATGGCTCAAAACATGTGATGCATCTGGTGCGTACTTTCTTAGTAAAGAAACATGAAATAAATCATGTAAATGAGATAAACATAGTGATAATGATACTTTGCAAGAATTAGATCCAACGATTTCTAGAATTTCATATAGACTAATAAACCAAAAACTTATCCTTCCTTTTCCATGAAAACATATAACACTTTTCCATAGAGTCTCTTTATGAAAAACATGACCATCTAGCCAAAATGAGATACATTTACTCCTTTTCTTGTATAACTATTCTCTAAGCTCTATGCTACTCCCATCTATTGCTAAATCATATTTATCTTCTTAACCATCTTTTCTACCTATTTGAGTCATAGGAATTTCCATTCACCAAATTTTCCATAACATATATAATGACACAAAGGGTTCTATTTGTATATTTGAATAAACTTGTTATTATAAGAAAATTAAACTAAATAAAGATGATGATAAAGACTTCCTAGATAATACAATGAATATGTTCTAATAATATCATCTAAAGTAAAATTTTTATGCTCATATTTTCTATAAAATGGAGGATGAAAAGCTATACTAAAATTTAATTTATTACCCATATACTTCTAAAGTACTTTCTATAAAATTACTGTAAACCTAGGATCATGATCAGATAAAATAAAGAAAGGTACCTCTTGTAATCTGACTATCACTAAGATAAATTATTGGAATTTTATCCAAAGAAAAAGAATATTTATTAGGAATAAAATGTGTTGATTTATCCAAATTTACAACAATAACCCAAATATCATTGTTACCTCAAGATACTTTGGTAATACCAACATGAATTCCATATATATATTCTCCTATTTCCATTATGTAACTGAAAAAGGATGAAACACCCACTTTGGTTGTTGTGATTCATCTTTATCCTATTGAAAATTCAAATATTTCATGGTAAAATCAATTGAATCTTACTTCATATGTTCAATAAAAAAATTCTGGAATGTATTTCTACATCTTAGTGCTATAAAGATTAAATAATAATAGAGAGATGTGTACTTTTATTAACAATTCATTCTTTGACTAGAAATTAATTTACATACACAACCACTTTATATATATGATAAAATATTCCTTTTCAATATTAAACCCATATAACTTAACATATTGACTTATTCCACACTTTATTTAATAATATTATCTTCTTTTTAAGACTCCTTAATTATTTCTAAAAATTGTGACTACACTAAAACAATATCCAAAACAGAGGAAGATTCAATGAACATAATTTCAACACAAAAATTTATTAAATCCATGCACAAAGGATCATGTACAAGATCCATCATAGTAAATAATAAATTATGTTCAAAACTCAAGGTATAAGCTACATTGTTTTCTTTACAGGTATTATAGTGAATAATATAATCATAATCTTTAATTAGTCTTAGCCATCTTCTTGAACACATGTTCAACTCTTTTTTAGTGGACATATAATTTAAAATTATATGATCAGTATTCATTTCAAATTATACCCCCTAAAAATGTTGTCTCTATATTTTTAAAGAAAATAATATCATCCAACTCAGAGTAATGTGTAAGATAATTATACCTACTGGGTTTCAATTGATGAGAAGAAAACACAATAACTAAATCATTCTACATCAATACACAACCAAGTCCCTTTAATATAGCATCACTATAAATAAAAAATTCACTATTTATTACTTCCAAGGATTATATTGGTGTCTAAACCATTTTCCCTTTCAATTAACAAAATAAATCATCACACTCCTTTATCCATGTGAATTTAAATCCATTTGGAGTTAAATAAGTTAGTGGGTTTCATAATAGATAAAATATTCTCAATTTTTTTTACTAACTCACTAATCCAAAAAACATCAAATCTAATTGAATTCCACTCTTCCATAACTATTGATTTAATATAATCAATATTTTTTCCAAATTTAGAAACAATATTCCCAAGAAATGAAATTTTTTATTTAAAAAATACATGTTTACTGGATTTTATGTACAACTTATTTTCATTAAAATTCTACAAAAAATTTATAGTTATTTATCATGATCTTAATAGCTTTTAGAGTATACTAGAATACCATTGAAAAAATATAAGAACAAATTTATCTAATTACTCATGGAACACTCTACACATTAGATCAATTAATATAGAGGGTTCATTTGATAAACCAAAAGGCATAACAACAAACTCATAGTGACCATAATTAGTAAAGATCTCCATCCTCATAATTTCTTCCTCCTTCACCTTCAGCTGGTTACATCGAAACCTATGATCAATATTAAAAAAATATTGGACACCCTAGAGTCCATAAAATAATTTAATGATTCATGGAAATGGATACATGTTCTCAGTAATGATGTTGTTGAGCATTTTATAACAAATGCACAACCTCAAAGAACCATAATTATTAAGAAAACAAGAGAAACAAACATTGAAGTGTTAGGGTGGACAAAAACATTATCAAGTAACTCCTATTTTTTTTTCAAATTCAAACAACTCAAATATATATAATTAATAGGGAGGTTTTGAAATTTTCATAGAATAAAAAACTAAATAAATAGTAAAATCAACCTGTTAATAAAGAATAATACTGCTAAAATCATTAAGAAATACATCCAGATAAGTATTCACTATAGGCATATAACTAATTGGAATTGTTCATTTCTTCTAAAAAATACGTATATGATAGAATTATCATACTTATTTTTTTCAGTTTATCATCTTCTTGATATATTTTTAGAAGTATGAATTCATTCTTATATACAATCAGAAACTCATTCTAAAAAATATCTTATATAGATCTGCAATCTATCTTAGTAGCGGTAAACATAAATCCTATCCATACCTAGAATAAAATAAAACTCTAAAATGGTCAAGACAATACGATATTCATGAATAACCATTCCAAATATATTAATAGGTTAATTTTTATAATTTTTTTTGCCTTTATACCACCATCATGAGTTTTTACGAAGAGTTCTCACTTTATATCTTAAGATGGTATTTCAATTTTACTTTCAAATTTACATGGTATAAAAGAATTTTTGGATCCCAAATCAATCAAGAAATTGGAATAGTCTAAATAATAATGTAATGTATCTATTACCACATCATTTTGGGGTCTCACATTGACCATAGTAGTAGAAAAAAGATTTACTACACCTTTGTGTTTTTGATCAAGATAATTACAATGTGGAGTAACCAAATTTGGATATGCATTAGCATAATGACTAAACTCATTTAAATTAAAATATTTTACTACCTAATTTTAATTACCAGCCTAACCATTACAAATTATCTTTTACTTATAGGTATAATCATTGTTTCTGACATTCCAACATCACTAACACTTCCCATATCAAATCATACATTCTTCATAATGCTTCTTTACATACATAACAAAAGAGGGTAATTGAATTTTCTTACCTTTCAATTACTTTAATGAATAAAACATCATTTCCTACAACCTATATCACTTCTTATCCTTATTGTTATAAAATTATACAAACTCTAACTTGACATTCTCATCACCCAACACAATTTCATCATAACATTAAAACTCATGAGTAACTATATCCCTTCATAAACATGGATTCGATCCTGAGTAAAATAAATCAATTTTATTTTAATTTTTTAGAATTAAATTTAGTGCATACCTTTCTAATATAGGTAAATTAACTTCAATGATGGAAAATGAGTCCTCTAATAATTAAAACAGTTATATTTATATTTATATTCTATGTCAAATAAATTTAAGAAAATAATTTTCAAAGAAGATATCTTTAGATATAGTCTATTCCATGGAATAAATTTTATCATTTTCCTTATCATTATTAATAAAATACAACTATTGATTAGATTTACCTTAAAAACAATAAATATAAAGGGTTACCTTTTAATTTTTCTAACAACCCAGAACATAAAATTTATTCTCTAGAGATTTAATTCATCCTTAAACATTCAATGGTTATGAGGACCCCCCAAATCTAGAGGGTGTTATTTCATGAGATTATCTTCTAGAGACAATTTATTTTGTAGAGAATTCAATCAACCTTATTCATTCGTTCATCCATTGATATCCTATATAAACTAAGTTAACACAACTATAAACTTCCATGTTCCAGTTACATCCATTTGATGATGCTTGTTATGATTGATGTTATCCTCCTGATTCCTTTTGACCTAACTACCATGTTTCCTTTGCATAAAAACATTAAAAATATTTATGGATTAGATAAAGAAATATATAAATCTTATAATGATATCTCATGATAATAAAAATATAAAATTGAATCTCTTTATTGCATCCTTTAACATTTCTCTAACCTCTAATGTCATCTAATACTTGGATCTTATACAAACATTAACATATAGTACCTTAAACAACCCATATTTCCATGATCTATAACATGATTTAATATTTCTTACATTTCCATGATCTTTTTGGGTTAGTTTTTTATATAATTAGGTAAAAATTACATAAAAAATTAGAAATTTCATTAAAATTACCATTTTCACCACAAAATAGTATCATTATAATGACACACTTTATTTATTAATGGTAACTCCTATATCTGGAACATTGAAATTATTTAATTTTCTATAAATCCTTAATCCTAGTTAAAAATAATTTTAGAAAGTGGGATGATTAGAACAATTCTCAGTAAGGGAAATAAAATGAATGAAATTTTTCATTCCATTTGTAAAACTAAAAAATCCAAAGAGAGTTTTCCTTTATTTACATTCAACATTTGATCTCATATATTCATTTACTTCTCCATGAAAATAATATAATTTAATAACAACATTAATGAAAAATTACAAATGAAATCATAAAGGAAAAAATCATAATAATAACTATTTTTTGGTATACATGAAAACTCATGAATACCATTTCTTGAAAAACCTATCATTTCACCTTAAAAAAAGATATTATAAAAATTCCTTAAAAAAATAATTTCATTTACTTACCTTTCAAAATCAATAGATATCCTTTATGAACCATTACAATCAAACTAAGTTCATATGTTGGAAAATTATCCAATCATTCACTGTTTAAATAAACCTTACAATGGAATCAGCTAATTGGATAATTACCATATCTCTAGGGAGTAACCTATACCTGATAAACATTTTCACTTTACCCAATGATATGGATGGATATATCAGGTTCAATCATTATCAAATTTATTTTGGGATCATCCATTATTCAAAGAAAATGTCTACAACCATAAAATGAACAATATATATATATATATATATATATATATATATATATATATGCGTGTGTGTGTGTGTGTATTAACTTAACCATAAAACCAATTTCCATTGGCATTCAATCCCACAAGAAATGAAACTTTTAATCCTCTAATAATTATTTAAAAAAGTTTATGTTTCCAAGGAAAAAAGTTTAAAAATGAAAAATTACTATAAGATTGATAAAAATATTTTTAGTGAAAATTTCCATATAATCATGTAATGTAATCTTAATAACGAATATTGGTTAGGATAAAGATAAATAGAGGTAACTCCGTACAAATTAAAAAAAAAGCTTTTTTCGATTTGGATTAAAAAAATCAAAATGATAGGTACAATAAATGTTTTAATTTTTCCATTTAAAATATTTAAAAATAATTTAAAAAATTAGTTGAAAATGACCATTAAAATTATTTGATGTATAAAAAATAGCATACATGAAACATTTTGATGAACATGGATATGGAGGAAAAATATTTTATAGGAATACATTAAAACAAGGTTTTAATGAAAAAAATATATTACCCTAATTACCATTTTTATTCACACGTTATCTAAATTCGGAATAATAAAATTATTTTAGTTTTTAAAAATTTAAATAGAAATTTTCATGTTCATGTTCATTATTATTATTAAATTTATTTAATTTATTACCTTGTTTTATTTAATTACTAAAATAGTTAAGTTTACATTGGAGGCTTCAGGGTCATTAGGTTTAAACCTCAGAAACAATTTAGTACATTGACTGCGATGAAATGGGTTATTGTCATAATACAATAATAAAATGTGAATGATATATATGGATATTATAATTCATATATGATCTTTATTTCATATATATAACATTTTTTTAAACACATCCTTAATACATTCATTGTAAAATGTGTACAAATCACATCTCTTTGAAGAGGTGGTAGTCCATACGTCCAAAAACAATGTAATCATATTCACACAAAATGAAAATCATGAAGGTATATATTATAAAATAATTATGGAAGTATAAATAAATTATAAAAATAATATATACAATATATAAATTATGAATCCATCATTATTTCCAAACCATGAAAGGTGGTAATGGATGAACAAACAACATCGGTTCGCACGATGGTAGTCCTCTATACAAACGAATGATGATTGTGTAACTCATTTGATATAAGTGCTTGAAGGTGTAGGTCATTAAATTAAGATAAAAAAATCTCAGTATGTTTGTGATACTAATTTTATTATATAATAATTATATAATAATAATTGGAGGGATGTGGAATGAAATAAAACAAAAGTGCTCGTTGAAGAATGTTACCTCTTTTTCTAGTAATTCCTTTTGGTTTATACCAAAATACATCCTTGGTTGTATTTATTCCCAAAGTGATGCTTCTAGGATTAGGGTATTATTGTTTGAATCTTATTTGGGAAGGATTTGGATGATCTAAAAGGGATAGATATTTGTGAATAAGTGAGGGGGTGCCCATTTTTAAGTGGGGGAGATGGCACATTGGGTATTTTGGAAAATATTTGTGTTATCCTGATGATTTTACCAATAAAGATTATTAAATAACACAAACAATTATATCCATGAAAGGTTAAGACCTAAATACGACCATAAAATGGGTTTTAGAAAAGTTTATGGTCATTTTTACACCTAATATTCTACATTTAGTCATTAAGTAAATTCATTTTTACCTTAATCATAGTAATTAATTTTTATTCCTTTCACTAATTACTTTGGTAAAAGATTAATTTTAATTTATTAGAAATTATAAATTATTATTATTCCAAATATGGAATCCATTTTTCCAAATTAAAATCATATAAGCGATAAAAATTAAATTAAAATTAATCATTCATACGTGATGGAAAAGCGAGTTCTTAAAGTGAAAATCTCCAAAACTTTATTAAGATTTTATATCTAAAATTAATATGAAAATGATTCAAATGTATTAAATTTTATTAAATTATATAAAATTGATATAAATAAACTTTAAAACCATGAAAAAGTAATAATTTATCCCTTTAAATTGTTGAGATGAAAAAGTATTTTTCAATTAAAATTCACCATTTTCGCTATTCATCAAAATATGAAAGTTCATAAAAAATACCAAAAAAT
The DNA here is from genome assembly GCA_963277665.1 of Viscum album. Classification (NCBI taxonomy): domain Eukaryota; kingdom Viridiplantae; phylum Streptophyta; class Magnoliopsida; order Santalales; family Viscaceae; genus Viscum; species Viscum album. The sequence goes on from OY728155.1 coordinate 19,613,620, forward strand.
AACCAAAAGTATATTTTGATATTAATATTTCAAAAATGAAGTTTATTTTTTAACATAAAATCAATAAAATATTTTAAAATGGATTTAAAATAAGTGCTCCATTAAAAGACAGAAAGAATGACTTTAAAAAAATATAGTTTTTAATGTGTAAAATTGAATTTATTCCTATCTTATGCCTATAAAATATAATAAATGAATGTCAAAAATATTTATTAATATAAAACACATTTGGATCGTAATTATAGTTTTTATAAAAAACATTACCTTTATATTTATTAGGTTTTTATATTCATTTATAATTAATTGGTAGCCAATCATATTCTAGAAAAATAAGTATCTACTTTCACAAACCATGATATGTTGGAATATTTGAATAATTATCAAGTTATAAATACTATTTTGTGTTCAATTATAAGTAACATCTATAGTGAAATATCTTATTGTAATAAATCTAATAGTATTTAGAGAAATCCTGAAGTTACTCACTTTAAAATGACTAAAATTGATGAAACGAGAACATCTATAACAAGAGCTGATTATCATGCCTTTGATTTCATACCTAGAGAATATAGTGTTAAGATTTATAAAAGATTTACAATAATTTTTAATAAATTAAAATATCTTGGAGATATAGATTTTATTGATGATCCTCTTGTGTTAATGATTATTGATATCATTTCCTTTGAATGGGAATATAATAAAATATGTATTAATGATATAATGTATCAAAAAAATGATAGTTTTGATGATATTATATGAACTACCATGATATATAAGGTCATGATAAAAAGTTATTCTTGTAATGTTATGAATAAAAATAGTGTACCTTTTCCTACTACTTTGAATATTTTTAGGAAATTCAGATCCACTGAAAATACATCTAAGCATTCAAAGAAGAATAATATTAAATCTAAGACAGAAATTAGTTCACCAGAAAAACGTGAAAATGAACTTGATAATATTTATGAAATTATGAATAATATAATCAGAAAAAAGGATTTTTTTATTAAGGTATAAGAAGAATACTAAAGAAATAAGTGAGAATAAATAATCATTGAAAATTATTTTCTATGAATGTAAAAAATCCTGGTAATATGCGTCTTGATTCTTCTCATCTAAAGAAGAAATATAAGAATGATAGAAGTACAATAATATTTTATAAGTACAAAGTTACGTAAGGCCAAAATGTTTCTGAAAATTGGATTGAAAGTGGTGGAGAATGTTTTTCTAATATTTCTTCTGAGAGTGATATTTATAGTTAAGAAATACTAGTTTCTATGAAAATATTCCGAAGGAAAAAAATTATTTCATGTTTATGGAATATTCTGGATCCTTAAACAATATTACATTAAATTAAAATTATCATGATTCTTCTAATGAAATCAATTATATATATTTGGATAAAGAATCTACATCATCTAATAAATATATTTCTTTACCAGGTTTTAGAGAAGTTTCTGTATTTGCTAATTTTTTGGAAAAAAATTATAATGTTTCAAAAAAGAATGATGATACCATGGAAAAACATATTAAAAGAACCAATAACTTCTATACATACACTAGAGATTTATTATCTAACAAAATAATTAGAAACATATAATTATAAAACATCTATTTTGGATAAGGATTTAGTTGCAAAAATAAGGTATGATATTTGAAGTTTAAATAATACTTTATCAAATTTTAGTTATAGTAAAGAAAATTATGACAAACTTTACAGAAAAATAAATCCTCATATAAATCCATCTAGAATATTTTTTACTTTGTCCAAACCTCATTTTCAAATTAATTACTTTCATCCTAAAAGTTCTACCTTTTGAATTAAGTATCAAAGCGGTGGTAATATGAAGAAAGAATTACCCATTTATAAAGTTAAATATTTAATTTTTCAAATTTATTATATTTCTAAGGAGTTAGAAGCTATATAACATAAATTTGGTGGATATATTTGGATTCCCAAATTTATTTTTCTTAACAATACTGGACCCAATAATGTATGAGTTCTAGAATTTTAATTTTTTAATTTCATGAAAATGAAACGAGTATCGAAAATAGTATTATTTGGTGCATTGATAGTGGATGTTCCATAAAAATGATTGTAAATAACAAATCATTTCATAATATTATCCATATAAAAGGTGGAAAGTCACTTTTTGTGATAATTCATAAGGAAAAATATATAGAATTAGTAATATTTTTATTTATGGAAAACAATTATTTTTAAATGTTTTGAATTTTGTGGGACATAAGAAAAACCTCTTTATCATAAGTCAATTATATGACAAAGGATTCCTTGTGAACTTCGGGAATAATAAATTTAATGTTCATAGTTATGAAGTTAAATTCATTATTTCTACTGATATACATGAGATTGTTTAAACTCTAAACGTATAACTCCTTAAATGATATTATCAAAATTTCCGTAGTATAATGGAAGATAAAAATTAGTTATCGAATATATGTTTAGAAAACTATAATGTTATAACATTATACAAAATTTTTAAGAAAATAAGTTTTAGAGATATAAATGATTTTAGGTTTAATTGTTATAATGTTTATGATCATTTTCATTTGGAAAGAAACATAATCCTAGTTTAAAATGTATTAGTGATGTTTCAAATTAAAATGCATTATAGTTATTGTATATGGTTTTATTTTGTCCTTAAAAACTAGAATTATTGGCTGAAAATACTATGTATATGTTCTAGTTGATGGATAAACTATATATGATTGGGTATATATTATAGAAAAATGATATAGGACTTATTATGTTTTGAAACATTTATTGACAATGTTAAAAATTTAAAAATCTATCTTTGGTAACTATGCATAGTGACCATGGTGTAGAAATTATAAATTCTGAATATGAAACAATTTCTTGTAAAAAGGTATAATACATAAATTCTCAATACCTTGAATAGTGGTAACATCCTGTGTTTTGAACCTGATGAAAAATTCTAGGGGAATTTGAATTTTTCATTTACTAGACGAGCCATTTTTAAGACTGGGCATCAAAATGTATTTATGAGATTTAGAACACAACGATGTATTTTTTTAAAAAGAAATTAAATTAATTAAATTAAAATTGAAATAAAAATAAATTAAATGAAATTAATTTGGGTAAAAAAAACAATGAAAATGTTTTAATAATAATAATAATAATATTATTATTCTTTTTAAGTTCATTATTTTTAGGATTTTTATTAACCATTAAGGGGGTTTCCCTTACCAATCCAAGCACACCACCCCCACCTTGCTCGCAAAACACCACCCATGCCTTACCCCCTAGTGCATGACCTCCCTCATCGAGACCTCCCTCATTGTGGCATCCTCTGGTGCGGTGATCACTGGTTTTGCATTCAGCTTATCGAAGCAGGCCTTCTGCTTCCTCCTCTTCAACGTTTTATGCCGATTTTTTGTCTCTCCTTCACACGATATGGTTCATAAAAAACCCTATATTAAGGTTTAATAAGGTTTTGTTGCTTCTTCTAATATTTGGGAGTGTGAAGGTTCCCTTAGGACCCCCTTTTTTGTATTCCAGCAACCGCCACTGAAGGAAAAGTAGTTCGGAACGCCTCAAAATGCTTGTCGACAATTTTGGGTAAGGCTTCCATAATTCTTTTTTGTAGCTCATTTTATTTTTGGGGCTTTAATAATATTTGTGGTGTTGGTAATTTTATTTATGTTCATGGACCTTTCCGCAATCATTTCGGCTTTCTGCCGCTATCTGAGCTAGGATTTCACATCCATTTCATTATTTGAAACCAATTAATTTAGGATATTTGAGTATTTTTTAGTCCCTGGTAAATTTTTTTAGGTGTGTTCAACCTTACTGTAGGGAACCTATACTTCTTTTACATCGTTTTGACTCTTCTTATACATCACACCATTGTGCCACCCATCGGGACCTCCCGACGAGGCTTATTTTCACATTTTAAAATGATTAACCTTTTTTGATGTGACCTTTGAGGCAATACCTTATAGAGAAACCCATCTCTAGGGTGTTTTACTTGGATTTAGCCACCCATTCGGGTGATCCATCCTAAATGGATAATGTTTCCTTTATTTAAAATGTGGAAAATTTCCATGGGTTGTGCATGGAACCTTAATAATTCCATAAATTGATTAATGAGAAATGAATTATTAATTGTTCCCCTCTTGATAATTTATATTCTTGAGATAATCATATATTCCATGTGTTTTTCATCCCACCTTTTTCAAACTTGATTTTTATTTGAATGCAATAGGCCTTAAATGATAAATTACTCATTTCAAGTTACATGATTACTTTGCCTATTAATGAACTCCTTATACCTTTTTTGGCGCTCCTTCCATGGGACATTTAAATGGTTTCAATGGAATATGACACTTATTCAAGATTTGTAGATTAATATGATGAAATTACATGGGGTACATATTGGTAATAGGCATGTTGATTCCACATGACTTGTTTATAATTCATTGATTATGTAGGTTGCTTTATTTCTTAGGCGCTTGTTAGTGGCTTGAACCATATGAAATTCCATTTTAAACTTTCTAGCATGTGAAATTGAGTTGAATGTGTTGACATGAAATTATTTAAGCCTTATTCCATGTAGCTTATGCCCCGTACCTTGCCTCCTCTCTTTTAAATGCATATTACCTTGCTATATGAAATGTACCATTATTGTTTGGATTGAAGTGCATGGCTTGATCAAATTGGAAGCATCTGGTATTGAGATGAATTTTTTTGGATAGAAATCATAAATGAATTTCTTGATATATATTCCTTGTTTGTAATTACACTTGATGTGGGTTGGTAGAGAACATGGTTTCCATGTTAAGGACCCATGGATGGACTCTTCGTGCTCGATGGGTTACTACCCGATGTGCCAGGGGTGATGCTTTGGCCTGATAGGAAAGGGATTCCCTGGTGGTTTCATATGATCTTCGGTGATACTTGTTCCTAAGGGGATAATGTCACATCCACCGTCTTTGAATTATTTATTTTATTAATTTTATTTGCGTTAGGTGTTCTGGGTTGAAGCCCGACTTTAGAAGTTGAGTTCTTAATTAAAAATGAACATTTTGGCCTTGACAGCATTCAGTGTGCCGCTGTCGAAGCCACATGGCCTCACCTAGGTCACCGCGTAACCTCGCTTGATTCCCCACACACCTACCAGATGTGAAACTATTTAAATAAATGGAATTAATAATTTAGAAATAACATTATGTGAGTGGTAAAATAAAAATAAAATAAAATAAGAATAAGAAGTGTGATAAAAATTCAAGAGACTATTTTAATGATAATAACAATAACATCGTTTGAGATTATTATTATTATTATTATTATTATTATTATTGATATCATTAATAATATAAACTTTATTAAGTTTATATTAATATTATTGTTAATATTATATTAAGTTACTAGAACTTTATTAATTTATACGGCTCTACAATCTTGGTTGGAGTGCGGGTCAAGCCCAATTGAAATCTTACATTCTGTTGATAGGTGAATATTTTGGGCTTGGCAGCATTCGACGCACGGGCGGGGAACGTTCGAAGTCACATGACTTTGCCTGAGTCCCCACGCAATATGTCCGGTGTATGGTTAATTCATTATTTAATGAGACAAATAATGTAGTTAGTAGAAAATAAAATGAGAAGAATAAAATAAATTAAGAGTTCTAATAATAATAATGATAATGAGATTATTATTATTATTATTATCCTTTTTGTTAATGTTTTAATTATGTTATTAGTGGTATGATTAAAATTAAAATTATCATTATTATTTAATTGGTATTTTATTAAGTTATTATTATTATTATTATAATTATGATTAATTAATATCATTACATATTATTAGGATTTCTTTTTATTTATTTTTATTTTTATTTTTATCTTGCTTCCCTTCTTTGTGTTAGGTTTTCACTCCTGGGTCTGCCTTTGGTTTTCCCCCTTCTGTAGATCGTGACTCACCCCCTCCCCTAATCCTCATGTAGAACCCCATGCCTCTTACTCCTCCTATCTGGCAACACACCACGCCTCCACCCTCTCGCTCTGTCCGATGATGTGCCTAACCTCCACCCCTACTCTGTTCGGCGACACACCACACCACCAGCACACCCCACCTCTTTCCCCGACCTCATGTGGACCTCATCTCATACGTCTCCCTTGGGCAGCGGCCTTCGACAAAAAAACCTCCTCCCCGACTTCAGTCCAGCGCCACCCTTGCATGCACACACCATTTGCCGGCCTCCTCCTCTTCTGAAAAGTCCGTCCAACGCCTCCCATACCTCTGATGACCTCCTCTAATATCCAACCAGCCTCCCACAGCCTCACTACTAGTGTTTTCACCCCCGTCTAGTTGTTTCTTCAATTTTGGGGGTTTTTAGGTTAGGTTTTTAGGTTGTAGTCGGTTTAATTTTGATGAAAAGGGTTTGATATTTTGTTTTTAGAACATACCCATGTTTTTTGAGTTGTGCTTGACATAAAGTGGCCTTTGCGCACCAATTTTACAGAGTGGCTACACACGGGTAGGTGGTTCCATGTCTAATTATTGTTTGATAAATTAATTTGCAAGTTTAGTTTGTTTAGAATATCATTTAGTTGATTTGTGTATTTCAAAGTTGGGTTTCCTTGATGTTTGATAAGAATTTGAACTATTTAATAGCATGTATATTTTATGTGTGTTATTTCTACTTAAAAATCATATCTATTTAGTTTTTGGGGTTTTTTTAATTGTGTGGTTAGCTTATTAATCTGTGCAAGTGGTGAAAACTATATTTTTGACATGATGTAATGTGCGTTTGGTCATAAAAGAAGGTTTTGTGTGAGTTTAGTGGGTAACACCAAGTGATTATTTTAAATTGTTTTATAAACTTTTATTTTTGAATTATTAAATAACGTGGTTTGTGAAAATGTGTTTTACATATGGTGCAATGTTCCCATCAAACTATTTATGTGGTGAAGGTCACACTTTAAAATTGTATTCAAGTGCGTGTGATGTTGGAATGCGTTTGAATGTATAAATTTTTACTTTAGTGTGTGTAAAGCCATGTGAAATTTGTTTACTATTACTTTATAGTTTTTTATGGTTTATTAAATTATGTCACTGGTGTAAAATGTGTTTGAAAAACATTTTAGTGTGCGTCTTATTTTAAATTGGTGTTTATGTGTGTAAGTAGTGGTTTGTTTAATGATAAGTGACTTTAAACTGTGTAGATGGTTTAATTGAGTACGTAACCTATGCATATTAAGTTTTGAAAAGATTTTTGGTGTGCTTATGGTTTTAAAAGAGGGTTTGAGTGTGAAAATAGTGATTCTATGTGTGTGAGTACCCTATTTGGATTTTATGCATATGTGTGATGTGTGACATGAACTTGAAACTTGTTTAAGCACAAAACAGGAAACCTGGGTAGTTAGGAGGGTGGACTAGACTAGTGGGCTAGTGATCCGGGGGTGGCTTTGGTCTAGTTTCACTTAGTAGGTTTTACAATTTCAACACTAACTAAGCATATGAATGATTGAGGGTCATGGTTTCTAAGCCATGTTTTCTGAGGCTCGCAGTTTCTAAGCCACGTTTTCTGATGGTCGTGGTTTCTAAGCCACGTTTCACCGAGGCACAAAGATCTAGGGAACCAAACTAGCTAACACCCATGAGGTCTCTCTCATATTAGTTCTCATTGGTTACTTTACGCTCCTCGGTATGACACTTTGGTTATTTTTTTAAAAAAAAGTAAGTGTGTGTGTGTTTAAATTTAGGTTGTTCTATTTGAAACTATTTTCTTTAATCTTGTTTTCTTTAAAACTATTCAAGAATTTACTTATTTTCTTTAATTAAAATTGAAAATGTATTTTCTATTTAATAATTATTCATAGAACCTTTTATTTTGGTGATTTCCTACTGGGCTCTTGGATCACACCCTACATACACATTTGGGTGTATGTAGACCTTGTTCTTTGTGTATTCCAGGTTGAGGCATCATGCTCAACGATGGTGGTTTAGGTTGTTGATGGTCTCTCATGAAGGTTGGTGTTTATAGATTTTGGATATCACACCTTTCTTGTTTCTTGGAGGTTTGAGTTAGAGTTTCAGTTTCTTTCGTTGTCATTACTTTTTGGATGTTGGTTCAAGTTGTAAATATTTTAAATTGAGTTTTGTTTAAGGTTTAGTTTGATTGTCTGTTTCAGTTTTAGTTTATTTATCATGTCAGTTGTTTTGTGTTTACTATTTCAGGTAAATCATTCCCAAGTGTTAGTTTTGATACCCAAGCACTTGTACCAGCATGTGGAAATTGGGAACACCCTTCAAGACATGTCGCGGACTGGGTTGGACACCGGGTCGGATGGCGACCCGGCCTGGTTTGTGACAAAATGGTTTCAGAGGAGGTTTGCTCTCTTGGGTCATGTTCTTTTGGGATAGAGTCTAGTAGACCAAAGTTAAGGGTGTCAGAACTCGATGTTCTAGCTACGAGCAAGGTGCCTGGCCATCACACCTCATGGCGAGACTCGAGTTACAAGAGTAAGATGTGGTTTTTCTGAGTCGTTGGTCCTTGTGATTATTCTTTTTTTAGGGGAAATGAAAAGGGTGTAGGTTTAGTGGTCCCTATGAGCTCGCAGGGTCTGTAAAGCCATGTGATCCGGGGATTCTATCCTAGAATACTCACTATAATGGTGGCGTGATTGGTATATGGCCGCCAACTATATGTCTCAGTCACCCGCCGACACTAGTATCCTCTTGCATCGTTATTCGTCTCTTTGTTTTGAATTAGTGGAAATCTTATTTTTAAGTAAAAATGAATTGGTCTTGTGATTTTTTTGGAATGTAGTGATTTAAAAAGAAAATTATGTTTGAGGTTTGAAAAGCGTGGTTTGAATGTTTTGGGTTCTGGAAAAAAGGGTCTGGTTTTGATCCTTGATGTTCTCATGGGAAACCACATGCATGAGTGTATATGAAAAGATAAATGGTTAATGGAATGAGTGGATGAGTGCCTAGATGAACATGAGGTGGGTGTCGGTGTGTCATGAGAACATGCATGTGTGAGGCCACGAGATACCATTGGTGTTTGTGCAACCCACCAGCTTTGTTTATTTTCAAAAAGTTTGGTTAAGATTTTTTTTGGTGTTTTAATAATCAGTGATTGTGTGTTGTGTCCTTGTGTTTTGGGAATTGTTTGATGTGAGGAGTTTCAATCTAAGAATACTCTTTGAATGATTTGTGTCTTGAGTTTGAATTTTTATTTATAAGTTGGTGTGCAAGCATGTCGTTAGTGAATTATTTTGAAAAGTGCTTCAGGAATCCCTTGCAGTGGTTCCCCCATCACGTTTAGTGTTTGCTTATGGTATGCCTTTGTCATTAGACTAGTTTAATTGTATCCATGGTTTTATTTCTTGAATAGTGCATGCCCCCATAAAGCGTTAACATGCAATTGAAGTGCGGCCATGGGTAATTCACCATTGGCTAACCTTCCAGTTGATTAAATGAGGACTCTCCCTTTTTATTGATAGTGCTAAGTTTGTCCCATATCCTTTTTGGTTAAGTGGATCATATCACATTGGGATGAAAGACGTGAGATGAGTTAAAGGGAGCTTATGTCTCTTTGAGTTATCTTAGTCATCAGGTATGAAGTTTTACACCATTGCGTCTAAAGGTTCCCCCTGGAAATGGTGAAAGGAATTCCAACAGGGAAGAGTGAAGGCGGTTCTGAGTTATCGGTGCTAACTGATGTCTTTAAAGGATTTTAGTGATTTCATCGACCACAAGGGTCATGTTTGGTGATGTCTTGCATTTTGAGTTATCTTTGAAGAGAAAGGGTGTATTTCTTAGAATCCACCAGGAATCCCTGTTTTCATAGGAGTGTGTCCTCTTGGGGAGATCTTTTTTTTCTATTCAAAGGGGAATGCTTGTCGTGTGTCTTTCATTCTTATGTTTTAGGGTTAAGGTGAATATTTGATGCATGTGAATAATCTAAACCTCTGTTCTGGTGGATGTTCCGTGAGGGAGTAGTTGTATGTCTTGGGGTGTTGTGGATATTGGTGTTGTATTAGTTGCAGAGTGGTTGCATGTGACACCAAAGGGAGAAGCTCTATTCGGGAGTCTTCCATGCCTGAATACGAGGTAGGAGATGATTTAAACATCAGGGCTCCATCCATAGGCCTCAGAGTGAAGCTGGCATGTGGCAACGAACCCTGAGAGTGTATGGGACCCCGACCTTATTTCTATCATCGGTGTTGGAGATGGAGGTAGTTTAAATCATTTCCTATAGCTGTTCCATCCCGAATGACCCATCTGGGTGTGTGAGGTCTCTCGTGGCTATGAGGAGGTGTGGTCTTCTTGTTACCTTAAAGTTTCGTGGGTGGTGTCTCAACGAATGTAATTACTTTAAGTGGTCTTTATGGGGTCTGTTGAGTAAATCGGTCGCAAAGTGGAATAGTGATCATCTAGGGATGTAGAGATGTTGTTCTTGCTATGGTCATGGTTTTGATGCCCCAGTAGTTGGGCCCCTCCCTCCCCACCCCTTGTGGGGGGCTGTTTGGTCATTGTCGGTAAATGTTTTAAAAGTTTGATATCTTCTGTCAGTTCCAATGGTGGGGATACCCACAATGGGTCTCGCACAAAGGTCTCTAGAATGAGTCGATGTTGAACTTTTCTATAATGGCGAGGAGTCCTCCTAGGCCTCCCCATGTTGGTTTTCTAATCTCATCTCGGGTGTCAGTATGTTTCTAATGGTGGGGAGCCCCTTCGGGCTTTCCCCATGTTTACCTTTTAGTTCTGTTCCTTGAGAGGATTTGGTGATAGGTGATAAGACTGCTCCTTGGACGTGGTTGATCTTGTTTGTTTGTTCGAGTCAAACAACGTAGTTTTCGTTCATTAGAGCTCGAGGTGTTTCTATTTGTGAAGTTGGTTTCCATGGGTGTGAGTTCCTATCATTGATTAATCAACTGGAGGTGTTTTAGCTCTTTCGGGTGGGCAACACATATCAGAAAGTCTTTTTATGAGTTTCTTGATTTTGTCATTTTATTCACCTTCTCTGAGCACGGTGCATTTGCCTCTTTCTGCTTGTTTTCATAGGGACCCTCTTTGAACCTTAAGGGGGAGTCGTTTTCTACTTTGGGTCTCAACCTTAGTTGTGGCTTTCTAGGGATGAACAAATTTATGCTGGGGAGAATTTTCACATCCGTCGTCTTTGAATAATTTATTTTATTAATTTTCTTTGCGTTAGGTGGTCTGGGTTGAAGCCCGACTTAAGATTTTGAGTTCTTATTTAAATGTGCACATTTTGGCCTTGACAGCGTTCAACGTGCCATTGTCGAGGCCACGTGGTATCACCTAGGTCATCGCGTGACCTCACCTGGTTCCCCACACACCTGCCCGATGTGCAACTAATTAAATAAAAGGAATTAATAATTAAGAAATAAAATTATGTGAGTGGTAAAATAAAAATAAAATAAAATAAGAATAATAAGTGTGATAAAAATTCAAGAGACTATTTTAATGATAATAATAATAATATCGTTTGAGATTATTATTATTATTATTATTATTATTGAAAGCATTAATAATATAAACTTTATTAAGTTGATATTAATATTATAATAATTAATATTACTGTTAATATTATATTAAGTTACTAGTACTTTATTAGTTTATACAGCTCTAAAATCATGCTCAGAGTGTGGGTCGAGTCCGATTGAAATCTTAAATTTTGATGATAAGTGAATATTTTGGGCTTGGCGGCATTCGACACATGGGTGGGGAACGGTCAAAGCCATGCGACTTTGCCCGAGTCCCCATGCGGCATGTCCGGTGTATGGTTAATTCATTATTTAATGAGATGAATAAGGTAATTAGTGCAAAATAAAATAAGAAGAATAAAATTAATTAAGAGTTCTAATAATAATAATGATAATGAGATTATTATTATTATTATTATTATTATACTTTTTTGTTATTGAATGTTTTAATTAAGTTATTAGTGGTATGATTAAAATTAAAATTAAAATTATTTATTAATTGGTATTTTATTTAGTTATTATTATTTTTATTATAATTATGATTGATTAATATCATTACATAATATTAGGATTTTTTTTATTTTTATTTTTATCTTTTTTTTCTCCTTTGTGCTAGGGTTTAACTCCCTGATCCGCCTCTTTGTTCCCCCTTCTGCAGATCGTGGCTCATCCCCTCCACTAATCCTCATGCCGCACCCCATGCCTCTTGCTCCTTCTTGGAATTTTGCCGCACGCCTCCCTCTCCTCTGGCCCGACAACACACCACCCCACTTCCCTCTCACTCCGTCCGACGATGCGCCAAACCACCGCCCCTGCTCCGTCCAGCGAAACACCACACCGCCAGCACACACCACCTCTTTCCCCCCTTCTGTGGACCTCATCTCATGCACCTCCCTTGCACAGTAGCCTCCAACGAAAAAACATCCTCCTCGGCTTCAGTCCAGTGCTGCCCTCGCTTGCGCATGTCGTTCACCAGCCTCCTCCTCTTCTAGAAAGTCCAGACAACGCCTCCCATGCCTCTGATTGCCTCCTCTAATCTCTGACCAACCTCCCACAACCTCCCCACTAGTGCGTTCGCCCTCATCTAGTTGTTTCTTCAATTTTGGGGGTTGTCAGGTTAGGTTTTTAGGTTGCGGTCAATTTAATTTTGATGAAAAGGTTTTGATATCTTGTTTTTAGGACATACCCATGTTGTTTGAGCTGCGCTTGACATGCGGTGGCCTTTGCGCACCAATTTTACAGAGTGCCTACACACAGGTAGGTGGTTCCATGTCTAATTATTATTCAATAAATTAATTTGCAATTTTAGTTTTTTTAGCATATCGTTTAGTTGATTTTTGTATTACGAAGTTGGGTTTCCTTGATGTTTGATAGGAATTTGAATTGTTTAATAGCATGTCTATTTTATGTGTGTTCTTTCTGCTTAAAACTCATATCTATTTAGTTGTTGGTGTTTTTTAATTGTGCGGTTAGCTTATTAATTTGTAAAAGTGGTGCGAACTATATTTTTGACATGACGTCGTGTGTGTTTGGTCATAAAAGTAGGTTTTGTGTGAGTTTAGTGGGTAATGCCAAGTGATTCTTTTAAATTGGTTTATAATATTTTATTTTTGACTTATTAAATTATGTGGTTTGTGAAAATGTGTTTTACATATGGTGAAATGTTTCCATCAAACTGTTTGTGTGGTGAAGGTCACACTTTAAAATTGTATTCGAGTGTGTGTGTTGTTGGAATGCATTTGAATGTATAAATTTTTACTTTAGTGTGTGTAAAGCCATGTGACATTCATTTACTATTGCTTTATAATTTTTTATGTTTTATTAAATTATGTCACTAGTGTAAAATATGTTTGAAAAACGTTTTTGTGTGTGTCTTATTTCAAAATGGTGTTTATGTGTGTACGTAGTGGTTTGTTTAATGATAAGTGACTTTAAACTGTGTATATGGTTTAATTGAGTATGTAACCTATGCAGATTAAGTTTTGAAAAGATTTTTGGCATGCGTATGGTTTTAAAAGAGGGCTTGAGCATGAAAATGGTGATTTTGTGTGTGTGTGAGTACCCTGTTTAGATTTTATGCATAAGTGTGATGTGTGACATGAACTTGAAACTTTTTTGAGCCCAAAGTAGGAGGCCTGGGTAGCTAGGAGGGTGGAATAGACTAGTGGGCTAGTGATCTAGGGGTGGCTTTGGCCCCGTTTCACTTAGCAGGTTTGACGATTGCAACACTAACTAAGCATATGAATGACTGAGGTTCGTGGTTTCTAAGCCATGTTTTCTAAGGGTCGTGGTTTCTAAACCATGTTTTCTTAGGGTCATGGATTCTAAGCCACATTTTCCAAGGGTCATGGTTTCTATGCCATGTTTCACTGAGACACAAAGATCTAAGGACCCAAGATAGATACCACCAATGAGGCCTCTCCCATATTAGTTCTCATTGGTTACTTTACGCTCATCGGTGTGACACATTTGTTATTTTGTTTTTAAAAAAGTAAGTGTGTGTGTGTTTTAATTTAGGTTGTCCCATTTGAAACTATTTTCTTTAATCTTGTTTTCTTTAAAACTGTTCAAGAATTTAGTTCTTTTCTTTAATTAAAATTGCAAATGTATTTTCCATTTAATAATTATACATGGAACCTTTTATTTGGGTGACGTCCTGCTGGGATCTTGGATCACACCCTATATACACCTTTGGGTGTATGTAGAGCTTGTTATCTATGTATTCCAGGTTGAGGCATCGTGCTCACCAATGGTGGTTTGGGTTATTGATGGTCTTCTCGTGCAGGTTGGTGTTTGTAGCTTGTGGATGTCGCACGTATCTTGTTGCTTGGAAGTTTGAGTTAGAGTTTTAGTTTCTTTTGTTGTCATTACTTTTTGGATGTTAGTTAAAGTTTTAAATCTTTAAAATTGAGTTTTGTTTAAGGTCCATTTTGATTATCTGTTTCAGTTTTAGTTTATTTATCTTGTCAGTTGTTTTGTGTTTACTATTTCTGGTAAATCATTCCCATGTGTTAGTTTTGATACCCAGGCACTTGTGCCAGACCGTGGGGATTGGGAACGCCCTTCAGACCATGCCACAAACCAGTTGGGTGCTGGGTTAGATGGCGATCCAGCCTGGTTCGTGACAGAGAAACTGGGATAGGCCTTTTGAAAAGATGGATACACCATGACTTGGGGGATACTCAGTTCCCTTGTGAGATACCAAGGAAATACTCAGTAGTTACCATACCTCATGGTGATATTTGGGACACCGTATGGGTCACCATGGATGATCTCAGTGGTATTGGATTATATCATATGTTCCCTTTCTGAAACATGAGATTCTCTTTGATCACCTTGGATGGGCATATAACTCCACCACTTGATTTGAAAGATTTATTGAATTGCAATGATTGATTTATTTGGTTAATTTATTATGATATACCTTTTGCTTTTATTTATATTAGAGAATTCACATGAAACATTTCTATCTTTTTTATTAGTATGATTATGTGATGACATGGGAATTAGACCACAAGACTAATCAAAATCTTGTGGGTGAACCTCCATGATTTTTCATCTTTACTGAGGCCTGTGTATACAAATTATGCCTTACAAAGGTACCTCTTTTAGATGCTCAGCTTAGGTCAAGGTAGGTGGTATGGTATGTGGTCCGCTTAGGATCCCAGACCAAGGTATTTCCATTTTATTTGTTATTTCTATGTGCTTACCATATAAAGCACATTGTATAAATTTATATTGCACTTTCTATATTTGGTTAGACATCGGTGGTTCCGTCATACATAGATTTATATCTCACACCCTGCTCAGGACACCATTGCACTAGGGTACCCGAGCAATGTTACATGTTTTTAGGTCTTTAGATTGATTTATTGTGTTGTGTTATGCTATGTACTTGGGAGCTAGTGAGCATTGGACTGGCCACATTCTCAGGATGCTCAAGGAGATCACCTTTGGGTTTTTTAGTTCTTTTCTTTTCTTGAGTCTTGTTTTGTTATGAACTGTAAAGCATGATGTCTATTTACTGTTTTTAATTATGTATCATAACTATGTCATGAAATATTTTTTTGAACAAACTAGAATTATCCAAATTTATTAAATTGTTATTATTTGTCTTATGATGATTTATCAGTTATTTATTAATGTTTCCTCTTTTTTTTCTACAAGGGAATTGTCTCCCCATAGACACACCCTAGGTCCTCACTACTTATAAGGACCCGGCCTTAAAACATTACATAATCTTGAATTAAATGAATAATTCACATTGAGGATCTTTTCAGGTTTAGAGTTTTAGAGAATTAGGACATAACTATTACATCCCAAAGATTACAAAGTAGACACATCTACTCAGTTTCCATTTTTTTTACAAAATAAAAACTCTTGAACAAAAGAGTCATGTCTAGTTTCATGTTTTAGACAACATGAAATTTCCTTGGTCCCATCCTTGACCCTATTCCACTTTATGTCCTGTGAAAAACATTTCAAAAACTTGGGATGAGCATAAAAACCTCAGTAAGGGATATAAAAATACGGAAAGAAAACATTATTCCATGTATACATAAGAATCAATGAAATAATACTTTACTCATAAAACATAAGCACTTTAACATACCTCATGAAATCATAAGATTTATGAATAACTCATAAAAATCATAAGACATAAAGGTAACTTGAGGCATTCATAACATTCTTACGTAGGGAGTAACCCTCATGGTTACCTTTGAAATACACATCGCAGTATATTCCCTAAATATCTTCGGAGAAACCTTAGCGTTTAACTCCTTCGCATTACCCAATGCATTGGAGATATATCTCAGGCTCACCCACCCTTAGTTTATCACGGAATCACCTGACTTCATAAACAATTCCCAAGAACCATAACATAATCGCATCACATAAAACATGCATAAAGGAAACATAAAATTTCCATATTTCAATCACAATATATCAATACAACACATTGATATAATCAAAACATTATCATAACCATTTTAAATACCAAAATAAAATAAAATTAAAGCATGGTATTTATTTTTCATTTAAAAAAAGTTATGGCTTGTAGAGGAAGACGAAACTCAAATAATGGTCACGGCGGCGGAGAAGTCGTTGTCGCCACATACGTAAGACAAAAAAAACATTCCTTTTGTAATTTAGTAAAAATATTTGTGTAAAAATATTCCTATTGAATAAAATTAAAATTAAAAATGGTTTTATACACCGTATAAAATAAATTCATGTAGAAATCAAAAGATGCCTCAATGAAAGGAGATTGAGACAAAGTCCCGTACAAAGACGCTATCCTTTAATTAAGGATAAATAAATTACATAATTATGTGTGAAAAATATAAATAAACTCAATATAAGTGGATATTAAGTGTAAAACAATCATAGTTCATCCACACATATTCATAGCAATACATAATCAAGAAGTAGAGGTTTAACCCAAAGAATTGAAATTGGGTTAAGAAGTTCCCTTACAGAAATTTGAAAGCCTAACGGCGTCACTTTAAAATTCAGAAAATGAGTTGATGAGAGATAAAAATGGTATCTCATCACTTGGAAATAAAATTTACAGAAATAAAGATTTATGAGAACATATCCCAACATAATAATATGTAAATTAAAATACCTAACAAAAATAAGTCTTTTAAAAAGAGGAGGGTGAAAAGTTCCCTTACCGATTTGGGTAACTTTTGAAACGTATACCCCATGAAAGAAGGGTCATAAAATGAAGATGTAAATTCCCATAAATTATATTATATTACACAAATAATAAAATCATGGGAAGTACATACACCACACAAAAGGAAATAGTGGCAAATGTAGCATGAATCTCACGGGAATAAAAAGTGAGATAAAAACCCCTTACCTCGTTATAATCAATCGAGTCATATGAACAAAAGATAATAAAAACCAAATGAATAACATAATACCATTAATATAAATAGAATCATGATAATATATATGAAATGGCAGTACACAATACACCACATGCAAAAAATAAGTGGCGAACAATGGAAATCTCACGGAATTAAAAGTAATATAAGAAATCCCCTTACCTCAAGTCCGACTTGTCTTGTTCGTTTCATTATATTCATGAATAATAAACTTTGGTCAATTAATAATTGATTAATAACTTCCTTTAAAGTTTATTATTCAATTCATATCACATATTATCATGTTATAATAAATAGTTAATTATGTGAGTTTATATCAGACGTTTTGTCGATGTTCGGTACATGAGTCAAAAATAAACTTGTTTGAAGAGAATTGTCCATGTAGTTATAAGTAAATAATCTCCGGAAAGGTGTTCATGATTTATATATCATCTATATCCAGTATATATGTATTTAATGATATTCTATAATGTTTTGAGATAAGAAATAAAATTTACCGTTCATGGAGACGGTAGGCCGTACGTACGCATGAACGCTACTTTCATTTTTTGTCATATTAATGGACTTTAAAACTAAATTAGAGATAGATATATTATAATTACAGTATAATATATATTTTATATAGGTAAAATAAGTTCATTAATTACATTCTTTATAAATTCCATGTTTGGCATGAACGAGTCACATCACATGAGGGGGCGGTTGTCCACACTTCCTCATATGAAATTATCGCATTTGCACAACATGAAAAGCATAAAGGTATGTTTTAAATATAAATACAGAAGAATAGAGAGGACATAAATATAATATTTATCATATATAAATATAGTTCCATCATAATGGCCACCATGAGAGGTGTTACAAGAATATTGAACAATCATCGTTTCGTGAGGCAGTAATTCACCACCCACAGAAACAATATGTTATTTAACCATTAGATGGAGGTGTGTGTAAGTTTAGGTAGAATACTTATCATAACAACATCCTATTATATTCAGGATACTGGTGTTATTATGGGATCAATAATAATAATATAGTGGTGAGTGAAGAAGGAAAATAAAAGAAAGAAACTCGAGAGAAGACATTACCTCTAAATCGGGTAACTCTTTTTGATTTGAGCCAAAGGATTCCTTGGAGAGACTTATGCCCAAAGTGAGGCTTCTAGGAGTGAGAGAGGGATATGGAGAGATAATAAGAGTAGAGTTTGGACAATATAAGGGCTTGAGAGGTGTGGGTAAGTGGGTAGAGGTGGGGGCCTTTTATAAGAGGGAGGAGGGTCACTTTTGGAAAGTCTTGAAATGTTACTTTATTATAAAATGATTTTCGGATTTTAAAGGTCAAACAATGATATAATTTGAGTATAAGGTGATAAGGGGTCTAAATCCACCCATAAAATAGGTTTTCTACAAGTGTAAGTCTTAGATTTTACCTTATCTTTTCATTTTATTTAAATCATTCATTAATGAGGTAATCACTGCATCATCATGGTGTTATAAATAAATTTATTTATTTAATGTCTAAAAATCATAAAAAAATACCATGATGTAGGAAATATTTTTATCTTTCCAATTAATATTTATAGTATAAGTTATAATTTATTTAAACAAAATTAAAATTGTTTTACTTAGGATATACAAACCATTGTTATATTTCTCTTCTTTTTAAAAATAATTTCATAAATGTCACTATCACACCCATGTGATTCCATGGGCCCTCAATATTAGTAAAAATCTTTCCATGGTCGGCCATGAAACAAAAAATAGGATTTGGACCTATGTTGGGGTCATTTTATATTATTATGATATTATTTTATTACCCTTAGCTACCTGATTACTAATTAATCACGATAATTAAAGATAATTACCGTCATTACTATTAATAATGTCAAAAAAAAAGAGTCTTAATTACATAATTTGGAACTTCTGATTCCAAATATGGAATCCATTTTACCAAATTCCAAACACAGAAAATTTAGTAATTAATTTAAAAATAATTCCCGTTGTCACAACCAAAGACGAGTTTTTAAGAAGTAAAATTTATCAAAAGATTGACTTGTTTTTACATCCAATTGAAAAGTGAAATTACTTCCAATGAATAACATTGTATTAAGTGCTAAAAAAATAATTCAATTATACTTTAAAACCAATAATAAGGATAATATTACTATATAATTAAATTAGATGAAAAAGCAGTTTTGAAGTAAAATGCAGTATTTTTCACTATTCATTAAAAATGAACATTTGTCAGAAAAATACCAAAAATTTATCCAAATTAAATTTGATATTCCAAATTAAAAAATTATTTCCATTTTACCAAATTCAAAACATAGAATTTTTATTACTTAATTTTATAATTAATTCCCACTGTCAAAACAAATAACGTGTTTTTAAGAAACAATATCTATCAAAAGATTGACACTTATTTATGTCCAATTTCAAAGTGAAATTAATTACAATGTCAACCATTGAATTAAATGGTAAAAATATATTCTAATTACACTTTAAAACCAATTAAAAAGATAATATAACCATATAAATAAATTATATTAAAAGGAGATTTTGAATTAAATTACAGCATTTTCACTATTCATTAAAAAATGAACTTTATCTGAAAAATAACAAAAATTTACACAAAGTAAATTTTGATGTACTGATTCTAAAGAAGGATTTTATTTTGTCAAATATAACATATAAAATTGACAAAAATTAGTTTTAAAAAAGGTTTGCCATCAAAAGGCGGTTAATCGACCTTTTAAAGAACATTAGAATATTTATGCTTAGAATTGGATTCATTTGAATTTTAAGCCTCTATAATTTATTGGGTAATTGTTAAAATATTTAAAAAACATATATAATCATTTTGTAGTCAGTTATGTTAATTCCCTCCATTACAATGACTAGGCGTTAACTACCATTTAAAATAATATTATTATATTATTAGTGTACAACGTAAGATTTCAAAGAAACTCATTGTTGCGTATTGGGTACGCCATCAAACATATCATTAAATTTAAAGTAATATTAACATTTTATTCACAAATATTAATAAATATGAAAATGTCATATTCTTTATTTACCTGGGATGTTACACTGCTAGTCTGCAGCCTCTAGCATTTGGCGATATGTGGTTGAGGTCATGTGACCCACCGGTCCGGATACCAGTTTTGATGGTAAGAATGGTAAGGACATTACAAAGTGGTATCAAGGTGAATTTTCCATTGTCTTTCTATTTTGGGTTTGTAGATTAGAGAATAGGAATGTTTTGGTTCTTGGTTAATATCCCTTTTTAGGACTGATCACGCCACGTATGTGAAATGACCAAGTGTCTGGGGCTGGGAATTGGTTTTTATACTATTTATTATTATAGTTGATGCAATTTCAATTTCATTTAATGGTGTATTTCCACTACATATTGATTTATGAGATTATGTTATTCTACGCTTAGCCTAGTAAGGCAAGGATGAAACATTACATGCATCATTGTAGTCACATATATATTCACATGCCATGCCACGCAGTTTCATATTTAGGCTTCTTTCTTATTTGGATTGTGTGCCTTGAGTGATATTTCATGTTTTTATTTTATTTAGCATGATTTCTTACATGACATGACTAGGTGTTAATATGACATGCTTATGTGCCTATAACATGTATTATATGTGTTATCTACTTGTGATGACATGCCAATTTTGTTTTGATGTAATCGATTATATGGGATAAATGGATTGGTTTTGATTTTAAAGAGGATCCATTTTTCAATTATAAGGTGTATGGACGTCTTATAATTGGAAAAGGGTAACCTGTGTACTCAAACCTTTATATATAAGAATGTTATATCTTGAAATGTTAAAGTGAAAAAGGATTCTTTAGTTTAAATGTTTAATGTGAATTGGTTATGATTAATGGAAGAAAATTTTCAACTTAAGTTTATGGGTGCTTCATAAATTGGGAAATGACAGCCCATATCACAGAACTATAATATTTTACCATGTTATATATTGAAATGGTCAAAATGTAAGACCTATTTAATTGTAATATAAAATAAATTGGTTAACAATCTAAATGCACAATTGGGCCCAGATAGGTCACATGGAGGCATGTTTCTTATGGGATGACCTGTTTGGGTGTTTGTAAATTCTAAAATTAATAAATTACTATTAGGTTGCTTTCTAAAGAACTTGGGTTAACTTAATTAAACCCTCATAGGTCGCGTTATCTGTTAAAAGTAATTTTATATGATAAATTTCTTAATAAATATGGAATGTTAATAAATTTTAAACAGTTAAAAAGGATGTTTTATAAGACTTTCTTGATTTTTCTTTGAGATTATAGCTAAATCAAGTTACTAAGTTATTTTGATTTAAAATGGGCACTTGATGTTTTGTTTTAAAACTTTTAAATGTTTAATGTTTTAAATGTGATTAAATGTGAATGGCTTGGAAAGGGAACCCTAGGCAGTTTATTTGGTTTAGAAGCATCGTATAAGGTTTGTTTAAGTTTCTCTTTGAGTTTTCTTGGAATAGAACTGTAGGCATTTCTTGTAGCCCTTCTCCTTTTTAGTAATGTATTAAATGATAGGATGTTGAACTAATTACTTTAGGTGGTGTGACCTAGTGATATGGTTTATGTTTCAATTTATTAATGGGATATCCCATGGTAGGTAGTACTCATAATGTTTAAATGCCTTGCTAATGTTGCGAGTTTTCTAATGTTTCATGTCATTTTCCATTGTAGCACTCATAGCTTCTAAGAAACCCTTGTTTGGATGCATGGTTATTGTATCGTTGGTCCTTGTTACAGGAGTGACCATAAAGTATTTCTCATTTCAGCTAGCCATACATGCTTCAGTTTTGGTCAACCATTTCTTTTGTCGTGTGACCTTTTTTCCACAACGTTGGATGACTTGGTACGTCATCATCCAGGTTAAGGGTCATATGGGAAAATTAGACTCTAGGTTTAAATCTCTTGTATGGGCCACTAGATACTCGAATACATAGTGTGTAAAACCTATGGATAATATTGAGGATGTGAAATTTGATTCTAAAATCTCAAGGTAGTATGTGTTGATCTACATGGTGCCTGTCAAGATTTTAAATGAGGTATTGAATTAGTTGAGTTTAAAAAAATCATTAATCCCTATGTTTTTGAGTACGTACTTGGGTTGTCTTTGTATTAGAGTGACCTATGAGTTTAAAGTAACCAATTTTTCCAAATGCTCGGGATGCATCTTCTAGGAGACTCTGGTGTTTTGACATGCCAACCAGTTGGGTTTTTAGCTTTCTTTTCAAAAATTAAAATGTATCTGAGTGTGGATTGAAGAGTGTCATGTCATATTTGATAAATGTTTCTTTCTAGGTAGAAGGAACATAGCCAAGGGGACCATTGGAAATGATATGATTTTCTTGGATGTCCTTGAGGATTGTGATTTTTAAAATCTTGTCAGTGCTCGCTTGACATCATGACATTGATGTGTTCAGTAGAGTACCCAAACTTATGATAACTATGTTGGTCATGGTTAGACTTAAGTGGTTAATCTTGAGTGATCACAAAATACTTTCGGTGGTAATTGAATTGTGATCTGTTAATAATGAGATGTCAGCAGACAAAGCCGAATTTCTTTCAAGAAGTCAACCAGTGGTGGCTCGACTATTCTTCCTTCTAGTATCCTAGTTTGATTAATTGGTAACCATTTAAATACACTTAGTGTATTCTATTTAGAGATAGGCATGCCACTATCTTTAATTAATCATGAATACACTAAGAGAGTGTCGGTCTTATACTGTGCTAAATCATTAAAAAAATGTTGAGCTTGTTGGGTGGTTCTTTTTTGGGGTTGCACGCTTGATGTTTGGTTATTATCGTGGAATGGTGGCTCCGAGTGACCCTTGGGTTCCCAAGTAGGAATTCCCTAGACATACTCTTGTACATTAATCATTTCATCTGACTTGAATACCAAGAAGATGCTTCTCTGGGCTCATCCTATGATCTTATTTGGACATTTTAGCTTAGTTCCAATGTATCACTTGTAATCGTGGAGGGTGAACAACTTTTGATAGTTCCTTATACTATTTTTCAATGAATCTGAGGTTACCCCTAGACTTATTATCGGGATCAGAGGTGTTTCTTAAGGTTGATGATTCCAGTGAGATGCATCTGGGTTACACCCTTATTCATACCGAGGAATGAAATGTTTTAAATGGTTAAGGTTTCTTGACCAAGTAACATATCAAAAAACCTAGTATGGGCTTTAGTGAACACACTTTTTGTAAATGAAGAATGTATTAGAAGGATAAATTCCCGTTTTGTTGAAATATGAATGCTGTCTAAGCTGAGCATCATGGAAATAGTCAGATGGATATGGAATGACCAATTTTCCTTCTTGTTCGATGAGTTTGATTGTAGAAGAACATCTCCACATTAAGGTTAGTATGGTTTAAGGGTTTGATGCATCTTTTGAGAAATATTTTGTGACTAATTTCTGTTAGGTCGATTGGGATTCAACCGTTCATTCTCAATATAATCATGTTAGGAGTGTTGTTAAATTTATAAAGGAATGTTTTGTAAGTTAATTATGATGGTGGAGGTATTCTAGTTTGGAATTGGACCTTTCTAATTTTAAGGACCTAAGGTGGGGAGAAAATTCAAACTGATGATTAAATAGATGAAAAAATGATCATGTCTCTACCTTAATGAGCTCGTTTAAGATCTGTTTCTATTTTCCAGTTGGAGAATCAATCATTGGCTCTAGATGTGATGGATTGAGTACCATATACCTAAGAAATTTTCATAGGTGCATTGGATGTTTGGAAATGCATCATGGATGTTTGAATGAAGCTTCACCACCCTTATATGTCACGTGATGTGTTTATTGTTCCTGAAGGAATCTCAAGGATGGAAATTTCTAAGGTAGGGAGGTTGTAACTCACCTTTTTTTGAACTGAATGAAAAATTCCCTGGGAATTGTAATTTTTCATTTACTCGACATGCCATTTTTAAATCTGAGAATCGGAACATATTTCTGAGAGTCTGAACACTATAATGTGTTTCTTAAAAATAAATTAAATAAATTAAATTAAAACTAAAATAAAAATAAACTAAATGAAATTAATTGGGTCAGTTTTTTTTAAAAATATTTTTTTAAATAATAATAATAATAATAATAATAATAATAATAATAATAATAATAATAATACTATTATAATTATTATGTTTATTATTTTTTAGGGTTTTTATTAACCCAAATAGGGTTTTCCCTTACCCCACCAGGAGCACGTCCCCCCCTCCTCCTTGATCGCATGATTCCCCATGGTCAACCCCCTAGAGCACAACCTCCCTTCATGTGACCTCCCTCATCGCGGCGTCATCCGGCATGACGATCACTGGTGTTGCGTTCGACTCATCGAGGTACGCCTTCTCCTCCATCCTCTTCCCATCTTATGGATGATTTTTGGCCTCTTCTTCACCCGATATGGTTTGGATAAAAACCTAGGTTAATTTTTAATTTGTTTTTGTTGTTTCTTTTTGTATTAGGGTATGAAAAGGCTCCTTACGGACCACCTTATTCATTTTCTGGAAACCACTGCTGAAGTTGAAGGGGTTCAGATCACCTCAGACCACCTGTTGCCAATTTTGGGTATGGATTCCATCATTATTTGTTGTTTCTAAATTTATTTTTTGGGATTTCATAATATTTGTGGTAATGTTAAATTTATATAAGTGTGTGGACCTTGACACGGTCATTTTCGGTTTCCATTTCTGTCCAAGGTAGGGTTTTACTTCCATTGTTTTGTCTTGTACTTATTAATTTAGGATCTTTAAGTGTTTTTTGAGTCCTTGGAATTTAATTTACGTGTGTTGAACCTTGATGTAGTTTTTTAGAGTCCCTTGTATTTTTTGTAGTGGGGTTTGATCATCTTCAAGGGTGTGCACTCACATACAATGGTATGTGTATATGTATGTATATATATATATATATATCTTTCTTGTAGATATTCCTTCATGGAGAGGGGAATATGTACATTGTATTAATAGGTATATATATATATAAATATATATATTTGGAATGTATATGGGTGAAAATGTGGAGAATCTTTGAGTTGTCATCACTCAAAGCATATAGTGCCAATATGTCTGGCTTGGTCAACTATTTCATGTAGGATCCCTTTCCTTGCATTTTAATTTTAAAGAATGCATTAATTAATTACTTGTTACACCGTACATAGTTTTTAATTAATGCAGTTTAGTATTTATATTAAATTACTCTTAAATGTGAATTTACAATTTTGACCCAAGCCTTTATGACAAAAAATTACATGATTTTAAGCATAATTAAACATCAAATTACAAGCTAAGGATTTTAAAGTCTAGTGTATTTAAAGAATAGGTACATAAAACTAAAAAGAAGGGTCTAAATAAAATATTTCTTTATTAAATGTTTATAAAGATCTCCTAAATTCCATTTTCTCGTACATCTACATAGGATAACATGGAGATAACATGGACAAAGGGATGAGCTAAAATTACTTTAAGGTAATAAATATAAGAATAAAGCTTATCACATGGGTTAGAAAGCATAACATAATGATATAAAAAGGCACGAAAAATTATTTAATGTAAGGAATCATAAAATGTAGAACATGGGATCATATAATAAGTAATTGATAGTAATTTGTAAGTAATAGATAACATGACTTTATCACAAGTCAAGCCTCATTGCACATAGAAGAGCATGATTTGAGGCTCGTTGCACATAGAGGATCGTTAGTCAAGGCTGACCACTAAGACCATTTCCCATAATGTATCACTAGACTAAACTTTACCCAATGCATTAGAGTGATATCTAGGTGCACCCATCCTAACTTATTCATGAATATTATTTCCACATAAATAATCGTACACAAGTAATCAAACATCAACATAAGGGTTACCCATTGTAAGGGTTGGTTATCATAATCTTGACAAAATGCATAACATAGAAAAATATCACAATGTTTTCCATGAAATAAAGGATTCAAAGAAGACATGGACATTCATAAAGGAATATATTCATATATAATGATAAGTTATTTCAAACTAAAGTGAAAATATTGTTTAAGTAACTTAGAAATAGAACATTTTAGTATGATTTAAGGGAAAACATTCAAGATTATTTAAAATGGAAAAGGAATAACTATTTCTATAAAAAAAGAATTGAAGTAAGATATATTTTCATGATAAAATGATTGATTTTATAAAAATAATGGTGGATTAAAATAGATTATGGAGAACACTTGAAAATGGGTATGAATTCGAGAAATTATATTAAATCGGGCATGCTTATCAGGAAGAATTGAGTAAGTAACCTTTTAAAAACATGTATATCCCAAAACAAAAGGATGAAAAAAATTACGATACATGATTTTGGAACATAGAATTAGAATATAGAATATGTACATAAAAATTAAAGTGAATATAATTTTCTTAGAAATATAGAAAGAATAACCCGAAGGAATAATAGATATTTGAGTAGAATCCCTTACCTTAAGTCTGAAGGTGTTCTTACCTTGATCTTAATGTCCTTTATAATAAAATAAAATTTATTAATTAATAAGTGTAGAAAATTTTCCACATGTACATGATTTATTATAATTTTATTTATTTCTTTTATTCCCTTTTGATGAGTTATAATATTCAATTTTATCATTTGTGAGTGCTTGTTTTCTTAATTTTCATGTTTAGCTCGCTTATGGAAGATCATAGAAAATGGAAATTGAAGTATAGAATTGAAGTTATGAGTTATTAATTATTGTACATAATTTTAATTAATCATATAAGTAATTTGATTATTTAGGGTAAGTATGAATCATTATATTAATCTTTAATGATAAACACATGGATTATTTTGAGCGGTTTCACTCACAACAAACTTATTTTGTCTTATTGTTCCACATCATGTGTTTATAATGATTCGAGAAGATTAAATAATATATAATGAATATATTATGATATTTTTCAACCATAAAAATGGGTTTTTGACCAGGCTTGAATATGTCAGTAGAAATTGAAAGCCCGTCATCCTTGAATGCGATAAATTAACACATCTCAGATGGTGTTTTCATTTTTACTATAAAAGGATGAGGAAGGAGAGATGATGATGAATTATTACATTATCATAACAATATTAAATTTTATTTATGTTTTTTTAGTTATCATACCATTTGGATGAGGGGAGTTGAGGATAGAAAAATAAAATAAAGGAACTTGAAAATAAAACAAAAGAATCGAAAAGAGGAATTGTCAACTTGAATTTATCCTCCTTGAGAGCCTCCGTAGGGAAGAGGTTTTGGTATTTTGATGAGACAAAGAGCTCTTGGAAGTGGGATAGGGACTTTTTAAGATATTTTAGTAGAATTTCGGCATGGAACAAGGCTTGATAGGTGTGAGTAGAAGAGGTGGTATTTATAGTGGAGGAGGGGGTATTGTCTCATCATTTTCTTCAATATTTTATTGTTTTGATCAAGACAATAAATAGTGCTGATTCATGAGACTAAATAAAGTAATTTGAGAATGTGAATTATAAAAACTTGTCAGTTACATCATCCACGACTCAAGAATTACTCAACAATTTAATTTATTTACATATATAGAAAATTACCATATTTCACTATTCACAAAAACTTCATGTATTTTAGTACAAAACCAAAAATTCAACCTAAAATTTTTTCAACATATAGAATCAAGTAATAAAATCTATTTTTAAGAAACTATATTTTTAAATATGTGGAATTTAATTTTTAATTATTATCATAAAAATCTTTTTCTAACACTTTGAAAAATTTCTTAAGGTATCACAAAATTATCTTATAATCATAATACATAAAAATAATAATTTATGAATAAGTTATATGAAAATAATTTTTCTTTTAAATTATTATATTATTCATAACATTTTAATTAAATATTTACGACTTATAAAAATACCAACACGTAATTAATAAATTTTAAAATATTTTTTACTTATACTATGATATAATTATATAATATGGTCACTTAATAAGATAGATAAATTTTATTTATACTTAAATTGGTTAGGTTACTATTCAGTTGAACTATTTACTATTCATAAGGGTCACATTACTATTCCAAATTCAAGTTACTATTTCATCGGAATATGTTCTTTAACTTCTAGAAACACACCTTATTTCATTTATTCATCATTTATAAAGATTGTATTGTGTTCTCTTTGTGTTTTTAGCATATGAAATAATTATAAGAATGGAATTTCCATTAATAGAAATTTATTTCATTAAATTCTTCCCCCTTATGAAATTTATACCTTAAAATTTCATTTTACATACTAAGGTGAAAAAAGGAGTGGGTACTTTTCCTTCATCGCTTCCTCTGGTTCCCATGTTCCCTCTTCGTACTTATGGTTCCACCCGAGTACATTGACCAGGGGAGAAGTCTTATTGTATAGGAAATTAAATATATGATCCAAGATCATCACTAGCTACTCCTTATAAGAAATATCATTCTCCAACTATAGCACCTCAGAAGTCAATACATTTGAAGGATCTAGTATGTACTTCCTCATTAGTGATATGTAGAATACATCATGTACTTAAGACATGGTTGGTGGATGTGCTAGTTGATTGGACATAGCTCTAACATGATCAAGGATCTCGAAGAGGCCGATGTACCTCAAACTTACCTTCCCTTTCTTCCAGAATCTCATGATCCTCTTCCATGGAGATATCCAGAGGAATACCATGTCTCTGAACTTATACTCGAGGTCTCATCAATGATTTTCTGAATAACTCTTCTATCGACTTTGCAATGAATTGATGTGATGTTGATGGTTTTTACCTTCTACACCATTTCTTTGACCATTTCAGGTCCTAGTAGCTTACATTCACCAACCTCATATTAGAATGCTGGTGTTTTTCAACATTTCCCATAAATGGATTCATATGGATCCAATTGGATGATCAAGTGGAAGATATTTTTGTAGTGGAATTCGACCAGAGGTAGATGTTTTTGTGCTATCATCCTTTAAAGTCAATAGAACATTCTCTCAAAATTTATTCCATTTTCTGAATGGTTTTCTCCTATTTTCCATTAGTTTGATGGTGATGGGTTGTACTAAAGATCAGCTCAATTGTTAGAGCATGTTGGAGACATTTCTAGAACATTGAGGTGAATCTTGGATCTCGATTGGATAAAATTGATAGTGGTACTTGATGAAACCTTACCACCTCTTCGATATTGTCACAACCCCCCTTCACCAATATGAGGGAAGGGACAACAGATTTCCAGACCCTTCCTTCTTCAAGTTGAAGAAGAGATAATGACCCCCGAGACCCGCCTTCAATAGGTCCCGGAGTGGTGACTAGCACCAAGGGTATATAATATAACGACCCATACTTTACATACATTGTTAATACTTCAAAATTGAAGCACACTTATTACAACATATGATAAAACCACAAAGGACCGTATAGGTATAGTGTCTTTAGAAACTGGGAAACATAAACAACTGGTTCATAAATCTTCTACAGTGCCTCTCATTTATTTCATCATATCTAGGCTCCCTTTTAGCATATTCTACTTAATATCCATCTTCCTGACCTGGGGAAAAGAAAACATAAAAGGGTGAGCTCAAATGCTCAGCAAGGGCAATAAAGGAAATAAAAATCATATCATATCTTTTTGAAAATCATAACCTGCAAAAGAGATCATAAAATCTTAATAAATCATAGAAGTGAAAATGAGATCCCCATAATCATAACATGAAACTTGAAACTTTGTGGCATGCACACATAATCATGGAAAATCATTTCTTGTTAGTCATGACTTATTGCCAAGACTATCTTAGTGGACAAAGTCCCTTTCTGAACCGAGTTCACTCCTCGTTTCAGTCCTGTATCACTGAACCAAAATAACCTTCCGTTCCAGCCATGTCTATCTCATGAGATATAAAATCTTTACCCAATGCATTGGAGGGAGATATAGGTCCCACCCATCTTATAATGAATCCTTTCTTATGTGTGCCACATAATCATAAAACATACATCATCGCATAACACATGTAACAAAAATGGGATTCTTGAAACATCATGACATCATAAATCAATTCATATAAGATAAAGGAATTCATAAAAATGTTTCCATCACAACATAATCAAATCCATGTAATAATAGGGATAAAAACAGAACCCTTTTATTATCTTAGATGGAAATTAATTTTGATAAAATACTTGAACTCCATTCTTGAGGAAAATATCCTTTCTTCTTCAAAATCAATTTCTTTTCACAAAACATCATGCAATTTTAAAAGAAAGAGATTTTATTGAAAATAGTCATGAAATCTTTTATAGGAAGCTTCATGAAAATAAGGCTTTATAAAACAGTAGAAATCCGTTCGTGCCGTATAAGTTAAAAAAAAACATTCTTCGTACTTTTGTCGGTAAAGTCAAAAAGTACCTCGTACGGAAAAACGACAAAAGATTCCTTTCATATTCTTTACTAAAAACTAACCTAAGGGTAAAATTGGATTTAAACTATTGCAAGTGGATGGAAACAATATTACATATTGAGGGAACATGGATGTGGATGATAAAATACACCCCAGTAAATACTTACGAATAAACAATCTCGGATAAAAATGAGATTGTGATATTTCCCTTACCTTAGATCCAATTTGCCTTGTATGTGTCCGAAGCTCCTGTATAATGGTTTAAATAATGTTATTGACTTATTCCAGAATCATACATATTGATATGATATCATATATGGTCATATTCTTAGCTTCTTGTTAGTAATATTTCATTGTTACTTGTTACTCGGGTCTTTATTGCCTTTTGTTCTTATGCGTGTTTTGCCGAATAAATTCTTATTCTTATATCAAGTTTATAGATACCTTATATCCAGAATGTTATTAGTGTAACATATATCATATTTATTCATTCAATTCATTTATATAATTACTATGTAATGAAGATCATGTAGAACGAGTCGCATCACATCGTGGAGACGGTATTCCGTACGTACGCACGAGTGATGATATCGTTCCTATGATCGTGGAAATGTATTGGAGTATATATATATTATTTCAGTATCAATATTACTTCATAATAATCATATATAGTTACTTATTACACCATTATAACCATCCTTGTAAGGTGATGGTGGAAAAATAGATTACACCACGGCGTGGAGACGGTATTCCGTACGTACGCACGCGCGGTGATTTCATTTTTCCGTAGGATGGATAGAAGGTGGATTAGGGTTGTTTCATATTTATAATAACATATCAGTATGTAAGTAATACTGATGTTATTACTTCATCATGAAACAACTAAAGAAGAAGAAGTTGAAGAAGAAAGAAATTGAAAAGATCGGTAATGGATATTACCTCTTCTTTGGAACGCCTCTTTGAATCCTCCACTTAAGGAACTAAGAGTGGTCTTTGGAGAAGAACAGGACCTCTAGGACTATTCTAGGGAAGTGGAGAGGAGAAAATGGCAGGGGTTGGCCGAGCTTGAGTGCTCAATTTGGTGTGAGGAGGAGGGGGAGGAGGTGCCCTTTTATAAGGGAGGAGAGGGGCACCTTAGGAATATCTCAAAATATTATTTTATATTAAAGTTAAAATCGGTTTATAATGGTTCCAAAGGGTCTTATTTCGAAGCTAAAGTGGGTAAGGGTCGAAATCCTATCAACCAATAGGATTTAGACAAGTTTAGGGTATTATTTTAACCTTATCAATTAGATTTAACTCTAAGTTAAATAATTTAACTTTTACCATGTCTTTTTGTTTTCTTTCACTATATGGTTAATACACTTACTATAACATGCCAAGAGAACCCCAAATTGTTTATTATTAAAATATATATCCTTATCTAAGTCATTTGGCCGAACCTTAGATTTTTAGGAATACAATAACAATTAATAATATAATATTTGATTTAAAAACTATTTTGTGTCAATTTTGACACTATTTGATATATGATTTTTGTGAAAGTCATAACAGAATTATATGTTCGAACCAAGTTGATTAAATCAACACTAATATATCATAGTAACCTATAAAATTAGTGGAATTCATAAAAAGTCTTAAATTACATTTATTTTGGTGTTTATAACATCAATTATGTCAATATTTCATTAATAAGATAATTACTGCATCATCATTGTGTCATAAATAAATTAAATTATTTAAAGTCTAAAAATTACAAATAAAATACCATTATGTAGGAAATCTTTTTATCTTTCTAATGAATATTTATAATCTAAAATCCAACATATATAACCCTATGTAACAATTGTTTTGCTAAAAGATATATGCTTGTGTCATTTTTGTATTCATTTTAACTTAATTAAAATAAAGTGTCATTATCACTTACAAGTGGATCAATGGGGTACCAAAATCGACCCAAAGATGCCCATGGTCGACCATGTATCAACCAATAGGTTTAAGACACGTTTTAGGGTAATTTAATATTATTATAATATTATTTTTTAATCCTTATTTACCGGATTTACCCTTAACCATGGTAAATAAAATATTTACCGCAGTAATTATTCAAAATGTCTAAAAATAAAAGTTACCTATTTACACAATTTGAACATCCTGATTCCAAATATGGAATCCATTTTTCTAAATTCAAAACACAGAAGTGGCAGAAATTAATTTAAAATTAATTCCCGCTGTCAAAACAAAAAGCGTGTTTTTAAGAGATAATAACTATCAAAAGATTGACACTTGTTTATGTTCGGTTTAATTGTAACATTGTGTCCAATGACCAACATTATATTAAGTGGTAAAAATATATTCTAAATATACTTTAAAACCACTCAAATTCATAATTTATCACTATTAAATGTTTTGATTAAAAAAGTTGTTTTTAATTAAAATTTAGTAATTTTCACTATTCATCAAAATATTAAAGTTATCCGAAAAGTACCCAAAATTTCACCTTAGGATAAATTTGACATTCTGAGTCCAAAAATGAAGTCCATTTTGAAAAATAAAATTTATAAAATTTCAAAAAGTGGTTATTACTATTCATAACGGCTAGTTTTAATAGCATATTGTTATTTAGTGAAACTCGGTATTGCGTACGACGAAAGCTATCGAGGAAGGTCGCGATTGCGTGTAAAGCAAGCCAAGCAAGTGCTGTGTAGAAAAATATTCCTTTGATGATTTATATAACATAAAAGTCTCGGGTGTTACATATAATCACACACAAAATGGAAGGCATTAACCTTTTTATTTAGTAGGATCAGGAGATAAGATAGTAAATCCCAACAACACCAAAACTGATGGTAAACATAAATCCAAAAGCAAACCATTCCCATATGCATGTCCAAAAGTAAATGGTACAAAAGTACAAGAAAAACCAAAAGGAAAGTACCAGAGAAGAAAAACAGCAACAACAACTATCCCAAGGTCCGAACTAGTATAGTCCTGCATGATCTTCAAAGTCCTCTTGGAAACCTGAAAATAGTTTATATACGTAGGGTGAGTATACATGTATACTCAGTAGGGAAAACCAAAAGCTTTGGTGCACAAGTGGGGAGGAATTCTAATGCTTGTGAGAAAAGAAGATAACCAGAGCACCTAGTAAGGAAACTATCCACCCCAACCTCACCAAGACACACTCCCCAAATAACACAAGTCAAGTAAGGTAATAGTAATAACACATCAATTTTTGGGTACCTCGCACCACTTTCCCACTGGTTATTGAAGACATCCTACACGTCAGACCTCTCCCGCTATTCTCACTGTAGTCTCACTGCCACACCCCGCTTGCACACACCTAGGCGATCACAACCGCACATCCCACTCGTAAACACTTAGGTTATCACTACCAAAAATCCCGCCCACAAACACCTGGTATATCACTACCACACATCTTTCCCAAAAAATTCTAGGCCACAACAACCAAATGTAACCATGCCCGTACATACCTGGGTCTGAACAACTACTATTGCACCCAAAGATACCTGGGCCGCATCCCGAAGACACCTGGGAAACCACCTTCCCACACACACCTGGGCCAACCATCACCACGTACCATGCCAAAAGAATCTAGGGCTATAATGGACTTTAGGCCATCACAGCTTGCCCAAAGAGTCTTGGGCTACTCAGGAAAGGGATCAGAAAAAGAGCTAATAACCATACACTCATAGGAGTGTTGGAAGAAACACCCTCCCCCATGAAATGGGGGTGTTCAGAATGAAGTGATCAACATGGGTGGGGTGTGAAAAATAAACATAAAAACATAATTATAAATATAGGTAAAAAATCACTCATCCCAACCTAGGTGTTCCAAAACCATCCCAACCACGAACACCCTCATTACTATTCATTCATAAGAAGTAGCACACCCAAAACCATGTCACAACTCATTCTAGGAAAGAAATTACTCATTGAACCCATTCTAATTTTCATATTAAATTGATTCCATTTAATTTAATTATTAACCACTGAGCAATTAATAGGTATAACCATGAGGGAACAAAAGGAAAACAACTAAACAACAATTTAAGTATTCACACCTAGTTCTCTTGTAATGTCACAACAACAAAAGGGATCTGTGAGATCCCTCAAAGTACTGGAACCGAAACAAGCCCAAAAATATAGGCACAAGATCATAAGCCAAAAACTGAACCACAATAGGGGATCCAATCCCCATCCACATCACTTTACAACCATCAACCCTAACTATCACCAAAATAGAGAAAGGGAGTTTTTCAAATTTGAAAATTCCATTCATTTAGTTCCGTCTTTATGTTTACTTAACCGGGGTGATCACACAAGGATTCTTATTCATTTGGAATCCATTTAATCAACCGAGTTTAGGTGATTTACCAGTTTCCATGTTTCAGCCATTCAATCATATAATTTACCAGAAAATAGGGGTTCATTTGTGCACAAAGAAGGACCACCGACGACCATAATTTTCAGTGGACATAAGCCCATACAATCCTTAACATATAAAGAGGGGTAAAATAGTATATTAGAAACATAAAAAACACCCCTTCATCCCATAAAAGTTTTTTTATTATCTTCATTAAGGTTTAGTTTCATCCTTCCCCGTGGAAACATCAGCATACCCGCCCCACATGATACACAGTAAAGAGAGACATAGGAAGAACCATACTTGGATGATCAATGAACGAAGTTTCTTTCCACGCACCAAGAACTGTGACGCGTGAATTGTAGGGGAGGAACTCCAAGGACTCCAAGAATGAGCATGAAAGGCTACAGCACAAGTGCACTACTTACCTCAGGAAAGGATACTCCAAACACACCAAGTAAAGGAAGAAACCAACCCAGAAGAAGAAATAAGGAAACCCCTTGCGATAAAAATGGTGATATATTGGAGTTATAGGATATCAAGATCTTGAGTAGGTTTAAAAAGTCAGATCATGGTTTCACCACATGGTTGGACGGTTACACCTGATGGAATTAATTGTTATTTAATAATTCTCATTGGGGAGGTGGCCGTAACAGCTATGGGTTAAAATATTTTATTTAAACAGAGGAAACGAGTAACAAAGACGCACAGTATGGGTCGATTGAGGGTATCCCCACTCTTAGGGGAATTTAGATATCATTTATGTTCTTTAAAAATGGGCTTGGACCACTTTAAAATGTTAAAATACTTAAAAGTGGCGTTACCGAAAAAATTGGGGAAGAAAAACCCGACAAGCCCCTCGTGGCACCGATCAGTGACACATCGATCAGTGTCACACTGATCGGAGTTGCATAGATCGATGAAA
Organism: Viscum album; assembly: GCA_963277665.1. Lineage (NCBI taxonomy): Eukaryota > Viridiplantae > Streptophyta > Magnoliopsida > Santalales > Viscaceae > Viscum > Viscum album. The sequence goes on from OY728155.1 coordinate 19,649,783, forward strand.
CACTAATTGGTGACACACCGATCACTGTTAGACCGATCGATGTGAAATCGATCGGTCTCACACAGATTAGTGACACATAGATCGGTGACACACCGATCAGTGTCCCACCGATCGGTGACCCACCGATTGGTGCCACCGATGGTTGACACCTCGATGAAATCCTGCCACAAAGACACCACCCTTAGTATTTGGACCTGATGGGTCCAGGGCATGGGAAACACCAGAAATTTGGAAAAGGGATAGACCAGGAGGGTCTGGGCCATTACATTAGATACCTCTCGAACTATTCTCGTCCTCGAGAATCAAAGCTAGACCCAAAGAGAAGAGAGGGGTCCGAACAACCACCTAGAAAGATACCTCTCAGGGACAAACCACCCCAAACTTCCATACCAACCCCATTGATCAAATTGTCCTGAAACACAGATCGAGGAGTTCTTTCCTCCTTGTCAAGATACTATCCGATTTGGGCGGCACTGAATTGACCACACAAGTTTAATCGCATCCACCATAATGTGTCTTGATTAGGGATCAAGTCCTCCCTCCCCCATATATCAGGTCTTTTCATAAAAATTCACCAGGTAAGGAAACTAAAAATTCCATAAACTAATAAGGTCAGCATTACATCACCAACAAGTACAAAACAAAACAGAACAAAACTAAAAACATCTCTGGGTATTGGGCGCACATATATTCCTCCCTTTCCCAAGTACTCTCTTCGAACCCACCATGCCTCCACAACACATGAACCAAAGGGATGGTTCGTCCATAGAGCACTTTCTCCTTCCAATCCTCGATCCTCACTGGTCGCTCCACAAACGTAGTATCTTCCCCTATATCCATCTCTCCCCAGTCAATGGCATGGGAGTCATCATGTAGATATTGACGAATATGGGAGATGTGAAAAATGTCTTGGATCCTTTCTAACTGAGGTGGGAATGCCAGCTGATATGCCACCTCTCCGACTCACCCCAATAATTCAAAAGGCCTGATGAACCTAGGAGAGAGCTTGCTCCCCTTGCTGATCCTTCACTTCCCATGTCTAAGGGAAACCACCAAGAACACATGGTCTCCAACCTCAAACTCCAAGATCCTCCTCCTATGATCGATATAAAACTTCTTCCGGTCCTGGGCTGCCTTCATCCTCTCACGCACAAGATGAAACTTCTCCATTGTGCTCTGCACCACCTCTGGGCCAAGAACACCTACCTATCCAACCTCAATCCATCACACGGGAAAACGACACAACCTCCCATAAAAGGCTTCAAATGGTTCTATGACAATAGTAGAGTGATAGATATTATTGTAGGAAAACTCTACTAAGGGAAAATGTCATTCCCATGATCCCCCGAAGTCCAAAACACATGCCCGTAGAATATCCTCCATGGTCTGGATGGTTCACTCTTTTTGCCCATATGTTTGGGGGTGGAAAGATGTGCTAAGTCGTAGCTGGATGCCAAAAGAATGCTGCAATCCCCTCCAGACTCGTGAGGTAAACTGCGCATCCCTATCCAAGACTATGGACCTTGGAACTCCCGAAAACCACACCACCTCATCCACATATCTCCGTGATAAGGAATCCATCACACTCGACTCCTTGATCTCTAGGAAGTGAGATGATTTCGTCAATCTGTCAACCACTACCCAGATAGGATCACAACCTCCTTGAACCCTGGGTAGTCCTGTGATGAAATCCATAGAGATGTTATCCCACTTCCACTTGTGGAAATATAAAGGCTACAAAAAACCTCCTTGGACGTGGTGTTTAGACTTCACCTTCTGACACACCAGACACCTTGCCACGAACTCCGTCACTTCCCATTTCAGCCCAGGCCACTAAAACAGTTCTCTCAGGCCTCGGTACATCTTGGAAACTTAAGGGTGTACCGCTATGAGTGAGTTATGGAACTCACGAAGAACTCCATAGCGCATCATCTATGAGACAAACAAATTTCTCCAGAAAAGCATCTAATTCTGACCATCCTCCGACCACCCTTCCAGAGCATTGCCTTGGTTAACTCGATCGCGCATCACTTCACTCTCTAACTCTCCCCACTGAGACTCCTCCACCTGCCGTAACAGAGAGTACTGCACTGTCATCTGAAATAGACAACCTTTACCACAATCCACCCTTTCATCCAGGTGTAGGGCAGCCAACTCCTCGATTTCCTTCCAAGTATCCACAGATTCCTGAACAGCTTCCCTCCATGACTTCCTACTCAAGGCATCGGGCACAATGTACCCCTTACCTTCAGTGTAAGAGATCTCGAAGTTGTAGTCCTAAAGAAAATACACCCACCTTCGTTGTTGCAAGTTCAGGTCCTATTTGGTAAAGATATTCCTCAAACTCTTATGATCTGTGAATACCAAAAAGTGATCCCTGATTAGGTAATGCTGCCACAACTTCAAAACGAACACTATCACTACATGATATAGGTCATGGGTGGAATAGTTACTCTCATGAGGATGTAACTGCCTAGACCCATAAGATATCACTCCCCGCTACTGCATCAGAACACACCCCATGCCAAGTCCAGAAACATCACAAAATACCTCATACAATACTCCTTCCTCTGGAAACCTGAGCACTGGAGTGATGACCAACCTTTTCTTTAGATAGCTGAATGCTGATTGACACTACTCACTCCACATGAAAGCCTGGTCCTTTCTGGTCAAAGCTGTCAAAGGAGCTGAAAATCGAGAGAAGTTTTGTGTGAACCTCGGATAATAGCCTGTCAGACCCAGAAAACTGCAAACCTCTGCCACATTCTTGGGTTCCTTCCAAGAAACATCCGCTTAAACCTTTGAAGGATCAACCGCTACCCCTTTCTGGCACCACATGTCCAAGGAAATGAACCTCTTGTTTCATGAACTTGAACTTGGACAATTTCCCATAGAGCTAGTGGTGTCGAAGGATTTACATGACCATACTGAGGTGATTAGTATGCTCCTCCTTTGATCTTGAGTAGATCAAAATGTCATCGATGAACAAAATGAAGAACCGATCCAGAAACTCATGGAAGACAGAGTTCATGAGCCCCATGAACACATGAGGTGCATTCGTAACACCGAACAACATGACTAAGAAATCAAAGTGCCCATACCTACACTTGAAAGAAGTCTTCAGAATATCACTATACTTTAACCTTAACTGGTGATATCTAGACCTCAGACCTATCTTAGAGAACTAACCTACTCCCCTCAGCTGTTCATAGAGATCATCAATCCTTGGGAGAGGGTAACGGTTCTTGACCGTTACCCGATTCAGTATTCAATAGTCAATGCACAACCTAAGACCACCATCTGCCTTCTTCGCAAACAAGACAGGAGCACCCCATGGTGATACGCTTGGTCGGAAAAAACCCTTCTTCATCAGATCGTCAATCTGAATCTGCATCTCCTGCAACTCAGAAGGTGCCATCTGATAAGGAGCCATCAAAATCGGACGGGCACCAGGTTTCAAGTCTATCCCGAACTCAACATCACGTCGAGGGGGTAGAGTTGCCACTTCTTCAGGGAATAAGTCCATGAACTCACTGATGATCCTCGAAAATTCCACCATCTTTGTATCTTTCAACTCCACTGGCAACTCAGCTAATAAGGAATGGAGGGGCTCAACTCACTTATTGCCTTCTAGGAAACCCTGCTCACTGGTGAAAGTCACACGCTGGCCATCCTCATTGGAGAACATGACTCTTATTCAGAAAAAATTGATAACAGAGTATATAGAAAATAGCCAGTCGATGCCTAGGATGACATCATATGGCTGTATCTGCAACAGTAGAAGATCCTTGCTAGACTGATGTGGCCCTATCATCAGTCTATACCTTCAGAAAACACAAAACAAGTTGGTTTGATCTCTAATTAGTGTACTCAACACCATGGGCACTGGAATTCTATCAGCATATAAACCCAGAGCATGGGCCAGACTGGGTGAAATAAAGGATTGCAAAGCTCCTGTATCAAATGAGGCATAGACAAGAGTACTAAACAGACTATTCACACCTCAAACGACTTCCGGACCTGCTGAAACTGCTGCCTCTATGGTGTGTAACTGACCACACCTAGCTCTATTCCCTTATTTTATCAACTGACTCCTCTACCATACCCTAGTAGAGGTACCTGAGGAGCACCCTGAGGCCGACCTTCTCCTGACACGTCTACTCTTAGATGAGTGGTAGCTCTCTATCCCTATTACTGCTGCTGAAAAGGCCTGGCTGGAAACAACTATTGTTGATGTGGGAACTGAACCTGCCCACCCCCACTATACTGTGCTTGGTCTAGGCACTGATTTTGAAGGTGACCATGACTTCCACAGATGAAACACCTTGGTCCTAGGCCTACAAGTAAAGGGAGAGGACCGGAAGATCGAAACTGGAACTACTGGGGCATGCTCCCCACCGGTCGAAACCTAGAAGGCCCTGAAGCTGGAGGCCTGCTGCTAACTGCCTTCCCCTTTGACGATCCAAACTGGCTTCCCTCTTGCGGCATACCTCCCAGAATGTGCATCCTCTACACCAATTCATCCTTATTTTGGACCTCCAAGTACATCAGTACGGTGAAGGGAGTAACATCATACTGAAAAGAAGGTCGGAGTGCCTCCTCTAAACGTCTCACCCAAGAATCCTCATCCAGAAAGAGGTCCGAAGAAAAGAAAAGGAGATACTTGAACTTGATACCCAAGTCCCTCACTGACATACTCCCATGCTGAAGGGAGAGTAGCTCTTTCCTCTTTTCAGCCTTCATCGTGGAAGAGAGGAATTCCACCCGGAACTCCCTCTCAAATCCAGTACATATAACCTCAGCCTCCCTCTTCTCCCCAAGGTAGAGAGTCTACCAATGTCGTGCTTCTCCCCGCATCTGGCTTATAGTCAGAAGAACCCAGTACTCCGTTGGATCCTAAATCAAGTCGAAATCTATCACCAACTCCTCTATCCAGCTCTCTGTTTCCATGTTTGAGGTGCTACCCTCGTATTTCTCAAGGGTCTGCCGGTGAAAGGCACAAAGCGTCCTATACCACTGGTCATCCTCCTCCTCTTGGTTAGTCCTCTGCCAATTAGCCAATTCAACCTCCTAGGCCTCGATCGCCCGCACTACTCATAGTCGTCGTCCAGGTGTCATAGCTGCAAGGTAAATAATGAATGCCTAAGCCCGAGTAGTGCATAAGATTTCTTTTAAATTTTATTAGACTTATTATTCATTTTAAATCCCTAAAAATACCCATGAATCACAAGAACACAAGTCATTATGATTCATGTACCTTTCCTAGGGTCTCTACCCCGTGATCGGTGTAGCTTCACTTAGTCATTCGGTAGGCCCAGAGTCCTTGCATCGGATCACGGCCCCCCTAAAATCCCACATCCAAGCTGGTCTTCCCTAGCATATTTCACGCACCAAGATTTCCTAACATTGTTGCCCTACCATCCCATGCAATCCTCACTATGCCTAACTCCAGACTCCATCCTATCTCTCGACCTCCTTGGATACCATTCTGTCAAGAACCCCCTTCACCAAGATAAGGGAAGGGAAAACAAATATCCAGACCATTCCTTTCTCAAGGTAAAGAATAAATAATGACCCCCAAGACCCACCTTCAATAGGTCCCGGAGTGGCGACTAACACCAAGGGTATAGAATCACACACAAGATGGAAGGCATTACCCTTTTTATTTAGTAGGATCGGGAGATAAGATAGTACATCCCAACAAAACCAAAACTGAAGGTAAAAGTAAATCCAAAAGCAAACCATTCCCATATGCATGTCCAAAAGTAAATGCCACAAAAGTATAAGAAAACACCTAAGGAAAGTACCAAAGAAAAGAAAAACAACAACAACAACTGTCCCAAGGTCAGAACTAGTACGGTCCTGCATGATCCTCGAAGTCCTCCTGGAAACCTGAAAACAGTTTATATATGTAGGGTGAGTATACAGGTATACTCAGTAGAGAAAACCAAAATCTCTCTTGCATAAGTGGGGAGGCATTATAACACCCATGAGAAACAGAGATAACCAGAGCACCTAGTAGGGAAACTATCCACCCCAACCTCACCAAGACACACTCCCCAAATAATGCAAGTCAAGTAAGGTAATAGTAATAAAAAATCAATGTTTGGGTACCCCACACCACTTTCCCACTGGTTATTGAAGACATCCTACAGGTCATACCTCTCCCGCCATTCTCACTGTAGTCCCACTTCCACACCCTGCCCGCACACACCTGTGATATCACAACCGCACATCCCACCTGCAAACACTTGTGCTATCACTACCACACATACCTCCCAAAAACATCTAGGATATCACTACCACACGTCCTGCCCGCAAACACTTGGTCCAAAACAACCAAACGTAACCATGCCCGCACACACCTGGGTCCGAACAACTACTCCTGTATTCGAAGACACTTGGGCCTCATCCCGAAGACACCTGGGAAACCACCTACCTGTACACACCTAGGATAACCACCACCACATACCCCACAAAAAGAATCTAGGGCTATAATGGACCTCATGCTGTCATAGCCTGCCCTAAGAGTCTTGGGATACTTGGGAAATGAAACAGAAAAGGAGCTAATAACTAGCCACTCATAGAAGTGTAGGGAAAAACACCCTCCCCCATGAAATGGGGGTGTTCGGCATGAATTTCTCAACATGTGTGGGGTGAAAAAAAGAAACATAAAACCTTAATTATACATATAGGTAAAAAAGAACTCATCCCAACCTTGGGGTTCCAAAACCATCCCAACCATGAACACCCTCATTATTATTCATTCATAAGAAGTAGTACAACCACAACTATGTCACAACTCATTCCCGAAAAACAATTCCCCTTTGAACCCATTCTCATTTTCATATTCAAGTGATTCCATTTAATTTAATTCTTTACCACTAGGAAATTAACATTCATATCCATGAGGCAAGGAAAGGAAAACAACCAAATAACAATTTAAGCATTCACACCCAGTTCTCTTGTAAAGTCACAACAACAAAAGGGATATATGAGATCCCTCAAAGTACTGGAACCAAACAAATCCCCAACATATGGGAACAATATTGTAATCCAACACCTAAAACACAACAAGGGATCCCATCCCCATCCGCGTCACTTCACAACCATCAACCGTAACCATCACTAGAACAGAGCAAGGGAGTTTTTCAAATTTAAAAATTCCATTCATTTAGTTCCGTATTTCCGTTTGGTTAACTGGGGTGATCACACAAGGATTCTTATTCATTTGACATCCACTTAATCAACTGAGTTTATGTGATTTACCAGTTTCCATGTTACGACCATTCAATCATATAATTAACTAGAAAATAGGGGTTCATTTTTGCACAAAGAAGGACCACCAACGACCACGATTTTCAGTGGACATAAGCCCATACAATCCACAACATATAAAGAGGGGTAAAATAGTATACTGGAAACATCAAACAAACCCCTTAACCCTTAAAAGTCCATTTATTATCTTCATTAAGGTCCAGTTTCATCCTTCCCTGTGGAAACATTAGAATACCCACCCCACATGATACACAGTAAAGATAGACGAAGGAAGAACCCTACCTAGATGATCAACGAAATAAGTTTCTCTCCACACACCAAGAACTGTGAGTCGTGACTTGCAGTGGAGGAACTCCGAGGACTCAAAGAATGAGCATGAAAGGCTACATCACAAGCGCACCACTCGCCTCAGGAAAGGAGACCCCAAACACACCAAAGAAAGGAAGAAACCAACGAAGAAGAAGAAAGAAGGAAATCCTGTGCGATAAAAGGGGGAGATATTGGAGTTAAGGGATATCAAGATCTTGAGAAGCTTTAAAAAGGAGGATCATGGTTTCACCACATGGTTGAAAGATTACACATGATGGAATTAATTGTTATTTAATAATTCTTATTGGGGAGGTGGTCGTAACAGCTGTGGTTTAAAATATTTTATTTAAATAGAGGAAACAGGTAACACAGACACACATTATGGGTCCTTTGAGGGTCTCCCCACTCTTATGGGACTTTAGATATCATTTTTGGGCTTTAAAAATGGACTTGGACCACTTTAAAATGTTAAAATACTTAAAAGTGGAGTTACTAGAAAAATTGGGGAAGAAAAACCCGACAAGCCCCCTGTGGCACCGATCGGTGACACACCGATTAGTGACACAACGATCCGTGACACACCGATCCCTATCACACCGATCAGTATCACATCGATAGGTGACACACCAATCAGTGTCACACTGATCGGTGAAACACTGATCGACAACACACTGATCAGTCTCACACAGATCGGTGTCACACAGATCGGTGACACACCAATCAGTGACACACCGATTGGTCTCACACTGATCAGTGACACACCGATTGGTCTCACACCGATCGGTCTCACACCGATCGGTGACACACCGATTGGTTTCACTAATGGTTAACACTGCAATGACATTCTTCCACTGAGTCGCTGCCCTTTGGATCCAGACCTGATGGCTCTAGGGCGTGCCAAACACCAGAAAATTGGAAAAGGTATGGACAAGGAGGGTCTGGGCCATTACAACTATATATTCGTGCAAGTTTATCCAATGATAAGTACCTATGAATTGTGATAATTTGAGCTGCCTTTGTAAGATTATCTACAATTACCCATATAACATTGTTTCCAATATATGTCTTTGAGAGTCCAGTGACAAAGCCTATGGTAATGTTCTCCCACTTCAATGTTGGTCTCGATAGTGGTTGAATCATTCCCTTAAAATTTTGACTTTTAGCCTTCACTTGTTGACATACTAGGCACTTTGATGTATCTTAATCAATCTCATTCTTCATATTGTCCCACCGATAGTTCTCTCGGAGTTATCGATACATCATTGTTCTCCTTGGGTGAATAGAGAAGGTTGAACTATGTGAATCATTCAGAATCTATTTCTTTATATCTAGATTTGATGGTACATATAGTCTTGACCCAAATCTTACAAATCCTTCCTCATAAATCTTGAACTAAGAGGATTTCTTATTTCTGATAGCTTCCGCCCATTTCTGAATTTCCACATCATTTATTTGAGCATCCTTTATTTTCTCCATGATGGATGGTTGAGCAATCATTTGGGAAATGATTGCTAATGTTCCTCCCTTAATGATTCCCATTTCCATCCTCTATAAATCTATGCTAATTAGATCCTTCTAAATTATTATCATCGATAAAGATGCAAGATCCTTTATACTTATAACATCTTCTACCATATTTTCCTTACCAGGATGGTAGTGTTTTGATCAATCATAATACTTGATGAGTTGTAACCATCTTCACTAGTGCATATTAAGATACTTTGATGTGAATATATATTTGAGACTCTTGTGGTCAATATATATCTCAAAATTATCCCCATAGAGATAAATCCTCCAGAGTTTTAACGCAAAGATCATAGCTGCTAACTCTAGATCATGGGTGGGATAGTTTTGATCAGGGATTTTCAACTACCTTGAGGAATAGGCTATCACTTTATCTTTTTTTTCATCAATACACATGCTAAGACCTTTTTTGAATCATAATTGTACACCACAAAGCGTTATCCACTTGTTGGGAGTGTGAGTACTAGCACAATGATAATTCTCTTTTTGAGATCATTAAATCTTTCCTCACATTCTTGAGTCTATAGAAACATCACTCCATTCCATGTCATCTTGGTAATTGGATTTGAAGATCATGATAAGTTCTTCCCAAATTGTTGATAATACCCAGCTAGACTAAGAAATCTACAAATATCCATTATAGATGTTTTCCTAGGATACTCTTTGATTTACTGTATCTTGGAAGGGTCCACATATATTCCTTTTCTAGAGATAAAATGACCCAAGAAAGATACATCCTCCATCCAGAACTCACATTTACTATAATTTTTAAATTTTTTCTCCCTTTGAAAAGTCCTCAACACAGTATTCAAATTCTCATCATGCTCCTCCTTTCTCTTAGAGTATATTAGAATATCATCAATAAAAACTTCCAATTTTTTTAGTTAATCTCTAAAGGAACTATTCATTATGTTTATGAATATCACTAGATCATTAGTGAGTCTAGAGGGAATCACTATGAAATCATAGTGTTTATACCTATTTCGAAAGTAATTCTTTGGAATATCTTTCTTCCTCACCAATAATTGGTGATATCTTGACCATAGTTCCACCTAAGAGAAATAATTGGCCCCATGTCGCTGATCGAACATGTCATCTATCCATGGAATGGGATACTTTTTCTTTATCATGATTTTATTTTTATCATGATAATCTATGTATATTTTCATTGATCCATCCTAGTTTTTTATGAAGAGGATTGAAAAATCCCATGGTGAAGCACTCAGGTATATAAAACCCTTATCCAAATTCTCCTGTAACTACTTCTTCTATTTTTATAGCTCAAAGGTGGCCATTATATAGAGTGTATTTGATATAAGTAGAGATCCAAGAATAATATCAATTGATAAATTACATCTCGATAAGGAGAAATACCAAGAAACTCTTCAGGTAATACGTCAATGTAATCCCTCACGATGGGAATGTCTTCGAGCATGATCATATTCTTTGTCTCAATCATTTGTGTGAGATATTCTTGCTCATAAGGTAGTAATATCCATACATTAGATAATGATTCTGAAGGAGATTAATATTCCTCTTTACACTTATAAATAATTGGAGGATGCTTCGGGATGTGAAGAGTGATCTCCATTTCCCAATAGTTAATGTTTTTTTTGTATAAAGATATCCAATACATTCACAAAATAGAATCAAAATACACAAAGGAAGTAAAATATTATTTTATGGGAGGTTTAGTCCACAAAACTTAATTGAGGAGGAGTTATGTAGTTTGGATGCAATAATTTCCCTATTTTCAATTATCACAGATAACTCAAACTCCAAATTTTGAGGTGGTGATTTAATAGTTCCACAGAACTTATAAGATATGAAAGAATGGATAGAAGAAAAATCAAATGGTACATTCACTATTATTGAGTGAATAACCAGCATACCTTGTACCACGTAATTTTCCTACTCCACATCAGCAGTACTAGTAGTATAATCCCTTCCATGTGTCCTTGGAGTTTTTTTGATTTCCTTTAAAAACCCTAGGCATAGGGCATTGGTTTTCAAAATTCACATGTTCCTTGTAGTTGAAACACTGCACTACTGGCTGAGATTTGATATGAACCTTCCATTCTTCTTCCATGTTAGTGGGATTTTTCATATCCCTTTAGTAGTTCTTAGCTAGATTCCCCATTCTTTAATATTTAAATCATTTCCTAGTTTCCTTTAGAGAGTTTCTAGGATGCTCCTTCCCACAATTTTTACACGTGGGATGTTCAGTATTCCTTCAATCGTGGTATTTTTTTTGCTGATCCACCCATGTTAAAATCAATTTTCCTCTTTTTTTCACTGGTCCCATGAGACCAATCAAAGTCTATGATCTCAATTTCAACCTTAAGAGCACAAAAAAAAATTTACTTATAGATGTAGATATCTCAAATCCCCAAAAATTTTCATAGACTCAGCTTTAGTCTCCTAAATAAGTGACCCCCTTGATTTTGGTGTTCATGACAAATCTAGAGGCGCACATTGAAATCCTTGTAATGATTTCCTTATACACCCTGATAGACGCATCTTTATTCTGCTTAAGTATGAGTAACTCTCTTTCCATCTTGAGACAGAGGGTTCAGGGAAACTATTTATTGAGAAAAAATTCTTGAATTCCTCCCAATACATGGCATCAACTTCCTCAATGGAATTTATAGTTTTGATCAGTGTTCAACACTGATCAACTTCTCCATCAAAACGGTAGATAGCTAGTAGGAAATAATCATCTTCTGAGCACTAGAGGTCACATAATATCTTTTCAATGAAGTTAATCCACTATTACATGAGGAGGGGATAATAAGATTTACTAAACATGGGAGGCCTTTTCCACATGAAGAATTTGATGAAATTTTTCCCTTTCCTTGGAGAAGGATGGGGTTCCACAAGATTCAATTTATTATTCATAACTTGGGCCAGTTGAGAAAGTATTTTCATAAAGTTTTGAGCACCCATTCTCATCTTATTTGGCACTTAATTAGGATAGTCATCACATTCCCTATCACATTGATTGTTGTAACGTGTTCTTATATTTCCCTCCAATATCTAAGAAAATAAATGTTCAATTAGGGGGACTGAATACTTAACTAATAAGCATAAAAAGGAAACCTAAAACATAGAAAGATAAAATCTTAAAGGAAAAGTATATCCTAATTGATGATTCCCTAAATTTTAATCTAGGTTATCCATGATCTATTTCATATCATATATTATTATGGGAATTTTATTCACTCCCTTAATAATGGTTTGTTGTGAGCTTATGAATTTACCAAAGCATATCCCCTATGAGTGTCAAACAAGGTGTACAGTAAGTCCTATTATCGTGTACCAGGTTACCCTGAATCATCCCTTGAACACCTTGTTAGTGTTTTTACTCTTAGGTACTTCTGTTCCAAAATTATGTCCACTTGTAGTATCCAGACAGAGATTTATTTTCTCAATAAACCACTTACTCTATACTTACCAAAATTTAGGGATGTTTTCTTATACTTAGTCTTATCCCTAAGGTTCTAACTATAGTGCTCTATTCCAAATCTCAAAAAATAACAAGACCTTACTTTGATTCTAACCAAAGAGACCCCAGCCTTTATCACATAATATAACATTATTTTAAGCATAATTAAACATCTAATTACCAATCAATGATCATAAAGTCTAGTGACTTGGAAGACTGGTTACATAGAACTGAAAACATGGGGCTAAATTAAACATTTATTTATTTAATCTTCATAAAGAGATCCTAACTTACATTGTGCTCATACATATACATAGGATAACCTAGGAATAACATGATCAATGGGATGTTCTAAAATCCCAGTAAGGGAATAAACATAAGAATAAAGCTTATCACATGGGTTAGAAAGTATAACATAATGATATACAAAGGCATGAAACATGATTAAACGCAAGGAATAAAAACATTTAGAACATGGGATAATATAATAATGAATGAATAGTAACATGGAAGAAACATAAAAAATGTCTTTATCATGATTCAAGGCTCGTTTCACATAGATGAGCATGAGTCAAGGCTCATTGCACATAGAGGATCACAAATCCAGGATAACCACCAAGACCGTTGCACATGGAGCACGGGTCAAGGCTAACTAGTAAGACTGTTGAATATAAAGTCTCATGAGAATAAACTTTACACAATTTATTAGAGTGATATCTAGGTACACCCATCATAGTATGTTCAAGAATATGCTTTACACATAATGAATCATGCATAAGTAATCTAACATAAACATAAGTGTTACCCATAGCAAGGATTGGGTATCATAATCTTAAAAAAGGGCATAACATTGGGGAATATCACAATGGTTTCCATGAAATAAAGGAATTAAAACATTAATGGACATTAATAATGGGATATAGGCATAAATAATGATAGGTTATGTCAAACTGATGTGAAAATACTATTTAAGAAACTTAGAAATAAAACATTTTAGTATGATTTAAGGGAAAAATTTCAAGATTATTTAAAATGGAAAAGGAATAATTGTTTGTATAAAACAATAATTGAACCAAGTTATTTTTTCATGATTTAATGAGTGATTTTATAAAAATAATGGTGGATTAAAACAGATTATGGAGAACACTTGAAAGTGGGTATGAATTCAAGAAATTCCCTTAAATCAGGCTTTCTTATTGGAAATAATTGATCAGGGGACCTTTCAAAAACATGTATATTCCTGAAATATAAGGATGAATGAATCTTGATATAGGATTTTGGAACATATAAACAGAATTTAGAAGATTTAAATAAAAATAAAAGTGAATATTATTTGGGGAAAAAGTGAGAAATTATAACTTGAAGGAATAATTGAGGTTTAGGTAGAATCCCTTACCTTAAGTACGAAGGTGTACTTCTCTTGATCATAATGTCAAATATAATCAAATTATATTCATTAATTAATAATTCCAATTTTTTTATATATTTAATTGGTTTATTATAATTTTATTTTGTTCTTTTATTCCCATTTTATTAGTTCTAATGTTCAATTTTATCATTGGTGAGTGCTTGTTTTCTTAATTTTCATGATCAGATCGATTATAAAAGTTAATGTAAAATGGAAACTAAAGTAAAAAATTAAATTTGAAAGTTATTAATGATAATATATAAGGTAATTAATAAAATATTTCATTTTTTTATTTTGGGTGAGGATGAATCATTAGATAAGTCTTTAATGATAAACACTACTATTATTTTGAGCGGTTTCACTCAAAATGAATTTGTTTGGTTTTATTATTTTAAAACATGTTTTTATAATGATTAAAAAATAGTAAATAAGATATAATACATATATTATGATCTGGTTCAACCATAAAAATGGTTTAATTACCAACCTTGAATATGGTATAAGAAATTGATGACCTATCATTCTTTAATGTGATAAATTCACACATCTCAGAAAGTGTTTTTTTATTTTCAGTGTAAAAGGAGGGGGAAGGAGAGACGATGATGAATTATTCCATTATAATAACAAAATTAAATTTTATGTAAGGTAATTTATTTATCAAACCATTTGGATGATGGGGTTTAGGATAGAAAAATAAAAAAAGGAATGTGAAAAGAAAATAAAAGAATTGAAAAGAGGAATTTACCTCTTGAATTTATCCTCCTTGATAGACTCATTTGGGAGGAGGTTTTGGTATTTTGATGAAATAAAGATCTCATGGGAGTGTAGGAGGGTCTTTGGAAGGTATTTGAGTAGAATTTGGAAAATTCACAAGTCTTGAGAGGTGTGAGAAGAAGAGGTGGTGAGGGGAGTTATTTATGGTGGAGGTGGGGGATGTTTTCTCATTATTTCATTCAATATTTTAATATTTTACTCAAGACAAGAAATAGTGCTAATTTAATAAACTAAATAATGTAATGTGTGCATGTTAATTTGAAAAATTGATCACTTAAACCATCCATTACTCAAGCATGACACAAAAACTCGTTTATTTATATATACTCTAAATTATCGTATTTCACTATTCACAAAAAATTCAAGTATTTTAGAAAAATACCAAAAAATAAACATAACCAAAATTTGATATTTAGAATTCAAAAATGAGCTTCAATTTTTAAAAGTAATTTCATAAATATGAGAAAGATAATTTTTAATTAAAATCATAATTTACATGGAAAATTCAACTTTTAAAATTAAAACTATTTTTCTAACATTTTGAAAAATTTATAAGGTCTCATAATGTTATATTACAATCATTAGACATCAAAAAATTAACTTATTAATTAATTTTATTAACATAAATTTTATTTTAAATTATTAAATTATTCATAAAATTGTAATTAAATATTTTTGTCTTATAAAAATACCAACACTTAATTAATAATTTTTAAAATATTTATATAATTATACTATGATATAGTTATATAATATTGTCACTTATAAGATGGATAAATTTTATTTATACATACATTTTTGAGGCTACTATTCAATTTTCCAATTTACTATTCATAAGGGTCACATTTCTATTCCAGAGGTCATGTTAGTATTTCATCAGTATATGTTCTTTAACTTCAAGAAACGTTTCTTATTTCATTCATTCATTATTTATAATGATTTTACTATGTTCTCTATGTGTTTATACCATCTGAAATAATTATAAGAAATGAATTTACATTGATAAAACATTGGGTTGTTACATTTAGTATGTTCCATGATTAAAATTTTAAATATGAGAAATAATTGTTTGATAAGAAATGTCATGATTTTATAATAAAACCCCTCTGACAAAGGTACACTTCCTTCTAAACTAAAAAGTATTTATATATATTTATATCATTCTTATCTTTGGTTTTAGTTTTCTATATACCTCTTTTTCATTCTTATTTTGTGTCAAGTTAGCTTTTTACCCTTTTTAAGTAATATGAATGGAGTTTTCCTGCTCGATTAGTTTAAATAACCTTGCCCGAGTAGGCATATGCCTTGACTATCAAAATTTTCATTTTTTTACTTTGAGTCTTATAAACTAAATTTTCATGTTTAGGAAAAGTGAATGAATTGGTAAATGGTTTGTGTAGGGTGTTTAGGCTTACTTCCCATTGCTTCATCACTTTATAGATTCCACACCATTGTGTCGCCCATCGGAACCTCCTGGAAAGGTTTTTATCATATATTAAAATGATTGACTTGTTTCTATACGACCTTTAGGGATATAACCTATGTCAAAACCCATGTCTAGGGTGTCTTCCATGTATTAGGACACCCCTTTGGGTGATCCATCATAAATGGCCCTTGTTTCATTTATTTAAAATGTGGAAAATTTCCATGGGTTGTGTGTGGCACATTAATAATTCCATAAATTGCTTAATGGGAAATTAATTATGAATTGGGTCCCTCTTGATAATTACTAATCTTGAACATAATCATTTATCCATGTGTAGTGTTTCCTACCTTTGGCATACTTGATGATTATTTGATTGAAATATTCCTTACATGATAAATTACTTATTTCAAGTTACATGAGTACCTTTACTATTAATAGACTCCTTATGAATATTTTGGTGCTCCTTCCATGATCAATTTAAATGGTTTGAATGGAATGTGACACTTGGTCAAGCTTGATATCTTGTGATGATGAAATTTCATTGAGTAAATATTAGTAAGAGTCACACTGATGCCACATTCCTTGTTTATAATTCTTTTATTCTGCATGTTGCATTATTTTTTTTGATCTTTTTAGTGGATTGAACCATATGAAATGCCTTGTTAAACTTGATGGCTTGTGAAATTTTGTTTCATGTGTTGACATAAAATTGTTTAAGGGTTATTCCATGTATCTTATTCTTCATACCTTTCCTTCTCTATTTTAAATAATTATTTCCATGCTATATGATATGTTCCATTTTTGTTTGGCTTGAAGTGCATAACTATAGGTTTTGGGTGCAGCGGGAGTGCGGTTGGGATGACGCCCAACTTTAATTTTTACCATGATCAATGATTATTTAGGATCAATACAACAATGAATTCCGGTCTCCATGGAATAGAATCAAAGATTTAGATAAAGAGGGAAGAGACCCAAAAACTTTAGAGAGGATCTTGCACATCATGTTTATAATTATTTTAATTAATTTCAAAATGAAAAGAATACATGGATCTTTGATATTTTCTTCGCTGATGATGTTGATCATCTAGAATAACCCTTCTAGATTATCTCATTTCACTTGCGAGGATCCAAATGAGAATCCCTCTAGTGGTGATCCACATGTGATTCGATGGCCTTCGATCACCAACACTAATTCTCCGGGTGCTAGCATGGTGAAGCAAGTGTCTTGTGTCAGTTGTTCTTGATCATTTGTTTTTCAGCCTTGTAGAACATCTCTCATTCATGAGAGGGGTGGGAAGATGATTCGAGAGAGAAATTTTTTATCTCAATAATTCTCAATTCACTGAGCATGTAGTTCAGTATGTGGAGAAATAGACGTATGTGTCTATTTATCAACATGGGGCTTCAATTACAATATTTAATTGAGTAACACCAATTAAATACATTCATAATCATAGAGAAAACCCATGCTTTTAATAATAATACCACATCATTATTTATGGTGTGACAATTTTCACCAAACGGAATTACAAATAAAATTCCATGTCACAAAATAATAGCAACGTTATTACTAATATTTTAATTTGTGCCAAGTAGTTAAATAATTATTTACCATCTTGCAAATAATTATTTTACTACCGTACGAGACTTGGTCCACTTGAACTCCAGTTCTATTTATTGAACACCCAAATAAATAAATAAATAATTTATTCTCTTAAATAAATATTTTATTTACAAACAAGTAAATAAATATTAATTAAATGTTAAATAAAATAAATATATTTTACCCACAATCCGGTGAATAAATATTTATTTAATTTCTGCAATCATTTTAACTTGAATAAAATTATTCCACTGTCATGAGAATAATATTTATTCCATTAATTAAATTCAAATTGAATTTAAATGAGACCACCAGAAACACATAATGTGTGACCCTCTAAGATTCTTTCTCATTAGCATTATGATGGTTTTCCTAAATTCCAAGAGTATTGTGTAACAATGGGTCAATTCTCCCAATAGAAATAACATAGTCTCAACAACGACATCCACATATGAATGATCACTATGTAATATAATCCCTGTGTCTCAATATCAAATCAAGATGGTTTCATGATAGTGTCATCAAACTTTGTGCTTGATACATCATTATTTGACTATTTGAAATAAACTTGTCATTACACCATGGCCATGGAATTTCGTGCGACGGTTCTAATTCAACCAAAGGGATGAGATATAAACTTCCATAAATGGAAGGGAAAAATCATTCCTTGACTTATCCATTAATAACATACCACTTGTGACACACCCAACATACCCTACTTCCCGTTAACTGTTTCCATAATGATTTTCATTTGTAATTCAAAGTGTGCGAGTCATAAAATTTATTAATGATAATATTAATATCTAAGAATCATTACACATGCTCATAAATAGGAATATCTGATGAAACCAAAAAATGAATAATTTCTACTAGTGGGTCTGTTCTCATAATTTTCTATCTTAGAGACCACCAAGTGAGAACATCATGATGGGAAGTCTCATCTTCATACGATTACTTGCACGTGATGGTCTATATGCTATATGTCCCATCATAGTATGTCATACACCCACATAACTATATATAAGAATATTGTTATAGAATTTTTAAGTTTTCACCATTGCGAGGAACTTAAATGACCTTATCAATGAAACAAAAACTCTAGGACATTATTACATCATAGTCATGGAGAACAATGAATAATATTTAATAAGATGTTTAATATTTAAATACATTTAATATAAATATAATCAAATTACAAATATTTGGTTCTAGGACACCAAATCTAACAATAGATTGGTCAAATTGGAAGCATGTAGTATTGATTTGACTTCTATTGGATAGAAATCATAAATGCAATGATGGATATGTATGCCTTGTTTGTTATGTTACTTGATGTGGTCCAGGAGAGAACATGGGTTCCATATTAAGGACCCCTAGATGGAATATTCGCGCTCGATGGGTTACTACCCAATGCACCAGGGGTGATGCATTGGCTTTCTAGGGAAGGGATTTTTGGGTGGTTTCATAGGTTCCTAAGTGATACCGGTTCCTAACAGAGCAACCATGGATGGACCTTTTAGCAAGATGGCTACGCGATGCCTTTGGTGATACTCAATACCCTTATAAGATATCTGGGATAGACGTAGTAGTTACTATACATCATAGTGATACTTGGGATGTCGTATGGGTTTCCTTAGGTAGGATCAGTGGTATTGCATTATTTTGGATGTTCCCTATGTGAATGTTGGGATACTTTTAGAACTACTTGGATGAGAACGGGAATCCACCACTATATTTTATGGATTTATTGAATTACAATTATGAATTGATTCAGTTAATTTATTATTCTATACTTTTTTATTTTATTTATATTATAGAATGCACTTGAGAGTTTTCTCTCTATCTTATTAGCATACTTATGTGATGACATGGGAATTAGACCCCAAGACTATGCATAATCTTGGGAGTGTACCTCCTTGATTTTCCATGTTTACTTAGGTCCATATATACACATAATGCGTTACACATGTACCACTTTCAGATTCCAGAGTTATTCCAAAGCAAGTGTTATGGGATGGGTCCGTTTAGGAACCCGGACCAAGGTGTTGTAATTTTATTTTTTATTGTTCTTCATTTACCATATTTTTCACATTGTGTAAATTTATATTACACAACCTAGATTGGGCTAGACACCGATGGTGCTGATCTAATGATATTTATATATCACACCCTACTGAGACCACTATTGAACTAGGGTACCTAAGTAGTCATACACGTTTGTAGGTATTTTGATTGATTTATAATGCTATGTTGTGATATATATTTGGGATCTATGGAGTATAACACTGAGATCATGCTTAGAATGCTCATGAAGATCACCTTTTGGATTTTTATTCCCCTTCTTTTCCTGATTCATATTTTTTATGAATTTTAAAGAATATTATTTGTTTACTATATTCATTTATGTATCATCACTATGACATGAAATCATGATTTGAATAAATTGGAAGTGGCCAAATTTATTAAATTTTTATTATTTGTCTTACAATTATTTATCAATTATTTACTAATGTTTCCTCTATTTTTTGTTCTATTATTATTATACCATTGTGAGACTTTGGTCTATGAGGGAATAATCTCCCCATAGACACAACCTAGGCCCTCTCTACTATAAACTAGCCTTTGGTGTTGGGGGAGATGCATTTGAGGTCAGGTGACCCACCGATCCGACTACTAGTATTGATGGTAAGCCAGGTCAGGATGTTACAATAGATGAGTAATATGGTGTAGTTGAAAGAGGAAATATATTTAATTAATCAATTACTAAAACTATGTTGATTGAATTTTCAATTTCTAAAAATATTTGGGGTGAAGAATATATTACTACATACTATAGTATTAATAGAGTTTTACTTAAAAATTTTATAAATAAAACTCCTTATGAGTTGTGTATAGGAATAAATCCAAAAAATTATTACTTAAAAATTTTTAGATTAAAATTATTCATTATGAATACTAAAGTTAATTTACATTTTTTCCAATAAAATCCATTAAAGGAATTTTTCTTGATTATTCAATAACTAGGATGGATTATAGAGTTTCTTAAAAATATACAAGCACTATTGAAAAAAATAGTGCATTCTAAATTTGATGAATCTATTCATTTTTATTTTAAACAACCTCTACACACATATTTGGATGTTTTTAATAAAACAAATTTTCATCCCAAGTTAGAATATTATTTTGATGAGAGAAAAAGTGAATAAAATAACTCTAAATCTTTTTATTAAGAATAAATTAAACCTGTTGTTGAATAAATTTGTTTTAAAAACAGTAGAAGTTAGATAATATTTAGGAATGATCCTACAAATAATATCATTGATGATGTAGGTCAAACAGTTAAAACAAGAATTTTCATAAGAAATAAACTAGAAAATTGTATATTTTTATCATAATTTAGACATAATACTCCTAATAAGTCTTTAGGTGGTGAATACTAGATAAATTTAAAGATGGAAGAACTCAAAGATTGTTAGATGATTCATTTTTTGACATTAGTTGATCCTCCTCAAGATTCTTATGTAACTGGTGCAATGTTGGGTTTCCATAATAAATGGGATGAAAAAGAGTTATAGTTTTAAATAAATAAAAACTTGTTATAAATGGTTATAATAAATAATAAATCATAGACTATGATAAAAATTGTTCTCTAGTATATAGACTAGATGTTATTCAAATACTTATAAAATATGCAGCAGTATTAAGTTTCACCCTTTTTCAAATGGATGTGAAGTGTGCTATCCATAATGTTTATGTAAATAAGGAAGTATATATAGAAAACACACCTATTTAGGATAACATAAAATCTGTGTATCCTTTTTTAGAACTATTAATGTCTTTTATAGACTTAAAAAACCCCCAATATCCTCATATGATAGATTAACTAGTTTTTGTTACAAAACAGTTTTTATGGGAGCTATTGATCCATATCTTTTCATTGATTTTTTTTAATATACAATCATTGCTCAAATATATGTTGACGATATTATATTTTTCTCAACTAAAAAATCTTTTACTATATTATTTTCAATTCTTATGAAATTTGAGTTTCATATGAGCATGTTGGGCAAATTAACTTTTTTTCCTTGGTTTCTAAATTTATCATAACCAGAAAAGAACTTTTACATCTCAATATAAGTATACAAGAGATATTATTAAAAAGGTTGGATAATAAAATAATAAAAATAAAATTAATCCTATCCAAATATAATAAAAATTAGTTATTAATGAATCTAGGAAACCAATTGATCAAAAGCCCTTTAGAGGAATTATTTGCAGTTTATTGAATATTAAAGTTAGTCAAATGTCATTAATTTTTTTATATTATTGTGAAAGGTATTAAGAAAATCCTAGTATCCCATATTAACACTATGAAAATAACGTTTTATCACCTTAAGAATAATATGGATCATTGATTATTTTTTCTTCTGGATATTATTTCAATTATTTTTCTTCAGAGTATAACATTGGTGGATGTAAAATGGATAAAAAAAATTTCTATGGAACTTTTCATTTAATTATAGAGGATTTAGTTTCTTGGTCTTCTAATAAAAAATATTATTTATCACTTTACACTACTTATATAGAATAAATGGCATTGTGACGTTTTTGTGCCAAATTTTTATGGATGCAACACACATTCATTAATTTTAGTATGATTTTTATTAAATATATTATTTTTTGTGATAACACTAGTTTCATATATTCATGTAAAAAACTATCAAATCACTCAATAAATTTGAAAATAGATATTATATACCATTCTCTTTTTTATCATGCACAAAAATAGGATATTATTTTAAAATTCATCATAATGTAAGAAACAAATACTGATATTTTTATAAAACCACTAATTTTTCATTGATTTGAATATATTAAACAAAATATAGAAATGGTCAATATAAGGTGATCATTCATATCTTCTACTTATATAAATAATCTCCATACAATAAATAACTCCTTGAAAATAGGTGGAACATTTTTACTAAAATTTTGAAATTATTTATTTTTCTTAAATTTTTAATGATTTTATTATAGTTTTTTAAAACAAATTGCTTAAAAAAATTTATATATATTTTCCTTTTAAAATTTTTAGAAGTAAGTTCCCATAAAAATTTTTAGACAGCAATTCCACATCAATTTTTATAGAAATACTTTTCTAAATATTTTTCAGACAAACATTAAAAAAACATTGGAAAAAACATTCATAAAAATTCATCTATAAAAACTATTTCTTAAACAACACATGGAGAATGTTTTTGTTAGAAAAACAAGAAGAAAATATGAGTAGAAAAACATTCATAATGAATGTTTAAATTTTTTAGGAGAGAGAATTTTTATTCATCAACTTTACTATCTATTTTTATATTATATTATATATATTTTTTAAATTTTCTATTTTATAACATTCTAATTTTGATTTCAAACATCAATGTTTCTATTTCATTAAAATATTTATTTGATAAATTTTTCTTAATTTTTTTTAATAAATATTTTTAAACATTCAATAAATACTCATTATTATTGGTTTTAAAAAGATTTTCTTTTTGTACCATTGGATCAAAAGATTAAATTTCACCTTTTTAGACATATATAATTGAGTGTATGTCAACACTCTCCTATATTCCCTTTGGTCTTTGTCAATTTCTCTCGCTACTCAATATTCATTATGTTTTAAAGTTTTTTGTCACCCTAATAAGATTTCTTCACCCAATCATGTAAAGTTCCTTTCCTATAAAAATTTTGGAGCACATTTTTTGTGAAATAAAGACTTATTGAAAGAAGATGTTTCAAAAAGTATGATTCTTTTCTTAATAATTTTATTATTTCTATGGATGGTAAGACCACTGTTTATCAAAAGAAAATAAATCACATATAACATTCACTTTTATGAAGAGTTTTATAAGATTAATTTAAATAAAATGTTAGAATTGGTCTGAGTGCCTTTTTAAAGATGACCATTCCTTCAAACTCATAAACTACCTGAAAATTTAGAGAATATTTTAAAATACATGGATGAGATATAATTTTTTAATCTTAAATATAAAGTGTAAAAATTTAATAATATTTCTCTAGAATAAAGAATAGTGGTGATTAGGATGAAGAATTATCTCAATCAAAAAAAGATATAGGGATAATCTAAAGATGCGGGATATTTTTTTTGGAATATCATTGTAATATAATAATGTTCAACATTATAATTTGTTTTCTTTTTCCATTGAAGCTATTATGAGAGGATCTAAAAATTTGAGGATTATACATTTCCTGAGCTTCATAAACCTATTATTTGTTAAATTTATATAATTATAGAAGATAAAAAACATAGAAAATTATATGATATAGAGGAAATCATTCCTTAGTGAGGAAACAATCTGTAAGATGTGTCTAGTCCTTGTTTTTCTATAAAGAAATTAATTGATAAATCACACAAACCTACATCCAAAATAGAAACTAAAAATTTGAATAAAAGGGTTCTAGAAAAGGAAAATGAAGGAGAATATTACCCTCTGTTTCCTAAAAAATATTCGACAATGTCTAATGAGGCCTTTACGACATCCATAAAGAAGATAGAAACAAATATTTCATATGAACCTTGTTTTGGATTAGATAAAGATGAATACATGGTGATAAAAGAATATAATTATAAAAATATTTTGGGAGAATAAAAGAGGAAGATACAAAAAAGGATATGTAGAATACAATGTAGTTAAATCACAACTAAGCTATTTCTAACAAGAAAATTCTACCATTGAAGTTACAATATATGGAGAACTTTCACAGTTTATCCTCTATCCATTGTACGAACTATAGTTCATGAGTCTATTAAATGATAAGAAAAGCTGTTTCAACCATCCAAATTTCATATATCCCATACAAAAGAAAAAGAAATTTATTTTACATTAAAAAATATGGATTATAAAATGAAGTTGATGCTTATATTTTTAATGTTCATATGAAATCTTAATGATGTTAAATAAAGAATATAAGAAGAATATGCAAAAAAATTGGAGAAATATATAGAAGTTGAAAAAATTGATTCAACATCCTATACTTATATTTCAACTAATTATAAAAAGAATGTATATTTATCAGTTTAAAATTGAGTTTAATGTTTTGAGAATGAATAAATATTTCCATTCTCAAACCATTTTTTTTGGAAAATTCTAATTCATAAATAGAAGTTCAAGTAGTATAAGTTTTTGAAGAACAAAGTGATGAATGGAAATACAAAGCTACTATAATGAACCCCAGATCAGTCCATTACATATGTCTCAATTTAATCTAATCACTCATCTCCTATTAGAATAAATCAAGAATAAATATGATAATTAACTATTTCAATGAAGATACTAGAAAAATCTAAGATACTATTAAATATTTTCAGGAATAAACAATCTTGATGTTAGTACATCTAAAGAAAAATTTATTTTTTTGGAAAATTTGAATTAATTTAAATATCCTATAGAAATATTTATTCAATATTATGTTTAGTTTAAATGTTTTATAAGAATTTCCAAAGGTGAATCAATAAATAAAAACAATTATTATTATGGATAAATTCTTATGACGTAGATATAAAATTATATGGTAAGAAAATTGTAAGAATGGGGAATTATAAAAATCATTTATGAATGTAGTAATATATATGACTTCAGATGTAAATGAATGTAAAATATAAATAAATAATCTTAAATATATTTCTATGACCTAATATGATGATGTTTTTAAAAAGAGGAAGTGGATTCAAAGTCTTGTAGAATATGTTTCAAGAAGAAGTTTTAAAAATTGATGATTCAATATTTGGAAGAATAATTTTTGAGATTAAAGGAAAAATATGAAAAATTTCATGTTCTTGAAGATGATCTAGAAATGATGAAATCAGTTATTGCTGAGTCAGAGAAGTTACAAGAATATATCAAGAAGTTAAATGTAACTATGAAGATGATTTAGAAGAAATATTGAATCTTTTATTATAAACTACAGAAAACTTATAAAATAAAACAAACACTTTTTAATGAATAATAATCTATATATTATTGGATGGATGTTTTTTAATCGTTTTGGATAAATATATTTTCATCTACTTAATAGATGGATAAATATTTACTTATTTAATATTGTTTCCTAGAATCTTTTTATTTCTCTAAAATTTAGGTACAATTTCTACCAAAGTATATTGATTTAAAAATTCATAAAGGGGAGAAGAATTGAGAAAACATAACTTCATATTTTTTTTGGAAAAGATTGTTAATGAAAGGGGAATTTAAAGAAAATAGGATAAATTAATTAATCGGAAGAATAGAATAAATATATAATATGATGAAATTATTATGTCTATACATAAAGTGAAGTATGTTTTTCAATTATATTTTTAAATTTTAATTTTCTATTTGAATTTTGTGTTTTGTTATTTTCAAAAAGTGGGATATTTTTTAGTTAAAAGTTTACATTAAACAATTTCTAACCTTAGTTTTAACAATCAAAACATAGTTACATAAATACATTGTTTTAACAAATTTATATTTCATTATTGATTATCATATTTTTATAGAAAAATTATAATTTACAAATATTTTATAATTTGTAATTAAAATAGAACATTTATTAATTAATTCCCTGAAAAAAATCAGAATAAACATAAAATAAGTAGTTTGGATGAAACCAAACTAGCTGGAAACTAATATATTATATGCACTTATACTTTATACAATATATGATTGATTTCAATGTAAATTAGATAAAGGTCTATAAAGTACATAATATTGAATATAATTGATTTCCATTAGACAAAGTTATATGTACTCTAATAAAAAAACATTATCTGACAGATCCAAACATATTGTCCTGAAGAACTTTTAGAAAGACCTAAATAGAGAAAACTTATATATTTTTTAGATTAAATAATATAATTCTATCAGACAAAACCTTTCAATAATTATAATGGTGCTTCATCCAAAAGATTGTGGAAAAGATAAGTGAAAATAATCATTATCAAGTGAATATCAGATCATATAATGGTCATTCTGATGAAGCACCATTATAATTATCAAAAGGTTCCATATGATAGAATTATTATAATTAATCTAGATATTATAAATGGTTTTCCAGTTAGTGCATTCTAAATGTTCATAAGTAGAGAATGTCTCCCTCTACCTGATAATGTTTTTTCGATAGAATTTCTATAACTTCATCTATTGGTACAGAGTTATACTTCCTCTTATAAACTTTATATAACTAAATTTTATTTACGTTGAAATCATCTATCTATTTTACAGTGTATAATTTTATCCAATTTATGATTTTATGTCCTGTTTAGTTTTTTATGGAATACATAAGTTAATTTTAATCTGATTTGGTTCATATAGAACACTGAAATCAATTTCTATCTTAATTACAATTTATTATTTGTTTTTTAAATATATATTTTCTACCAAAACATTATAAACACTAGGAAAATATAAAATTCGTAAAATTATGTATTTAAGAATTTTTTCATGATTTTCAAAAAAATGGCCAGAAAGCATTAATGTTAATCCTCCAACTTAATAGAACATAATTAATAATCCTATGATGATAAATTCATGCATAGATTCTTCTTAAAATTTTTATAATAAAATAAAGAAAATATATGAATAATAGGATGATACTAAAATATAAATTTAAATAAATGAATTTCATGAAAAAAAGAAGAATATGTCGAGGAGTTTACAGCTGAACATGAAGATATCATTATACAATTTTAACAAATACAAACACTAGTTGAAGGAAAAGATGATTTTTTCCCAAAACATACATCCCATAAACTAATTTCATGGACATTATGACTATATAATAATATAAAATATCATAAAATAATTAATAATATTATCAAAATGAGGAAGAGGAGTGGATCTACATGAATAAGGTACGTTGTAAAATTTTTACCAATATTTTAATGCTTTCTCTATATCAAACTCCAATCAAGTGACACATAAAGGTACGACTAAGCTTAACAACATTAACCAAAGAACATCTAGGATGCAACATGATTTTTTATTTTCCCACATGGTTTTTTAGGAATTAATTTTTAGTCTATATTTGTAATGTAGTTTAGGATGTAGTTTTCAATTCCCCAATCTCTTTTAGCATTAAACAATAGACATTGTACTTTGATGTGCTTGTTTTATTTTTAGGTCTATGTTGAAGGATGGTGGAAAGCATAAAAAATTTAAGATATTTAATTTTAAATGAGGATTCCTTAAATTGTAGTCTATATTAATAATTCCCTATATTTCTATTTTTTAGATTTTAATGAAAAATAAATTCTCTGGTTATATTTCTTATAATTTTTTATCCTAGAGAAAAAGTAACTTAAGATTACTGTCATGGAATGTTCAAAATATCAATGTTAATGAATATTGCTGAGTGAAATTGGGATTGAATTATTAAATCTATTCATGGGAAAATACATTTTAAAAATCCTGATTTAATGGAATTTTATTTTTCTTTGTAGATGAAATTTCTGCTAGAATTTCTATGCTTTTGATTTTTTGAAATTTTTGTTGATTTTTTAGAGTTTATTTCTATGAATTTCTCTACTATAATATATTCCGAATCTTGATATTTTTTATTCTACTTCTTCCCATTATTTTTTGGTGTATTTCTTCATTGACTTTGACATTATTTCTTCAAGAACATTATTTTCATTTTTTCATTCTATGATTTCAAAAAGACAATTTAAAAGTTATTTAGTGACTTATATTAATCCCTTATCCTTAATACCACCTTGTAAATTTATCAATGTTTTAGCCTACTATTCAATTAATGAAGTTTGTTTTATAAAATCCACATTACAATCTAATTTGTGTCTTTTCTTACTATAATCATTGAATATTTTCATGATATTGAATTGAAAAAGTGCAGGGTAGGGGTTTTACCTGGTGAAAGGGGTGATTTAAATTGAGGGGATATTTTTGTATCCTTTATGTGAGGTTCAAAAGGGTTCCTAATTTTATTATTTATTGTACTCATTTTCTATCACTTATATATATTTTTTAAAATATAAAAATATAAAATTTTTAGAAACGAATGGGTTTTACCTTGGGTGGGTCAAAAATTACAATTATTTGAAAATTGATCTCTCTATAACTATATCAAATAGTTTAATAAAGGTATAATTTTATTCACTAGTGATATATATGAGACTTTTCGAAATGATAACATTTGAAAAAAATTAAAAATTACAAGAAAAAAGTGGGTGCATATAATCTATTATTATTTAATTAACTATTTACATTTAAAATTATCTTGGGGGAAGGGGGATTATTTTATTTTTTGGATGATCTTTTCGTTGGAATTTTATTGAATGTAATGAATGATTTTTTTGATTTAACCATTACTTGAGATAAATTATTTAAATATCAATTCTTATACCCCACAAATCCTCAATTTTATTTTAACATAAATTCAAAGTATTTATGATTTATATTTATATTTGTCTTTGCATTGTATATATTTTAGATACATTGTAATATTATGGTAAGGAGAAGTTTTTAGGTATAATAATAACTCTATATATATTTATTACCGGGAGAGAAGAGGTAAAATAATTCCTATGTGAGGTAAATTAATTATGGAATGAAAATTAATATTTAATTGAAAATTATGAATTGTAGTTAGGATAAGAAATGAAATTTAAAAAGAGATAAATTAAAATTAATGATTAACTTGAATTATTTAATGAATTAGTAGTCAGGTAAATTTTATTTTATGATTAATGAAGATTTAATTCTTCAATGATAATCATTTAATTTTTTTATTACTATTTTAATGATGTTAGGGTGATCTTACCTTATAATAAGTTGAGGTATAATACTTTATAAATATCATGATTCTATGTGTGGGAGGAATTTATAAGAACATTTTACACATACATTTTTATTATTTAATTTATTTTAGTTATGAATATAACTGAAAATATTCTCAAACAAATTCTATGATCTAATTAGTTTATGGGTAAATAATATTTTAAATATTTTTTTATAAATATAAATTAAAAATATTTAAATATTTATCATTTTAAAGAATAATTTATTCTATATAAATGTTTGTATAGTAGGGTTGTATTTTTTCTAAGGAATGTATTAAGAGTTGATAAAAAATCTTGTCTGATACCTAGTTAGCCCTCTACACAAGTTCTAGATACTAAACCACATGATTCCAGCTGGAATAACACCAAGTGAAGTCCAAATAACTACAAAAATATCCCCTAAATGTTTTTGAATAGGGGAATGTGTGTGTGAACATGTATGGGAGAATAATTAGTCATGTATACAGTGTGCATGAGTATGGGCATGCATGTGGGAAAAATGGTGGATAACCTCTCACACACTGGTTTGAAAAATAGGTTGTATGAGTCAAATGGATCCATTCAAGATTGATTTATCTAATAAATGATTCATTGAGAAATGTTATTAATTTACTAACCATGTGAAATTTTGATGTTGGATGGAGGAGAGAGAGGGAGAGCAATGTTCGTTTTTACCAAAATGATGGAACTTCACCTAGTGCTCGCATCACATGCCTCAAATACAGAACTCCACCACTCGATTCCTTACCATCCACTCATAACCGGTATTTTTATTTCTGTAGAATTGAATTTCTACCACTATAATTCTTGGGCTCGAGCTCCACCACCACTCTGATGCGAGATAATGACATGGATGAATTATTGTAGGTTTTGAAATCCACTGTGGACCTTGGGTGATGATGAATGATTCCATAAATAATAATAATCAAGAAAAAATCCATAGAATACAATGGATTGATTTTTAAAGGTGAGGAATATATGGACATATGAGTTCTCAGTGAAAATGCTTATTAAAATTTTGTACAGTTTAAGTATGAAAATATGAAACATAGTTCATGTAATAAACAATCTTTCACCACATGAATGTCTCACATCATGAAGATAATTTTAAATGGATATGTGTGATTCACACCTTTAATGAGTGTAAAAAATATTAACCATGTATATTCATGTGTTGAATACTAGAATATTCATATTTCATGTCTTATTTGTAGTTCATTAAATCAATGATACAATCAACATGAGTATCTGAATTATGATCCATGAAAATATTCATGTGGTTTTATAGAGGTCTGTATATTTTACTTCTATTACATACTATATGACATATGGGTTGTATTTTAATGGGAAATAATATTCATGAGACAAAAAATTTTAGTCATAGGGTTTCCATGATTATAACTATATGGGTTCGACTACACCATGAGAAAAACTCAACTGGATGATGGACTACTAATGTTAGAAGGATCATGATACCTCTATCTATTCTGTTTTCTATAGGATTTTATTTTTCACCACCCAATCATGGATATCATGAGATTGTGATAATTCATTATTCCATATACATAATTGTGTGTGTGTGTGTGGGGGGGGGGGGGGGGGGGGGTTAAATTAGTAAAGATTCAGATTCATGATTTCCCTAGTTTTGATTTTCATGTTTTGTGTTAATTCATTCAATTTATTTCCATTATCCTTCTATTTATAAAAATTGTAAGTGGTGGGTGAGGTAGAGTAACTTTAAACAAGATTATAAGAAGTAGATCATCTCTATGACTATTGGATAGGATCAGTTCTACACATAAATATGGTTTTAGGATTTCTATTTTATTAAATAACTAATGTATTATAACTATTATGAAAATAGATGGTTAGAGATAGAGATATAGTATTCCCTCAGAAAAAGTAAATTATATGGATATATTTTCAATTAAAAATATGATGGAACACATGCCTTACCAATTTAAAAATTTTATGATCCTTGATATTCCATTCTTTATATGTTATTATTTATTCGTTCTCTCGTTAACTCTTAAAATTCTACATGAAAAGTATTTTACTAATTTTATCCCAATTGTATTAGTATTAAATTATTAAATTTAATTTAGTGTCCAACCATTCCTCACTAGATTTTCCTTGAACTCACCATAACTATATTACTTAGTAGTTTGTAGTTTAGTTGTTTGTGTTTATAAAATTCTAAAATGGTATCAACCTTGAGGAACTATATACGCCTTCTAGGAATATCATCTTGGCATAGGTTAGATGCCTTAATTTTTAAGATCATCAACAAGGATTATTTTGGATAGTTGGGACTAATAGAAGAGAGTATCATAGTCAGTTGATTAGGTGGATGGTCCTAGTTATTATGAAATGTGAATCTTGGGAGTGTGAGTTGTGTTGTGAAAATGGGTGTTACAAGAATTTTCACATGTTGAATTTTCATGGGATTGAAGGTGACTACTTAGTGATAATGATAACACCGCAGATAAAATGGTATCAGTAGTTGATAGTTAGGATGACTGGGTCACTAGATCAGCATGAGGTGCGGGGTAATAAGTCATATTATGGTTGAGATCAAGGTATGGTATAAGGAATCCCTATAGTGGGGAGTGATGCATTAGCCACTTAAGGGTGAGACCCTTGTAAAATAAGGAAATTTAGTTGATATAAAGGATGAAATTATTTTTATATGGAATAGGTTTTAATGAATGTTATTCATTGGAACTTAGGATTGATCTATATTTCAATGTTATTCCATGAAAATTTCTAATGTATAGAGCATGGTCTATGGAGATCAACTATTTGATTCATCAAAGTGATGATAAGAAAACTACCATTAAGTGGAATATATTATTAATGGGTGCATGAACATCATTACAGAAAAGTCATGGATTTGTGAGACTAATAATTAGATGGTTGAGTTAGTTATTAGATTCCATTGGGTAGGTAAACATAAATTTATCTGGATCCTTGGTAGATTCTTAGTTTGAGATTCTGGGGTGGTTTTAGGTGGATTTAATGCATATCCACTAGGTTGGAGATTCTTTTTGGATATGATCTGAGGTTATTATAGATTTAGGTAATACCATTTCTCATCGTGATAGCATGGATTTTTTCTTGGTTAGTTGAGGATCCACCTATAGAATTACATTAGATGTCTGGCTTGGACTTCAATGTGGATGTTTGGAAGATATCATTAAACCTCATTTTGTTGGGCATTAAGATCAGGTAGTGAGATAGCACATCATCAATAATTATTGATTATTTTCAATAATGGTAATTGTTTCTCTGATGCATTCACCGGGGAGCGCGCATCCGTCTGTGGGGAGGACACGCTGCTTGTTACCCCGCATTCCCGCTTTACAAAGGCGGGCGACATCCATTCCTTGTTCAGGGATGTCTGCTCCTTGATCGAAACCGGGATGATGGGATATCGGTTCTTCCTTCTGTGGATTCCTCCTCGGAGCTCAGCACCTAGTCCGAGTCTCCCTCATAGATTTAAGACGGGTTCGTGAAGCCCATTCCCGGTGCCATATCTACATGGACTCCAGTTAATTACACTGCTTCCGTTAAGACACTCCAAGGGGTCTTGTCGGGGAAGTAACCTTCAGTGAGGAGAATGGTCACGTTGGGGCGTCGTTGGCATGTCTGTCTTTGATCCCTCATCACAGGGCTTCTCGAGGGAACGGAAGCCCAAGGCATCCCACATCAAACGCGGGGAATGTGTACCATCTGAGGTTTTCCTCAGCTTCCCATGTTTAACACGGGGTATGTCGCGAGTTTAAAATCTTGCGGAGACGGATCGGGTTGAAGGACCCCTAGGGGGGAACACTGATGTTGGGGAAAGCATGTGGGCGACTTCCCGGATGCCATGGAGTGGGATGGGGTGGCATGATCTCACCGGGATGTGACAGCTCGGATAAGGATCTGGATGGATGGTGGAGTGAGACATGGGGCTTACGTTCTGAGACGGCCCAAGAGGGGGAATAAAGTTTAACGTCATGTGGGTCGTGATACAGTTTAACGTCATGCGGGACAAGATACAGTTTAACGTCATACGGGACGAGGGGTTTGGGGCTTACTCTCTGAGGCGGCCCAGGGTGGTCAGGGAACTATCATGGAGAGGTCGGGACGACCGGGTGGTGGGCTTGAACCTCGTGGAGGCTTCCTACGTACCGTGCGTTAGCACAGATCAAAGTACACGTAGTTCGCTGGGATGGGGCTTACACTCTTGGGCGGCCCATAAAGGATGTCATGGTCGATGCGCGCTCTAAGCCCACATGAGTCATGCTCGGTGTGGGAAACAAGAGGCAGCAGGGACCAGATGATCACGTCGCGAAGGGTGCGTCCGTGAGAAGCGGAATAGGGCTTACGCGTTGAGCGGCCCAAAGAGGAAACAGGGGCTTACGCGTGGTTAGCAGCCCTTGGTGCCGGGGCTTACTCCAGGGTGGAGGCTTGTGGTGTGACAAAGCAGAGTGAGAACAAGACTCCACTGGCCTTGGCAGGGGGGAAGTACGGAGATGCACGGGTGCAATCATCCGCAAGAAAGGCTAGGGGCTTACGCTCTGAGGCGGCCCTTCCCCCGCGGACAAATGCCACTCCGAAAAGGAGGATCTCATTCCATGCAAGGAAGATTCCATTCCCATGGAGACGAGTGGGCGTAAAAAATGTCCGAGCTGGGGGGACCCTGCATGCGAAGCACGGGGTCAGACCACAGTTTAACGTCTTGTGTTAAGGATGAGGTGCTTAGCAGTTTAACGTCCTGCAGCTTGGACGAGGTGGGTTCGCTCCACACCCCTAGGGATTACATGCCCAACGCCCTCTAGCCCTTGTGGGAGGGAAGGCATCGGCAAGGCCATACTGAAGGGGGGCCGCAGGGCGAACCACCGGGGGGTCCACGTTAGCGTGACTATGCGAAGAAGCAATAGCCGTTAGCGTGCCTATGTGGAGAAGTATAAGGCAAAGCAATGCAACGGGAAACACGGCCCAAGGGACCTTGAGGTTACTTCACACGAGCCTGGAAGTCCGTACGGGAAAACTACGCATGGCGCGCACGCCCGGTAGGGGAGACATCAGGTGCCGGTGCAGGGGGCAGCCAAGGGGCGTCAAGGTGAAGGGTTCTGGGCTTTGCGTGCCAAAAAAAAAGAAGTTTTGCGCGCAAAATACCGGGAAAACGCACAATTGGATCAAGGGAATTGCGCGCGGAGAGGGAATTACGCGCAAAGTTTTGCGCGCACAGCAGGGTATTGCGCGCACGAGACACGGATTGCGCACAAGGCTGGAACTCGGGGAAGGGGGAAAATTCATTGAAGCCGGTGGAGCTGTGCGCAAAGGCGGACTCCGGGGAAAGGTTGCGCGAAATAAGGGATTACCTGGAAGCCATATTGCGTGCGGGGGAAGCCGAATTGCACACACGAGAGTCGCTTCGAATTCCGAAACCCCCAAACCATTCGGGGTCACCTTCTATTTATAGGCGACCTCCGGCGCGGAATCCAGGCGGCACATGAAATTCTTCACACCAAGCACATCCGGCGCGCAAAAACTTGTGGCGCATAACTGGGGCGCGCAAAGATTGCACGCCTCATCGGCTCAATTCTGCGAAACCCGGTGATTCTACGCGTGCAGAACAATTTTTCACGCGGATCCTCCTTTATTTCGCACACCATATCCCAGGCCTCCGGATCGGGCCTCTGATTCCGAATATGACTCTGCTTCGTCATTTCGAAACTTCCTCCGAGAGTTATGGACTTTTTTTTCGGCATCAAAAAATGCCCCCCCTTGGAATTAGATCGGCGAGAGGTCTCAATGATCGTATTCCAAGGGAAACGCCGAAACACCGAAATGCTAAGTCCCCTGGTCAAGGTGCAAGAAAAATTCCGATGGGGCGCGCAAATCCTACGGACGCGCGCAGAATCCTCTTTTTGCATGGCGCGGAACCCTGGCCTCGCCTATAAAAAGGGGTGTTGGGTCCCAAATCCGTACTTACACTTTTTCCGTGTGATAAGCTCATCGCTCTCATGCGCGAAATCGCTTCCGCGGCTGCGCGTAAAAACGCTCTGGCAGCGCGAAATTTCATCCGAAATTCGGCTGTGATTTCGCGCCTATTCGGGATTTTCCGCGCTTCGCATGCCGATTGTGCGCTCTTCTCCAGGGTTTCGCGCAACTCATTCAGATTTGGTGCAGAACTCTCCGATTCCGCGCACTGCATCCTAATTTCGCCCAACTCCCGAAAGATTCGAGATGGCTGCAAATCGAGTTGATGAGGGGGAAGCCGCTGCCCGTAGGATAGAAATGGCGGCGAACGAGGAGGTTTATGGTGCCAAGGTGATTGTGTCCAACAATTTGACCTTGTTCAATCTGCTGAATCCGGCCCAGAAGACATATCCCTTGTCGGACAACCTCCCACTCTAGAATTTTGGCATCCTGGAGGAGGTGCCACTGCCGGGCTTCGAGGTGGACACGCCACGGTCTTGGGTGACTCGGGAGGATGCACTTCCTCGCTACAACATCACCAAAAACGGCCATCCTGCCAGGAAAACTAGACATATGGACGTATATGTCCTGAACTCGAGGACTAGGACCATTATCGGGGACGATCCTGTGGCAGAGGATTCTCCGGCCCTCTACGCGAGCACGTTCCGTCAGAGCGTCACGAATGAAATGAAGGGCTGGCTGAAGGATTGGGACCTGCAGTCTGGGGGAAACTTCACCAACGAATGGGCCTGGGCGTTCTGGGTCTGCCATACCTGTGATCGGTTCGGGGACGAACTGCGGTATATCGGCCTGTTCGAGGCGGTATGGACATCGCAGTTCCACTTCCACCGCCAGCCTGAATTCGGACCGAAGCTATTCACCCGGTGGTCTCCTGACCCCAAAACGTTCCACCTTCATCATGGGGAAGTCGGCATCAGTCTCTGGGATGTTCACTGCATCAGAGGTATCCCACTGGAGGGTTACCAATACGATGAGTTCGTTCCTCCAAAGAGCACCTGGGGAGATAGGTCGCAGATGCCTATGCTGAGGTGGCACCTGTTGGAGCTGGCCAAAGAGAGTTTGGGGGTCAAGGACCTCCTGAAGGACGTTGCCTTCAAGGACTGGTTCATCCTGTTCCTCGAGAAGGATCTGGACGTCAAGATGTAGGGACGGGGAAAACGGTGCCCAACCGCGACTCAGAGGAGTTGGGATGGGTCATACTGGAGAACCCTGGAGGCGGGGCAATACCAATCATGGGGCTACCGCGTCATTGAGGCCCGGGACCCGAACATCTGGTATGCCAGGTTCCTTGCCGCCTTCCAGAGCGGGTGGCTCCTGCCGGTGCGGGACGCGAGGATGGGCGTCCGTCCAGTAACATTGGTGATGGCAGGCTCCATGGTCACCAAAAAACGGTTCAACTTGGGCGTCCCCATACTGGCCAAGCTGTATGCCATCCTGGGGCGCATCTCATGAGGGGGGTCGCCTCGGAGAGTATGTGGTCCCTTCCAGATCTTCCATGGCTGGGTGGCGGCTCATCTCGGTGGGTATACTTTCCCAAACACCGTCCGTCCTCCGGGCAACGGTCTGCGACCGTCCTTGCTAAACATCACAGGGGTGGTGCCGATGACGCTCAATGAGGAGGGCGTGAGGATCCGCATCGGAAACCATGCCAACTTCCACTTCAGCCCGTTCCCCACCCTAGTCGGCCAGCTGGTGGACAACGGTCGAGGCTCTCTGGAATAGCAGGAATACTTCCAGAGTATTCGGGGCGGGGTTCTTGTGGCTCGGATCGACAGGAAGGTGATCTGCGAGCCTTACGTACCATCCCGATTCGCCAGGCAGTTCGGGTGCCTCCAACGAATGCCGAAGAAGGTATTCACAGCTGTCTGGCAGGAGAAGAATCCGTGCGTCCTGCGCCAGATGTGGTTGATGTTTACCACCTTCGGTTCTGGTGATGTCATCACTATTCCCCCCGCCGGGGTCGATGCCATCCTAGCAACCGAATACGCCGAACACTGGACCATTGCGTACCCTGAGGGGCTATTACGCAAGCGCGTTTGGCAACTCGAAGTTACTCGCGTGGAAACCGGGCGACGGGAAAGAAGGCATGGTGCTGTCGGAAGGGGAGGACCAAGGGCGCGTCAGGCAGTGAGGCCTGCGCAGGCCGGGACTTCGGCAGCGAGAACATCACATGGTGCTGCCATGTCCTCATTACCCGCAGGGGGGTCACATGAGGCGGCCAGGGAACTGCCCGGGAAGCAGATAAGATATCTGCTCGAACCTTCCCAAGACGCAATTCTCCTGGCACAGTGGTCGGCCTGGATGATCCTGTGGCAATCGCTGAGCGTCAAAGCCATATGGCAGAAGATAATGCAAAACAGGATCCAGCTGCCAGTGGTCAGGCTCGTTCGAATTACTGACCGAGTAAACTTCCATCGGCGGCATGCTTATCTAACGGCCATGGATGCATACGCAAGCCAAAGGGGGCGGCGTGAGGAGCCACCTTTCCTAGTGAATGTGATGCTCGGCCAGAAGCATGATCCGGAAGCGATGACGCCTGGAGAAGGCGATAGTGACGAGGAGCCGGATGGGGAGGAGGAAATCGGAGAGGACGAAGGCGAGGGAGAAGACGAAGAAGAAGAGCCCGAAGGTGAGGGGTCACAAGGGGAGACCTACCACGGGAGTCTCTGAGAGAGCGGCGAGATTGCCGACTCTGATCTCGACATAACCGAGATTATCAAGGTTTTTCTCTGTCTTCATTCATTTCCCTTATTCATCCATTATCCTTTCCAACTTCTAACTCACTTCCCCATCCTACTCAGGAGCAGTTGAGCATTGGACGAGCGTCCCCACCAGAAGAGGGAGAAGAGTAACCAGTGGGACATGATGGGGATCCGACACCCATCAATGAATTAACAAGCACGGAGGGGTATCCCCTTACGGCGGCTCCTGCAGCGGCCGAAACACTAGGGACCGACGCTCTGGATTCCTGTAAGTCTCATGCTTCACTACTGGTGCTTGGTGTCAAAAGATCCCGTCTGACTAGCGTATGCCTTGCGCAGTGATCTCAACACTGGAGGCACGATAGGTTGTGGAGCCCGGGCCGTCCGTGAGTGGACCAGCGGCGGACATACCACCTCATTCAGAACATGCTCCCTGCACTGAGTCGGCCCCGACAATTGATGAAAAGGGGGCGGCAGACATCAATGACGCTATTCCTGAGACGAGGTTGGAAGCTGGTGGAGGCATCATTGCTGCTGGGGTCAGAGAAGAAGGTCGCCCGGACGTCGAGGATTCTATTCCTCATGAAGGAGTCCTTGTGGCGGATCCTACTGCCGATCTGCTGGCTGCCTTCCCCATATACCGACCCGCTGACCCCGAGGAGATAGATGACTCAGACTCAGAGGTAGCCGAGGAGAGCCAGATGATACGACGCAAGGGGTTGAAGTGTATCCAGCGCTTCCTCAGACAGCCCCAGTCAGATTGGCTGAGGCGGATGGGATCACTTCAAACCTTTCTACACTTCTTGTGCGCCGGAGGGGCTGATGCTCAGCGTCTTCATCTGACGGTCCGTGATTGCATGGCCGAGAAGATACGCGAGAGCAGCCGACGCACCGACATTGCCCAGTGCCAGGGAGGATCGGCGAGCGCTCAAGCGCTGCTGAGGGTGGAGCAGGAAGTCCAGCACCTCAAAGGGCAGGCGGCAGATAAGGAGGCCTTCATCGCAACATGCTCTGAGCTCGTGGAGCAACTGACGGCCTAGCTGGATGATGCGCAGGAACAAATGGTGGAGGCGAGTCACCAGATGACCATACTTAGAACCAAGCGGGCGCAGGCACAAGCTAGGGCTGGAGAGCTGCGCTCTATGGTGGCCGATGAGGAGAGAGTCTTCAAAGAGTGAGAAGCAGTCTGGGAGGCTACCAACCAAAGGGTAGTAGCGCTGGAAAGATCGCTTCAGCACACTGATCCCTAAGGGATTTGTTTTTTCCATCTCATGAACTTTCTGCTTGTACTGCTCATCGTCTCAATCAAATATATGGCCAAATCCATTCATTTGTACCCTTGGTTTAATGCGCTCAACCATAGTTTCGAAATGAATAACAACTCATCCCTAGGCTCCTGTGGGTCGTGCCCAACGCAAGAAGCATAAGATGCTCGTACCATCATTTCGTTCAATTGTGGGGCATTGACCAAGCTTCAGGCATCCAAAATTGGGCCTGGACTTCTGAGGAGACCCCAGGCCGATTGATGTGTTGACTCCTCAATGTGCTCTAACAAATGAGCGGGGCAATGCCGGGGGCATTGAAATCCCTCCGAACATAGGGGGACGGAGAGGAAGGGTGAATCACACTGCCCAAATTCGGAACCCAATGGGGCGCAACCATGGAGGATAACTGTCAACCATGGCGAAAACACAACATCCATATCATGTTGGCCTGGAATGGGGGACAATAAATGAGGGCTGACCGCTGACCATGTTTGCAACATGGGGCCTAACTCAAATATCGTCGGTCAGTTTTCCGGAACGTTGGCCCAGGACAATAGGCGGACCATAGGTCTGTCATCCATACTGTTAGGGGGTCCCGTCAAACATGACCAGTCCTCCGAAACGTTGGCCCATGACAGTAGGCAGACCATAGGTCGAGAATCCATACTTTTAGGGGGTTCCGTCAAACATGAAAGGAAATGAGGATCCGAATAAGGGGGGACGCAAAGCGTGGAAGGTGGAGTGGTGGTTTGTTCGAACAGAGTCCAACACTCCTGAAATTGCACCACCATGGCGAAGGCGCATTAGGCGGACATACCGACCTGATCACGGGTTGTCCCAATTTCCAGGTGGGACCTCTTTGGCAAGAGAACTTCCGCTTCCCATTATTATCATGGGGCATCCCGAACCTGCTCGGGGTAGATGTCCTGATTACACCACTTCCCATGAAGTCGGGCCGAGGGGACGACAATAAGGAAGAAAGGGGTTCAGTAATCCCTAGGGCTGGACCCAAGACGAAATGTCCGGGCGGTCCTACGTATCTCATTAGGATGAGAATCAAGCCACACGTAGTTCTTGAAACACAGTTTAACGTCATGTTGGATGAAATACAGTTTAACGTCATGCGGGACGGAATACAGTTTAACGTCATGCGGGACGGAATACAGTTTAACTTCATACAGGACAGAATACAGTTTAACGTCATGCAGGATGGGGAACACGTCTCATCTGGGGATAAGCACGGAATGGCGAGTAACCTGACGTAAATGAGGACATAATCCCGCACCACATCGCGCAATCCCACAAGAGAGAGCGAGTCGTAAAGAGTCAAGGAAACGATCTTAGTTTTAGGTCTTAGAACTCGGACCAAAGGTCAGACTGAAACATAAGAGGCACACAATGGAGTAACTCAAACACCTGGCATGAATGAGAATAGGGGGTGTGTACGGTGCGATGAACAAACCCACATGAATGAGGACATAATCCCGCACCACATCACACAACCCCCTTAGGAGAGGTTTTAGGTCAAGGGACCGAAAATGAAAGTAGGCTGGGCCCACGGGGAAGTTCCCCAGGCACTCCTACGTATCTCATAAGGATGAGAATCAAGCCATACATAGTTCTTGAAAGTTTCTTAGTTTAAGGTCTTAGAGCTTAGACCGTGAATGGGAAAGGGGAGAAACGGACACATGGAAAGGCGGTTACAAAACCCAACGTGAATGAGGACCTAAGCCCTACTGAGTCAAGGGACCAAACACGAAGGTAGTCTGGGCCCGCAGGGAAGTGCCCCAGGCGCTCCTATGTATCTCATAAGGATGAGAATCAAGCCATACGTAGTTCTTGAAAGCGTCTTAGTTTAAGGTCATAGAGCTTGGACCAACAACACAGTTTAAGGTCGTATGGTTTGGATCGGCACACAGTTTAAGGTCGTATGGTTTGGACCAACAACACAGTTTAAGGTCGTATGGTTTGGACCGTCCAAGAGAGGAGCCTCGAGCCAAAGGGGCCTATGAGGGTTCAACAATCAGGGGGGGGGGGGGGGCAGAGATGCCAGCTCCCAACTATGCTGGGCCCGAAATGCAATGTCTGGGTGACTCCTCATTCCCCATGGGGATGAGGGTCAAGCTGCATGCAACCTGTAAAGAAGAGACCCAAACACATACTCTAGCGCTCAGATCGCGGGAGCCCTGAGAGACACCGTTACACAGCTCGGTCTGTCTGATGTGCGGGGGTGTACTGAGGGTTAGTATAAGGAGTGTCAAGATTCCACCTTGACACAGTGGGGCGGAACATGACATGAACCATGCCACCAACATTCAGGGCCCGGGGAAACCAGTGTGATGACTGAGGATTACTGCTGACCATGTTCGCAACACATCATCCTGTCGTGTCAGCCATGGGGACCAAAAAATGAGCATCAACCTCTGACCATGTTCGCAACGTGGGATTTGTATCAATATGTTGTCTGAAACCCTCGGGGGCGTTGGCCCATGACAGTAGGAGAGCCCTTGGGCATTGTATCCAGGCCGTTCTTGGGGGTCCCTCCGGGTGTGAAGGATAACGGGGGGCCCGAATGAAGGGGGAACACGAATCTTGGAAAGTGGATGGAACTTGCCTAAGTCGAATCTGGTACTCTAAGTCCTAGACCAGAGTGCCTTGATCACATCAGCAGACCACTAGAAAGGGTCATAGGGCTCAGTCTGAGAGCGGCAAAAAGATGGCGGATCCCCGGGCAAAATAGGGGGCGTAATGCCAAACACCCTGGGAACCGGGAGATAGTGGGATCTCCTAAGAGATGGGGCTGGACCTGACATCTAGCTGTTTAGGCAGTCCTACGTATCCCACAAGGATGGGAATCAAGCCATATGTAGTTCTTGAAAGTGTCTTTTAATGCCATTGGACATAGGAGGTCTAAATCCTGTGGACAGGGTGCGCGTGGTGCAGCTATTGCAATCCCGACGTGAATGGGGACATAATCTCACACCACGTCACACAATCCTATGGTCAAGGTCCCAAAGGAGAAACAGACGTGACAGTGGACCTAAAGATGGACCCAAAGACGAAAGGTCTGGGCATTCCTACGTATCCCATTAGGATGGGAATCAAGCTAGACGTAGTTATGGCAATACATTTTAATGTCATGTTGGATGAAATATGGATCTTAGTTTTAGGTCTTAGAGCTCGGACCAAGAGGATCTTAGTTTTAGGTCTTAGAACTCAGACCAAAGCGCAGTTAGAGTCATGCGGGACCATACAGTTTAAGGTAATGCAGGACCATACAGTTTAAGGTCATGCAGGACCATACCGTTTAAGGTCATGCAGGACCATACAGTTTAAGGTCATGCAGGACCATACAGTTTAAGGTCATGCAGGACCATACAGTTTAAGGTCATGCAGGACCATACAGTTTAAGGTCATGCAGGACCATACAGTTTAAGGTCATGTAGGACCATACTGGTTAGGCAAAGTACTTCTTGAGGAACCTGGCGTTGGTGGGAGGAGTGATACGCTCACCATCCATAGTCACCAAGGAATACGTGCCATTGGGATAGACCTTGTGGAAAATAAAAGGCCGCTCCCACTTGGGCTCCAACTTGGGTGGTTTCCTGCCGAGAATCATTGGCGCTCTAAGAGCCAGCACCAAGTCACCTTGCAGGAAGGAGCGGAGGCGAACCTTCTTATCGAAAGCTCGATCCATCCTAATCTGATGCCTTTCCAAGTTATGTAAAGCGCAAAGCCTACTTCCGTCCAGCGCTTCCAATTCAGCTAGATGGATTTCGGCAACTCTATTCGGTTCTTGCTGGTCATAGACCACCATGCGTAATGAGGGCAGCTGGATCTCGATGGGAAGGACGGCCTCAACTCCGTATACCAAGGAATACGGAGTCACCTAGGTAGAATTGCGAGTCGTCGTCCTATAATCCTAGAGGGAGTTGGGGAGCTTGTCCGAAGAACTTTTCTTATTCTGACCAACCATTTTTTGCAGAATGTTATAGAGAGTTTTGTTAAATGCCTCAATCTGTCCATTCGCCTGCGCATGATAGCGGGAGGTGTGGTTTGAGCAAATGTTGTACTTGGCGTACAATCTCTTCAGCTCGGACGCTCGGAAGTTGGTTCCGTTATCCGTGAGGATAGCGTGAGGTATTCCAAACCGGTGGATGATATTGGAGCTCACGAATTCGGCGATAGAACCAGCCTTGACTTCCCTGAGCAGGGCTGCCTCTGCCCACTTTGATAAGAAATCTGTGGCGGTTAAGATGAACCGGCACTGGCGGGCCGTCGTCGGCGGGTAAGGCCCTACGACATCCAACCCCCAGACCGCAAAGGGCCAATAATACTTAGTAGTATGGAGAGGCTCCGGTGGCCGATGCACAAAGTTAGCATGAACTTGGCATGCATGACACCTCTTGGCGTACTCAATGAAGTCGTGGATCATGGAGGGCCAGAAGTATCCCAGCCTCCGAATCTGGTGGGACAACTTCGACCCGGCCTGGTAAGCGCCACAGGAACCAGCATGCACTTCCTGCATGACCTGTGAGATCTTAACTCCTTGAAGACAACAGAGGAGAACACCGTCAAACCCACACCTGTAAAGGAGCTGCTCACGACTGGGACCGCTTTGAAGGGTGAACTGCGGCGCGCGGCGCCGGATTCGTTCCCGCTCTGCTCGGTCCATCAGAAGATTTCCGTGCTGGAGATATTCAACCAAGGGTATCCTCCAGTCAGGAACTGTCTCGATCACCACGCTTGAAGCCCCAGGGGGTCCTGACGCAGGGGCACCAGTGGTGAGATGGTTCACTCGCGGGCCACGATTTCCCTCTGGGATAACAGGAGCAATGACTCTCCGTTGCGCCATGTGGATGATTAGGTCATCCTGTTCGGGCTCCGCGAGTGATGTGGCCAGGCTGGCCAAAGCATCTGCTCGACTGTTCTGTGACCGAGGAACGTGAACGACATCTGGTCGGGAGGGGAACTTAGCCATTAGATGGAGGGTGCACTCCAGCAACGGCATGAGTTCTGGTTTCCTGACAACATAGTCACCGTTAACCTACTTGATGACTAGCTCAGAGTCCCCTTTTACATACAGGTGGGGTACGTTAACCTCCAGAGCCAACTCGAGGCCAGTGATGAGGGCATGATATTCTGCCTCATTGTTGGTGCAGCCTTTTGACAAAAAGAAAGAATATGGCAGAATAGCTTGCTCCGGGGTGATGAAGACAATACCCAGGCCCACTTTGTTATGCCTAGGATCATTGATCCTTCTACCGGTAG
Source organism: Viscum album (assembly GCA_963277665.1). NCBI lineage: Eukaryota > Viridiplantae > Streptophyta > Magnoliopsida > Santalales > Viscaceae > Viscum > Viscum album. Next base: position 19,694,630 of record OY728155.1, read on the forward strand.
GGCTTCGGGAGGCACCGTCAAAGTGCATCTGCCAGCATGGGGTGGCGTGATCGACTGAGAGGATTGCCTCATCAGGAAAACCAAAATCCAGTGGCTGGTCCACAGAGGTTGGGTGAGCAGCTAAGAAGTCTGCCAACGCCTGTCCTTTGATGACCTTCTGAGGTACAGACCTAATGTCGAACTGCTGGAGGATCACCGCCCAGCGTGCCAATCGGCCGGTCAACATAGGCCGGCTCAGGATGCATTTCAACGGGTCTACCCGAGAGACTAGCTGTACCTCGTGGTGCTGCAAGTAGTGCCGCAATTTCTGTACGGTGAATACGAGCACCAGGCAGCTCTTCTCGATGAGAGAATATCTAATTTCCGCATCGAGGAGCATGAAACTGAGGTAGTAGAGGCTATTCCCTATTCCCTCGTTGTTCTTCTGGGTGAGAAGGGCGCCGAGGGATCGCTCCAGGGTGGTCACGTAAAGGACCAGCAACTTTCCGGGAACGGGTGGCATCAGGACCGGAGGTTGAAGCAGATACTGCTTGATTTCCTCAAAAGCGGTCTCACACTCTTCGTCCCACCCATAGGCGGCACCTTTCTTCATGAGTTGAGAAAAGGGCTTACACTTTCCGGCCAGGTTCGCAATGAATCGGCGTATATAGGCTAAGTGGCCATGGAGGCCTCGAAGCTCCCGAATATTATTCGGGGGAGGCATCTGACTGATGGCCTTGATCTTCTCAGGGTCGATCTCGATACCTCGATACCTAACAATGAAGCCAAGAAACTTTCCGGAGGTGACCCCAAAGGCACACTTCAATGGGTTCAACTTCAAGTGGCAAGAACGGAGGAGACCAAACACTTTCTCAAGGTCTTTGAGATGGCCCTAACACTGATGAGATTTAACCACCAGGTCATATACGTAGCATTCCACCAGTGTCTCGAGGATCGGCTTGAATATGCGGTGCATAGCCCGTTGATAGGTGGCACCCGCATTCTTCAGGCCGAAGGGAATAAAATGGTAGCAGAAAGTACCCTGGGGGGCTCTGAAGGCAGTGAAATCTTCATCCTCGGGGGCCATCCGGATCTGGTTGTACCCAGAGTACCCATCCATGAAGGAGATGGCTTGGAACCCGGCCGTTGCATCGATCAACAACTCTGTCATGGGAAGGGGAAAGTCATCCTTCAGATAGTGGCGATTAAGATCATGGAAGTCGATGCAGACCCTGATCTTCTCTTTTTTCTTCCTGACGGGCACAATGTTGGATAGCCACCTGGGGTACTAGACTTCCTTGAAGAAGTTGGACTTAATGAGCTTATCAACTTCAGCCTCAACCATGGCACCATGAAAGGGGTGCATTTTCCTGGGAGGCTGCTTGAACCCGCGATGGTTTGCTGGGAGGCCAAGGTGGTGGACGGATATCTGGGGATCTAGTCCCAGCATCCCATCATAACTCCAGGAAAACACATCATGGTGCTATCTGAGGAAGTCTATGTACTGTTTTTGTTCCTCGGGAGGCATAGCAGCGCTGACCAATGTGGGTCTCGGGTTCGCCTCACTACCGAGGTTCACCTGTACTAGCTCATCGACCGTGGTGGAGACGCCCTCCTCAATGGAAGGAGGAGCATCTTCCATGTCTTATTCTCTGCTTGTGGAAGGATCATCCACGAGGGGAGCCGTTTCAGGGCTGCTCGACCCTGATGGGGAGCTGGCACCGGCTTGGGCAGTAGAGGTCGTCAAGACGGGAGACTCATGCACCGTGGAGACCATGACGACGAAGGCGGTTGATCCAATCCCATCCAGCCTTCGGCCCAAGGGGCCATGCTTTACGACATCAAAGCAGTGGTGACGCGTTGGCTTGAGCCGGTCGATTCCGGCTTGGCGAAACAGACACGTATGACGTACTGCCGTTGCCATGAGCCCAACGTCCCGATATCGTACAGGGGTAGGAGGTTCGGGGATCACCTGAGCCTGGTTGGTGTAAGAGTACGGGGTGATTTCTTGCCGTCGCTTAGACCTGGAAATATGCCTTCCTTTGGTACCCGAGACAACAAAGCACCCTCCCATATTGGGAGTTGTGGCCTCCAACCGATGGATTGGGAAGACATATGCATCATCCAAACCTGCCCAGGGATCACTCGTGACAGCGGCGGGCTCAACCTCACCTGCCAGGATTTGCTTGTCCTTGCTCTTGTAATAGTCAGCGTCCAGGTAACGAGCTTCACAAGAGGCAAACAGAGACGCATCTCCTTGGAGCACACCCACTCGACCCTTAAGGGAGTATTTGAGGCACTGATGGTATGATGAGGGAACCGCTGCATGAAGGTGGAGCCACAACCTGCCCATCAATGCGTTGTAGGTGGTGTCCTGAGAGACAACCATGAATTTAGTATTGGCAATTAAGCTGCCGAACTGGGTCTTCATACGAATCTTGCGGAGTGAAGTTTGATCAGTCCTGTCATACCCCTGGATTCTGAGGTTGGAGGGAGTTAAATCATCCTCAGACAACCCCAGTTTTCGCAGTGTCCGAGTTGGGATCAATTTAATCCCAGAACCCGTGTCGACAAGATAGCGACGAACTTCCACGCCATTGAACTGGCCGGTGATGTACAATGGGAGAATGTGCCCCTATATGGGAAGGTCTTCATCTTCACTGGAAAACGAGATAACCGCCTGACATTCGGCGTCCTCAATCACCTCGGTGTGGAAGGCTTCTGCGGCCGCTACCTCCGTTTCAAACTAAAGGGGGCTCCTTAGAGCCTCGGCGAGCGCCTCATGCATTTCAGACGACAGGAGAAGGGCCTCAAGGATGGAAAGCCTTGCCAGAATTCTGACCAGATGCTTCAGGAGATCATAATTTCTCACCAAACGCGAGCTTCTGGTTACAGGAGGTCACTCCGTGATTGGGGGCATGACGGGCCCTGCTGGCGGGACCGATGACTGACTGGTACTAGGAACATCCCGATGTTCACTAGCTGAAGCCCGGGAGGTGGCTGTCGTGCTAGGACCAGAAGGCCATAGTCGGCCAGTGGTAGGGCTGTGCTGGTTGCGACGCGGGCAAGGCGGTTCCGCCCGATCCAGCAACACAAACGGTGGTGGAAGCGAACCTGTTGTCACTGGGTAAGGGAGCCGCGAGTGCTGCTCTCTGTACCGGGCTTGCTGCCTGGTCTCGGTAGAGTGCACAGCCTGACTGGAGGTGACAACTGCCATGCCCCGGCAATTCATGTAGCCACGGCTCCGTCAACGTTGGCGACGGCTGGGGACATTGGGGAGGTCCACCTAGCGCTCCTCATCATCAGGATCCAAAAAGGGATTTACCAACTCTACGGTGTTAACCGAAGCATACCCCAGACTTTCAATCGAGGAGTCATCCACTACCGGATGGGGTCTTGGAGGGATCCCCATTTCCGGGGGCATGAAATCGCCAAGCGTGAGAGAAGATAACGACAATGGCAGGGCGCGTTCTTTCTTCTTGCGCCGCCGCCTACTCCTCTGGGAAGAAGTAGGCTAGGACGACGAAGCCAAAGCGGCGCTCACAGACTCCGAGGGCTCTGTCTGACTCAGGCGGGCACGGATGATGCCATGGGCACGGGCGACCATCCCGTGGGCCATCCAGTCATTATACTTCTGGGACCCACGGTCGGAAACCTGTTCCCACCCATCCCCGTTGTCACTACTGCCATCTGATCCCACGAAGACACCTGCCACCTGTGCCGGGGCTGGGCCCAACCTGACTATGTTGTTGTCAATATGGTCTTAGATCCAGTCCTTGAACACATAGCATTGCTGGATAGTGTGTCCCAGGATCCAGTGATAAGGGCAGTAGTTAGGGTGATCAGTGAGACACAGCTCTTCTGGCTTCCGGCACTTAGGCAGTCGCACGATCCTCTACTCCAAGGCGCTACGGAAATAACTGGGAATCTGGGCCTCGCCAGACGAGTAAGCCCGATTCCTTCTGTTTGGAAAGGGGACTCTTGGGGGATGACCATGACCAGGGGCCAGAGGAGCAGGCCTAGGAGGTGGATCCAGATTACCTTGCCCAGATGGTGGCGGTGCGTTACGCGGAGGCACCCGCCGATTTTGAGGCGGTCGCTACTGGGCCGGAGGCTGTGCCCGTGGGGGTGGACCCCTATGAGCCTGCTGAGCTGGCCTCACTGGTAGAAACTCTAGCTTTCTGGGGGCCTCTATCTAGGCCACAACAGTGGGCTCGGCCCTGGCAGTTCTCCTTGCAGAGATTACAGGAGGCAGCGGGCGTGCCTGACCAGCCTTTTGCAGGGCTTCTTCGAGGCGCTGAGCCTTATCCGAGAAGTCCCGGAACCCTCCAGGGTAATTCTGCGTGATCAGAGAAGGAACCAACTCTGCCTTGACGTTCCCTACACACATCATCAGTAATTTTTCCTGAGTCAGCGACATGTCAAGGGAGTACGTGAGCCCCTTCCACCGGGCGACGAAGTCCGTGACTCACTCGTTGGGCCTTTGCTTGCACCTGAAGAGGTATGCAATGTTCTTCTTCCGGGTTGTGGAACTGAACTGGTAGTGGAATTGCCAGCAAAGTTCCTCCCAGCTAGTCAAAGATCCAATAGGGAGCTGGCTGTACCAGATGAATGCTGGTCCTTCCAGTGTCTGAACGAAGCACCGAAGCTTGGCAGCCTCCTGCTGCGCCAGAGTCCCTAACATAGGCCCGCACCTCGAGTTGAAGTGGGCCAAGTGTTATGGCGGGTCTCCGGTCCCGTTAAAGGGGGAAAAAGTGGGGTTCCCAAATCCTGACAGAGCCGGCATGTCATCCACCCATGCTGGGTACGTCTTGCCATCTAGTGGGATTGCCACCTGCCGAGTTTCCAGGGCCTCCAAGCGGGCGATGAGTACTTCCATCAGATCATCCAGATGTGGATTCCTGTCCTGACAGAGATCTCTAACCACAAGCACGTTTCCAGGCTCTTTGATACGGTAGTCGCGCTCAGCGGCTCGTGGGGTAGCTGGCAGAGCGACTCTCAGGGCGGCGGGAGGAAACCGAGCAGGGTCCCCCAGGTGGTCTCGCCGCTCGGGAGGGTTTGGCGAAACATATCGTGCCCTCTTGCCATGGGTTCCGGTGTCTCCCCTTTCGGCGAACATGACACGGTCACGGTTTCCCGGGGGGATCTCAGCAAGGGGTAGATGCTCCTGCCCCTGCTGTCCTGGTCTAGGGTCACCGTAGTCAGGCCGCCACTCTGCAATGCGTTCGACCAGGAGTTCATCAACCAGCCTCTTTTGATCATCTAGTTGTTGGCGCAGCGTGGCCTTCTCGGGATCTTCCTATACCTTCTGCACCTAGGCAGATGAGTCGGTGAGTTTGACAGACCCGACGGTCTCTTTACCCTTGCTGATGTTTCGGCCTAGTGTCAGTGCCTCCGTGGGTACATGAAGACCTAGGAGGATCCTCTGTTGGCGAGTAATCCTCCCAGATGGGTCCAGTAGCGGCCTATCCTCGGGGGGTGAGTCCCTGTCGAGGGGCTCCATAATGTTTCCCTCATCTGAAAGGTCAGCCATGTTGACTGCCACTGCCCTTGGCGACCTTCCCTCAGGGCCGCCCAGTGGATCGGGCTGTCGGCGGATCGCACAGAAGAGGAGAGCAATGTACTGCCCCCATCCGCGGACATGCGTGTGGGGGGGGGGGGGGTGGATTCCTCAATAACTCTGTGGAGTACTTGAAAACTCTGGATGCATTGTTGCTGGGGGGCCTCGTGGTGGTCCAGCGACTCGGGGTCCGGACCGCAGGGAGTGCTACTTGGTCGACCCGACGACACTGCTCACCGATCTCCTCGAGATGCGCTTGGCTCCCGGGATAAGGCAATAGATGATGGTGGAGGCGAGAGTGAGTCACCCGAAGAATCTGGTGGAAGCATTCAAACTCTCCTGGGGTGAGTGACTCTGGCACATTAAAATCCGATTCTGCGACCGGCCAAAACTTCTCAAGGAAGTGGCCCGCTGCAAGAATGGTCCAGAAGCTCCACAGCTCTGGTTCGGGGTCTAGACCTTTACGCCCCTACTCATCCACTGAAGAAAGTCAGGGAATTGGAAATGGCGCCGAGGTAGGACATCGGGGCGGTGGGCTGGCCGACGGGGAATACGGCAAACAGGCCGATTGGCCGCCGATCCTTGGGTCATCCTCCAGGGGTTGCAGTGCCCTAGCTGCCACATCGCGATAGGATGGGCCGACGAATGAGCCTCCTGTCACAACGTCGGTGCTCTCCGAGGGTGTGTCGCCTCGCGACTCCTCCTTCGGTCCCCAGAAAAGTTCCCCACCCTCCCTAACAGGGGCGGGAAGTGCTCCCGAGGAGGCCAGTGGCAACTGCGGGCTTGATCCCTAGCGTTATGCCAAGTCCTCATCCTCCTGGATATACCTTCGAAGGGAGGAGGGAATCATAAGGATCTCAAATTTGAGGAGTACTAGAATAACATGCCGCGTCCCCATCCCTGCCCTCAACTCGAAGGGTTGGGGGGGAGGTTCCATCGTCGAGTCGTACTCTGCCTCAGAATCCGAGAAACGGACTGGTCTAATTTCCGTCCGGACTCCCCTGACATTCCTCCTACGGCGATGATGCCCGAACTTCCTTCCCCTGGGTAGCTCCTCAGGGTAAGGACGATTTCCGTCATGGGGTCCCCCGGCCACAATAGAGTTGGGGCAGAGGGGACTGAAGGCCGGGGTGCGAGAAGCACCAAGAAAGATGTCGAAAGGGACATGGGGAGGACCTCCATGTGAGTGAGAGACTAGATACACAACGTCTCCATACTCGCAGCCAGTATTAGGGGGAGTGACCTCACACCCCATGCAGTGGGTGCTGGAAGGAGTCATACCCAGAGCATAGCCGTCGCGAAGAAGCTTTCAGATTTCCAGATAAGTGGCACGGAATGAGCCTTCATGGTGAGCGGAACTACCGTGGATTGGTCCGCAGTGGCCATTGCCAGTGTCCGTGACCGGGATATTCGACCCAACTTGTCTGCAGGGCGGTCGAGGTTTCGATCCCAGTTGGGCACGTGGCTTCCCCTGCTCAACGTGCACGGGGATCTGGTAAAAGGAGTCAGCAGTGGCTCGGGCCACAGTGGTTGCTGATGTTGATGCCCTAGGACGGGCATTCTCTCCCGCTCGCGCCCAACGTTGGCGTCGAGTCAGATGGGCTGGAACCGGCGGTGCGGGCATGAAGATTGCCTGCTCCTCGACTCGGGGAGTCGGGCGGCGGCATCGACGCAGCCTGGAGGGGGTTCTTGCCGTTAACCCCTGAGACGGATTGCCGATCGAGTGGGCCTGGACATCCCCCACCTCATTGGCATAGGGGATGGATGTGTCAAGCCACTCTGGGGATAGGCTCCCGAAGCGGTTGAACGTTGGCATGGGGAGCAGCGGCTCCTTGCGCGGCCCTCGAGGGCGACGATGGTGGTGAGGCGCAGCCGCTTCTAGATCCAAGCGGGCCATACCCCTAGCGGGGATGATCCCTTCCTCATCATACCTACGAACTAGGTCATTGGTCACCCTCCTCTTGATGATTTCTGATGGGGAGAGGGGGAGTGAGCACCCGGCTGCTACGGCGGTCAAAGTCAGAGCGACCATGGAATAGATGGGATCGCGCGGGGTAGCCGCGTCGGTACTGCCCCTGCCCCTGCGCCGGTGGGCAGGTGGCGATCGAGCTCCGAATGCAGTGATCTGATTCCTAGAAGCAGGGAGATGAACCCATTAGCGTCAACAGGAAAGGAGATCAACAACCAAGGCCTAGCGTTATTCCGTCTTCCATGGTCGGCGAGAGGGATCCACGCTGATGACGTCACAGAACAGAGTGGTCAATGTCCTGACGGCCTCGACCCCTGGCGAGTTCACGTCCCAGTGAGGGTTACCCAGACCTGGTGACATGCTATTCTTCCGACGCCCCGACGACTACCATTCCCCGTATTGAGGAGAAGAGCTTCACGTCGGGTTCACCATTTTTTGTTGCCCCGATGCTTTCGCCGGGGCGCGCACATCCGTCTGTGGGGAGGACGCGCTGCTTGTTACCCCGCATTTCCGCTTTCCAAAGGCGGGCGACATCCGTTCCTTGTTCAGGGACGTCTGCTCCTTGATCGAAACTGGGATGATGGGATGTCGGTTCTTCCTTCCGTGGATTCCTCCTCGGAGCTCATCACCTAGTCCGGGTCTCCCTCATAGATTTAATATGGGTTCGTGAAGCCCATTCCCGGTGCCATATCTACATGGATGCCAGTTAATTACGCTGCTTCCGTCAAGACGCTCCAAGGGGTCTTGTCGGGGCAGCAAAATTCGGTGAGGAGAATGGTCATGTTGGGGTGTCGTTGGCATGTCTGTCTTTGGTCCCTCATCACAGGGCTTCTCGAGGGTGCAGAAGCCCGAGGAATCCCACATCAAATGTGGGGAATGTGTACCATCTGAGGTTTTCCTCATCTTCCCATGTTTAACACGGGGTATGTCACAAGTTTAACATCTTGCGGAGACGGATCGGGTTGAAGGACCCCTAGGGGGGAACACCGATGTTGGGGCCAGCACGTGGGTGGCTTCCCAGATGCCATGGAGTGGGATGGGGTAGAATGATCTCACTGGGATGTGACGGCCTAGATAAGGATCAGGATGGATGGTGGAGTGAGACATGGGGCTTACGTTCTAAGACGGCCCAAGAGGGGGAATACAGTTTAACGTCATGCGGGACGAGATACAGTTTAACGTCATGTAGGAAGAGATACAGTTTAACATTATGCGGGATGAGGGGTTTGGGGCTTACGCTCTGAGGCGGCCCAGGGTGGTCAGGGAACCATCATGGAGAGGTCGGGACGACTGGGTGGTGGGCTTGAACCTCGTGGAGGCTTCCTACGTACCGTGCGTTAGCACGGATCAAAGTCCACGTAGTTCCCTGGGATGGGGATTACACTCTGGGGCGGCCCATAAAGGATGTCATGGTCGATGCGCGTTCTAAGCCCTTGTGAGACATGCTCGGTGTGGGAAACAAGAGGCAGCATGGACCAAACGATCACGTCACGAAGGGTGCGTCCGTGAGAAGCGGAATGGGGCTTACACGTTGAGCGGCCCAAAGAGGAAACAGGGGCTTACGCGTGGTTAGCGGCCCTTGGTGCCGGGGCTTACTCTAGGGTGGAGGCCCGTGGTACGACAAAGCGCAGTGAGAACAGGACTCCACTGGCCTTGGCAGGGGGGAAGTACGAAGATGCACGAGTGCAATCATCTGCAAGAAAGGCTAGGGGATTACGCTATGAGGCGGCCCTTCCCCCGCAGACAAACGCCACTCCGACAAGGAGGATATCATTCCATGTGAGGAAGATTCCATTCCTGTGGAGACGAGTGGGCGTAAAAAATGTCCGAGCTAGGGTGACCCTGCGTGCGAAGCACGGGGTCGGACCACAGTTTAACGTCTTGTGTTAAGGACGAGGTGCTTAGCAGTTTAACGTCCTGTAGCTTGGATGAGGTGGGTTCGCTCCACACCCCTAGGGCTTACATGCCCAACGCCCTCTACCCCTTGTGGGAGGGAAGGCATTGGCAAGGCCATACTGAATGGGGGCCGCATGGCGAACCACCGGGGGGTCCACGTTAGCATGGCTATGCGAAGAAGCAATAGCCGTTAGCGTGCCTATGCGGAGAAGCATAAGGCAAAGCAACGCAACGGGAAACATAGCCCAAGGGACCTTGAGGTTACTTTGCACGAGCCTAGAAGGCCGTACGGGAAAACTACGCATGGTGCGCATGCCCGGCAGGGGAGACATCAGGTGCCGGTGCAGGGGGGGTAGCCAAGGGGCGTCAAGGTGAAGGGTACTGGGCTTTGCGCGCAAAAAAAAGAAGGGTTGCGCACAAAACACCAGGACGGCGTGCAATTGGAGCAAGGGAATTACGCGTGGAGAGGGAATTACATGCAGGGTTTTGTGTGCACGGAAGGGTATTGCACGCACGAGACACAGATTGCGCGCAAGGCTGGAACCCAGGGAAGGGGGAAAATTCACTGAAGCCGGTGGATCTGCGCGCAAAGGTGGACTCTGGGGCAAGGTTGCGCGATATGAAGGATTACCTGGAAGCCATCTTGCGCGTGGGGGAAGCTGAATTGCGCGCACGAGAGTCTCTTAGAATTCCGAAACCCCCAAACCGTTCAGCGTCACCTTCTATTTATAGGCGACCTACGGCACAGAATCAAGGTGTCGTGTGAAATTATTCGCGCCGAGCGCAGCCGGCATGCAAAAACTCTCCGCGCAGAACCGGGGCATGCAAATATTACGCGCCTCATCAGCTCAATTCCGCGAAACCCGGTGATTCTATGCGCGCAGAACAATTTTTCGCGCGGATCCTCCTTTATTTTGCGCACCACATCTCGGGCCTCCAGATCGGGCCTTTGATTCCGAATATGACTTCGCTTCGTCATTTCGAAACTTCCTCTGAGAGTTACGGACTTTTTTTTCGGCATCAACAGTAATAAATTGGAGGACCAACATATGTCTTTTCACAAGACTAGCTATGTTGGTATGGAAACATCATTGATCACATTGATAAACCATTGAAAATTCATTTCCATAGGTGATTATAATATTGGGGTTAATCTAGTGTTAGAATCAATTCATATGAGGTGATAATTATAATGAGGAGAACCATGAGAATTATAATGAATTAAAAGGTCACACCATAGTGTCTCGAGATAGGAGGTAATATAAATGTGTCATCTCATTAATTTAGTGATAGTGGTGAGTGGTGGCTTTGTTTTTGATGAGTATTGTGAATTGTGTTTGTAGTTGCATAGCGGAAGATCAATTGTCGTTCTGTATTATAATTTGATAATTTGGTTTTGAATTTTTGATGTAGATAGGTCAATGATTGTGGTTAAGGACTGTTGGGACTTATCAAGGATGAGAAGAATTATGTAGGTAAATTTTCAAAGCTTCTTTTTAATGAGATCAAAATCAAATAGTTTGTTTCTATGTTTTTTTGGGAGGTAAAATCATAATTTACCTTAATAAATGATCCTAGAAATATTTTATGATGAATTATTTGATCTATAAATAGTGTGTTACCCTTGGGATAGAGTTTTCTGAGATTCCAAGCAAGTTTATTTTTTCTGTATATTTTAAAATTTACTAAATAAATATTAATTTTTCATTTCATGTGTATAATAATGTGTCCCAAATAGAGTCTCAAATTTAAATTATTATGTCTTGGATGAGTCAGAAATATGTGTTTTTCCTAGGAAAGGTATATTTTTTAGTTTATGGCCCACATTTGGGATATTAAACATGTGTTTTATGAATTTAAATTAAATTAATTAATCTATTTGGATATAAATTTTTATTTTACTCCCCATTGTCTACCTCATTTTATGTGAAGATGAAAATAACCTTCCCATGAAATCGTTTTCATCCATACAGAAGTATATAATGGGAAGGGAGTGCTATTTTCATGGGGATATTGATCAAATCCAAATAAGTGTGAAATAACCATGGAGCACGCATATAAGCTCAAACCTTCAGCTATTTCACCAAAATGTAAACTAATATTTTGATATACTAATTATTTCCCATTTAGTATGTATTTTTAAAATTTTATATGGTGATATGAGCTTCTAGGAGTTTCTTTGAGGTTTATAGTGAATGATTTGGTGTTAAATTCATATGAAATTTGGTAATTGATGAGTTTTTAAAGAAGAATGTAAGTTGATTTTTTTCATTCTAAAAATAAGGATAATAAGAGGATGAAAGGTTATTTTTTTAAGTTGTAGGCTACTCATAACCCATCGTGTGTTAAGGTTAAAATTTTTACCAGTAAATAGGAGGACTTCTGTAAAGGTTTCCCTATACAGGGAAGGACACATATCTATAATCACCTTTCACCATTATATAGGGGTGGATGTGAAAGGTTAAGTTTCTATTACCCATATATAGGGGACTATAAATGGGTGACAACATTGTTACCCTTACATAGGGGATATACATAAGGGAAACTGATTTTAACATTAATTACGTACCCCCACAGAATGAGAATTACTCTATTAAAAAATTATGAACATTAATTTTGTTCTATTTTATTCAACGATCATTTTAAGGTATAAAAATTGATTTTGGGGGGTCTTAATTAATTAATTATTCATTCGATTTATTTTTAAAATTAGTTAAAATATTATTTATATAATTATTTTATAATTAATTAATGAATTATAAATGTGATTAGGACCTCATAACGTTGGATGGAATCCATTAGGAATTGTATGAGCTTTAGTGTGGGTTATCATGATTTTTTATAAAGTAGATCACTATGTGAGTGTGGTAGGTGGTCCCCAAAACATAACACATTTAGTAAATTCATTTTTATATGGTATGTGAAATGTGGTGTCTCCACATATCTTGGATTCAACATTAAATTAAATTAATTGCTTTATTAATTAAATTATTTTCTTATAGATGTAAAATGCATTTAAAATAGGTAAAAAATGATATATGGGACACTACAATACCTTATTCACTGGCCTGATTCCTTAGAACTGATGTTCAAGGCCTTGATTATAAGTATAATCCTTGAAATACTAGGAATATTGAGGATGTGAATTGTATTAATTAAGTGAATTTAATAGACTTGGATAAGAGACCTCATATCCATTGAGTTTGGATGAAAAATTAATTGGTTATTTCAGACCAGTTAGGACTTTATTGAACCAAAGATATATAATGGTGGTTGTCCTATCTCATTAGATAGTGGGTCATGTGATGTTTTCATATTGTCATGTGAATTCCCAGATGATAATTCCCTAGGCAAATAATTTATTGTTCGGGTGATGGGATTGGCCTAGAAATACCATATGATGTTAGAAAGGAATTTTTCTATATTCTTGGAGTGATTCTAGTGAGGCTTTCCCTATGATGATAGTGGTTATATTATGTAATATTGATTATGACGAGGGATGTTATTAACTATGTGTAATGGTTGATTACCCTATATGTAGATTCATACCAAGGAGACCATGTTGGGTGTTCATGCATTATGTTATCTAGGGAATCGTGATATGTTCCCTAATGATATATCAACCCTTAAGAGTGTATGGATGGGAATGGATAGTGTTGATTGCTAGTGTCACCTTAGAACCTAAATCAATTATGTGCCTCATACTATTGGTGTAAATGAGATTATCCACTGGATATATCCTTGAATTATATTTTAAAATTATTTCTCTAGATTACCTCTTAGGAACTGTTATTATGCCAGAAAATCACCTAAGATTCAGCTATTGTGCATAATGTTAAATGAGATGTTGTCAGGTGGAGGGATTTTCCATGACAACTGATGTGTTTGACATCATAACGTGGGTGTAATTACCATTGATATGATACATAGGATACTCCCTAGTAACTTCTAGATACACCATATAAATTTAATTACTAGGATATTACATGGTATTCTTCAATGGAGCCCGATGGATATGCATGCCTAGGTGATTCCCCATGATTTGGTGAGTATGCCTCATTAATATGGATTGTTGATGGTTATAACCATTGGACATATTTTTATTCCACATTTTTCACTATATTTACAAGTATTTATTCCTAGGAAATGATTGTGTTCCAAGTATGATCCATATATCCTCTGATGAATTCCTAAGAATTGGTTGCTAAACATACCACTATATAGAATAACAAGAGTATAACATGGTGTTTGGATTTCATGTATATATAAAGAGGGGCACATATATGAGATTCATGGGAGGACTTGTATCCTTCCAACATTCATGGTATTCTCATATACATTCTAGAAATGTTTGAATAAAGTATAGTAGATCCTTAGTTTCATGTTAGTATCTTAGGATCAACACTAGTTATTTTATATTCACATCCATGTTTTATTTATTATTCTTATCATACCATTATAAATGTATTGTATTTATTTTTTATATATGATACCTCATTGGTGGTTCCCTAATGGGTTTCAATCATACCCTTCTGGGGTGGCCATGACACTTGGATAAAAGATCAGAATTCGGTTTTTTCATCTATTAAAGCAGAGGCCTAGTATTTGATCATTTAGAAAGATATCTTGGAAGATTATAGGATATTTATGAGGTGTAGATCAAGGATATTTATATATGATTTATTAATTTTATTTATTTCTTTAATTTTTAGTGTAATCAACCTTGTTGGAAATTGGTCATTTCAAATGGAAAAGTCCCCGAGTCTTTGTGACTTTATTCTTTTTCATTTCATTTGATATTGCATGTTTTATTTATTTGTTCTATGAACACTATTTTTTATTATAGAATATTTTTAGTTATTCATTTTATAATACTATTAATACTATTATTTTATGTATTGTCTCCCCATGGTACAACCCTAGACCCTCACTATTAGTTTTTAGCCTCTAGCATATTTGGAGGCGCACCTAAGGTCACATGGTAAACCAGTCCGGTTATTGGAACCAAGGTTGGATGTTATAATGGAGAATCTTTCTGATTGTTTTGGAGGTATTGATTTCTCCATGATATACCAATATTTGTTAAATTATAAGGGTGATGTTTTATGTTTATTAATTGAGTTTGATGCATAAATATTTTATAAATAGTTATTTCAGGATTCTGAAAAACATTTCAAATTCTTTCAAAATTTGTAGATTGGAGTTTTTTAAAGAGTATTTTTTGATACTAGATTCTCCCTTTTGGTTAAGGGAGATATTTACTAAGTAGGAAATGGGGTTTCTACTTGTTTTAATTGTATGAAATTGATAATTTAAGGATAAAACCACATAAATAAATTTCAATGTTTTCTTACAAAGCTTCTCATGTAATGGAAAAGAAATATATTAGAAAGGGTTTGAGATGGTGGGATTATCATATAAGGATATTTATGTTATTGGATATGTTTTTTGAATTTTAATATATGATAATGGATTTTTACCAATTTTGATTAAAACTGGTTATCAGGTAGATAATATTTTTGGGGATATATATTTGGACATTGTGATTAATTTTTTTTATAGATTATAATTTCAAAAAATTCCATAAGGGTCATCATAAAATGGATTGAAATTATTTTCCTAATGAATATCATAGAAACATAGATCATTGAAATTCCTATAAGGTCATATTATATGCACCTCCTTGATTGAAGAAATGGTTGGGAATTTATCAATCCTATGGTCTATTTGAAATAAACTGAGCACATAGAGTCCATATATTGAACTTCATTGACATTACTATGATTTATCACCTCAACCTTACTAGATAGGGAAATAATTTTATCCTAGATGATTTCATCATCCCTAATATTGTGAATCCCACCAAATTAAGTATGATAATCATAATAGGGAGTGGTTCCACCTATTTAGTTTGATTATAAATACATTCTAGATACTCATAATCATTATTAATGGATTTTATTAAAGGTCTCAGTACACATCATATTAATTAATTATTTGTATTCATAAACTGCCCCATTTTAAAGCACTAAAATTTATTTTGGGATTGAGAAACCATCATGATGTAATATTTTTGTAGAATATTTAAAAATTACAAATTATTTATAAATGGACTCTCCCTATTAATAAAAAATGTTTTGAATTCTCTTATCAAGTGAAATTTCCTTTTGGTGAGGAATGTACTTTTTTAAAATATAAAATTTTAATTTGTCCCACAAATGGATGGATTCTAATCCCCAATTATTTAATATATTCATTTGTCATAATTTTAATGAAATAGGGAAGCATTTCATATTGAAAAACATTATTTTTTTATGGAAACATATTCTCAAATACGCCATTAATCTTTTTCACATGCAGATTAGGAATATCTATCTACATCACATGAATGGTGTGATGGTGGTTTAGGATTTGGGGTTATAATACATAGTAAAAATATCCTTGTGTATTTTCTCAGAATAATAATGGGGAACTAATATAGGAATAAGTGATATATTCATTCTTAGTTTGGTATATGAAGTTACATAATTATTGGGAAACCTCATTTGGATTTCTTAATTGATTCCCACATGGGTTTAAGACGAGGTTATTCAAATTAACCTATATAAGAGTGTAATTGATTTTAAGGTTTTATATATTATGATAACTTATATATAATTTTAAATTAATAGATTGTCAAACTGATTTCACACCTCTATGATTATTGACACCTACACATTGGTTTGAATAGTCATGGATATAGGCGTGAAAGTAAAAATAGGAAGGAAGAAAGATAAGATAATTTTTTTATAGAATAGATAAATGGGTTTATAGTAAAATGATTTTATCAAATGTTACTTACATGGGTCTTTGATAATGGACAAAATTTAGTTTTCCCAAATTTATAATATGGGTTAAAGCGGCTACAACAATAACATAATTGTCGTTATTGATTCTAGAGAGACCTAATAAGTGATCTAATGACACATTGACGTTATCAAAGGGATTTTTATATAAATTATCAATTTATAAGGATAAATTTTTTTGAAAAAATAAACACACAAATATTAAAATTTTAATGATTTATGAATATGGGTTGTTTTGAGGTTTTTTCTAGGGCTAGAATGAATGACATTAGTTAGAATATTTCAGCATTTCATTTCAATAAGTATATATTCAATGATATAAAAATCATATGAAAGAATTAAATGGTTTAATACTTTCAAAATTAAAATTCTAATGACTTAAACACATAAATAATTAATGTATGTAAACTCTAAGACATATGATATTATAAGATCTTTAAATATATCCCTTTTAATTTTCTCAATGGCGAAGAGGAAAATTAATCATTAAATGTGGATTAAAAATTAAATAAATAATTTTAGTTTCAAATAACATTAAATTAGATAATAATGGGACAATGATGCCCCAAAAAACAAACCCATAATAGTTTTATCCCTCTAATTATGAAATTCACTTAATGGAAGTCAATAATTGACTCCTAGAATTGGAATTGAAGAAGAAAAATATTAAAATAAGGATCACTCCATAATTTTTTGAAGAGTATAAAAACATAGATAAATGGTTTCATATAGATAAATTGAGAAATATATAAAATTTACAAGAAGTAAATATTTAATTAAAAAAATTGAGTGAGATTGGATAAATTACAAATTTAGAAGAAGATCACAAAAAATGACAAGATAACATTATAAGAAAAAAGCAACAAAATAATTATAAATTACTTCTAATATCGACATAAAAAATATTTTTATATTCCCATTAGTTGATGATATGTATATGTACTTCATCCCATTAATTACAAAAGGCTAATTTGAGTTTAAAAGTGGGCAGAGATTTTAATTTTCATTATTTCCAAGATTTCATTCAAGGAATATATTTCTCCAATTAATACACATTGAAGACAATGAATATGGATGAAATGTTGTTTTTAGATCAACTATTTAATGTTTATTAATAATTATTCATCATTTTACAAAAATTTAATCCCATTTTGAGTTACCATTGAGATGTAATTCTAGAAATGGTGGGGTGATTTTTGGGGCAATGAAATATCACCCCAAATTTAATCTTCAACTTCGAATGCCTGGACTACCTCCAAAATGAAAAAATTAGCTTGGTCCACTTTTTAATTAAAATATATTCATGATTTAATATATACTAGTATAAAATATAAACTTTATTATACTTCATGTTTGGGTGCACACCCATTTTTGTATTATGATGTCCAACATTATTTGCACACAAATTTCTCAAATTTGGAAATGAAATATACATCTCCCATTATGAAAATTCCATTACTCGTAAAGTTTATATTATCTCCCATAATTTAAATAAATAACTTTATAATTTTAAAATTAAAATCTGTATCATTTTTTCTTCCCCAAGGCTATGTTTAAATGATCCTATATTAATTCATTTTAAACAAGTATTGCACAAATGATGAGAAATAAATATTAAATTATAAAATTAATTAACATTAGTTATTGTGAACAATTAATCACAAAAAATATCATGAAAAATAAGTAGAAATTATCTAATTTAATTCGATACTCAATTGGTGGTTGGTTCATCATCATTTTCTTGTAAACAACCTCATTAGAGTTGTATTATTGGTTCTTCCTCTACCAAAGGAACCTATGTGAAATATAATGAATAAAAGGGATAATAATAATCTTATTAGTGATTGGAGAAATTAAAATGAATTTATACTGTCGTTATAGTAGGAAACAATGGTCCTGAATTGAGGCATTTATATGATATGGAGAATGAACCTACGGAATTAGAAGGTATGATAAATACTTTTAGAAGTAAAATATTCTTTACTTACTCAATTTTCTTGGAATTTTTTGATACATGTGAATCCTATTCATTAATATCCCCCCAAATAGACTGAATAATTTGTATTTTGATCTCATTTTATTCCCTATATGATGTATCTTTCCACTCATTTTGGAAATAAAATAGAGAAAGGCTTAATGTCCCCTTCAGGATTCATGATCTTTTCAAATGATGATGTCATGTTGAAATTCATTGTTCTTAAACATTATATCATTGAATGTATTTTAGTTATACACTAGATGACCAGTTCTAAGGAGGAAATTTATTTCTATCTTAATAAGGCATTTTTTTCTTTCTCTTGAAGGAAATACTAAAATTTTCCAATGTGAGTGGGATCCATGATTAGGTAGGGAATGATCTATCATTCTATATATTTGGTGTATTTATTGTCAGATATCTAGATTCATCTAAAATGTTAATGGGGGAGGTTTATATTCATATCTTACTAAGGTTGTTATTGGCTATCCAAATTATTTTCTTTTAAATTTCTATGGGTTTCCAAATATTTAGAGGTTGAATTATCTATTGATATGATTATAAGGATGAGTCAAATCTATTTATACTAATAAAATATAAAGGAAATAAAATCTTAGCTTGAATACCTTATGTGAAATGGTTCCATATTACCCACAAAGTCACCATAACTGTTCCCTATTCTCTTTTAAAAGAGGGTGTATGAAAGTATCTAAATTTTTATTGAATATTAGTTGCTCAAACAGGTGATTGAAAAAAATAAATACTTAATGCCTCATATAAAAATATTTTTTATTATCCTTAGGGGGAAAGATGGTTTTAAAAAATATAGAATAGGATAGAATACCAATAAATGAAATTATATGAAGCTTATATTCCTTTGATATCTTTTAGAATATTGTAAAGGCATCATGAGTATCTTGTTATGTATTTTGGGATTATGAATACTCATCCATTCTTTATGGTTGGGATGAAATACATAATTCATCATTACATCAACAACGTTATTATGTTGTTTTTTTGATGATATACTTGTTGCTCTAAGATGAAATAAAATCATAAATTTTTTTTCAAACATATCTAAGAATATTGAAAGAGCATAAACTGTATTAAAATTTATTTGGTGGTGAATTTTGGATTCATGCAGTGAAATTAGTAGGTCATGTTCTATTTTAAATAAGTTTTTATATGGGTTTGAAATGATACAATAAGTGATATCATAGAAGAGACACAATAATAATCTTTATATTAGAATATTTATATTTATTTTTGAATATTAAAGGTTGGTTTTCTAGGAGATTAAAAATCTATAATATATATTAATTAAATTTATCCTAAAGTAATTTAAATTCAAATTGACTGTAAAATATTAGGAGTCCTTTTGGAATTTGAATAAATGACTACTATGAGTAATTTTCCCAATTCTTACTTTTCTTGGTGATAGTTATTCCATGTATTTTCATGCTTCATGAATAGGTTTGGGGCTGGTGTTGATTCAAAAAAATCATTTTGTGGTGTATGGATCACACAAGTTACTACCTCATGTGATGAATTATTCTATACATGACCTGAAATTGGTGGAAGTGATTCATGAATTAAAAACATCGTTAAATTAACTTTTTGGGTAGATATTTATTGTGTATACTGATTATAAAAGTATGAGATATATTTTCTAAAAAGGAGATATGAATATAAGGAAGAAACATTAGTTGGAGTATCTTAATACATCTCATTTTATATGTCATATACCCTGGGTAAGGTTAATGAGGTTTCCATTTCCCTAAGTAGGAAATAATCAACCTAATCTCAAAATGAATTTACTGATGAATGTAATTTTATTATCCTTTTCATTGAGTCACATCTAGACATATAGAAGGATAATGATCAAGGATTCTTGGATAGTGTGAAACTCACACATAACTTTGATGATCTCATTAAATAAGATAATACATTTAATTTACAATTCCATCATACAAGTGGAATTCTTAATGGTGGGGAGACCTAGGGTCATTAGTCTCAATCTCATATTGATTCCATTTTCTTCATTAAGAGGTTAGTTTTTTTCTCAATCTATAAAGAAATATCTAATAATGGATTTCCATAATTATATCTAGATATTCACCTTGATACCACCAAGATATTGTATTACCTCATGTGATTATATATTTTTCTATAAATGAAGGGAGTGGTTTTAGTTTTTTATCAGGTTAATTTCATTTCAAAAGGGGGAGGTATAGAGTCAAAAGTCTACATTATTGTTAGAATGACATACTAATCTTGTGTAGAAATTCGATGAGATCCTGATGGATATTTTTATAACATAACCTTGGTCTCCTAGTGGGAAAACACTATTTTTGTGATCATTTATCTGTTAAAAATATTACACCACTTCCCTCTAATAATGCAATGTACAAAGGTAACAGTTCAAGAAAAATTAGATGTGAAATATATCATGGAACTCCCTAGGGTAATAATAATGATTATTTATGAATGAAACCAACACATTACAACTTAATTATTTATGTTTATTCATGAATAAATGGGTACTTTTTTGAATTTGAGTAGGACATATTATCTGCAAATGGATATCCCAATAGAGTGGTAAATTCAGATCCTTCACAATATTATATAATATTGTGTGAATGAATTCAAAAATTCATACTACTCATTGAGTTTTATTAAAGAAAAATAGTTACTAATATTTATTTATGATGGAATTCTAGGATCGAAATAATAATGTAGATGCTCAATTATAAGAGGGGGGGGGGGTGAATTGTAAGATTAAAAACATTCATTTTTAACCTTAAGGAAAAATATGTTTAACAAAGTTAAACAAGGTAAATTCACAAGACCTATTTTAGTCCTACTAAAAAAACATTCTAGGTTCTGGAAATATGGTTCCAGAAAATAAACTTATAGAAAGATTACAAGGAAAATATTCTTCATTAAAGCGTATAGAATCTTACTTATCAGAGTATAAAAAGTATAAGAAAGTATTTGAAGGTTATGCTTTCTACCTTTTCCAAAATACAAAATAAATAATATAGAAACCAAAAAAGTAACAAGAATGAAATATTTTAACCCAAAGAGTAGGGTATCTAACAACCTTGGATAAATTTCCCTTGATTTATACTTCCATGAAAGTTTTTCTTACCCACACCAGGGTAATCCCTCGATAGGAACATCAAAATCTATCTTTTTATCCCCGAAAGCCCTTGAACTTTAAGGTATTCAACACCTCTGTATTCCTATCCCCAAAAGTCCTTGAACTTTAAGGCAGTCGACACCTCTATCTTCCTATCCCCGGAAGCCCTCAATTGTACTCAGCAACAATCAGAGTCACATGAAGCTACCTGAACAAGATGTTCAGAATTGCACAAAGCATAAGAGTCTCTCACTATAGAAATCACTTCAGCAGCATGAAATACCTAGATTGATGGAACGATTATGGGATTTTTTAAATGAGACCCTATTTATAGGAATTTATTCAACGACCAACTCCCTCCTCTAACGGTCATATGTTTCCTTGAATTTTTTTGGGTCCTGTATACATGTCACTCAAAAAACGGTTAGTTAGAAATAGATTGTACGACATTGTTTCATAAAAAGCATAAGGAAAATGAATAAGCTTAACCAAAACTATTTTTCAGATTCTAAGGAAAAATAGAATTCTGAATCTAATCAAATAAACATTCAAAGTCTATAAGAGATAGACATTCAGATTTTGTTTTACAAAGAATTCAAAACCCAAATTCTATATATTTCGGAGTCTGAATTTTGAAGAATTCAGAGTCTGAATTCATTGGAATTTGGAGTCTGAATTTTGAGGTATTCAGAGTCTAAATTCTAAGGAATTTGGAGTCTAAATTATAAGGAATTTGGAGTCTAAATTTCAGAGAATTAAAAGACTGAATTTCAGAGAATTTGAATTATGATTTTCATAGAATTCAGAGTTTTAATTTCATAGAATTTGGATTATGAATTTTAGAGAATTTAGAGTTTGAATTTTAGAGAATTCGGAGTTTATGTTTCAGAGAATTAAGAGTATGAATTTCATAGAATTCAGAGTCTGAATTTCAGAGAATTTAGAATATGAATTTCAGAGAGTTTGGAGTCTGAATTTCAGAGAATTTAGAGTCTGAATTTCAGTGAATTCAAAGTTTGAATTTCAGAGAATTTGGAATATGAATTTCAGAGAATTTTGAGTCTGAATTTTAAAGAATTTGGAGTATGAATTTCAGAGAATTCAGAGTCTAAATTTCAGAGAATTCAGAGTCTAAATTTCAGATAAATCAGAGTCTGAATTTCAGAGAATTGAGTGACTGAATTTTAGATAATTCAGAGTCTGAATTTTAGATAATTTGGAGTGTAAATTTCATATAATTCACTGTCAAAATTTCAGATAATTCAGAGTCTTAATTTTGGAGAATTATGAACCTAATAAAAGAATACTCTATATCCATAGTTTTATAGTATTTCAAGGTTTTATATGTGAAACTAAATTTTATACTTAGTAATAAAATGAGTTAGATTTAGAGAGACTATAAAATGAACAATGAAAACATAGGTAATGATAAAAATTTCCTTAGAGAAGGGAAATTTTCCTTATGAAAATAATCCGTAGGAAAATATAATTTGCCTTAAAATAAAGTGTTTGTGTTTATAAAAACATAGAAAAATGTAAAAGTCATACAGAATCCTTATTGAAACAATAATCTCTCCCTTTTTGGAAAGCACAAACATCCTTATGAAAAAAATATAAGGACATAGAATTTTTCTTTATGAAATTAAAAGAAAAACTTATCTCCCTTTACTTATAGATCATGGTGAGTACGACTAACTCCCCCTTAGGTTTTGAAATCCTTAAGGATCATATTATTGAATTCCTTAAAGTGATTGTTTTTTCTTGCGTAAGAAAATATTCTTAGATAAAACTTCCTCTGATATAGACTCCCCCTTACTTAGGGAATTCTATTCTTTACTTAACATTCTTTTTTTATCATTCCTTTCACCCCTTTGTCATTTTCAAAAAGCAATAAAGAGAATATAAAATATGGTACCTGAAATATTAGTACAATACAAAAGGATACATGAAGAATAGTGAAAATTTTCATTAGGATTGGAAAAATTTGTACAAGGGAGGATATACAAAAAATGATTGGAGTTAGGAAAAAAAATCACCCTTCTTTGTCCTGTGGCATAAGATTATTGACAATGGTCTTCAACTTTTTAAGCTCCTTATGATCCTCTTCAAAATGTTTGATCAATTATTCCTGATCATCATTTTTCTTCTCTTGAGCTTTGATATTTTCATCCTGAGACTTTAAGATTTATACCTGAGATTTCAAAATCTCTTCTTTATTACTAAACTTCTCTTATAACTCGATTATGAGATCTATTTCCCTCTTTAACTTCATTGCAACTGAGTTCAATATTCCATTCATATATTTTAATTCTTGCTTCCAGGATTCTTGAAGTAGATTAAAATTCTTAGAAAAACTTTTCATAAGATCCTTCATCATCACATCTTCTCTATCAGAGGATTATTTCACAGAGTCTTAAATTTCCTCAAGAATTATTAGATCTTCAATAATTTTGTTGAACCACTTTGTGATTTCCTTACAAGACCTTTTGTGAGCATCATACTAGATATAGAAAGTTTTGAAATCATCCTCAATATTAATGAATTTTTCCATAAGAATGCTAATAGAATCTGATTTCTGATCGAAAGAATGATGAATCATTTGACACCTCGATTCAATACTCTGAATCAAAGGAATGGTGTTAAGAAATTTCGTCAATGATTGAAACACAAAGTACTGACCCATGGAGGATGATTCCGAATCAGATTACCTTATTAGTGAGTATTATTTATCTAACTTAGTAGCCTTTCTTTTTTGATGAACCAACAACATCTTTATTAGCTACCAAAAATTTCTTAGGTGTATCAACTATCACCTGTTTTCCTTTATCAGTTATAGTAATGGCCTCCGAAGCTTTTGGGGATTCATGTTCACTATCTAATACTTGAATGATTTTATCTTCCTCAAATTTTTCTTTCTCAAAATCTTCCACAAGATTATCCAGTTGAATGAAGTCATGATTGATGCCCTCATCATCAAAAGGTTTATTAATCTATTCCTAATATTCATCCTCTTTTCCTTGTGAAGTAATTTTGGTTGATTCATCCTGAGAAGTTCAGATTGAAAATTTCATAGAAATACTCTCCTTCTCATGATATTCTTCAACTTTCCTTATCATATCATCAATGTCATCACTTTCTTCCTCTTCTTCTCATTCCACTTCCTCTTCATGCACAATCTCTTCCTCTTCATCAGGTTCCAAAAGGACCATTTTCTTTCCCAGAGTCACTGGTATTGATTCTTGTAAAAACGATTCTGGTACCTAGATTTTTTCAGAGGATTTTTCAGTGTCTCTGAGAAGAACTTGAACTATTTTAGCCTCATACAACTTCTTCTTTTGATTCTTCTCTTTTTCATGGTTCTTATACTCCTCGATAGCCTTAATCTATAATGATTTTTCCTCAATAGGGTCCAAGAAAAAGCTATGATCTCCTTAATATTTTTTTATCTTCTCTCCACATAGTAACAACTTCAACCAGATAGGTATTTTTCTTCTTAGATTTTGGAGGTGATGATTGGATTTCCTGAACTGCAGTAGTTTTTTCCTTGGCTTCTGGTTCTTTCTGCTTTCTCTTCCTCTAACCCTTCTTGTATGTCTCATACACTTCTGAATTATTTGATAAGGCTTGGATTTCAAATTCAAATAATTCATAAAAATCTCCGGACATTTTGTTAAATCCAACCTTTATCCTTCTAAGCCTATCATCACTCAGTAACATAAACTTCAAATTTATTATCTTAGAACTACATGTGATTTTGAACGAATCTAGACAAAGGACAATGATCTTGGAAATAATAACCGGATATATAATGATCTGATATTTTAGAGTCCCATTCTTAATATTCATAATTGTAAGCAAGACATAATTCACCAGATTAATCTTTCTAAGGTTCACTAGAAAATCCAAAACATAAATGTCACTCTTCTTTAGGGTATCTTTATCCCCTTTTCTCAGAATGATAAATCCCTGAACCCATAACTCTAGAATCCGGAGATTTGTAGAGAGATGATTAATTTTTAGATTCTTAACTTTTGTCAAACCAAGGCACTCTAAAGCATTCTCCTTGTCAAAGGTTCCTGATATATCCAATAACTTATGGGTGTAGAAAATGGCTTCACCCATATACATAATTTCTATAATCCTTACGAAAAATCTAAAGGAAAGGGAATATGTTTTCCCATAACTCTTAATTTTTTTTATCTTTCCCTCCTTCATTAAAAAAACTTACAGACTCATAAAAGTTTACCAGAAACTCTAGATACATCGGATCCTATTCCTTTAGTTTGTATACAGACAGACTCTCTCATCCATTCAACTTGATATTCTACAAAATAATAGAATCATACTTAGTAAAGAAATTCCGATCTACTAAACTCTCTGTGTAGATATTCCATTCAGAAATTTCCTTAATTGAAGAACTTTTATTTTATGATGTTTCTTCCAATGACATACGGATTTTAGCAAACAAGAAAATTTGGAACAATCCTTAAGTAGAGTGGTAGAGCTTCAACATGAAAGATCTTGAAAACTGATATGGGACAACCATTATGGGGGACTTTATATAGGTGATGAGGTGATGATTCATATTCCCAGATTGATCTAATGGTTGAAATAAAAGCAATTTGATCTGATGGTTTAAATGAAAGTTGAATAAAGATTTTGGTAGGTTTCAAACTTTTGAAGTTTTTAAGATAAAAATTCAGATTTAAGGAAAGTGAATCAGAATAAAAATTTCATAAATCAAGATGAAAATACCAACAAGTAGAAATTTAATTACAAAAACTTAATTAAGGAAACATACCTTCAAAATTTCTAGGAAAATTATCAGTAATAAGGAAAATTCCTATTGAATAACATAAGATTCTAGAAAATTTTCATTAAGAAGAAAAAAATTTAGATTCCAAATTTTTTAAAGGGAGAAAAATTTGATTATGAAAAATTTTGATTACGGAAAATTTTGATTACAAAAAATTTTGATTACAAAAAATTTGATTAGGAAAAATATTGATTATGAAAAATTTTGATTATGAAAAAATTTTATTACTCAAGAAAATGTACCCCCCTATGGAAAGGAGTTTCTCAATGCAATGAGATAGGTTTAAAAGAGAATTTAATATGGAATATTACCTTACAATGATTATTCCAAACTTTTGTTTAATGTATTAAAATATATTTAAGGTTATAGATTTTGTAAAAATATCAGAAAGTTGATATTGTATTCCAATAAACTGAAGAATGATATGTTCTTTAAGTGTGTGATCCCTAAGAAAGTGATGCCTAATATCTATGTGTTTTTCAAGGGAGTGATGTTTATGGTTTTTCTTAGGGGAATGACACTATTGTTATCACAAAATATCTATGTTTTGGTAAAACTCATGTCGTAGTGTATGAGTGTGTGTTGAATCCACACCACTTGAGCACATTAACTTCCAGCTACTACATATTTAGCTTTAGTAGTGGAAAGTGCTTCTGAGTGTTGATTTTTTCATGAACAAGAAACTAATGAATCTACTAAGAAATGAAAAGTTCCGGATGTACTTTTCTTATCCATTCTACATCCACCAAAATCAGAATTCGAAAAACTTTTTAAAACAAAATCATTTCCAGATGTATAAAAGTATCTTAAATCCATGATTCCCTTTAAATAGAAAAAAAATTATTTTCACTACTTTTAAATGGGAATCCTTAGGATTGGATTGATATCTTGAACATAATTATACTGAATACATTAAGTGTGGATGAATATATGTCAAGTATAGTAAAATTTCTATCATACCTCTAAATGATGTTTGATCCACTGGTTTCCCAACTTCATCAAGATCAAGAGAATTTGAGGTACCAATGGGAGTACTTATACTCTTGGTGTTGTCAAAACCATACTTTTTTAGAATATCATTAATATAATTATGTTGAGACATATAAGTTCCTTCTGGTTTTTGAGAAATTTGAAAACCTAGGAAAAATGTTAACTCACCCATCATACTAATTTCAAACACATATTTCATTAAATTCTCAATTAAATCAGTTAAAGATTTCTGAGTTGAACCATATATAAATTCATCAATATAAATTTGAACAATCAAAACATTTTTCTTATCTTTATTTATAAATAGTGCTGGATCAACATTTCTCTTAACATAGTTTTTTTGTAATAAAAAACCTATAAGTTTATCATACCAGGCTCTAGGGGCTTGTTTAGGTCCATATAAAGCTTTGGTAAGTTTGAAAACATGTTCAGGATGTTTTGTGTCTTCAAAAATAGGAGGTTGTTTAACATAAACTTCCTCATGAACATATCCATTAAAGAGATCACATTTTACATCCATTTGAAAATGTTTAAAATTAAAGAATGCTGCAAAGGCAAGTAAAATTTGAATAGATTCAAGTCTAGATAATGAAGCATAGGTTTCTTCATAGTCTATTCCTTCTTGTTGATTGTATCCTTTAGCAACTAATCTAGCTTTATTTCTAAAAATTATTCCATTTTATCACACTTATTTCTAAAGACCCATTTTTCTCCAATAAAAGAGGTTTCCTTTGGTCTTTCAGCCAATTTCCAACCTTTGTTCCTTTTGAATTAATTTAGCTCATCTTGCATGGTTTTTATCCAACCATCATCACCTAAAGTTTCATCAGTTATTTTTGGTTCTAATTTGGAAAGCAATGCTAGATGTTATACTTTATTTTTTAAGGAACTTCTAGTCCTTAAAAGTTGATTTACATCACCAATGATACTTTCATTGGGATGGTTCTTAAGAAACAACTGATTTGGGTTTTCTAAAACTTGTTCATCAATATATGCTAGGAAATATTCTGGGGTAAATGCTTCAAAAATATTTTCTTCAACATTTTCATTATTTGAAGGATATTATATCATGGAATGAAAATCAGTTTTTGAAAACACATCCAAAGATGTAGGTTGAGGTAGTTTAAAAACAAAATGATCAATTTTGTCAAACTTAATATGTATTGTTTGTTCAACAGTACAATTATTTTTATTAAAAACTCTATAATCCTTAGATGTTGTGGAGTATCCTAGGAGTATTCCTTCATCAGACTTGGGTGTGAATTTAAGTAAATTATCTTTAGTATTCAGAATGAGTACTTGGTAACCAAATATATTGAAGTAGGAAAGTTTTGGTTTTCTACCATTCCACAATTCGTAAGGGGTTTTGTTAATAAACAGTCTAATCAAAACTCGATTTATAGTATAGCAAGTAGTACTTACATCTTCAACCCAAATGTGTTTAGCTATAGAATATTAACTCAACATGGTTCTAGCTATCTCATGAAGAATTCAATTTCTTCTTTGAATAGCACCATTCTATTAAGGAGTTCTTGGAGCTGAAAAGTTATGAGTAATACCTTTTCTACTACAAAACGTTTCAAAATCTGAATTTTGAAATTCTTATCCATGATCATTATGAATAGTTATCAATGGAAGGTTTTTCTCATTTTTAACTTGTCCTCTAAAAATTTTGAAATAAGAAAAAGCTTAAAAATTATTTTCTAGAAAATAGACCCATGTAAATCTAGTGTTATCATCAACTAAGAAAAATACATAGTATTTTACTCCAATGCTTCCAGCTTGTGTTCGAACAAAAAGATCCATATGCACTAACTGTAATGCATTAGATGTTGAGACTTTACCGATTGATTTAAAACATGATTTATATTGATTACCAAATTGAAAAGGATCACATAATTTTGAAGAATCAAATCTAAGCTCTGGTATATCCTTAACAAGTCTTTTCTTTGAGAGTTTACATAGGTTTATAAGGTTACAGTGTCCTAAACTTCTATTCCATAACCAAGATTGATCTTCCATTGCACCAAGACAAGGTAGAACATGGATCCTAAGGTCTTCAAAGTTTAGTATACATAAATTCTCTTTCTTATGGGAAAAAATAATAAAATCATCCTTGGAATTGTGTTCTAATCATTTATCATTCCTAAAATTAACAAGGTAACCTTCATCACATAATTGACTTATGCTAATGAGGATGTGCTTACAACCATTAACAAATAAAACATTTTAAATTAATGTTTTTCCAAGAAGTTTTTATTACCATTCATATTCCGAGAACATCCAATATCCATGTACCATGTATTGCTGTTGGTACTTACTTTGTTTTTCTGAAATAAAAGAGTTAGACATTTAGAATCCAAAACATTATTGGATCTAGAAATTTCTTAAAGTTAGATTTTATGAATCCACATTTTCTTAGAAAAATAATCTTTATGAAAACCTAAAGATTGGGTTTTATTTAAAGAATGTTTTTCCCAATTTCCACCACAGTGATATTTAGTACAAAATGGATCACTTTGGAGAACAAAATAGTTATTACTAAAAAATCGTTTTGAATGAGTATAACCAAATCCAGAATTATTCCTTAAAAGATGTATTTGGGAATTCATCCTGTCAAAATATTCCTTACAAAAGGTAAAATTTGACAGAAATTTACTTAATGAAAATATTTCTAACTTTAGTTTAATAACCAAGATCTTATCCTCAAAACATTAGTTTTAGCACTAGATTTATCCTCTAAAATAGTTTTCTTAGAAATTACATTTTCAAGATCCTTAGAAAGTTTATCCTTCTCATAATTGACTTCCTCAAGGTTTTATGAAATAATTTTAAAATAAAAAGTTTTCTTATCAAGATCTTTATAAAGATATGATAATTCTTTGGTTAAAATATATAATCAAGAATTTTCCTTTTCAATATTTTTCTTCAGTTTTGAATTTTCATTCTCAAGAAGTTTAACAACCCGAGACACTACTTCATAAGATGGTGAAGTATTATCTTCTTATGAAGAGGATTCATCATCTAAAGATTCATAATATTTATCATCAGTATAGTTTTAATTCAAATATACATTGGTGATAGATTCTACATTGAGTACCTTGGCCATTAGACAATGATTTTCAATGGGTAGTCTAGCTAGTAAACTAAGATTCTTCTAATCAGAAGATTCATAATCTGAGGATTAATTTGAAGAGTCACCACTACTAGCACTCCAGGTGTTATTATCCTTCAATACATTCTTATCATTAGTCTTGTAAAAATTATTACTATTTAAATTAGAATTATTTTCCTTCCAATCTTTTCTTTTAATAATTGGAAAATCTTGCCTGATATTTCAAGCTCTTTTACATTCATAAAATGTAACTTCTGAATCTTTCTTGTCCTTTCGTTTTTTCTTCTTATATCTGTAATGAAAAATATTTCTTTCCCACTATTTTGTTCATTATTCAAGTAATATTAGCTAATTCATTCTCAGAATGTTCACTTTCACTTGATTTAGATTGAATAGTGAATTTATTAGACTTGGATCTTGAAACCCTTTCACGAGTCTTTACTTTAGTAGTAGTAAAGGCTACAATTCCATTTCCATTAATCTTTTTATTTATATCAGCATCTCTTTTCATTTTTGTCTCATGTTTAAGAAGACTTCCAAAAATCTAATCAAGAGTGATTTGAGATACTTTCCTATTCTCATCAATAGTAGTTCTCTTAGATTCCCACTCATTTGGCATAATGTCGATAATATTGTCCATAAGAGCTTCATCATCTAACCCTTTTTCTCCAATAGATTGAAGGATATTTACAATTGTCATAAATTTTTATTTCACCTTGAAAACTGGTTCTCCATAGGGAAATAGAAATCCATGATATTCACCTCTTAGTATTTATCTTCTAGATTCTATAACTTTAGAAGTACCGAAATGAGTAACCTCAAGATTCTTCCAGATACAATTTTCTGCTTCACATGAAGAAATATGACTGTATATATTCCTGGTCATGGAACACAAAAATGTATTACGTACCTTGTAGTTTATTTGATATTCTGAATTCTCTTGATTGGTAAAGGTTTTGAAATACTTGTGAGGAATCTAGTAATCTGTAGTAAGCATGAAAAAGTTTTCCACTCCAGTATTAATAACAAAAGTCTTCATACAATATCTCCAGTATTCATGTCATTCCCCTCAAATATAGGTGGTCTAGTAGGATTTAAATTTTCAATCAAACTGACATTCATTCATGCCATTCTATTAGAAAATATCATTCCACAAAACTTGTTAAAAGAAAAAGTTTGTAAGCAAAGATAAAAATATATAAGCAAGACTTAAGAAAAAAAAGTTAAGCAAGAAAAATTTAGAACAATGAAAAATTGAACAAGAAAACTTATATGTGAATATAAGTATTTTAGAGATCTCCTTTGATACCAATTGTAGAATCAAAATAAGAATGTATATGCTCAATTACAAGAGGGAGGTGAATTGTAAGTTTAAAAAATTTCATTTTTAACCTTAAGAAAAACTATGTTTAAAAATATAAACATGGTAAATTCACAAGACCACTTTTAGTTCTACTAAAAAACTTACTAGGTTCCAAAAATATGGTTCCAAAAGAGAAACTTATGGAAAGTTTACGAGGAAAAGATTATACATTAAAGCATATAGAATCTTACTTACCAGAGTATAAAAAAGTACAAGAAACTATAAGAAGGTTATAAATTCTTCCTTTATCAAAATACATCAAAAATAAACTTGAAACAAAACAAGTAACTATTATGAAATCATTTTTCCGAAAGAGTAGGGTATCCAAAAACCTTGGATAAAGGTCCCTTGATTTATAATTTCAATAAAGTCTATCTTACCCACTCTAGGGTAAGCCCTCAATAGAAATATTGGAATCTGTCTTACTATCCCTATAAGCCCTTGAACTTTAAGGTAG
This sequence comes from Viscum album, assembly GCA_963277665.1. Taxonomy (NCBI): domain Eukaryota; kingdom Viridiplantae; phylum Streptophyta; class Magnoliopsida; order Santalales; family Viscaceae; genus Viscum; species Viscum album. Next base: position 19,726,737 of record OY728155.1, read on the forward strand.
TCGACACATCTGTCTTCCTATCCCCAGAAGTCCTTGAAATTTAAGGTAGTTAACACCTCTGTATTCTTATCCCCGAAAGACCGTGATTTTACTCAGCAACAATCGGAGTCACACGAAGCTATCTAAACAAGATGTTCAGAACTACACAAAGCATGAGAGTCTCTCTCTCTAGAAATCACTTCAACAACATGCGATCTCTAGAGTTATGGAACAATTATGAGCTCATTCAAATGAGCTCCTATTTATAGGCATTTCTCCAAAAGTCGGCTCCCTCCTCCAATGGTCATATTTTTTCTTGAATTTCAGAGGGTACTATACATGTTCCACTCAAAAAAGAGTTAGTTAAAAACTGATTGTATGAAATTGTTTCAAAAAAAGTGCAAGGAAAATGAATAAGCCTAACCAAAACTATATTTTAGAGTCTAAGGAAAAATAGAATTTAGAATATAATAAAATAAACATTCAGAGTTTATAATACATAAACATTCGAATTATGTTTTACAAAGAATTTAGAACCTGAATTCATTATATTTCAAAGTCTGAATTCTGAAGAATTTGGTGTCTGAATTCTAATGAATTCAGAGTCTGAATTGTGAGGAATTTGGAATCTGAATTTTAAGGAATTCAGAGTTTAAATTTCATAGAATTTGGATTCTGAATTTCAGAGAATTCAGAGTCTGAATTTCATAGAATTCAGAGTCTGAATTTTAGAGAATTCATATTCCAGATTTTAGAGAATTCAGTGTCTGAATTTCAGAGAATTCGGAGTTTGAATTTCACAAAATTTGGAGTCTAAATTTCAGAGAATTCAGAGTCGGAATTTTAGAGAGTTCGAAGTCTAAATTTTATAAAATTCAGAGTATGAATTTTAGATAATTCAGAGTATGAATTTTAGAGAATTAGGAGTCTAAAATTTAGAGAATTTAGAGTCTAAATTTCAACGAATTCGAAGTTTTAATTCCAGGGAATTCTGAGTCTGAATTTTAAAGAATTCAAAATCTGAATTTTAGAGAATTCAGAGTCTGAATTTCAGAGAATTCAAAGTTTTAATTTCAGAGAATTCAAAGTTTTAATTTCAGAGAATTCAGAGTCTGAATTTCAGAGAATTAAGAACCTAAAAACATAATACTATATATCCAAGTATTTATAGGATTCTAAGTTTTTAGATATGAAACCGAATTTAAGACTTAGTAATTAAATGAGTTAGATTTATAGATACTATAAAATGAACAATGAAAACATAGGTAAGGATAAAAATTTCCTTAGAGAAGGGAAATTTTACTTATGAAAATAATCCTTAGGAAAATATAATTTTCCTTAAGATAACGTGTTTGTGATTTTAAAAACATAGAGGAATGGAAAATTCATAAAGAAACCTTATTGACTCAACAGGTACCATTGGAAGATATCTATGAATAGTTTGGTTAATAACCTCTTTATAGGAATGAACTGGGTGATAATTCTCATATAGTACTGAGAAATATCCAAAATATGGTGGGTAAAATTTAATACATCTAAAATAGTTTGTGATGTACTAGATTTAATAAAATTTATATTCTAATTAATGATACCATTCTCTGGACATTTTAATAAGTTATCATATGTTTTTTAGAGTTTTACCTATATTAGAGTATTAGATATTTATAAATCATGGCATTCATATTCGATGATATATTAGTCCATTTGAGATAATTGAGAATCTAAAGAAGATGGAATATAAGATGACTTTTCCATACCATTTGATGTATATTAAGGATGGTTTCCACATGTCTAAACTGAGGAAATTCAATCTAGCCAGATCTTATGTGGTTAAATGAGATGATTTGAATTTTGAGCCCAACACCACTTTGATTGAATAAGATGGCCATATCTCAGATTATCATAACAAGGTATTATGGTGTAAACATATTGTTATAGTATCTATGTTATGGAAGAATGGTAAAAATTGTTGCCAGACTTGGAATCAAGAGACTTAGATGAAGGATTAATTACCACACATATTTTATAATAAAAAATGTTGACAATATTTTATTTGAATAATGTTTTATGGTGTGGAGAGTTGTAACACCCCCATTTGAACAGGTATGTACATAAATTCACATTTTAATTTATTTATTCTGTTTTGTTTAAATAGTTCAAAATTTAAAAACCTAAAAAATGCTGAGATAATATAGGATGGATAGTTAGTGTTAACCATACGCCCCAACCATATGATGGGAGAGGAGTAATTCTGGTCACTTGTGTATGGTTGGTTCTTGGTTTTGATAAACATGCCTCCAATATATTTGATTTAAAAAAAAAATCCCATAGTTTTTGTATGATTTAAAAAATTGTGCAGCTAAATAATGTGATTGTACCATAATTTACACTTGGAATTCCTAAAATTCACATGAATGATTTTATACTATATTAAACCCTCTATTTCACTCTATCCATTCAATAGGATTCCTCTATCTCCCCCATCCTCTAAAATCCTATGGTTAATCCTCATTCATTTCATTTTGAATCCTCAGGTTAGTCTTTGTCTTTTTCTTCATTTTCCCTTTATCAATTTCTCTCCCCTCTTCTTCTAAAATTTTCCTCCGGTTGTCTTACCATAGTTGGAAATGGTGTCCTTTTCCAAGATAAGGTTTGGGATAATCATGGGGTTTTCAATTCAAAGAGTTCACGATGGTTCCCTCTTTCTCAAATATTATATTTTTGTTTTTGAAGGAGTCAACATGGTTTTTAATGGTTTAGGACATTGTCTCTACATGAAATCATAACCTATAGAACACTTTTTCTAGAGGAATTTTCTAAATTAATATTTTATTAATTTAGAACATAAAACATTTTTTAAGATTGATTTATAATTTTTCATCATATTTATTTTACCCATGATTGAAAAACTGGTAGATTATTATTTTTTCTCAATAGGAATCTAAAATACACTTGGTGGTGTGAATGTGGGTGTCAATATATTACAAAATTTTCCATTTTCATCATTTCTCTTAGCCTGTATGGATCTTGCTCTTATGTTTTCATGAACATATTCTATATCATAATTATATTTTATATATTAACTGAAATAATAAAATGAATTTAAAAATTAAGGAACATAATATACAAAAATATTTTTCTTAGTTCTCCACAAAATTTTAATCCAAAGTGAACACACATGGGATTATTCCCATGTACCAAGAGACAACCCTATGAACTATATGTGTTAAAATTTATTTAGAAAGGTGCATTTCCAATCTAGAAGCATTAATTCATGTTCCCTAATAGAACACTTTTTTGAGACAAGGATAAAGATGTCTATAAGAATTTATGACTTCTTAAGCAGTTTATATACGTGACCATTTGTCTCTGTTGAGTATATATAATTGAAACACATTGAATATTTTCCTTCAGGTAAATGATCTATCAATCAAATATTTTCTTCACTATTCTAGTTCACATTAGATTTTGTAAACACATTTATGTGAGGGTTGAATCTGCAACTTCTCTAAATTACCGAAAATAAAAAATTATTTATTCATATGATGATAACTATATGCTTGATTTATCTTATTTCCATCATTTACTCGAAACCAAATGTGGCGGTGTAGTTGGTTCATCTTCTCCCTTGATTGTCCTTCTTGAAAAAAACTAGATATGAAAATATGTTTATTATCACTTATTTCATCATATCAAAAATTCAAAATTTTTATTATTGTTCAATTAAATCCCATAATAAAGTTTATATAGGTTTTCATATACAATTCTTGTAGTTATCCATTTAATACAATGAATGAGATCAATCTAACTTCTTCTGATTTCTACTTTTCAGGATAATTGTTCTATAGAGTATGTGTGTAGAAACTTTAGTGACATTATTATTAATGAATCTCTAAAATAATGAAAAATTACTCCCTCTTTAAATTTTTATATCTATATTTCATGTTAGATAGAAATTTCCCCTTTACAACATAACATTTACCTTTATGGACTGAGATGCTTCATCTTCTCCAACGTCATGTTCTGGAACTCTTCCTCATTGAACATTGTATAATCAACATCCAAATTTTTTTCCAAACTAACTACTTTTAATTACAATCTCATTAGGGTCTAGTCTATTACTCTATGTCATGATAAAATTTCAAATTTTAATAGATTGTGGAAAAATCATTTCTCTATGACATTTTCATCCCTAATTTTCTAGAGGTAATAAAATCCCCATATATTTCCTTTCATATAACTTCCTAAATTTATTAGTATGGAATTATAAACCTCTATTCCTATTTTGGTGTATTAACTTCACCATGAATCATGATCTTTTAGAAATCTTGAACCACTAAAAAAGACTGACCACTCATTCTGGTGTTTCCTTTCTTCCATGGGGTGTCATCCTCTAAATATACAGAGCTAATAATAAAAATTTATACATCCTTTATGAAATGGCCATTGGTTTGTTTGCACGTATTAGATCTATTGATCCTCACATCGATATTTTATATGTGATAGATTTTTATTTATTAACCACAATGTTCTATTAGTGAGAATTGTATTCCTGTTATAGTACCTCATACCACTAACATTTTACTGTTTTTTCTAGCGTCTCCCCTTTTCACATATACACTAATCAGTCTATGACTAACCCATGCTAGTAATAATTCACCTTAATAGACACCCTAGTCATTCCACTATTTATCTCATCCACTACTTCTAAAATATGGTTTCTTTGGTGGTGCTGGTTAGGACTCCCATTCTTTTTATACATTTCAACCACAACGAAGGTGTGGATAGCATCACTATGGAGTTCTATACACTAGTAGGCACAAGAATATAGCTAATATTTGCTTTCTAAACCACATTCCATCTTCTTCCTTCTTCAAATAAAAGAATAATATTTCAAAATACATGACCATTATAGAAATATCAATATATATGTCTTATTAAATAACACTATGTTTGTAATTGTTCCTTATTCCCTTATTCTTTTCACTTATTCTTCATATTTTAAATAAAAATTTCTTCAATGGTTGAAAAAATCATATCTGACACTATCACATATTCCCTAAATATTAATGTAATATTTTATCATATCTTGAAAATAATATATGAAACACAAACTCTATTGTTTTATAACAAATATTACTCTAATATAAATTCACTTTAATCACTATACCCCTCTATATTATATTGTTAAAACTATCTTGGATCCATCCTTCATAATATGATCCCATGAATCCCCATTCCCCATTTATATAAAATTGAAAAGGTACTTAAAAAAGTAATTCCTCCATTGTTAAAATTAGAAAACAGAAGAGACTTAAAACATTTTTACTTCCTATTTTATAATAAGAATGAAATGGTTCTTCCTACCTTGATTTAGATTATAAATCCTCACCACCAATATTTCTGAATTCCATGGGGTAACTCCTTCCATTTTTACTTATCATTTTTCAGTAACCTTAATACATTGAATTTTCAAATATTTCCATAGTATTCCAAATGGGAAATATTTATCATCGTCAACTAAAGATTTCTAGGTAATGAGAATTTTTTTCACCTTTTCTATGAACACCTTATCAGCCCATACGACTCCACTACTAAACATTTATAAACTTATTGGATATCCCTACCATTTTAGAATATTACCTTGAACAACTATTATGATTTTATACTTATCTTTATTATTGAATTTTATTCAGTTTTTTGGCATCACATAATACTTTCATGAATTCTACATCAACCACATATTGAAACAAATAATATAGATTTACCACTCTTCTATCATTGATCCAGGTAAACCTTCAAAACTACATTTTACTTTAATTATATTTAACATGTGAATTTACCAAATTGAATTGAGTAATTTAAAAATACTTATATCCCCCAATCATGATCTAGATGTATGAAAAAAGAGTTTATGAATATAATATCAAGAAATATATTTCACTCAATTTTTTGAGTAAATACTAGAAACTTAACATTTTTTTAACCTCCACCATGTAATGTGATCTCAATAACACTAACTATATTCCATAAAATCATAATCAATTAAATTAATGTATGTGATACATAACATATGTTGATTAAATTAATAATACATATGTTCATATATCTTTCTTTCTTAATTGGGGAACTTCTCCTTAAAATGTGGCTAAAAAAAGTTTGAGTTCCCATCACTAAGTCCCCCTAAGTTCCTTTATATCATAACACCATATTTGGAAATAAAATCCAACATGGTGAACCACTTTTTTGTTTTACTATTTTCAACATGTAAAATCACGGTGACCTAAAAATAGTAATCTAATACCAAATTATCTATATAAAGAACATATATGAATGAAAAAAAATGTTCACTATTACTATTTTTTCTTTTAGTGATGTATTCATCTTCTAAGGGCTCTATAACCACTGGTTAAGACTTCTTATGTAACTTATCTTTCTTAAATAATTTTCAGATACCCTAAGTGATTTGAATATATATTTTTGAGAGCTCATAAATATTAGATCAGTATTTAAATATTTTTTTATTCTTTATCTCATCATAATATTTCATATTTATTATTGGAAAACCAAAGTGGTTATTTGACACCACTTATAGAGTCAGTTTAGTGTCCTTATATTTTTATAAAATTTTTTTCATTACTAATACCAAAAAATAATTTCATGAATCCTCACATGTATCTTTTTCAACATCAACACATTCTTACCATCGATACAAATTTTTTGAATGAAATGTTCCACAGACTGTAAAACATCATTAAGAATGCAATAATACCAAATTATTTAAGAAATATTTATTATATAGGGTGAGGGGTACCTATAATTCCATCATGTTAAGAAATTTTGTTGATTGAAATGAGTCAACTCCTTGTTCTCATATTATTCTAAGAATCCTTATCAATATGTATTATTTTAACACTTCTAAATATTTTATTATAGATGATCTCTTTAGAATTATTTAACTTCCTTATCATATAATCCTTCTCCAATGTGTGACTAATCACACTAATGAAAATATTTTTCATTGATGTAAAACTTGGGTATTTCCTTTCATAATTCCTACTCCATTAGAGGGTTCTATCAAAAAACATATGTTCTATACATATGGATTGGTTCATAAAATCATAATGAAATTTCAAAATCCTTTTCACTTTAATCACCAAAATAGTCACCTCATACGTATTTTCCATTAGTGAATCTCTCTTTAAGTGCACCATTTTTTTCAAATAGTTGATAAAAATAATATTTTTTATTCTCCTTAAAAATAAGCTCTCATTCACACCAATAGGGACACTGTGAATACATTATCCATGATGTTTAATGAACCATTTATTGAGATTATTTTTTACCCTCTAAATTATTTTTGAATCATAAAAGATTTTATTCTTAAATAAATCCTACACTTTTATTTCATAGTGATGGAGGAATTCATTATGACTTTTTTTCCTATCCTCCTACTATTATATATTGATAAACTTCTATGGTTAAGGCATGTAAAATATATCCCATTAAAAAAATACCATATATGATAACCCTTTGGTTGAGATGTCATTGTACCATGTCTTCTACTATTGAGTGATTTAGATTCTAGCCACTCACTCATGGTGTAACCCAATATTCTATAAAAATAAAATTTCAAGGATAAATTATCAGTGATCCATTAAATATATATTTTTAAAAAATTTTCTATTTATTTATTGATTCCAAATTTGAATCATCTATTCTTATTCCTCTTATTAAGGATTCAATATGAGAAATATTTTTATTTTCATTAGAGGCTTCTGACATCTACTCAATCTCCATAGTCTTCTCAATCATAGTTTTTAATTTTTAATATATATCTTTTTTTCCATCATAATAATTCTGATCTGTACTATCACATAAATTCAGGTTGATTCACAAGAGGGATAACACTAAAATTTAATTCATTTGACATGAGCATATACTTTTTAATATACTATGATGGCTACTAAGGAAAGAAATTTTTTGGATTTCTACTTTGTGACCAAATATTTATATCATAATTTAAATATACCTCAAATCTCCTCAATATTATTATTCTCTATGATTGAGTTTTCAATTAATATAATGCTTACTTCATGCATGCCATTCCATTAATCCACTCTTTCATGTAACTCTTGGATCTATAATTAGCTACTCCCTAAACATTCTCCATATCGGGGACTAGATTTTATTGCTTTATCATTATTCTCTGCAATATACAAGGTGTAATATGAAATTCCATATTTTCATTTATCTTCCAATGTAGTGTTAGAATAAATTTAATTATAATTTCATAAACATTCAACTCTATTTGAGATTCAATCATAAAACAACCATTATTCTTAATTTTCTTCTTTTCTATTCCTTTTTATATAAGAAAATAATATGTATCTTTATAGGGTGATACCTCCTTCATTTTCACTTCTTCCGATATTCCACAAACTAAACCCACTGCCTTATATATTTCATATGTACCAACATAATGAGTTATATTTTTTAACTTCATTAGATTGATTATTAGTAAAGATATTATCTATCCCAGCATCACCAATTCTTTCATCGTGCTTTGTAAAATCATCATCTTAATGAATATACTCTCATACCACCATGACAAAAGGCAATAGAAATAATATCATTCCAACTCTCCTACAAAAAAATGTATTTTTCTCTGAGAAATTTATATTTCAAAGAAGAATATATGTTGTAAATAAATTTATAAATATAATATTTAACCTCATGTTAAAACTTTTTTGTATTTGAACCCAATAAATCCTGGGGGTGAATCATGGTGTCAATAGATTAAATTGTTTTATTTCTATTAGGTTCTCTTGAACCATACTGATCATTCTATCATTTTAATTAGAATATGTTCAACTTATCATTCTTTTATATATCACACATTGATTGATAAAATTAATGTATATAGTAAATAAAAAACACTCATGTGGATTTCACATGGTTCACCACTAATGTAAAATCCATGTAGTATATAGACAACACCATTCCAGTCTTCCATGATATAATAGTAAACATTATTTGTTTTTAAATTTTTTAAAAAAGGAACACTACTAGTTCATGGTTACTCTATATTCTTGTCTACTAGAACACTAGCTTAAGATAAATATGATAAAATTAATAATCTAAAATGTTTCCATCATCAGTTTATAGACATTATTTTTTGTATCTATTCATCGTTGGTTACTAGAAACCATGGATATTTTTATATAGATGAATTATATTTCAAGATCCTCTTTGATAAATTTTTTTATCTACTCAATATGTGATAAATATGTTGATGTGGGGGATAAATATGATTATTCATTAAAATTAATGAAGTGAAATGTTCCTATTCCAGATGATGATAATTCCAAATTGGAATTATTTTTTCTAAAATTACATAAAACCAGATATGGTAGTGTAATTTCTTCTTCTACTCCATAAATTTTTATTGTTGAACCAGATAGTAAAATATGTTCATGTTATACTATTTCTTCTTATTTGTAATTATAATAATTCAATAATCATCAATATGATTCACTATTTCTAACTTACATGAGAAGTTTTATAGAATAATAATACCCATCCCCTTGATTAAAGGTTTGGGATCAATCGACCATATAATGATTTCCTGAAATCAATCTTGGTGTACCACATAGTTTTATTATATCATTTCTCTAAAATTATTCTGTATTTATACATAAATTCTCAATATATCAACCCCATAAAATTGTAAACTCTACTCATCATGTAATCTAGAAACTACTACTTCTAGTTACAGGTAATCTAGAAACTACTACTTCTAGCTACATCTAATCTATTATAGGGGGAGGGAGATACCTTCACATCTCATAAATCATGGAATAAAACTCTTATTTATGGGTTAGTTCCTTGTATACCAGAAGATACAAAATTTTCATTTAAATTAACTCCTTTTAATTCCCTAACTCATCACATCATGGAATACTACTCTGTAGCATGATCTAGTTTTAGATCGTGAAAGGTTGTGGAACAATCATTATTCTATAACATGGTGGTCCTAAATTTTACAAAGTCACTCAAATCCCCTCATATTTTCCTTTTAAATGTTACCTATAACTCATAAATAATTATCAAAATTTTTCTATTTTGTGGAATGGTATATACTCTATGATACACGATATTTCAATATTCAATAACCACCAAAAAAACTATACCAATATCTACAGCGTGTCCTCCCTTATATTGAATGAAATTTTATAAATATCTATATCCATAAAAAAAATTTATGTGAATACTTTTTGGTGTGGCCACTAATATTATAGTTTGGAAAATATCTTCTAATTCCAACATCAATCTTCCCTTTGTACTGGATCCCCCTTTATTAACCATTTCCCTCCATTACTAAGAATTTAAATCCTATGGTGAAACCTTTTACCAATGATGCTTTCTTCCTTCTAATAGAATCACCTCATTCCACCTACTCATCAATAAGCAGAGTTTAGATCCACACAATGTTGGATAATCTTTCATAGTTTCATATGTGATGCCTCTATTGTGATCAATCACTAATTCTTTTAGATGGACACTCTTGTGATGATGGATTGGGATCCAACATTAAATTTACATTATAACCATAAACAAAACATTCCCATCATCACTGAATCATGGTTTCTATATTTATAATCTAGAAGGTAACTCAATCTTATTATATCAACCTAATTTCATGTATTATTTATTCAACTCAAGTAACACTATTTTCCATTGGAAGACCTTGATAGAAATATCAATCATTGTGTCTCTTGGAATTAATTCATTGTTAGAGAGATTCATTGTGATATTTTACCTTCATTTATTCTCAATTCCTTTAATGAACATTTCATCAGTTCTTTAAAAAATATTATAAAAAATATACACTTCCTCTCCAAGACTTCAATGAGCACTTCATTAATTGATGATTTTTTATCCCACATCAACTCTAGTTATTAAAAAAATTCATCTCTAAATATACATTTGTTTTTAGAATTATATGTGTTATATTTTAATGGATAGATTTCATGTTAAATTTTTGTTTGGTAATTTTCCACTTAGAATTGATATAGTTTAAATGAAATTCTAAAAGTGGTTTTATAAGAAAAATGATTTATATAATTTTTTTATATTGTTAAATATTATTTTAAACCCTATAAATATTATGTTTTCCTAATTAATACCTGATGGAAATAGTTGATACTATTTTTTTGAACTTTCCTTTTATGATTGTCAAAATTATTTAGACTTATATATTCATAGTTTTGTTATGATATTTGGTTTCTGTTGGAATAAACATGTGAAAATTTGGTATTTTTATGGATAATTGTGATAGTGTTATATGGTTTATGACATTTCTATAGAATATTCCCCTAATCATGATATCACTATCACTATTATGTTTCTTCCTGGCATGTACAATGATAGGTTGGGGTCTAGGTATGTGATGTTCACTATTCGATGAAAATAATTCTGTTTTCATGGTCCTATGGTACCCCTTAATAACATGTGGTTAAAATTCCATTTTTAATATAAAAGGCTTATTTTTATTCCCTTTTTATCTTTATTGTTTTATTTATTATCTTTATTTCATTATCATTTATTTTGTGTTCCTTAATGTGGTTTATTTTTCAAAGGATTTGGATTTATTAAACAAATTGAAGTGTGATGTTTTTTCTGTTACACATGTAAAACTAAAAATAAAAGTACATTATAATTATTTTTCATGGTAATGATAAAAGATTTTCTTATGAAAGGAGTTATGTAGATTCATAGAGGTATCCTATTGGGAGATTTATCACACAATATATACACCCATCATGTGTATGTAGAACATTTTATATGTGACATAGGTAAAACAAAGAGTCACTTCCTTCAATAGTGTACCTTCATTTATTCTTCAACCTTTGTGTGATGTGATGATTGGGTTGTTACCACAACTCATAATGAGGTGGATTATATTGATTTTTCTTGAAAATTATATCACATTGGATAAGTACATGATTTAAAAACTTTATTATACACTTCAATTTTATTGTTTGTTATATAGTAAATGTTTTATAAATTAAATGATTCTTGGTTTATAGATATCTATTGGATGTTCATTATTTTATTCATTAATTTTTTTATTTGATTTAGATTTATTAACTATAATATATTTATTGGAATAGATTGATTATATAATATATTGATACTTCATAGAGGATTCTTAGTTTGAATCTTTTATATGGTTTATTGGAATTCAAAGTTGAAATTATTCCTAATAGATATGTTCGAAACCCATGGAGTTTTTTACCATCATGTGTTGATCTAAAACGTTATTTGAGAATTTCGTTAAGCTGGTATATGTGATATGGAATTTTGAACTAGGATCTTTCATTAAATTATATCTGTAAAATCAATAGATATTGTATTTTGATATGGAGAGAATTTAATGAAATAATACAGAAATAATGAATTAATATATGAGGTAGATTATGGGAATATAATAGATTCAATTGAAAATGACTTTATAAAAGAAATTAGTGTCTTGATAGATTCTTGAAAAAAAATTCAATACAAATTTCTCAATATAAACAAAGATTTATTAGAATTTTTGAGGTTAACTTATCAAATTTTGTGCACATATAATATTAGTAAAAAAATACTATTGTTTTTATAGGAGTTAATTTATATAAAAATAGAATGTGGATAGATTATTTTTGGAATATTAGTACAACTTAAGAGTTAAAAAAATATATTTGAGTTATAAAATATTTCCAAGCACTAAAAAATAATGATCTATTAATATTTATCATTAGATAAAATTGGATATAAAATTTACAGGGTAACATTGGAGTTTTTAAAACTATGAATTACATTGTTTAAGAAGAACAATTACTTGATCAATGAAAATATGAATGTTTCATTAGTTGTGTAATCGTTATTCTTGAGTTATGTATAATTTTCATTAATGTTTTTAAGTGTAAAAAATGTTTTTCTAGTGATATTCCATTAAATTCAATGATATTAAAGTCCATTTCAAGATTATTTGTTCAATGTATATGTCCCCAAAATATAGCAATGATAGAATTACCTAGGGATGCCCCCATGAAGGTATCACTCTATACTTGACTGTCACTTTATTGTATATTTTTTTGACATTTTGGTGGGATAGTTTTAGTTCGAAACAATGAATGTATTTTAATATTGATGCTAAAGTAGGAAAGGGAGAAAAATTATTGAAGAAATGGTTATGAACATTCTTAGAAAATTTGTTTTCCACTTATTTATTTTTACAATATTTATTCCCCACTTAATATGCTATAATTTACAGTATATAACCATAGAATGTATACATAATTATTCTTTAATAATCACATTGGAACCACCGTGTGTATATATTTCTTCTTAGAAATATAATATTGTTGCATAATAACCGAAAATAAATTAAATCTAATTAATAATGATTATTCTAAAAATTATTTACCATCATTAATAGGAAAAATTAAAGGATAATATTACTTTAGTTCCATGAATGAAATCATACAACTTCATTAAATAAATAAATAAATGAAATTGTAAAAATTAAACCGTTTAAGGATAAACGAATAAAAATAAAACCATTGATATAGTTCATTCATTAATAAATTCGACAATAATTTTTCTAGAACAAATATTCCCTGAAAAGGGTTTCAAAATGGAAATGAATTTTTTTTCTAACTTATAATATGTCACTATATGGATTACTAGATCATTTCAACAAATGGTTAGTCTAAATTTTTCTATCAAAGAATGTGAATTTTTATTATTATTTCCACTCTCAATGATCTATATCTCTCCCAATAATATTCATTAAGATAGAATGTCCTATTAAAAATTAATGATTAAGGATTTAATAGGTTAATGTTAATGCATCTCGAGCTGATAGAACTTATATTTCTTCTAAGAGAAGATATGTGTTAATTAGCATTATTCAGCTCATCTCTAGGTCAATGTTTATAAATTCTCACATAAAATTCTAAATTAATTGACTTCCCTTTGTGATTCTATTTTAGTATCACTTTCACATATTATTGACCTTGATTAATTTTATAGGAATGTTCAATCTATATCCTCTGGAGTTCATCTTCACTTTTAGATTCATTGAAAACCATTCATTGAAATGATCTTTTAATTTATTTGATCATAAATATCATTAGATTCAATAATAATCCTCTATATTAGTATTATTTAATCATGTACATGCATGTATTTGTTTCTTAGTTTCATTTTAACCTTAAGAAAAATTCCTTTGAAACCGAGTTTTGTTTTTATTCAAACTTATGTAAGAGATACTCTTATGTGGCTCACTTGTTAATATTATGTAGTCATTGAAAAATATTGATTATTAATACATAAAGTTTTTCTATGTGATTCCAAAAAATATTAAGTAGACCATATAGAACAAAAATGAGTAAAGGTGGTCTCTAGTGGTAGAGGACTAAAGAATCTTCTTCTACCACTAAATTAAAATCTGGAGGCTTGGACCATAATGAATAGAGATGATGATAGGAATTATTTCTTTCCCTTTAGTAGTTAAGATATCCATCACCTTTTTCCTACACTGTTACTATAATGAATCATTTTATTAAGCAGTATTTTTCACACCTGGATCATAAAGGCTGTATAACAGTGGACTGAGAATGTTTATTGTGGGAATTTAATGAGAAATGTCAAATATGACTCAACAAATAAGATATTAATCCTCATATCCCAAGAAATATTCAAACTATAATGAAATGATTTTGACTCATCTCTGAGTGGGAAACCATTATCAAAGAACTCACTAATGTCTAGGATGATAGTGGCCAAATTGGATGATCTCCCTTTGAGTTACACTTATACCTGACAAATTTATTATTACGCCACTTCCCATTTTGTGGTCGAACAAATTCAATCATATTTTTTATGAAAAAATGTTAAATTTTTATTATTTATCCCCACATATTAATCTTATATTTCTAATATAAAATATGATTTAATCATATGTTGTTAGTATAATTACTCTTACATGAAAGGAATTCAGAAAAAAAAACATGTGCGGTTCCTCTAAATTGATGTAATATTATATGTACACACCATCTCTTCTACTATGTAGAAATGTATAGATCTCTTAGTTATGTACTGGTTTTTCTTATATATGTTCCTTAAAACCATTCTAATAATATGAAACCTATAAATAATTATTATTATGTTGGTTATCCCTTGAAAAAAACATTGAATTTAAATTAAAATTCTATTACATCATTTATTTTGAAAACCTATTTTAATTAAAATTATAATTCAAATAAAAAGTCATACATCCAAACATGATCTATAGAATATTTAAAGCATGCAATTAATATCAATAAATAAATTTCAAAATATAAAACAAGTTCTCAAGAATTATTTATTTAAAAAATAAGTTCACACAAATTATTCAACGATTAATAATTTAATAATTATTTTCCATTTTATAAGAAAGGTGTCTGAAAATATTTTAAAAATATATGTATTAAATATATAAACAATATGACTCCGAAAATACCAACACACCAATACCTTAATTTTTCTCAAGAAAGCATTCCAACATGCTCTGAATTGTAAAAATTACACTCAATAATGACTGATATTAATACATATGACACAAAGTTACCAAAAATGATTTTCATCCTTAAAATATTCCAATGTAAAAATATTATTAATCCCTTAATGTAAAATGAATTTAGTAGAAATATAGATTCTAGAATTTAAATTAATGATAGAATTTTGAATTATTGACTTCTATTGATTAATTATCATTATTACATTTAGTTATTCACTCAAACTATCCAATTTATTCCATATATGATAAAAATAAAACATATTAATTAACCATAATTACTCATAGAAATAATTAATTAAATAAGAACCAAAATTATTAATAGATGGATATGTTAAAGAAATAAATAGTATCAAGATATAATTATAACTAAATAATACATAAACATCAAATAATCTAATAAATCAAAAATTAATTAAGATTTAAATTCCAAAAATACCTGAATTTTTAATTAAAGAGTATAATTCTTCTCAGGAAAATCAAATCAAATTAATTTTTTTAAATGTATTACATATTTTAAACAATAGAATAGTATAAAAAATCACATTAGATTAATTCCAAGTAGAAAATGATTTTTTATGACTTTATTGAAATAAAAATTAATATTAGTTTTATAAATATTCCCAATAATTTGAGTATTGACAATATTTATTTAAAAAACAACAATATTGAAAATATTCAAAGGAAAATTTTATGTGTATTTCAATGCATTCCAAACAAGATTGAATAGAAACCCCCCCTAAACATAAATTTTAATATGGAAGATTTCATTTGATAGATCAATTTACAACTAATATGCACTCATCATCCATTAAAAAATAACATAAGGGTCATAATGAAGTCCAAAAATTAATATTTTTACCCCCAAATTACTTTCATCTAACTTAATATTAGCATGAAAAATGTTTTCAATAAGAATTCAACATTTCACTACAAAGTTTCAACTATTATAGCTACATAAACTATGTAAAACGATAAAAAAATAAACAATAAAATAAAAAATAAATACAAATCCTAATCTAACAAATTATTACCCTAACCAAAAATACAATTCATATAATTTCATTATTTTTTAAAAATAATATATGAGTAATGATAGGAAGACTTGATTTTTTTATACAAAAAAGGATAATCACCCTAAAAAAGATTCATCATATGTCAATTGATTATATATATATAATTCTTCATTGGATCCTTAGTTTTCACAACATTGAAAGTAAATTCTATAATAATAATAAAGGTTTAAAAATTTTAAAATGAAAACTTACAAAAAAATAGCTTCAGTCCAGAATAAAAAAACCACCTTCTCTCTTTTTCTAAAATCTATACTCTGAATCAACTCAATATGAACATATTTTGTTTTGTCCTAGTAATGAACTTAATTTTCTTTAAAATTATTCATAATTTATTCTAACTAAAAAAAAATTTATATCCTTACTAGCCTCAAATAGATCCTTGTTATAAACCTTATTTTCCCCAGAATCCTTTTATTATAACTCAATTGGTATATATAAGCCTCTCTCATACATTATAATATAAGTTTACATCTCTATTAACGATTTAAAATATCTCATATGTGCATAAAATTAATTATATAATCTCAAAATCCAATATTTATTTCTTGAGTGGACTTTTTTATCATGATTTTTTTATTTCTCTATTTGAAACTTCATTCGTGCCATTTATTTAGGACATTAAAGTATATAACCATTTTTATTAAGTTTATAACTAATAAAAATTCCCTTAAGGGTACATTTACAAAAATTTCTACCTTGATCAGTAATGAAGAACTTGATAATCCCAGACATACTAAACATATTATACCTCACAAACGATGAGACTACACTAACAACATCCATAAAATTTGGAATGACCTCTACCAACATAGACGCATAGTCAATAACAAGTAATATATAAATATATCAATAAGAATAAAGAAAATATACCTACTAAATCAATACCCCAAGCATAAATCACATAACCAAACTAGAGTGGTTATTTAGGAATCTTATTTATCATTGTTATTTTCCTTGAAACCAGTAGTTTTAACATATACCATAAAGCTCAATGGAATCCTTGAAAGTTTGTTCAATATATCCATAAATTAAAAACATTTATAGAAGTTATTTATAATCCAATTTTCCTAAAATAGATCAAAGTGTGAAATAATTTCACCATTGCACAAATTTTAGAATTTAGAATACATCTCTAAATGATTTGGTCACTTAAAAGGTGTTACAAGTTAAGTTCAACCCACATGTAATTCATATATTCACAAAATAACTTTGAAAATTGTTTCTTTGAAATCTAATTGGGTATTTTATTGGTAGAAAATTTGTTAAACATGTTAGGAAAACATGTCTCAATACTTTCAAGATCATTTAATTACACATCTTGAAATATTTACTTAACACGTTTAAATATTTAGAGTTTTTTCATTAAGTAGTGTGTATTCCACACAAAATATTATCCATTAAATTTTCAATCAACTTAATTATATTTATTATAAAACATGACACCTGTAAAAACAAAATCCATTTAAGAAACTTTAGTTTTGCTTAATTTTTCCACCTCAAATTCTAAATGCCAGTAACATTAGTGAAATCAATCAATTATGTTCCCAACAGGAAACAATTAAACTTTTCTAAGTAAAATAAATTAGTCGAAATCACCTTCTCAGTTATTGTATTATTATCTTTTGTTGAGTATATTGTAATAGACTCATAAGATATGACATAAGATCTTATTTTCAGAAATTGAATCAATAAATGTATAAGAGAATAATATAATTCATCAGTCATCATATCAAAAGGAACATTATATCAAGGTTGTTGAATAATGGGTAGGGATACAAGATTTTATTTCAACTCCCTATAATATTTATTAAAACTCTTATGAAATACAAAAATGACTCTTCTTATTAAAATATAAACATTAATTGAGAAATAAAACTAAATTTCAATATAAGTATCCTATGAAATATAGCATTTCCAAGAAAATAGATCATATACATAATGTTATTTGTGAATGGAAATTAAGGTATAACATCCCACATGAACTTATGAACTTGGATTTAAACTCTATGTATTATATTTCCAAACACAATACCAATCACAACCATATAATAAAACCTCTCAATCTTGAGAAATATATTTTATTATATTTTTTAATTTATTTTTTATATTTTTTAAAAAAACCTAATTATGGTAAGTACAAACCTATACAAAACTAAAAAATAAAAACAAAAAATAAACAAAAAACCATAAGAACATTCCTTGGAACTATAGGAGGATAAAAAACATGTAATATGAGATCCATTTTTTCCAACCGAACACAAACCAAGATCCATGAGAATCACTCCCCAAATATAATTCCAGATCAACCACTATAGACCATTTCCCTGATTCCTATTCTGATGTGGCCAATCGTTCATTAACCAATAGAAAATATAGGACATATTCATTGTTTAGACAACCATAGGTCATATTTTAGTAGATTTACTAATAAATAATTTATGATGTTATTCATCACCAAATTCAACCATAGTATATCTCCACCACCATCTAGAATGATTTCATCAAAAAAATGTAAACTTGAAGGAACTGTTAATAAAATATATTTATCCAAAAACCTAGAAATAATCAACAAAATAACCTATTACTAAATCACACCATCCTAGTCATACTGCACACTATCATATCATCCATCACCAAAGATAATGCCATCTCCATATTCCAAAACAAAATAAAGTATAATATTATAAATCATGTACCATGAAAATATAAAAAAATAGAGCCACTAAAATAATCCAAGGTAAAAAATTGTATCTCATGTTTGTCCATTGAGATCTATCATTGCATCTATGATAACCCATGGATTCACAAATCATCATGTACATAAATGGTTTCTACAGCATCGTTGATAAGAAAACTCTATTGAAAATGATATGTAGTACTACCTTTCCTACAAAATAACCTAAAATGATGTTTACATAATCTATAAAAATCATCCAAAAAAACTTCTATACACTCCTCTAAATAATTGACAAAAATATTCATCATATATATTTTAATGTTTCTTGGAAAATTATACAGTCTATAAAGATTTTGACTATATCTGAAGGTTCAAAAAGTGTAATTAAATTTGGTTTATTCACAATACTATGATGTTATTTTTATATGAATGTACCCATAAAATCCATCTAAAGAAAAATAATGGGGTTACACAATAACTCTCCCAAGGATTTTATCTTGGAACAAAAAAGGAAGGTGATATGTTTGAGATAAAATGTTGAGATTTATATTTTTTATACATACCATTTATTATTTCAAACATTAATAATAAAACTATCTACAAATTAATTCTTAATCATTATAAATCAATGCTTTTTAGACACTATTTGGACTAAACTTCCCCATGGTTTTTAAATTTTTTTAAAATTATTCTAAAATAAAAAGGTATCACTTCCTTTTTGAAAACCTACAATCGAGTAAGATTGATTATCCATTAACACTACTTTAAAGGATTATTATTATCCCCTAAAATAATCCAATACAAGAAAATTGAGGGACTAATTAAAAAAATTTCATCTATGGTCCATCCTAAGGATTTATTATTCTATTTAATATGATATAAATTTTTTATTTATTGTTATATGAATCTAACTATTATAATAATAATAGGAATATAATCATTCTCATCTAAAGAAATCCTAAATTATAATTATAATTTTTTATCTATATGTAAGCTGGGTTGAACAGACTAGGTAAAGTGAGTTTTAATGACACTAAATTATATAATTCAAATACAAAAAATGTGAATAATGTTTTTTAATAATAGTAGTAAACAATTGTTCTTATTTTTATTAAAAGTGTTTTTATTTAAATATTATGTAATCGATGAAACACAAAATATTTGATTTAAAAGATCAATTTTCTATCATTCTAGAAAAAACTGTAAGTGTTCAAATATATTGTTATCAACACATTCAAATAAGTTGTTATTGGAATGACCACATGAAACATTTTCAATATTTTCAAATAAGACAACAACAAAACAACATTTTCCTTAGGTACATATACAATTTTTTAGAAATTAAATATTTATAATTATAAAAATTATCAAATTCAAGAAATCATGTTCAGTAGTAGGCATAGTCTAATTTTTAGAAATATTTAATGTACAGTTACTACTTGTCATGTTTAGAAATAAATTAATGGAGATATAATAATTCAAATTGACTTAGAGGAATGACTATTCTTCCATGAAATATTTCATAGATTTAAATTTATTAAAGTTTACCATTTATCTTTAAAATTAAATAAAAAGTATTCTTTTTTTAATATTTGTATATTTTTAATAGTTTTATGAAATTAGTGGCTAAAAATAAGTGGTGAATATGTGATAAATATATCATCTTCCATGTTTAAAACATAAAAATCAGTCGGAAATACCATTTACATCACTCTTAAACATACATATCCAATCAAACTAACATGTCCAATTATCCTTTTATTAGTCAGTTTGATCACAATTCCATCTGGTTTGAGTTTTCCAAACACTAATGTCAATTAAATGGAGTATTGCATTAAATTTATGAAATGTTCTAAAAATAAAATATCATATTGAAATTCAAACTCTCCTCCTAGGTATGTAATCATAAATTTTTTTAGATCCTTTTAATTTATATGGGATAATATTATATCATTGAGGATACATTCTTATCTTTATTACCTATCTATCATCTATCAAACTTCACTTGTGGTTGTGTGTTTCCTTACCAAAATTAGAACATTATGGTATATATTTCACTATATCTATCAAAGTACTATAATTTTGAATATTACTAAAAGTATATACAATATTTGAATCTAACTCAAATTCAATTCTCTTATTCACTGGGGGATTACTTGAGTGTAAGGAAGTGGTTGTTTAGGAATAATTTTATAATTTTTGTCATGGTTTTACCCCAAAAAGATCATATTAATCTCTTAAATTCTCTATCATTCCACTTAATCTGAACATCCCCTTTTTCAATATTATTTAATTGATAAATTTTTCATTAATTTAAATAGGTTTAGATAGTGTTTTTTCTCTTCCATAGGATCTAAATAATGAAAAAATTGTGTGTGTTATCTTCAGTTGGTTTTAGTTTGGAAAAATTAGATTGTCATTTATATATTTTAGTCCCACTCTTATGTTGAATTCAAAATTTTTTTTTCTCCTCTTGGATTTATTTTTTTTTGAGTGGGAAGATTAAAACTCTTTTGATTTTTAAGGAGACTAATATCAATAGCTGTTATTCTTATTTGAGTCACCATGGAAGTTTACAATATGTTTACCATTAATTTCCTTTTCTAATAATTATTTCAATGTTTGATTCAAATATTTTATGTAGTTTGAGGGTGATAAATTCTTATATCATGTTTTTTATTATAATATTAATATAGTTATAAATTAATTGAACTCTAAGTACCTAGTTGGTTAAGAAATTATTAGGGTTATGTTTTTTTGTATTGGTTTAAAAAAAAAACTTTGTTGTTTAGAAAATATTTATCTTTCATTTTGTTGAAAATTTTATCCATGGTTATAACTAGGTAATATTTCATAGTTCATGGGTTGAGTATTGATCAAAAAAGGGATCCCATGAATAATTTTATTGTAAACATGGGGGGAGTCTTTAGTTTGAGGGAACTGGTCACTCAAATTATCTTGTGAAGAAAAATTAACATAGTTAACTTGATAATGAAATATATTTTAATCAATTTTTTTCTTTGGTTAAGAATTTTATAACATCATTAAACTCATATTTATAGTATGGTAAATTAATTGAATTATAATTATACTATTTTATTAACTATAAAAGACACATATTTGGAAATTTTCACATTGATAATATGCCTAGTTCAAAACTAATTTGAAATTTTTTTAATATTAGAAATTAATTTTCTAGAAATATCTTGGGTTTTATCAACCAATTACCCCATAAACAAAATATATTATACTATTTTAAATGAGTTTTAAACCCTTGTAAAAATATTGAATCAAAATATACTCACTAATTAGATAAAGGATACAACTAAATAAAAATATCATCATCTGTTCCAATATTCATGAAAGTCTTCTCTGCGATTATGCTTAATCACATAAATCACCTTCATAATTGATGTTTTTATAGTGGTAGGGATGAAATTTGTTTAAATTGTTTTTCTTAAGGCCATACCAACTGTTTATTTGAGAATATGGGTAATAATTCAACAAATTCATTACTATTACATCTAAGGAAAAGATAAACGAATTTTTTTTATTTTGACCATAATGAACTCCTTGATATTTCATTATTACATATGTTTGTATAAATTCTTTGATATATTTATTTGGATGTTTCCTTGTAAATCTATTATATATATAAAGATAACGTAAAATAAATGACTTTAACTCAAAACCTATATCCAAAAAGTATACATTAATCATTTTTATATATTATCCTTATCTAGTGGAAAAAATTATTTAAATGTTATTTGGGATACTACATTTTCAAATGCTTATTGACACTTTCATTTTAGAGAAATAATGTTTTAAAATTATGTGGAAGATATTTCAGGTTTGTCTTCTATGGTTCCTATATTACTAAGTTCGATAATAGTTTTCTTTTCTTATTCATTACATAATACCCTAACTCTAATGTAAAATATTTCATATATTCTTGGATAAAATTATAGAATATTAATATGGGAAATCCTAGACATAAAATGAGCAGAATTATGGAAGCCGAGTTATCAAACCATTGATAACAAAAAGTTTTATATGAAAAAATTAATCAATATTTTTTAAACAAATTAAATATTAAAAAATAGCCCTGGTAATTTCACCAATTTAAAAAGAGATACCCTATCACTATGAATAATTAAATGGTTTTATTAGATAAATAATGTGGTGATAGAATCCATTAGGTTTTTTCTATTATGAATGATGCAATATAAGATCTATTGTAACATTATTATACTTTTAAAATTTTAAAATATTGGATGAAATTTTTTTATGTAACAAATCTAAAAATATTTGAAAATAGAATAAAATATTGTAAAAAATGTGAAGAAGTAATCAACCAATTATTATGAACTAGCTTAGACAACTGGTTTTTATATTCTTCAATCACAAAATATGTCATCCTTTCTTAATTTACATCAATGAAAAATCTATAACTATTGATTTTACATCTAATTTCTCATGAAATATTAATCTAAAAATACTAGTATGTATCATCCAATGAAACCGATCCTTTAATAATATATATTCTAATAAATATTAATAAATATTATGAAGTATATACAGAGAAAATATTACTTTTATTCAATAAAATGAAATCACATATCTTCATTTAGAAATTTAATAAATGAAACTATAAAATGTAAAATAGATGTAAATACATAATTAAGGTCTGTGAGACCATTGTAGAAAATTTATAATAATAAAAAACTCTAAACTCTGTTGTTCACCAATTTAAACATAGGACCTATCTGTACAGTTACAAACTTCATTTTTACTATTGATATCATATGGATGATTAAAAAAGTATAAATAATGAACCCTAAATTTATTCTTTAAATGCAGGCTTGCTTTTGAAATTAGTGATTTTGATCCATACTTTTATTCCAAACATATGGAATACAGACAATATGTTATAAAAAAATTGTAGGGTATGAATAGTGTTACTAGAATACTTATAAAACAGTCTAAAATAATTTTAATTTAAAAAATCAGATAACATCTCATGGGATAAATATTGAATATACATGCAGAATAAAAATAATTATTCCATGAATTATTATCCTGCAATCCACATAATTTAACATCATTAACAGCTTAATTTTGGGTTTTTGTGAGCATAAAAATCAAAAATAAATTAAGAAAATTGTTGAATAAAAGCATGATAAAAAATATCCCCCTTTTATGTTTAGAAAATCCTTAAAAAAAGATTAATATTAAAAAAACATGAGAATTAATAATTTTCAAAAATATTTTATCCTCATAAAGAAATTTTTTTCTACAATTAAATTTCTCCTATATAAGTTTTATATATTTTGTAATATATTTATTTCCAATGATTTCTTTTATTTATTTCAAAGATAATCTTATCATTTTTTGAACTTTTTTACATAAATTTCTCCCAAAATGTGTGACATAAAAAATAAATTAACAAATAGTTTAAATCATTTTAAATGTATGAAAATAATTATTAAAATGATACTTAAACTAAGTGAACTCGAAAAAACCATCATATTATACAAAAACGTACTTTTAATTAGAATAATATATAGTGATGAAAAAGAATCGATATTTTTGGATGTGTTAAACGGTTTATCTACACTCTCCATACATTGAACTACTAACTTACTTTCACTTTGGGTAAGCTATAGTGAAGAAAAAGAATTGATATTTTTGGATGTGTTAAATGGTTCATCTGCACTATACATGCATTGAACTACTTTACTAACAACATATATAAATATTAGAATCTATTCTAATCAAATTTTAATGTCTTTATATCTTTGATTCATTGAAGAAGATGAGAACCATTTAACTAAAAACTCTTCTATCTCATTAATATATATCATAGTAACATAATATCATTTGATCATCTCCATTTCACATATCATATAAACTTTAAAATGAATCATAGTATTATTTAGCATCAATGTTTTCTTGTAAATTTTGATACATCTGTTGAAGAGTATCAAAAAAAATTTAAGAAAAAGAATATATTTCCATATATTCATAGGATTTTATAGACCTTTTTAGATATTCATGTAACCTCACTACATCTTCATTGAAATGAATAAAAGTTGATTAAAACATTATAGAAAGCATATAAACTTTAAATATTTTAGAATATTTAACTTATGGTTCTTCAAAATCATGAATTTCAATATCCTTTCTTGAAGATCTTTCTAAGGAATCCTTAATAATAGAAGCTGACCGTTGTCAAAATAGATCATTCATAACATTATGAAATGAATTACCTCTCCTTATATTTTGATAATTAAATTTCTATGATCTTTTTATTCTAGGACCATTCATTCCACTTAGTCTAAATTCTTTATAATTATTTTTATTGAGTATTTCAAATAAGGAATATAAATCATTTAAGAGGGACCGAGAAAAAGATTTTAGGGTTCGAAAAGGAAATATATAAGGTATAATTCTGATTACATTCAGGAGATGTTTTATATTATGAATCCAAAAGGGAGATTAATAATTTTAAATTTGAATTATGAAAATATAGTTTTACGAATGAAAATTATTTTGAATGAAAATTGTGTTTGAATGACATTTCTAAGACAAATAATTTTCAAATTTTTTTACAAAATGAGAAATTAAATTAAGAAAATTGTTTTTATTTAATATAAAATACTATTTCTTCATATGATTTTAAATTAATATAATCAATTACTATATACTATCTTAATTTATATCTTTCCCATGGAACATTTTTAAGAATTAAAAAACGTTTTACACATACCTGGATATTTTAGTAATTTTTTATATATATGATAATATGAAATTAAATAATATTTTATGATGTACGTATGATCAAATAAAAATAATAGATTAAGAAAGGATAAAATAATTTATGAATAAAGGTAATAAAATTTTTCTACCCCCTATATAGAATAATTAATGCATTTAAATCAAATATTAAGATGGAATTGAAATTCTTCCTGCGTTAATAGTTCCAACTCTATGAATATTTCATTTTAGAGAAATTTTCATTATTTTCATGCATCCACAGAATAATATAACCATTTAACATATTATTTCACAAATTCAATATAAAAAATACATGTTCCGTTTGGTACCCATATGAATTTTTGTCTAGAAATGGTAGAAACTGAATACGTAGGTAACCGAAATCTATTTGTTTTAATTAGAGACTCAATAATTAAAGTTATATAATTATATCAAATAATAAACACTCATGACACAAAAAAACCGAGGTTTTATAAAATATATTTTATTTTCATAATTCTAATTTAATTCATGGTGAAAAAATTTGACATTATATATATTCTTGGTTTTTGAACCTAGAAAAAATTATTTCTATATAATTTGGTTTTCACTATTACTATCAATTCCCTGTTTACCTTCATTATTAGTTTTATTTTTTCCATGAATTTGATTTAAATAGTTTTCTACTTTAATCATCATTCTAGAGGATTTTTCTAATGTATTAAATTTTTCAAGTAGTAATATAATTTTATCTTCATTTGAAATTCATGAAATTTGGGAAGAATTATATCTTAAATATGCAGTATTTTTTTAAAAACTATATTTTTCAATAAAAATTTAATCATAATATTTTTTAGGTTTTATATTATCCGTATTTAAGGATTAATTTTTTTTTTTGAAATTTAAAACAATATTTATTATGTTCATCATAAGAAAAATTTCACAATTCCAAATTTTGATATTTTTATGTGTGTACCACATCAAAATAGGAGATGAGAAGTAGATTTACCATTTGATTTTCATGCTAAGATTCTGGGTTTATAGTAGATTCATCACATGAATTAGAAATCTCACTCCAGATAGTATTCATAGATTCATTTCATTTTTATTTATAGTTATATTTCATTTTATATTTAATCATAGGATAGTTAGACTTTATGTGACCTATCTCATTTTACTCATTGAATCTATTTTCTTTTACCTTTTCATCCTCTTATTGTATAGTTTTATAAACATTTTAGAAAGATCATATATATCTTTTCTTGAATACAGATATCTTTAATTAGATGATTCATCCATATTAATTTTAAGTGCATCATCATCCATTTTAAAGAAATATTATTTTCAAATTTGGATTTAATCTCAACTTCATACATCATCAAGGCCAAAAAGTAGTTCATTGATTTTTAATTGATTAATTTGTGTGGATCGATGAATAAAAACATATATTCCATTCCAATTAGAAGATAAAATCTAATAAATTTTAAATCTTGATTTGATAGTTTAATTAGTTCTCCAAAGGAAGAAATATCATTGAAAACTTCTATCAATATCACATTCATCTGAGTGATTCTATCACATTCATACATCTTATATGCATTAAATTGTGATTTTGATGTATTTTAACATATCATTTTAATATTATTAGTTCATTCATAATAAAAAAACTAGTTTTCTACATCTCATATGTGGTAGCACTCTGAGAGACTCGATTAAATTCTTCAGTTCCTAAACCACATACAATAACATTCATATCCCTCAAATTAAGATTACATTCTTTCACTTGATTACATTCAATTTTTTTATTTTAACTTCATAAATTTCATTAGGATTTAATATCTTTAAATCAACTCTTATTAGTGGATTTGTTATTTTAATAATCATGGGTTATTTCCGTCATCCATAATATAACTACAAGTCTCTCTCCATGAGATTGATTATTTTCACCGGTAAGTCATTTTTGTGGGAACCATTATAACTAATTGCAGTCAGTTCATAACATATAATAAAGGATTTTATAGGGACTTATAGTTATATTATTTGGAATTGAAATATCCAAATCGTAGTATGAGAAGGTAATCCTCCACCAACAATTGATTACTTGAAGCTGATACTCAAAATTGTTAATATAATAGGATGTATATATTAAAATAGCTTCAGTACACTACTACTGTAGCAGCTAATAGTTTTGAATAACTTCAAATAAAACATATAATCATTATTATACTCTTCAACTACACATAGGATTTCTTTAAATAGAATTATTGAAAAAACATTCATATGAACAAACTTGTATGTATCCAAAGTGTAGCTCTGATAAGTGCTTGGTTGAACTGTAGGAAAATATTATCAAATAAACAACATAAATAGTGTTAATAGAACTAATAATAATCAAGAAATGTGTGCCTATGAAGTGAAATCCCAAATGGTTCTAAAAATTCACATATCTAAATATTTTTAGATGAAGAACATATTAGTATGTATCACGACTATTGAAATAATTATGGTCAAATAGTTGCAAAAATATAACATGATAAATCAATCATAAGTGAATTGAAAATATTCAAATAACAACATAACATCCCTTATAAATATGAATGACTTTATATATTTAACATGATTTTTTAATATATATTTATACATCTTTAATGAGATATTTAAATCTGGTGAGATTGTTATAGAAAACATGGAAACAATTCAAAATTCCAAAATTCAATCATTAAAAAAGTGAAATGTAGGGTTTGTTTCGATGGAAAAAAACTCAAAAAGTATAGTAGAAAATATATGGTTGGTTATAAAAGTATGGATGATGAACCATATGTTTATTCTTCAGATGCAGGGTTGCTTTGAAAATTAGGGTAATCAATCCATTATTTTATTCCATACAATGGGTATACCAACCATATGTTCCACTTAAAATATAGGGTATAAAAAATGTTTCCAAATTACCTATAAAACACATCTAGAATACTTATTCTTTGAAAAAAATAATCTGACACATGTTTAAGAATTAATTTGATTTTAGAATAAAAATAATGATTCCATTAATTATTATTGAGAAATTCACTTAAAGTTACTTCATTATAAACATAAATTCTAGTGTTTTTGAGTATCAAAATCAAAAAGAAATTAATGACATTAATGAATCAACACATGATGAAAAAATTAGTGGTAGTAGTTTGGTAAAAAATAATTATTTTGAATTAAAACTATATGAATTGTTAAATTCATGATCCATTGTCTTCATTCACTACCTCACCTACATGCATAAATTAAAATATCAAACAATAAATAAGAAATTTTTATATGGATAAGCCTCAGTGTGAGAACCTACTCTATTTCATTTCCAACAATTTACATGGACATAGATTTATTATCACTGTATATTTTTAGGTATCTTATGTGTATTAAAATTCACATAAAAAGTTTTATTATGAACCATACACTTATTGATAAATGTGTAGGTATCATATACTTCACACAAATGATATGTAGTTTTATAAATTTGAGCCATAATGTTTTCAAGATTCATCATTTAATATTATTTTTGAATTAAATGTTTAAATATATACTAAATGCATCATCATTAATAACAATATATTTTTCAAGAAAGAGTTTAAAGTCCTAGAAATATTAATTCAAGAGAAGTACATCAATATTCCTCTCACGAATTTTGAGTAAACACCTCATGAATGTCACTATGCTAGAATGAGATGGTCCAATTACTCCATAGTAGCAGGCCCCTGAATAAATAGTTATAGTATTATCTTTCCTCGAATTTATTATAATTATAAAATATAACATTGGTCATTGTTTGTTGATTTTTCCTTCACTATGATATAATAGTTCTTAAATAGATCTATGTGTAGTCTTCTTCTCAATTATTAGATAGTTCATTTCTCCCCATTTCTATATTTTATTCTTCCCCACTTTTATTGATAAATATTACCATAATTATTTTAAATAAATTACTTGAATAATGGTCACAGAAATATTCCAAAAATAAAATAAATTTAATGCGGGATTATAAATTTCAATGATTATAGTTTTATCAAGAAAAATGAATATGAATTTGTATTCAAATACCTCCAACAATTTCTATAGACATTAATGTCATAAATTTATTTTTTAATCTCAATTCAAAGGTCTCTGAGAATATGCTTTAGTATTATATTAGCCACAGACAATGATATTTTGGAATTAGATTCTTATAAAAGTATTTAGTGATTTTATATCACATATTTTCAAAATTATACAAGGGAGATGAATCTTCAGAGATTTAGGTTACTCTTATAGAGTTTGGAAGAACTCTTATGAAATAATGCAATACACTTATTAATTGGGAATTAATCAACCAAAATCAAGATCCAATCTTCCAAACATCTCATGCCTTTAGTAAATTATCATACATGAGTAGAAATTAATATTACAAACTCAAGGGCATACTCTTATAAAGTCTTAAGTAACTCCTTTGATGTTCTATGTTACACTTCTCAACACCCTACATCCTCTTCCAACATTAATAGTGAAACTTCAAAATTAATTCCACAGTGTCTTGTAACAGTCTACCCTACTATTACAAGTCTCATCTTATAGAAATTTCACATCTCATGTTCATAGATGATATGATCATTTTCCTTTATTTTTGAAAGATATCTGTCTGGGGATTCAAAAGGATCCTTGAAGCTTAATACCATTGGAGTGGATAGTTAATTAATCGATCTAAGTTATATATTTTCATAACTAATAACTTTCCACAGTTGAGGTTCTCCATCATGAGTTGAAGACTAGGAAAACAGTGGGGATATCTTCCCATGTAGTATCTCAGTGCCCGGATTTACCCTAGTCTATTTCACATCCAACATTTGTATGGTATTGTTGGAAAAATAACGTATCACGTCATGAACTAGAAAAAACGTTTTCTTAATTTTTTTGGAAGGATAACTTTGGATAACTCTATCCTATCTTCCATTCCATTCCACACACTTTTAGACACCAAATTCCCGAAGGGAGTGATCAAAATAATTGATAAAATCATGTCCTGGTTTATTTAGGAAGATCATGAGGATATTAGAAGGCATTGGGCCTCTTGTGGTAGGTTGGAAAGCCCAGCTCTAGAAGGTGCCATTGTAGTGAAATATACTTTGGATTCGATGCATGGAAGGTTGTTAAGCTTTCATGGGAAGTCAATGGAGGGCTCACTCTCTATGGATGATTCATGTGCTCGATGATTAATAAGTGCATCAATATGGGAGGAGGGAAGCAATTGAATATCTAATACTCTATTTCTCCTCATTTCAAAATTTGGTAGTTACACTCCAAGTGGATTGTTAGAATAGAATACATATCCTTTTGGTTCCACAACTAGAGTTGTTCAAAACATGGTTTCATAGGTTATCTAGTTCCTAACATAAATTTTAAGCAAGAGACTATGTTCCCTTCTTTCATTAATACTTTGTTGGATTATGATCCACATACGACCATCAATTTTATTGATCTTAATGAGGAACCAAAAAAATTCCTATTTACTACGTCTTCATTAGGGGTATTTTCAATTATGGATCATTGGAAGGTGGGAACCATCTTGGATATCCAGGATGTATGGATTTTGTTCTTATAGATTAATGAAATTACAGTCAAGTATAACCTTTTGATTTGGAGGATCAGAAACTGTAATTTACCCACGAATGACAATATTAAGAGAATTGGTATTGATCTGTATTCTAGGTGTCTATGCTGTAGGAACCACATAGAAGAGAGGTCATGGGAAATTTTTTATCCAGCTAGTGGGTGAGTGGTATTTGGCAGGATTTTGGAGACTTCATAGGTATCTACTCTCAGACTCTTATGGATTAACCTTTTTCCTGATCATTGGTTCCATGGAGTGGGGGAGTCGATCCCTAAAAGGAAAGCACGAGGCATTATTCTTATTGCGTATTGTTGGTGTATTTGGGAGGAGATGAACAAGGAAAAGAATGAGGGATCAGTTTTTTATAGGAACTCATTGATCTCACGAACTAAGAACCTTCTAGTTGATATGCTGCATATTTATAATAAATGGATGGTTGCCCCTTTTCCTAGATAGATTCATGCTGTCACCAGTTCTAATTCTCTGTTTAACCTCAGTCATTGGGTTTTTTGGAAGCCACACACTTGTGGTTTTAATCTTAACACATAAAGTTCATGTTTCTCTAATGTTATGAAGGGTGGTGGTGTTGTTAGGGACATGGGGGGTCAGGTTAATCATGCCTTCATTACTCACTTTGGCCTGGGTCATTCTTTGCTGGCCGAAGATTTAGCCCTTATTTTCGGCCTCCAGTTATTTAAGAAAAAGAGAATTGTTTAAACTGCAGTAGAGACAGACTCAATCATTATTCATACTTCCATTCATAGTTTTATCACTACTCATTATTCTATCTGTTATATCATTAAAATATTAAAAACTTATCTTAATGATTCCAAAGAGGCTCTACACGTTCGGAGGGAGGGAAAAAAGTTTCTAATCATCTTTCCTCTATTCCAATCACAGGAATTTAGATTATATAATCTTCTGATATGAGTTCTCTTTCCACTGATGGGGATAATATGGTAAGAGGTTATTCTCTAGGGTTAAATTACTTTAGGCCTCCGTAACTTCTCTAGATCTATTGTATGCTGCTGCATGCAATTGTTTACCAGATGTTTTGTGTGTTTTTTTGTCTTACATATATTTCTTTCTCTAAAATAAAAGAAATGATGATGATGATGACACTTAAAATTACTATTTGACACTTCTGATTTCATAATTTACTCTTCTTATGTCACCCATTACCCATCCAAATTCCATAATAACTCTTTCATAGTCATCACTTAATGATTTTCAACATTAATATAATTATTCCAAACATCACTCAATACAATGCATAACTCCTCCCATTAACTATGGTCCATCTCCAAACGCCTAAAAAATACTTAAATGAAGTTCTCAATAATTCATTATATCCTCTAAAAAATTCATGACAACAAATAGAAAAGCATCCACAATTATAATGGATACATAATCCCCCTAGATATTATTTAAACCCATGAAATGCTTTCTAAATCCATTCTTAAAACAAAAATTCTCATTCAAGAGACATTAAATCATAGAAATTTTCATGTTGAAAAAATTATTGACACTACAAAATAAGTTAATTTAGTTTTTTTGGGGAACTCTATCACTTAGGGATAGGCAATGTTTTGCTCAAGTGATAAGAGGATCTCACCCATAATAAGGGAACTCACTATATCAAATAAATCTCCCACTTTACAATTAACAAAACCACTAAATTATATATAGACAAGGATGAAATGAACTAATAGAATAATAAAAAATAACTTCTCCCCCTTTTTAAAGGAAATTTATCTTCAAATAATATTTATGTGAATATATTACTCCCCCTTTGACAACATAATCCAAAGCTCATTGTGGATACTCCAAATTCCCCAAAAGAGAGAGAGAAGGTCTCAACCTTCATGTTTATGTTAGACTCTAAAATATTTATCTCGGCATATCATTAGAAGAAATATCTTCATGTCAGACTCTATAAGAAATAAATCTTAATTTTATACTATCATTGGATACCCTATTTTTGATGAAGTGAATATCGATGTGAATACACATTGTTATTTTTCATTTCATTTGATTTTTTTGAAATATATATAGAATTTTAATTGTCTCATGAAATATTAAAATGTCTATTAATACTCAACTTCAAATCCTCAAGCACCCCTTCAACCAGATCGTTTGAGTAGATTCACTAGTTGTATAAGTATATTATACCTCAATGATACTCAATGTAATTAAGAATTTTTTATTGTTATTCCATATAACACAACTAAAACTGAAATGAGAATTGAATGCTTTAGATACATTAGGAGAAGAAATTAAGAAATAGAAAATACCAATTTTATTCATAATCAATGAAAAGTCTTAGATGCACATGAAAAAAATCATCATTTCCAATGAATTATTTCAATGATTTTTTGACATAAACTCTGGAACAAAGAAGACATTATTTTTCATGTAAAATTTATAATTAATTTAAACAACATGAACTACCTATGTCTTAGTAATTCATTTTTTATAGAAGGTGTTAATCATAAAAACGTCATTTAATTTTTTTGTCATTGAACTATGTGGATCCTTGGATTTAATCCCTATATACATGATACAAATTTTATCCTTTTATCTAAAAGCATCCACAATGGTACTTTGAGTGTTAGTGTAGTGGTATTGATAATCTTCCATCATTTCCATTGATCACTACTATGATACTTTTGAATTTGAAGGATCATATATTTGTATCTAGAACTAGATAATAATGATTAGAAATGAATATTATCTCATTATTGAGAGAAACCCTAGATATTTTCTTATTGAAGATAAATCTATATGGAGGAGAATAGGCGTTATTCACAACAAAATACAAAAACTTCTCAAATGAAATAATGGGGTAAATATATATCTAATACTATGGTTTATTATTAATTACTTTTGAAAAGAACCTTAATCTCATATCAATACTATAATATACCCCATCCATATGAGATAAATAATATTACTACAAGTAAAATGGTGTTTGTTAGCTTATATAATGATAACTATTATTTTAGAGTGTGTTAAATAAAAATTTATCACTTGACATAAATCATGGTTTGATCATCCTAATCAATATTTATTGAATTCTCAAATAAATATCTTAAATAAATATTAATAATTTAACAAATAAATATGTATTTTTAATTTTCTCATTCACGTGAAAAAATATATTTATTTTTTCATTTCTTATCATCAAATTTAGAACCAATATTATTCCATATATTGGATAATAATAGTTGTTTCATTAAATATATTAAAATATAATTTAATTACAATCAAGAGAAATACTAATTTTTGACCCTCTATGCATCTTCCTCAGTGTTATTTGAAGGTTTTGACTAAAGTGAAACATCTAATTCTTGAAACATGTATATGAAACCCTGAGGAAGAAGTTAATTTCACAACAAAGAATGTCAGATACCAATTATTGTTGTATAATATAAACCATTTGTTTTGGTATCTCATCAAGAAGGACTCATACTCATGTCTTCAGCCTATATTATTGATATGTATTTCTTTAATATTAAAAAACAAACTTTTCTATCTTCTATGGGCATGAAATAAAATGTAAAAGTTTTACTTCAATAAAAAGGATGTGATATCAACTTGCATGGACATGGAAGGGAAAAATACTTCCACAACTTACACATTAATATCATATAACTAATTATTCACCAACCATAACATAATTCTTTAAAAAATAAGGTGTCATGGTTTTAGTCAGTACATATAAGTAAAAAATTATGAAAATTTATTATTATAATTTTAAAGTCTATGGATCATCATATATATTTTGATATAGGAAAATTCAATGACAGGAACACAAGTGGATTTCCTACTAGTGGGTTTTTTCAAATAATCTAAGATATTAGAGATTACTATGGATGAAATTCATGAGACAATGTCTCATCCACTTATGAGTACTTTCACCTAAAATTCTGAATCATTTGTGTCCCATTAAATGATTTCATACCACAATAAAACTATTCTTAAGTATATCACAATATCATTTAAACTTTGACATCATAACAAGAACTTCTTATTCCATTTTCAGTGTGACATATACACTTGTACATTATCACATTATAATTATGTAGAGAAATATTAATATATTATATATATTTTAATAATATTCACATGATTGAATATATTTATGTAATATAAAATATGAATAAGATGGTTTTAGGAAACCAACTCTAACAGAATCCCACTTTAAGTTTACCCAACTACTATTGGATTTTAATCTACTAGCTTTCACATGATGTTTATGATTATTTTGAGATGGGGATATTGTCAATTGATCTTTTATGTTATTATCTTCTATGGAAATATTTTTATATAAAATCACCACTCTAAGTAGAATAACTCATGTTATGATATTAATAGAATATATTCTTTGTCTACTAATGTGACCTTGGATCATTTTCAAGACCAACTATTATGGAATTATCCCAAAAAATATTTATACAGAATTTAATATCAATAACCACATCATGTTATTGGATTAATTTTCAAAATGAAACTTCTCATTTAGTTTTATCAATAGTCAAAAAATATATGAACACTACTACAGAATGAATGAAAATGGATTTATTTGAGTGTTTTCTTCTAAAAAAACCACCATGAGAATGAATATGTATCCCAACTGTGATTTCATATCACCTTGATATATTTAGAAACTATCACATATATATATCCCAAGATGGCTAGTTCCTCATGTACCCCTTAAACTATGAACGTATCATTTTTACAACTAGATACTTATAGATATTCTCGACTACCATCCAATGCTGGTCACATTGATTAAATTTATATCTACATACCATTTTTAGGAATAGTTAACATCTATCCTAGTACATAGTATATCATATACGATTGATCATATCATAGATGTGTATGGGATATATATCATCCTATATGTATCCTCATACATTGTAGAACACATTTTCATGTAAATATGAAATCCATGGGGCATTTAAAATTATCCCCTGTTGGATTATTCCACATGAAATCTATTCAGTATCTTGACATTGTATATACTTTTTCATAGTCCATGTATCCTATTTTATCTTTCTTTATGGATAATCATACCAAGAATATATGTTTATTTACATAACTAATTCATGTAGAATCATGATTTTAACCATTACATAATAGTATTTAGGTCTGGTATCCCATTTTCATTCATTAATATGTCATCAATATATGATCCCAAGAAAATTATTTCATTTAACTAAATAATTTATATATATATGAAAAACATTCATTGTTTAGAAGAAAAATATGTAATGGTATCATAAATGTGAATGTTCCATAAACTTAATTATTTATTCACTACATAATAATATCTTCACAACATTAACTCTTCATTAGGATCCTTTGGTATCATGAACCCTTCATTTTGTGTCATATAGAAATATTTAGGAAGTTTCTTATTATGGAATGTTTCCTAGATATACATCTAAAAAATCTAATTATCATAATTTACTATAATGTAAAGTATAATTCTAAGGGATTTCAATATAGAAACTAGGGAAGAGGATTCATATAATTCTATTCCATGATGTTGTTTAACTCTTTTACAACCAATCATCCCTTATTTTTATTAATATTTCTATCAATTTTCTAGTTTTCTCTTGTATAGAAATATTAAAGCAATAGGTTTTACATCCATGAGATTATATACCAAAATACATACACGGTTTTTTTACATGGAATCAATCACAAAATTAACAACTTCTCACAATTTTGTAGATTATTTTCATTTAGTGTTTAATTATATCTTACAAGACCATATTTACAACTAATAATGATTCACCATTACCAGTGACTATAAAACCATATATTTCATGTTATTTAACCTCCCATGTACTCCTCTATAGTAACTCTGTCTCTTGAATTTCCTCTTCCACATGTATTTGTAAAAATATTTAATGTACAAAATCTTGTGTATCCTAAGCTAAAAATTCATCAAAGTAAATCTCTATTCCACTATCTCATTCAATGATGTGTTCCATCTATGGAAACACATAATTTAATTCCCCTATTTAATTTTTATATAAGGTTTAGTATAGGTAATAATCACTTTCGCCCTTGTATTTTTCTATGTAGATGTACATTGTGCCTCGGGGTGTAACTTTGTTACCTGATGGGCCCACAACACTGATCATATAGAATACCATTTTTTTACTCTCTTGGAACATGGTTTAGTATATGTTTCGTTTTATATAATATGTATTTCCAAAAGGATAATGTAAGTGTTTCTTGGATCATCATTGACATTAAAATATTGAGTAAGTTATGAATACTCCTTTCACATACACCATTACATTATGATGTGTAAGATGGTTTGATTTGGGACAATATTAGAAACACCAATAAATAATAAATGAATTTGTGGGTAAGATATTTTTTTCCATGGTCCGGGAAAAGTTTCATTATTATCATACCATGTTGATTCTAAAATTCAGTCTTATATTTCTTTACATTCTAAATGGAATCTGAGATGTTACTCATTATGCAGACATATCCATATCTAGTAGATTCATTGTTAAAATTTACTAAGTATGAGTTTCCAACCCTTTCTTTAACTTGAAATTTTCTACAAACGTAAGTATGAATCAATTCAACAAGCTCAGTAGAGATTTCACATGTTTCACTGAATAAGTATTTGTTCATTTTACCATTTAAGGATGTGTTACATATACCATGTTGTTCTAGTTAAAAATTATCAAAATATCGATCATGGAATAATGTATTCATGCACTTTTGATTTTCATTTCCTAAATGGTGATAACATGGTTGGGTGTGATATAAGTTTTATGATTGATATTTTATTACCAAATTTCACTACTTTTTTCATGTAATCCAATTCATAAGTACAACTACTTAAATGTTCCATACCATAAAAATGATGTCATTATAAGATAAAATAATTTAATTTCAAATTTTATAATAAATCAATTTAAATCAGGAATAGAAATGTATTTTTTTGGTAATTGACATCACATAAAAACAATTCCACAAAAACCAAGTTCGTTGTAGTTGGAAAAATGACTTTGTAGTGTCCATTATCTATATCAATAATCTTGGATCAATTAGTGATCATATATCCACCACACCATGAGAAACTCCCCTAAATATACGTGATCCTAACATTGGAATAAATTTATGTGAAATACATGTTGTATATAATAACTAATTTATTGAAATGGTTAAATTACATTTGATAAAAAACACACTTAAAGTTTCCCCTTTCTTCTTTTACGTTGTGATTTTTTTCTTAAAATGGAATTTCATACCACATGCCAAATATATATCAGTATATTACATTTCATCCCCCTTGATCATAAATTTCATGGAAAATGTATTTCAAAGAAGCCTTAGACTTAGTATAAATATTGGGTACTTTCACTTTTCCCTTACTCTATTTCCCCATAATAACAGAAGACTTTTCAAGCTTCATGTATTTATAATCCATGTGAAGTAGAGTGATAATATCTAGGAGACACTTCTCAATGTTATTCAAATTATAATTAATTAATATGTTGGAGAATATATGAGGTAGTTTTGAAAGTTCGAGATCAATGAGGAATTATTCAAGTTGTTTATACCCAAGAATATTTAGGTGCTCAATGTAGAAAATAATATTTACTATCTGAGGATGAATCAGTGAATCAGATCTTATAGTTCATTTTAAAATTTATATAAAGATATCAAACTATTATTGAATTTATCTCTCCAGATATAAATCATGGAGATTTTTCAAACATGCCAAATGAATCCACGATCTTGTGATATTTCATCATCTTATAAGACATGATAGGAATAATTAAACACTTAACCTATAATACATTATTCAATGGTTTTTTATAGATTGAAAAATCCTCATCACTCCCCTCCTGGTCATGAATAGTTTAAATTGGTTATTATCTCTTATAAAGAATCCAGTCAAGATTTAATACAGTGTGAAAGATCCAATAAAATTTCTAGAATTTACTACCTGTAAGTACTTTGTAATTATCAAGAGTTTATCACAAGGAAATTTTGTTTATGGGCTTTCCATTTTCTAAAATTATATAAGAGAAGGTTAATAGTATGTTAATTGATTACCAGTGTGAGACATGTTAATTTAAACATCTTAATTAATTATCCCACAATGTTATCAAGTCATAATGTACCTCTTCATTATACTTCATATCTCATGTCCTGTCGAAATTCTAGTGGTTAGGATCCATTATCATAACCCATGTAAGGGCCTGGTCAATTACATAAAGGTATTTAGGTAGGATTTATTTCCTACTACATGGCTTGTATCTCCAAGGACAATAGAGTGAACACTGTAATCCTAAACCAATAACTCATATTATCCTAATGCATTACACCAAGTTACATCATTTATAGAAAATGCTACTCCTTTTGATGAAAACATAGTTAGGTCAACACAAAACCATACTATGAAATCACAGATAAATGTATGTTTCTTGACATGGTAGAGACAAAAACTATGTTCTATGGTTCCACTCATAATCATGTAATTGAAGGATTAGTCTAACATAATAGTTTATTAAGGGATTTTAGTTTTTAGTATGCATAAATGATCTTTTGTCAGTATTTTACATGATTTTTTAATATTATATGGATTTAACATATTTAATTAATAATGTTCTGACACAAACACTACACAAAAAACATTTAATTTAATTTTCATATTTTCTTTAAATTTTATTTTATTTTTGTTTTGTAGTTATGTCTTTTTTAACATGGTTGAGAGGGAACCATTACAAGACTCATAGGCATAGAATACAAGACCCAAATTCACAATGTCATAAAGGCATACTATATTGAAATAACCCCTCCTTATCAAATCTTCAATGTTTTCTCCTAGATCTCCATTTGAAGATGTGGTCAATTTTTGGTTTCCACATGCAGATCTGTGAGAGTCCTAAATGTAGTGGTTTGTCAATATAGTCCATATAATTTCATAAGTATTTCAATCTCAGAAAAGTGACTACTATTTCTTGAATCTATTAACATGAAACTAATTTTTTTGTGTCAATTTTCACTACATTTATGGATTTAAGGACCAGTGGCCCAATACATAGCTCAAAATCCTAATTCAGGTATATAGTAATGAAACCACTATACCCCATTACATTAAATAAACTTGTAAATACATTGATACAATGTTATATTACTGCATAAGTACCATTTATAAAATGTTCCTACCTGTATTTTAAATTGGTTTCGTACATTATTACATGGATTCTTTACCACTTTGTTAACCCCCACATACTTTTTATTTTCATCATGATTTTTTTTAATCCATTTAATTTATGTGACCACAATAAAACATCTATAATATTAAACATTGATATTAAAAAAATTAAAAATAAATTACATGATTATGATTATTCTAAAGGTTTCATTATTGAGAAGAGAAAAAATCAACCAATAATGTTAGGGGAAAACTAGATGAGTAAGTCTTAGCACGAGTTGTAGTATTTACCCATTCAGAATTATATCTCCATGATTGATTTAAACTCATCTGGATTTTTTAACATCCTCCATATGACTAGGATATCCCTTCCTTTACATATTAATTTAATTCAAACATAGGTGAGGATATCCAATAGAATATATAAGAGGATTACAAAAAAACTACAATGAAATATTCCTTATATATTAATAAAAATGAGGGATGATATGCATACCGTCATTTTAATTTAATAATAATAAAACCAATGTAGTTTAATTAAATTAAAACTAAAATATACATTGGTCGATCAAACCTTATGATTAGTCTTAAACATGCAAAAAATACACCTTAAAATAGTATTAATTTCATGTTGTTATTTTATTATGATAAATTCACATGAATTAATGATCTTATTAATTAATAAATTAATTCATTTATCTTTATTTAACCATCATAAAATTATAAGAAACTACAATCATAAATATTCTTAAATAAATTAAACTAATTATATGTGTAGTATATACAAGGATTCAACATAAAAAATACTCTTTTTAAATATATTCCATATTATATGTTCTTTTACAATGTATTTAATATGATATATAACATACACAATTTATCACATATTAATTGACATGTATTGTGTAAATATAAATAAATTCAGTATATTGAATATAAATTACATGTTTATAATATAAGAATGTTATAGATTTAATGCTTGTGTTAAATATTTTGCAATTAAAACCATATAAGGTATGTATTTATTAATCATCATAGTAATTAATTACATATTTAATACTATTTCAATGATTATATGTCATTTACACTAACTACATGATGTGTAGATCAATTTAATATAATAATAATAATATTTTATTCCATGAAATTAATCATCATGGTTATATCATTGATGGATTGAAATCCATGTAGATAGGTACCAATTTACCCGGCATGTAAAAATTTATATACTCTATGTTAGTACTTCTATGATACACAACTAGGGACTCAACATATTTTTTGATCATGGATATTTATGAGTTACATATTGATTAATCCAACTAGACATTTTGTGACCTCCAGGTTGAATGACTTTCAATCCCACATATCATGAATTGAAAACGTGATGCACCTTTGACCACATAGTATTTATGAATATTTATATGAAACCATTTATATTACATGTTGTTTACACTTGATACACACCATATATTCTAACAAACAAAGTGTCAGCCTAGTTATTCAACACACATAGTAATAAATAATCTATTTTATGATTTATTGAATAATTATGTGTATCTCATAACCTTTCCATTTTTGGTGAACCATGGTACCGAACATGTACATATCCGCTACATGTCTTGTATATTTCTTATATGTCCCAAAAAAATATTACTTCCCAAAGGTATATCTTATTATTACTCATCTTTTATTAAATTATGTATGATCATATGAAATAGTAAAAATGAATAATATCCACATCAATATTAATATGTAATTAAAATTGAAATGAAAAGTAAAACAAAAGACATAAAATGATCTATATTTAAAAAATAAATATAAATTTCATGTAATTTCTATTATACCATTATATAGTTTTGAGTGAAGTGAAAGAATATATTGGGTAGAATACATTATTTCCTTTTTTCATAATCAACATATAATCTATGATGTACAAGAAAAAGCATCATCATGCCTAGAAAACTAATTCGATGATTAATTTTCATAAACACCAAAACCTAGAAGATAAAATCGTTATCAAATTAAATTTATAGTTAATTTTCCAAATAAGAATTACCTCAATCATGGGAATTATATTTTAATAGAAGATATTGATCATACAAACTTCATTCTGTTGCACCGTTATTACAATATGAGTATCATGGGATAGAATTTCATTTACGGTGATCCACACATTCTCATTTAATCTCAAAGATTTCTTTGTGTTATATAGGTGGTACCGATCATTTAGTGTAACTCTCCTTGATATATACAATGATCCCTTTGACTTGGAAGGATTGTCTCTTGGTTTCTATAGAATAAGAGGATGGAGGATAAATTTTACTACTCTAATTCTTGAGAGATACCCTAAATATGCACTTTATGGACATAAATATCTATAGAAGATAGGATAGGTTTTGTTCACAACCAAGTCCAAAAAATTCTCAAATAACATAAATGGGTATATATAGAGCCAATGATATAGTTTAATAATGAATAAATTCACAAAGGAAATTAATAATATATCAATTCTATAATGTATCTCATGTCATGTAAGATAACTAATAATATTATTTATCACATGATGTGAACTAACTCACATAATAATAAATATTATTCTATACTGTGGAAAACATTATTTTTCACCCGATCCAAAACATGGTTTTCTTTTACTCCCCATTATTTATTGAATTCAAAAATAAATATTAATAATAAATATTTTTGAATTAATAGATAAATAAATATTTATAATATGCATGTTCATGTTTTTAAATAAGTATTTTTATATTTTCAATCATAAAATTCCAAATAAATATTATTCCATGAAATAGAGAATAATATTTTTTCCATTAATTAAATTTAAATAGAATTTAATTGATATAATGTAAAAACTGAGTGTGTGACCCTATAAAACACTTCTTATGTGAAATTTGGTGGGTCCACATAAAGTATAATATCATCATCTGGAAGCATTCAATTTCATGCAATAGGAGGAAGATAATGTGAAAACAATAAAAACTACAAACAAACACCCACTATGTAATATAATCACCTTATCTAAATGTCTTATAAAAAATGTTTCATAGTCATCCTAGAAAACTTTATTCTTGATAATTCTTTCTCAAAAAAACCTAACATAAAGTTTTCAATTCACTATTTGCATGATATATAATATGGTAGTTCAATTTAAAATTCACATGGTATGTATCAAAGTCATATTGTCAATTTATACATTCATTCATTTTATATTTTGTTTCCCCAACTAAAATCTTTATGATACACTTAACATTTTACACTCCTAATAACATTCATATGATCTATAATAAATACTTACAATATTAGTGAAGTCATGCAACAAAGTTCTATATTTAAGTAATATAGTGAAAATTCATATGATATGACTTAATATCATATGACTAGAAGGAAAGATCATATGATTATGGTCTTTTAAATTTTCTAGATATATCTCCAAAAATCCATACACCCCCAAATGAAATCAAAACATCAAAAAACCAACTAATGGACTTCTCAAGATCATTAAATATTCATACAATTCCAACTCACCCATGTGAGCCTTGAAATGATTGGTCCATAAC
Organism: Viscum album; assembly: GCA_963277665.1. Classification (NCBI taxonomy): domain Eukaryota; kingdom Viridiplantae; phylum Streptophyta; class Magnoliopsida; order Santalales; family Viscaceae; genus Viscum; species Viscum album. The sequence continues at coordinate 19,771,244 of OY728155.1, forward strand.
AATCATCTAGTCATCACCAATTTTTTCCAAAATCATATTGATATACTAACAACCAAAAATTATCCAACACAAGGGATCTCTAATCTCTCTCACCATTTTTGGTGTAAATAACTATATAAATGTCCCATGTATATATGTGTGATTTTTTATCTCCCCCATATTGACATGAGATTCAATATAAAAAATGGGGATGCCTTCTCACCTCATATAGTTTCTCTCAAAATCCTCAAACCATTTCTCTCATCTCAACCCAACATTATATATTCTTGAGAGAAGTTTGACACTACATGAATTTCATAGGAATAAAACATTAGGTTAGAAAATCTAAGACTACATTGGATAACCATGTATAGAAAACAATAGTTCATATCCATGTTTTTCAATAATCTATATAAAAATCCAACCATGTCGTAACATTATATGATTATCAATTTGGGTTTGATCAAGATTGATTTATTAAGTAAATTTTTATTAAATATTACAATTTTATATTCATATATATAAACTATATATTCACATAGATTGATATTTTTATATATCTCCACAACATGTTTTCTCACCCAAAAGAAAATCACTCATCCACTTCACCTCATGGAAATTGTGATACATAATAAATAACATCGTGAACTTTTTTATAGATGTGAAAATATAAATCTACTAATTTAATTACATACATGTTACCAATAATAATAAATATTTTTATATAATAGAGTGGTATCTATTTATACATTAGCATTAACACTTAAATTTATATTTTCTTATAAAATTGGGAAATAATTTTCTTCAAACCTCAAAACTTGTTTTTATATTAACAACCATAATAGGTTACTTACTAATTTTTTTCACTTTAAATTATACTTTGTGTGAATTATATTTCATAAACATAGTTGTTATGAAACCTTAACTACCTTTTTATTGCATACTCATTTTCATAATCTCTTCATGGGAGTGTAGTATTTTTATACAATTTTTTTCCATCCCCACATTGACCACAACTTTCAAACAATATCCCTTTGACATTAATGTTTTTATTTCTGGAAAACTTATCTTGAATGAAAAATTCTCCATTTTTAACAAATTTTTTCCATTATCTATAGAATCTGTCCCTATATTATTTATTTTCTTGTCCATATCAAGATGGTGTATCCTATCTATCAATCATATTCTTCTTCCATTCTCATCATTTTTGGTTTTTTTATTTCATGAAGTGTTAAAATTATCATCTTATTTCTAAACCTTTTTAATTTAATTTCCTTTAAATTCATAGGATGTTTTCCCAAGTAATCTGTCCATGAACTACTAAACTATGTGAAATGGATGATTACATCTTTTACAAAAAATTTTAATATTTAAAATTTATTTTTAATTGGAGCATTATATGAGTTTCCAGTAAAAGACTGTATCATTGGTTACTTTTTTGATTGTTTTCATAGTAGAAATCCAAAATGGTTCACTTATATTACCTTAAATATATATATTATTATATAAATAGTAGGATTTGTGTCCATACCATCCACATCACTAACAATATCCTATGAATTTTAATCTCACAACATGATATAAAATCTATCAGGAAATTTGGAAGAGTTGTCTTCTTTATGTTTGAGAATTTTTATTTCTATGGAGCAGTTTATTCCTTATAGTTTTTACACTTTCCTTTGATATTAAAGAATTAATATCAGTTTTTTCATCCCACATAGTATGAAAATAATTTTTTTGACCTACACTATCCGAAATTCTGTATTTATATTATGATAGATTAGGTATTGGTTTAACATTCTTGTTGGAATACACCATGTCATTGACATGGGAATATTCATCTTAAATAGAAATTATATTTTTGATGTATCAGTAGATATTAGTCAAATATTTTTTAAATATAGTATATATTGATTTTTTATAACTTAATTCATATTCCATTATAGATAGCCTCTCATCAAGTTCACTAATAATATTATATTTCTTAGCTTTATTAATCCTATGATTTTTGATCTCACCACATATGCATCTTTAATTATTAATAAATATTGATCTTATTCTAACCTTTCTTATCCTTAATTAGTTTTCCCTTTTCTTTCATGAGCTATAAAAACTTGTTAAGACAATATTCCAACATTCATTTTATCTCCTACTCATATTGTGCAATTCTTCTCCATCATCATCACTGCTTGCTAAATCAAATAATTTCTCAATAGAATAATTCAAATGAAAATTATCATATAAAATTATTGGTGTGTTACCTTTATATTTGTTACACATAATACTTCTTATTTTTATTATAAGAATTTTCTTCTTATCCTTAATCATGTTATTTTTTTGCTTTCCCATTTAGCTCATCTGATTTAGATTATCTAACTTGATTCTGTTGGAAATATTTTACTATATGACCAATATGATATCAATTATAACATCTTATAAATTTCTTACCATTTCATTTAATTTTCCCATCATGATTCTTTTTGATATAAGAGAAACCATTTTGTTGAATTTTTCATTATCCTCATCATTATATAAGTCATTTATTCTTACATATTTATCTTCTTCCACTTGTATTTTTCCCATGGACTCAATTTCCATTATAACTATATCTTTATTTTTTAATGATGGTTCTTATTTATTTTGATATCATATGAGAATGTTATGAATTTCATCCAATGAATAATATTACAGATTATATAGGGATGAAATTTTGGGATCAAATCTATCTAGAAAATTCCTTATAATATTCTCAAAGATGATTTTGTCTTCAATATTCTCACTAATACCCAGATTTTTCTAACAATCTCATTTAATTTTGTAAATTTAACTTTAATAGCCTTATAATATCTCATATTTATGTCTTAAAATATTCTCTTCTAGATTTTCATCATGGATTCTTTGGCTTTGATAATTTCTATACTATTATTCTTTAATTTTTCAAGATTTTTTTATTTTTAAGATCCATAAAACATTTATAATACTTCTATGAAATAGATATAAAAATGGTATTTTTTTATCATAACATATTTCTATATTTATCTTAATAGTGATGGTCATTTGAACTCCTTTAATAATGGGTGGAAAACAAATTTTATAAGAATATCTTACCTTTGTTCTTAGTGAAAATAGGTAGGGCTTCATTTTATTCATTTAGCTATAGTCGTTCATTCCATAAAATATTGGGACATTGTAGTTCTTCATAACATTTTTATTTTATATATTCAACACCTTATTGTGTATTTATAAATAATATAGGGTTTTCTCTAATACCAATTATGATTCCACAAGGCCGACTCACCTATGATGGGGTGGGGGGAATCAGTGGTTTTATTTGATGAATTCTCTATTAAACCTCATCAATTTTTTTTATAGTTCTTGATCAATTAAATTATTTTTATATAATCACATCATGTGTATAACTAATAATATAGAGTACATCACATAAAATTTATACTCCTAATCTAAAATATCCCACTCCATGTCTTGATTGGTTAAACCACCTATCATGTATTCATTTACTATCTTCAATGACCAGTAACATCTAAATATAGTTTAGTCCTATTATAATGGATTCCACTATACTTTATCCTCCAAAAGCCTCTAAAAGAGACTACAACTACTTAAAAATAAGTTATTACAAAAATAAGAACCACTAAATTTATCTTAGTGTTCTCTAAACTTCTTTATCATGGTTCTCTACTACAAGGAGGTGGATCAATAGTACCACACATTAACCATTATTCAAGTCTATATTCCTATAAAATTATCCATATATAGAAATAAAAAATCCTCAGCACTTATTTTCATCGTGGAAATTAATCCTATTAACTACTTCAAAAATGGTGGCTCACTGGGATCTGTAATCAATGTATCTTGAATTTGAACTTTTTTTCTCTCTTCAATGCAGTTCTGTACCAAGTTCTCAATTTAATAAAATCCTATCATAGTTATTACTTGTGAAATTTATCATGTAATTGCTTTATTTTTTTCCACAATAATTTTTATATTAATACAAATAATATCCCGAATGAGAGTTTCTAAATTTAATTGTTAAAAATACCTTAATTTTCAGATCTTAGGGATCTTATCATTTAATATAATAAACATATTTATAATTTCATTTTTCTTATTCAAACTCATCTGAATTACAAGGACCCAACCATAAAAATTACATATTCTTTATCTTTACATCCAAAATAAAATAACTTACATTTGAGGATTTTATGTATTGTAGTTTTAGATAATTAGTTTGTATCACTTAAATAAATAAATAATACATAAAAATGTGGAGACTTTAACATAGTATCCATTTTTACCAAAATTTAAAAAATTTAATATATTACAAGTTTTAAATTCAGGAAATCTTTCCCCAATTTTTATCATAAATTCATTCATATCCCTTCACATCCTTAAAATCCCATGATTTTTTTAAAACTAGAGATAAGGATGAAATTTTTAGTAAGTAAAATATAAAATAAAAGGAAGAAACTTTTTAGCCTATGAATAAATATAAATTCCATATTCAAAATAACCTTTGGGTCTAAAATAAACATTTTCTTACCCAATAAGTATTCTTCTCTATAAAGATATTTGCATAAATAATTTTAGAACTATTAAAGGGAAAAATAAATCTCATAAGGGTTTATTTTTAATCCATAAAAAACCATGATAACCTCTTCTCAATGTTATACATTTCCCCCTTAAGAGGTGGAATATACGTCCTATTAAACATAAGATCATTATCTTACATTGTAAAATATCATGATTTCCATAAAAAACCTTAGAAAGAACCGAAATTTTTTGTAGGTAACATAGAGAATAATTTCATATCATTGTTTCATATGGAATAATATACATGCTAAATTATAGTATTCCATTAGGATAAACCTCACTGGTTAACTCCGTCTCTTTACATAATGCATTGGAGAGATATATCAAGCTAAACTGACCTTAGTTTATAACATAAATCCCCATACATGGATTATAAGAGGGTGACATGTCCTTAGTTTATAATTGAAGCACCCATCAATATAAACAATGTTTAGAAACCATAACACAATTTTACCACATGAAATATTTTATAAAAATATTCTGTACACCCATAAAAAAATCTGTATATCAAAATATCTAATGCATTTAAAACAACTTTTGAAACAGATCATAACTAATAGAAAGTTATTTTTTTTCCTATAATAAAAAGTAAAATATTATAAAGGATTCCAAACATCAAATAATGGTTTTTTTGGGTGAAAAAAACATCAATTACATATATGTGAAAATAGAATATTCTTTCTGCAGTTTTGTTAAAAACGTTGCATATAAAATACATAAAAACTTTCCATTTGAAAACCATTGAATGAAGGGAAAAAGGGACATTATATTTAAATTATAATTCATTAATGACCTCATAAATACATTAAAAAAATTTATATGAATATGAACATGGTAGAAAAAGTGTTCAAATATAATTCTTTAAAACCTTTAAAATGAGATTTTAAAAGTAATGTCTTAATCACATTGAGTCTGAATCGTCCCATACATTCATCATCTTCCAGAATAATGAAATTATGAAAATTATTTACTTTATTTATGACCATTTTAAAGTTTATTATTTATTTTATTTTATATATTCCCATGTTATATACAATTACATAAAAAATTATGATCACATCAGAAATCTTGAAGATATTCAGTCTATATGTCCAAAAACAATATCAGTAAGTTGACCATAGTTGAAGAGGTCCTTCTTAAATAAACTCCAAAATAATAGTCCTGAAATAGTTATATTTTTTATATGTAAAGTATTTGTTTTAAACCAACCATGAAATATTAATATGAGAAATGAACTATGTTACAATCACATGGATAGTAATATGTACTTACACATAAGTAACATTTCCATTTTTTCATGATCTTGACTGAATAAAGGTATGTATTATTATAATTTTGGCACCAAAATCTCTCCTTAGACATAAAATAGTATGTTTGGGATGAAACAAGCACCCAATCAATCCTGAAGGACCATTCTGGGGCTGATGAGAAAGTTTCATGCATGTGTTTGTGGGTGGGTGAAAAGATAGATTTCCATGCAATAAAGAATTGCACAACGAAGGTGAAAATATGCTCAGTAGAGGAATCTGTGGTTGAAATCACTCCTAATTCCCATGAATGCAAGAAATAAGGTTCAATCGCAAGATATGACCATTGTATGCAACCTCATAAAGTATCCATCTTATTATGCACCAAAGTTAGTGTCAAACTGGGATTTTTATTATGGCCAATCCCCAATAGCAAAGGATGAAGAAGAACACAACTCAGTTCTATGACCATGGAGTTTAGTTACAATAGATGAGGATTTTGGATTTAAATTTATTCTTCCCCCAAGATTGAGGAACCCTTTTAGAAGATGAAAAAATTATCTACTATATGAAAATTCTTATCTTTTATGAAATAATGCAACACAAATGATCATGGGCCCTAAAAGGTAGACCATTTTCATAAAAAAACTCCTATGGGACCAAATATGACATGGTTGGTGGTAGAGTGATATTTTTGCAACCAATCCTATGAATTGTCAGGTTATCACAGAGATAAGCTACTTTAACACACATTGATATTCTCAGAACTCAAAAACATGAACACAACTATGCCTCTTAAATCCATTGTTTTCCATTGTGTTAGAGCTGGTTCCTCAAAGAACTCTTGCACAGAACATGACAATTTTTCATGAAAATAACTTCTTGTCCCCCAAGCCAATGTTCCATATGACTCTAGTGTATCAATTTCCCTACCTGATGATTCAAAGAATGGGCACCCTAATTCCCATTTCTTCTAAAAATATGGACCCTAACATTGGGAATCCTGATTTCCACTCCTCCATGGTAGTTCAAAAACCATGTCCTGCCTAGTGTCACATGAGCAGTGTCAACGTATCCCCTAATGGGGGAATCTTTAAGGGAAAGTATGTACATGTCTTGGTGTGGATTCCCTACAAATCTTCTTCTTACTTTGAATCATCCCCTCAAGGAGTGGACCTATTCTCCACATAAAATATACAAGACATGAAACTTCCAAAGATCATTCCATAGTCATACGATGTTAAACTGCATGACATAATCCTTAATACATGATGTAAAAATGTAGACTTACAATGAGATGAACATAGGATGCCCAGTTTATGAATCACATGGGATTACCCCACACATCACACCCTGTGTGATGAACATATTATTCCCCATGTACAATCATCATGGGATTCCATATTCTCTCCCACCAAAGGATGAAACTCTACACCTCGAAAAGGAACTCACACACATGGATCACTTCCATTAAAAATACCCACATCATTCCTCAAAGTTTGATCCTATTTTTGGGTGAATCATCATAAATTAATCCCCACACCATACCTCATTAACACTCATTCCACGACATGAGAATCCTTACCACATTATGTTAAACTACATGGATTGGTACTGTCACATGACATTAAACTACAACATTGAACTATATGGGTTATGACCCCTATCTATTAAATAGGGTTTATAGGAAAAATCCTTGAGGTTCAATATCAACATATGAAAACCATGGTGTAATTTCTTCCCTCATAGTGATGTACCTTTAGATCCACCCCAATACGGTGTTCTAATCCATCCAACCCTAGTGTGACATCTTCCCTCCTAGAAACACACCTATGGAACCACCCCAACAGGTAATTATAATCCATTAAACTAGGTGTGATGTATTCCCTCCTAGGGTTACACCTCCATTGATCAGTATAAATTAATCATTCCTAAACCTATCCTTGCATGACATTAAACTTGGGCCCAACCTATTCCTACAAGACATTAAAATAGTACCCAACCTATGCCATCAATGTCTTAACCCTGTTTATATCTTTATATGGCATTAAAATCCTACCCTAAACCAAAATTGATACCCCCATGTATAATCTTGGGATGCCTGAGGTCAAATAATTGGAAGAATTAACCTCCTATAATCAATCACCTCTAGATCTACATGGGTGAATTGGGGTCCACACCTAAGATGCATCATATGAGATTCCCACCAAATAGGATGATTTACAACTACCTAATATTTCTAATGTCTAGAAATTCCTCGAGAGATCCATCATGACTAATATCTTGAATTAAGGTTTTTCCCCTATCAGGATAGAATTAGAGTAATTAACTGGTGTCCACCTCGATATGGCACTGGGAATGATTTCCATGAACATGACTTACTATATGAGGGAGACTCGGACTAGGAAATGAGTTCCAAGGAGGAATTCATTGAAGGAGGAATGAACATCCAAACATTATGTTTCAATCAATAAGTAGAAATAATTAATGAATGTGATAAAATTCATCTGCCTTGGGGACATGGTAATGTGGGGAAATAGAAGATGAACACAATGATGTTCCGACACGCATGTGAAAGCATCAGGAAAATAAATAGTTAACCAGACATGAAATTATTATCCTAACCCTGGGGACTAGAAGTGTATAGGAAATTAGTGGATTAAAATATCACTAGATTCAAAAATTCTTCATTAGGTCCCACTAAAAAATGGTGAGATAGCATGAAATTCACCTGTGAATTGGGGAAATTATCATTGGGCATCCATGGTCGGCAACATCATTAGTATGTTTCCTTCATTTTTCAAAGGATTAGAAGACATTGAGGAATTGGGAATATCTTTTCCTATACCTATTATAATGGATGAATCCACATTCCTTATAAGACTCATGATACAAGAGTTTAGAAAACCATCACTCGCACATGATGGGGTGGGAGGAATTTTGATGTCACAATCCCACAACATTAAAATCCTACAATGGTTCTCACCTCATCGTCAACTACTAAGAAACCACACTCTATATCACCCTCTAATATCATCCACATGATGGTGATCAACACGCTCATGCTCTGTTATGAGTATGAGGGGGTTATTCCTACCTGAAATATGAACCATAATAAAATGGATGTATGAGATCCTCTTTAACATAATTTCCCCTGAGGGCCGTATATGGGGAAACCACTCACCGTTCAAATGGTGAAATGATTTGAGGGTCTCTACTCAAAGCTTTATGATCACTCACTCCCCTACACCAAGGAGGTATGTGACATTTGAGTCATGTCAGATGTAGCCACCACCCAAGAGATACCTAGAAGTGATCCCATTGGGACTCATCAGCACCGACATTAGATGGTCCCATATGCCAACTAATAGGTTGATTTTATCCCCAATATAATAGTTCTAATCCGACACACTCAATGACAACTTTAGGGGCTGGAACAAGTCAATGACCGACAAGGGTTATCTTATACATATCATTTGGCCCCTTAAACCACCGACATATCCTACCTGTCCTTGCAATTGGTGAACACAGATACGATTTTTCCTGATTTGGATGAAGACCCCCGCATCCTCATAGGTCAGACGGGTTAACCCTATTAGTTTCTAACACTACTAATGGTCGTTAAGTGCTTTTAATTGATGAGGGGAATCATTTTCAAGGTCCTCCCCACACCTGGAACTACCATTATGGGGGACCTCCTCATACCCCCACTAGCTAGTATGGAGGTCCTCCCCATACTCCAACTAGTTAGATCAACGGTCCTCCCTATGCCACTACCAATTAGTGTGGAGGTCCTCCACATACCACCACCATCCTAGGAGTAGGTATTCCTTTCCCTATCAACGACCAGTAAGTAGGTTTTCCCCTTTATCCTACTAATCAAAGTGGAGGTCTTCCCCAATATATCAATAGCTAGTGAGGGTGACCTCCTCACATAAACACCTACAAGTGAAGAGGTCATACTCATTATGATTATATACCCTATCCTAGAGAATAATACAATGGTAAAATGGGGAATACACACCAATGGATATGAATCCTTGGGAAGTGCCACATAATCATTGACCTCATTGACCTATCATATTCCATAGTGACAGAATACTCAATGATGAAGCCTTCACCCCAGCATCCATAATCCTTGATAGAAGCCCATAAATTGAGATTTGAAACCCCATAATAGGAGGTCAATGGATGAACAAGATCTCTCCAAGGATACCTATAGGATTACAATATTATTGATACCTTCAAGGGGATTTCCGTGAAACCCTCTCCATCACTGAAAATTTCCCTCCTCTCTACCTCCACACAAGGAATTAGAGAGATTTCCATGTCTGGGTTGATTTCTTCAGATGGTGGCCATTCTGATGAGATATAGATGGAATCTACCTCCATCTCACACGGGGAAGTGGTTAACACTCCATGCTATAGGGATTTTATTAAGAGGTTGGAACCTCCCATGAGAGATGTTGTGACATGCATTACATGTTTCACTAATCCAGTGACTCCTCTCCTAGTAAACCACCATCAAAATTGATTTACATATGTGTCGCTAACCATATCTTATCATGAACCAATCATTGTTAGGGATAACCAAGATAATAACCCTTCCACTCAGAAATAGGGATTATAGGAGACTATGGCCACCAACCAGCCATCTGTGGTGTTCTTACCACATACAAATTCAATATTTGACATATGGGAGTTGTTCACAGAGGACCAGGAAGTTTTTTTTTCTACATTATATTGGATACATTTCACCACCTTAGAGAACATCTGTTATCCTATACTGGGAACCAGGAACACCTCGATGCCATTGACAGATAGTGTAGAAGGGTTGAGATCACATCACTCCTAGTGGCTCAATGCCCTAAGTTATATGACTAAATCTATTTCCTTCACAAAACATTCTTCAAGAGATTCACTATTTATTGACCAGTTATTGAATAATAATCTCTTTAGGTATAGATTTGAGTATACAAAAATTATTATGCATGCCATTTCAGCCTTATCATTTGAAAAATAGGCCTGTCCACTGATGAAGAATGTTCCCCTCCAACCACAACCATGGTGAATATGGGCTTAAAATAGATTTCCAAGGATTAGAAAAATCAGGGCACTGACACATGGCATGACATGGAATATATTCCTCAAGGGATGACACAATACCATGTGAACCCTCCAATGAGTATCCTCTATCATCAAAAGAGTTAGAAACTCAGACTCAGATACCACCTAATGAGTCACTACTTAATACTCATTGGACTTTTACAGATGGTATGGGTTACTTAGAGCCCTTTGATCATTTCAAGGGTGCACTGATAGTAGTGATGGAGAACATGGTATCCACCATACTCAATCAAGTTGAGGAATACAAAAGGTTTACAACCAAAATCATCTCTGTGTGGTACCTGAATTATGGACAGGACCTAAAGGATCTCATCTCTCCCCCAGTGGAGCCAAAATTAGTCCTTGTAAAAATGTACCAGATTAATCTTGGTGGACCTGTCCAACTAGTCAAAGTTGTAACATGGTAATATGGTGAGTAAATGAGTTATGAGTGGATGAATCCACCCCATAAGCTTGGTTATCCTCCTCCGGATCTAGGGTGTATTTTTCTTTGAATTGATGAGCTCCTACCCTGAGATGATGGTCCTATTACTGATTTGGTGATTATAGATCCTAAACAGGATAACATGATAGCTACTCTCACCACTCTCCTTGAGGATCCAAAAATATGGAAGGTGGAAATCCTGATTGACAGAAATTCATACTCATCGTGAGTGGATAATATACAAGCACCCCTAGTGTTTGAAAATTACAAACTTTCCCCATTAAATGGGATTTGTGATCTGGTGCAGTACCTGGACTAATTGTTTTCAAGGTTTTCACCTATAATGGGGACCTTAAAATAACAGGAGTTCACCAAGCTCTGATGTTTCATCCAAACACTAGAAGGGCCTGAATTTTTCTTGTACAACTATCTGCCCGTAGGATACATTACCGGTAGAGAGGATATTTTGGAAGTTGTTCCTCTAATATTTAAACTCCACCACATGAAATACATATGTTTAAGACCTCTTGATGTGAAAATATAGGCCTAATGAGTGAGTCAAATACATTTTCACATGGTGGAAATGCCTCAAGTATTCACTCAACATGCTACTATCCCAAGAGGGGATGATTATGATGTATTTGGAGGATGGTAACTTTGATATAGTACCTATAATCATATTCTAGAGCTACCTAGGTGGATTCTAGTAGTTATCATAAAAAGAATCACTATCTGAAAGAAGCCCTGTAGTAGACTAGAAAATAGTTGCGCTAGTTACCTCTACCCACTCCCATGAGAGGACATGAAAAATTAGATACATCCACTACCCTATGTGAAGAGGTCCTCAAGATGGTACAATTATTGGTATCTTTTATGTAAGAGAATATCTAAGTTTGGCATTATCATGAATAGCCTCAAATATCACATACCTATCAGAAACCACCTATCCCAGCACCACCCCTTGATGGGTGAATGTGGCTGCCACCCCAATCAAGTCTGGGCTCCCAGAGAACCCTTTTCTAATAGAATAAACTGAAACTAATCATTCAAGGATTTGAAAGTCTAAGGATTCTTAATTTACACCATGGTAAATGGATTCCTGAAATTTCTAGAGTGCAAAAAACCATTGGAGGTCAGACATTCTAACCACCCTGATCATTGAATGTACCAAAGTATCCTCAAACACATGATCATGGAATGATACACATTTAAATATTGGTATAAAGACAATGTGGATCAAAGACTGTTCTTGTTGGTTGATGTTACAGAATAGGTTACCCATGTATTCTCCAACCATGAAAGTATAATTTAAGACTTTGGTGAAGGGTGGTTGGCTTCTAGACATGGGATGAAAAAAAATATGATGGTGGGTTGGATAGCAAGGAATTTTCTCACACTCATGGAATAATTCAAGATCATTTATGAAAGACAGAATATACTACGATTTATGAGTCTCTAATAGACACTTCCACTATATCCGCATCACATCTTTCCATGTCCTGGAACAACAGACACCGATGACAGATGGGAAATTCAAGTTCCCCACTAGTGTCAAATCCATCTTGTACACTCGGTGACTTTATGCCTCATGAGTTTGGAAATGCACCAAAGTTCCACCCAATTCTATAATATTACATGAAAATTGAGAAGTATTATATATATTTGAATTCTGTAAAGATGGTAGAACACTTCACAGTGCCTGACAATGAAGGATACCATGCCTACTCTGTGGGTTACACCAACTGATGCCATCTCGTAAATGGTTGAGGAAATGAAATCTACTGGAATGATCAAGCTTCTGCCACCAAACAGTCCATGCATGATAATGATACCATACATTAGTTTTTTCTAGAGCTCATCAAGCACTATCATACCTATCTTATCCATCTAGTACACCTCAATAGCTGTCAATATTAGTTCATTGAGAAGCTCATTCACAAACACATCCTGATCAGTCATGTCTTTCTATAGAATGACCTAAGACAATAGATTGTCATCCAGAAAATATTTAGGGAAATAAATCTAGTTAGAAGAATAATATTTCCAACAATTTAAATACCCTAGTGGTTTATCCAAAAATATATATTCTTCCACCTGATAAGGAGAGACCCTCTATGAGTAAAATATTCCCTTGGTATGTAAATAAAATGTATTAAAGAACCTCACCATCAAACCAATTAGTTTTTTGATCCTTGAGGCCCTCCACTTATAAAAATAATTGTGCGAGTCCCCTAAAGAAGAATTGAAAAGACCCAGAATGTATGAAGCATAGGTAGCTACCGTTGAGTCCTACTATATAGAGGTGGCCGAGAAATAGGTATTCTAAGACATGCTCTCATTTTCCATGGAAGAAGAGGGTGTTATCATGTAGGGTAACATACTATCCTCTATATATCACAAGCCTGTTTAATGGAATGGAAACATGAAAATCTTCAGTGGATATTGATTATAGGATTAACTTTATCCTGACATGGACAATCCACAAGAATGGACTAGAAGAGGCTTATCTGACTCCCTCTAACCTGACAATTCAGGGTTATGTCAAGAGTGAAAAAAAACTGCATGACAAGGTTTAGCTGAGGACCTAGTTTCGTGGTTTGATATTGAGTACTGAATTTAGGGTAGTCCCATAGTATACCGCCTAAAATTAACTAATAGGTAGACCTTGGATTCATCTTCATTAAATGGTCCCCTCCTCATCTCACCAATGCCTCAAATACTACCTTAATGGTCGATTAAGTGTACTCTAGGTGGATTCATCTCCCTTTGACTCCTGTGAATCCTATGACATGGATGAATGACTACAAAAATAGAGAAGTTAAGTAGGTTTAGACAAAAAAAGTTGAAAAAATAAATGCTCTTAATGATATGATAACCACTTCAATTAATTAATGGGAAGACATGCATGATTCAATTGTTCTCTCGATTCATCAATTAGAGACCTCAAAACTAGAACTAGGAAGTTTCTTAATTATCTTTAAGAAAAAGGGTGTCAAAATACATATGAAGAAGGATGTCCCTCAGATTAACTCATACTCATATACTAGATAAGCCCACGTGATACTAAAATCCCCCACTCTAGTGGAGTACTGAGAATTTTTCCTCATGGAATCCAATTCATGGCATTCATGATTGTTCTTCAAATCTTGGATGACTTGATGAAATATGATCCACCACCCTTTCTTCTACATCAAGCATGAAACTCATGGATAGAGGATGGATGCAATTAGATTCATAGATTTTTTCTTCATATTTTTAAAAGAGGGGGAACCCCTTAGTGATAATTATGTGTCCTCACACATAGTCACCAGTGCTTCCCCTAGATCGGTTGTATCTGAATATCTTCTTCCTCCCACCAAATCTCATATTTTTCAGATATAGAGGAACTATAAGTTCCCACTCCTACATTTGAAGATGGTATCTCCCTAACCATTGATGAGTTAACCCAAGTGAAACTTGGTATCGAGGAAGATCTAAGGATGACTCGTATCAGTGCATCCATACCTCCAAAAGAACAATTTTAGTATGTGGGATTCTTAAAATAGCACTGCAATGTTTTCACTTGGAGCTATGAAGATATGTCAGGACTGGGCACTTAGGCTGATATCTACCATGTCCACATCCCAATGAGTCATCTCATAATAATGTCCCTCGCATGATGCCTTGGTTGAGGATGAATTTGACCAGATTTACAAGGAAAAATTTTCTAGGGAAGTCCAGTACCCAAGATGGTTACCCAACATCCTTTCAATAAAGAAGAAGAATAGGAATATCAGAGTCTATATTGTCTTATGAGTCCTCAAATTCCACTATTCAAAGGATGAATTACCTCTTCCAGTGATATAACTATAAATCAATTCCATAACCAGGTTCTAGGAACTCTCTTTTATGAAAGGATATTCCTTCTATAACCGGATCTAGATGACCCATGAGGATGAGGAGTCCATCATCTTGTAAGAACCCAAAGTTACCTTATTCTATCTATTTTTCCCTTAAACTTCCAAAATACAGGAGCCACATATTATTAGTCCATGAACCACATCTTCAAACCAATCCTAGGGATGTTAGTAGAATGATATATGGAAGAATTGGTGGTCAAATATCACCAGTAGTTGGACCATCTCAAGGACCTTGAGAAAGTTTTCAACTTCCTATGATCCCTATATTTGATGATGAACCATATGAAATGTAAATTTGGGATTACCACTAAGATGTTAATCGACTTCATTGTAAGAAAAATAGGTATTAGGTTTGGCCTAGAAAAGATCAGGTTGGTCATCCAAATTCCTCCCTCAAGCAATCTCTAGGAGTTGTGGGGCCTTCAATTCAACCTAATATACATACACTAATTTATTAAAAATCAAGAGATAAAGTGTAATCCCTTTTTGAGGATCATTAAGAAAGTCATAGTTTACTAGTGGGATTACTATTGCCATAACATTTTCGAGGATATCAAGTTGTACCTGCTGCATCCTATGGTCTTAATTCCATCAATATCTAGGAAACCATTGATCCTCTGTGAGACTACCATACAACTATCATTTGGATCCCTTATAGACCATTAAAACGATCTAAAAGATAAAACATTATACTATCTATGTTTCATGATCCTCAAAAAAGAGACCAGATAATTCCCAATTGAAAAGAGCTGCCTTGAGTTGGTTTTCATAGTGTAGAAGTTGCATCCTTATTTGCAACATCATGAGATATAGATGGTGTCCCAAGTAGACCTAGTAAATTGTATTCTAAATTTCCCTTTGTTGATGGTATGGTTAGAATGATAGGTAGTGATCCTCTAGAAATTTGATATCAGGATCATTCCATAGAAATATGTCAATGGGAAGTCAGTTATAGACTTCCAATCCACCTATACAGCCCCTGAGCAATTTCCCCTGGATATTTATTTCATAGATGAGGCTATCCTCTAAGTGGATCAGGTTATTCCACGTTGAAAGATTCATTTCAATATTTCCTCTTGAAGACCAACTAGTAAAAGGATCATCAATCCAAAGATCAATATATTAGGCATTGTGATTGTCTTCATTACCCCGACACAAGCCATCCTTCCAAACATGTTCCTATTTTTATAAGGTGAAACAAAGTAAAAGTATGTGTATGAGGATCCCACAATGAGACTCAAGTTTTCCCTCAAGACTGATGTCCACCATTTTCACATAAAGGGAGACTCTAAAATAGTCATAATATAATTCAATGGTGACTACATCATTAGAAACCATGATCTATTTCCCCTAATGAAGTGTACTCATCAAATAATGGCCAAATTTCCTGAACAAATATAATTAAAACATGTTACTCAATTATAGAACAGTCAGTCAAACCCCTTGGTATGCCTGGTAAGATCCCTTAACGATCCTGACCATGATGACTTGATCATTCATGTGACCAATCATAGGGTTATCAATATATTTATTTTAGAAGATGAGGAAATACAATAGGTAAAAAAATTGGTTTCCATTAATTACATGCTAGTACCCTAAGTCACCCCTTGGTAGAGAAAACACCCAATTGGACAACGCCCATAATTATGTATCTCCAGAACAAAATTATCCCACTAGATTGAGTTGAGTGTGAGAGAATCTGTGAGCATGAAATATCTTTCACACTCTAGAGGATACCTAACCTTGAGAAGACTCAGTATAGATACTGGTTTGATGGAATTATACTCTATTTAATAAAATTAGATGATATACTTTAGGTTATGGAAGAGGTCAATGCTAGATATTTTTGTTCCCATTAGGTGGGACTGAAGATATCCCACAATATTTAGAGGCTCTGATAATTTATCTCACCATGGTCCTTGACTGCATTGAGTTGATCAATAGGTGTCACACATGTCAGATTCATGTACATTTTGTGCATCAACCACCCAATATTCTCTACACCACCATGTATTTTTGGCCCTATTCATTTTTGGGAATCGATGTCATGGGATCATACCAACGAGTGGAAACTTGATAATTCTAGTTTATTCTAACTATGATGAATTTCCTCTCCAAGTGGGAATAATTGATTCCACTAAAAGAATTAAAAGCCTGATTAATGATTGAGTTCATGATATCCCAAAACATCAACCAATTCTGAGTCCCTCACTTTATTTCCACTAATAATAGAACTAACATCCATGTTTCCAACCAGAATTTTTTTTATGCCAAGTACAACTTCTGGTCCAATTATACTACTTTATACAAGGAGTTGGCATATTTTTAGATCCTATAATTTAACAGAACTCTACCTAATATTCTACAAAAGATGGTTTTCTATAATTATAATATTTTTATAGACAAACTCCCCATTTCCTTATGGTATTAGAGAATGAAAACACACAATTCCATCTAGGTGACCCCATAATCTCTAGCATGTGGAAAATTGGAAATCTTGCCCATCAGTGTTCATTTTCCATCACTTAGAAAAAATTTCTATGACAAGTGGATTCTATAATTAATTGAAGAATCCCACATAGATGGGATATAATCCTTTTAATAGAATAGGATTTAGGCTTTGCACAATCTTTAGAGGCACCAGAACAGGATAGCAAGAGCGTTCAATAAGAAGGTTCACCTCACTCCTTCGTCCAAGGGGATATGGTACTCACTCTTAGGACAACAATGATATCTAGATAAAATACACCAAATTTGGATCTCTAGTGGGATTTACCTTATATAATTCAATTTATCTATTATAATGGATCATACTCTTTGATCATCATGGATGGAGAGTGTATAACATCTCCCACCAATGCTGATTTTCTCAAGCAGTACCTCACGTTACAAGTCTCAATAGTCCTAGATTTACAACCTTAAGTTAATAAAATACTCATGAACTTGGATGCATGACCTTAATCTATTTGATATTGGCTTATTAAATATTAACTTTAACTATCTGAAGGTTTATGATTTATGATGTTAAACTAAAAAGAAACCCCAGGTCTAGTCAATAAAACTTTAAACTATTTGCAATCAGTCAAATAGTTATGACCTTAACTATTTTTTGACATGATAGTCCATGTTATAAGAATATGAAATAATATTCCCAACATCCTTAACACATGATCTTTAATTGAGAATTTACATTGTTTACAACCAGTATTCCTCTTAATGAGAGATAATTTTACCCAGTGTAATACCAGATTGCCTCATGGGAAAATTATGGGATGATCTAAGAAGTCCTACCCCATACAAAAATGGGATTCCTCATACATATGATATGGTCAAAAATATTAAACCCTCTTAAATAAATATTCCTCATATGATATGAGATGACCAAAAATAAATTCCCTTAATACACAACATTAAACTATATAATTTCCCTATGTTATGAGAATGAGATGACCCCCAACAATCATGGGATTCCTTAATTCCCTTGTTAGAGAGGATTTCACCCATTTCTGGTGTTTTTTATTCTACCATTAAATGTTATAGAACAATATGTGGATTTAGTTCCATCCTCATTAGATACATAACGATGATCAGACTTCCCATCTTTTGGCCTAGCCACAAGTTTATAAACCCTTCAACCCTTTGGACAATTGGCCCCATTTATGGTCCCAACAGTACCACCCTAAACTTTGTGCAGCTCTTCTTAAGATGTGCATGTGGTGTGGGATCCCCTTTGGATCCTTTTAATTCAATTCATACTACTTTTGATAACAACATCTTCCTATTATAAGAATTTGTTTTAAACTATTTTCTACCTTTTCTATGGTTGAATCATTATAAACTTAAATGATGTTCCATTTGTTTCTTGTAACTTGTATGATATGTGGGAATTGACTACCTCCATTAACATTGGGTCTTATACCTTTAATTACATGAATATACCATTGAATAAATTACTTCCCTAGCCTAATAATCACGACTTTAAACTATTTTCCAATAGTCCAAGCATCATGAATTTAAATCATGTTCTATAGATTGGGATATACAAAATTAAACTATGTGAAACCATATTTAGGATCAATTCATGTGGTGTAGGACCTATAGGTCTATATTCACGTTGGGTTCTAACTCTCTCACTATATGAACATCCTCAAATCACCTCCCCATGGTCTAAGCACTATGACCATAAAATATTTTCAATTGGTCAAATCCCTATTACCCCAAACTAATAGACTTGGTCAAAGCATTATTACCCTAAAATATTTTCTTTCACCACTCATTCTCATGGTTTTTTTCATCCCTAATATTTTATAAATCCTATGCTTCCGCCAACCTTCCAAAACTACACTTGGCTAAATTCCCTTTTTCATGTGATACAAAGTGAAGACCAAATATCTCATCATGGGACTATCCACCTTTATTGACTTATAACATGGCCTTTCCTTCCCCAAGGTCATGATGTTTATGCTGGTTAATGTTTTTGAGTTTTTAAAGGATAATGGTCCCTTCTACCTCATTTTATGTAAGGTTATGACTCTTTTGTGCCATGAAAGCCTCTTTTTGGAAACTCATTTCCCCATTCAGTCAGATCTAGTAGTAACTGCCCCTATATTTTATATACTATGAATTTAAACTAGATGAAAATATAGTCTGAGATTTATGAATTTGAACTAAAAAACCCAAAATCCTTAGCACATGAGGATAAAATGTATCCTTATCCTATTAAAAAAATATAGGATTCCTTATACATTAAGTATGGTATGTGGATAAAATATTTTTACCCCATATGAATTTGGGAAGCCTCATTCGATATGTATAGGATGTTAGGGAATAACTCCTATAAAACTAGGATGCCTCATATACTAATATGGGATCACTCCACATGTTCACCATTGAGTATTTCAGTCTACCGATGTTAGTATCCTTCCATGCCATTTTCAAAAACTATGTCTATATTTATTATTTTCCTCATAGGATACTTAATGATGCACATATATTTCTTATCGAGCCTAGCACTGCTATAGACTCACCTTAGGGAATTTTTTCTTTGGCCCCTTCTTAAATTTGGAATGTTTGTACATGTATCTTGTTCATTTGATCACATGGTGGAATAGATCCCAAGGCACCTCATATTCTCTCAAGTACATTCCCTATGTTCACTTTAATGATTTTTCTTTATTTGATTTGAAAAATCATAAACTTCCCAATTGGAATAGGACCCAAGATGAAAATGTTCTTGACCATAGTGCCTCACCTACCATTATAGACCAACACCTCAAAGGACATTCAGAAAAAAATAGTTACTCCCATTTTTTTTGAACTCATTCAATGGTTGATCCGGATTTTATTCAGATCATCTTTAACAAATGTGGATCCATAACCAGTGTTTCTAACATGGTCAATGATTTTTCAACATATTTTGGACATTCCCCACTCACATTTTAGGACTCAAAAGTCATATTTACCCTTATGGGATTGGATAGTCACTTATTCTCTAAAAGTTACTCTACTTTGAAAGTAATAGGGAATCCATACCACTCTTTGTTTCTCACACCAGGAATGGATTATGTGGGCATATGAGCCAGGAGGGGTTTATCCTCAAGAAAGGTTAAGACATGGGGATTCCATATTTTCCATACTCTATGACCAAAAACTAGTAGATTATGTCTAATAATAATAACTTCAAACTATGTTCTAGTAATATTATGAATGTGTTGTGTGGTGTCGGGCCTCCTTGGACCTCAATTCACATCAAATTTGTAACTCTTCTGCACTATACATGTACGTTAAAAATGATGGCTCAAGAACCATTACCTTAAACTATATTCAGGTGGTCTTAGTATTGTTTATCATGGAATTAGGTTGCCTCCCAGGACCCACCATTCAAGTCAAGTAATCTTCCTCCAGTTTCGCACATGTTCCTTCGAGACACACTACCCTAGGGTCTAAACTATATGATCATAAAAGTAGAAGCATAAGTCCAAGGATCATGTCTTTAAACTGTGTTCCAATCCCCATGGGAATGTTTTCTGTGGTGTTGTTCCTCCATTGTATCTCAATATACAACATGTTGTCACTCCTCCAAGCTACACATATCCATTTAGCATACTCACCCTATGGCCTAAGCTCTATGACCTTAAACTAAGTGTCATAGTCTAAGAATAACGACCAAAAACTATGTTCACGCAATATGTCTCTAGGATTTCCTATATAGAAGGGCCTCCTAGGATCCACTATGATTGTAGGGTTATCTCTCCCCAAATCTATACATATCCCTTATGATACAACCACACAGTCTAAGCCTCACGACTTTAATATGTTATAAACCTTCCCCTTTTGATTCATGTGGAACTGGGATTGCATTCCCTCCTGTCATAGCAGGTTACTACTCCTTCATGAGGTGCCAAAGATTTTAGGGTTCCCATTAGTCCAAACAATATTAATTTAAACTAACAGGTTATGGTGTGATAATTATAGAGTTAAACTACCCCCACAAACTTTTCGGTCTATGCTCTATGACCTTAAACAAAGAGTCCCAATCTAACCATCGGGACCTTAAACCATGTGAGACTAGCCACATACTCCTTCTCATGGTGGAGGGTCATCTATATTCTATTTTCATTATAGTCCCCTCTAAGGAGTACCCCCATTGGGGTACCCTCCTACACCTCCTACCACTTTTTCTTGATGATTACTGTTCAAATCAGTTCACACATTCTAGTCACACAACCTTAAACTGTGGGATACATCATCATCACCATATAACATTAATCTATGTGTCCAACATCCTCACTATATAAATTTAAACTCTCTATCCAACATCCTCACCATATAACGTTAACCTACAGGTCTATCAACCTCATTGAATGATGTAACACACTGATGAATATTAGGCCCATGCCTAATGATACCTTTCGATTGTGGCCATATAATGTTTCATTAATGTTCTATGACCATCACTAGGAATCCGAGACAACTATCCACCTTGAATATGAGTTTGATCTTTTTTCATACTGATAAGCCTACCAAATGTTCCTAAAGACATAGTGGCATATTTCTAAGAGGTTTTAAATCCATTAAAACATTCCATAACTTCATCTCCACCCCTTCATGTGTCCCTTTAATTGGATCATAATCCTCTCCCACATACAAATGAGCCACTCTAATAGTAATGGTTCCTGACCATAATGAATCACTTACCATCCTGGTCACATTCCTTATAAGACCTTGGATGACATTTTGAGGTAATTCCTATCTATTGAACATGTTCAGTGGTCAAACACCAATTTATTTCCCCATACTTGGAAAAAAGATTAGGGTTGTTTTGTATTAAACATAGCCAAAAGTTATCATGTATCATCATGGAAGACTATTTGTGTTCCAAATCATGGGAATCAGGATTCATTCAATTCTTTCCTCTTTTTTTGGGTATAATTAAACACCCCTCGAGTTACCCCATTCATACACTAGTGAAAATTGGGAAAGCTATTTTTTTATTCAGAGATCCATGTTCTTTAGAATTAGATTCTCTCATCTCAAATAGTCCGGGTGGTCAGTTATAAAATGCATACCTTGATATCTCTATTATTTTCTAGCACACTCATAAAAATGATAAATCACATGGTCACCCCTTGTTTCTCACACTGAGCATGACTCACATGATCTTATCAATTAGTCAGTGGTTATCTCATAATTATTATTGTAGTGTGATAATAAAATATGTTTAAAATAATACTTCCATGAATGAAAATGGTTTTAGAACAAAGAAACTTTGGTAGTAAGATAAGGTTATCAATATAAATAATCCTCTCTTATTTCCCGATAAAAAATGACCCTATGACTCTACCCCTACTACTGAGTGCACCATCCCAAGAATCATCTAGTGTATGGCCTCCAGGGACTACTATAGCCTCATGAGAACATCTTCCTCCTCCTTATCCATAAGATGAAGCTATTTAGGCCTGATCTTCACCTAGTACTACTCTTAATGGTACTCATTTATTAGAGATACCACCTTCTTCTCCTAATAACCTTCCTCCACCACCTAAGAATTCAATTGGATGATTACCAATAAATGACCATTGAGGAAGCCTATGATATCATTCACCAACTCCTTCAGATGTTTAATTTATTAGACGACCTCTTGGAGATTACAAGTTCTATCATATTTATCCTTGTGCAAGAAGACATCCAAATTTTGCCTCTCCACATGTACCCTCTCAGTAAGATAGCTGCAGACTAGTGTATGGAGAGCATGAGATTCCACCCCTCTTATACTTAGGTTGCACAACCAGTGATGATGAGACTTCATCTAGATCACCAGGTATGGAACCTAGGGCTGGGCTCTAAAACACATCATTCTCCTCCATGCCATACACCAAAAAATGTGGTTCACTTTAGCAATGTTGGAACATGAGTCTTCCCGAGTGGTGTAGGCTCACATTCAGAGAAAACTACAAGAAAAAATGTTGCAACATCCTCATCAGAGATCCTATCAGTTTTTTAGGCTCAATTTCATATGTACATCTATCTTTATCTGACCATTTCTTAGAATCATCACCTCTTCTAGCCTTGATCGCTTCCCCACAATTGGCGACTCCCACAACCATAGCAAGATGGACTCCCAAATCCACGGTAAGGTCATCTTGAATGAAAAGACCCTCAAGAGCTGTCATAAACATCATGGAAGGTTCCCAAGATTCCACAACCACCTTCTAGGAGTGCTCTCGCTCAAGCACATCTTTATATAACAACACATCAGTCAGTTTGATCAATGATAATAAGTTAGAAAATCATAAATCCTGTATTCTTGAGAGACATAAAGAGTGAAATCATTCGGGTGATGCTTCATCCTAGATCTTTGACAGGGAGCTCCACCATAGGTGACCCTTTGATGGTTACTAACCCTTAAATGTTTGAAAATAGACCACCAGTTCTAGTTAAGTAGGAGCTTCATGGGAGCAACACACACAATGATGCATAAAACTAAAAATCCTAACGAGATTTTGAGTTGGAATATGTGTATTTTGATTATTTCTTACCTTGGGGAAGTGGAATAATGAAAATAATCCATCCTAATAAACCTATATCACTAGTTATAAAAATTTCCATTGATATTATAGGGAGTGGTACCCCTTAGATGATAGGAAAGACCAGGGAATCTGATGCTTCCACTTCAACCTCCTCGATGGTCTCACCACCTATGGAAACCATAGGCATGGGTCCCGAATAATACTATCCAGTTCCTAATGAATCACTCTCATGACCTCCTATGGGGACCATTTTTCCATATTTTTCTCATGCCTGCAAAAGAAAATTCTAATTAGAGCCTCTGAAAAAATAGGGGAAGGATGGAAATAGAAAAGTAATGTAACATGATTACATGACGGAGTTTGAAAAGGTCAAAATCATCCATAGGAGCGATCTCGCCACTATACTGAGGAATATTTGGCTTAGTGGATGAGACCCATGATTCTCCACCACTAGTACCTTGCATGTCATAATCACCTAATTCCTCAGCATCCAACTCCTTTGGTGGAATTTCCCTATATTCTAGAACATCACTAAACATAACCCAAACCAAATCAGGAGTAATATCAAGTGTCCCATGCTAAGGTGAAAATTAATCCATGGTTTGCATATACTTGAACATTCTATGGAAGGGAACATTGGCATTGATCCTAGCATGCCATACATCTTCTAGATTGATATCATCCTAGTTGAGCATGCACTGTCATGTTAATCCTAACCATTCCCCAAGATTCATAAAGAATTGTGAATGATTCATAAGAAGTTGACTCCATGAGTTACTGATGTTTCTTACATGGAGACTCCTTTACTATATTATATCAATCCATAGATCCACCTTTTTTCCCCCATGACTGCTTCTGGGGAATTCCCTCCACTCCAAGAGGTGGGGGTGTAGTAGTACATTGTGTCGGTCCCACTACAGAGCCAATGTGAGAAACCCCCTATGCTTAGATCACCCCAAAATAATCCCACCTTATTTCAACTTTTCTTCCTTTCATACGAACAAAATTATCATTGTGCATTGATGCAATATTGTTCTTGGGTACACTGCTACCCTATTTATACTGTAATAATAAGATTGGATAGAGTTGGTATTAATCAATGGTGGTATGATGGTGTCCCCTGATACCTCAACAATGAAAAAACACCACATTTGTAGAAGGATACAAGGATGCTGCTCTTCATGGAATCCCATGTAGACTCTCCTCATCAACTGTTGGATGCATACAAACTATTGGGTGAATTGAGATATTGTGTATGGCTTGCATTAGGTGTTGCATAAATTCATGCTACTAGAAATCTACCCTGAAAGGTATGTAGGTATTCCCTCTACTCCAGTGTACCTTGTAGGTTTTCCATCATCACACCAATTGGGTTTGATAATAGGTAGAATTTTAAATTAATGTAGTTTTTGATATCGATTGTAAACCCAGTATCCTTGAACACCACTGGACAAAAGCAAATGATGTTGATAAGTGAGGGACAAAGACCATCATTTTTTGAGCTGATAACATTCAAAAACTCATATCCTATGAAGTGAACCATTATCTAGCAATGAAAAAACTAGAATGGGATACAAAACCTCTAGTTCATATCTCCCCTTTCCACATGGATCAATTTTTTGTAGATCTAGGATTTAATTAGAACACCTAAATTCACCCTTTTTTATGCCACTTTGATTTCCACCTTCACCAACATCCCTGGGTGTAGGCCCATTCATGTATCTACAACCAGAAGAAACCATCCACTAAAGATGATTTCAATGAATATAGTTTAGAGAACTAATTGATTATTGTACTAAACCATATTATATTTCCATTTTTAATATGGACCTTCCTTTAAAATCATTAGTATGATCTGGGACTCCTCCTTTACGGAATTGTTATACACTACTTCAACATCCACAAAAACTTTAGATCTATGTCTTTCATCAAGAAAATGATCATTCATATAATGAACGCAGTTTCCTCATAAAAGGGGGAGTGTGAAACAAATTTATCTTAAACACCTATAGAAGGTGATTAGTTGGGAGAGGGGTCTGATTCATGTCACCCAACACATTTGTATTGTTGATAAACTCTTCATATTTCTATCCAATCATTGGGATTCAAATGATGTAGTGCACATCCAACAAGATAATTCCCACCTCCTTATGGTGAAGGTGGAAAGTGTTGTTATCCAATGACCAATGTTAGAGGAGATATAATAGTATCTATTTTTAATAGAATTCACAGAATTGTGATATCAAAAATATTTCATATAGTTTTTTATGACACAACTTAGCCTCATACTCAAAGTAGTTCAATCATACCATGTACACCCATGCCAACTATTCCGTAAAATTTCCTTTGAACCACAAATACCAGTCTTTATACTGGCCTTTTATGTTGTCCTAGATACAGTTATGAAAAATCAAGACATAATGGGTTAGTAATTCATGAACCTTAATTTTCTCCCCAATAACTTTTCTCATCCATTCACTCAGTGTGCAGATGGCGATGTCGCTTTACTTTCGAGAATGATGAAATTGTATGGTGATGTTCAAGTAGTTGACCTTGTCTCGACTTGAAAACCTGCAGTACAATGTGTTGACTTCAATTTATCAGATGAACACTTCATCCACCAGACCTAAATATTACAACAGAATGCAATTTCTCAACATATAGTTCATTTGGGCTTCTGTCAGCATACCCATAAGTGCATGGTTATTGGTAATGACCCTCCTGGATCGAGGGATCTTAAAGTTTACAACCATTTCATCCCTCCAAGAGGTGATAATTGTGTTGATTTCATCCTGATTTTGTTGATTTCCCATTTCTGTATGAATAATAATTTTAAAGTTGAATGTTTACAAAAAGGGTTGTGGGAACATAAAGTCCATAGTGGCATGAGTCTTTGGAAGGGTTCATGAAAAATTTACCCTTGGTCATAGAAGGAGTTGTGAGAAAAGTGAAATTGCATGAAAGACATGGCCTAATATCTTGTTATTTAAAAAAAGATAAGTTCCATGATTGAGTGCAATAATATGTCATGTGAGAATTAAGAATACTATAAAAAGGGTCTTGTCGCCCTAATTATATCCTCTTCTTATTGGTCTGTGCAAGACATGAATATCAATTGTGAGACTCCAGCCAAGAGTTATCTTTGAGATTAAAAATCAGCAATAATAATTAGTGTTTTCAATTGAAATAAACATTTTGGTTTCCTTTCAGATCAATGGGGGAATTTTGTGGTGCTGAAATCTCACCTGAGACCTCAAATAGTTAGTTTTTGGTGAACTGAGTTCACAACACATCCAGAAGTACCATTATAGGGATTATTATAAAGTTGTTCACAAGTTTTTATAGGTTTGTGAAATTATAGAGTTCCTCATATAAAACATTCCATCCCAATTGAAATTATATGTCATGCATGGGTGCTTAAGGCTGGAATCACACCCAAGGCCCATGTATGCATGAATGAACGTTTTCACATAAAATAAGATCATTACGTGAAACCTTGTTACACAACTATCTTGTTGGATACCAAACGCAACATCAGACCTGAATTTTTGCGCAACCAAGACACAATGTAAAAGGGATGAGGAGATAAAAACTTAGTTCCGAGCCAAAGGATTTGTAAACCAACATTTGGGGATTTTAGATATAAATAAAAGTTTTCCCCAAGCATGGGTAAGACTTCTAGAAGAATAATTGATGCAATGTTATATGAAACTCCCTATTATCTATGAAAGATAGAAACACCAGTTATCATGGACCCTAAAAGGTATAGTGTTTTCATGATGGAAATCATGTAGGATACAAAAATACTTGAAATGTAGTAGAGATGTCCTTGTGCAACTATTCCTATGACTTTTCAAGTTTTCACAAGGATAAGATGCCTTTAGGAAAATATGATTTTTACATAACTAAAAAATGTGGGTGAAGCTATGCCTCGTGAATCAATTATTTTCCATTATTAAAAATCCCCCTACTCATGATACTCTTGCACGAAATAGAATTTTTTTAGGAACAACAAAGTCCTGGTCCCGTACTTGATGTTCCTTGTGCCTTTAGTGCATCTATTACCCTACCTGTTTCTTCTAAGAATAAGTATTCTAGCGATGACTACTTCTAAGAATAGGTACCATAACGTTAGGTTTACATATTGCAAATACTACATGGTAATTCCAATTGTATGTCCTTCTTAGAGGCACATAAGTAGTGGTCATGTATTCTTTAATAGTGACATCTTCAAGGGAAATGTGATACCTATCTCAATAGGGATTTTTTTATTAATTTTCCTTCCTCTTTTAAATGGTCCTCCTTAAGGAGTGAATCATCATTCATGTCTGATATTCATGATTGAAAACTTACTAGACCCAAATCATTGTCATATGATGTTAAAATTCATGACAAAATCCTTAGAACATGATGTAAAACTTTAGACTTACCTTGTGTGATGAAAAAAATGATTCCCCATGTATGATTAACATGGAATGACCTGAAACCTCTTAACCTATGTGATGAACATAGAATTACCCATGTTTGATCATCATGGGATTCTACCATCTACACCATATTCATTCATCTAAACAATGTGCAATCAGAATGGTTTTAGATACTGGAGAAAAGAAGCTGATAGAGGTTAGAATCTAGAGAACATTGTCCTTCTTAATTAGTAACCTAGAATGGTTTGAATTATAATTGAGTTATTTTATGCTATAATGGATTGTTTTATAGGGGATCTAAATGGTGGTGGAATCCATGTTTGAAGGAAATTAGATCTACCAAAACTAAATATATTCATGGTGGATAATTTTATGAGATAATACCCTCTAACGTTTAGACGAATTTCTAATTTAGTGGTAGATGAGGGATACTTAAATCTATGGAAATATCATTTGAATTCATGGGATATTCATACCTTCAAATGGAAAAACTTTCTATAAATTTTTTTAAGGGTGAAGTCGATCAATGATGGTTATTGAATTAGAATAATTTAGAAATAGAATAGATTGATTAATTTTAATATAACACATTTAATAATTTTTTCCATGAGAAATATTTTGAAAATTTTGTTCAAAATTGAGTGGATAATAATTACATCTAATTGAGATAGTAAGAGGAATATTCATCAGCTGAAAATGAATAAAATATCACTCGATTTTCATAGTGCACATCAAATTTTTTGAAGATATTAATAATTAATTTAATAAGTTTTACTCAAGATTAAGGAAAATATATAAAAGTGAATATAAATCTATGAATAGAAATGTTATTGGAATGTTTTTCATTGTTCAGAGAAATTTGAAATGGAGTTTTCTAATGATAATTTATTCTATGAAAATAAGTATAAAAAATATATAGATGAATGGGAATATATAATCATCTTTAAAATAAATCCTATGGTAAGAAAATAATGTTTCCAAATTTTGTTATCTATGATAAAAAGAACATCGGGGAAGGTATTATGAAATCTAGGAAGTGCATTAATTGTTATATGTTAGGGAAAATGGATCATGATTGAAAATAAAAAGAGATTTATTATGATAGAGACCATTTTGATTTTTAGGAAGTAATTTTTTTGAATATATGAGATGGTTCATAAAGTAGATATGTATCTAAAGATGAGCATGAATAATGGTAAATAATAGAACTATAAGAAAAATAATGCGGACACATCCTTTTTAAATACATTAAGAATTTTGGGACATCAAACTAAGTGGTACTATATAAAATACATGTTTATTAACATTATGATAATGTATTTTTTGTTCAAGTTCTACACATTGTTTAATTTTTTTATATTTGATGTGAAATGAAAATTTCACCTCAATAAATGATGTCAAGAAATTGGGTAAAAACACCTAAGAGTAGTTTTAAAGCAATAAGAATGTATAATGATATTCTTATCATCATACGCGGATTGATATCCCTTTAAATACTTATTGTCTTACAAATTATATACTTTTATGTTGTTCTAGGTATGAATAGGTTTTTAGTTTATCATTCCAATATATATTTTAGATCTATACAATATATTTTATGAAATGAGTTTTACTTTTTATATAATAATGATTCCATACCTTTGATAACATATCAAGAAGTTGAGAAATTATAAAATGATAGAAATAAATGTTTTCATTATTATGCTATTGGATGAAAATAAATTGTTTAGATTAATGATGTGGATGTAGTCTAAGAATATCATAATATTTTTATTAATGACTTGTATAGTGTTATTCATGATCAGGTGGTGGAGTTCAATTTTGACTTAGTGCCTTATACTAAGCCTATATCAAAACCCCCTATCAAATAGATCAAGTAAAACTTATAGAATTGAAAACTTAGTTTCAATAATTTATTTATAAATGTTTCATTTGTCCTATCAATTCACCATGAGGTGCTCCAATATTATTAATTAAAATTAAATTTTGTTCTATAAGGATTTTGTCTTATTATATAGAATTGGATAACATCTCTATTAAGAATATGAAAATTTTTACTCATATATATGAATTATTTTATTATATTGAGGGATATCAATATTTTATAATGGTTGATATACGGTTTGGGTACCATCATCTATAGGTGATGTGGGGTGAAATCCTTAAAATGAAGTTTCATACAAGGTATGGGTATTATGATTCCTTATTTATACCCTTTATGTTGATAAATTCTCTAGTAGTATTTATGTAACTTATGAATAATGTTTTCCTTGAGTTCATTGATATATTTATGGTTGTGTTTATTGATTATTTCATGATATATTTGTAAAGTTATGTTGATCATAATAGAAATTTGAGGGATGTTTTTCAAATTTGTTAGAAAAGATGTTAAACTGAAATTTTAGCGAAAGTGAATTTTGGGTACAATGGATTTACTCACTTGGAAATATCATAAATAAAGATGTAATAATAGTTGATACTTATTAAAACATTGTTGTTTCAGAATTTCCATTACTAAAATATGTTACATAGGTTCATGGTTTTTTTTGGATCAATATGATTTTATAGATGGTTTGTTGAAAACTTTAGATATTTATCATGATCGCTAACCATGTTAACATTAAATGGAGTTAGGTTCAACTAAATAAAAGAATGTGATGAATGATTCTAGGAATTTAAAAAAATATTAAAAAATGATATATTTTTGGAACTACCATCTACAAATGGGGACATTTTTTCAATAACAATTCATCTTTGTGGGGTCTTGGATGAGGTTTAATGTAAAATGATTGTGTAATTTATTATTAATCATGTTAAGCAAAAACCCAAGAGTAAAATTATCCAATAGGTGGACTTGAATTAGAAGATATATTGTTTCAGTAAAAATTTTGGAGATATAATTTATATAGAGTAATTTATGAAATATATAATGATCATAAGAGTTTAATGATATATTCATTCAGAAATATTTAAACATGAGAGAAATGATATTGCTAAAATTCATAAAGGATTACAACTATGAAATTATGTACCATCAAGGTAAAGAAAATATAGTAGTTGGTTCTTTGAGATAGGAAAATAAATCATTATTAACTATATTATGTTTCTAATATAAAACTTTTTAAAAAGATTTTATGACTTTTTTCTATGAATGTTTGTATGTAAGAACTCTCTCTATTATTCTCATGTGTAAGTATAATAATCTTCTTCAGAAAAAATTTAAATAATGAGTAGGTGGATCATGCTGTATAGGAATGCGGTGAATCTATTAAGAAGGGTAAATTACCCAATTTTAATGTTGATGAAGATTTTTTTTACAAATTTATAAAGAGGTTGTGTTTTCATAGTGATTTACAGTTGAAGAATGAATTCTTGATAGAATATCATATCTCTCAATTTTCCTTTCATCATGGCTACACTAAAATGTATAAAGGCCTTCAGTAGTTTTACTGCTAGGATGGAATGAAATGAAATATTTCATTCATAACCATGAAAAATTTGACATGTCAATAGTCTAAATTATATTATTATTACTAATGGGGTTGATTCATCAACTTCTAGTGATGAATTGAAAATGGAAAAAATATAACCCTGAATTTTATTGTAGGGATGATGAAGACATCTTAAGGTAGTAATATGATTTCTGTTATTACTGATTAATCCAATAAATCATAAAATTTCATTCCGATTTAGATAATATGTATTTGAATAAAATTTATCAACTATATCTCAAGGTGGTAATTAGGTTATGTGGAGTATCTCTCTCTATTGTATCTGACCATGATCCCACACTAATGTTTTGAAAAGTGTTTATAAGTCGTTGGTTACTAAATTAAATATCTATATAGGTTATTCATCATCAATCTGATGTGTATTTAGAGAGAATTATTCAAACATTATTTAAAATTATTCTACTATGTTCAAAGGAATACCTGAGAAGTTGGGATAAAAAACATTTAAAATTTGAAATTTATTATATTAATATTTTTCATTAGAACCTACTAATGTAACATATTCATTCATTATATTAAAATTAGTGTGAAACTTAATCTTGTTTGGTTCTTGGGATAGAAAGTTGTTGGGACTAAAATTGGTAGAATAATTGGTTTAGAAGGTGATGATGATTCAAAAGAATGTGAGGACAGATCAATGTAATAAGTTAATTTATGTATATAATAATAGGAGAGATTTTTTATTTGAGGAATGAAATCATGATTTTCATAAAGTACATCTATGAAAAAGTGATATGAATTTTAGTAAAAAGGGAAATTTATGTCCATGGTTCATTGGACCATATGAAATTTTTGACATTAAAGGATTAGGTTATTATCAAGTGGCCTTTCCTCAAAATATATCTTAGGTATGTTTATGATTAATGTTTTAGAAAACATGTGAAATATGTATCTCAACTTTTTCATTATAAAGTAGTTCAGTTAGAAGAAACCCATTATTATGAGGAATATTGAGTAAAATACATGACCCAAGAGAGAAAGTTTGGTAGAATATGTTAATTCATAAATTTATAGTTTTATGGAAAACTATCTTTTTTAGGAAGCAATATAATAATTTGAAAATTTTATAAAGGAAAAATATACCCATTTTTCTTGTAATGAATAAAATTGAGAGGATTTTTTTTAAAAAATTGGTAAAGAATATAACAACCAAAAAATAATTAAAATTAAATCAATTTATTTTCTTATTAATATTTATAAATTATATTATATATTGTTATATTGAATAAAATAATTTGAAGTAAAGTTTCAAACAGAAATGAAATACTTTTATTCTTATCAAATTCGATTTAATGTATTATGATTATTAATTTATAAATTTAGAATTTATAATTTGAATAAATTAAAAACATTATTTAAACCATCATATCCATATTATCATAATGTCAAATTTAGGAATTTTTCCAAAATATTTATTTTTTAAGGAATAGTAAAAAATACCATTATTGTAAAATACAATATCATTCATGATATATCTATGATAGAAAATGTGATATCATAATTTTTTAAACATATAAAATGAATCATTTATGATAATATAATAGATATATATTACAAAAATAATTTAAAACTTTTAGATAATAATTGTTTTTCATAATAATTATTAATATAAATTTCTGTGCCCACATTGTGTTTGCATAACATTGGAAAAGTAATCTTTTGTGTCTTAAATATACTATTTTAGATTTAAAATATTGTTATTGACATGTATAATAAATATAAATTATTATTCATTTTTTATGGATATATATGATTTTTGAAGTTATATATCAAGATACTCATCAGTGTAAATTTTTGTACGTATGGAAAATTCAACAAAAACAGTAATTACGTTTTCATGAAATTGATGTGAGTAAATATCTATATTGAATGAATATAAAATTTTATATTGAAATTAATTAATTTATTTTTATGATGATAATTTATTTTAAAATTGTAATTATGAAATAATTACCTTAAATTCTTACACAACATGAAAACACTGCTTGTGTGGGTAGTAAATAAATCAAGGAAATGAATTTAAGAACTCTAAAAGCAATTTTTTTGGTGATTAAAGAGTCCTATAATTTTAATCGATAAATATAACATATTATAGATTCATGATATGTTTACATTCTAGTTTCACTATTATCTTGATGATTTTAATGTCTTTGAAATTGAATAGTTCAAATAATGAGAGTTTTGGTATTTTATAGTAACCTATATTTTATTAAATGATTTAAAAATAAAAAAGTTCATTTATTCTGTAAATTTAATGGTATTTAGTTTATAATACAAAACATGTTCGATTTATGGGAAAGGATTCCTTTTATATTATGTTTACTATCTTTTATAGTGTAATAAACTTTGATACCGTGGTAATAATTGAATGAGTTACATGAGATTAAGACATAAAGATAAGGGTGAAAACATTACACAACCTTTTCCATGTTTTTTTGTATTAGAGTGTTTATAATTACCCTTAATATATATATATATATATAATTACATTTTTATTTGATCATTAAAATATACTAATTTAATACTTTATTTAATTCTAAGAGTACCCCACCCCATGATTATAAAAGTGAACCTCCTCTCCTATACTCCACACACCTATTGACCAAACTAATTCATCCTAGACCTAACCAAATACCTTAATTATATAACTCAACAAATCCTATGAGAATATAACTGATCAAAAAACCGTACTAGGAATATTTTAGGTTTAAACATAAAGAGTTTTTCTGATGAATATTGCAGTTCATAACTGAGGGTTATCATTCAATTTAGTCTTCTAATTCCTTTTAATATTTCTAAAAAAGACAAAATAATTAAAAAAATAATATTTCATATACTTATATATATTATTCTATATTAATAGAATAATATTTATCTCATCTCCTTCTTGGATGAACTGGGAAATAAAACTTCTATTTGTGTGTATGGAGGACTACCACCTCATGAACAAATATAATTCATTTTCCATCACCGTTAATCATATATTGATATAGTGATAGATTTGATGAATACTTATGATACTCATGAAATATTTATCATCATTTAATGATAATATATAATTGAATTTCTTACCTTTCCATCCATCGATAAATGGAAATGATACTCTTGCGTACGTATGCACTACCATCTCCATGTTGTAAAATAATTTATTTCTCATAACTATCATTCATAGTTAGTTATAAAATTATAGTTATTGTATAAAAATGATATTTATATCCTAATTATTAATCTAATAATTATAGAATAATTAAATATTTTACTATATTCAATTTACCGATGTCATTTTGGACACATGAGATGGATATAACCAAAAAATCCAACATGAACTTAATTAATTATGTAATTATATTTAACATGGTAGGAAATAAAATAAAATTAATAATAAATGTCACAATTATTCATATAAAATTAAATAATTTACATAATATTATTAATGAGGAAGATAAATAACTAATGCGATGATTCAAACATAAGGTAAGAGAGACACTACTACAAAAACATATTTCAAATGATTTAAAATTTTATCTTCCAATTTTTTTAATCAATGTAAAAAATTCATAAAAATAATAGTTATATTTATTTATATAAAAAAAAATTCTAAATTAAATTTTATATCACTCTTTATTTTTCATTCAAATGTTTTTAGAACTAATTGTTTTACATAGTTTAAAGGGAAAATTCTAAATTTCATTACAAAAGGGAAAATGAAGGTTCTATTTTTAATTTAATTGGTGTCATATGATCATCCTACCATCATAATTATTATTTTATTTTTTGATTCCTTTTCAATAACACTTTTTTTCTTCAAACAAAAACACCTTTCCCTTTTCCCATGTGATTTTTAAAAATGTTTTTTAATTGAAAATGATATTTCAATATCAAAAAATGTTTTTTATGGATGAAATGAATATTTTTATGAATATGATAAAATGTAATATTTTCCATGATATGAATATATAATGGTTCTTGGGAATTTTTTATAATTATGGGTGATCCTGATATAGTTCATGATGACAGTTGATCCTGATAAAGCTCATAATGATGGGTGATTCTAATATAGCTCTCTAATACATAGGGTTATAGGAAGAGTTAACCAGTTCGGTTTCACATATGATATTATTGGAATTTACCATGTAAGTTAATTCAATTTTATAGAGTGGTTATATGAGTAATATGATTAACTTTTTGGAATTTGCGTATATGATTTATCAACAATTTCTAAGGGTTTTTCTAAAAATAATATTTTTTCACATGGTAAGATACTGAGTTTAAGTTTAAAAGGAATGTCACAATATTTATTATTGGTGAAATTTTTAAAATTTTCATAACTATGAAAAGACCATTATGAGTTTTATTTTTCATTTAAGATGTATTATGAACTAATTTTCAAAAATACATAGGCAAATAAATTAATTTTAGAGTTAATAAAATGTTTATTTTGAGCTTAAAGTTTCTTTTTTAAAAGAAAAATCTCTATGAGTAATCATATACTAATAAATCTATTTTGCTCTTATTTTTATTTAACCATTTTTGTTTTTTTATTACTTTTACATCATTTTAATTTTTTTTCATAGGTTTTTATTGAAAAGTAGAGACAATGATAACATGTAGATGAAAAATGTGAATATATTTCAAGAAAAGAGAATTGTTTATGTCTTAAAAGTTGTGTATTAGGGTAAATTATATAATGATATAATGAGTCTATTTATGATGTAATATATTAAATGGTAAGGGTGAAGGAAAAAATCTCTAAAAATTTAAAATGTAAATACCCTAAAAATGTAAGGAATTAGATTCATTACTAATAACTCATGATTTATGTAATGTTTTGTTATCCGACCCTTGTATTGATTATTATTATAGAGATTTCCTTGAAAATTATAGTCAATCATAGTTATGTAAAAGTTAACTCAAAGTTTTTTATTAAGTAGGTAACAAGATATTATACCATTAAGAAGGAAGAGAAAAAATAACCCTTGACCATACTCAATAATTGATGGTGTTTTTTCAAAAAAAACAACAATTATATTATAAGTTAAATGATTGAAATAATATCCTTTGAAATCACTATCCAATTACACCACTTACCTCACTGGTCTTGAACAACGTGAAATGATTATTTGTGTGGTGCATTAAAGGGAGATATCTTCCTTATCTAATGGTGAGGTCAAAGAAGGGGAATAAATATAACAAATCCACCATATATAGAATATTTTATTTCTATTCATGTAATTAATCAATTTTCCTCAGTATTAGACTACCAAAATTTCATGAAACTTCCATTAGATCAAGCTAAAAAGGGAAAAATTCATAGTCTAAGGAAAAAATTAATATTTTTTGACAACAAAGATGGTTTTAAACCACTATATAAGTGATGTTCTGATGGGATAATACTTTGTTTTATTGAAGGATAAGAGATTACCAATGTAATAATTGATGCATATATAATAAATTTAAGAGACAATCTAATAGAGTGTAAGCACACTCAGTATGTTAGAAGGAACAAATACATACAACCTTTAATTATAAAAGAATGTTACAAGATCACAAAAGGATTTCATATTTGGTGTAATCATGTTAATATAAAATTACAATACCTAAATCTTTTTTATTTGACCATTTACTCTTCATAATTTGACTGCAGGGGTTATAAATCATGGGTAAATATCTTTCAACAATGGCCTTCCATTATAAATTCATCCTCATCGACAATGAATTATTTTCTATATGGTATGATGTTGTACACCTAAAACAACTCATCCCAAAATAAATTATCATATTTATAAAATATGGTATTATCACTCAATTTTGAGCCCCCCTTTCTATATTCATCAGAAATTATATGAAATTTTTTGTGCATGAGTTGAAGTTATTATAAAGAATGTACTAAAAAAAATCTAACAAATATTCCTTCTACATCATGGGTTTTAATGGAAAAAATAGATTCATTTAAAAAAATACTATAAAATATTTGATAGAATATGATGTAAAAATAATTTCATTCAAGGTTATCTAATGTTGTTTATGTATTTTCGGAATATCAAATCATTATTCACACCTTGGTATTGGAGACTCCGTACTCATTAATGTATGAAACCAATGCTATCTGGTGAATTTATGTTTGACTAACCTCACTCTATACTAACATCTATGACTAGTTGACTAAATTCGACTAGTCATAAATATGTTTGAATTAGTTGGATGATCTTGGTATGATTAACATACATGCCCTCCACAACTTTCACATCTATCTGAATAGAATGGAAATAAAATTCAATAAAATATTTTGTCATTAATTTTTCATTCATAGAGAATTGGTTATATCCCTAAGGATGCCAATGAATCATGGGAGGAAGCATATGATACTATAATGAAAATGTGAGGGACCTTAAATTATATATATTATTTTTTTATAATGGATAATTCTCCTTAATTAACGAGAAAAGAGAGAGTATCATGCTTTCCATAAATGTGTTGTTACTAATAAATATTTCCCATAAACCCATATAACATAAAGTTCCTATTATAAGACTATAAACTATGAGAAATAATCTCCATATTATAGACTATAAATTATGAAGAATAAATTCATCATCATAATAATATAAACTAAGAGGTATAATTTTCTTAATACATGTCACTATGTTGTATAGAATAATCTCATATTAAAAAATATATAAAATACACAACACATAAGTAATCATCATAAGACATTAAACTATATGGCTTATGGTCCATCCTATATGAACATTAAAATGATTAGATTAGTTTGTTCAATAGGACATGAATTACTTACATAAGAGAATGATCTATATAAGAGTTCCCAGTGTAATCCTCCACATTCACATTATGTTTTTTATTAAAAACACTAGATTAGGAAAAATTTATTCACCTATTTCTGATTCCACTAAGGTGATGGGGTTTTGCTGATTTATGGCATTTTCATCTTCCTTTATCTCTCGTTAGTGTGCCACATTCATATGATTCCATATTCTCCAGTGTTTAAACTAGATAGTCACATTGACCTTGTTAATAGGACTATATATGGTTTCATTCTAATCATTGTAATATATGTAGTGATTATAGGATCTACTATCATATATCTAGTTAAAAAATCAACATTTTCAAATCCTCTAAGAATTTGTTTCCACACCAATTTACATTATCACTTTCCATCAGTAAAAATAAGATAGAATAAAACTATTTCATTTTTTTTCTTCTTCATGAGAAAGATATGTACAATAAATTATTTCTAATAAAAAACTATGTCTCGATTTTTATCATCACAAATTACATTGTGATGCCTAAATTTTATATCTTGGACCCATAAATGAATTATAATTTCCAACACCCCTACAATGTATTGGATTAGACTAAATTGTGTTTATTTTTACTCTAATATCTCTAAAATAGGATCTCCCAATTTTTTGGTTCATTATAATGGATTAATTGTGGTTTCACTAGTTAACTCACTTCAATCTAAAAGGGGTTCTATTGTAAAATCAAAATATATAACATTTGTGTATGGTTGTACTAAAATTGGAAATATCATTGTAAGGATATCTTATCTTAGAACTTTGTTTATATAAATAATTTTCATAATTGGATATGAATTAATATGAATATCATCTATCATAGTTAATAGAAATTAATTTTCCCCTTTCAATACTTTATAAAACTCTAGTGTTTTGATTCATACCAATTTATGACCCTGTATTATGGTGGTAATGATTCATTTTCACCCTTGCTCAAGAAAGATTGTGGGATACACTTCTGTTCAAGGAATATTTGTGGATTGGTTACTTCTATCATAAGATAAGTATTAAAGATAAAATATTCTATATTACACCCAAATAAAAAACTGAATTCCTTTTTTCATATTATCACATTATCCCCTTATCAATTCAGGTTTGATATCCTTTAATGTATCTATGCTAGTGAAAAATTATTCTAGTCATTTATTTAATTTATATGAACTTAAAATTCTAACTCCTTCTTGGTTAAAGATATATGGGCTTAAAAATTTAACACATTATTTATCAAAGATGTTTCCACAACACGTCCTAGTGGGCCTCGTTCTGCGACTCCCAAATCCTTCCTATAATCGGTCAGGGGCCTATGACTAGCACTGAGTAGGCATATCAATAATATGGGAGGCATTTCCTATGTACCTGTATGCACACACACATCTCCAAGCCCACAAAATGAAGAAATGTAAAAACCACTACGAAAATAGTGCATGCATACCACTATATCCCAACCAACAGAGTACGATAGAAAGTAAATAAAAAAAGGTAAACCGGTCTAGAATACAATGCCACCAATTAGAATCCTATAAACACAAGTCCAAAATATAAAAATAAGGTATTAGGGCTCCTATCTATATTTGTAGGTTCACACCTTGACTTATCTAGTCTCACAAGGAACCGTCTGGTCATGGTCCACCTAGGAATCCATCAAAATTTTGTTCTCCTACACAAGACATGATAGGTGTGAGAAAAGGATATGCAAGGGTGAGTATAAAAATACTTTGTAGGACACCCCAAAACAAAAAATAAATTCATTATGTAATGTACTATAATTTCTACAAAGTATATGTATAAAAAACATATAAAAACAATATCTAGATATACCCAATCCAAGACTCAAAGTCTAGAGGTATGTCACAACCACTGCAGACAAACACTAGGAATTCAGCTCGAAGATTCCACAAAGAACTCATCTAGGAGAATATACTCTTCAGTATGATAGCAATGATGATGTCCATATGGGAATTACTATTCATCAAGAACCATCATGAGAGAAATGATACACTGATAGATCTGAATATAATGTGATGCAACATATGAGGATCAAAACTAGGTCCATGGGGTGATACCAATAACTTGATCCGAATTAACCTAATAAGTAGCGGATCAAAGCCCAGTGAAGTTGGTCATATTAATAATAAGGAATCTACCTTAGGAATGAAGAATAAATAGAGGATACAACTTTGGGCCTCTTGTGGGATTCCAACAACTCTATCTAAGAAGACTTGCTGAAGGGAACATATTCCTATGAGAAGGAAGTGACTTTTACTTACCTTCAGGGAAGCGATAAGGGAACAAACCCAATTGAAACTTGTCCATGATACGAAGGAAAAAAATAATCCAGCCATGTAAAAAGGAATACATGGTGTGTTTTATGGTCATACCCCATGTTTCTTGACCCAGTGTACTTCCCGTGTACAATGTCCCATGTCATTCCAAACTATGTGGTCTAGAAGATGGGTACAATATGGGTAGAAGGGGAGACACGCCATGTCTTTCCATCTTGGGTTCACCTGTGTACTCCAGCTGTGTGCTAGTACACAGTTCCATCCAGTGTATATCTTACTGTGTACCAATACATGGGGTAGTCTATGTACTTGGTCCAAGAAAAGTTGTGTGGTGGAGTTCAATCCATGTAGGCAACCCATGTACTCGCCCGTGGGTTTGTGTATCTTTCGAGGTACACACCGAGACTCTAAGGAGTACATATATTCCATGTAACTCAGGTTACACTCTGTGTGATATTTAACTATCTCCTGAATCCCTAGCTACTAATCAGTGGGGGCCACACACTGTGTAACCCTGAGTTACATGCTGTGTTCATCAGGTTTTTCTAGAATGTCACGTTCTTCCTCCGTACACCTTGGATGATCTCCCGGGTTCCGATTCTATAGTCCATTCACCACGAAACTCCGAATATGTGATTATTTCAACCATGTAACACCAAAGTGAGGTGCCTCAGGCCTTCAATCAGCTCGGTAAAACATTTAAATTGATTCCAACACAATCCTCTCAGAGAATGGTTTCTTCTGATTCTATCAAATTTTTCCAGTTCCGTCTCTGCCGGACCTCTAATAGGTTGTGCTGAGGTCAGATCATCAAATTCATATCCTTACACCAAGAAATGAAGTCTCAAGGGTCATTCATTTATAAACACAAATATGAATGAAGAAAGTGCATAAAAAATGGGGTAGAGATAAGCACAAGGAAAAAATTCAAGGAATGAACCTTGGGAATTTTTCATTCCATACTCGATCCAATCCCATAAGAACAATCAAAAATCAAAATAGTAATATCTATAATAAAACCACGTAAATCCCACAGACTGTTATCCATCCTATAAGGAATGATCGAACTATAGAGTAACTTATTCATTATTTGGTTCACGTTCATAATTGAAATCAGTAATGGGGAATGAAATCCAAAATAACACATCCTAATTGAGAATTGGATCATTTTTTGTTGAAGATCAACTACCCTGGTGAGATCCTTCAAGAATGATCTTCAATCCAAGTCTCTTCCATAAACATCGAGAAAAATTCTCTAGGGTTTCTCTCTACAGCCTCTTGGAAATTCCAGGGTTATGAGCTTAAACTTGGATCCCTTCCAAAAGGATCACTTAAAATAATAAGAACCACAAAATTACTACATCGATGAAATGGGGGAAATAAAATAAATCTTCAATTTACTTTATTCATTAAAAACGCCTAAAACTACTTTTCAGAGCCGACCTGTGCCAACCGATGTTAGGTCGTGACTAAGGTAAAGTCTCTATCCTGAACACAACGGTACCCTAATATTTTTGATTCGGGAACCCATTTAGATGTTATTCCACTTTTTAAGTAAAATAGTGTTCTTGTTCTATTTAATATTTTAATATATTTAAAACATTTATTCCGGGAACACCAATCCTTATAATTTCACACTGTCTTAGTACCTGGTCCCAAATTAATTCCACATAATATTTAAAAATAATACATTGAAAATTATGGAAATCAAATTCCCCCCACATTGGGGATTTTCATCCCTAAAAAGAAAAAAACAAGGCTACTCAAAAAGTTGAGGGTATTGAGCATGAATCAGATCCTCCCACTACCATGTGCTATCATAGAGATTTATATGCTTCCACCAGACATGTACCAAGGGAATTGATCACCCAATAAGGATACTCTCCTACTAATCCTTGATCTCCACTGGGTACTCAGAAAAAGTCACTCCATCCTCAATTTCCAGCTCTCCCCAGTCAATCACGTGTGTTGGGTGATCATATACCTCCTTAGCTATGACACGTGGAAGACATCGTGTTCCCGATCTAACTGCGGAGGTAAAGATAAGTGGTATGACACCTCATCCACTCTATGTAGTATTTGGAAGGGGACAATAACCCTCAGATATAACTTTTCACACCATCCAAATCTTTGTAATCCTCATTGAGGTGAAACATGTAGAAATACATGGTATACTTCCTCGAACTCCGGAGGCACCCACTGCC
The DNA here is from genome assembly GCA_963277665.1 of Viscum album. NCBI lineage: Eukaryota > Viridiplantae > Streptophyta > Magnoliopsida > Santalales > Viscaceae > Viscum > Viscum album. Next base: position 19,814,800 of record OY728155.1, read on the forward strand.
AATCCACATAAGAATTTAGACATATTTGGGTAGTCTTCATCCACTCCTAGATGATATTCACCTTCTCTGTAGCAGCTCACATCAAATTTGGGCCCATACGTGCTAACTCTACTGGGTTTGTCCAGCAATGTGATGACTGGAAGGTCACTCATACAAAGCATCAAATGATGCCATACCAATGGTGGAATGGTAGTTGTTGTGGTAAGCAATCTCCACTAGTGGTAGGTTATCCTACAAACTACAGCTGAAGTCTAACATAAAAGATCAGGCCTTGTCCTCCCAGACATGAATAGTCTGATCCAACTGGTCATCCATCTATGGGTGAAATGATGTGCTCAAGAGAAACTGGGTCCCCAACACATGTCGTAATCCCTTTCCAAACTAGGATTTAAAACAAGCATCATGATTTGAAACAATCATCAATGTAACTCCATGGATTCAAACTATCTCTTTTGATAAAGAGGTATACCAAGCTCTCTACAAAACTCCACTCTTGGGTAGCTAGGAAGTGGGACAACTTGGTGAGTCAATAAACGATCACTTAGAAGTCATAATGTCCCATGGATGTATGTGGTAAACCCATCACAAATTCCAATGATATTCCATCCCACTTATATTCTGGAAACTTAAGGGGTTGATCTGAACCTGCTTGAACCTGGTGATCAACCTTCACTTTCTGACAAGTAAGGCATTGAGAATTGAACTATGCCACTACGTTATTAATTCCTAGACACAAAAACTATCATCAAAGGTCCTGGTACATTTTCACCACCTAAAGATGTACCTCCATAGGGTATGTATGAAACTCCCAAAAAAACTCCTCCCGCAACACCAATGGTACAACTATGATTCTTCTTAAAAGAACTACATGATCCCCACCTTGTGAATATCCTTCATGAGCATTACCTATAGATATCTGAGCATGTAGGATCTCATAGTGAGTATCCCAAAGCTATTCCTCCCTGAATTGCTGTATGAGTGGAGGGGGAACAACCATAGACTGGAGGTAAGATTCTCTATCTCCATCTATAAAGGATAAATTTAACAAGGACAATTTCTCTAACACCTATTTAGATAATTGAGAACTAGATCTTATACTGAGATTAGCAGCCACTACGTTCCCCTCCCCAGGAGTATAGAAAATATCAAATTCATTGACTTGGAGGAAATATAGCCATCTCCTCTATAATAAGTTCATATCCTTCTTAGAAAAGATATACATAAGACTACTGTGATAGGAGTAGTCAGTAAACTTACCACCCATTAGGTAGTGTCAACACCCTTGTAATGCCAAGAATACCACTTCTAACTCAATATCATGGGTCATGTAGTTCTGGTCATGTGGTCTATATTGGTGTGAACCATAGGAAATCACTGCATACCTCTGCATTAGGACAGAAACAAGATCAATTCCTAATGTATCGCATAATAGTACGTACTCGACACCCTCATCCAGTAATCTCATAATAAGAGCACTGGTCAAACTCTACCTCAACTACAAAAAGAATGATGGCACTTCTTGGTCCACATAAAAGTCTGACCCTTTAGATACAAATCTATCATCAGTGATGATACCCTGGAGAAATAAAGTATGAATCTATAATAATATCCTACAATCCTGAGGAAGCTCTGCACCTACGTCATTCTCCTTGGTGTCTCCCATTCTAACACTACCTCAACTTTATCCAAGCCCAACACCACTCCATCTGATGAGATGATGTGTGCTCGAAAGTAGAACATGAATCTAGAACTGGAATTCAAGAGTTTCCCCTAACGTTGGTGCTCTCGAAGTACATCTAGAACAATCCATAAGTGTTTTGATTCAACCTCCTTAGACACTAAGTACACAAGGATATAATCAATGAAGACTACCATGAACTGGTCTAAATAATGTTGGAAGATCTAGTTCATGAGTCCCATGAGCACTGCTAGGGCATTCGTCTCCCCAAAGGGCATCACCGGGTACTCATAGTGACCAGAACGACATATGAATGTTGTCTTCAGTATATCGTCATCCCATACTCATAGATGGTGATACGATGATTGAAGGCAATCCTTCGAGAACCAACATGCACCTATAAATTGATCAAATAAGTCATCAATACTTGGTAGTTCATACTTATTCTTCATGGTCACCTAGTTCAAGGACCGATAGTCCACACAAAACCTCAATCTCACATCTGAATTTGTGGAAAACAATATTGGGGATGCCCAGGGAGAAACACTGGGTCTCATGAAGCACTTACTCTACAATTCCTCCAACTATACCCTAATCTCATGAAGCTCTTCAGGAGCCATCTGATTTTCTTGAGCATATATCGGTGCCGTATCGGGGTGAAAATCAATGTGGAACCTAATGGGGAGGTAATCATAGAACCTCTGCAGGGATGCAATCCTCATAATCCTCCACAACTCCAGGAAATAGGTAACTCATAACATTAACTTCACCAGGGATCAGAATAGCCAACTAATGAGAAATTGACTACACCCTCACATTAACGAGTCTATACTATGCTTCCTAGGTTTCTTTTTCACTGAAAAAAGAAAATCTTGTTCCATCGTTGTGGAAACACCACACCCTTTGCCTAATATAATGAATCTGGGCCTGGACTATGGATAACCACTCCATAACAAGAATGTCAATGTAAAGACTCACCACATCCATGAAGTGGCTCAAACCGATACTCCTTCAATGGGCAGGTTATTCTACCAGCATAGATGTGTGATCATTATATCTTCCCTAGTAGGTTCCTCTATGTGTAAATTATGAGTTAATGGTTCAAACAGAATCGCTAGGTCTCAAAAATTATATTTGGTGAGAAATAAATGACTAGAACCTAAGTCTATTAATAAACTAGCTAAAGTAGAAAAGACACAAAATATACCTTGAATCATTCATGGAGCCCCTTGGTCATATTCCTTGACCGCATGCAACTATCCCTTTCCATGTCCTCCAGTATTGTGAACCTGGCATAGACCACCTTGGTGGGGTGATGGTAACAAGTAGAAATTTCTACCATCTCCTACTGCTCTCCCAGATCCTCTGCCACACCCACTACCCTACAGATCTACCTATTCCAATCGTTGCCTCTACCTTGGTGGTCCATCCATTGTCTCCCTATCAACAATATGGAAGTTTGGACAATATCAATTGAGATGTCCCCTACTATCACATGAATCTCACTGAATCTCTCTAGGATGAATGGACCCCCTTATGAGGACTAAATTGAAGATACTTTTTCTTGAGACTTGCTAAAATGTCTCCCACATCTAGGTCCCTGGGATTGATGTCAGCTCCATACTGCTGAGGTCTCTAAACTTGCTCATGCATAGCTGATTTTTACTAGCTGCATTTTCTTATCCAAGAAGATTTCAATCACTAATGCTCTCTCAAGAACCGTAGGATAAGTTGGAATGAATAGAGGGATAATTTTGGCACTAATGTCTCTATGTAGAGCTCCTTAAAAGGTCTGAGAACTGAAGTAATGATCCCTAACCATATCCATAGAGTACCTGGAATGGTTGGTGAACCTTGATGAATAATCATCCACATTTATTCTACCCATACTAGAGCTAAATAAGCTTATGTATGCGCATATATCACAACATAATTGGTAAAAAATCCTCTCTTAAGAGGCACTCAAACTCTTTCCATGAAAGAGTCATCTCATCATGAGTCTGGATAGACCAACTCCACCATCATCTTGATGATCCATGTATAACTCTCACTAAAAGGACCACCATATGATCTTCTGGTGTCATGAATAGATGGAAAACTTGGGTCACCGACCCAACATAGTCCTCATTCGACTGAGGTTCAGGATCACTTAGGAACCTGAGGGGTCTCTATCTCTAAAACTCATTATGTTCACTCAGCCTATGCTCATCATCTTCTGGTACTACAGGTACCACATGCTGCTCCATAGGTGGTGGTATTATAGGTGCACCACCAGGAGGTAACATCTGGGGAACTTGTCCATGTATCAAAGTCTCATCACTGAGAAGTAATCCTTAAGATCAAGATGTTGAATCCTAGCTGGAATGTGTCTTGGTGGAATCCCGTAAGAAAAAAAAGATACACATGGCCAATGAGTATATCTAGAGAGATGAATCAAGAAGGACATGGAAACCACAACCCATTTCTATATGATTCATGTACCATTATTTTAACTGAATCTATTGTATTCATGTACTGTTTTGACAATAAGGTTATCAGATTATTGGTGTATGGATATGTTGGGTGCCTGCACCAACACTAGAGTCCCTTACATGAAATCCGAACTCAAAACACTTAACACAATTTCCCCAAACCAATCTCACAGACTTCCAATCCCAAAGTATAACTGACCACCATTGATACGACTCTATCATGATCCATCCCTGTGGGGGATGTGCCGCGACTCCCCATGCCTACCTCCAATAAGCCATGGGCTGGTGACTAAAACTGAGTGTGTATATCAATATCATGGGAGGCATTGCATATGTTCCTATATGAACACACACATCTCCAAGATTAAAAATGTGAAAATGTAAAAAATCACTAAGAAGACAATTCATGCATACCACTATATCGAAACCAATAGAGTACAATAGAATGTAAAGAAAGTAAGGTAAACTGGGCCAGAATATAAGCCCCCCAAAAGGATTCTGTAACCACGAGTCCAACCTCTAAAAGAAAGGTAATGAGACTCTTATCTATAGATGTAGGAACACAACTCATCCCGTTTAATCTCACAAGGCATAGTCTTGTCCTAGTCCACATAGGACTCCATCAAAAGGTCACTCGTCTTAATAAGATAGAACACATGTGGGAAACACCTATGCTAGGGTGAGTATAACAATACTCAGTAGGAAACCTTGAAACCAAAAATCAAAACACAAAGAAAAGTACAGAAAGTTCTACATAGTATTTTTCGACAACACATATAACAAGAATATCTAGATATACTCAATCCAAGACATGCAGTCTAGAGGTAAGTCACAACTACTATATACCAACACGAGGAATTAATATCTATGATTCCAAAATGCCCTCATCAATGAGAACATAATCCTGAGTCCGATAGAATTGATGAAGTTAGTCTAAGACATATAGTTCTTTAGGAACCATCATACGAGAGAGATACGATGATACATCTTAATAGAATACAATACCACACATGAGGATCACAACTAGAGCCATGGGGTGATAACAACAAATCCACATGAATTAAATTGATATATAGGGGATCAAATCTTAGTGATGTTAGTCACATAAATACCTAGGACTCCACCAAGGGCACAAAGAATGAATAGAGGATCCTTCTCTGGGCCTCTTGAAGGATTCCGACAACTCTATCTAGGAAGTCCCACTGAAGGGATCATAGAATTATGAGTATGAAACGATTTGTAACTACCTTTAGGGAAGTGATAAGGGAAAAACACCTAATTAAACTTGTCCATGATATGAAGGAAAAGAGAATCATGCTATTTAAGAAGGGATACATGGCGTGTAGTAGGGTCCCTTTTTGTGTTCCTTGACCCCATGTACTACCCATGTACAATAGCCCATGTCATTTCAAATTGTGTTATATAGAATATGGGTACACACCATTTAGAAGGAGTCACACACCGTGCCATTCCAACTAGGGCCAACCCATGTGCTCTGGCTGGGTTCCAATACATGGTTTCAACTCATGTATCTCTGCCTAAGTAATAGTATACAGGGTAGTTTGTGTAAATGGTCTAGGACATGTCGTGGGGTGGATTACACACCGTGTAGAAAACTTGGGTACAAGACCCCATGTCCGTTTATCTCCTAAGATACACACCGAGTCTCTAGGGAGTACCTACACACTATGTGAGTCGATTCACACACCTTGATATAGTTAACTATTCTCCAAAACCCTATACGCCACTTCGTGGGGGCCACACGTTGTGTAACCCAGGGTAACATGCAACCTTCATTGGATTTTCCAGAATTTCATGTTCTTCTTCAGTGCACCTCGTCTGATCTCCCATGTTATGATTATATGGAACGTTCACCTCGAAACTCCGAATCTAGGCTCGTTTCATCACCCTAACACTGAATAAATGTGTTTCGCACCATCAATCAGCTCAGAAAATGGTCAAATTGATATTGATGTAAACCAATAAAAGAACGTTTTCTTCCAATTTGTCCATTGTCGTTTCTCGCACACCTCTATTAGGTCATCCCAAGGTCAGATCTTCAATTTAAGATCATTACTCTAAGAAAAAAAGCCCCAAAAATCATTCATTTATAAACATGATGAATAATGAAGAACACCTGTAGAAAATGTGGTAGAGATAAGAACAAGGAAGAAATCTGAGGAACGAACCTCATACATTGTTTTTTCAAGATTCAATATTTTCCCATAAGAATGATCAATAATCAAAACAATAATATATATAATAAAACCCTATAAATCCTGCAGAGTATAACCCATCCTATAAGGAATGATTAAACCACATATCATATTTTTTGTTTGTTGGTCTATGTTCATCGTTGAATTCAATAAAGGGGAAATACATCCAAAATAAAACATCCAAATTGGGAATTGGATAATTTACTATTGAATATTAATGACCACTAACAAGATATTTCAAGCACATTCTTCGATCCAGGTCTCTTCCATCTCCATCAAGATAAATTATCCATAGATTATATCTAAAGCCTCCCAGGAATTATAGGGTTATAAGCCTAACCTCAGATCCCTGACTAAAGGCTTACTTAAGATAATAATCATTACTACATTTATGAAACAATGAAAATAAAATAAATATTCAATTTATTTTATTCATTAAAATCTCCTGAAAATACTTTTACCAAACTTCCCACACTGGTCAATTTTAGGCCGCAGCTAAGGTAAGGTCGATGTTCCAAACACAAATGTGCCCCCATATTTATGATTCAGTAAACCATTTAAGTTATTTTATTTTTTATGGAAAACTACGTGTGCATGGTATACAATATTTTATGATATTTAAAACATTTATTCTGGAAAAACTGGGCCTCAGAATTTCATGATATCTCAGTTCCTGGTCTCAAATTAATTCCACATAATATTAAAAAATAATAAATAAAAAATCTAGGATATTATAGATGTAAAACCTAAAATAATTAATACAATATTGTTTAATCTTCTATGACATTTAATATCAATACCTCATGGTCTAAATTGAAATACCTTAAATAATGAAAAAAAATGATCTAAAACTTGTTAGGATGAAAATTACTAAATCGTGGCTTAATAAATAGTTGATTACTCACCTTTGAGGAAATTTAATTTCATTGTATTTGGTAAAAGTAACATAACTCAAATGAAGTAAGTACAAATACCAGGGTACTAATACAAAGACCCATAAAGAGTTCATCAATTACTCACCAGGTATAACCAATATAGAAAAATTCTAGAACACTTGCTGGTCTATTACAAATACTCTACAATGTTTCCTAATAAGGGAAACCTGAAAATGATATTCATGTGCTTGAAACACTATTAAACAATCCCCTTCCATAAAATCCACATTACGACCTAAATTTTCATAAGCCTCCAAACCCCTTTTATTCCCAAATAATGATGTAAACATTATAATGATAACATATGAACACATGACCTTACAATATCAATCCATGTGTAAATTTTATGTTGGTACACCCTCCTCATTCTTTCTTTAAATAGACTAACTTCACGTTACATTGATAGCTTAAAAACATATGAACTTCCAACACCCCTCCAATTGAAAATATTTTGTATGAGACTAAATTCATATTGATCATGAAATAGATTAACAATAGTTTACCATGATGGAATGATAACACATGAATTTTCCATACTCAATCATGTATAAACATTTACAGTATAACCATTCATTAAAAGTTCCCTCTTCCCATGAAACATGATTAGTTTATTCATAATCTACAACATATTTCTTATCCCCTCATGATTAAGAGGATTCAATAATGTTGTAGTTTATTTCCTATGAACATTATAGATTATTATGGTTAGTCCATTTGTGAGATCACAAAGTCTCCCATTAAAATAAATTCTATAGTGGGCATATGATTCCAACACCAACCACATGACACTATCAAGACTCAATTTTTTTAATAATCAATGATTCATTGTCATTGATAAATGATATAGTGAGAAAGACAGAAGAATAACTAATTTATGTAATAAATAATATTAATAAAATATTTGCTGTAGAAGAATATAAATATCATTCTATAAGTACAAGATATGGTTTATTGTATCATTTTTATTAGAAACTTTATTATTTAAAGTGTCAATTTTTTTTGAACATTTCTAGTCAGATATAAATTTATTCCTCCAAGTCACACATATGGGTTTTCATAGACACTAATTATTGTTGAACATTACAGATTCTATCCTCCCTAATAGTATTGATAATATGATATTTCTTTTATTCCATTATTAATTGATGCATTTGTTTTGTACTGAATTTTTTATCGATGAACTAATATTGATCTTGAAAATCGCCCTTCGCCTATTTATTCGTCACTTGGGAATATTTCCTAGTGATTCCATAGAATGAATCATGAAATTAACATTTTTAGGCTCATAACACCATTTTTTATTATTCACCCTATCATTCTAAGTTCTCCATTATATAACACGGATACCTTGATAATAAAAAATTTATACCAAATATTTAGAAAATATGCCAGAGAAAATATGGATTATATATAATCTCTCCAAAATAGGTCACAATGATTTGAGAGTAAAAGATATTTGAATCCCATTTTTTCACCACTATGTTCTTAGTGATATCCTTAGGCTCAAGGTCAATTATCTTATCATAATCGATATATTGTCAAAAACTAGGTCCACTATATAAAGAAATGTTCTTGGTGAGAAGGATATAAGAAGTTAACTCTTAAAACCAATATACTCAATAGATTACAGATATGGGTCAATAATAGAAATATTTTTTGTGCAACTATCCTCTTAAAAGGTTATATGTTTCCTAATATTTTGAACATCACATCAGTCTATAGATTTTAAATATCCATGTTTCTCTATAAAATCTCTTATGTGTTGAATCTATTCATGTTTCTTTTCATTCTTGGTTAGATGATCCCATACTCTGAGGATAGGTCTATGGGATACCATATCCATGGTACAATAATGATAAATGGATGATGATCCTACATAACCACTATCCTCAATGTTTAATTTGGGTAGACCCTCACCCAATCCTTAAAGTAATCTCAAGATAAATTCATTGGGGGTAAGGTCATTAGGTATTGAAATCCTAATTTTTGAGTAGTCATGTGTCATTTTCATCCTTAGTTGATGCATAACCTTGTGGTTTCACTCACCTTGAACATTACAACATGGAACTAAGGATTCATGCTATTATTATCCAAAATTATAGGAAAACTAGTATGTTGTATACGTCTAATAAATAATGGTTCTATCATTGAAAATTGTCAAAACTCCATCTTGAATAATGATGATTAGAGAGGGAACCTAAAGTGTACAATTTTAATGTTCTAAAAGTGTCCAAATAAGAGTAATATAGGTAATGTGTATGAATTAGTCAATTCACATCATCATGTAATCAACTTCATGAGTTACCAATGTCATAGGATTCGTGTAGGAGAAATTGAGTAATGTTGGGGAGAAAGTTATACAAGGCCCTATTATGGAATTTAAAAATTTGTATCCACCATAGTGGTCTGATATAAACATATATAGAAACTACATTGGACTAAAAATATGAACCAATATATGTCCTCATTGAAAATATTATCGTATTGGATAAATTTGGGGTAAAATCTACACCATAATATTTATTAGTCTCTATTGTTCTAGTTTGGAGGACATAAAGAAAATAATCACCCTTTCTATTAAATTTAAATCTTGAACTATAATGATACACCCAGTGATGAAACTTTTTATGAATCCTATAATTAAAAAGTCAGGAAGCTCCATAAGTCTAATCTTGTAACCCTAGGAGGTGTAATGATCTTCTTTATGAATGGACTTGTATGCACCCTCTTTTTTGTGAGTGTGTTAAGAGGAAAATTTTTCTAAAAAATTTATATTTCAATTTAAATCAAAATGGAATATAAAAATTATAATTGAGTCAAAAATTGGGACCTACAAATGAGTCATAATTATCCTCCTCACTTTTCACATATACGTTGGTATTAACTCATGAACCAATAGAATATTTTATTTTAGGTTACTGTAGATGAATGATAGAGTATAAAATTAATCATAAATATCACTTAATAATGGTATTGAACTAATATGTTTAATATCTAAGAATTATATCGTAGTTTCACTGTTTCGATGATATATGGTGTTCAACATTGAGCACCATTGGATTTATATTTTTGAGAAATGTTCAATACACAAATAAAAAAATAAAAAAATATGAAATACACAATCTTGTTCTATATAATATATCTTATTTGTAATGTACTCACAAATATAACTGATCTAATTTGTATATTCTCATTTATTAGAGAATCTCCATCCATGGTGGAGGTACCAATGTAATATCTACCCCCTACTAATGTATGTCAGTAAATAAATAATAACAATTCATTACTCTTGATAAGTTTGGTGATATATTTGATCATTGACATACATAGTTAATGGAGAGTGAAACTTGAAGTATGACTCCACTCCCAAATCATAATCCTCTTCTTTCATGAATGAGATCTCCTTTGGGGTAATTTTTTCATTGGAACATTTTGAGGCATCTATAATCCATGATCATAGAAAATTATGGTAAACAATAGGGATCAAAGGTATATATTAAATTTTAAAGGTAAAGGGTAGTAATCTATTATTAAATTTGTAGTAATGATTATTAAATATTAAATTAGTTTTAACCAATTCTCAATTAGACGAGACACTCCAATGTAAAATTTACTCAATGTTATTGACCATCACCCTGAGCCTCTCAACAAGTCATTGATTATAAATTTAATTTGTTATGACATATATTTATTACATAAGGGAAAATAAAATAGTAGAATAATTATGATTATTTATAAGTAAGGAAATAAATTTAAAAATGGTGGGGCCAAAAGAATTTCAGTGAACCCATGTGTGACAAAATACCCTTCATAGAAGGATATTTTGTGGAAACTAATTTAAACTATAATGTTTCATAGGATAATGGATATAATAATGTCCAATAAATTTACAAGAACAACTAATAATGAAAGTACAAGAAAATCATGTAAGAAATTGGAAATTTCTTGAAGGGAGTGTTTGACCTATAAGATACATTTAAGTGAGTGTTTCTAATTGACGAGGTAAATCCAAGTATATAGAAAGGTAAAAGACAAATTTCAGATTCCCCTAATGTGTGTGGGGGGAAAATGAATATTTTCTTCTAGATTAATCACTTTTCATGGTGAATGGAACAAATTTAGAGGCTGGTAATTTTTATCCCTATGAAAATGGTTGTGAAAATTAATTCAAAGGATCACAAGGAAAATATATAGGTATTTATTAGTTTGTAAAAAGAGATATTATGCATAAAAATTGGTTCTTTTGAAATGATTTCTATATGAGTGAATATCTTTAAATTTCTTAATTCTATAGAACTAAGAATATAATCATTTATTAATATATCCTTTGAGTCACTATGCAATATTTTTTATAGAAGGAAATATATTACACAAATTCTAAAAATATCATAAACCCGAGGTGCTGTGAAATTGATCTAATGTGAATTTATCTGGGACCCTCCATTATAAATCACTATTAGAATAAAAACAATAAAATATTCAATTATAAACTACCACTAATACTTTTACTATAATACCTGAGTCCCTACAATAAAAGGTAAGCACTACATCACAAAATTATTACCCGATGGACACTCTAAAGAGATTTTATTCATAAATTTAATTAATAGTTAAATTTTTTAATAATAATTTGAAAATAATAACTTCATTTATGGATTTAGATTAAAAATATTTTTCTTGGATGAATTTTAGGATATTTCTTAAATATTTGGGACTTAGTTTAATAGTGAAAAATATAGTTTTTATTATAACCATTACATTTATGTCTATATACTGTGTTAACCAAAAAATTTAAAACCCATAAAAAATATTTCATGATGAAAAAATTATTTATTTATTGGAATTATGGATTTAAAATTACAATTTTGAATTTATAAACCCTATGTTTATGAATTCTGTAATTACGTAATGTTTTTCTAAAATATACTGCTTTTATTTTCTCTATTTTAATTATAGTACCACTATGTGAGGTTTTTTAATTTATTTATTTTAACGTCAAATAAAACTTTTTTGGTTAATAATAAATCAATTAATGACATTAAAATAAAAATATTGACATTTCTTTGCTAATTTTAATATTTATACTTAAAAATACAGTTTTTCTATTGTGTAAATAATGTTTTTCTATATTTTGATGAACTAATATTAAAATTACTTTTTATTAGATATAGAAATATGATTTTATTAAATATATTTCATATTTGGAATAAGTAGGGTTAATTTTTTTATAAGCCCCATTTAATTTTTAGGCATTACATGAATATTACATAGGAAAAATTAATTACCATAGAAAAAAGAAAAAAATGTAGATATAAACAATATATTAGTAAAAGAATAAAAAACATATGTACTGAATGGAATTTTTGATGTAGTCTCAAAAGAACCTTGTTGCCTAATATATTATTTCCCCTGTTGTCTTCATATTCCTTGTAAAAATGTTCTCTCTTTATATTATGATGTTTTACATAAAAACATTCATTCCCTTCACCTATAAAAAGAGATAACCTCCACCACATTTATCTACTAATTTTAAGGAGTTAGTTAGAAAAAATATACACACTTATCTCCCCTATACTCTCCCCAAACCCAAAAATCATTTTTATTTTCCAAATAAAATACAATGAAGGCTTAATATGTCACCTAAGGGATAACATCCAAAGGGAGTGGTAATATTCTCAATCGAAATTTCTTAATTATTTTATTTTTTTACCCCGAAAAATATTATATCCCAGAAATAATGTTATTATCAGTAATAATAAAATTAAAAACTATCATTATATTAATTTAATATATATTTTCTACCTTCCACAAAGTAAAATTGAAAGTAATGATTTCATTATTTGTACATGTGGACTACTGCCTCCATGGATGGTGTGTTTTATTTTTCATCACCTCTGTATATGGGTGGTTCTATAAGTATAATGATTAGATTAATATAATATTTATAACATTATTAAGATTTAAATATTTTAAAAAATTCCATATCTTCCTACTTATAAATGGAATGTGAATATTTTCCCCACACATATATTTAGACTATCACCTATATAGAAGTGACGTAATTCATTTTCACAATAGAATTTTAGTATTTAATAAAATCTCTAATAATGTGGTTCACCACCTTAAAAAATATAAAATTAATTATTATGATTCTGTAATAATGATATTGTGGAAAAAATTATTTTTGTTTCACTACTCTCCCATATATTATAACTTGTTATTTTTTGGGTTGTCTTAACAACATAATAAAATAATGATATAAATTTATATCATGGATAACTATGGAAACATAACTATTATTGTTATTATAATTCAATGATAAATTTTTTATTTGGTTTCTAGTTATAAATTTTTTATATTAATATAAAAATTAATTTTATTACATCAGAAATATGATCATCATAAAACTATAATAATGTTTTGGTAATCTAAAAATGTTAATGTTTACTTAGAAGTCACATCCTTATTCAGATAAACAATTGATAATATGACCATGGAATTGATGAACATATGTATAATCACCCTGAAAAAGGTTCACTAAATATCAAAACAATCTTCACTAAATGCATGATGTGTAGGCCTATGACCCCACACCATGTTATAAGATGATATGTGTTAAAAGTTTGGGTAGTTTGAAGGTTCATTACAAATCGTAAGGAATGATTTTCTAACCACTACATTGGTATCCAAAAAATTATGAGTAACTAAAATGAGTTAATATTTTATATTGATAACTCAATAAATTGAAAGTACCCTTACTACCATCATAAATTTATTTCTTTGATAGAGGTACTTCCTATTACATTGAGAATACCCCATAGTTTCTGAGTGGACTTTGAGATATTTTTCAAGATAAACAAATTATTACATTAATGGGTTGAAATATTTATTTTCCTTATTTCCATTATATGAGTAGTTTTTGTTTAATTTATACATTATTGTGTAATCAGTTCCTTATGAAGCATTATGAAATGTATTTTTATTATATATTATGTATTAAATAGACATAATTAGATATGTCTGGGTCCCACAATATCTCATTGATACATTTTTAGGTCTCATTAGACAAACTAGTTATGGAAATAGAAAATTTATTAATCAATCATGTATCATTTATTCGAAAAATTCTATGATTTTATTTTTATGATGTCCAATATTTTGAAATAAATTAGTATGAGATAAAAAAGAAGTATCCATATTTTTAATTATTGTAATGGTAAGGTTATTCTCGTAGATTCATTTGATTATGGAGTTAGTTTGATCATTATTTTTTCTCATAATAAATATTTCATACGTATGTTATGAAAAATAAGCTTGTATTCTACACTTGAATGATCATCTAAGATCATCCTTATTTTTATTATCTATTCACAAAGAAAATAATAAGGGAACTATGTATAATTTTCATGGATATTCAAGAAGTGCTAATAATTTTCTCACAATGATTTTAGGTTGTATTTTTGGTTTTCAAGTGTAATTTCAAAAACATGAATTTATATAGTCTTCCAAAACTGTTAATCTATTGGGAATTTTGGGAATTATTGTACACTATATGAATAATTAAATATTACTTAAATATTTTAGTTTCTCTATTCTAGAATGTTATATTTGGTATCAATGAATGTTTAGTAGAATCCTTGATGACTAGATTTAGAGGAACCTTATAGATAACACAAATTTTATGATAACATAATCAATATTTCTAAGGAAATTTTCTTTGAAAAATAATTG
Organism: Viscum album; assembly: GCA_963277665.1. Taxonomy (NCBI): domain Eukaryota; kingdom Viridiplantae; phylum Streptophyta; class Magnoliopsida; order Santalales; family Viscaceae; genus Viscum; species Viscum album. The sequence continues at coordinate 19,829,831 of OY728155.1, forward strand.
GAATTATATATTAAAATTCAATATCATGAGATAATTAAGTGTATGAAACTTTTTAGAGATAAAAACTAGTTAATGTAATGAAAAATATATCGATAACAATAATCAATATTGTTATTTTACTTTTAAGAATTTAAATGAGGTCAAAGTTGGAGATGACCCATGCATAAAAATATTAGGGATGTTGTCATAAGTTTTGAAAAATAATTTTTCCCATATAGAGTAACCAACTTATCCAAAACATGGCGTAACATTGTGGATCCACTTTATGAGACTATATCCATTATTATTCAATGGAACTACAATATGTTACTAGTTGATAAATAGATAAAATCCTTAGAAACATTAATTCATACTTTGGGATGTAGTGAAAGATGAAACGTCTTCAGGTTGGTATTTCAGATTATTAGAGATAAAGATCAATGGTTATCAGTAATTCATAAAAATAAAGTGGAATTAGGGACAATGTACATTGAAAAGAGAACTTTTAGGGAAACATTCTGTTAATAATAAATCCCTCATGAGATAAGGGCTAAAATAGAAAATAAATTTCACATTATCAAAAATATGGAGGGGAAAGTTATTTCTAAGTAAGAGGATATAATTATAAAGTTAGGTAGACATAATTTTGACTATATACATATACTATTAATTTATAGTGTAAAATTATTTTATGGGATAATTTTGTTCCATAAAAGGGTGTTAGCCTCTCATAAATTTTATCATATCAGAATATAGTCTTAAATATAATCATGAAAGAAAAGGTGTTCTCCAAGACATATGAATTCAAAGGAAATCCATAGATAAATAGGCCATATAATAATTGTGTAACAAAAAGTTTGGAAAGGGTAAGAATGGAATGGTGCAATTTCATGCATGTAATAAATAAGAAACAAAAAACCATGAGGCATTCTTGATGGTAATGAAAGTATGTTAAAAGTATAAAATAAAATTTCATCAAGATCCCATTGAAAATGGAAAGTTAGAAGAATTTTATGTTCAATTATTACCATTTGAACAAATACCCCAAACAATAAGGCAATTTACGTCAAAAATTCTCAAGGGACTTATTCTGAATTTATGCAATCACTACAGCTGAGGTCGAAGTTCCAAATGACATGATAACATGTACATTGATCCTAAAATCAAAGTTAGTTATTGATTTATCTTCTAATGGAAAAATGAAATCCTATATATCATACATTTTTGTTGATAACATTGAATAATTCACTAATACTCATGGTAATGTGTTTTCAGTCAAGACACGCAATGAGAATCTTATTGAAATGATGACTAACAATGAAATATCTATTAATATGCATAAATATTACCTGGTGGGAAACTTGATTTTTATAAATATAATTGAAATATATATAATCCATGGTATATATTAGCTGTAAATATATAATTAAATAATTTATTTTTGAGGGAAGGTGATTATTATTTTTGAAGGGGACATAGAATTCCATTTTTAATGGAGAGACTTCATCTCCAAAAACTTTTATAAACATAGCTCTAGAATCATAAAAAAATGAAATTGGTGGAGAAAATAATGAAAAAAATATATATATGATAGGTAATAACATCCTAATGATTTATTATATATTCATTTTAAAAAAATTATGGAAGTATTCCTAGTGTAATTACTCAGTCATCGACATAAGAATGAAGTTCATTTTTTAATTTTACTCTTTCCTAATGCAAGACTAATATCAAGAAATACCTATTGAATAAAACGAGTGATGTTGATAGATTTGAAGAGAAAAATATAGAAATTTTGTGACATGTGACTTATATGGTGTAGTGTTTCACTATGGAGAGCCCTTATTTTATTTATAAAGAAGGATGATAGATATATGAGATTGTGCATTGATCGCTGGGAGATCAGTTCCATGAATATAAATAAAAGTATCCTTTACTAGGAAATGATGATTTATTTGGTCAATATGATGTAGTTAAATATTTTTCAATGATCAAACTTCAATCTAGTTATCATGATCTATGGGTGAAGAAGGATGACATTCTGATGATGAATTTTGTAGGTTGTTTGGATATTATGAGTTTATGATTTTTCAATTAGGATTAAATAATTCCCCATTTTTTGATATTATATTTAATGATATAGTTTTAAAGTATTATTTTAGTAACATAATGGTGGTAATACTTAATTATATATTGGTATACTCTAAAATTTACAAAGATAATGGGAACAATATGTGAATAAATCTTGAGGCACTAAGAGAGAAGGAATTATTAGGGAAATATAGTTAGTTTGAATTTTGGCCACATGAATATTCTCTTATTGAAAATATTTTCTATAAGTATGTAATAATTATTAGTCCTTATAAAAAAAGGTAACCAATGAATGTCCAATAATGAAATATATTATCGAAATATGTTTTTTCCTTGGTTTAGCAGCTTAAAATAAGTGTACTCTTCAAAAAAAAAGTCGATTGACAAACCCATTAAATATGTTGACACACAAAGGGTTTAAATTCAAATGGTCTGTATAATGTGAATAATTTTTGAAAGGGATAAATAATATATTTATTAATTCACCATTGTTGACTTTACCAAGCATGAAATAATGGAATTGTCATATATAGTGATGTATTAAATAAATAATTGGGTTGTTTCCATATTAAGAATGAAAGAATGGTTTCTTATTAATCAACTAAAATGATGATATATTAATACAACTATCTAACTCATTAAATTGAGTTAGCAACTATAATTGTTTCCCGAAAGATATAGCTATAGTAAATTTGTGTTTATATATAAGAAATATATACAAACAATAAATTTATAAAGTATATGTTCTCTAATATTGAGATCAAAATTTATAAAAGAAGATGGTTATAACTACTCAAGAAGTATTATTTCTCAATATAATACACTATGAAGGTAGAAGTGGTGGCTGATTTATTGAATAGGAGGGGATATAGAGTTCTAACCATATTGAGCTTTAACAAGGATCATATATTCACCACTAGAACCCTGATATCAGTTACCTAGTATTGGTGGTTACTTTATTACATTATAATAAAATACAAGTGATCAATTCCTAAAGTAATAATCAGTTATATAGTCTTAGAAAACAAAATTACTTCATGGTACCCATTTTACAATGGAAATATAGTATAAAACATGATAAAAGAAAATTCCTGGACTCAATGAATCTCATTCCAATAATATATCATTATATAATGGGGAAATGAACAATATAAGGGTGAGATCAAATGACAAATAGAGGTAATTTATAATGGAATATACCATGAGAAAATAAAGAATAATCAATATGGAAAAGAAGATAACTAGAAATTCATTTCCTTTAATGAATAAATTGGCAATGAAATGAATCAATAGATAATGCCAATGAAATAATCAAATGGATAATAATAATTGATTCCTTAATGAAGGAAATTCATAATATTGGACATCATGATCTCAAAAATCATGATATATATATATATATATTATCATGAAATTATGACAATAAATTGTATTCAATGGTTAGGTATACACTAAAACCCTATTTAAAAAATATTTATAAATAATTTTTCTCATGAGACTGCTTAATGAAATGAGGGGATATTTATAACTAGGCCCCGCTAAAAACTACATGTCCAATGAATTCCTCATATCTTGAATGAAAAATTAAATTTATGAATAATATTACTTATAAATAAATAACTATATTGATTAAATAATATGGACTTATCAAGATTTACCCTAGTTTATTGAATATTATTCTTAGTAAAATATCATATCTAAAATGGTATACATTCTTTTTGAAATAATTATATCAATGAAAAAATGAATAGTATATTTAAGAGAAACTTAATTTCCAATGATCATATGAATTTGATTTTTTCAAGAGAAATTTAATGAAAAAATAATCATTAATATGTACAAGATGAATATGATTTCATCTTAAATATAATATTTATAAGAAAATAATACACTTTTGAAAATAAATTAATAAAGTTTTAGAGAAATATTAAAATAATATTTTACTAAATAATTTCATTATAAAACCATTGAAAAAGATATAATAAGAAATATAATAAAATTGTTATTGTGGTAGGGATTTACATTAACTTTATATTTGATAAAATCTTTACCTAGAAATTTATATAAAGAAAGTCAAAAAATAACATTTAGAAAACATTAGAAAAATTAATTTCAAAAAATATAAAAATTCAAGGATAAATCAAAGTGCCCTTAATTTTTTTTTCAAATTATGAGGAAATATTTAAATTTTTTTTGAAAAATATGAACATGGATGAAAATATACCTGATTAAAAGATAAATTAAATATATTTTTCATTTAAAAAATTCATAGCCTGTTTCAAGTGAAAATGGGTGGAAATTTTAATTGAAAATATATAAAATCCTTATATTTCTATATCATAATAAAACAAATATCATTATTTATTGATGTATTATAAAATTCCTTTAATAAAAAGGTAGGAAATCGAAAAAACATGATGTTGTAAAATAAATGCATGCTTATTTTTAATTATAAAACAGTTGAAAGAATAAAATATAATTAAAACATTAATCAACCTTAATAAATAGTTATTCATGTTAATTATTTTAATGTGTAATTATATACACTGTATAAAATTAATAGGTGAAAAATATAAAATACATCTCAATGGAATGGGAATGGAGATGAAATCCCTTACTACATGATACCCTTCAGTTGAATGCGATTTAATGTACAATATAATTTTTTAAGACATGTAATTAAATTATATGAGAACCTTATTCAAATTTATAATATCATTTATAATCATATTTTAAAATCGTATCACTTGAATATTTATAATATTTACTAATTATCATTGTTTTGGGTGTTAATTTCTTTGTTTCCTCATGCATGTTTGGTAAAAAATGTTAACGTTTTTGGGAATAAGTCATTTTTACATAAAATAAATAATTATATTAATGTTCAAAATATAATATATATTCATTATAAATATTTTTATAATCATTAATAATTTTTTAAAGGAATAATGAATCACATAACTCTACAGAGACCTTAGGTTGTACGAATGTGTGAAAGACATTATCATTTATGTAATTGGTTAAAAGGTAAAGAATATAATGATATAATAATGTTATATAATCAATAATATTTCATATTAATCATATATATTCATTATTTTCATCATTATTACTATCCTTTTGAATAAATGATGGAAACAATTATATCTTTTCACGAGCTGGTAGTCTGCCACACACACGAGCTATGGTTTCACTTAACCATTTGATAGATAATGTGAGGGATAAATATTACACCATCAACATAATAATATATTAGTATATGTTAGATACAATTAATTTTTATATTTTAACTTTTTTGGCATAATTGAAGGTTGTAATAGAGGATGTAAAATAAGAGCTTGGAGAAGATGATTATCTTCATTTACCAAAGCATTCTTTTGATCTATTTTTATGAACCCCATGGTTGTTATTTTGGGAATATAAGTGAATATAATATTTGTCTAATTATGTTGGAGATCTATTTTGGTATGTTTTTTCATGATAAATGGAAGATGTGGTGTGAAGAAATGAGGGGAGGAGGTTTCCATTTATAATTGAGGTGAGTGACACACCTATAATTTTTCAAAGTTTCAAAATTATTTCGAGCCACCTTCTTGAAAAAATAAATATAAAGAGGTTAATAGTCTAAGGTGATTAGGTTAAGGCATAAATCCAATTTATTAATGGGTTTTCAACTATATGATCAAGAAGAGTATATATTTACAACTAGGGGGGGTGAATAATAGTTTATAAAATTAAAAATAGTATTTTATTAATCACTTAAGATATGCTCTAAGGTAAAGATTATATTCAGTTCATAATACATGTAAGGTAATATTTAAAAAATATTTAATAAATACCTATATAAGTTTTATAACAATGATAATATCTCTTTATTATTATGATTTATGAAAGCGATAAAACTTGACTTATGGTATCCATTGTTTCCACAAAACCATAATGTTATATCCTCTTTATGAAAAGAAGTGTTTGATACAAAATTATAATAATATCTATTTTATTAAACATAGAATTTATCTATAAAAAAGAGAAAACAAAACTTTTTATTAATATTCTTATAATCCTTTGATCAATCTATATCAGAGAAAGATATAGATACATAACAAAATAAAGAAAATTACAAAGATCCTCATAAATCAGAGGAATTAAGTGAATAATATTAATAGATAAAATAAAAATAAGTTCATCATAACTATATGATACAAAACTATCACATTAATTATAGATAATTAGTGATTTAATATCCTCATCTTTCTTGAATGATTCTTCTATTTATTAGAAAATATTTAACGGCCATTTTCGGCATTTTTCAAAGGTGGATGAAACAATATTTGACATAATCATCTTTACATTAAAATACTTGTATATATTATTCATCTGGTGGATTCCTTTAATGAAGGAGAAATATAATAATTTTTGATTCTGTATGATAGAATGAATTTACTTCTTCATGTGAAATTTAGTTTCTTTGTCTGATTTATTAAATAAATGTTCTTCTAGAAATCATATATCCCCCTTTATGAGGAAGTTCACCCATTTGGCTTGATATAACTTCATAAAATAAACACCATTAATTATTATCATATAGAGTTTTATAAATATTCATATGATGAATTAACTAATCATCCATATTATATAAAAAATATTTACATTTGATTATGGAAAATAATTTCTTTAGATGAATAATATTTGTACATATGGTAAGAAAACTTTGCAACAAATACATAGTTAGTTCTGGGGAAGTATAAAAGTTAGTCAAATATATTCTTTTAAAGAAAGATATTTTTATTTTAAAAATAATTTTAGAATTTTTTAATGTTACCCATTTGACTCAAAAATATCTTTATTTTTGAAAATCATAAAACATTACATTTAAATAGAATTTTGATGAAAGAAAAATAACACTCACCCCATATGTCATGTAAACACCACTTTTAACAATATCTTATCTATTTCTTTATCTACCTTTTTTAGTGTTTAAAAACATCCTTACAAACCATTCAATAAAAATATGTATACTTTCTATGAAAATGTTTTAATCCTTTTCCCCAATGGTGATTTTTTTAAAGAATTATTTATTGGATATATAAATTTTACCTGTAATGTTTTTGAAACAAAAATCTATATGAGAAAAATATATACAATCTTCCAACTATTATTTAATATATACATTTATCTATAATTATTAGAAAAAAAATTAACTTATGGAATTGGAAAAATCTATAAAAAAATGGTAGTAAGATCATATAACAAAAAAAATATAAAATAAGTATTTGAGTTATTATAAATAATTAAAAGTGTTCAAAAAAGTGAATCAATATTTCTTCAAATAGTTTTTCAGATCATATTCAGTCAATTCATGTTATGTTGATTCTTTTCTAAGTCATCTACCACTGACTTCAACATTTAATATTCTTCATCAAGGACATGAAATTTTTAAATTTCACTGTATTTATCTAAAAAAATGACCACTTTTCTCATTAAATTAAAATCTTCTTCCATCAGAAGTCAAGATTTGTTTCTTTCTCATTGATTGTATTCACACACAAACAATATTTTCATCATCTTTTAAACACTTTAATTTTATTCCCTTTTTTAGTAAATTCATAATCTTTTTTTTATAATAAGGAATTTTAGATTATCTACTAACATCATAGTCTCAGAGAATTCAATACTCACACTTCTTGTAAACATTTTCACTAATATTTTTGTTATTTTAATTCCCTCTATTGGTTCATCAAAAACATTCAAATCACTAACAATGCGTTTGATTGAGAGAAAATTTTCATTCATCATCATTTTATCATATTGAGGCATTACATTGAAATATTCTAATTTTTCTCCATTTTCAATAACCGATATAGTAATGTTTTTCAAAGAAGAGTAATTTTCAAAAAAAAAACTATCTTACAATGGATGTATATATACATTGAATGAATATAAAGTATAATTTCAATAATTCCATCTAGTTGGTGAATTACATCATTTAGGAAATTCAGTTCCATTTACATTCATTTTATACTATTTCATGGATGATAATTTGTAGAATATGATGATTCATAAGGTATTGAAGGTCCGGGTGGAATAGAATATCATGATCCTATGGCTTCATCATCATTAGAAAAATTTATAACTTGGAAATCATCATCAACATCAGAAAAATGATTTTCTTATGGATGATCTTTATATTGTTTTTCATCTTATTATATTGAATGTATCTTATTTGGTTTACTCAATGAAACACACTTTACAGTTTTAAATGATAATGATGTTGGGTAAGAATCTGATAATTCTTCTTGATCCAAATGCACATCTATCTCTTTTATTATTTGATATTTCTTCTTTAACATTATCATTCTAGGAAGAAGAGAGAATTGTTTTGGGGTAGTAGATTGTGAAATGATTTTATTTTCATCAATTAGTTCTTGAATTATTACATCATCCTATTTAAATCCATGAATTGAATATGGATTAATATAAATTATAACTAACTAACCATCTAGTTATTAATACCAAGGTTCTTTTAGACAATCATACAATTACTATTTACTCATTTATTATAGCTTCAACTATTTACTGAATGTTCACAATTCCAATAATGAATTTACTAAGTAAATAATTATATATTTATTTTAATACTTTATAATCATTTTTTCCTACTTCTCAAGGATTATGACATATTAGTTCATTAATACAAATACCCTATCCCTTTCCAATAACTACCCCTCTCTCTATTACACATTAATTCATGATTTATTACATCAAAGAACAAAAATATAACAAACAATAATGACAAGTATAATGTATTTGTGAATTAGGTACATAACATATCATCTTTAACATAGTATACAACAAAATTATTGAAAAAAATCCTTACATTATTCTAAAATATCCATGTATTTTAAAAATGGATAGGATAACCTAGGGACAGACATAATAAAGGGGTGAGATATAAATCCCAGTAAGGGAATTAACATGGAATAAGGTAATACATGTTAGACAATAGTTATATAAATGGGGTATAAAAATAGTAGGGATCAAAAACACAAACATTGAGACATGATATATCATGATGATAATAATAAAGGAAATGTGGAAACAACTAAAAACACTACATCATAAACACAGGTCAAGGATAAACTGCCAAGAAAACTTAGTGGAAAAAGTCCCATAAAGGAATTAGGTTCAATACATATCCCAACACGATGTTTTATGAAATTAAAATTACCCAATGCATTAGAGCGCTATATAATTCTGGGTGAACCTATCACATTCATTTCATTATCATCCTTAAGTGTTTCACATAGATCATACAACATCGATTAATTCACCACCATAATTTATTAAACTATCAAGGAGTGTGGAATAAATACATGAAAATAAAAATTAAAAGAGGTATAAGTTTATAAAGGTGAACAAACTTCATAGGAAATGGGTATGGTACTCACTACTAAATCATTTTGGCATGAAAAATCACAATGAAATTTGGGCAGCATAACGACATCAGCTAAAAAAACATAAAATGGGTTAATGAGAGAGAAATGGGTCTCTCATAATCTATACATAATATGGGTAGTAATATAGACATGAAAATACATATCCACAAAATATTAATTGGAAATTTAATTCACAAGTTAATAAGGAATTTTGAATAAAGAAGAGAAGGTGAGGATTCATTACTATATTTTTCATGATAAAGGGTGTACATAATGGTTCATTAGAAGGATTAATGAGATAGGAATGGGGTATATAATCATATAGACATAAAATGATAGTAAGTGGGATATTAAAGAATATATCCCAACATAGAAAAATTGAAATTAAGAAGAATAAAATAAAATAAGTTCTTGAATAAAAAGTATAGTGAAATATCCCTTACTAAATTACAGCATGGTAACAGGTGTACATAAAGGATAATGAAAGGGATTAGTGATAAAGAAAGGGGAATCTAATACTATATAGATATAATTCAAATAAATTGTGATATGTATGAATCTATCCCAATAGTAACCAATTGAAATTGAAAGACATAAAATAAAAAGGTTCTTCAATTGAAATGAGAATAGAAAAATCCCTTACTTGAGTGTGTGACACAAAATTACTGGGAGGGGATTCTTGAGAACTTAAGGATGCCTTGGAAGGACTCTAGAGAGGGGATGGAATATTATATATGTTTTATAAGGATTTTTATTGGAGATAAATGGTATATTTATTGGTTTTATATAGAAAAATAATGGGATTTCATTTTATTCAGGTTATGGACTTCACATAATAAAATAATCAAAACCATAATCCATCACATGATTTTTACCCTTGGTATATTTTGAAAGGGAGTGGGTATCATTATTGTATAAGTAAAAGGGTCAATATTAATAAAATAATTCAATTTCTTATGTATAGGTGAGTAACACTCTTAAAGAAATGATCTTAAAACCTTAAAATATATTAATTATTTTGGAGGATTCATAATGGATTTATAAAATAAATAAAATAAACATAAATTCTCGTTATTTTAAAGGTAAAAAATAGATTTTTTATTTGATAACTTTTATAGTATTTAATACACTACTTTTGGGGTCATTATGATGTCATAATACAAAAAGTATATTTATTTAGTATTTAATATTTACCCGAAAAATTGATTATCTCATTAAAATTATGAAAAAATCGCAGTTGGTTAATTTCAAAATTATGATCCAATAAATAATATTCATTTTATCTAAATAATTTTATAAATATTCTATTTTTCACCTTTTAAATAATATTGATATTTTTAAGAAATACTGATTTTTTTTACAATAACAGTTTTTGGACACTTATAAAAATTTCATTTGACTTTAGAAAACTTTTGTGATCATTGGAATTTAATAAAAAATATTTAATAATAATTTTTTATTAAAATATTATTTTTTTTAAAATCAATTATTTCATCAAAATAATTTCCTTAATTTAATTTTAATATTAACGAAAAATACTATTTGTGTTATATTGAATAAAAATAAAAATCATTTATAAAGTAAAAATAATAGGATGAAAATATAATCCTTATTCTATAAAAAATAATTTAAAAACTCATATTTCAATTGTTTTTATACGTATCCCTTCAATTCCCATTCAAATGACCTAATGGAGAGGTGCATGATCGTGTGACTTTCATAGGGTATTTCAGCAAACATGGTTTTGGTCAGGATTTCAATGTGCTTGAACATTTCCCCTAAATAGTTTCACTCAAGCTTAATTTTTTGGATATAAACTTGGGATTGGTCAGGGGAAAATTCCAAAGATTCTTTCTCTCTCCTAATCATCAGTAAATGGGCTTCATAGGGTGTGGTCCTACTAGTTGAGGCCATCAATTCCTTTGTCTGTGTTAGTTGGATTTTTTAAAAACCTGTATTTATATTAATTATGTGATCCCTGTTCAATGGATATATTATCAATGATAATTATTCATAATGTACAATTAAATCTATTAGGATATAATAAAACCCAATAGTTCCATGTTTTTTCTATAAACATATTATATAATAATACTTTTAAATAAATTGCAAGAGGAATTTTATTTATAATAATATGGGTTGTTACAATCATCCCCTATTAAGAAAATTTACCCTCTATATTTTATTTTCCGAAACTAAAACATATGTGAGTAACTATGCTTCATCACCTCCTCTGGTTCCCACATTGCTTCTTCAAACATCTTGTTTCTCCACAACACTTTGAAAAGTAAATTGTCTTATTTCCTAGATCATTTTCTCTATCATCTAATATCTTCACCAACTTATATTCATAGGAAAGATCATTCTCCAATGATTCAACCTCTATATTGATTACATGTGAGGGGCCTGGTATGTACTTACTCAATATGTATACATGGAATATGTCATGTAATTCAGATAGGTTTGGTGGGAGTGAATTTCGATAGGACACCACTCCAATGAGATCGAGGATCTCAAAAGGGATGATATACCTTGGTCTAAGCATTCCATTATTCCCAAATTTCCTCAATTTTTTCAATTGATATATGTGGTGGAATAACATGTCTCAAATATAAAAATCTAGGTCTCTGTGATGACTTTCATCATATCTCTTTTGTATACACAATGAGTCCTTGATTTGCTTCTGAATAGTCTTAATATTTTCCACCATTTCTTCAACAATTTTTAAATTTTGAATTCCCCAACATCAACCAAGCATGAAGGTGTTCTACACCTATTCCCATAAGCAGTTTCATAGGGAACCATTTGCATGCTCAAGTGGAAACCTTTGTTGCAAGAGAACTCGATAATAGGAATATGTTTGTCCCATATTACTTTGAATTCAATTGATTATACAATCAACATTTCCTCCAATGTCAAGATTTTCCGCTAAGATTGGACATCACTTTGGTGGTGGTAATCCACGATGAAGTTCACCACATTATTCTGAGCATGTTTGAGACTCTTACAAAACATAGATGTAAATATTGGATCTCTGTAGAATATAATCGATATTCATACTCCATTAAGCCTCACCACATCTATGATGTATATCTGTGAAAATATATCCAAATATAAGTCTTATCAAATCTTAATGAAGTGAGATATCTTGGTAAGACAATCTACCACAACCCTGATGTCATTGTTTCCTCTAGATGTCTTCAGAAGTTTAGTGACAAAGTCCATGGTGATATTTTCCCATTACCATGTTGGTATGGGTAATGGTTGCATCATCCCCTTATAATTATGTCTTCCATCCTTAACTTACTGACATTCTAGTAACATTGATGTGTATTAATCGATCTCCTTCTTCATATTGTCCTACCAATAGTGCTCTTGGAGATCTTGATACATCATTGTGCTCCCTAGGTGAATGAAAAAATTCAATCTATGTGCATCATACAAGAGTTCCTTTGTTACCATAGGATTTGATGGTACACATATTCATGACCGAAATCATTCAATTCCTTCTTCACTAACACTAATCTTTATGGTTTTACGTTTTATCATAGTGTCCACATTCTTGTGAATTCGCACATCATTTCTTTTAAAATAATTTATCCTTTCAAGAAGAGATGGTTGAGTAATAAGTCTTGAATGGATTTATGATGTTTCTTCCATTATGATTACCATGTACATTCTTTCCAAATCTACAAAGATCAAATCCCTCTCAATTATCCTCAATGATAGAACAATTAAACCTTTTCTACTTAGAGTATCTGCCACTTTTTCTATTTCCTAGGATGGTAGTGCATTGATCAGTCAATGTCCTTGATAAAATCTTACCATTTTATTTAGTGCATATTTAGATATTTCTCTGTGAATATATATTTTAGAATTTTGTGATCTGTATATATTTCACACATATCCCCAAATAGATAATGTCTTCATGTTTTCAAAGTGAAGATTATGACATCCAACTCGAGATCTTGTGTTGGTTAGTTCTTTTAGCAAACATTAAACTACCTTAAAGTGCATTCAATGAATTTTTATTTCTACATTAGCACACAACCCAAACCCTTCTTTGAAGAATCACTCGATACCATGAAAATTTGTCCACTTGTGGTTAGTTTGAGTATAGAGGCATAAAAAAACATCCTTTTAGACTCATTATAGTTCTCTTTACATTCATCATTCCAAGAAAAATTGACTCCCTTACAAGTTATATTGGTAAGAGGGTTTAAAAATCATGATATATTTAACACAAATCAATTATAATACCCAGATAACCCTAAAAAACTATGGATATATTTCATCAATTTAATCCTTGACCATCTGTCAATTGGTTCTGTCTTTAAAGGATCCAATGATATCCCATTTCTTATGATGATATACCCCATAATAAGATATCTTTTGACCAGGAATCACATTTGTTGTAATTTTCGTAATCCTTCTGCTTTATCAGGCCTTTAGAATAGTGCTCATATGATCCTCAATCTCCTCCTTGATTTTGGAGTATATTAGAATATCTTCTATAAATACTACCATAAATTTGTCGAGGTAATCCCTAAAGACTATATTCTTCATGTCTATAAATATTATTGGATCATTAATGTGCCCAAATGGAATCACTATGAACTCATAGTATATGTACCTTATATGAAAAAGAAGTCTTTGGTATATCCTCCTTCTTCACCCAAACTTGGTAATATCCTTACTACAGATCCACCTTAAAAAAACTAATGTATTAAATGTTGCTGATAAAAAATTCATCAATATATGGGAGATGATACTTGTTCTTTATCATGATCTTATTGAGATCATGATAATCAATAAAAAGACACATTTTACCCAGCCTTTTTATTGATGAAGAGGAATAGTGCACACCATGGTGAAGGACATGGGCATATGAACCCTTTATCCAGATTCTCCTATAGTTGTTTCTTTAGCTCCTAAAATTCCACAACATCTATTATATACTATGTCTTGGATAAGTTAAACTACCTATGTATAGGCTTGATTGAAAATTCAACCTCTCAACTAGAAGAAATACAAGACAATTATCCAGGAAACACATCAACATATTTCCTCACAATAGGCATTTATTCAAGGATGGTTCATTCCTTAGACTCAATCATTTGAGAAAGATACACTTTCTCATAGGGAAATAATGTCCAAAATTGATATGATGTCAATAAAAATATTTATCCTCTTCCTTGAAATTGTACATAATCAGGGGTCGATTCTCAATATGGAGAGTGATTTCCCTTTCATGGAAGTATATTTTGAATATATATAGGGAAATCCAATCCATTCCCATAATTGCATCAAATTCCACCAAAGGGATTATGATATTATTTTCAAGAAGAACATTTTCAAAAAACCATCGACATGTGATACATAATCATAGAATTGTTCTCTGGTGGTATAAAATAATTACTGGTTATGACTCAATAATCATAGAAAACTAACAATATATTCTAGTAGGGAAGGAACTGAAATACATAATTACGTACATAATTATTGAGTAGAGGTTACATTTAATTCAATCATCATGATCCCTCTCAGTATATGAAATTCCTAAATACCTTTTTCTTATACCCGAATGGCCCGAAGGCCTTCATTTTTATTGATTTTTGATAACCCCACTTTCAAGGGATAAGGGGAACCCTTACAAGGCCCGTAGGTTCAGATATTACATGGACTATAGGCTTAGAAGATTACATGACCCGGAGGTCTTAAAGAATTCAACCAGACTATCTACAAGGAAATTACCCTCCCCAGCATCTGCATCATGATAGTAGCTCTCCAGCTTTTCATGGCCATCTGGTTAGGCTTCCCGTGCAAGCATAGGCTGGTCCCGATGGCATAGCCATACCCTCTCATTCTGACAAATCCATTTAGCTCTGCTCTAGTGAGTGCACCAACTCTAAATCCTCTTTTAGGGATGTTCCTTTTTTGTAGTGTGTCTGGGGAAACTGCATGTGGCCTGAAGGCCTTGAAGTGGCCTAAAGGCCTTAAAGGTGGCCCAAAATCCCTTACTGACCCGAAGGCATGGTTGTCCTGAAATCCTTAAGGACTCTAAGCCCGAACCGGCGGCCCAAGGTGAATAGTTACAACTGCTACAGTACCAAGCAATACCTGCTACAACAACTACTATAGTTCCATATACAGTACCCGGACGGTGTAAAATACCGCTACAGTCACACACAATGTACAGTACTGCTATAGTGCCTACTACAGTACTGCTATAGTACCCCCATAAATATGCCTCTACCTAGTTTTTGAACCTAGGACTTGTGGATGCACTTAAGGATACCTCACCAACTGGGCTGAGGCTCATGTGCAATACCTTTTTCTTATATATTATTGATGCTAATCATGCTTCTCAACCCTTGGAATAGATTATAGGATTTGATAATTCCCAAATTCTCCACACTTATAACATATAACTATATAAGTTACATTAGATTAAACATTCTTTCCATCCACCACCTTATCCATTTTACATGGATATTGGATACTTTAGGCCATGTATTTCAATAAATAAATCATCTCCTTGCACCTTTGTGAAATCCTCCTTGGCGACTCTTTTCACACTTGTTGCACAAAGGAAATTGGGCCTTCTTTTCCTTATCACCTTTGTAATATGCACTTAAATGATATGCCATCTTCCTCTTACTTAAATTATTCAGGCATTCAAAAAATCTCTATTTGTTAATTGTGATTTTTTATTTTTGGTTTGGCATAATCACAATATGTCCAACATGATCTCCCATCCGATTGGGCATCTTATTTGGGAAGTCATCACATTTCCTTTCACATTGGTTGTTTACATGATTCCTACTATTTTTTCCATTGGATAAAATAAAATAAAAATTAGGGATTATTTTTTTAACTATTTAGCATATAAAGGGGAATCCAATAGAATTAAATAGATAACATTTAAATTACACTTATTTATTAACTTGTGAATTTCTAGGATTCAATCTATGTTATCCATGTTCTATTTACTCACATATATTCTTATGAGAATTTTTTGTTCCCATAATAATGGTTTGTAATGAGATTATAAATTTTACAACCAATATCCCCAGGAGTTTCAAACCAGGTATGAAGTAAGGCCCGTTGTCGTGTACCAGGTTACTCTGAGTTAGGCCCAAAACACCTTTTCGATATTGTTACCCCTCGGTGAATCTATTCCAAAACTGTGTATAGTTGTAGTATCTAGACATGGATTTATTTTCATGGAAGACCACATAATCTATAATTTAAAAAAATTTTAGATGTATTCTTATACATAGTCTTATCCCTTCGACTTTTCACTATATTTTTCTATTCCTAATCCAAAAAATAACTAAACTTTTTCTATGATACTAACTATAACAACCATTCTCTCTATTACACATTAATTCATGATTTATTACATAAAAGTAACATAATAAAACCAAAATATGTAGAAGTATAGTGTATTTGGGAATTACATACATATAATAACATCCTTAAAATGAGATATAACAATATTATTGAAAACATCCTTAATATGCTTCTAAAATTTCTATGGATTTTAAAACTGTATGGGATAACCTAGGAAAAAACATAAGAAAGGGGTGACCTATATACCCCATTAAGAGAATAAACATTTTATAATGTAATACATGTTAGAAAATAGGAATATAAATGGTTAATAAATAGACTATAAATAAAAAACATGTACAATGAGACAAGATATAACATGATAATCATAGCATGGTAAATGTTCCAACATCTTAAAACATTGTATCATAAACACTGGTCAAGGATAAAATGCCAATACATAATGGAGTAAAAAGTCTCATAAAATAATCAGGTTGAATCCGTATCCTAACATAACGTTTAATGAAACTAAACATTACCCAATTCGTTGGAGAATTATATAATTTTGGGCGAACTCGTCACATTCATTTTATCTTATGCTTAAGTGTGCCATATAGAGCATACAACATGGATTAATTCATCATCATAATTAATTCAATGATCAAGGAGTATGGAATAAATAAATTTATGTCCTAATTAAAATAGGTATAATTTTATAAAGGTGATTACCCCAGATTGTAAATTGGTGTGGTATTCACTAGGAATTTGTTTTGGCATGGACAATAAAGGTGAAATTTCGGCATCATACCAACATCATTTAAAAACTCATAAAATGGGTTAATGAGTGAGAAATGGGTATATCATCATTTACACATACAATTTTTAGTAATAGGGACATTAAAATACATATCCCAATAATAGGAATTGGAAATTTAAGGCATAAGATAATAAAGAAACTTTAATATAGAAGAGTATGTGTGGTTCCCTTACTAATCTTGGCATGGTAACGTGTGTACATAACAGTTCATTGGTAGGATTAATGAGAGAGTTAGGGGTCTGTAATCATATAAACATAAAATCTAAAGTATGTTGGATATGGAAGAACATATAACAACCTGAACAAATGGGAATTATTAATCATAACATAAAATAAGTGTTTTAATTAAAAGAAGATTTGAAGATCCCTCACTAAATTTCAGCATTGTAATGGGTGAACGTAAAGGATCATGGGAGAGATTAATGGGAGTTAAAGGAGAATATCATTATATATAAATATAATGTGAAATAATGGGGATATGGAAGAATATTCCCTAACATGAAAAAATTGAAATTGAGAGACAAAATGTAAAAATGGTGCTTGAATTGAAATGAGAAATGAGAAATTACTTACTTGAGTGTGTGAATCCCAATGTTTGGGAGTGGAATATTGAGAGATTGGGGACAGATTTAGAGAACTCTAGATAGTGTAGGGAATATTATGGACGTGATCCAAGGAGTTTGAGTAAAGAGAAATAGGAGTTTGGGTGGGGTTATATAGGAAAAGAGGGGGATTTCATTATTATTTATGATTTGGAATCTACATAATAAAATAACAAAAACCACAATCCAAACCATGGGTTTTCCAGGGTTTCTACCAATATGGAGTGTATATCACTATTTTACAAGGATACATGTATATCTTATTAATATAATTCCCATTCATATGTGAATGTGAGTCACCCTCTTAAAGAAATGATTTTAAAACATTAAAATATATTAATGGTTTTGGAGGATTAATAATGGCTTTAAAATATAAATAAAATAAATAGAAAATATTACTATTTTAAATATAATACATATATTTGACCATTTATTCCTTTTATAGTATTTATTACATCAGGTTTTGGGTCATTATGTTGTTAGAATACACAAAGTATATTTATACGGTGTTTAATATTTATCCAAAAATTTGATTATCTCAGAAAAAAATGAAAACTTCACTACTAGATAATTTCAACATTAGGATAACAAAAATAACTTTAATTTTGTTTAAATAATTTTATAAAAATTTAAAATTTTACTTTTAAAATAAAATCGACATTTATTTATAAATATTGAGTTTTTTTTTGAAAAAAACAGTTTTTGAACCCTTATAAAAATTACATTTTACTTCATAAAAATTGTATGATCATTTCTATTTTATAAAAATTATATAATAATAATATTTTATTAAAATATTATTTATTTCAAAAATCCATTATTTGAGAAAAATATGTTCCATATTTGAAATTGAATATTACAAAAAACCCCATTTTTGTTTTATTGTATCAAAATAGGAATTATTTATGAAGTAATAACAATAAGATGAAAATATATTCACGATTCTGTAAAAAATAATTTACATACTAATATTGGTATGTTCTTGACAAATATACTTTTAATAAACTATCAAACACCATAAGTTTAAGTTGCACAATTGTTGTAATTTCATGGGGTGGTTCGGAAAACATGGTTTGGATCATCATCTTGATGATATTGAACTTCTCTCGCAATTGGTTTTTCTCATGATTAAGTTATTGGATATTATATTGGGTTTGGTCAAGATAAATTCCAATAGATACTATCTCCCCTGTAATATCTGATAAATGGGATTCATAGCATATGATCTTACTGGTTGAGGCTATCATTTATTTTGTCTATATCAGTTGGATTTGTTGAAACACTATATACATACTAATCATGTGATCACAATTAAATGAATATATTTTCAAGGGTAATGATTCTTAATAGTCAATTAAATTTTTTAGGATTCAATAAAAACCAAATAAGTGTATGTGTTTTCAATAACCATGTTACAAAATAATACATTTACCAAAATTTCAAGAGGAATTTTATTTATAATAGTATGGGTCATTACATATCCAACCTAGAGGATGGATTATCTATATTATTGACTTACCAATTTTTCATAATGGTTGCAAAAGCAAATTAAAACATTTGTTTTTTCCTTTTTCTTTATCATTGGAGGATATTTGTTAAATTATGTTATCCTATCAACATTATCTATTTGTTTTTTAATTGAAAATTTGGATGTAAAATTGGGTGATTTTTCAATAATCGTATAATGAGAAGGATCAAAAATCAATATAAATATTTTTTATTGCCTTAACAATAAGGAATAATCTTAAAAAAGTAACTAAAATATTTATTTTTCAATTTTCATGAAACTTATACAGATCATGTTGATAAAAGTTTGGAATATAAGAACATTAAACTTGATCAAACCATATTTTACTGATTTAATTAAATTGATCATATACATTAAAATATTGAATATTCTCTTGTTTAAAAAAAATAGACACATATTTTACATTTAGTATATCTATTTCACCTTTTCTCGAAATAATAAAATTTTTAACCAGAATTACTATTATGACCACATCAATTGAAGGAAAAGAAACTTTTTTCCATTCTCATGTTTGGAAAAAAGTGTGGTTTCATCATTTCAATTTTTCAAATTTCCATGTTTTTCTACTAACATGTAGGTATCTAAGATAACATATCATATCAATGGAATTTGACCCAACTCAATAATTTTAATGATGTTTAGTTAATATTAATTTTTAAATAACACCAATTTTATAACCTTAAGTCTATCCTCTTTAGTGAATTTGGTATAAGTGTATAAATACCTAACTAACTCATGGTAAAGTAAATAATTTTTTTTTTATTTCCAACACATGTGATAACCATTCCTAAAACACAATCGCAGATTTCAATAGAAAATAATATTTCTCATACTAGTATCATTCTATCAATAATTCAACAACTACAATTATATTAGAAAAGTCATTAGAAAAAACCATTTAATTTTTCTTAGAAGAACTACAGATGAGATGAACTTGAAAAAGTAAGATACAAATTATAATCATATAGTCGATAGATATTTTCATATTAATAATAGTGATGTTGAACCCTCTGGGAATCTAGTTGCTTTATTATATTTTGATAATCCCAATTATGATTATTTGTATTTTGTTAATCCCTAGTTGATAAATGGTTAAATACTTATTTGAGAATATAGCTATTTGTTTGCTTTAAGTATTGTTCTATTGTTATATGTTTAAATATTAGTTTTTCAGTTACTGGATGTTTGTACATTCTGACTTAACTTATTCTGCCAATAGAATGCTTAAACAGAACAGAGCTACCGATATAGTTAACTCTACCGCTATGTGAGAAAGCTACCGATACTGACTAGTCACCATTACATTAAAGTCCACCGTTACAGATAATAGCTACCGTTACAGAATAGAGCTACTAATACACACAAGTCCACCGATTTGTTGAAGTTACTGTTATCAAAGGAAGTCTACCAATATATCAAAGTCTACCGATACAAGACAGACCTACAGCTACCGATACAAGACAGACTTACCAAAATAGATCCACCAATAGAAGAAAGTCTACCGCCACCAATGCAATCAAGTCGACCGACAGAAAGCTACCGTTACTCAAGTCTACCGTTACACTAGAAGCTACCGTTACTCAGGCCTACCGTGACATCTAACTACCGATATCCAAAGCTACCGTTCCAGAAACAGAACCCGATGCTTCTTTAATTTCTTTATTATTATTTAATCTAACCAACGGTCATATTAGGTATATTTTAATACACTGATATTTATTTAATATGTGTTGTTGGATGTCAGGGAATCGTACCTCGTACCTGCAAAAAGTAAATCATCTTTTTCCAGAGCTCGTGGTTTAAATAAAGGAGGGATGTGCTACTAAAAGGAGAGAGATATAGACGAATACATAAAGATATATATACCACGAGGTGTGCTGGAAGAACAACCGAGTGTGAATGAAAAGAGACAAATGAATTCACACAATCAACTCATTCATCACTGCATACCAGTGAAGAGCTAAGAACGAGAACATAACACAAGAACTTCATCGACTACCTTTTTCTATCTCTGAACCTGGAAGTCAAGGAAGCAGACGAAAATCTGTTTTCCAAACAAAAAACCAGAAGAGGACTCAAGACCAATTCTGATCAATCCAAAGGAGTCCAGAGCTGCACTGCAATCACTAGAGCCATTTCTAAACTCTACATCTCTGCTCTGTGATTTATCCTTTTTACATATTGAGCACTGTGTGTTATCTGATGTATTTTACACACACAATGTATCCTGTCCTTTAACTGGAGGATCTGTAAATCCTCACTCAAACTCTTACATCTTTTATTTCCCACTGGGATAGTGTTAGAGGTCGTGCGTGACCTGGACAACTAGTTTTCTGTTGTTTCTGTTCCCAAGGATAACAGTGGTAGAGGTCTTGGACCTGGACAGTTGTATACTATTGTAATCCCCGATCCAGGGTGTGGATCACATTTATATAAAGTTTTGAGAGGACTAAGTCTCAGCTTGAGACTGAACCTCTTGGTTAAACCTGCTGTGCTTATTTAGTTTCAAAGTTATTTTTTATTCCGCTGCAAACCACTTTAAAACCAAAACTGTTTTAAAGTCACTTTGATAATTAAACTCGCAAGTGTTTATATTAGTGGTAAATCAGTAAGTTAGTTTCAAAAGTTAATCAATTATTCTGATTTGATTAACTGGGAAATAATCAATCCTTTGAGAACCTAACTGAACCTTTATTTTGATATAAATTCACTATATTTTAATTCTGTGTTTTATTTGGGGGATTTTAAGACAAAGTTTTTTAAGCAGAAATTTTAATTGGAACTCAATTCACCCCCTCTTGAGTATCCACTCTGACCAACATTTGGTATCAAAGTTTTTTTAAATATTTTTCTAAAGTACTCTTTTTGTCAACTGTGATTTTAGTTGTATTTTAAAGTTCTTAAAATTTCTGTTATTTCTAAATTTTTATCTCTTTAAAATCGTTGCTTTAAGTAAGTTATCATGGATAACAGACTTGAAGGTGTCGCTACCAATAGACCACCATTTTTCAATGGCACTAACTATGCTCAGTGGAAAATCAAGATGAAAATTCATTTAGAGAGCATGGGTTTTTATATTTGGACTGCTATAGAATCAGAATATAAAATTCCTTCTACTGTTAGAACTACTTGGAATGAAGCTACTAAGGCTGCCTACAATAATAACTGCAAATCTATGAATGCCTTGTACTGTGCTTTAGGAGATGAGTAATTTAATAGAATATCTGCTTGTAAAACTGCTTATAAAATTTGGGATACCTTAGTTGTTTCTCATGAAGGAACAACAAATGTTAAGGAAATGAGATTGAACACTTATACTATTAAGTATGATAATTTTAAGATGAAGCCTGATGAACCAATTTCTGACATGTATCTCAGGTTCAACGAAATTGTCAACACAAAGATCTCTCTGGGAAAGGATGTTCTATCAAAGGAACAAATTATGAGAATTCTGTGATGCTTACCTGAAAGATGGAGAGGAACTTCTGTCTCAATTAGAGAGTTGTGTGATATTGGTGAACTGCCAGTCAAGGAATTAATTGGAAAGCTGATGATGTATGAAGAAGAACTCAAAGTGAACAAAGAAGAAGAAGATGAACCAAGAAGGTAGTCTGTTGCGTTCAAGACTTCAACTTCAAAGAACAAGGATATGAAAAAACTCCAAGCTATAAATGAAAGTTCAAGATGTGAAGACAGTGAAATTGATTCTGATAGTGATACTGAGATGGATCACATTGACAGAAGGTTTAAAAAGTTTTATAGGAAGAAAAAGCTTTTCAGAAAATCAAACTACAAAGGAAAGTATGACAACAAAGGACATTGGAAAAAGGTTGGAAGAAATTTGACAAATCAGATGAAGTTGTCTGCTATGAGTGCAAAAGAAAAGGACATATAAAAGCGGACTTTCCAAAGCTGAAATACAAGAAGAAATATGATTACAAGGACAGTAAGTACAAAAAGGCTATGAAGGCTACTTGGAGTGCTTCTGAGGATAGCTCCAGTGAATATGAAGCCCCTGAGACTGAATCTAGAAATAAGGCAAATATGTGTTTCATAACAAACACATCTGAGGTAACATCTGAAACTCCGGCTTCAAATTCATATTATTTTGGAGATGATTCTGACTCAGAAAAGATGTCAAAATCTGAACTATTTGAATACTGTGATATGTTAGAAGAAACCTGTAATGAGCTGAAAGAAAAATACAAAGGTTTAAAGAAACATTATGCTTTAACTGTTAAACATAAATATGATCTTGATATTGAAATAGAAAAGAATGCTCAGTTGCTTAAAGAAAATACTGAACTGAAATTATCTAATGAGCAACTTAAGAAAGACTTAAAAAGTTTACAAATGGTAAAGATACTCTTACTCAGATTCTAGGTAAGAAAATAGCACCTAGATACACTACTGGTATAGGATACCAACCAGGACAGAGGAAATTTACCAAAACTAAATTCATTCCTAAATCTGGACAGAATACTGCTAGTTCTAGTTCTGGAAATTTATATGACTCAACTAGTTATATTAATAGTTACAGATCCAATAAGGTTTACATTTCAAAATCTGTTGATTCTACAAATTTTATGAGACCCATAAGAGAAATTTGGGTACCTAAAGTTTTTTTGGCTAACCTGTCCGGACCCAAGAAAATATGGGTACCAAAATCATTTCCTGTCTAAATCTGTTTTTTAGGGAACCTGCTTAAAGAGATCCTATAGAAAGACCTGGTACTTGGACAGTGGATGTTAAAGACATATGTTAGGAGACTTCTCATGCTTTAAAAGCTTAGTCAGAGTTGATGGAGGTTTTGTCACTTTGGGTGATAACTCAAAAGGAAAAATCATCAGCTTAGGCCAGATTGGTAACACTGACTCAGTATTAATTTCTAAAGTTTTATTTGTTGATGGACTTAAATATAATTTGTTAAGTATTTCTCAGTTATGTGATGATGGTTTTAATGTTAAATTTGAAAATGATTCTTGCAATGTTTTTAATTCTAAAAATGTTTTAGTATTTTCTGCTTTAAGAAATGAAAATGTTTATGCTGTTGATTTAAATTCTTTAGCTAAGAAGAATATTACTTGTTTAAATTTTTTTCATAAAGAGTCTTGGATTTGGCACAGAAGATTAGGACACTGAAATGTACACTCAGTTAGAAAACTTTCTAGAAAAAACTTAGTTAGAGACCTACCCAGACTTGAATTTCCAGCAGACACAGTTTGTAATCCCTATCAAAAGGGAAAGCAACATAAAGTTTCTTTCAAATCAAAGAAATAAGTGTCAACTTATCAACCTCTCGAGTTGGTTCACATGGATTTATTTGTACCTTCTAGAGTTTCTAGTTTAAATGGGAAGCACTATGTCTATGTTCTAGTAGATGACTTTTCTAGGTATACTTGGGTATATTTTCTAGCTCAAAAAAGTGAAGCTTGTTCTTACTTTGTTAAATATTCCAAGTCTGTAGAAAATCTTAGTGGACTTAAGATCAAAACCTTGAGAGGTGATCATGGTCGTGAGTTTGAAAATAATGAGTTTGAATCTTAGTGCACACACAGTGGCTATAGTCACAATTTCTCTGCCCCTAGGACACCCCAACAGAATGGTGTAGTAGAAAGAAGGAATAGAACCCTGCAAGAAATTTCTAGGACTATGCTAAATGAGTATGACCTACCTGTTTATTTTTGGGATGAAGCTGTCAATACGGCTTGTTATGTTATCAATAGAGTCTTGATCAGACCTGTTCTTAATAGGACCCCTTATGAGTTGTGGAACCATAGGAAACCTAAGGTTAACTACTTCAGAGTTTTTGGTTGCAAAGTCTTTATTCTTAATACTAAATACAATCTTGAAAAATTTGCATCCAAGAGTGATGAAGGAATTTTCCTAGGTTACTCTACTTCTAGTAAATCCTATAGGGTTTTCAATAAAAGAACCAAATGTGTGGAGGAATCTGTTCACATCAAATTTGATGAAACTGATCCACATGAACCTAAGACCTCTCTTGAAAATCTTGAAGATGATCTACCGGTTTTGAACCTTAATGATAAAGACAGTGGACCTGTAGTAAAAACATCCAGTTCTGGAAATTTCCCAGAACCTGCTTCTGTTGAACCCCAACCTGTAGATGAACCTGAAATCTCTAGTCCTACCTTTTCTAGACCATCTAGAATTCTAAAGAATCATCCTTTAGATGCTGTTGTAGGTAATTTAGATATAGGAACACATACTAGAGCTTCTCTAAGAAATCAGGTTGAACATCAAGCTTTTCTTTCATAGTTAGAACCTAAAAATATCAATGATGCTATCAATGATGAATTTTGGTTAATGGATATGCAAGAAGAACTAAATCAATTTGAAAGAAACAAAGTCAAGAAATTAGTAGAAATACCTAAGGACACTTTAACCATAGGCAAAAAATGGGTGTTTAGAAACAAAGTTGATGAATCTGGAAACATCATTAGAAACAAAGCTAGGCTGGTTGCACAAGGTTACAATCAATAAGAAGGAATTGACTATGAGGAAAACTTTGCACCTGTAGCTAGATTAGAGGCTATTAGGATCTTACTTGCCTATGCCTCACATATGAATTTCAAGTTATATCAAATGGATGTGAAAAGTTCTTTTCTAAATGGTTTTATTGTTGAAGAAGTTTTTTTAGAACAACCACCTGGTTTTTCAAATCCTCATTTTCAAAATCACGTGTTTAAACTTTCTAAAGCTTTATATGGTTTAAAACAAGCTCCAAGAGCTTGGTATGAAAAACTTACAAATTTTCTTATTTCAAAAGGATTTTCAAAAGGAATTGCTGATCCCACTCTTTTTATAAAAAGGATTTCAAAAGATGTTTTAATAGTACAAATCTATGTTGATGATATTATTTTTGGATCTTCTAAAAATTCTTTATGTACTGATTTTTCAAAGGTTATGCAAAATGAGTTTGAAATGAGCTTAATGGGAGAGCTTAAGTACTTTCTTGGATTTCAAATCTTTCAAACTAAAGATGGTATTATTCTGAATCAAAGTAAATATACTAAGGATTTATTAAAACGTTTTGGTTTGGATAGTATTAAGGGAAGTGATACACCTATGAGTACCACCTGTAAATTGGATACTGATGAAACTGGTAAACCAGTTGATCAAACTAATTATAGAGGTATGATTGGGAGTTTACTTTATCTTACTACTAGTCGACCTGATATTATGTTTAGTGTATGTATGTGTTCAAGATTTCAAGCTAACCCTAAAGAATCACACTTACTCGCTGTTAAAAAGATTTACAAATATCTTAAAAATACTGCTAATTTGGGATTGTTTTACCCAAAAGGACAATCATTTGATTTAATAAGTTATTCGGATGATGACTTTTCTGGATGCAAGTTAGATAGAAAAAGCACTTTTGGAACATGTCATTTACTTGGAAAGTCCCTAGTATCATGATGTATTAAGAAACAGAACTCAGTTGCATTGTCTACTGCTGAAGCAGAGTATATAGCTGCTGGTAGTTGCTGTGCACAGATTCTATGGATGAAACACACTTTATTGGACTATGGATTTGTTTTTAAACATGTATCAATTAACTGTGACAACACTAGTGCGATCAACATCTCTAAGAACCCTGTGTCTCACTCTAGAACAAAACAAATTGATGTTAGACACCACTTTTTAAGAGATCATTATCAAAAAGGTGATATAACACTTGAATTTATAGGCACTGAACTTCAATTAGCTGATATTTTCACTAAGCCTTTAAGTTTAGAAAGATTAAGTTTCATTAGACACGAATTAGGAATGATAACTTACCCTTAAACCATTAGGAAACCTCACCGTTAGAAACCTCACCATTAGAGACCTCACCGTTAGAGACCTCACCATTAGAAACCTCGCCGTTAGAGAATCCTCACTGTTAGAAGACCTCACCGTTAGGAGACTTTACCAGTATATCTCGCGCTTTTTAAACTTCTTTAAATACGAGACATTGATTTTTTAAATATATATGATTTATTTTATTTGTGAATCCTAAATGATATAAAACCGAGTCTAGACTTCACTCAATCTCACCACGAACTCGTCTGTTCAAATCCCTCCAACCTAACCCTCTCAAGCAGCAAAACCCTAAACCTCGAATCTGTAATGGCCCATGTCAAGAGACCCCAGGTTACAAATGGGAGTGATGAGCCGCAAGCAAAAAGACAGAAAGTAACAAATGCTAGTACCAGTGGAAGTGGAAGTGGAAGTGTAGCTCGAAGGAATCCAATAAACCCGCATCTCTCAAGGAGAGAGATTGTCGTTGAGAAAGAAGTGTGTGCAGAATGGCTCATGGAGAGAAAGTCCTTGGTTCTTAAAGTTTTATAAAAACAAGGTTGGACTGAGTGCTTCATGAACAACAACGAACCTTACTATCCTGAGCTGGTGAAGCATTTCTATGATTTTCTCCGCTTTGAAAATACTGAGGAGGAAAGAAGAATGATTTCTGTGGTAAATGGTCAGGTAGTATCTTTTACTTCAGTGGAATGGGCTAGGAACTTAAGAGTTACACATGAAAGAGATTATGCATTCTACTCAAAGTCTGTACCTTCGAACAGTGATGTGTTTCAATATGAAGATGCTTTACTGGAGCTTACAAGAAATGGAACCCCTAGAAAGGTGATTGCTGCAGAGATGGCAGGAGAAGATAAGCTGTTGTTTAAATTTATTCAGCATGTTGTTAGTCCTAGAAGAGGAGATTTTGCTACTTTGAGATTCCAAGACATATATTTGTTATATTTGCGGAAGCACAGTGTGAGAATCAATCTATGTAGATTGATTATGGTTCAAGTGGAAGATATGACTAGACCGAAGTCCAAATCAAATGCACTGTTTTTCTCAAAGCTAATTTCTGTGATGCTAAAAGTGAAAGAGGTAGCTGGACCTCAGGATGAGCTGGTAGTGGTTAAGGACAACTTCTGTATTACAAGAACTGTCTGTAAATACATGAAAGTCAGTTGGAATCCTTGGAAGAAATCATGGGTGAATGATGATGGAAATATCTATGACAAGTATACTTCTGTGGATCATCCTTCTAGACCAAAGGATGTGTGGGATCATGGTCTTGGACTAGATGAGCCAGAACAAGTCTATAGTGATAATGAAGCTGAGGAGGAAGAGACATCAGTAGAGGAAGGAGGAGACCTATACTTACCCCCTAGTCCTATGCATCAAGTTATTTCTTATGGAGCAGCTAGCCCTCCAAAAGAACTACCAAAGAGAGAAACTATCTTGAAGGACAATGATACCGAAACTATAGAATAAGGAGAAGAATCATGCCAGTATGTTGTCAAGGACACCTCTGAAGAGGATGAGGCAACCAAATCAGATCATGATGTTAATGGAGAAAAGGAGGCTGATGGTGAAGCATATAATGAGGAAAATGTTGAAAAAGAGCACAGTTTGAGTCCTCTAATAGTCAGTACAGTCAGGACAGTGCCTGATCAAGAAGTAGCAGCAACAACACCTGTTGATGAGAGAGTCATTAATGACTCAGAACAAATGGCTATTGAATCTGCTGCAGTTGTAGAGGAAATTGCAGAATTACCTCAGGAAGATCAGTTAGAAGAGATACCTAAGAAGAATGTTCCAAGTGAGGGGGAGAATCTTGGCTCAGTATCAGTGCTATACGGCATTGAAGGTTGGACTTCAGATCCCGGATATATGATTCTTGGACTTTATTTTGGAGATTCTGATGAGGAAGACCAGCCCCAAAAGGAATCAGTTACCCTACCCACTTTGGCTGAAAATGTGGCAACCAAGGAGGACCTTGAGTCCTTAAAAGCTGAATTGAAAGAAGTAATAAGGGAATCGGTGGAAGATATGAAGAAAATTATGGTTGAAGAGATAAAAAACGTGGATAAATCCATTGAGGTATCCATTGGATATGGTGTATCAAGTTTTGTGAAAGAAATGATGGATGGACTTAAAGTGTGCCACACTCAGATTGAGAGTTGGACAGGAGCTGTAGTTGCTTTGAGACAATCGATTGCTTCTCTGACTGCCATTCATAGCTCTCACACTCAAGTAAACTCTGACATTCGATATATCAAAGA
Source organism: Viscum album (assembly GCA_963277665.1). Classification (NCBI taxonomy): domain Eukaryota; kingdom Viridiplantae; phylum Streptophyta; class Magnoliopsida; order Santalales; family Viscaceae; genus Viscum; species Viscum album. The sequence continues at coordinate 19,859,701 of OY728155.1, forward strand.
AGTGGTCAAGCAATTTTTGGTAGTTTTTGAGGCCTTTAAGAAGTCAGTTAAAGAACATCTGAACAGTCAGTATGAACTGGTTCAGAAGGTAGTAAGTAGTCTGACTCAATCCTTCAAGGAGACAGTGACCTTCTCAATGAAACCTCTTCCCTCATCCAGCTCAAGTATGAACCTTGATCAGATCCGCAATATTATTCAGGAAGAATTGGCTAAGGCTATTCCCAGTGGTGCATCAGATACTCAGATTCTTGCTACCACTAGAGAAGTTAGTAGTTTTGTTCGTGATCACCTGCGGGCAGCTACTACTTCTCAAGAGGCAATCAAGAATAAGGTGGATGCTTATTTCGAGAAGGTTTATACCAAGCATAAAATGACCAACCATTTTAAGCTCTTACTGGAAAATATAAAGTTACCTCCAGTGACCCAAGCCTTCATAGAATAGGTTAGTAAGTTCAGGAAGCTTACTCATGCTTTGGATAAATTCATTGAAAATAGAGATGATTTTGTGTCTGCAATGGAGAGAGGAGGAAGCATTATAATGGATTTCAGGAATCTGCTGCTACCATTCTTGCATGTGAATGAAAGACCTGTAATTGTACCTCCTGCCCTTCTTGCTTCTGCCTTTGGGAGTACTCCTAAATTGACTCCAGTTCAAGCCATCAGGATCTTGACACCGATGATCACTCAGAGGAGCACAAATTTCAGATCAGGTACAATTTCTGTAGCTGAACCACCAGTTGTCCCTTCAGCTATTCTGAAACCCTCTGCTGACCCTGCAACTGAAACCTCTACTGATCCTAAGGAAAAGACACCTATTCTAGAGGAGGATTGAGTGTTTATAGACCTTTTTGATAGGATTCACTTGTATTTTTTTATTCTGATTTTATCAGTGTACCTTTTGTATATTAATGAATTTTTTTCATTCTCTACTTTACTGAGTTTCTATTACTTTGTCATTTATTCTCTGTTAATCTTTATCTTTTCTCTGCTAACCTTCTTTTTGTTAATCACAAAGGGGGAGAAAATGCGAACATGTGAAAATGAGAGAAAATAAGAAATGAGACCTAAGAGTTAACAAAGGAGAAACACACAAAGGGGGAATGAGAAACTGAGACTTGAGAAAATAAGTCTTAGAGAGAATCTTGCAGTACAATTGAAAGGGGGAGGAATATGGAAGTTTTGTTCTGAACAAAACAAAAGAACCGTTTCCTCTGAGGCTAATTTCTTTTCCACTTTTTTCTCTGATACTATTTCAATTTTTTTTCTCTTTGGCATAAGTTGTGATTATCAAAAAGGGGGAGATTGTTGAACCCTCTGGGAATCTAGTTGCTTTATTATATTTTAATAATCCTAATTATGATTATTTGTATTTTGTTAATCCCTAGTTGATAAATGGTTAAATACTTATTTGAGAATCTAGCTATTTGTTTGCTTTAGGTATTGTTCTATTGTTCTATGTTTAAGTATTAGTCTTTCGTTTACTGGATGTTTGTACATTCTGACTTAACCTATTCTGCCAATGTAATGCTTAAACAGAACAGAGCTACCGATACAGTTAAGTCTACCGCTATGTGAGAAAGCTACCGATACTGACTAGTCACCGTTACATTAAAGTCCACCGTTACAGATAATAGCTACCGTTACAGAATAGAGCTACTAATACACACAAGTCCACCGATTTGTTGAAGTTACTGTTATCAAAGGAAGTCTACCGATATATCAAAGTCTACCGATACAAGACAGACCTACAGCTACCGATACAAGACAGACTTACCGATATAGATCCACCAATACAAGAAAGTCTACCGCCACCAATGCAATCAAGTTGACCGACAGAAAGCTACCGTTACTCAAGTCTACCGTTACACTAGAAGCTACCGTTACTCAGGCCTACCGTGACATCTAACTACCGATATCCAAAGCTACCGTTCCAGAAACAGAACCCGATGATTCTTTAATTTCTTTATTATTATTTAATCTAACCAACGGTCATATTAGGTATATCTTAATACACTGATATTTATTTAATATGTGTTGTTGGATGTCAGGGAATCGTACCTCGTACCTGCAAAAAGTAAATCATCTTTTTCCAGAGCTCGTGGTTTAAATAAAGGAGGGATGTGCTACTGCAAGGAGAGAGATATAGACGAATACATAAAGATATATATACCACGAGGTGTGCTGGAAGAACAACCGAGTGTGAATGAAAAGAGACGACTGAATTCACACAATCAACTCATTCATCACTGCATACCAGTGAAGAGCTAAGAACGAGAACATAACACAAGAACTTCATCGACTACCTTTTTCTATCTCTGAACCTGGAAGTCAAGGAAGCAGACGAAACTCTGTTTTGCAAACAAAAAACCAGAAGAGGACTCAAGACCAATTCTGATCAATCCAAAGGAGTCCAGAGCTGCACTGTAATCACTAGAGCCATTTCTAAACTCTACATCTCTGCTCTGTGATTTATACTTTTTACATATTGAGTACTGTGTGTTATCTGATGTATTTTACACACACAATGTATCATGTCCTTTAACTGGAGGATCTGTAAATCCTCACTCAAACTCTTACATCTTTTATTTCCCACTGGGATAGTGTTAGAGGTCGTGCGTGACCTGGACAACTAGTTTTCTGTTGTTTCTGTTCCCAAGGATAACAGTGGTAGAGGTCTTGGACCTGGACAGTTGTATACTATTGTAATCCCCGATCCAGGGTGTGGATCACTTTTATATAAAGTTTTGAGAGGACTAAGTCTCAGCTTGAGACTGAACCTCTTGGTTAAACCTGCTGTGCTTATTTAGTTTCAAAGTTATTTTTTATTCCGCTGCAAACCACTTTAAAACCAAAACTGTTTTAAAGTCACTTTGATAATTAAACTCGCAAGTGTTTATATTAGTGGTAAATCAGTAAGTTAGTTTCAAAAGTTAATCAATTATTCTGATTTGATTAACTGGGAAATAATCAATCCTTTGAGAACCTAACTGAACCTTTATTTTGATATAAATTCACTATATTTTAATTCTGTGTTTTATTTGGGGGATTTTAAGACAAAGTTTTTTAAGCAGAAATTTTAATTGGAACTCAATTCACCCCCTCTTGAGTATCCACTCTGACCAACATTTGGTATCAAAGTTTTTTAAATATTTTTCTAAAGTACTCTTTTTGTCAACTGTGATTTTAGTTGTATTTTAAAGTTCTTAAAATTTCTGTTATTTCTAAATTTTTATCTCTTTAAAATCGTTGCTTTAAGTAAGTTATCATGGATAACAGACTTGAAGGTGTTGCTACCATTAGACCACCATTTTTCAATGGAACTAACTATGCTCAGTGGAAAATCAAAATGAAAATTCATTTAGAGAGCATGGGTTTTGATATTTGGACTGCTATAGAACCAGAATATAAAATTCCTTCTATTGTTAGAACTACTTGGAATGAAGCTACTAAGGCTGCCTACAATAATAAATGAAAATCTATGAATGCCTTGTACTGTGATTTAGGAGATGAGTAATTTAATAGAATATCTTCTTGTAAAACTGCTTATGAAATTTGGGATACCTTAGTTGTTTCTCATGAAGGAACAACAAATGTTAAGGAAATTAGATTGAACACTTATACTATTAAGTATGATAATTTTAAGATGAAGCCTGATGAACCAATTTCTGACATGTATCTCAGGTTCAACGAAATTGTCAACACAAAGATCTCTATGGGAAAGGATGTTCTATCAAAGGAACAAATTATGAGAATTCTGAGATGCCTACCTGAAAGATGGAGAGGAACTTCTGTCTCAATTAGAGAGTTGTGTGATATTGGTGAACTGCCAGTCAAGGAATTAATTGGCAAGATGATGATGTATGAAGAAGAACTCAAAGTGAATAAAGAAGAAGAAGATGAACCAAGAAGGTAGTCTGTTGCGTTCAAGACTTCAACTTCAAAGAACAAGGATATGAAAAAACTCCAAGCTATAAATGAAAGTTCAAGATGTGAAGACAGTGAAAGTGATTCTGATAGTGATGCTGAGATGGATCACATTGACAGAAGGTTTAAAAAGTTTTATAGGAAGAAAAAGTTTTTCAGAAAATCAAACTACAAAGGAAAGTATGACAATAAAGGACATTGGAAAAAGGATTGGAAGAAATTTGACAAATCAGATGAAGTTTTATGCTATGAGTGCAAAAGAAAAGGACATATAAAAGCGGACTTTCCAAAGCTGAAATACAAGAAGAAATATGATTACAAGGACAGTAAGTACAAAAAGGCTATGAAGGCTACTTGGAGTGCTTCTGAGGATAGCTCCAGTGAATATGAAGCCTCTGAGACTGAATCTAGAAATAAGGCAAATATGTGTTTCATAACAAACACATCTGAGGTAACATCTGAAACTCCGGCTTCAAATTCATATTATTTTGGAGATGATTCTGACTCAGAAAATATGTCAAAATCTGAACTATTTGAATACTGTGATATGTTAGAAGAAACCTGTAATGAGCTGAAAGAAAAATACAAAGGTTTAAAGAAACAGTATGCTTTAACTGTTAAACATAAATATGATCTTGATATTGAAATAGAAAAGAATGCTCAGTTGCTTAAAGAAAATACTGAACTGAAATTATCTAATGAGCAACTTAAGAAAGACTTAAAAAGTTTACAAATGGTAAAGATACTCTTACTCAGATTCTAGGTAAGAAAATAGCACCTAGATACACTACTGGTATAGGATACCAACCAGGACAGAGGAAATTTACCAAAACTAAATTCATTCCTAAATCTGGACAGAATACTGCTAGTTCTAGTTCTGGAAATTTATATGACTCAACTAGTTATATTCATAGTTACAGATCCAATAAGGTTTACCTTTCGAAATCTGTTGATTCTACAAATTTTATGAGACCCATAAGAGAAATTTGGGTACCTAAAGTTTTTTTGGCTAACCTGTCTGGACCCAAGAAAATATGGGTACCAAAATCATTTCCTGTCTAAATCTGTTTTTTAGGGAACCTTCTTAAAGAGATCCTATAGAAAGACCTGGTACTTGGACAGTGGATGTTAAAGACATATGTTAGGAGACTTCTCATGCTTTAAAAGCTTAGTCAGAGTTGATGGAGGTTTTTTCACTTTGGGTGATAACTCAAAAGGAAAAATCATCGGCTTAGGCCAGATTGGTAACACTGACTCAGTATTAATTTCTAAAGTTTTATTTGTTGATGGACTTAAATATAATTTGTTAAGTATTTCTCAGTTATGTGATGATGGTTTTAATGTTAAATTTGAAAATGATTCTTGCAATGTTTTTAATTCTAAAAATGTTTTAGTATTTTCTACTTTAAGAAATGAAAATGTTTATGCTGTTGATTTAAATTCTTTAGCTAAGAAGAATATTACTTGTTTAAATGTTTTTCATAAAGAGTCTTGGATTTGGCACAGAAGATTAGAACACTGCAATGTACACTCAGTTAGAAAACTTTCTAGAAAAAACTTAGTTAGAGACCTACCCAGACTTGAATTTCCAGCAGACACAGTTTGTAATCCCTATCAAAAGGGAAAGCAACATAAAGTTTCTTTCAAATCAAAGAAATAAGTGTCAACTTATCAACCTCTTGAGTTGGTTCACATGGATTTATTTGTACCTTCTAGAGTTTCTAGTTTAAATGGGAAGCACTATGTCTATGTTCTAGTAGATGACTTTTCTAGGTATACTTGGGTATATTTTATAGCTCAAAAAAGTGAATCTTGTTCTTACTTTGTTAAATATTCCAAGTCTTTAGAAAATCTTAGTGGACTTAAGATCAAAACCTTGAGAGGTGATCATGGTCGTGAGTTTGAAAATAATGAGTTTGAATCTTAGTGCACACACAGTGGATGTAGTCACAATTTCTCTGCCCCTAGGACACCCCAACAGAATGGTGTAGTAGAAAGAAGGAATAGAACCCTGCAAGAAATTTCTAGGACTATGCTAAATGAGTATGACCTACCTATTTATTTTTGGGATGAAGCTGTCAATACAGCTTTTTATGTTATCAATAGAGTCTTGATCAGACCTGTTCTTAATATGACCCCTTATGAGTTGTGGAACCATAGGAAACCTAAGGTTAACTACTTCAGAGTTTTTGGTTGCAAAGTCTTTATTCTTAATACTAAATACAATCTTGAAAAATTTGCATCCAAGAGTGATGAAGGAATTTTCCTAGGTTACTCTACTTCTAGTAAATCCTATAGGGTTTTCAATAAAAGAACCAAATGTGTGGAGGAATCTGTTCACATCAAATTTGATGAAACTGATCCACATGAACCTAAGACCTCTCTTGAAAATCTTGAAGATGATCTACCGGTTTTGAACCTTAATGATAAAGACAGTGGACCTGTAGTAAAAACATCCAGTTCTGGAAATTTCCTAGAACCTGCTTCTGTTTAACCCCAACCTGTAGATGAACCTGAAATCTCTAGTCCTACCTTTTCTAGACCATCTAGAATTCTAAAGAATCATACTTTAGATGCTGTTGTAGGTAATTTAGATAGAGGAACACAGACTAGAGCTTCTCTAAGAAATCAGGTTGAACATCAAGCTTTTCTTTCATAGTTAGAACCTAAAAATATCAATGATGCTATCAATGATGAATTTTGGTTAATGGATATGCAAGAAGAACTAAATCAATTTGAAAGAAACAAAGTCAGGAAATTAGTAGAAATACCTAAGGACACTTTAACCATAGGCAAAAAATGGGTGTTTAGAAACAAAGTTGATGAATCTGGAAACATCATTAGAAACAAAGCTAGGCTGGTTGCACAAGGTTACAATCAAGAAGAAGGAATTGACTATGAGGAAAACTTTGCACCTGTAGCTAGATTAGAGGCTATTAGGATCTTACTTGCCTATGCCTCACATATGAATTTCAAGTTATATCAAATGGATGTGAAAAGTTCTTTTCTAAATGGTTTTATTGTTGAAGAAGTTTTTGTAGAACAACCACCTGGTTTTTCAAATCCTCATTTTCAAAATCACGTGTTTAAACTTTCTAAAGATTTATATGGTTTAAAACAAGCTCCAAGAGCTTGGTATGAAAAACTTACAAATTTTCTTATTTCAAAAGGATTTTCAAAAGGAATTGCTGATCCCACTCTTTTTATAAAAAGGATTTCAAAAGATGTTTTAATAGTACAAATCTATGTTGATGATATTATTTTTGGATCTTCTAAAAATTCTTTATGTACTGATTTTTCAAAGGTTATGCAAAATGAGTTTGAAATGAGCTTAATTGGAGAGCTTAAGTACTTTCTTGGATTTCAAATCTTTCAAACTAAAGATGGTATTATTCTGAATCAAAGTAAATATACTAAGGATTTATTAAAACATTTTGGTTTGGATAGTATTAAGGGAAGTGATACACCTATGAGTACCACCTGTAAATTGGATACTGATGAAACTGGTAAACCAGTTGATCAAACTAATTATAGAGGTATGATTGGGAGTTTACTTTATCTTACTACTAGTCGACCTGATATTATGTTTAGTGTATGTATGTGTTAAAGATTTCAAGCTAACCCTAAAGAATCACACTTACTCGTTGTTAAAAAGATTTCCAAATATCTTAAAAATACTGCTAATTTGGGATTGTTTTACCCAAAAGGACAATCATTTGATTTAATAAGTTATTCGGATGATGACTTTGCTGGATGCAAGTTAGATAGAAAAAGCACTTTTGGAACATGTCATTTACTTGGAAAGTCCCTAGTATCATGGTGTAGTAAGAAACAGAACTCAGTTGCATTGTCTACTGCTGAAGCAGAGTATATAGCTGCTGGTAGTTGCTGTGCACAGATTCTATGGATGAAACACACTTTATTGGACTATGGATTTGTTTTTAAACATGTATCAATTAACTGTGACAACACTAGTGCGATCAACATCTCTAAGAACCCTGTGTCTCACTCTAGAACAAAACACATTGATGTTAGACACCACTTTTTAAGAGATCATTATCAAAAAGGTGATATAACACTTGAATTTATAGGCACTGAACTTCAATTAGCTGATATTTTCACTAAGCCTTTAAGTTTAGAAAGATTAAGTTTCATTAGACACGAATTAGGAATGATAACTTACCCTTAAACCATTAGGAAACCTCACCGTTAGAAACCTCACCGTTAGAGACCTCACCGTTAGAGACCTCACCATTAGAAACCTCGCCGTTAGAGAATCCTCACTGTTAGAAGACCTCACCGTTAGGAGACTTTACCGGTATATCTCGCGCTTTTTTAAACTTCTTTAAAGCTGAGACATCGATTTTTTTAAATATATATGATTTATTTTATTTGTGAATCCTAAATGATATAAAACCGAGTCTAGACTTCACTCAATCTCACCACGAACTCGTCTGTTCAAATCCCTCCAACCTAACCCTCTCAAGCCGCAAAACCCTAAACCTCGAATATGTAATGGCCCATGTCAAGAGACCCCAGGTTACAGATGGGAGTGATGAGCCGCAAGCAAAAAGACAGAAAGTAACGAATGCTAGTACCAGTGGAAGTGGAAGTGGAAGTGTAGCTCGAAGGAATCCAATAAACCCGCATCTCTCAAGGAGAGAAATTGTCGTTGAGAAAGAAGTGTGTGCAGAATGGCTCATGGAGAGAAAGTCCTTGGTTCTTAAAGTTTTATAAAAACAAGGTTGGACTGAGTGCTTCATGAACAACAACGGACCTTACTATCCTGATCTGGTGAAGCATTTCTATGATTTTCTCCGCTTTGAAAAGACTGAGGAGGAAAGAAGAATGATTTCTGTGGTAAATGGTCAGGTAGTATCTTTTACTTCAGTGGAATGGGCTAGGAACTTAAGAGTTCCACATGAAAGAGATTATGCATTCTACTCAAAGTCTGTACCTTCGAACAGTGATGTGTTTCAATATGAAGATTCTTTACTGGAGCTTACAGGAAATGGAACCCCTAGAAAGGTGATTGCTGCAGAGATGGCAGGAGAAGATAAGCTGTTGTTTAAATTTATTCAGCATGTTGTTAGTCCTAGAAGAGGAGATTTTGCTACTTTGAGATTCCAAGACATATATTTGTTATATTTGCTGAAGCACAGTGTGAGAATCAATCTATGTAGATTGATTATGGTTCAAGTGGAAGATATGACTAGACCGAAGTCCAAATCAAATGCACTGTTTTTCTCAAAGCTAATTTCTGTGATGCTAAAAGTGAAAGAGGTAGCTGGACCTCAGGATGAGCTGGTAGTGGTTAAGGACAACTTCTGTATTACAAGAACTGTCTGTAAATACATGAAAGTCAGTTGGAATCCTTGGAAGAAATCATGGGTGAATGATGATGGAAATATCTATGACAAGTATACTTCTGTGGATCATCCTTCTAGACCAAAGGATGTGTGGGATCATGGTCTTGGACTAGATGAGCCAGAACCAGTCTATAGTGATAATGAAGCTGAGGAGGAAGAGACATCAGTAGAGGAAGGAGGAGACCTAGACTTACCCCCTAGTCCTATGCATCAAGTTATTTCTTATGGAGCAGCTAGCCCTCCAAAAGAACTACCAAAGAGAGAAACTATCTTGAAGGACAATGATACCGAAACTATAGAATAAGGAGAAGAATCATGCCAGTATGTTGTCAAGGACACCTCTGAAGAGGATGAGGCAACCAAATCAGATCATGATGTTAATGGAGAAAAGGAGGCTGATGGTGAAGCATATAATGAGGAAAATGTTGAAAAAGAGCACAGTTTGAGTCCTCTAATAGTCAGTACAGTCAGGACAGTGCCTGATCAAGAAGTAGCAGCAACAACACCTGTTGATGAGAGAGTCATTAATGACTCAGAACAAATGGCTATTGAATCTGCTGCAGTTGTAGAGGAAATTGCAGAATTACCTCAGGAAGATCAGTTAGAAGAGATACCTAAGAAGAATGTTCCAAGTGAGGGGGAGAATCTTGGCTCAGTATCAGTGCTATACGACATTGAAGGTTGGACATCAGATCCCAGATATATGATTCTTGGACTTTATTTTGGAGATTCTGATGAGGAAGACCAGCCCCAAAAGGAATCAGTTACCCTACCCACTTTGGCTGAAAATGTGGCAACCAAGGAGGACCTTGAGTCCTTAAAAGCTGAATTGAAAGAAGTAATAAGGGAATCGGTGGAAGATATGAAGAAAATTATGGTTGAAGAGATAAAAAATGTGGATAAATCCATTGAGGTATCCATTGGATATGGTGTATCAAGTTTTGTGAAAGAAATGATGGATGGACTTAAAGTGTGCCACACTCAGATTGAGAGTTGGACAGGAGCTGTAGTTGCTTTGAGACAATCGATTGCTTCTCTGACTGCCATTCATAGCTCTCACACTCAAGTAAACTCTGACATTCGATATATCAAAGAAGTGGTCAAGCAATTTTTGGTAGTTTTTGAGGACTTTAAGAAGTCAGTTAAAGAACATCTGAACAGTCAGTATGAACTGGTTCAGAAGGTAGTTAGTAGTCTGACTCAATCCTTCAAGGAGACTGTGACCTTCTCAATGAAACCTCTTCCCTCATCCAGCTCAAGTATGAACCTTGATCAGATCCGCAATATTATTCAGGAAGAATTGGCTAAGGCTAGTCCCAGTGGTGCATCAGATACTCAGATTCTTGCTACCTCTAGAGAAGTTAGTAGTTTTGTTTGTGATCACCTGCGGGCAGCTACTACTTCTCAAGAGGCAATCAAGAATAAGGTGGATGCTTATTTCGAGAAGGTTTATACCAAGCATCAAATGACCAACCATTTTAAGCTCTTACTGGAAAATATGAAGTTACCTCCAGTGACCCAAGCCTTCATAGAATATGTTAGTATGTTCAGGAAGCTTACTCCTGCTTTGGATAAATTCATTGAAAATAGAGATGATTTTGTATCTGCAATGGAGAGAGGAGGAAGCATTATAATGGATTTCAGGAATCTGCTGCTACCATTATTGCATGTGAATGAAAGACCTGTAATTGTACCTCCTTCCCTTCTTGCTTCTGCCTCTGGGAGTACTCCTAAATTGACTCTAGTTCAAGCCATCAGGATCTTGACACCGATGATCACTCAGAGGAGCACAAATTTCAGATCAGGTACAATTTCTGTAGCTGAACCACCAGTTGTCCCTTCAGCTATTCTAAAACCCTCTGCTGACCCTGCACCTGAAACCTCTACTGATCCTAAGGGAAAGACACATATTCTAGAGGAGGATTGAGTGTTTCTAGATCTTTTTGATAGGATTCACTTGTATTTTTTTATTCTGATTTTATCAGTGTACCTTTTGTATATTAATGAATTTTTTTCATTCTCTACTTTACTGAGTTTCTATTACTTTGTCATTTATTCTCTGTTAATATTTATCTTTTCTCTGCTAACCTTCTTTTTGTTAATCACAAAGGGGGAGAAAATGCGAACATGTGAAAATGAGAGAAAATAAGAAATGAGACCTAAGAGTTAACAAAGGAGAAACACACAAAGGGGGAATGAGAAACTGAGACTTGAGAAAATAAGTCTTAGAGAGAATCTTGCAGTACAATTGAAAGGGGGAGGAATATGGAAGTTTTGTTCTGAACAAAACAAAAGAACCGTTTCCTCTGAGGCTAATTTCTTTTCCACTTTTTTCTCTAATACTATTTCAATTTTTTTTCTCTTTGGCATAAGTTGTGATTATCAAAAAGGGGGAGATTGTTGAACCCTCTGGGAATCTAGTTGCTTTATTATATTTTAATAATCCTAATTATGATTATTTGTATTTTGTTAATCCCTAGTTGATAAATGGTTAAATACTTATTTGAGAATCTAGCTATTTGTTTGCTTTAAGTATTGTTCTATTGTTCTATGTTTAAGTATTAGTCTTTCGTTTACTGGATGTTTGTACATTCTGACTTAACCTATTCTGCCAATAGAATGCTTAAACAGAACAGAGCTACCGATACAGTTAAGTCTACCGCTATGTGAGAAAGCTACCGATACTGACTAGTCACCGTTACATTAAAGTCCACCGTTACAGATAATAGCTACCGTTACAGAATAGAGCTACTAATACACACAAGTCCACCGATTTGTTGAAGTTACTGTTATCAAAGGAAGTCTACCGATATATCAAAGTCTACCGATACAAGACAGACCTACAGCTACCGATACAAGACAGACTTACCGATATAGATCCACCAATACAAGAAAGTCTACCGCCACCAATGAAATCAAGTCGACCGACAGAAAGCTACCGTTACTCAAGTCTACCGTTACACTAGAAGCTACCGTTACTCAGGCCTACCGTGACATCTAACTACCGATATCCAAAGCTACCGTTCCAGAAACAGAACCCGATGCTTCTTTAATTTCTTTATTATTATTTAATCTAACCAACGGTCATATTAGGTATATTTTAATACACTGGTATTTATTTAATATGTGTTGTTGGATGTCAGGGAATCATACCTCGTACCTGCAAAAAGTAAATCATATTTTTCCAGAGCTCGTGGTTTAAATAAAGGAGGGATGTGCTACTGCAAGGAGAGAGATATAGACGAATACATAAAGATATATATACCACGAGGTGTGCTGGAAGAACAACCGAGTGTGAATGAAAAGAGACGACTGAATTCACACAATCAACTCATTCATCACTGCATACCAGTGAAGAGCTAAGAACGAGAACATAACACAAGAACTTCATCGACTACCTTTTTCTATCTCTGAACCTGGAAGTCAAGGAAGCAGACAAAACTCTGTTTTCCAAACAAAAACCAGAAGAGGACTCAAGACCAATTCTGATCAATCCAAAGGAGTCCAGAGCTGCACTGCAATCACTAGAGCCATTTATAAACTCTATATCTCTGCTCTGTGATTTATCCTTTTTACATATTGAGCACTGTGTGTTATCTGATGTATTTTACACACACAATGTATCCTGTCCTTTAACTGGAGGATCTGTAAATCCTCACTCAAACTCTTACATTTTTTATTTCCCACTGGGATAGTATTAGAGGTCGTGCGTGACCTGGACAACTAGTTTTCTGTTGTTTCTGTTCCCAAGGATAACAGTGGTAGAGGTCTTGGACCTGGACAGTTGTATACTATTGTAATCCCCGATCCAGGGTGTGGATCACTTTTATATAAAGTTTTTAGAGGACTAAGTCTCATCTTGAGACTGAACCTCTTGGTTAAACCTGTTGTGCTTATTTAGTTTCAAAGTTATTTTTTATTCTGCTGCAAACCACTTTAAAACCAAAACTGTTTTAAAGTAACTTTGATAATTAAACTCGCAAGTGTTTATATTAGTGGTAAATCAGTAAGTTAGTTTCAAAAGTTAATCAATTCTTCTGATTTGATTAACTGGGAAATAATCAATCCTTTGAGAACCTAACTGAACCTTTATTTTGATATAAATTCACTATATTTTAATTCTGTGTTTTATTTGGGGGATTTTAAGACAAAGTTTTTTAAGCAGAAATTTTAATTGGAACTCAATTCACCCCCTCTTGAGTATCCACTCTGACCAACATTTGGTATCAAAGTTTTTTTAAATATTTTTCTAAAGTACTCTTTTTGTAAACTGTGATTTTAGTTGTATTTTAAAGTTCTTAAAATTTCTGTTATTTCTAAATTTTTATCTCTTTAAAATCGTTGCTTTAAGTAAGTTATCATGGATAACAGACTTGAAGGTGTTGCTACCAATAGAACACCATTTTTCAATGGCACTAACTATGCTCAGTGGAAAATCAAGATGAAAATTCATTTAGAGAGCATGGGTTTTGATATTTGGACTGCTATAGAATCAGAATATAAAATTCCTTCTACTGTTAGAACTACTTGGAATGAAGCTACTAAGGCTGCCTACAAGAATAACTGCAAATCTATGAATGCCTTGTACTGTGCTTTAGGAGATGAGTAATTTAATAGAATATCTGCTTGTAAAACTGCTTATGAAATTTGGGATACCTTAGTTGTTTCTCATAAAGGAACAACAAATGTTAAGGAAATGAGATTGAAAACTTATACTATTAAGTATGATAATTTTAAGATGAAGCCTGATGAACCAATTTCTGACATGTATCTCAGGTTCAACGAAATTGTCAACACAAAGATCTCTCTGGGAAAGGATGTTCTATCAAAGGAACAAATTATGAGAATTCTGAGATGCCTACCTGAAAGATGGAGAGGAACTTCTGTCTCAATTAGAGAGTTGTGTGATATTGGTGAACTGCCAGTCAAGGAATTAATTGGAAAGCTGATGATGTATGAAGAAGAACTCAAAGTGAACAAAGAAGAAGAAGATGAATCAAGAAGGTAGTCTGTTGCGTTCAAGACTTCAACTTCAAAGAACAAGGATATGAAAAAACTCCAAGCTATAAATGAAAGTTCAAGATGTGAAGACAGTGAAAGTGATTCTGATAGTGATGCTGAGATGGATCACATTGACAGAAGGTTTAAAAAGTTTTATAGGAAGAAAAGTTTTTCAGAAAATCAAACTACAAAGGAAAGTATGACAACAAAGGACATTGGAAAAAGGATTGGAAGAAATTTGACAAATCAGATGAAGTTGTCTGCTATGAGTGCAAAAGAAAAGGACATATAAAAGCGGACTTTCCAAAGCTGAAATACAAGAAGAAATATGATTACAAGAACAGTAATTACAAAAAGGATATGAAGGCTACTTGGAGTGCTTCTGAGGATAGCTCCAGTGAATATGAAGCCTCTGAGACTGAATCCAGAAATAAGGCAAATATGTGTTTCATAACAAACACATCTGAGGTAACATCTGAAACTCCGGCTTCAAATTCATATTATTTTGGAGATGATTCTGACTCAGAAAAGATGTCAAAATCTGAACTATTTGAATACTGTGATATGTTAGAAGAAACCTGTAATGAGCTGAAAGAAAAATACAAAGGTTTAAAGAAACAGTATGCTTTAACTGTTAAACATAAATATGATCTTGATATTGAAATAGAAAAGAATGCTCAGTTGCTTAAAGAAAATACTGAACTGAAATTATCTAATGAGCAACTTAAGAAAGACTTAAAAAGTTTACAAATGGTAAAGATACTCTTACTCAGATTCTAGGTAAGAAAATAACACCTAGATACACTACTGGTATAGGATACCAACCAGGACAGAGAAAATTTACCAAAACTAAATTCATTCCTAAATCTGGAAAGAATACTGCTAGTTCTAGTTCTGGAAATTTATATGACTCAACTAGTTATATTCATAGTTACAGATCCAATAAGGTTTACCTTTCGAAATCTGTTGATTCTACAAATTTTATGAGACCCATAAGAGAAATTTGGGTACCTAAAGTTTTTTTGGCTAACCTGTCCGGACCCAAGAAAATATGGGTACCAAAATCATTTCCTGTCTAAATCTGTTTTTTAGGGAACCTGCTTAAAGAGATCCTATAGAAAGACCTGGTACTTGGACAGTGGATGTTAAAGACATATGTTAGGAGACATCTCATGCTTTAAAAGCTTAGTCAGAGTTGATGGAGGTTTTGTCACTTTGGGTGATAACTCAAAAGGAAAAATCATCGGCTTAGGCCAGATTGGTAACACTGACTCAGTATTAATTTCTAAAGTTTTATTTGTTGATGGACTTAAATATAATTTGTTAAGTATTTCTCAGTTATGTGATGATGGTTTTAATGTTAAATTTGAAAATGATTCTTGCAATGTTTTTAATTCTAAAAATGTTTTAGTATTTTCTGCTTTAAGAAATGAAAATGTTTATGCTGTTGATTTAAATTCTTTAGCTAAGAAGAATATTACTTGTTTAAATGTTTTTCATAAAGAGTCTTGGATTTGGCACAAAGGATTAGGACACTGCAATGTACACTCAGTTAGAAAACTTTCTAGAAAAAACTTAGTTGGAGACCTACCCAGACTTGAATTTCTAGCAGACACAGTTTGTAATCCCTATCAAAAGGGAAAGCAACATAAAGTTTCTTTAAAATCAAAGAAATAAGTGTCAAATTATCAACCTCTTGAGTTGGTTCACATGGATTTATTTGTACCTTCTAGAGTTTCTAGTTTAAATGGGAAGCACTATGTCTATGTTCTAGTAGATGACTTTTCTAGGTATACTTGGGTATATTTTCTAGCTCAAAAAAGTGAAGCTTGTTCTTACTTTGTTAAATATTCCAAGTCTGTAGAAAATCTTAGTGGACTTAAGATCAAAACCTTGAGAGGTGATCATGGTCGTGAGTTTGAAAATAATGAGTTTGAATCTTAGTGCACACACAGTGGCTTTAGTCACAATTTCTCTGCCCCTAGGACACCCCAACAGAATGGTGTAGTAGAAAGAAGGAATAGAACCCTGCAAGAAATTTCTAGGACTATGCTAAATGAGTATGACCTACCTGTTTATTTTTGGGATGAAGCTGTCAATACAGCTTGTTATGTTATCAATAGAGTCTTGATCAGACCTGTTCTTAATAGGACCCCTTATGAGTTGTGGAACCATAGGAAACCTAAGGTTAACTACTTCAGAGTTTTTGGTTGCAAAGTCTTTATTCTTAATACTAAATACAATCTTGAAAAATTTGCATCCAAGAGTGATGAAGGAATTTTCCTAGGTTACTCTACTTCTAGTAAATCCTATAGGGTTTTCAATAAAAGAACCAAATGTGTGGAGGAATCTGTTCACATCAAATTTGATGAAACTGATCCACATGAACCTAAGACCTCTCTTGAAAATCTTGAAGATGATCTACCGGTTTTGAACCTTAATGATAAAGACAGTGGACCTGTAGTAAAAACATCCAGTTCTGGAAATTTCCCAGAACCTGCTTCTGTTGAACCCCAACCTGTAGATTAACCTGAAATCTCTAGTCCTACCTTTTCTAGACCATCTAGAATTCTAAAGAATCATCCTTTAGATGCTGTTGTAGGTAATTTAGATAGAGGAACACAGACTAGAGCTTCTCTAAGAAATCAGGTTGAACATCAAGCTTTTCTTTCATAGTTAGAACCTAAAAATATCAATGATGCTATCAATGATGAATTTTTGTTAATGGATATGCAAGAAGAACTAAATCAATTTGAAAGAAACAAAGTCAGGAAATTAGTAGAAATACCTAAGGACACTTTAACCAAAGGCAAAAAATGGGTGTTTAGAAACAAAGTTGATGAATCTGGAAACATCATTAGAAACAAAGCTAGGCTGGTTGCACAAGGTTACAATCAAGAAGAAGGAATTGACTATGAGGAAAACTTTTCACCTGTAGCTAGATTAGAGGCTATTAGGATCTTACTTGCCTATGCATCACATATGAATTTCAAGTTATATCAAATGGATGTGAAAAGTTCTTTTCTAAATGGTTTTATTGTTGAAGAAGTTTTTGTAGAACAACCACCTGGTTTTTCAAATCCTCATTTTCAAAATCACGTGTTTAAACTTTCT
Source organism: Viscum album (assembly GCA_963277665.1). Taxonomy (NCBI): domain Eukaryota; kingdom Viridiplantae; phylum Streptophyta; class Magnoliopsida; order Santalales; family Viscaceae; genus Viscum; species Viscum album. The sequence goes on from OY728155.1 coordinate 19,877,109, forward strand.
AAAGCTTTATATGGTTTAAAACAAGCTCCAAGAGCTTGGTATGAAAAACTTACAAATTTTCTTATTTCAAAAGGATTTTCAAAAGGAATTGCTGATCCCACTCTTTTTATAAAAAGGATTTCAAAAGATGTTTTAATAGTACAAATCTATGTTGATGATATTATTTTTGGATCTTCTAAAAATTCTTTATGTACTGATTTTTCAAAGGTTATGCAAAATGAGTTTGAAATGAGCTTAATGGGAGAGCTTAAGTACTTTCTTGGATTTCAAATCTTTCAAACTAAAGATGGTATTATTCTGAATCAAAGTAAATATACTAAGGATTTATTAAAACGTTTTGGTTTGGATAGTATTAAGGGAAGTGATACACCTATGAGTACCACCTGTAAATTGGATACTGATGAAACTGGTAAACCAGTTGATCAAACTAATTATAGAGGTATGATTGGGAGTTTACTTTATCTTACTACTAGTCGACCTGATATTATGTTTAGTGTATGTATGTGTTCAAGATTTCAAGCTTACCCTAAAGAATCACACTTACTCGCTGTTAAAAAGATTTACAAATATCTTAAAAATACTTCTAATTTGGGATTGTTTTACCCAAAAGGACAATCATTTGATTTAATAAGTTATTCGGATGATGACTTTGCTGGATGCAAGTTAGATAGAAAAAGCACTTTTGGAACATGTCATTTACTTGGAAAGTCCCTAGTATCATGGTGTAGTAAGAAACAGAACTCATTTGCATTGTCTACTGCTGAAGCAGAGTATATAGCTGCTGGTAGTTGCTGTGCACAGATTCTGTGGATGAAACACACTTTATTGGACTATGGATTTATTTTTAAACATGTATCAATTAACTGTGACAACACTAGTGCGATCAACATCTCTAAGAACCCTGTGTCTCACTCTAGAACAAAACACATTGATGTTAGACACCACTTTTTAAGAGATCATTATCAAAAAGGTGATATAACACTTGAATTTATAGGCACTGAACTTCAATTAGCTGATATTTTCACTAAGCCTTTAAGTTTAGAAAGATTAAGTTTCATTAGACACGAATTAGGAATGATAACTTACCCTTAAACCATTAGGAAACCTCACCGTTAGAAACCTCACTGTTAGAGACCTCACCGTTAGAGACCTCACCATTAGAAACCTCGCCGTTAGAGAATCCTCACTATTAGAAGACCTCACCGTTAAGAGACTTTACCGGTATATCTCGCGCTTTTTTAAACTTCTTTAAAGCTGAGACATCGATTTTTTAAATATATATGATTTATTTTATTTGTGAATCCTAAATGATATAAAACCGAGTCTAGACTTCACTCAATCTCACCACGAACTCGTCTGTTCAAATCCCTCCAACCTAACCCTCTCAAGCCGCAAAACCCTAAACCTCGAATCTGTAATGGCCCATGTCAAGAGACCCCAGGTTACAGATGGGAGTGATGAGCCGCAAGCAAAAAGACAGAAAGTAACGAATACTAGTACCAGTGGAAGTGGAAGTGGAAGTGTAGCTCGAAGGAATCCAATAAACCCGCATCTCTCAAGGAGAGAGATTGTCGTTGAGAAAGAAGTGTGTGCAGAATGGCTCATGGAGAGAAAGTCCTTGGTTCTTAAAGTTTTATAAAAACAAGGTTGGACTGAGTGCTTCATGAACAACAACGGACCTTACTATCCTGAGCTGGTGAAGCATTTCTATGATTTTCTCCGCTTTGAAAAGACTGAGGAGGAAAGAAGAATGATTTCTGTGGTAAATGGTCAGGTAGTATCTTTTACTTCAGTGGAATGGGCTAGGAACTTAAGAGTTCCACATGAAAGAGATTATGCATTCTACTCAAAGTCTGTACCTTCGAACAGTGATGTGTTTCAATATGAAGATGCTTTACTGGAGCTTACAGGAAATGGAACCCCTAGAAAGGTGATTGCTGCAGAGATGGCAGGAGAAGATAAGCTGTTGTTTAAATTTATTCAGCATGTTGTTAGTCCTAGAAGAGGAGATTTTGCTACTTTGAGATTCCAAGACATATATTTGTTATATTTGATGAAGCACAGTGTGAGAATCAATCTATGTAGATTTATTATGGTTCAAGTGGAAGATATGACTAGACCAAAGTCCAAATCAAATGCACTGTTTTTCTCAAAGCTAATTTCTGTGATGCTAAAAGTGAAAGAGGTAGCTGGACCTCAGGATGAGCTGGTAGTGGTTAAGGAAAACTTCTGTATTACAAGAACTGTCTGTAAATACATGAAAGTCAGTTGGAATCCTTGGAAGAAATCATGGGTGAATGATGATGGAAATATCTATGACAATTATACTTCTGTGGATCATCCTTCTAGACCAAAGGATGTGTGGGATCACGGTCTTGGACTAGATGAGCCAGAACCGGTCTATAGTGATAATGAAGCTGAGGAGGAAGAGACATCAGTAGAGGAAGGAGGAGACCTAGACTTACCCCCTAGTCCTATGCATCAAGTTATTTCTTATGGAGCAGCTAGCCCTCCAAAAGAACTACCAAAGAGAGAAACTATCTTGAAGGACAATGATACCGAAACTATAGAATAAGGAGAAGAATCATGCCAGTATGTTGTCAAGGACACCTCTGAAGAGGATGAGGCAACCAAATCAGATCATGATGTTAATGGAGAAAAGGAGGCTAATGGTGAAGCATATAATGAGGAAAATGTTGAAAAAGAGCACAGTTTGAGTCCTCTAATAGTCAGTACAGTCAGGACAGTGCCAGATCAAGAAGTAGCAGCAACAACACCTGTTGATGAGAGAGTCATTAATGACTCAGAACAAATGGCTATTGAATCTGCTGCAGTTGTAGAGGAAATTGCAGAATTACCTCAGGAAGATCAGTTAGAAGAGATACCTAAGAAGAATGTTCTAAGTGTGGGGGAGAATCTTGGCTCAGTATCAGTGCTATACGACATTGAAGGTTGGACATCAGATCCCGGATATATGATTCTTGGACTTTATTTTGGAGATTCTGATGAGGAAGACCAGCCCCAAAAGGAATCAGTTACCCTACCCACTTTGGCTGAAAATGTGGCAACCAAGGAGGACCTTGAGTCCTTAAAAGCTGAATTGAAAGAAGTAATAAGGGAATCGGTGGAAGATATGAAGAAAATTATGGTTGAAGAGATAAAAAACGTGGATAAATCCATTGAGGTATCCATTGGATATGGTGTATCAAGTTTTGTGAAAGAAATGATGGATGGACTTAAAGTGTGCCACACTCAGATTGAGAGTTGGACAGGAGCTGTAGTTGCTTTGAGACAATCGATTGCTTCTCTGACTGCCATTCATAGCTCTCACACTCAAGTAAACTCTGACATTCGATATATCAAAGAAGTGGTCAAGCAATTTTTGGTAGTTTTTGAGGCCTTTAAGAAGTCAGTTAAAGAACATCTGAACAGTCAGTATGAACTGGTTCAGAAGGTAGTTAGTAGTCTGACTCAATCCTTCAAGGAGACAGTGACCTTCTCAATGAAACCTCTTCCCTCATCCAGCTCAAGTATGAACCTTGATCAGATCCGCAATATTATTCAGGAAGAATTGGCTAAGGCTAGTCCCAATGGTGCATCATATACTCAGATTCTTGCTACCACTAGAGAAGTTAGTAGTTTTGTTCGTGATCACCTGCGGGCAGCTACTACTTCTCAAGAGGCAATCAAGAATAAGGTGGATGCTTATTTCGAGAAGGTTTATACCAAGCATCAAATGACCAACCATTTTAAGCTCTTACTGGAAAATATGAAGTTACCTCCAGTGACCCAAGCCTTCATAGAATAGGTTAGTAAGTCCAGGAAGCTTACTCATGCTTTGGATAAATTCATTGAAAATAGAGATGATTTTGTGTATGCAATGGAGAGAGGAGGAAGCATTATAATGGATTTCAGGAATCTGCTGCTACCATTCTTTCATGTGAATGAAAGACCTGTAATTGTACCTCCTTCCCTTCTTGCTTCTGCCTCTGGGAGTACTCCTAAATTGACTCCAGTTCAAGCCATCAGGATCTTGACACCGATGATCACTCAGAGGATCACAAATTTTAGATCAGGTACAATTTCTGTAGCTGAACCACCAGTTGTCCCTTCAGCTATTCTGAAACCCTCTGCTGACCCTGCACCTGAAACCTCTACTGATCCTAAGGGAAAGACACCTATTCTAGAGGAGAATTGAGTGTTTCTAGATCTTTTTGATAGGATTCACTTGTATTTTTTTATTCTGATTTTATCAGTGTACCTTTTGTATATTAATGAATTTTTTTCATTCTCTACTTTACTGAGTTTCTATTACTTTGTCATTTATTCTCTGTTAATCTTTATCTTTTCTCTGCTAACCTTCTTTTTGTTAATCACAAAGGGGGAGAAAATGCGAACATGTGAAAATGAGAGAAAATAAGAAATGAGACCTAAGAGTTAACAAAGGAGAAACACACAAAGGGGGAATGAGAAACTGAGACTTGAGAAAATAAGTCTTAGAGAGAATCTTGCAGTACAATTGAAAGGGGGAGGAATATGGAAGTTTTGTTCTGAACAAAACAAAAGAACCGTTTCCTCTGAGGCTAATTTCTTTTCCACTTTTTTCTCTGATACTATTTCAATTTTTTTTCTCTTTGGCATAAGTTGTGATTATCAAAAAGGGGGAGATTGTTGAACCCTCTGGGAATCTAGTTGCTTTATTATATTTTAATAATCCTAATTATGATTATTTGTATTTTGTTAATCCCTAGTTGATAAATGGTTAAATACTTATTTGAGAATCTAGCTATTTGTTTGCTTTAAGTATTGTTCTATTGTTCTATGTTTAAGTATTAGTCTTTCGTTTACTGGATGTTTGTACATTCTGACTTAACCTATTCTGCCAATAGAATGCTTAAACAGAACAGAGCTATCGATACAGTTAAGTCTACCACTATGTGAGAAAGCTTCTGATACTGACTAGTCACCGTTACATTAAAGTCCACCGTTACAGATAATAGCTACCGTTATAGAATAGAGCTACTAATACACACAAGTCCACCGATTTGTTGAAGTTACTGTTATCAAAGGAAGTCTACCGATATATCAAAGTCTACCGATACAAGACAGACCTACAGCTACCGATACAAGACAGACTTACCGATATAGATCCACCAATACAAGAAAGTCTACCGCCACCAATGCAATCAAGTCGACCGACAGAAAGCTACCGTTACTCAAGTCTACCGTTACACTAGAAGCTACCGTTACTCAGGCCTACCGTGACATCTAACTACCGATATCCAAAGCTACCGTTCCAGAAACAGAACCCGATGCTTCTTTAATTTCTTTATTATTATTTAATCTAACCAACGGTCATATTAGGTATATTTTAATACACTGATATTTATTTAATATGTGTTGTTGGATGTCAGGGAATCGTACCTCGTACCTGCAAAAAGTAAATCATCTTTTTCTAGAGCTCGTGGTTTAAATAAAGGAGGGATGTGCTACTGCAAGGAGAGAGATATAGACGAATACATAAAGATATATATACCACGAGGTGTGCTGGAAGAACAACCGAGTGTGAATGAAAAGAGACGACTGAATTCACACAATCAACTCATTCATCACTGCATACCAGTGAAGGGATAAGAACGAGAACATAACACAAGAACTTCATCGACTACCTTTTTCTATCTCTGAACCTGGAAGTCAAGGAAGCAGACGAAACTCTGTTTTCCAAACAAAAAACCAGAAGAGGACTCAAGACCAATTCTGATCAATCCAAAGGAGTCCAGAGCTGCACTGCAATCACTAGAGCCATTTATAAACTCTACATCTCTGCTCTGTGATTTATCCTTTTTACATATTGAGCACTGTGTGTTATCTGATGTATTTTACACACACAATGTATCCTGTCCTTTAACTGGAGGATCTGTAAATCCTCACTCAAACTCTTACATCTTTTATTTCCCACTGGGATAGTGTTAGAGGTCGTGCGTGACCTGGACAACTAGTTTTCTGTTGTTTCTGTTCCCAAGGATAATAGTGGTAGAGGTCTTGGACCTGGACAGTTGTATACTATTGTAATCCCCGATCCAGGGTGTGGATCACTTTTATATAAAGTTTTGAGAGGACTAAGTCTCAGCTTGAGACTGAACCTCTTGGTTAAACCTGCTGTGCTTATTTAGTTTCAAAGTTATTTTTTATTCCGCTGCAAACCACTTTAAAACCAAAACTGTTTTAAAGTCACTTTGATAATTAAACTCGCAAGTGTTTATATTAGTGGTAAATCAGTAAGTTAGTTTCAAAAGTTAATCAATTATTCTGATTTGATTAACTGGAAAATAATCAATCCTTTGAGAACCTAACTGAACCTTTATTTTGATATAAATTCACTATATTTTAATTCTGTGTTTTATTTGGGGGATTTTAAGACAAAGTTTTTTAAGCAGAAATTTTAATTGGAACTCAATTCACCCCCTCTTGAGTATCCACTCTGACCAACATTTGGTATCAAAGTTTTTTTAAATATTTTTCTAAAGTACTCTTTTTGTTAACTGTGATTTTAGTTGTATTTTAAAGTTCTTAAAATTTCTGTTATTTCTAAATTTTTATCTCTTTAAAATCGTTGCTTTAAGTAAGTTATCATGGATAACAGACTTGAAGGTGTTGCTACCAATAGACCACCATTTTTCAATGGCACTAACTATGCTCAGTGGAAAATCAAGATGAAAATTCATTTAGAGAGCATGGGTTTTGATATTTGGACTGCTATAGAATCAGAATATAAAATTCCTTCTACTGTTAGAACTACTTGGAATGAAGCTACTAAGGCTGCCTACAATAATAACTGCGAATCTATGAATGCCTTGTACTGTGCTTTAGGAGATGAGTAATTTAATAGAATATCTGCTTGTAAAACTGCTTATGAAATTTGGGATACCTTAGTTGTTTCTCATGAAGGAACAACAAATGTTAAGGAAATGAGATTGAACACTTATACTATTAAGTATGATAATTTTAAGATGAAGCCTGATGAACCAATTTCTGACATGTATCTCAGGTTCAACGAAATTGTCAACACAAAGATCTCTCTGGGAAAGGATGTTCTATCAAAGGAACAAATTATGAGAATTCTGAGATGCCTACCTGAAAGATGGAGAGGAACTTCTGTCTCAATTAGAGAGTTGTGTGATATTGGTGAACTGCCAGTCAAGGAATTAATTGGCAAGATGATGATGTATGAAGAAGAACTCAAAGTGAACAAAGAAGAAGAAGATGAACCAAGAAGGTAGTCTATTGCGTTCAAGACTTCAACTTCAAAGAACAAGGATATGAAAAAACTCCAAGCTATAAATGAAAGTTCAAGATGTGAAGACAGTGAAATTGATTCTGATAGTGATGCTGAGATGGATCACATTGACAGAAGGTTTAAAAAGTTTTATAGGAAGAAAAAGTTTTTCAGAAAATCAAACTACAAAGGAAAGTATGACAACAAAGGACATTGGAAAAAGGATTGGAAGAAATTTGACAAATCAGATGAAGTTGTCTGCTATGAGTGCAAAAGAAAAGGACATATAAAAGCGGACTTTCCAAAGCTGAAATACAAGAAGAAATATGATTACAAGGACAGTAAGTACAAAAAGGCTATGAAGGCTACTTGGAGTGCTTCTGAGGATAGCTCCAGTGAATATGAAGCCTCTGAGACTGAATCCAGAAATAAGGCAAATATGTGTTTCATAACAAACACATCTGAGGTAACATCTGAAACTCCGGCTTCAAATTCATATTATTTTGGAGATGATTCTAACTCAGAAAAGATGTCAAAATCTGAACTATTTGAATACTGTGATATGTTAGAAGAAACCTGTAATGAGCTGAAAGAAAAATACAAAGGTTTAAAGAAACAGTATGCTTTAACTGTTAAACATAAATATGATCTTGATATTGAAATAGAAAAGAATGCTCAGTTGCTTAAAGAAAATACTGAACTGAAATTATCTAATGAGCAACTTAAGAAATAATTAAAAAGTTTACAAATGGTAAAGATACTCTTACTCAGATTCTAGGTAAGAAAATAGCACCTAGATACACTACTGGTATAGGAGACCAACCAGGACAGAGGAAATTTACCAAAACTAAATTCATTCCTAAATCTGGACAGAATACTGCTAGTTCTAGTTCTGGAAATTTATATGACTCAACTAGTTATATTCATAGTTACAGATCCAATAAGGTTTACCTTTCGAAATCTGTTGATTCTACAAATTTTATGAGACCCATAAGAGAAATTTGGGTACCTAAAGTTTTTTTGGCTAACCTGTCCGGACCCAAGAAAATATGGGTACCAAAATCATTTCCTGTTTAAATCTGTTTTTTAGGGAACCTTCTTAAAGAGATCCTATAGAAAGACCTGGTACTTGGACAGTGGATGTTAAAGACATATGTTAGGAGACTTCTCATGCTTTAAAAGCTTAGTCAGAGTTGATGGAGGTTTTGTCACTTTGGGTGATAACTCAAAAGGAAAAATCATCGGCTTAGGCCAGATTGGTAACACTGACTCAGTATTAATTTCTAAAGTTTTATTTGTTGATGGACTTAAATATAATTTGTTAAGTATTTCTCAGTTATGTGATGATGGTTTTAATGTTAAATTTCAAAATGATTCTTGCAATGTTTTTAATTCTAAAAATGTTTTAGTATTTTCTGCTTTAAGAAATGAAAATGTTTATGCTGTTGATTTAAATTCTTTAGCTAAGAAGAATATTACTTGTTTAAATGTTTTTCATAAAGAGTCTTGGATTTGGCACAGAAGATTAGGACACTGAAATGTACACTCAGTTAGAAAACTTTCTAGAAAAAACTTAGTTAGAGACCTACCCAGACTTGAATTTCCAGCAGACATAGTTTGTAATCCCTATCAAAAGGGAAAGCAACATAAAGTTTCTTTCAAATCAAAGAAATAAGTGTCAACTTATCAACCTCTCGAGTTGGTTCACATGGATTTATTTGTACCTTCTAGAGTTTCTAGTTTAAATGGGAAGCACTATGTCTATGTTCTAGTAGATGACTTTTCTAGGTATACTTGGGTATATTTTCTAGCTCAAAAAAGTGAAGCTTGTTCTTACTTTGTTAAATATTCCAAGTCTGTAGAAAATCTTAGTGGACTTAAGATCAAAACCTTGAGAGGTGATCATGGTCGTGAGTTTGAAAATAATGAGTTTGAATCTTAGTGCACACACAGTGGCTATAGTCACAATTTCTCTGCCCCTAGGACACCCCAACAGAATGGTGTAGTAGAAAGAAGGAATAGAACCCTGCAAGAAATTTCTAGGACTATGCTAAATGAGTATGACCTACCTGTTTATTTTTGGGATGAAGCTGTCAATACAGCTTTTTATGTTATCAATAGAGTCTTGATCAGACTTGTTCTTAATAGGACACCTTATGAGTTGTGGAACCATAGGAAACCTAAGGTTAACTACTTCAGAGTTTTTGGTTGCAAAGTCTTTATTCTTAATACTAAATACAATCTTGAAAAATTTGCATCCAAGAGTGATGAAGGAATTTTCCTAGGTTACTCTACTTCTAGTAAATCCTATAGGGTTTTCAATAAAAGAACCAAATGTGTGGAGGAATCTGTTCACATCAAATTTGATGAAACTGATCCACATGAACCTAAGACCTCTCTTGAAAATCTTGAAGATGATCTACCGGTTTTGAACCATAATGATAAAGACAGTGGACCTGTAGTAAAAACATCCAGTTCTGGAAATTTCCCAGAACCTGCTTCTGTTGAACCCCAACCTGTAGATTAACCTGAAATCTCTAGTCCTACCTTTTCTAGACCATCTAGAATTCTAAAGAATCATCCTTTAGATGCTGTTGTAGGTAATTTAGATAGAGGAACACAGACTAGAGCTTCTCTAAGAAATCAGGTTGAACATCAAGCTTTTCTTTCATAGTTAGAACCTAAAAATATCAATGATGCTATCGATGATGAATTTTGGTTAATGGATATGCAAGAAGAACTAAATCAATTTGAAAGAAACAAAGTCAAGAAATTAGTAGAAATACCTAAGGACACTTTAACCATAGGCAAAAAATGGGTGTTTAGAAACAAAGTTGATGAATCTGGAAACATCATTAGAAACAAAGCTAGGCTGGTTGCACAAGGTTACAATCAAGAAGAAGGAATTGACTATGAGGAAAACTTTGCACCTGTAACTAGATTAGAGGCTATTAGGATCTTACTTGCCTATGCCTCACATATGAATTTCAAGTTATATCAAATGGATGTGAAAAGTTCTTTTCTAAATGGTTTTATTGTTGAAGAAGTTTTTGTAGAACAACCACCTGGTTTTTCAAATCCTCATTTTCAAAATCACGTGTTTAAACTTTCTAAAGATTTATATGGTTTAAAACAAGCTCCAAGGGCTTGGTATGAAAAACTTACAAATTTTCTTATTTCAAAAGGATTTTCAAAAGGAATTGCTGATCCCACTCTTTTTATAAAAAGTATTTCAAAAGATGTTTTAATAGTACAAATCTATGTTGATGATATTATTTTTGGATCTTCTAAAAATTCTTTATGTACTGATTTTTCAAAGGTTATGCAAAATGAGTTTGAAATGAGCTTAATGGGAGAGCTTAAGTACTTTCTTGGATTTCAAATCTTTCAAACTAAAGATGGTATTATTCTGAATCAAAGTAAATATACTAAGGATTTATTAAAACGTCTTGGTTTGGATAGTATTAAGGGAAGTGATACACCTATGAGTACCACCTGTAAATTGGATACTGATGAAACTGGTAAACCGGTTGATCAAACTAATTATAGAGGTATGATTGGGAGTTTACTTTATCTTACTACTAGTCGACCTGATATTATGTTTAGTGTATGTATGTGTTAAAGATTTCAAGCTAACCCTAAAGAATCACACTTACTCGCTGTTAAAAAGATTTACAAATATCTTAAAAAAATACTGCTAATTTGGGATTGTTTTTTACCAAAAGGACAATCATTTGATTTAATAAGTTATTCGGATGATGACTTTTCTGGATGCAAGTTAGATAGAAAAAGCACTTTTGGAACATGTCATTTACTTGGAAAGTCCCTAGTATCATGGTGTAGTAAGAAACACAACTCAGTTGCATTGTCTACTGCTGAAGCAGAGTATATAGCTGCTGGTAGTTGCTGTGCACAGATTCTGTGGATGAAACACACTTTATTGGAATATGGATTTGTTTTTAAACATGTATCAATTAACTGTGACAACACTAGTGCGATCAACATCTCTAAGAACCCTGTGTCTCACTCTAGAACAAAACACATTGATGTTAGACACCACATTTTAAGAGATCATTATCAAAAAGGTGATATAACACTTGAATTTATAGGCACTGAACTTCAATTAGCTGATATTTTCACTAAGCCTTTAAGTTTAGAAAGATTAAGTTTCATTAGACACGAATTAGGAATGATAACTTACCCTTAAACCATTAGAAAACCTCACCGTTAGAAACCTCACCGTTAGAGACCTCAACGTTAGAGACCTCACCATTAGAAACCTCGCCGTTAGAGAATCCTCACTGTTAGAAGACCTCACCGTTAGGAGACTTTACCGGTATATCTCGCGCTTTTTTAAACTTCTTTAAAGCTGAGACTTCGATTTTTTAAATATATATGATTTATTTTATTTGTGAATCCTAAATGATATAAAACCGAGTCTAGACTTCACTCAATCTCACCACGAACTCGTCTGTTCAAATCCCTCCAACCTAACCCTCTCAAGCCGCAAAACCCTAAACCTCGAATCTGTAATGGCCCATGTCAAGAGACCCCAGGTTACAGATGGGAGTGATGAGCTGCAAGAAAAAAGACAGAAAGTAACGAATGCTAGTACAAGTGGAAGTGGAAGTGGAAGTGTAGCTCGAAGGAATCCAATAAACCCGCATCTCTCAAGGAGAGAGATTGTCGTTGAGAAAGAAGTGTGTGCATAATGCCTCATGGAGAGAAAGTCCTTGGTTCTTAAAGTTTTATAAAAACAAGGTTGGACTGAGTGCTTCATGAACAACAACGGACCTTACTATCCTGAGCTGGTGAAGCATTTCTATGATTTTCTCCGCTTTGAAAAGACTGAGGAGGAAAGAAGAATGATTTCTGTGGTAAATGGTCAGGTAGTATCTTTTACTTCAGTGGAATGGGCTAGGAACTTAAGAGTTCCACATGAAAGAGATTATGCATTCTACTCAAAGTCTGTACCTTCGAACAGTGATGTGTTTCAATATGAAGATGCTTTACTAGAGCTTACAGGAAATGGAACCCCTATAAAGGTGATTGCTGCAGAGATGGCAGGAGAAGATAAGCTCTTGTTTAAATTTATTCAGCATGTTGTTAGTCCTAGAAGAGGAGATTTTGCTACTTTGAGATTCCAAGACATATATTTGTTATATTTGCTGAAGCACAGTGTGAGAATCAATCTATGTAGATTGATTATGGTTCAAGTGGAAGATATGACTAGACCGAAGTCCAAATCAAATGCACTGTTTTTCTCAAAGCTAATTTCTGTGATGCTAAAAGTGAAAGAGGTAGCTGGACCTCAGGATGAGCTGGTAGTGGTTAAGGACAACTTCTGTATTACAAGAACTGTCTGTAAATACATGAAAGTCAGTTAGAATCCTTGGAAGAAATCATGGGTGAATGATGATGGAAATATCTATGAAAAGTATACTTTTGTGGATCATCCTTCTAGACCAAAGGATGTGTGGGATCATGGTCTTGGACTAGATGAGCCAGAACCAGTCTATAGTGATAATGAAGCTGAGGAGGAAGAGACATCAGTAGAGGAAGGAGGAGACCTAGACTTACCCCCTAGTCCTATGCATCAAGTTATTTCTTATGGAGCAGCTAGCCCTCCAAAAGAACTACCAAAGAGAGAAACTAACTTGAAGGACAATGATACCGAAACTATAGAATAAGGAGAAGAATCATGCCAGTATGTTGTCAAGGACACCTCTGAAGAGGATGAGGCAACCAAATCAGATCATGATGTTACTGGAGAAAAGGAGGCTGATGGTGAAGCATATAATGAGGAAAATGTTGAAAAAGAGCTCAGTTTGAGTCCTCTAATAGTCAGTACAGTCAGGACAGTGCCTGATCAAGAAGTAGCAGCAAAAACACCTGTTGATGAGAGAGTCATTAATGACTCAGAACAAATGGCTATTGAATCTGCTGTAGTTGTAGAGGAAATTGCAGAATTACCTCAGGAAGATTAGTTAGAAGAGATACCTCAGAAGAATGTTCCATGTGAGGGGGAGAATCTTGGCTCAGTATCAGTGCTATACGACATTGAAGGTTGGACATCAGATCCCGGATATATGATTCTTGGACTTTATTTTGGAGATTTTGATGAGGTAGACCAGCCCCAAAAGGAATCAGTTACCCTACCCACTTTGGCTGAAAATGTGGCAACCAAGGAGGACCTTGAGTCCTTAAAAGCTGAATTGAAAGAAGTAATAAGGGAATCGGTGGAAGATATGAAGAAAATTATGGTTGAAGAGATGAAAAGCGTGGATAAATCCATTGAGGTATCCATTGGATATGGTGTATCAAGTTTTGTGAAAGAAATGATGGATGGACTTAAAGTGTGCCACACTCAGATTGAGAGTTGGACAGGAGCTGTAGTTGCTTTGAGACAATCGATTGCTTCTCTGACTGCCATTCATAGCTCTCACACTCAAGTAAACTCTGACATTCGATATATCAAAGAAGTGGTCAAGCAATTTTTGGTAGTTTTTGAGGCTTTTAAGAAGTCAGTTAAAGAACATCTGAACAGTCAGTATGAACTGGTTCAGAAGGTAGTTAGTAGTCTGACTTAATCCTTCAAGGAGACAGTGACCTTCTCAATGAAACCTCTTCCCTCATCCAGCTCAAGTATGAACCATGATCAGATCCGCAATATTATTTAGGAAGAATTGGCTAAGTCTAGTCCCAGTGGTGCATCAGATACTCAGATTCTTGCTACCACTAGAGAAGTTAGTAGTTTTGTTCGTGATCACCTGCGGGCAGCTACTACTTCTCAAGAGGAAATCAAGAATAAGGTGGATGCTTATTTCGAGAAGGTTTATACCAAGCATCAAATGACCAACCATTTTAAGCTCTTACTGGAAAATATGAAGTTACCTCAAGTGACCCAAGCCTTCATAGAATAGGTTAGTAAGTTCAGGAAGCTTACTCCTGCTTTGGATAAATTCATTGAAAATAGAGATGATTTTGTGTCTGCAATGGAGAGAGGAGGAAGCATTATAATGGATTTCAGGAATCTGCTACTACCATTCTTGCATGTGAATGAAAGACCTGTAATTGTACCTCCTGCCCTTCTTGCTTCTGCCTCTGGGAGTACTCCTAAATTGACTCCAGTTCAAGCCATCAAGATCTTGACACCGATGATCACTCAGAGGAGCACAAATTTCAGATCAGGTACAATTTCTGTAGCTGAACCACCAGTTGTCCCTTCAGCTATTCTGAAACCCTCTGCTGACCCTGCACCTGAAACCTCTGCTGATCCTAAGGGAAAGACACCTATTCTAGAGGAGGATTGAGTGTTTCTAGATCTTTTTGATAGGATTCACTTGTATTTTTTTATTCTGATTTTATCAGTGTACCTTTTGTATATTAATGAATTTTTTTCATTCTCTACTTTACTGAGTTTCTATTACTTTGTCATTTATTCTCTGTTAATCTTTATATTTTCTCTGCTAACCTTCTTTTTGTTAATCACAAAGGGGGAGGAAATGCGAACATGTGAAAATGAGAGAAAATAAGAAATGAGACCTAAGAGTTAACAAAGGAGAAACACACAAAGGGGGAATTAGAAACTTAGACTTGAGAAAATAAGTCTTAGAGAGAATCTTGCAGTACAATTGAAAGGGGGAGGAATATGGAAGTTTTGTTCTGAACAAAACAAAAGAACCGTTTCCTATGAGGATAATTTCTTTTCCACTTTTTTCTCTGATACTATTTCAATTTTTTTTCTCTTTGGCATAAGTTGTGATTATCAAAAAGGGGGAGATTGTTGAACCCTCTGGGAATCTAGTTGCTTTATTATATTTTAATAATCCTAATTATGATTATTTGTATTTTGTTAATCCCTAGTTGATAAATGGTTAAATACTTATTTGAGAATCTAGCTATTTGTTTGCTTTAAGTATTGTTCTATTGTTCTATGTTTAAGTATTAGTCTTTCGTTTACTGGATGTTTGTACATTCTGACTTAACCTATTCTACCAATAGAATGCTTAAACAGAACAGAGCTACCGATACAGTTAAGTCTACCGCTATGTGAGAAAGCTACAGATACAGATAGTCACCGTTACATTAAAGTCCACCGTTACAGATAATAGCTAATGTTACAGAACAAATCTACCGATACACACAAGTCCACCGATATGTTGAAGCTACTGTTATCAAAGGAAGTCTATCGATATATCAAAGTCTGCCAATACAAGATAGACCTGCAACTACCGATACAAGACAGAATTACCGATATAGATCCACCAATACAAGAAAGTCTACCACCACCAATGCATTCAAGTCGACTGACAGAAAGCTACCGTTACTCAAGTCTACCGTTACACTAGAAGCTACCATTACTCAGGCCTACCGTGACATCTACCTACCGATATCCAAAGCTACCGTTCCAGAAACAGAACCTGATGCTGATTTAATTTCTTTATTATTATTTAATCTAACCAACGGTCATATTAGGTATATTTTAATACACTGGTATTTATTTAATATGTGTTGTTGGATGTCAGGGAACCGTACCTCATACCTGTAAAAAGTAAATCATCTTTTGCCGAAGCTTGTGCTTTAAATAAAGGAGGAATGTGATACTGCAAGGATAGAGATATAGACGAATACATAGAGACATACAAACCATGAGGTGTGCTGGAAGAACAACCGAGTGTGAATTCAAAGAGACGACTGAGCTCACACGATCAACTCATTCATCACTGCATACCAGTGAAGAGCTGAGAACGAGAACATAACATAAGAACTTCATCGACTAACTTTTTCTATCTCTGAACCTGGAAGTCAAGGAAACAGACAACACTC
The DNA here is from genome assembly GCA_963277665.1 of Viscum album. NCBI lineage: Eukaryota > Viridiplantae > Streptophyta > Magnoliopsida > Santalales > Viscaceae > Viscum > Viscum album. The sequence goes on from OY728155.1 coordinate 19,893,214, forward strand.
TGTTTTCAAGACAAAAAACCAGAAGAGGACTCAGAACCAATTCTGATCAATCCAAAGGAGTCCAGAGCTGCACTACAATCACTAGATCTATTTCTAAACTCTAAATCTCTGCTCTGTGATTTATCCTTTTTACATATTGAGAAGTGTGTGTTATCTGATGTATTTTACACACACACAGTCTCTTGTACTTTAACTGGAGGATCTGTAAATCCTCACTCAAACTCTTACATCTTTTATTTCCCACTAGGATAGTGGTAGAGGTCGTGCGTGACCTGGATAGCTAGTTTGCTGTTGTTTCTATTCCCACGGATAACAGTGGTAGAGGTCTTGGACCTGGACAATTGTATACTGTTGTAATCCCCGATCCAGGGTGTGGATCAATTTTATATAAAGTTTTGAGAGGAATAAGTCTCAGCTTGAGACTGAACCTCTTGGTTAAACCTGTTGTGCTTATTTAGTTTCAAAGTTATTTTTTATTCCACTGCAAACAACTTTAAAACCAAAACTGTTTTAAACTAACTTTGATAATTAAACTCGCAAGTGTTTATATTAGTGGTAAATCAGTAAGTTAGTTTCAAAAGTTAATCAATTCTTCTGATTTGATTAACTGGGAAATAATAAATCCTTTGAGAACCTAACTGAACCTTTATTTTGATATAAATTCACTATAGTTTAATTATGTGTTTTATTTGGGGGATTTTAAGACAAAGTTTTTTAAGCAGAAATTTTAATTGGAACTCAATTCACCCCCTCTTGAGTATCCACTCCGACCAACAAGTGATAATAGAGATACGAGACACCTATCTTATATATATAATTTAGGAGAGAGACATTTCCTCTTATTTAAATATTATGTCTTAGAATTAAACCCTCTTTGAAATAAACTATTCTCAATTTTCTATAAAAGATGAAAATTTAAACTCTGGAAAATTTATAATTTTTGATATATGTTTTATCAAACAATGATTAAATCTAGGGAAACATGTAACTTTTGAAAAACATATTATAAATATAAGTAATATAATACAAAAAATATATATTAAAATGATAAGTGTATCAGTAGATTATTAAATTACCTTTTAGAGAAATATTTATAATTTTTCATTCAAAACTGGTAATATGAACTTGATGAATCTTTAAAGAGGAAATTATGATAATTAAATAAAAATATATTAAATGAAAAGAAACAATCAATAATTTCTTTTAATATCTTGTAATAAATGTTTGTCTACATATATTTCTTAATAATGTTTCTCCAAAAAATTTATAAAAAAAATATTATGAAAATATTTTCAAAAATAATAATCAAAAGAAATATATAATTTTTTTTCTTCTAAACACTTTATAAAAATTTTATTTCCAAAAAAAATTTTAAATTATTTTTGGAATAAATTTTATTAAAAGTTTTTCATAAAAATTCCAAAAAAAATTGGTATGAAAAAAAATCTAAAATTTTTTTTTCTGAAATTTGTTTTACTAAAGAATTAACAAAGTAATTTTTATTGAAATGTTATAAAGGAATTTTCTGAACATTAAAAATAAAGAAATTATTTAATCCCATTTTATGGAGGTTTTACTCTAATGATATTGGTAAATAAGAAGAAGATACAAAAGATCATTTTATATTGACCATTCATAACATATGTTTAGTGTATTCAAATCTATTGAAATTTAGGGGTTTTGAATTAATACCCACCAGTTATTCATGAATTCCAATAAATTTGAAAATAAAATATCATATTTTTGTAGGATCCCAAAGGAAATGGTGTCCTTTATCTATGTTCACTTCTCATGAGTGTTGTGAGGGATGTTTATTAATAGCTATGTTACTTGTGTTATAAAAAAGATTGTGGTTATACTATAACTCATGCCAAAATCAATGAGTGAGTGTTGAGTCAAGAAAACAAAGGAAAAATGAAATCATGTTCTTATATATTTATCTTCAAGAGTTGAAAGTTTTACTGAGTTTTATTTCTTATAAAACCAATAAACTAAATTACCTCCTAGAAAAAGACACGTTCTATATAATATTTTTTTCATTTGATATCCATGAAGACCCACATCTAAAATCAATATTAGTTTGAAATTATTTCCAAAATAACAAAATAGTATAATATATGTAGTTCCCACTAGGTAATAAGAAATTCATTTTATATATTTATGAGGATATTTTTTTTTGAATTTTCATTGAATGTCACAGAATGGAATAAATAATACATTAAATGTGACCATCTAGAAAATAAATTCATTAACTAAAAATCATTCATAAAAATATTCTCAATCAATTGGATTCCCAAATGTATGAATATTTATGGTTTTTGAGCTCCTGATAGGTGTATTAATACTTCTACTATTATCGTAACCAATATTTTTAAAAAATTATTTTATATATATTTGTTGAGATGTAAAAGTTACTTCTAGTTTTTGACTAATTTAGAAAATAAGCTAAAATGATAATTCCCCCATCACACATATTTCAAATTAAATTTTCACAAGATCATAAAAGGGATCTATAATTGATTTTTGAGTTGAACCAAATATAATTTCATCTGTATAAATAGGAACAATTATGGGTTCCTCAAAATTATTTTTAATAAAAAGTGTTCGACCAAAAATCCCTTTAAAAATATTTTTTATGAAAAATATAGTAATTATATTATACCAAGAACTTGGGGATTATGAAAGTCTATAAAGTTACATTTTAATTATAAAAAATAATATGAAGGTTATGTGTTTTTAAAAATAGTGGGTTTTTTCTACATAAACACAACTTGGTACAAATCTATTATGAAAAGAACACTTCATGCCTCATTGAAAGAGCATACAAATTTGGAATTCTACACAAGATAGCATTATAAAAATAGAATCGAGTCTCGATATTAGCAGAAATGTTTACTAATGGTATACTCTATATTGTTGATAATAATCCTGGAAAATAAGCCTTACATTATTTTAAATAATTATTCAATTTTTATCATATTTAGTTAGGAAAACCATTTTACTCAATTGCATTAATATATTTAGGAAATTTATACTAAATTACACACTTGGTTCCTCTCAATCTCATGTAGTTTATCCTTCATTTCATTTATCCCATCCTCATTACCTAAATACTCATCATGGGACTTTGGTTCAAATTCTGTTTAAAATTATCAACTTCCAAATTCATTTCATAAGAAAACTCCTTATATTAATTAGATGACTTAAACCACTAAGGATATTATCAGTGGAATGATTCCTATGAATTAAATAATTTCATGGGTTTTTATAATGTTGTTCTTTAATAGTATGTTTAATTTATTCATATAGTACAACTTTATAAATAATTTATTCAATTGTTCTCTCATAAGAATAATTTTCCAACATGGATAGAAAAATAATTTTTAAATAACATCCAATAGTGTGCATTGAGATTTTTTAAAACACAAGGATAAATTTCAACAAATTTTATAGGAAATATTTCCACAAGAATGATATTATTTTTATCAAAAACACTATATACGGCTAGTTATAGAAGATCCAAGAAAATTAATTCATTATATTTTGGTGAAAATTTCTGTAAATTATATATAGTATTCAAAATGAATTTTTTATATCCAAAATACTCTAAAATGTTAATTTTTTATTCTTCTTACCATAAAAAAACATAATGATTTTAATTAATCAATTTTATACATAAAAATTGATTTATAATATAACAAGAAGTACTAACATTTTCAGTACAAAATTGTTTAGAAATTTCATGTTGAAACAACATGATTCTAGTAAAGAACTCTATTTATTCATTCAACTACATAATTTTACTAAGGTGTTATAGGTCTTGAAATTTAATACATCTTACATTTTTTTCTACAAAAGGATCAAAAACCATAGTTTAAAAATTCTCCAAAATAAACATTATAGGTAGTTTTAAAAAGTTGATAATTTTTATTTTTAAGATAGGAAACAAAATTATTAAAATAAAAAATGTCTTCTAAATTATTCCCTTTGAAATATACCCATTTATATTTAGTTTATGCATCAATTAAAACATATTTCTAGAATTTTACATAGATGATTCTAATTTTATTGGGACAAAAAAAGTATACGTGCACTAACTAAAATCATCATGAGCTGAAAATTCACTAATAGATTTAAAAATAGGCTTATGTTGATTCTAACTTAACATGGATAAAAAACATTAAAAGAATTAAACCCATGCTCTAGTAGATCTCTTACTAGTCCTTTATTATAAATTTTAGTTGAAGCTCTAACATTACAATATCCAAACCATCTATGACACAACCAAGATTTATTATATGTTAAACTAAGACAAGGTTGGTCTATGCTTATAATATAATTTATTTTCTAGTTTTCCACATTCTCATGCATGTTAGTAGGAATAATTAACATACTTGCAAAACATTGAATAATACATTTATTATTCCTCAATTTCACAAGGTAAACTTTGTTGGGTCGGAGAAAAATGGGAATTGATGGCAAGAGGGGGGGTGAATTGCCTTTTAAAAAATTGATTAACAAATTAAAAATCAAAGCAAAGTGCAGCGGAAATAAAGAGGCAATCACACAAGAAATTGATAACGGAGTTCGGCCAAAAACCCGGCCTACGTCTCCGCTCCCAACTCAACCGTTGAGAGATTCCTACCGCTTGCTTTTCAATGGTTTTAGCAAGAAACCCACTAGGCTTTGAGGTAGCACTAGGACCTATTACAGCTTGCTTTTGAATTGGTTAAGCAAGAACCCACTTGCTTTTAATGGTTTAGCAAGAACCCACTATCCTTCTTACAGGTGAAGGATAGCTCACCTATGTCTCAAGCTATTTAAAGGAAAGCTTGACAACCTTTTCACACCTTAATGGTGATGTGAAACCCAAAAGAAGGGGAGGATAGAGAAAAGGTTGGGGTTTGTAGGCACAAACCCAATTTTAAGCTCAAAATATATAAAACAAGAAAAACCGTGATTGGGGAAGACTTGGGCGCCAAATTATGATGGAGTTGATGTAGCGTGCTCTCCCAAGCTTCTTGAGGTGCTCCTTGGATTGGAAATTGGTTGGAGCACTTGAGGATCCTTGAAGGTGGAGCGCCGAAGGTTCGCCAAATGTTCAACAATATGTCCGAGCGCTTGGTATATGATCTGGGTAGTGTCCGGGGCTTCCTCAGCCTTTATTTATAGGCATGGAACCCATTGGGGGCCTTCGGAGCCGTTGGAGAGGCTTAGAGAGCCGTTGGGAGCCAAGTGGGCCAGCCTGGTCAAACTGCAACGGCTAGTTTGACTGGCTCCACCGGCTGGCCGGTACAGTCCCACCGGTTGGCCGGTGTGTGCAAAATGAAGAGGGCTTTGGGCTCAGGCTCCACCGGCTGGCCGGTGGGGAGGCCACCGGTTGGCCGGTGGCAAGACAGTAGCATGCCATTCTGTGCAGGTGCCACCGGCTGACCGGTGCTAAGCCCACCGGTTGGCCGGTGCAGAGGCAGTAGCTCATCCTGTTTTACTGGATGCCACCGGCTGGCCGGTGGTCAAGCCACCGGCTGACCGGTGGAGCCTGGCAGTGGGCAATGCCTCTGCCAGGTCCACCTGCTGGCCGGTGCTATCACACCGGTTGGCCGGTGGACTGAATTTCAGTCCACTTCTGGCTTCTTCTTGGCCTAATTCCTTGGCCACCTTTTGCCTATCAACACAAACACTTAAAACAAGATTAGAAACATAAGAGGGTGATTGTGATCATGAAAATAAAACCTTGAGGGGTACGAGAGGTACAACAATCTCCCCCTATTTTGATGATCACAATCACCGAAACAATCAAAGTAAAATACTGAAATTAAAGACATTCTTAAAAGATAAATTGAAAATAAATCAAAGCATGATAGAAAAGGTTTCTCCCCCAATCAATCAAGAAATTTCTCCCCCTTTGTGATTATCAAAATAGCGTGGGGCATAATACTTGATTGAGGGAAAAGATTTGAAAAACAAGATTGAAATTTGAAAATCAATTGAGATTTTTGAAATTGAAATGAAAATTTGAATCAAAAATTGAATAATAGTTTGAATTGAAAGTTTGATACCAAGAGTTGAAAATGAAAGTTTGAATCGAAAGAATTGATACTAAGTGTTGAAATTGAAGATTTTTGAATCGAAAATTTTGAAATTGAAATCAAAAGGGTTTAAACAATCCTAACTCCCCCTAAATAAAAACAATAAATCACCGGGGAAAAAAAATAAATTTTGGCCCGGAGAGACTCGCAAGAAGGGATTTTTCAATCCAAACTTGTCTCATAGCGGGTCTTCTCCTATAAAATTCGTCCGAAAAGTAAAAAGATTTGGGTTGACCGTACCGGGCGTTTTTACAATTACATTCATAAATAAGGTGCCCGGGTTTTTTACAATAATTGCAAAATTTAAAACTGGAGCTCCCCCTTACAAAAACAGTGGGAGCATGGGAGGAGGAGGCTTGGTTGGTATAGCCAAGTCCTTGAGTGGTCCTAGAAATTCGTTGGGAACCTAGGAGATTGTTCAAATTTTTCTCCCCTTGGGTGAACTTAGCTAGGGTCTCCCTTAGGTCTTTGATGGTTGATTCCATGGAATCAACATTTGGAAAATTTTGGATTTTAAGGGACATCTCCTCCTTCTCTTTGAGAAGTTGTTCTTTTTCGGAGGAGAGTTTTTTGAAATTCTTTTTTAAAGCAACAAATTTTGAAGAGAGTTCATGAAAACCATTTTCAAGTTGGTCTCTAGCATGTTGGAGTTCTTCATAAGACAAATGATTGAAAGAATTTGAAGAACTAGAGGATGAGGAAGAGGAATCGGAAGAAGTTACCTCATGAAATGCCATTAGGCATTTTGTACCTTGGTCGCTCGAGGAGGAGGAGGAGGAGGATGATGAGGAGGTGTCACTCCATGTCGCCTTGAGGACCTTTTTCTTTCCTTTTTCCTTAGCCCGTTTTTTGTTGAGTGGGCAATCGGGCTTGTAATGGCCCTTCTCGCCGCACCCGTAGCATTTTACCTTGGGCTCGGATCTTGCGGTGGGTTCTTGCTTTCGCGCCTTGCGGGATTTCTTCTTCTTGTGCTTCTTCATAAACTTGTGCATTTGGCGGGCGAGATTCTCCATTTCCGAGTCACCGCTTGAAGATGAAGAAGATGAGGAGGATGAGGATGAGGAGGAGCTTACTTCTTTTTGTACCTTGAGGGCGATGTTCTTTGGTGTCTTGATTGGTGTGCCCTCTTTTTGAGCTTGCCTCCTCATCGTGATCTCATAAGTCATGAGAGATCCGATGAGCTCCTCTACCGGCATATTTTTGACGTCCTTGGCTTCTTGGATCGCCGTCACCTTTGGTGCCCATGAGCTCGGAAGGACCCATAAGATCTTCTTGACCATCGTCTCGGCTGAAACATCATCACCAAGAGATTTCCTTCCATTGCAAATGTCAGTGAAGCGTGTAAACATATCGGTAATAGATTCGGAAGGATGCATAGTAAAGCTTTCAAAATCTTGTCTATACATGTCTAACCGAGTATCCTTAACTTTGTTGGTGCCCTCATGGGTCACTTCTAAAAGCTTCCAAATTTCATGTGAAGTGGTGCAAGTGGATACACGATTAAATTCATTTCTATCTAACCCGCAATGAAGAGCATTCATGGCTTTGCCATCAAGCTCAAAATTCTTAATATCGGCGGGGGTCCATTTGGATTCGTCGGGGGAAGACAAAGAATAACCTTGCATGACAATTTTGTAAATCGGATAACCTATGCTTCTTAAAAAAGTGGTCATGCGGGTTTTCCAATAATTATAGTCGGTTCCATCAAAAAATGGAGCCCGACCCAATGAGTAGCCCTCGGGAGCGAAAGAGGTAGATGCCATCACAATGGATCTTTGAATTTGAAACCTTTTAAGGTATTACTCAAATTATCCCTTTGATACCAATTGTTGGGTCGGAGAAAAATGGGAATTGATGGCAAGAGGGGGGGTGAATTGCCTTTTAAAAAATTGATTAACAAATTAAAAATCAAAGCAAAGTGCAGCGGAAATAAAGAGGAAATCACACAAGAAATTGATAACGGAGTTCGGCCAAAAACCCGGCCTACGTCTCTGCTCCCAACTCAACCGTTGAGAGATTCCTACCGCTTGCTTTTCAATGGTTTTATCAAGAAACCCACTAGGCTTTGAGGTAGCACTAGGACCTATTACAGCTTGCTTTTGAATTGGTTAAGCAAGAACCCACTTGCTTTTAATGGTTTAGCAAAAACCCACTATCCTTCTTACAGGTGAAGGATAGCTCACCTATGTCTCAAGCTATTTAAAGGAAAGCTTGACAACCTTTTCACACCTTAATGGTGATGTGAAACCCAAAAGAAGGGGAGGATAGAGAAAAGGTTGGGGTTTGTAGGCACAAACCCAATTTTAAGCTCAAAATATATAAAACAAGAAAAACCGTGATTGAGGAAGACTTGGGCGCCAAAGTATGATGGAGTTGATGTAGCGTGCTCTCCCAAGCTTCTTGAGGTGCTCCTTGGATTGGAAATTGGTTGGAGCACTTGAGGATCCTTGAAGGTGGAGCGCCGGAGGTTCGCCAAATGTTCAACAATATGTCCGAGCGCTTGGTATATGATCCGGGTAGTGTCCGGGGCTTCCTCAGCCTTTATTTATAGGCATGGAACCCATTGGGGGCCTTCGGAGCCGTTGGAGAGGCTTAGAGAGCCGTTGGGAGCCAAGTGGGCTAGCCTGGTCAAACTGCAACGGCTAGTTTGACTGGCTCCACCGGCTGGCCGGTACAGTCCCACCGGTTGGCCGGTGTGTGCAAAATGGAGAGGGCTTTGGGCTCAGGCTCCACCGGCTGGCCGGTGGGGAGGCCACCGGTTGGCCGGTGGCAAGACAGTAGCTTGCCATTCTGTGCAGGTGCCACCGGCTGACCGGTGCTGAGCCCACCGGTTGGCCGGTGCAGAGGCAGTAGCTCATCCTGTTTTACTGGATGCCACCGGCTGGCCGGTGGTCAAGCCACCGGCTGACCGGTGGAGCCTGGCAGTGGGCAATGCCTCTGCCAGGTCCACCGGCTGGCCGGTGCTATCACACCGGTTGGCCGGTGGACTGAATTTCAGTCCACTTTTGGCTTCTTCTTGGCCTAATTCCTTGGCCACCTTTTGCCTATCAACACAAACACTTAAAACAAGATTATAAACATAAGAGGGTGATTGTGATCATGAAAATAAAACCTTGAGGGGTACGAGAGGTACAAAAAACTTTAACACATAATTAAACAATGCTATTGATATTGTTCTTATGTAATATAAAAAATAATACACCTGATTTTAAAGGTTTCATAAGAAGAATAGTATCACATATTTCATATGTTTCTCCTTGACCATTATCACCAAAATTTAGTTTTTAACCTTCCATATTTCTAATATTTTGAAGTAATTGTTTTTGAACTTATATAAAATTAAGACACACTATACATGATCCAAATATTATTATTGTTTATAGTCTTATTATTTTGATTAAATTAATAATATTTAGAGTTTGGTACCTAAACAATGTTATGTCTAGAATTGTTAAAAAATATAATGTTTGGGATCCACAACTATTCATATTTTCAATGTTTTATAACTAGATAATTCTATAGAAATATAAGACTTATGAATTTTTTTTTAAAGATTATTGAACGAGAATTTAATTTTATAGTGTCAACCACATTGAAATTTCATATAGAAGTTGGGTCTTTTATAAAAAATATTCAATTTTAAAGTTGGGGTTGGAATTTTTAAAACCAATTCTAGAAACCTTTCTATGTAGTTTCATTTCATTATACATGTTATCAAAAGTTTCCTCCCTATAGGTAATGTTTTTCATTATATTTTTTAGATTAAATTTTTTGAATTTAGTTTCAAAACCAAATTATTATCCTCAATAGATGATGTAGAATTAGATAGTTTAACAATTTAGTAAGATCAAAAATACCTATAAATGTATTTTTAATTCGGTAATTTTCCTTGGAATGCCCATCGTTATAATTTTCCTAGTTTTTTAGAAACATTTCTTTTTTATTTTTCTATAAAATTTTCATTTTAGGAATATACCTCATAATAGATAAAGAATTATCATCATCATAATATGTCAATTCTCCTTCTGAATATGGATAATTATTCACATCAACTAAATCAAGACAATTAGCCGTTAAATTAATGTTTCTTAAGGATTCATTAGATACCTTAGACATCAATATTTTATTTCACCTTAAAATTATAGTATATAATCTCATATTTGACTATCACTACTTTAATCTGAATAATTTTATGAAAACAATATCCACCACTAACACTCCATGTTTCTATAGCTTTATATATATTATTGAATTTATACTTATATAACTTCTTAAAATTTATATCATTCATTTCATATTTCTTAATTATTTTAAAATATTGTTTAATATGTCCTTCCTTCATAAATTCATAGAAAATTATTTTATAATAATATTTCTTACCACTCCATTCATTAGTATTTTTCGTTTAACAATAACAAAAATCTTTCTTGTCAAAAATTTCATTCAATAATTTAGCATGATTTTCGATCTCATTGTCACTTATCTCAAAATAATTACATTATGTCTATACTTTTGACTTTATTTATCTTAAAATATTAAGAACCATTATCACATGATCTAATTTTATTATAAAAATTTTGTATATAATAAAAGTATACACCATTTTTCTTTTTTTATTTCTCATCATCACTTTTCAATCATCCCTCATAGTGTATGAGAGTACAAAAAAATCATCTGAAGAAATATTTCTCATATTTTTAGTATATTCAAACCTAGTTTTATTAGATTCCCATTCACTAGAAAAGATATCAATAATATTTGAAAAAAATATTCTCATCATTTAATTCATTATCTCCAAGTGATTAGAAACATTTGACAATATTTATGAATATTTGATGCATTTTAGATATGGATTATCCAGGAAAAAAAATCAAAATATTGATAATCAAAACTAAGAATATATATTCTAGTTTCATTAACATTTTCCCCAAAAATGAGTTAATACAATCTTACAAAAAATACTATTCATAGATTTAAAATAGGAAATATGGATATATATATTTATAGTCATTGAATATTAAATATTATTTCAAACATTGTAATTTTTTTGATATAAAAACTTTTCATGTTTTATAAAAGTATAAAACACTTTGTCCAAATTCACATAATTTCCAATAAACATAAAAAAGTTTTCAACTCATGTGTTAATAAAAAATTTATCTTTCAGTCTATCATATATTCATAATCATCCCCATTAAAAATCGGTGGTATCCTTGATGTTATTTTCTCTAGAGTCATAATAGAAAAAACTTCCATCTTATTAAAATGTACACTTTTCTACAATATGTGTTACTGTAAGTAATTTTTAACAAAATATCTAACCCAGATTTATAATAATAGTTTTTAAATTTTTTTGTAATATTTTAAAATTAGTAGAACCTAATTTGATACCAAATGTCTAATTATAAAGAATATAGATACAACAATAGGGGATTTAATTGTAGTTTGTAAAATAAAACTCAAAATTTAGTTAGACTCGTATGATAGGATATCAGATAAAGACATAGTTCAATTTATATGAAATTTAATGTTTACTTTATAAAAAAAGTTATAATTAGAAATATAAGATTTATCACAATTATATTCACTCTTTTACCATAAGAGTTAAGTAATTCACAAACCCTAGCTTTGGGTATCTATGATTTTCAACAAACTGAAAAGGTCTGTAATCATTAAATAAGTAATCACTCAAGAAAATGATAAAAATATCATCTATTCCCCAAAGACTCAGGAGAAATTAATGAAATATATTTGACACACTTCTATATTTATTTCATTGTAATACCTTAATCCCACCATATTAGAGAAACTATTAAAAAATTTAAAACTTATGACAATTACAAGGATCATCAAAAATAAGATGTGTTAGTTTAAATAACTCAAAATATACAATGGTGCTTTCATTCATTATAATATTTCTCAAATAATTTACCTGAACCTTATATTTTTAGTTATGAAAAAGAATTTTCATCCGCTAATAATAATTATATTTATAGAAAAACATTTAATGGTCATATTCTACATTTTTTAAGGTGGTTGTAAGAACATTAGACAAACTTATAATCACTTGATAATGTTTACTATATATTCTTCATCCGATGGTCACCTTTGACGATTCACTATTACAATACTTGAGACTCCTATATATGAGAATGAATTACCTTCATATGATGAAATGTAGTTTCTTCATCCGATGGATTTAATTAATGTTCATCAGGAAATAATGTCTATCTTTATGCAATGATGTTTCTATAATGGTATTGAGATAAAATCATTTAATGGAATTAATTATTATTTTACTTTTATACTTTAAAAAATATTCATCTAATGAAATATGTAATCATACAAACTATGTAAAAAACAAGAACATATGATGTTTCAAAATAACTCTCTCCGATTGATGATATTTCTATGCCCAATAGAACATATTTTTTACAAAAATATACTTACAAGGTGGGATGTATAAAATTTAGTAAAATAAAAATAATTAAGGAAAGGTAAACTCATTTTCAAAATAATATTTGAAAAATATGGTTGATATCCTTTTGAAACAACACTATTAATTCTTTAGGACATTTAAACCCTTATATTTTTATATGAACACCCTAGTAAAACAATTTTGAACTTTACTATATTAATTAATTTTAAATTTTCTACTATTCATTATAAAAAAATATTATATTGAACGTATTAAATAATAGTAATGACTCTTATTCAAAATTGTGGAATCTATTTTATTAGATTCCATTCAAAGTAGTGTAAGAATAGAATTAAAAATAAACCAGAAAAATGTGTCAAAAAATTTTGTTTCATGAAATTCATTTTTCATGAATAAAATGACCTTAAATTAACTATACGAATAGTATCCATCGTTCTCTTAAAAAAATTAACTTTTTCCAAAAGGGACATATCAGTTGGTAAACTTACTTTTTTTGGTAAATTTTTTTTACTAACATATATGTCTATTTCACAAAACTGTCAGGGAAAAGTATATCATTAAATGTTATTATGACATATAAAATAGTTATATTACAATTATAATATTAAAAATAGATAATATATGTTTGTCAAAGTGTTTACCAATAGATTCATGTGAATTTTTTTTCTATTGGTAATAATATTACAACTATATATATCTATTTATGAATTACATTTAAATAAAAATTATAAATATTTATTGTAGATAATATTTCATTTTTTTATTTATTGATCTATTATATTTAATACACCTATTTTAATTATGAATCCGAATGAAGATTTTCACACAAATTAAAAGTTAAGAAAAATATTAATTATATTAATAATTAAATTTAATAAAAAATGAACCAATACATAGTTAAATTTACTTTCTACCTAAAAGATCATAAAAACAAAAAACCTCAGGATCCATCTGTGCCCCACCCTCCCGATATGAAAAAGGGTTTGTCACATTCCTCCAATATGTCTATTGATTAAAATCCTCTAGTGTCCAAACATTTTCCACCATGATATAATTGCTAATCATGATGGAAATATGCTAAAGATATATTTCATATCCCCAAGTAGTCCATTAGAAGAAAAAAATCAAGCCAGCTCTGGTACTAGTGAGGTTCTTGAAGTCACTATTTTTTAAAACAATTTATATCCAAGATCTATACCAAACATAATAAAAGATATCAGTGTGAAAAATATTTATTAGTTGAAATAAAAATAGAAATATATAAAAGTATAAAAAATGGTTGAATTTATATTGTTGACATATGAATATAAATTTTGAAAACTTCATAGAATAAAATCCATGCTCACCTATACCGATCAGATGTGTATTGTACATTGAACAACTATACCATTTCCAAAATAAATTTCTCTCTTTTATAGGTTTAATGGAACAATAATCATGTACAATTGGGTGAGTGAGCCCAATAACAAATATATCATGTACACTGATGCAGGGAAGATGTGTGACAAGAAAATAAAGATTTCCACTATGAACACCACATGTTATTTTTATTATTAATATGTGTATATGGTCTAAAGTAACCATACCATTCATAAATTTCCACAACAAAAATACTTTTTTTTATAATGGAATTAGTATTATTTGAAAGCGTCATGGCATACCTATGTGAATATATATAAGACAATGCCCATATTCTTTGAAAAAGAAATGATCATCTAATTTATCGTAATAAGAACAACTCTCACAGTTGAGATGGAATGTCCCAAATGAATATGAAATTTGTGATTAGTGGTGTCCATGGGGTTTGGTCTGGTTTGGGAAATTTTGGACAAATCCCAATAAAATGAATATGGGTTGGGTTGGGTTACATAGTGTATAACCAAATGACCCGACCTGGGCCACAACAGGGTGAGGGTATAGATGCATAATAAATTTAATATAGTGCCAAGAATTCAAAATGTTATTAAATAAAATAAAATTCCTTGCAAAGGACACACCCTGACAGAAAATGAAATGAATAATACCTAAAAAAATTAACTGTTCTATATTAAAATATCATGATAGTATATAAAACACTTCATGTTCAATGAATAGTTGATATGCCATATTTTTATGCATGTGTAAATTTAATGGAATAAGTAATAATAGAGGATATTTTTTAAGTGAATATGACGACTTTCAAAGAATAGAAAACAAAATGAAGAATAGAATATTTGAATTTTTACAAGATGAAATTTTGATAGAATCTGAGTGGTATTGAGAATGATACACTCCATGTATTGATTCCATTTATATTTTCTAGTTACTCACAAAACTAATTAGATGGTGAATACATGCCAACAATAAAATCATGAAATTATTTATTCCAGAATGTACTCACATTATTTACCCTCACATTTGATCAAAATCATGAATAAGTGAAATAAAAATTGACATCTAAATCTAAAAATATTTCTAAAGTAAATTATGAGTTAAATAAAAATGTAATAATTCAATATTTAGTAGCTCTAAATATCTTTAATATAGATTATATTTTCACAGAAGACCAAAAAAATAAAAACCAAATGGATATGGGGATGAGAAAACTGATAACTCACTAAACAGATGCTCAAAGGTTACATCATGTTCCACGTATTCAACAATAGGGAAATGAGATTTTTCATTTTCCACATCCTGTATGAGACAATGCTCCTCAAATTTAAAATCCTGAGGTGCATCTAAACCTACGAAGAGATTCATGTTCAATCATAAAAGTTTGATAAAACATATAAATATAAGAAATCTAGGAAGTATAAACATAATGGTCTCATATTCCATTAATCTATGTCTTCACTCATTCTAAATCAACATAATTTTGTGGATTAAAAAATAATACATGCACCTAAACTTGCATGTTTTTTTGACAATAATTAAATAAACATCATTCATCAGAGAGTTTGAATGGTTTTAGGGTAATTGAAATGAATTAAATTGATCATTATTGTATGAAGTTATTAGTTAGTGTAGTTAAATAGAACCTTGGTGATGCATGTTTCCATTAATAGTCATTCCATGGATCATTCTTAAATAAACCAAATACATTGGAGAACTAAGATTAAAAACACATAAATATAAATTACACACACACATATATATATATGAAATATAAATATATTTCAGAAAAATATATAAACTAGAATGTTTATATGAAATATAGAATTATATATTTATCAAACATATGTACATGTCATAATATATATATATATATTATAAAAATATATATTTTAGGATGTATATATAAACTTTAGAATGTATATGTATCATAAAAATGTTTGTGTATATGTGTATGTTTGAGAGTATGTATAATTGTAGAATATACCAAAAATAAATATATAAATAAATAATGTAATTATATATTTTAGAATATAATTATAAATATATAAATACAGAATTTATATTATATATATATTATAGACTGTATATATATACAATTTTGAATGTTCATATAAATACTCTGATTCTCACCCTAAAGGATAATGAGGATCTTGCCAAGCCTGAAAATGCAATACATACATAAGCCATAATGTTAGAGATTGAAAATATGATTGATCTACTTTACCCTTCTGTGAGTTTCCAAATCATAGTTTCTACTGTAGTGGATCCTGCAGATGATTTATAGATTGGTTCAAGGGTTTGTGTCGCAATATCAATGACCATGTTAGCTGATGAAATATCCACATTGTTATCCAATCTAAAACATGAAACGATAAAAAAGATCCAATTTAATGCATTGGTATTATTGTGAAAGTTTTGTAAAGGCATTGTCTGGGTAATCAACTAATGGGATAAATTCATTAAAATTGATTCCTTCTATTTCATAAACATTGTAATAATCTGATAAATATCAAAATTATTTTCTTGTAAACATTGATCATAAGAACATTGCATTATAAGAGAAAAAATCCCATCATTTCAGAAGAGATTAAGAGGAGAAATTATTTTGAATGAAGGCTAATATTTAGATAAAAAACAAAAATATAATATATACTGAGCCCATTTATTATGAAATAAATTTTCAAAATTCTATTTTATATGTTAGAATTACATGTAACCATGGTATAATTTATTATAAACATAATGAAAAATATTTTTGAAATTCGATTATCAAATGTTATAAATATAGTTAACAAAGGAATATTTAATTATGATTTATAATAAAAATAAATAAATTTTAAAAGGTCATAAGTTTAGAAAAAAAGGAAAAACTACATTTTTATGTTTTAAGCACCTTCAAACATTCAAATGTTTCACCGAAGAGAACTGTATTTACATTTGATAGATGAAAAATATTTATTAGAGAGGAAAAATTCTAATATATTAATCTTTAAAATTTTAAATATAATAGTGAATACAATGATTATAGTTTTATATAGCATTACTATCATTCTAAATGCAGAGATAATGACTAAAAAAATTTGAACTTCAAAAGAAAAAACTAGCATCTATAGAATGAAATGATTATCAAATTTGAAGAATATGAAATTATAGATGGAAGACAAGGGAGATAACAAAAAATATAGATTATTGATGTTGTAATATGGGATCACTATTGAATAGTAAAAATTTATGACTGAATGGGCATGTTAAAACATGATGAAAAGACTCATCATACCCACCATAATAAGGTTTCATGATTCCTATAATGAACATAATGACATTCCCAGCCAATATTCCATGTTTTTATTATGTCGTATAAACACATATGAAGTAAAAATGGATAGACCACATTAGATAACAATATATAAAAATATTTATATTACTCATTGTACATGACTCACATTCTGAAAAATATAGCATATGCGTTCTGGCATGAAGCACAGATTAGATGCCTCATCCTAAATAAAAATGTGTAGACCCATGTAAATAAATTTCTTTAATTTTTAACTTTATTACCTTGGTAAATGATGTTATAAATGGGATTTAATAATTTTATCTTTAATGTTGTTGGTCGATTCATAAGAACTCAATAATCAATAATAACAGAAAGAGTGTGGGATTTAAAAAATAAAAAATCTAGATGAACCTACTCTAAACTGTGCTCCCTATTTAAAAAGGGGAACCCATTTTTATACTTTGTAAAGGCTTGTTCATCCCAAAAAATAAAAATATTGAATATAAAACACCATAATAAGAATGGGTATAGATACATAATGGGTTTTCATTTATTAAATCAATAGTTATTTATCAATCAATATTCAATTTTTTAAAGATATAAATTCACATATCACATGGATTCTCTAAAATTCAATGGAATAATAAAAACTAATTTATCAAATGGATTAAATCTAAAAAATAAATTGGATGTGAAGGTGAAATAATATGGAGGAAGTAAAATGGGAAATTTGAGAGTGGTACATATATATGGAATTATGAAATTATAAGAAGTATAGATATTCAATAACAATTAAATATATATATAACAGTAGAAAGATGAAATTTTTTCATCTATTAATTTAAGTAACAGATCATGAATTATGGACAACACCCGAAAGCAATACCCATAGTCAATATACCCACTCAATTTTGGATTTCCATTATCTTATTCAATTTTATTTGTTCCTTAACTATTGTAAAATCTTGAACTATTTCATCACATTCCTCTGGTTACACATCTACTAATTTGTATGTATGAATAAATTTTTATTTGCATAAAAAATTTAGGAAATATGGATATATTTTTAACAAATAATTATAATATAAAAGTGTAAACAATATAGATTAAATATAAAAATTAATGATTATATTTTTTAGAAATAATTTTCATATACATATGAATTTGAGAAACATGTCATGTAAAAAGAGACCTGTCCAATGTTACAATATTATTTTAAACATAGACGAGATTATACCATCTGAGATAATAATCCAAGAAATGAAAAAATTAATTAATTCCATAGAACAATAAAAATAATAATATAATCTATTCAAAATTAGAAAATTATGAGCCATATAATAACAAATATTTTGGTATGTTTGAAATAAATTTGTATATATACTCTATTATTGATTTTCATGTATGGTGAAGAAAAATGGAGAATATTTGTAACAAAAAATTATATAAAATAGTAAACAAAGAAATCAACTCAACATATAACTTACCCCTTGTCTTTTTCAAAATGAAATGGAAGTTATTATGAGGACATAATGCTAACTATTGAACATAATTCTAGAGTGGAGAAGGTGAACCCTAGACTTATAGAGGGGTGAATGTGATGTACTTTAAGATACTATATATAGGGGTAAAGGAGATTCCCAGACTTCTAAAATCTCTTTGAACACATGGCGTGTAGTGTAAAAATATTTATCATCCATGCACAATTTAGGTAGACTCAAGGGTGGTTAGAGAACACAATACATTATTACAGTGTTAGAAATATTCTCCACTTTACCAACATAGTATCTACCATTAGATGGTGGTAATTCATGCAGTTGAATATGGGAACTGAAAGAATCTCTCACATCCACCCATTAGTTTTTTTTATTTAGAAATGTTTCATCTCTTTTTTTGAGGTACAACAACGGCACCACACTAAAATTAACCATGGGCTGTAATAGAGGTCCAATCACCCATTTTAGATGTATATCTAACTTGTCGATACCATTACCCTTTTTCCAATATCCAATAAAAATCATTATCTTATGTGTTTAAAATTGAACAGAAAAATTTTAATTCCCTGCAAACTTTTAGATTTTAAAACCAAGTTTCATAAGTCTCCATGATGGGAGAAGCTGTCTCCCCATTAAATGAAACTAAATCCATGTAAGATGATATGAGTTATCTTTTAAAAACTAACACTTTTGTACATGATAGTAGAAAATTGATTTTTCAACCAAATCCAGCTAAATGATTTCCCTCTTTGGATCAATAATTGTGAATACATTGGGTATGTCGATTGAAAAATACCTTCACAACAAATCGGATAATCTTTTTCAAGGAAAACAATCTATAAATTTTAATTTTTAGGAAAATATGGTAGAATAATTTTATTTAATTTTTAGAACCTTAAAAGAGGAAAAAACAAAAAACATGTAATGGTAGAAAGTACAAATGAATATTTCAAACTATATGAATATTTTCAAATACTAAAATATTGAGTGATACTAATAAATTTATAGCCAACACATAATTCAAATATACATAAAAATTCAAATTCATGGGCCTGAATAGTTCTGATAATAATAATAATGCACCCATATTAGAAAGTAAATGGGATATATGAAAAACCAGGTTCTGAAAATCTAGACCCTATGAAATCCATTCCCATAAACAAAAATAATTAAGATAATAACGTTCATTGATTTCCCTTATTTATACCAAAATAAAGCTGATATAATGTAGTTAGTAATTGACATGTCAAAGTCATTATTTCTTTCCATTCAATATAGATAATGGGTAAGGATTTAAAAACAATGATTTAGACATTATCATTTTAATTTGTTCTGTTAAAAAATATGATTGTTAATATTGGTTTTCAAAAAATAAAATTAATGAAGAGTGTATGATTGTTTGAGTATAGCGTATAGAAATAAATAGGATTCTACCAAGACTCAAGTGGAAGTCTTGTGAGTTATTACATGATTATTTAGTTATAGTTAATAGTGATTGTTATAGTAAAATGTAATTCTTGTGAGTTATCCCCGTAAGCGTAGAGTTTAACTTGAGTCATTGTTGTAAACTTATATATCATTTATACGGACAACAAAAATAATAATACCCAAATAATATCAACACACACCTTCACATCATATTTTGTATAAACATAAAACTAGTTTTTTAACTTAATTACACCACTTAAAAACATAAAATGTATTTTAAAAATACATATAAAAAATAATTTATAATTATGAAAATATAGAAATATATTATGTTTCTAATGGTATAGTCAATTTTAGAG
Source organism: Viscum album (assembly GCA_963277665.1). Classification (NCBI taxonomy): domain Eukaryota; kingdom Viridiplantae; phylum Streptophyta; class Magnoliopsida; order Santalales; family Viscaceae; genus Viscum; species Viscum album. The sequence goes on from OY728155.1 coordinate 19,913,676, forward strand.
TGAAATGAAATCATGAGGAACCTCAATATGTCATATTAAAGGCCTTGAAACAAAAAACTAATAGAAATATTAATAATCATTAATAAATCATAAAATTGATAAAACAATATCATTTTAGTAAGGCATGTGAAAGAAAAAATAAAACAAAAATAAAAAAACATGCTAGAATTATGTCTCAATAATAATTTCCATTAAAAATTAATAGAAATTTAAAACATTGGTAATTCATGGTTTTTTAGACTTGTATGTATGATTAATAACTACCATAGAATCAAATTAAAATAAAATAAACTAAAATAATATGTATTAAAAATCATTGAACAAAACTAAAAAAATAATCCCCAACCCTGGTAAACATATTTCACTGAGGGGTCCAACATCTGGAACCAACATTTAAAATTTTATTTATTTACAAATAAAAAAAAACGAGTCCTCAAAATCATAGATTAATATTAAAAAAACTAGAAATTTCAAATATGAGGTTCCTTAAAAAAGTAAATTAGGAAACAAAAAATTGATTTACTATATGACATTATATTTTTAAAATTCAATGGTCATTTAGGATAATGAAATTCAAAAATTATATATTTATTGACAAATTAATGTCAAAAATACACATTCATATTATTTTACTATAATTTTTTATTGATGCATCAGTGAGATGGCATATCATAATCAAAATATAAAAATTTATAAATAATTTTTGTACACCAATTATGTTAAAAATTACTTTCACATGAACTAACCTTTCAATACTTTAGAGGATATTCTGAAGCTAAAAATTCTTTTTGTATTGTATAACAACTATGTATCTATATATATTATCATATATTTTTATAGCTATTTTATTTAAATTTTGGAAAACTTAATGAATCATATATTTTTATTATATAAATTATTTTTATGAAATGGGAGATATATATCTCTATATATTCAATTTTTTTGAAAAATAATTGATATTGTTGAATAATTTTATATAATAGAATTTTATAGTGGAAAATGATTTGTTGGTAATAATAATGAATAAAAATAGATTAAATTATCAATAAATAAATTATTAGTATTCTTATGATAAGAAAAAATAAATAAATATTAGTAAATGATTTAATGGTATTGAATACTAATATATATATATATATATATATATATATTGGTAAAAAATTATCAGTGCCTATAATTGCTTTCAACAAAAAATAATATCTGTTGGAATTAATCATTTTTACGAACATGTATATTATCTATCGAAAATTTAATATTTCTAAAAAACAGTTTTTTATAGTGATTATTGGGATTTATGTTCATATATTTACATATATAATCAATAATTAATTTAATTGAAAATACATTGTGCACTTAAAAATGTTTTATAAAAAAATACTTCCTTTAACCTCCAAATGTTATTATCATTATTTCAATAAAATTAATAGTCAATACAAGGTGAATTCAGTTCCTAATAAAATATTATAAAAGATATAATGATTAATAGTTAAATTATACATTTTCAATTATTCATAAAATCTTATGTGTAAGGGAAAGTGTCAAAAAATCATTTTAGGAATATTTGGACTATGTGTGTTAAAAAATGATATTCATCCTACAACTGAAGTGAGAATTGAATATGAACTTAAGACACCCACTTTGTGAGTTTTTTCAAGATATTTGGGCACTCTGTACTGAACTGTAGGGTTGTTAAAACCCAAGCTATCCACACAAAAGGTAATGAATGGACTGAGATTAGAAATAGAAGAGGCAAGATGATCAATATTGATAAAACTGATCCCCCTAAAAGGAAAAATGAAATTTGGGTCAAGAAAAAATCACACCCAAATCATTTAGGAGATACCTCAGGTAGCAAATGGGATGATTTGGTTGAAATAGAAGAATATAATAGTACAAAACAGAACATTTTTGAATATATCCAAAAACTAGTAATAAATGTTATACATTCCGAGAAACTAATTGAAAAAACTGTAACACATGATACCTTTTATGACATTTCATCTCTTTCTCCCCTTTATTGTGATTCCAGTATAGGTATTTTGAATAACAATGATGTCCAATTTTTATGTAATGGTCCTCATTAGGTGGCCCTTCCATGTTTTCCAGAAAATAACATCCCCTTAGAGATGGAAAGTTCTAGACATTTTCCACTGATGATCAAGGATGCAATTATTTTGGGATATTTTCTTGGACAAACCTCCTCGAAGGACTCTACTTCAGCTGATACTAGTCTGGAAAATGTCAAGCTAGGTGGAAGTACTACTCCCTCTCTGTATCTTTCTCAACAAATGAAATTCCACATGGATTCAACGAATTCTTTTACTGCGATTGGGGGGAATGCTGCTCCGGACTGTTTTACAGAGGTTGTTGAAGCCACGGACCTGGACCCCAGTAAAGGAGGAAAAAAATCCTACACCCTAGCTGGCTCCCAAAAATCCCTCTTTGGATAGCAGGTAATGAACCATTTTGAGCAGAATAAATGTAGAGAAACTGCTTGCTCTGGGAAAAATGTGATGAACCACATTGGGTGAATCTCTACCTATGGTTTGATCACAAAGATGCAGATTAATGCCCATTTAGGAAAACATTCACATACTCATGAACAGACTTCAGGTACCTGCTTTAATATTGTGAATCATATTTCCTCTACTAAAAACAATTTAGATGCTGTTTTTCCTGGAGACACTAGTGTTATTGAGTCATCATATGATATTAACATATTAAAAGATGCTGCCATATATATTCAACATGCTAGTGACAATGTTAAAGGCACCACAGGACAACAAGGGATTAATACAAGCCCCATGTTGACCAAAAATATTAGAAGATCAACTAGAAATAAAGGCTCAAATGGTAAAAAAAAGGGAGTTCTAACTCCAAACGCATATTTAAATGATGATTGATATTGGAACTGTCAGGGTATTTCAAATCTTGAGAATGTTCAACATTCATATCCCTTTAGTTTTTCCTATTGCTGAACCAAAGATCAAGTTTCCCCTGATTTGGTTCATTTATGTCATTTTGGTTACACTTTAAAAGGTTCTTGTCAGAGTACCACTAATCAGGATACTCTTTGGATTTTTTCTCGCTCTTCTGTGTCTAATTTTAATGTATATCACGTTGCTGATAAGTGCTTTACTTGCGAATTTATGATTGATTGCACTCATCTCTTTTGCTCCACTATTTATTCCAAGAACAAATATCAGGATCAGAGGACTCTTTGGAATGACCTCACTTCCTTGAAATCCTGTATTCATTTTCCCTAGCTTTTCATTTGGGGCTTTAATTCTATTCTCTCCTCAAGTGAAACAATTGGTCCTCTTCACTCAGTTCTATCTATGAGGGAATTTAAGGATGCTATTGAAAACACTGTTCTAACTGAAATTACTCTCCTCAGAGCTAAATATACATGGTATAGAATCCATTATAATAGAGTTGTAGTGAGCAAGTTAGATAGATCCTTCACCAATGATCATGCCTTAGATAATTGGGACACCATCTCCAGTGTCACCCTACCAAAAATCCAATCTGACCATCACCCCATCTTGGTCACTATATCTCCCAAATATATAAAACCACCTCTCTCCTTTAGATTCAACAATTCTTGGTTCTCGGATATTGAGTGTTGCAACCTCATTAATCACGTTTGGTCTTCTATGACTTCATCCAATGATACCTTTTCTTGTTCTCTTAAATTAAAACTTCTTAAGAAAAAGATTAAAAATTGTTGTAGTATGAATGCCAAACAAGTTGATAGTGACATTCTGCTTCTTGAGAATGAACTTTACCAAATTCAAAACAACAACACTCATTTGGATTTTACTTTGGATCATAACCAATAATTTAACATTTCTGTGAAACTCAATTCGCTTCTCAACTTCAAAGATAACATTTGTTGACAATCCCTCAAAATCTAATGGTTAAATGATGGTGATAGAAATACCAAATTCTACAACTCTTTACCGAGAATCCAGAAATCTTGCAGGCCTTTTGCTTCCCTCAATGATGGATACAATCTCTTGGATAATGAAGAAGACATTCCTAGTCATGTTGTCTTCTACTTTGAGTCCTTATTCAATGACCTTTCCATTAACAAATATCTCATTCATGATGTCATTCCGAACATTTTCACTGATGTTGAGAATAAATTCCTAGTTTGTGATCCTCTTGACCATGAAATCAGAGACAATATCTTTATCCTGAAACCTGATAGTACCCCGAGTCCAGATGGTTTTTATAATGGCTTTTACTAGAAATATTGGGATCTCATCCGAATTGATGTTTGCAAACTTATTAAGAATTTTTTCTCTAGTGGGTGCCAACCATAAGGTTTGAATGCCCAATTCGACACTTTGATTACCAAGGTTGATAATGCCATTGAAATTCACCTGTTTAGGCCCATATCCCTTATCAAAACTCTCTATAAAATAATCAAAAAATTGATTGCAAATAGACTCACCTCTATTACAGATAAAATTATCTCCTGGAAACAATTTGGTTTTGTCAAGGGTCGATCCATCCAAGGGTTCATTTGCATCACCTCTGAATGCACTAACACATTGAATAAAAAAATAGGAGTGGTAATATTGCAATTCAGCTTGACATATGAAAAGCCTTTGATACAATGGATTGGGACTTCATCTTCAAAGGGCTTCATGAATTTGGCTTTAATAATCTCTTTATTTATATAATAAAATACCTTTTTTTCTCAGCCCACATTTCCATTCTGAAAAATGGCTCTCCCATAGGATACTTCAACTACACAAAAGGAGCCATACATGGTGATCCTCTATCTGCAATCCTTTTTTTCTATTTAAGAAGACTATTTAAGTCATCTTCTCACCTGTCTGGTTGACTAAAATAAACTGAAACCTATTCATGATTACAGAAATGTGAATGATACCACTCACCTTTTTTATGCTGATGACATCATTATCTTTCTTAAGGGTGATATAAAAAATATCAGAACACTCAAATCTACTCCTACTCATTATGAAGAGGTCTTGGGTCAAGTCATTGGTTGGAGAAAATCCTCAATCTATTTTGGAAACAAATTCCCCACTAGTAGAAAAAACTCTATCACCAATGAGATTGGAATTAAAGAAGGGACAATTACCTTTAATTATCTTGGGGTTCCCATCTTTTGGGGAAGACCCAAAGCTTTTTACTTTTAAAGTATTGTTGATCAAATCATTATTCAGCTTTCTATTTGGAAAGGTAAATATCTTTCCATGGCATCGAGATTCTGTCTTGTCAAATTGGTCATTGTCTTTAAATTGGTCTACTATATGATGGTCTACAAGTGGCCGAGTAGTCTTACAAAAAAAGAATGTTCATATTAAAAACCATTTTTGGTCTGGAAAGACCTTGGATAGAAATATTGTCACTATCCCTTAGGCTATGTGCTGTAATCCTTTGGACAAGGGTGGTCCTAGTATTATAAATTTAAAACTCTTTAATGAGTCCCTTAAAGATAGACTCACCTGGAACCTAATTCACAATGATACCCCTTCCATTGTTTTCATCAAAAATAGGTTCCTGGATATTTTGAGGGGAGGTAGTATGGGATACCTGGACTCTTTCATTTGGCCCTCCGTCAAAAATATGTATGCCAACATTATGACCAATGCTAGATGGATGGTCACGAGAAACTCCTCCATGAAATTCTGGTTTGATAATTGGACTGGGAATCCTCTAATTACTTTAACTCCTCCTGATCACCAACCTGAAGATATTAATGACACTATCAACAATGTTCTCAACTCTCATTTTGATACTCTTCCTGAAAATGTTGTTCAAATTATTGATAATTACCATTTTACTATCTTAGGGGATTTTCTAACTTGGGAACCTACTCACAATGGTTTTCTAAATTCAAAAATATCCTACAACGACTCTTTTAATAACTCTAAAATTATTTTAAGTGGATTAAATTATTTGATAAGTCTTGGATTAAACCCTCAAGACTCACTATTATCTAGCGTATTGCTCATAATAGGGTTCCCATTGATTCTTGTTTTCAAATTTTTTGGATCCGACTTTGTTCAAAATGTCATCTCCATAATCAACATAGAGAGGATACTAATAATTTTTTTTCTTATGCTACTTACACTTCTAATTGGAGCTATATTTTTGACAACTTTGATTGGAATTATATTTCATGAGAGCTGAGGACATGTGTTGGGTCTATATTTTATTTCCTTAATAATTTGATGTGGAAAACATCATGTACTTCATAGTGTCTTGGCGGAATTTTGAAATGGTAAGGTATAGATGTAATTAATTTTAGAATTTTAAGATTTCTATTATACCTGGGGCATAATTTTCCCTTATTAGAAATCCTTATAATACGCATATTTTTTAGACCTTTCTAGAAAAATTAATCTTACTCCTAGAAGTACAATTATATCCTATGTTTATTTAAATAACTCTTTATACTCCACCAGTATACTTTAATATGAGTCTAAATATTCCATAACAATGATTTTGTCCCATAAAAATGTTCTAGTCCTATATGTTTCTATTCACCAACGTCATCCAGAAAAGATGGAATATGACTTCTGTATTCATATAATATTTCATACGGTGCCATTAGAATATTTAAATGGAAGTTATTATTATCGTAAAACACAAAAAATGTAAATAATTATATAAAATACCTTATAATTCATATGATAATGACCTATACATGTCTTATGATGTTTGAATAGTCCTTTTATATTTATATCAGTTTGATAGTGACAATCGATGCTCAAATGAAGCTTCGTATCCAGATCATTTGAAATAATTTTCCTAAATTCTAATGTAATTGTAGGATCGAGATAAAAAAACATTTAAATAGGTGAATAATGATTTCATATAACTTCATTAATATAGAGTAATTTTTGGTGATATATATGTAAACCATATATTATAGCAAGAAATTTTTAAGAATTGGTATAATGATCAATTATAAACCATATTTCATAAATCATTCTAGGATTATTTAATAATATAGTGAAAATTTTCAAAATAATGTCATCTCATTTCAAAATAGGAATATATAGAAGGATATTAATCCTATAACATGTTTATCTCAATCTTAATCTATTGAAAAACCAAGTATATTTACCCAAAGTCAGCAATTTATAGCTTCATATTATCTGATAAATGTTCCCTAAAATCTCTATACATCATAGTGCTAGAATGGCGTATAGAGAAATTCAAGCTATCAAAATCATCCAATAATTAATTTTTCATCTTAAGAATAGATAGAACCCATAAAACTTTTCAAAATTTCAAAATACCATAACCCTAAATAAATTATTCTAATTTCCCATTAATAATGAAATTAATTTTATTTTATAAATTCCCATGATTTGGTTGATAGATTTTTTTTTCAATTAATATGTATTTCTAATAATTTTCAAAAGGAGTGATATTTCCCCTTTCTTAATAATTATTAGATTTATCATTAGTAAATCAGTAATCAGAGGATCTCTATTAATCAACATTTAGGTCAGAAATCTATGAACATTCATATGGCGTGCATCTGATACCCTATTCTCCTTACATGTGTGGTAGTTTATTTAGGAATAATAATCCTCGGGTAGTTAGATACATCTTATTTTAGGAACATTCATATATTTATGTGAAAAGATTTATTTTATGCCGCTATTTTCTAGGTATATCTCACATATTTTTGATAGTGATAATCTATCCACGCCATCAAAGAAAAAAATAATAATTTCAGACTCTAGATCAGGATTTTATAGTTATTTTCATCAGTATATAAGTGCCTTGATTTATATGAAAAAAATTATTATTCCTCATAAGGGTAAAATAATATCCCTTCTTAGATGCATCACTATATATCACGAATCCATCATTTCATGATTTTATAGTGAAAATGAGAGCATAAAATAACCTCATGTTCAATTCTAAACTCAATTCTTCACATTCCATTGTCTATAAAAACATAAATCCATTATGTAAAATCATGGTTAGTAGGTTATCCAATCTAGTTTTTCATAAAATAAATCATCAATAGAAACCTTCCAATCAAATGAAACTAGATAACTTGGTTATGTTCATTGGTTTAGGACATTATTTTATTTCCTTTGTCTTCATAGGATCAACTGAAATTCCATCATTGGAGACAATATATCTAAGAAAAAAACATTCTTAATCTAGAATACATGCTTTATAAATATCATTTATAACTTTTCCATATTATATAATTAATAATGATTTATAATTGATTCAAATAATCCTCTTATCTTTTATAATAATAAATTATATCCTTAATAAATACCACAAAAAAATAAACATGATATTCTGTAAATAACCTATTAATTGCATCCATAAAAAAGGGCACAATAATTAGTCCACATGGGAATACTTTAATCTCTTAATTTCCCAACCTCATATAATGTTTTTTCTTCAAAATATTTTCCTTATTTACTCGCAATTAATGATACCCAAAATAATGGTAAATTTTTGAAACATATTAATCACTTTGAATTTGGATACACAATTCATCTATATGAGGAAAATGATAGTTTCCATTTATCATGATATTATTTATTTCCCTATAATCAATTCACAACATCATAGATCATTATATCTTTTTTCATAAAAGAATACAGTCTCTTCATGTTTAAAGAGTAGGGAATATAAATCCCTCATTTCAAAAATCATATATTTGTTTCAATGGAAAACTCAAATTAAAGATCTGGCAGATGTCTAGGTAATTCGATATGGAATTCGTTAGTGTATTGTAGTACAATTGGTATATCATCAATTTGAAAATTAATTTTTCCATCCATAGGTTTTTTCTTGTCTACATCCCAAATAATTTCATTCAAAAAATATATTGGTGTGGATATAGTAATGACTAAAAAAAAGAAGTCTCATGTCTAAAGAAATAGAATAACACGTGTTCATCAAGAATCATAATTTTTATCTCCTTACAATAAATTATTTAATCGTATTTTGATATATAGTCCATAATATGGATCACATCTATTTGACCATATATATGATGATAAATTCCGCAAATATATTATGTTTATGTGTTATAATGAGAACCTTATGACATATAATTGTTATTGTGGGTTTTCCATTTTTTTGTTTTGATTAAATATAAATTCTCGAGGCTCTATGGAAATATATAATATTCATAAAAAATATAGAAGATATAAAAATATGTGAGAATATTTAATAAAATAAATATGCATGTAAATTTTATGATATTATTAATATACCATCCACTTAATATTTAGGAACTTCAACCTCATATTTAGTGATCATATAAGACTAGTATTCTCCCCATAGACCCTTCTTTTGTAATTTCCCTTGATGCTTGGGGAATTGGTTTGATTAGTGGAAAATTTCATTACAGTTGAGTCACTGGACAAAAAAGATCTATTTTTTCCCTTATATTCATTATGTTGATGATATTTATCTCGATAATTGTAAAAAACTCCAATGACCTTCACACAATTTCTTGTATTTTTTTATATACAATTTTCACATGATTTAAATTGTATCATCTTCATCATATTATTTTATGAAATCCATTTTTATTAGTGTTTAACTAGCCTCTTCTTCTCTTGATTTACCATTTATATATACGATATAGAAAACCCCTTCACTATTTTTAAGTTACATAAACATATTTCATCATATGATGATAATATTTATGAAACCAGTGACCTTTAAAGACTTTTATTTATAACTTCAATGAAATGGTCAATATGGATTTATGTATTATATATATAATCCATATAATACCATGCTATACTTGTAAACATGTACTCATACACCATAATACTTTATTATTCTATTTTCTTTGAGATGACTATCTTTATATTCATTTTAGTTCATTTATCATGAGATAAATATTTTTTTAAGAATGTTATGTGAAAACCTATATATTCCATATGTAAAATTTCATCATCCTCACATGTTTTCTGGATCAATGACCCCCACTGATCAAAATCTCCTTTGATATAATTTACAACAGGTATATCCTTTTTCATCTAAGTTATTCTAAAGCATTGAAATATCATTTCATAGAAATTAATATATTTCAAATCTACCATTGAATTAATAGTTACACTAAATGGTGGTGGATTATATCACATTAAATCATTTAACATAAAAATTTATTATAAAATATCATTAATGTTTTTTAGAATAATTCATTTATCTTGGATTTGAAAAAAAACATGAAAATAATAAAATTTTGATATATACCATTAAAATATACCTATTATTTTATTTGAATATAAAAAATTCATGTAAAACAATAAATCAACCGATTTTTATTAACTTTACTATTATTAAAATTAATAATTTAATTTTTCAATTAATTTAATAAATACCGTGTTTACAATGCATAAGGATTTATGGTGATTATTCAATCACAAAAAATTAGAAATAAATAAATATGATAAATAAAAAATTTACATTCAAATTTACATTTTTAACTAAAATAATACTATTTTTATATTTATTTGAAAACATTAGTGATTTTAAAGTCAATATAGTGTCATTTTTATTTAATCATTTCATAAATTATTATATAAGTCATAATCAAATCCAAACAGGACCATGTGGCCATATATTAGATACATGGATAGTCTTGGATGAACTCAAATCATATTACAGGACAATAACAAGATTAAGAGGAATTTTAAATCCTTATACCAATGTTTTAACCGTATTTTACCTATTTTACCCTAACTAATGTGACAACAATTTACAAAGGTTACTATTCATTATGAAAAAAATAAAGGAGTCTTATTTACCATAATTGAGTATCTTGATTTCAAATCAAGGAACCAGTTTTAATGATTATATTACTACGATACAATGAAATTAATTTTAAAATAAGTGTTCAAAATTCTTTGATATCTATTTCTAGAGAAATATATTTTTAAGAATAAAAATGGATTTATTCTTATCTCATACATTGGAAAAAATTATATCAATGTAAAATTTTTTATGAATACATAAAATATTAAATTCCTTAATATTATTCATCATTAGTGATAAAATTTATTTTATTTAGATAATAACACATCGGATGCATAAAAATAGTTTTTTAGAAAGTTGTATCATATAATTTTAAATTATTTTTATTCTTATTTCTAATAAATTGATAAATAAATAATTAATTTTATATAAGTTTAGTCTAAATATTTTTCATTGTTTTTGTAGTCCATTTCATACCTTCATATTCAATGGATATGTTATAAACATTTTTTAATGTATAATATTTTAATAGATTTTCTTTATTCTCTTAAACTCTATGTTTTGTGTAAAGAAAAATATGAAATACTTTAAATTTACTTGAAAAGAAATATATCAAATCAAACATTGGTATTATATTATACTCAATTTAAAATGAATTTATAACTAAAAATTCCATCACTCTGATATAGATATATGAATATATCTATGTTCCCCCACATCCTCAGGTTCTCATGTATCTTCTTTAAATTTCTTATTCCTCTAGAGAACATTAACAACGAGTGTAGTGTTATACAATATAACTTTATCTCTATGAACTATTATTTATACTAGTTTCTGTTCATAATAAATAACATTCTATAATGATAAAACATGTTAGTTTATTATATTATAAGGATCTATATTGTACTTCCTCTAGATAGATACATGGAATATATCATAAACATGAGAGTGGTTCGATGGAAGCCCCTAGTGAAAAGTTACTATCCATGCGTGATCAAGAATAGAAAAGGGGGAAATATTCATAGGTTTATATTTTCTCTCTATTCCTAATATAATAAACTTTTTCAATGGTGTATTTCCCCAGAATACCTTTCCACTACCTTTGATCTCCCGATATCCTTGATGATTGTTATCATAATTTTTCAGTTGAATCTTATATTATCTTATGTATTTTAGAGAGGATTTATATTTTTCTTCCATTTCCCTAACAATATTAGGTACCAATTTATTTCTGTATATATATTTAAACCTTCATTTAAGTTTTATGATTATCCTTAAATAAATTGATTTATAAGTAGAAATTTTAATACTCAAGTGAAATGCATTTTTTTAAGAAAAAATAGCTAGAGGAAGTTGTTGATCTCAAACTCCACTGAAATTGATAGAAGAAGATATAAAAATATACTATAGGTGTTGAATGGTTCTATTATACTAACCATCAATCTGAGAAAGTTAAATAGTACTAAAACTCAACAATGTATTTAAATCCAATTGAAGACTTCACCAAAATTTGAGGTAAACTTCAGATCTTGATCAGATAAAATATAATGTGGTGCTCTATAAAACCTTACTAATCCTTTAATGTGTCTTCTAGAAATATTTTTATGTGAGAAATATTATCTCATATAAAATATTTATTTTCTAAATTCATAATGAAATCTAATAAAACCCAAGTAGCAATATGAACTTTTTACATTCTTTGGATTCTGATGACATTATCCATGGGGATTTTTTCCATTTCCTTTTTGGCATGGGTAATGGTTGTAACATCACCATAAAATTCTATTTATAAACCTTGTCTTGATAAAAAACTAAACATAAATATATTTACTTTACAATAATTTCTTTTGGTTTTCTATATGGAGATATTATTTTATATATCTATTCATATAAGTAACTCTTGGATTTTTAGATAATGAATAAACTTGAGCTTTATTTAACAGGTCATTCTTCAATTCTGGTATTGACATAACACATTCTCAATTATGTATCATTACCATTCTAACATTATCATAGTTGAAATTAGAGGAATTTGATATATTCTTCTAATGTTCTATATCTTTACATTTTTCCTCCATAATCTTTACCTGGAAGGATAGTAAAAAATTCCTTTGAGAAATGTTGGATCAATATCCTTTCATCATGATTTAATGTTCCTTATTTTTTTAATCCATAATTATCATATCTCTTTCAATACTCATTATGAAAAAACTAGAATGTTCCTTCTAACCCCAAGAATCAGCCACCTTATTCAGCTTCCCATGGGGGTAATGTATTGAGAAATGAAAATATTTAATTAATTGAAACAAAATTATGTGGTTAACATTAAACACTTCTTATGTTATGTTTTACTTAACAAATTAGTGATCTCTTTATATATCACACCATAAACCTAAAATATACTGCCTTCATATCATCATAATGAAGAATGCCACTACTAGAACCATGTAATGAGTTGATTAATTTTACACTTATAATTTGAATTGGTGTGAGGCATATTCCATCACCATACAATTCTATATTGGGATGTATCTCAATCCCTTCTTTTATTAATCACTATAGGAAACAAAAACATTCTATACTATAGGGTAGGGTAAGAAAAGGTGAAATAACCATCATTTTCATTAATTCATTCATATTTTTATGAAATTATTCTATCCAAAGGAACATGGATCCATTCTGAATTAACATAGTGAGTGGATTTGGAAAACATGGTAAATTCTACATAATGAATTGATAATATCTATCCAAACCAATAAAACTATGGATTTCTACCATAACAGTTGGTCAAGAACTACATTTAATAACTTACTTATTTTATGGATACATTGATATACCCTGACATGAGATTATATAACCCAATAATGAAACTTTATGAATCAAAAATTCAAACATGGTAAATTTCTAATAATATTTATCTTTCCTCAGGGTCTATAGAAAATTTCTTAAATTATTTTTATCACATTCCTTACCCATTGAAGATATAAAAATATCATTTCTAAATACAACCACAAGATAGACAAGTAAATATTCAAATAATATATTCATTAATATTTGAATAAAGTAGGGAAATTAGTAAGTCTAAATTAAATTACTATATCTTCAGAACACCCATACATTTTATAGAAAGATATAATGGGTATATCATCCTTTTTAAACCACAATTGATGGTATCCAGAGTGAAGTTCAATCTTTGAAAATTATTTTAGTTCATATAATTTATAAAATAAATAAACTATATATATTAGATGATAGTATTTCTTGATAGTGATCTTGTCTCGTTCCTAATAACCAATTCAATGAAAGATTGAAAATTAATTATTCTTATAAAAAACAACATGATTTCTCAATAGTGATTCATTAATGTGAATGAATACATTATACTGATTCTCATGGATGTTATTCTTCAATTTATAAAACTCAATAAGGGATATATTATAAGGATATTTTGAAATACTTGTATCACCATGTATAATTTCAACTGAAAACTCAACTTCACGATTTAGAGGAAGACTTGTAATTTAGTTTCTAAAATAATAAACAAAATCACATATAATAGTTTCATCATCAATGTTCAATTTCCCTAAAAACCATATATGACAGATAGCCATCAATGAAAAGAATTAGGTCCCACAATATATATGTAATTTAAATTTGAATCTAATATTTTTCATTGCATCAATAAATGATCATAGATAAATTTATAACATCAAAAGAGACTTACCTTCTTCAATGATTGATGTGGGATCTACATAAGGAAATGTAATACCTACCAAAAATAACACCAAATAAAACTAGAGGATGGGTAATGTGGTTAATAGTAAGAACATTCCCATAAAACTCAATTGGAGATGAAATATAGACTTGATATGTGACTTTCATACCATTAAGACTTTTTACTTCAACATTAAATCTAATCATTGAAGTGGTAGTTATATACCCTCTATAAATTCCTTATATATAAAAGACAAGATAGTTTCATAAAAATATAATACATTACCTTTTATGGAGTAAATGATAAAGGTACCTTTCAAAATTCAAATCTTATAACCCACTTCAGTAGTAATGATTTCATGATATTTCCAATTTTCAGAGGGATTAAGATATTATTGAATCTAATAATACAAAAAATCAATTAGATTTGTTCCTTAATATGTGTAGTGACCATACTCCCAATATTTGAATCATTGGAGTATGAGTGGTGAATTTTTTGTTTGATCCTTTATTATATTATATCAATAGTCCTCTTCATGGCCTTTTGATACTCATATGCTTTATGAAATTCTATTCCACATTCAAAGAACCACCCAATTCCAATAAAAAATTTCCGTTGATGTTTACTCCAAAATTTGAAGAATATATATGGGTGGAATTTCATTACACCATGTTATTTATTTTAGTTTTCAAGAGACTCTCTCTTCCTTTTCTTATAAAAAACATGAAAATAGTGTGATTCTCCAATTTATATTTATACCCTTAGTTCAAATAGATTATTCACACTTAGAAAAGATTCTTATGGAAGACACTATTTAGATACTTGGTTGTGATCCACAAAATAATAATTATATTTGTCTTTAAAGGTTAATGATTAAATGGGAAGCATATATTCCATGTCTAGGAAAAATGTTCTCATAAGTACAAATGGTTTCATCAAATGTTTTCAACATTTATGGAATTCCATCTCTAAATTGTTACATCTAATATGAGGGAAGTAAATTCTGAAACAAATCCTCATAAATTAACCACATTCCACATATTCAATATGTTTCACTTGACTTTTATTTTAAATAATGTTTCTTCCTTGATATATATCTATTACCAAATGAGAAATGGATTGGAAAATACTTTCATGTACCAAGCACCAGTGAAAAAAAATATGATCCAATAGTAATGATATATCCCTTAAGTAATAGTGTATTATAAAGGTGACTAAAATAATGTAGTGTTTTGATCATGAAATACTCAACAATACAATGTTACATTGTATGCTCATTTGGAAGTTTCAAATGTTTCATAAAGTTTCATAATAATAATAATAAGATTTTGCATTCCATATCCCATAACATTTGGTTTTTTGGGGGGATAATCATTGAAATTTCCTTCAAATTCAACATTAAGATGGTTTATTTGGGTTACATTCTTTAGTTAATAAAAAAATCTTAGTGTGAGAAATAGTAATCATAGTGGAAATTGAATAATAATGAAAAATTATTTACAGTTCTCTAAATCATGACATATTATTTTTAAACATTGATAGAATATGTTTATTCTAGAGTATCCATGAATATCATATAATAAAATCCATTATAATAGTTTATAAATTAAATGATAATTTAGCCATGAATATTCCATGGGAGTTTCAAACCAAGTGAGAAGTAAGGGAACACACATCAAGCACCAAAATGATAGATGAGATATAATAGACCAACTATCTTTAATGTTATTACACAAATATACATTGGTTATAAGATCATGTCAAATATTTTGTATCCATAAAGGGATGAATTACCAGAAAAATTTAAAAAATCTACTCCTTACCAAACATTATATTTTTAACCTATATGTAAACATATATCATAGTTTTTAAAAAATCATATCCATTCATAATATGAAAATATTGATTAAAAATGTCCTCTAATACCAAATATAATGAACTAATAAATTCATAAATAAATATTACATATTTCATTATGAATATTCAATAAATTTACCAAATCCACACCTGATGACATTAACGGTATAATGTATTTAGAGACCCGATGCACAATCATGTTATTTTATGAGTGATCTTAAATATCTCCCATAAAGATCTTACCACATAGTACTCTTCATAAAAACACTCTAAATAAATATTTATTCATATCCTAGGGAAAGGAAACATTAAAAAGGGTGAGATTAGATTCTCAGTAATGGTGAACTTGGTAGATATAAACAAATAATCATATTAAATAATTATATAATTGTAAGGGTATTTAATCATGAAAAAACCTTACAGATATTATACCCAGTATAGAATGGATTGAAATCACGATATGTTGAGGAAACCATTATCATTTCAAAAGACATGAATCATATGTTTTTGAAATCATTATATATCAATCATGTAATATAAGTTAATTTCATAAAAGTGTGTGACCATCAAAGGTATAGAAGCCAATTAATACTCTAGGGTTTACTACTGATACCATCAAATCATAGTAGATCAGGTATCATCACCTGTTTTTCATAGTATATCATACATCCCTACTTGTTTCCTATAGTTTATGAAGAAAAATGAAAAGGTTTCCATATTTTATAAATAATATCAAATTAATTTCCATAATTATGTAATAAAATATGAAATAGTACCTATTTAATTTTAGGTATATATAATTCCGGTCCAAATCATCATATAATAATAAAAATTCATATGTATACCATAAGATCATAAAAATATTCATCATAACATAACCCATAGAAAAGAAAATGGGTTTCATCAATATTTCCTGATCATAACCATGAACCATCTATATAATTAATAAATATGGAATCATAAAATCATATACAAATAAAATCCTAAGTAACATCAATGGATTCTATCATAGTTTCAAAATAATTTCATAAGATCACTAGAATATTTATTAAGGAAAATCTAATTCATTTTATAAATAATAAATTAAAATAAAAAAATTTCAAAAATATCATCGAAAAAATTCATTTGAATAGATAATTATAAACATATGTAAGGAAAATTTTAATCATTTATAAATAATTATGGTCAGAAATTATATTCATTTAATTTATGTTAAAACAATGATCACATTCTAATTTTCTGTAAACATCAAAAGCACCTCATTAATTAAATGATTTTTTAAAAAAAATCATTAATCATTAAATATTAATTATCAAAATTATATAATAATGTAAAAAGCTGTCTGAATTTTCACTCAAAAATACGGATATGAAATAAAAAAGTACATGCAATCGAAGAGAGAAATAAAGTAATTTTCCCTTAAAAACATTCATTTGGTGTCTTGAGTTCATACAAAGAGGAAAATTTAAGGAAAATTGTAATATAAATAAATAAAAAGTAGATGATAATAGTCATGGGATTCTTGAGATATATGTTATAAAATTTCATTATTTTAAACTTGATCATACACAATCTTGTTTAATAATGATATTGTAACATAAATGAGTTACCTCAAGTCTCATCTATCTTTATATTATTTCAAACATACTTTATAATAAATAAATATTTAGTATACATGTATTATAGAACCATACAAATATCTATGATAACATATATAATTTACTGAAAAAATATTATCACCCATTTGTTGATTTTTTTATTAAAATAACTGTTCTTGGTGAAAAATTCTTTTTTTTTCATGTATGTTTTGGTTTGGATGTCCTGGCCCTTACACTTTGATCATTCCATAATATAAATATTTTTTTTCAGTACCATAATATCTTATATATTAATTATATATATATATATTTATATTCATACATAATAGGTAGATATATAAAAATTAATTACATATTTCATGAAGATTGTAAGCTATACATACATATGAATGTTGTTTCGATTTTTCAATGAATTAATCAAATGAAATAAAAATAATAATTTAGATTAAAATAATAATTATTTTACCATATAAATCATATATATTCATTAAATTTATCCTTATTACAATCCATGTATAGAAAAAGTTAAAAAAGGTATCACATTGATTCATGGAGTGGGTAGTCCAGACATACACATGTTCAACACTATCATTTCCCAATGGATGAGAAGAAGGTCGATAATAGTTTCTTACATGATCATAAAAAAATTAATTATATTAGGGATACTAAATTCATTATTTTATAAATTACACAAAAGATTTCGTGGATGTGTAATATGAAATTATTGAAAACTTTTTGTTAAGAGTTATACCTCTTTATCAAGAAAACATATTTGGATTAAGTACTATTCTTTACAAGGAAGGTTATTATGTAATAAAATTTGTTTATATAAGTGTATAAGTAATCTAGTATAACATTATGGAATTTATTGGATAATATAGAAGGCTTAATGGTTGTTAGGATGAGAGGATAAGATGTTCTTTTTTACAAGTGAGAAGAAGGGCACTCTTGGAATTTCATAAAGTAAGAAATTAATATAAATTAATTGTCAAATAAAAATGGATAAGAAATTATGTTATTAAAATATATGATGATTTGGATTATAAGACCACCCATAAAATATAATTTTAATGATTTTATAGCATTTTTTAAACCATTTTTTCTTGGTTTTAATCTTTGTTATACATCTTAACAAATACCATTAATGAATGTTTTTTTACATTTTATGGGTATTTTAAGTTACTAAAAAAATGAAAGTTACCCATAAATACACAATGGTGGATATTTGAACCATTTATGATTGAATTAATGAAGTAAATTAATTTTATTAATTTTAATTTATATAAAATCAAATTATTTGTTTTATGAAATATTATTAATTTCATTTTTCAAACTATTCATTTTAATTTGGATTTGAAACCAACTTGAAAAAAAATAATTTTAATCTAAACCCTTAAAAGATCCCTAATATGTTATAGTAATCTAAAAAATCCTTCTAACATGATAATTCATCACAATTTAATTTTTGTTAATATTTATAAAATCATTTATTTAATTTTTCTATTAATTGAATAAATATTTTTTCAGCATTGTGTATGAATTTAAGGTAATTATTTAAAAACAAAATTCCAAAAAAATTATTATGATAGAAAAATGTTTTATATTTTAAATATTGTTTTATAACTAAACTTACCACATTTTTCTCCTTATGTAAATTTTTAGAGAAATAAAATTCATGTGAGTGACATGTAGTATTTTTTTTAAAATTAATAAAAAAGTAATTATCAAATAAAAATAGATCCATGTGGCCATATATTAAAGAAATAAATATTAATGGTTTAACTATAATATTTGATTAGGATGCAATAATTTCTTAGAGAGATATGTTAATGCCTAATCCCAAATGTTTTACCCTATTTTACCCATTTAACACCTACCAAGATGACAAAATTATACCAATGTTAGTATTCATAATGAACACAACTAAAGGGGACCTATTTACCAATATTGAAATTAATGATTAAAAGTATGGGATCCATTTTTATGTTTAAATATCTATATGATCTAGAAATTTATTTGAAAATAAGTCTACAAAACACGACCAAAATCATTTTTAGAGAATATACTTTAAGCATAAATCCTCATTTATTCTCTTCCCATGCACAAAAAATGTATAATATTGTTAAAAATTTGATTTAATAATATATATATATATATATATTTCTAAATATATTTTTTCTCTATTTGTGAAGTATTTAATTTTTTAAGATAAAAACACATTACGCACATAGAGTCTGTTTTTTTAGAAAAAAACATCTTTTACATTAATAAAGGGTTTTCTCTATTTTATATTCAATTAAATAAAAATGAATTTATTTTAGGTATGTTCAAAAAATATTTTTTCATAATTTTTTCTTCCTATCAATACCCCCGATCCAATTTGTAAGCAATAACTATCACATGAAATAATATTATTTCAATAGTATATCACAGTTCATTCGAACTTCGTATTTCATGTAGATATGGATATTAATGAAATTAATTTTATTTGAAAAAAATATAATAAAATATTAGTATGTTTCAAAAATAATATCCAAGATTGATAACATGATTCCAATGGGTTTCCATCCTTATCCTTATAGTTATATAGAATTGGAAGGAAATTTGTGATATAGAGGGTGATTTACTTCTCTTGGAAATTTATTCATTCTCCATATTTAGAAATATAATCCATACCCATAATAGCATAAAATTCCCTCAAAGTAAATATCAAAAGGATCACTATAAAATTTAGCAAGAAAATAATGTCAGGGGATAATTTATATTCTTGGTCTAAAATAATTGCCTTGTTTTTTATTTTCCTAGATAACATGGATTCCATGTTTGGAGGTGTTCTTTGAATAGTTCTACTAAAATTAAAAATTATCAAATAATTCTTAGAACCGTAGTCACATAGAAAATTTTATGTTCATTAATGGATGACAAGTTTTCCTTTCATTTTTTATTCTAGATCAAATCATTTAATTCATCTAAAATAGAAATTGCGATGATAATTTTCATACTATTATTCACAAAAATGAAAAATATAATCATTTAATTTATACCCCATGAATTTAATATTTTACTTACCATATTAATTTAATTTTTCAATCTATGTTATTCACTCACAACTCCCTAAAATTAAATTTTATAGGCATTTGTGTTCTGTTCATAATGGTAGGTAAAGAGATTGGTAATTTAGAAAAGAATATCCCTTGATAGTTTCAGACAATGTTTTCAATAAAGGCTATTTACCATGGGAAAGGTAATGATTGAGTTGTCACCCAATGTCCCCATTATAGGATTATTAACCCTGGGTACAATTGTGTAAGAGCCACATCAACTTGTATTATCGAGACATAGATTTCATTTATTGGAAACCATTCCCTCAATACATTACCAATATTTATGGATATATTCTTATGATTAGTTTAATCTCTTGGGTTTTCACTGAGGTTTTATAATCCAAATCCCAAAAAAGTAATATACATCATTCTAATAAAAAAATTTAAATCCCATAACTTTTATACAAGTTTTTAATTATTTATTACATAATGAAACACATAATAAAATACTAAAAGTTATAGTAAACTCATGTATTTGAGTAATTAGACACATTTCACGATAACATTAAGTAAGGATAGAATCATATTAATTGAAACTTTATTACGTTCCCTTATATTTCCATTGATCTTCTAAAATTACATGGGATAACCTGGGGGAATAAATAAGAATGGGGTGTGATATAATTCCCATTAAATGAATAATAAATGAATAGTTTTAAGTAAAGTACTACATTTGAACCATGTACCATGACACGAGGACATAAAATATTTTTAATTATAATCATGAACATTGAAGAATGATATAGGTTGATAAATACAAGGCATCAAAAGAATATAGAAACAATGTAAAACATGAAATCATAAGAATAGGTCAAGGATAACCTCTAAGATATCATTAAATATTTTTATATTTTAACAATCCATTCACCATAAATTTAATCTCGTGAGATAAAATTATTACCCATTGAATTGTAGGTATATATAATCTCCTCATTTCATTCATATCGTATACACGCATTCTTGTGCCCCATAGATCATATAATATAATAACTTCTTTCATCAATATCAATCCCACTGTTAAGAAGTGTGAGTGAAATACATATAAATACCCAATCAATGATGAATATGTATACTAGTTTAATACCCTTGGGTGGAATTAGGAATGGGTATGACCACAAAAAAATATTTCAAGTGAAAATCACGGGATAACATTTGTAGAATAATGGGTGTATATAATGGTTTATTAAAGGGTTTAATGACTTTGAAAGTCATATCACATTATTTTGGAATCATATGAACAATATAGAGATGTGTAAAAACACATTAATAAATGAAAAAGTATAAATAATAAGTTTTAGTATAAATAAAGTACCTAAACAAAATAAAAGAGGAGAGAATCACTTATATTGAGAGGGTTATTCTAAAAAACGTTAGAAGAGATACATAAGAGGATGAAAACCCCGTTGGGAGAAATTTATTTAGGGATATCAAGATAATATTCAGGGCCAATGGGTTTTTAGTAAATAATAATCGAAGGTTGAATTGGTATTTATACCAAAGAAAGGGGAATTGTATATTAATTTCTAAACAAAGGTTGTTGACTTTATGTAATATAATAATCAAACCAAAAACAATTACATGGGTTTCCCATGGATTCCACTAAAGTGTAGTGGGTTTCAATAATTTATTTAGCTACAAAAATAACTCAGTAATATTATATCAATAATGATATGGAAGTTATACATGTTTATAATGAATTATTTTTAAAACCCATAAATATTATATATGTCTCATGGATTCATTATAGTTTTTTCTAAAAACCTATTAATGTAAAGGAGATTACATTTTTTTCTTCATGAATTGTATTTATAATATTTATTACATCACTTTTGTGCTTTTATGATTTCATAATACAGACTATATATTTAAACAACATTAAATTTTTGACAAAAAAGTCAGTGATCATAAATTATTTAATAAAATTTATTGTTGGATAATTTTTAAATGATAATTTGAATCAAATATCTATTATTTGAAAATGATTGTCCAAAAATGAGAATTTAAACTTTTAAATAAATTCTGTATTTATTGCAAATTACTAGTTTTTACGTCACTATAATATTTAGGATCACTATAAAAATTAAATTTGACTTTATTATATTACATTATGATGTATATTTTAATAAATAATATATAATAATATGATTTCATGAGAATATGATTTATTTCAAAAAAAATATCAATTTATCAACATGAGGATTTTGATTCAAACTATTTATTTCCCAAAAATATGATTTTTTTCAACTTCATATAAAAATATAATTTTTATACAAATAATTTATAAAAATATATATAAATAAATTAATAAATAAAACAAAAAAATATATTAATTTTTTTATAAAAAATATGATATAAATATTCATAATACTCGGGTCTTGATAAATAACCTCTTATTACACCAGTGTACACCCTATGGGTTGGGTGTGTGATGGTGCTATAGTCTTACGGTTGTTCATAGTATATGGTTTAGGTAGTGATGTCAGAAAGATTGAACATCTCTAGTAAACATTTCCACTCATGATTCGTCTCTTGAATGTCATATTGAGATCAGTTGAGGGAAAATCCTAGTGATTATGTCTCCCTAGAAAGCCCTAGTAAAATGGATTTATATGGTTTGATCCTACCATTTGAGGACATTACCTCTTCCATATGTGTTAACATGATATTATTATAACTCTTAATATGATGTAATCTTAATTTTAACTATATAATGAGTACATTATCAAGGGTTATGATTCTTGATAGTATTTTATGTTCAACATGCTATATTTTATAATGGCCATAAGTAATTAATATTATGTACATTATTTTTATAACAACATCACTTAAAAATGTATTTATTCATTAATAAGATTATTTATTTATTATTGTTTGGGTTACTATTAAAGAAGACTCTTTCTAACCCTCCATGGAATCCTCACTGTCACTCCATCGACTACCCCTATTCAAAATATCAGACACCAAACAATCCACATCAGGACACCTCAAGATACTATTAATTTACATTCGTGGTTAGATATTACAATGACTACATGAACAGGCCATGGTAGTATAGGATACCACACATAAAATCATACTTAATATTCAGTATGATCATCAAGATACCATAATCCCTCCATTTATAACCTTCCACAAGAAGAGTATTTTTTGACACTATCTTATCATGTGGGCGTACCTCTCACAACTTCATTGCTACTATAACACCTATAACATCACTTCTTCCAAGAATCGCATGGATCAAAATTTCTCCTCCCTCATAGAAATTATATTACACATCATCATCACCTAAACTAGAGTTCACCATACCTATTGAAATAATCGATGAATATTCACATTAAAGACACACTAAATCTAGTCATATCACACTCTAGTGACCATGATTCCACATGAATTTTCTACATGATTTAGTGATCTAATTTATAGTTCATTTCAACACTTGAAGAGTCTAATTGACCACTGTGATCCATCTCTGGATCGAAGTATTTTTCTCTTATATAACAAACTATTCTCAATATTTGTAGACCAAAAGCTTCTGATAATCCAAAGAACTATGAAACTGGGATTGATCAATTGATGATATTGTCTGATGACTTAATTTTATATCAGTTTAAAATAATATCATTTATTGAAGATTCAGCATCATGTTTTTTATGGACATACCAAAATTAATGATCATGATATGGTTTTCATATTTTGCTATAGGATTGTTTAATGAAGTTGGTGTAGTAATGATGATGGCGACACGCCTTTACTAGTGGCAGAGTGATTTGCGGGATTTGTTTACACGATGGATCCCGTGGATACGCTACTGCCTTTTGGTTTTTGAATTTGGATTTGGATTGAATTTTGAAAGTGTAAGGCGTAATATGTGCGGTTTCCACTTCTCCCTCAAAGTGGCTTTTTTATGATAAAAAAATGATTTGGCAAAAAAAAATCAATATATTCATGCTCTCATCCTACACTACACCAATTATAACACTGAAATAGAGTTTGATGATATAATTTTTGTGTTTTTTTCAATGTTGTTTAGAAGATGAAAAGTCATTGAACATTACCAATATAATTTTTCTTGCCATGAATACTTTCATGTACAATGTGTGGGATAGAATAGATCATTAAACCAAAATTATAGACCTATCCTTGATAGACTCTACAATTGTATCCTCATAATACAATATTACAACCTAGACACATTATGGACAATATCTACACAAAAGTGTCCAAACATTTAGGGCCCAATACTACCCTAATGTGAATAAAAATTAAATTACTACTTCAAATATACTTACAAGGTAGATAATAAAATTTTAATATAATGTTTCTAGAATATTTATCAAATTTGATAATGGGAATAATTTACAAGCCATGATGATTCATGAATATGATCACAACCTGAATCTATATAGACCCTCTTAACATTAAACATGTCATATATATAAGGAATAAGTTAACAAATGAGATCAATAAAATTAATCCAAGTATAATGATGGAATAATATTCAGAGATGGAAAAAATTTGGCTTCCCTCTTTTAGTAGAGAGAATTATGCTTCTACTGACTACTATTAGCATTTATTATAATTTATAAAATTGAGTAATTTGTTTTTATCTTTTTTCATTCATAGGTTTATTTCTAGAATTTCCCTAATTTTTATCCCTCTTCCCATAGTGGGTTATAATTATATCTCAAGATTTCATCCTAGACGGAAGACTAACCTAAGGGTAGCCTACTGGATGAAATATATTAAAGTAGAGTTCATGGACCCAACATGATTTTGTTTACTTTCATTGAGGAATGTTTAGTTAGTGATAGGATATAGATATGATCATACCTTAGGTATAATTTCTTCTCCATTCCATTCATGCTATTTAATGTATTTCCCTCTCCAATTTTTTATTCTAACTTTATAGTGGGATAAGTTGTATAAGAAATTGATGAGATCATAATTAAGATCGATCTAAGTGAGTGATCAGTGGATAACATATATAATTTTTCCTAATTGTGATGACCATTAAATATTTTTTGTTTTTGAGCATATTCTTATCCATTTGGATAATAGAGAAAATTAAACTGAAAGTCACGTCTATTAGACAAGGAAGGATTACTAATTAGAATCAATGGGCGTCTCAAATTATAATATTTCATTCTATATTATAATTTTCTTTTACCATTTCATGAACCAAAAATAAATTCACTTTATGGATAGTTACAAAACATTGAAAAGAAAAATAAAATGAAAAATTGATACGAATAATAAATTTTTCCCATGAATCCTTGAGTATGACCCAGGTAAGTTCCATTGGACTCTATTCTAGGTATCACAAATTTATATATGAGGTTGGAAATATACCATTGAACAAATGAAATTTTGGATTATGATTCCATACTATTTATTGTTAAATTATATAATTTAATCATATATGAACATAAAATATTATATTATTTCAAAGGTATGTGTTCTCATTACATGGGTCTAATATGCATTATACTTTGAGAATAAGATGATTTAATTCAATCATAATGTCTATTTAATGTATTGATCAATACCCTATTCTATCTGGTGAGTTTTTCAATATGGTGGGAAGTGATGAAAGAACTATAATTTCAAGAATGTATGCTTAATTTTATTGAGACTCTAAGACAAGACTATAAGATCCATAGTGATATTAGTTATCTCCCCATAATTCATGTTTAAGTATATAATATTTGTAGTTTCACTAAATGACATTAATGATCTCCTATATTTAAGTGATATCATGATTAAGTTGAAGTGAAAACATTATAAATATGCATATATGGGTTAAATGTTTCAATTTCATCCCAAATGATGTGTCATTTATGCTGTGGTGGAAGCTGTTGGTATGGTGAAAATGGATTGTATAATTTTTTGGGATGAAATTTCATTATGGAATAAATGTTTGTGTAAATATAGATATATCAATTGAAACATGAGTTTTTTAAATATAGGGATGGTTTTGAAATAGATGTTGTACATGTTGTTTTTCAGGTATAAATATCTTACGTAAAAAAAGATGTGAAAATAGGATATTGAAATTTGTAGTGGTTTAAAGGTATGAATGACTAAAATGGAATAATTTAGATATCATATTCCATCAAAAAATAGTTTTTGAACTTCGGGATTCATTGGATGAGTATGGAATTAGTTAGATGAGTGTGATGTAGGTCATCAAAGATATAGTTTTTCTAGAGATATGTTACATAAATCTTTGTGATGGACCATGCTATAGATTATATTGATAGATTTGGAATTTAATATAAACATTTATGTGTATTATAATATATGAAATTTATTATTCCATGGTTCATGGAAATTATCATTGAGGCACATTTTTGAAAGAAGTGTTTTTGATTAGGCAATACTAGGGTTTATAGTTTTCTATAAAAATTTGTACATTTTAATAATTTTGAAATAGATGAATAATAAAAAGAGCATAAAGGTTATTTTTTGGATACCAATATGTTTTTTTATTTTAATTTAGTGGATAAAACATTGATAAAATTGTGATATAAATAATTGAAGGATTCTAGACCAAATATTGATATACAGTGAAGAAAACAACTGAATAATATGGAAGATTAGGGATAAATCAATAATAGAAAGAATTGATGTAAATATATATGGCTCAAAGTGAATAAGAAAAAAAATAAATTGAGTTATATCTTTTATATTATTTTTGTAAATGTTGAATAATTAGCATGGAATATAAATACATTAAATAATAGGATTCTTTTTAAAAGTAAAATGAAAACTCCCATATTATTTTGGTGTTATTCATGTTAATTGAAAACATTATAGTGTCTTTTGTGTCATATTATTTATTTTACTCATCCTTGTGTAGTGAAAAAATAGGGAGAAATAGGGTGTGATACATCTCTAGGAAGTGACCATTTCTAAAGCCTATAAACACATTCATTGATTATTGTACTTGTTGCATTAGTATATCACTCATGAATTCACTTTTGAGGCATCCTTGATTGGTGATACTGGTAAAAATAATTATTTTTTGTATTTATTTTTAATCAGTTTGATGAAATGTTAATTATTAAATATAATTGGTTTTCATTCCAATGTGATAACATGATATATTAAATAAAAAATTAATTAATCACCCTATTTCTCCCCTACTCTTAGGGTTTTCTATCATGGTTTTATAAAAAAATTAAATTAAATAACCCATAATTCAAACATCTATAATGATATACTATTATGTTATTAGTTCATTTAAAACATATTAAAAATATAAATAAAGAAAAACCATGGAAGAGGAAAGAAAATATTATAATAATTTTAGTGAATAAAATATGTTAAAACCTATGTAATTTATACTAAATTATGTATACTAATATAAAATCTACCATATGTTACCCATTAGAACATGATAATAACTATTTGAATTTCCCCTATGATATTCACTAGTATATACAAATGGGATGTAACCAAATAAAACAATACACATAGATATAATGGGTATAATCTTGATCATTATTGGCTTTGAAAAAAATGTGTTGCACCCCAAAAGGCCAGTTTTTGATTAACTGAACATATGACCTACCCCGAAGAAGCATTTAAGGGCCTAGGAGTAGTTTTTAAAAAAACTATGTAATGTGAACAAAAATTCTATTTTGCGTGAAAATAACTTTCACGCCAAAGTGACGTTGAGTTTCATGGGTACGCCCATGTACGAAATACTGTCCATGGAATAAGCATGAAAAAAATGAGTCTTGCATGTAAAATCATCAATTTGACAACCAAAAAGTTTAATGTTGAATTAAATGTTGACTCCCTTATGTTTTGAGGTTTAGATTAACTAGCACCCAAATCATCTTCTTGTAAAAGGAGAACATTACATGCAAACCCAGAACACAACCATCCAGTTGTGCGAGAAATGAGATGATTAACAAAAAGATTTATGTAGTGAATCCCTATTGAAAATGGAATGGGAAATGGAAAACCATGTTTTATGATACATTGAAGTTTCATGTCACCATCCATTTATTTTAATTATAAACAAAAGATCCCCCAAAACATGGAGGATGGATATTTGGAAGAAAAGTGGTGCTCTCACTTGGACCAATCTTCAATTTATGACATCATGAAACATAAGAATCCAATGGGCCCTCAAAGGTAGAGAATTTGAGAGACCCACCTCTAATATAACCCAATTTCTCTTGGTCTGTGATTGAGATATCCTCATGCAACGCCTAGTAAGGATGATCCAGTTCACACAAGAGAAGTATCTATCATGCAACCATGATCTACACATAAAATCAAAAGTTGTGTTCACCCACATGTTGTGAATACATTGTTTTTACTTTATATAGATCCCATGGATACACAACTATATTTGTTCACAATAAAATAATCTTATGTGCAACAACATCCTGGTCCCAATATCAGTGTTCCCTATGCTTCAGGTACATCCATTACCCAATATGGTAAATTTGGGGGTAGAAACATATTTTTGTAATAGAACCAATTGTTTATAAAATTTTGGGTAAAGAAATTGATTTTTATTCACATTCCCAATATTCTTTATGAAATCTCAATCAACCCAATGTCCAAATTATTTCCCTTACAGCCGCACTAATGTATCCATTCATAGGTGATAACCAAGAACTTTTCTTAGTCATTCATTATTATCTTGATAACAATAAAATAATAATTATATTTATGTATTTGAAAAAACTACAGAAGAAACTTGAATAACTATTTATGATATTTTTTGGATTTTCCCACTCATTGTCGAATATATAATTGTATATGAAAAAACTTCTAAACAAATAATCAAACTTAATCTCATTAAAGTAAAGAAACATTTGGTCCATAGAATGTTGAAATTTAGTATTAGGTATGTTGGTGGGATCCATGTTAAGATAATAGCTAACATATATCTTTTTGGGAGGAAACCTAGCTTATTCCACTACATTGACTCAGGGTTTAGAGTTCCAAAATAAAAGGTATGTTTTTTATTATTTATTTTTTTGTTTATTTTCAGTTAGGTAAACCTCAAGGATTTTTCATTTTGATCTACTAATGTTGGTGGGTTTGATTTTGGGGATATTGGGATTGATGAATTGTTAAGAAAATCATAGTTCTTCCAGGTGAACAAATAGAAGCATCAATCATTTATGAGGCTTATCCAAGTGACATGGAGAATAAAGGAGAACCGAGATGGATCATGAACGTCAACTTAAACCACTAGGGTACATTGTTCCATGATTCTTATTTCAATTTTATTTTTGAAATCCCCTTCTCATCTTCTAATCCCTTAATAATTTATTTTCATTTAACAATGGGGACAATATTATTATTTGTTAGGGGGTGAAAGGAAATAAAAAAAATTTCTATAAAAAAGAAAATTTAGCGTGCAGAAATGGAAGGAAACAATTTCAATAACATTGAGCACAATAATACCCATGGTAAAATTTAAATATTAATATTAAATAATTTTACATATCTTGATTCTTATTTTTATCCATATTGATGTTAATGCACATATAATTTTGAATGTGTGTATGTCTAATGTGATTTTTAACTATTTACTTTTTCATCTGTCAAATAAAAAATTCGCAATGCACATCCTTTAGATTTTGGGGTATTATTTTTAGTTCATGGGGTCGCTTAATTAATATAATAGGTTTGGTGGTCATTTTAATTTTAAAATAAGTTTTCAAAAAATCATAAAAAATAAATAAACAATAAATTCTCACTTTGGGAAATAGAATGACCTAATGTGTGGATTTCGATACTTGGGGATAGTGATATCATAGTTTTCTATCCTAGAGTTGGGTATTTTATATCTATTTGTGGTAATTTAATTTTTTTCATTGAGTTAAATTTAGATGATGTCTTGGTATGTGAGCATCACTTGTCTCCCTAATGTCTTTGTGTTTGGGATGGATGTGAAATGTCTTGCTATAGGAATTGCCTTGAATGACTGCAATTTCAATTTCCATGAACATTTTCAAAAAAATCATCTTTATATTAAATTTTGGTTCCACCTAGTGCTTTCACATTTTCCTCTATGAATAAAAAGGACCCCACTTATCTGTTTTGATGGAGAACACATCATCACAATTAATTCCTTGAAGGGGGCGAGGAAATGATTTTGGTGTGGAAGACAAGGGAACACACACATTAACTATTGGAAATAACAACTTGCTACTACGACAGAGGAAAAGAATTTTTCATTTGAACCTCAACGCATTTTTCATTGCTTCAACTACAAAGAACCATGAAACTTTGTAGACTGGTTCCCCATGCCAAGGGTTTTTAGAGGTAACCAACAACCTCCAAGGAAGTAAGGGCAATGTATTCTCCATCAGTACCACGGAAATAATCCCCAAAAATGAATTGGTGATAGGTACTCTAGTTATTAATTCAATAATATTGAATTTACTTTTTGATTATGGTTCTATGGATAGTTTTTTATCCCTAATGATTAGTTGAACAATCCCAAGACCACCACAAATCATAGAGGTAGAGATGTTGGTGAGATCGGAAAATGAGGAAATCATTGCTTCCCATGAATATAAACCCCCCTATCAAAATTTGTGGATTGAACTTCCCAGAAAACCTCGTCATACTCCCTGTGGTGGTATTCAATGAAATTCTTGGCATGGATTGGTTTTCCCTATATAGATCCAGCATAAATTTCCATGAGAGGGAAATCAATCTTTATATGATGAATCAACCCCTGATTCTTTACAAGTGCAAGGAGAAGGATTTATCTTATTTAGCACAATCATATCAAGCGTGGATATTACTACCTTATTAGAACATGTATCATTCTTAGATGATTGAGTCTAAAGAATGAACTATCCTTGAAGACATGCCTATTGTGATGGAATTCTATGAAGTGTTTTCCAAGGAATTTCCCAGTCTTCCCCCTAGAACAGATGTTTAATTCTTGATTGATCTTATACCTGGGGCTTTTCAAATATCCAAGGCTCCGTATAGAATGGATGATGTAGAAAATGAGGAGATAATGAAACAACTATCGAAGAATCTTGATAAAGGGTTTATACACCCAAGTGATTCACCATGGGGTGTACCTGTCCTCTTAATCAAGAAGGAGGATGGGTCAATGGGCCTTTTCATTGATTATCATGAGCTCAAACAAATCTCGATAAAGAAGTATCCTATGCCATGAATTGATGACTTGTTTGATCCGCTATGTGGAGCACACTACTTCTCCGAGGTAGATCTACGGTCGAGATATTACCATGTAAGGGTGAATAAGGAGGGTATACCCAAGACTTCTTGTCATATAAGGTACACACACTATGAATTCATAGTAATTTTTTTTGGACTCACTAAGGCTTCAACAATTATCATGGACATAATGAATAGAGTCTTTAGAGATTACCTCGACAAATATTTACAGTCTTTATAGATGATATTCTAATATACACCAAAACCAAGGAGGAGAATGAGCAGCATCTAAGCACTGTACTAGAGACCTTGAAAAAGGAGATGCTCTATGAAAATTACAACATGTGTGAGTTCTTGTTAAAGGAAGTCTCATTCTTGGGTCATATCATCACAATTAGTGGGATATCTATTGATCCTTCCAAAACAAATGCAATTGATGGATGGCCAAGGCCAACGTCAGTGATGGATATCCATAGCTTACTGGGGTTAGTTAGATATTATCATCGATTTGTATGAAATTTCTCACGATTTACAAACCCTCTTACCAAGCTAACTTAGAATGGAGTCAAGTTTTCTTGGAGTGATGAATGCGAAGATAACTTCAAGGATTTGAAACGAATTCTTATCACTATGCCGATGCTCAAACTACCCAGACGTGGAGAAGTTTTCATGGTATTAAATGATGCTTCAAAAAAAGGTCATGGGATATGTGTTGATGAAAAATGACAAAGTCATTGCCTATGATTCAAGGCAATTGAATGTTCATGAGAAAAACTATCCAATACATGATCTAGAGTTGGATGTAGTAAAATTTTCTTTAGAAATTTGGAAACATTACCTCTTTAGGGAGAATTGTGAAATATATATAGATAAAAAAATCCTCAATTTTATATTCACATAAAAATATCTGATTATGCATCAAAGAATATGGTTGAAGATGATCAAAGACTATGACTTCTCATTCTATTACCATCATGGGAAAGGGAACAAGGTGGCAGATTTTCTAAGTAGAAAGGACCCAGTGATTTAATCATTGATGAAAATTGAAAAGGATACAATCATCTTAGATTTGATGAATATGGACATGTGAATCATAAATATGGAAACATCATCAAACCTTTCACAAAATATTTCTCAACTTTCTCTTTTGGAAAGGATAAAATATTCTCAAAAGGATGATGTAGGAATTTAGAAGAAAGTGGAAACTATATAAAAAAGAAATACTTGGAGTTCAATTTGAATGAATAAGGAATGGTGATATTTGGGTTAAGACAATGTGTTCCATCAAATCCGGAGTTAAAGAAAGAACTTTTGGATGATGGACATAGTTTAAATTTATCCATTCACCCAGGAATGAGAAAGATGATTCGATATCTTCGAGAGAATTATTAATGGAATAACATGAATAAAGAGATCAATAAGTATACATTAAAGTACCTAGTCTGTCAGCAAGTGAAGCCTAAGAGGAAGAAGTCTAATGGGATGATTCAACCATTAACCATACCAACATGGAAATGGGAGAACATCACCATGGAATTTGTCACCAAAATTCTAAAGACATCCAAAGAAAACAAAGCTATCTGTTTTGTTGTGGATCATCTTTCAAAGACTGCACAATTCATTGTAATTCAAGAGGATTTCTCTTTGGATCGACTAACACATATATACAGTAGATAATTGGTAAGGATTCATGGAGTACGACTATCTATTTTATCCAATCTATATCCATGATTAAAGTCTATGTTCTTGAAGAGTCTTTAACACAATCTGAATACTGAGGATAAATTCAGTACGACTTATCATCCTTAAACTAATGGCCAATTTGAGCGATATTTCTAAACACCGGAGGACATCTTGAGAGCATGATCAATGGACTTAAAATGAGGATGGGATTAACATCTTCATCTGGTTGAGTTATCTTATATTAACAATTTCCACTCAATAATCGAAAGGGATCCTTATGAATACCTTTAGGGGAAAAGGTGCAGAACACTGGCATGTTGTGATGATGCTGGGGAGAAAAACCTCCTAGGTCCAGAAATGGTCGAAGAAATGGTGGAGAAGGTTATGACAATCTAGCTTCACATTAAATCTTGTAAGAGTCCAAAAAAGAGATATGATGATAATCGTCAATGAGGCCTATAGTTTGATATTAGATAAATGGTATTCCTCCGCATATCACTATGGAAGAGAGTTATGAGATTTGGGTAGAAAGGAAAGCATAGTCCAAGGTACATCGGCACTTTTGAGATCCTTGATCGCATTGGAGAAGTGTCCTATAGACTATCACTCCCACCGAACATGTCTCAAGTACATGAAGTTTTCCATATATCATTATTGAGGAAGTACATACCTTACCCATTGTATGTACTCAATCTAGGTGTGGTACAATTAGAGAATGACCTATCCTATGAAGATAAGCTGGTGAATATCTTAGATATTTGGGAAAAATTCCTAGGAAATAAGACAATGCCCCTCGTCAAGGTATATGGAGAAACCAAAATTTTGAAGAAGAAACATGGGAATCATAGGAAGGGATGAAGCAGATTTAGCCTTTTTTATTTTAGTGTGGGAAAAGGAAAATTTTCAGGAGAAATTTTTTAAGGGGGGAAGACATAATGACCCAAACTTTTAATGTTGATAATTCCTCTTGGTCTAATTAAATGTCTTATTATGTCAAATGGTTAAATAAAACATATTCACATCCTGGGTTTTATGTTTTTGGATTTTAAAATACCATTATGAAATGTTAAAATTGCTAATATATCTATTGAACAGTGATCACATGATTAGTATAAATATAAGGCTTTAACGAATCCAATTTACTCAGAAAAAGGAAGTGATGACCTCATATAGTAGAATTTCTCCACACGAAGCAAATTTTTCAGGGCTCAGAAAGGAGATAGATTCACCGGGATTCGCTCTTGACCAAGACCAAGCTGAGCTTCAACATGTTAAGCTTGAATAGAACCACCTATGGGAGAAGTGGAAGTTAACAGAGATTACCACCCGAGTGATGTTATCTGAGCTACCGTAAGAGTCTGTCAGCATCGCACACCTTACCCTTAGGTCATATGCGGGTGTTATAAGGGGTTATATAACATAACCCAAACACTATGATTCTAAGAATTATATTTTTGTATAGAATAATGAATATAAATTCATTTTATTATTCTTACTTTGTAAATGTTTTTAAATAACAAATAGTATTTTTAGTTAATATTCAAAATCAATTGAGAAATCTATTTTGATGTATTAATATATTTTTGAATTAAAAAATATTGTAATAAAATATTATTATCAATTACTTTTTATAAATTATGGTATATTTTTTATAAAATTTTAATTTTATGATGGTTTGAAATTTGTTTTTGTCATAACCCATTAATTTTCAATAAATATAGATTTTTATTCTAAAATTGAAAAATATTTAGAAAATTTTTTACATAAAAAGAATAATATTTTTGGAATCATGTCATCAAAATTATCTATCAGTGAATATTTCATAATTTTATGAGACATTTGAATTTTTGGAAAAAAATTAAATACCGTTTAAATATATAATGTGT
Organism: Viscum album; assembly: GCA_963277665.1. Lineage (NCBI taxonomy): Eukaryota > Viridiplantae > Streptophyta > Magnoliopsida > Santalales > Viscaceae > Viscum > Viscum album. Next base: position 19,949,434 of record OY728155.1, read on the forward strand.
TTTATGACATCATAATGACTCAATAGTGACATAATAAAATACTAAAAAAGGGTTGTTCGGCCAATATATGTTTTAAATTTAAAATAATGTGTTTTTAGGTTTGTTTGATTAATTTTAAAATGCCTTAGTGGACCCTACAATACTTATAAAATATTTTAACATTTTAAAATGATTTTTTTGAGAGTGTGACTCACCTCCACATAAGAAAGACAAATATTTTAATAAGTTCGGCCATTGGAATTATAAAATAATGTTTTCCAATATTCTTTGAAAAAAAACCATGGGAAAAAACCATGGGTTAGTTTGGGGTTTTGAATATTTAATTATATAGATTCCAAAGCCTATGTTTTTGAAATAATAAAGAATTCCCCACTCTTTTCCTATATAAACCCATCCAAGACTCCACCTATCTTTACTCAAAACCATTGGATCACATCCCTAATCTTCCCTCCTATCTCTATAATTCACCTAAGGTTCCCCACGCTCTCATGAAGCCCCTCCCCAGCCTCTTTAAGTCACACATATCCATGTATGAGATCCTCACTTTCCTTCCTTACTTATTTATATCTAAGTTTCCTTATATTGTTATAAACATTTATTTTCAATTAAAAATATTTGGGTAAGATTATAAACCTCCCCTATACTACCCTAATTATATTTGAATGATTTGATACCCTTTTATATCTCATTAATTCCACCCATGTACACCTCTTACCATACAAAAATTCTTTAAGAGATTTATCTCTCCTCATTTAAATTCAAGAAATTATTTTATATTATGCATCTAAATTCCATTACATATGTTGGGATATTATGTTACATGATCCCCTTACTATCCATTTCTTTTATAAATTATTATATACCCCTTTCTCTCTCATCAACCCATTTTACGATTTCTATTTGACGTCGTTATGTTGAAAAAGTTACACCAAAATTTCCATACAAAAATCATCATGTAAGTGAGTACCATACCCATTTCTCTATCAAGGGTATTCGCCTTTATTCACATGTACATATTGATTATGGACTTGTATTTAGGTATTCCACATCTCTTATTCTTGGAAAAAATTATAATGTTTAATGAATACATGTTGTATGACCTATGTGGTACACTTATGCATGAAATGAAGTGATTAAGAAAGGTGCTCCCTAATAGTGATCTAATGCATTGGGTAATGAATAGTATCATGATACTCCATGTGCAATTTGGGTTTAATCATGCTAATTCATGTGAAATGAGGGTTTAATCATTCCCTATGTGCAATGATCCGTGGCTCATAGTAATATCATGCTAAATGTTGTTTTCACAATTCCATGTTATGATAATCATCCCATATAATGCCTTTACGTTCATGTTTCTCTTATACTCCCTTGATATGCCTATTTCCAAACATATATGGTATTCTTCAGGTTATTCCTTATCTACTCCCTTACTGGGCATTATAGATCACCCGTTTCTTATATATGTCCTCTGGTTATCCCACACAATGCTAAGTACAAAGGACTGTTGTGGTCATGTAAAATAAGTTTTCAATAAAGATGTTGTATTTTATGTCTTAATTTGCCACGTAATGTTTCTAATTTCCCAAGACACTAGACCTCTCAATCCTCAGAATTCTATTAAGTGTAGTTTTATGTAATAAATCATGTTAGAGTGTGTAATAAAGAGTAGGGTAGTTATTATTTAGGTCTTCTGTCACTCGGTGAGATTCGGCCAAACCCCAGGATGAAGGGCTAATCCAATTTGTTGTTTCCTCTTGGTTGTAGGTTGTGAGAATGGCCTCCCAGGTCATGTTCAGGAATCCTTCAGCAACCGACCATAAAGGCAAAGTGGTTCAGGTTTTTTTTGTTCACTGCCTCCATCGACTTGTGGTTTTATCTGTGTTTTCTAGTTTTCACCATCTATTTTACGGTATTTAATTATTTTAAGGTTCTTATTATTTATCTTGTAGTGTGTTGGTCCCTATCATGTGGTTTCGAGTCACCGGGTCTATGGTGACTAACCTAAATCTACATAGGTATGTATAAATATATATGAAGGTTACCCCATTATATTCATGTTCATCCATGCTAGTGAATATACATGTATGGGTATAGGTGTTCCTATATATATATATATTAAAATGATTACGTATATGAGCGGAGATGGGTATATGCATACAATAATATGTGTATGGATCCCCTTGAACATGTTCATGGACATTTGAATATTTTTATAGGGTATATATGTATTTATATGTTTATGAATGTGTATATTCTTAGTGGGGGAGAAACAAATTCTAGTTAGAAAGTGCTAAGAAGAAAAATGTTCAGTTCAGTTCGTTTCAGGTTGGGTCATTCTCCTAACCTCTATAATTCAAGAATTCTTGAAATTGTATTTATCTTCTTTCTTAATTATTATTTTTTATATTGAATTGATTTTATTGAAAAATTCTTTATTTAAGATAGTTCTGTTAATTTATAAACAAGTCAGGGTTTTGTAATAAAACCCCTCTAATAGAGGTGTGCTGTCTGTGAAAACCCATAATGGTTGTTTATGGTTATTTAGATTACTAGAAATTATTACAATGATGTTATCCTTATACTTGATGTCATTGTTAGTCGTAAAGATTACATTATATGTGGCCCTTTAGATTTCTATGATGGGGGTTTCTATCTTTTTATTAAAGAATTTGTTTTCAATAAAGAACCCTTTATGTTCTGTCATGATTTTATGATAGAATTTCCAAGGTAAAAAAGTTTTTAATGACCAAGTCACCACAAAATGGACCATCTATTGACCTTAAAAAGGGTATTTCTATGTTCAAATAAATTTAATGAGTTAAATGGAACCGAAAATGGTTAACTTGGCACATGATAGGTAATGTCTCACATAGTGAATTGTGTAAATGTTAAAGCCTCCTTTATAATGTTTAATTGTATGGTTTGAAATAAATAGAGTGGATTATTCATGGTTACATGTACCCTGAATTTGAAATGAATTGAGGGAAATTGTAAAATGTTCAATTATAACCAAACACCTCCTAAGTGTTTGACATTATTTTTATAAGGGATTACCAAGTAGGTAATTTCCCTCTTGACCATTGAACATTCTAAGTGATTTCTTTCGACTTTAAATCCAATCACCTTGTTTTGATAAAGTAAATAGAATGATTTGGATGTAATGTCTTTTCTTGATGGAAAGAATTTTTTTGAGTGTTTAAATTAAGAAACCTTATTAGAATAAAATGAATTCCTATGCTTATTAAAATTTAATGACATGTATTTGATTAAATGGATAATTATTTAGGAATTTATTTCCTTGAATTAATTGGTTGAAGAAGAATAAAATGTGAAGGGTGGAAGGGGAAACCCGTTTCTTTAATGCCTCTCATGGAAAATATTGTTAGCTTGTTTTATTTATTTTCGTTACTAACCTATGGTTCGAGGAATGTTAATACCATGTTCTTTTGTTTATATTACGCTTATTATGAAAGTGCTTAATGATTATATCATAAATTAGTGGATATATATATATATATTCTATGCTTGTTATCTTGAGATTTTAAAATGATATTAATCGAATGTAATTGGTACATTCTATCTTTTGTGTGAAATTCCTTATGCTATTTTGATGGAATGGGATGTTTATTTAGTGGTATGAAATATTATAAATGCATTTCATTTTTATATATGCCATTATTGGCATGAATCTTAAAACAAACCAAGATAAATCATGGGATCCATATTAAAGACTTGTGGATGGACTCCCATGCTCGAGTTGTTATACTACAACACTTCAATGAAGTGGAGTTTTTGGCTCACCACGCAAGGGATCGCTTGGGATTTCTATTATACAATTGGATGACACTGGTTCCCTAAGGGGAAATTGTGGATGAAACCATTACAAGATGGCTATGCGAAGCCACGAGTGATACTCGGTCCCTTATTTGTGATGCCCAAGATAGAATCATTGTTACCATACCACAAGAGATACTTGGATGTTCAAAATGATCTCCTTGGATGGGCTTAGTAGCATTTGATATTTTAAATGTATATACTGTTGTGATACCTCAGGGATGGGCTTATACTCCACTAATATTTTGATGGAATTTTTGAACTACATTGATTGATTTCTTCAGTTAATTACTTGTTCTATACTTGTTGATTTTATTTATATTAGAGCATGTACTTTTGAATTTTATCTCTGGATTATTATAATACTTATGTGATGACATGAGAATTAGATCCCAATACTAGGAACAAGATTGTGGATTCAACTCTTTGATTTTCCTTATTATTTTTGAAACTGGTACACATATTATTATTTCACATTTACCTATTTTTTAAACATAGGCTTAGGCAGAAGAATCTGGTATGGGATGATTTTCCATTTAGAAACCTGGACTAAGTGTCTATTATTAAATTTTTATCATTCTATATTTATTTTATATTGAAAAATTCTTAATTTATATTTAATTATCTGGATTTGGATAGACATCATGTGTTCCAACCTAATATGGTTTATATATCAAACCCAACTTGGGTACTAATAGAACCCAAGTTGGCCTTATATTTTTAGGATCTAGGTTGATGGATCTATTTCTTGTATCTAAGGGTTAGGAGCCAAGGACTGATCTAGATCTTAGGATGCTCATGGATATCACCTATGGGGATTTACTATCCTTTATTTATTTTTGTAATGTGTTTTCAAGAATGCATTATTGTGTTCTTTTTTCAGTTAAGTATCATCATCATGACATGAATTCATCTGTTGTATAATCTTGAGGTGGACACTTTTATTAAATTGTTAAATATCACCTTCTGCTGCTTTGTCATTTATTTATTACTCTTTTTCTTTTCTATGTTCTTAATATACATCTTCTATCTATTATAAATTGTTAATCATTGTGCATAATTTGATATATGAGGGCATAATCGCCCCATATACACACCAAAGGCCCTGACTACTAGTCAACAGCCTCTGGTGTTCATGGAAATATTCTTAAGGTCATGGGACCCACCAGTACATCAACCATATTAGAGTTATGTAAGGTCAGTTTCCATTTTATGTGCCATTGGGGACAGTGGGCCCTCTTAGGGGGTGGATTATGCAAATCCCACGTCAAAGGAGGTGGAACACAAAGCATCCCTTCAAAAGGTGGTGTGGATACCTCTCCCATCATGATGAATTTTCCCGGGGAATGCTTAGGGGACATAGTCTAAGGAAATAAAAATCAAGTAGGCTAGGACCAAATCGGACAATATCATAATAATGGGATAGACTATCCCATTACATGGGATGCTATTCCATTCCCCACCATAGGATGATACAACTTCCATAAGTAGCTTCAATTCATAATTCACACACCTTCCACCCCCTCCATGTGGAGAATGGCCTATAATGGGTTGCTTCTAGGTGTAATCCCCACACTATCCTCCATTTTAGTGGTATGAAACTCATACCCCATGAAGATTCCATGAATATTCCCCACACCATCCCTCACAAATTCTTTTTCAGCAGAATTACCATCTTTACTATAGGATGATAAATAGTATGGACCTATTCGTTCATATAATATTATATTTTGGCATCAAAATCTATTGTTTTTAATCACCACCTCTTCAAGAAGGTATATAGAAAACCTCCCCGAGTTTCAATCCCAAAAAACATCCTTGTGTGAAATAATCCCCCCTGAGGTGACACACTAAACCATTCAAGTGAAAAATAATCCACCATGTGGGGACACACTCCATTAAATTATAGTGTGAAATAAACCCCCATGTGGGGAATCACTCCATCAAATCCCCACATGAAAGCTTCCCCTATTGGGTGACACGGTCCATCAAATACTACTATGAAATAATCCCACATTGGGGGACACACTCAACCATCCAAGTGTGAAATCATCCTCTTTGGGGGAAACACTCCACCAAAAAAATGTGAAATTTTTCCCCTTCTAGGGACACACTCTACCATATGTCCCCAAATAATGGTAAACCTATGACTGTATTCAGAAGATATTAAAATATTGACCATATCCATAACCCATAAACTAGAAGATAAACATGGGTCACATTGGGCTAAAAGTATTAAAAGACTTACACCATTAGCATCAACAAAATTGTGGGTGACATGAGATTCCTTGGATTTTGTAGCTAAGATGCCTCACACATGAGATTCAATCCAAAAGAGAAAGACTTTTTAGGGGATCAACATACCCAATGTGCCAAACATTAATACCCACCCCCAAGACCAATGATTTCTACCCAATTGAGAGAGAAGAATAAAAATTAACTGGTGCCCATCTAAATATTAAATTGGGAATTAGTTTCATGAGCATAGATTAAATCATTGAGGGAGACCTTGACATGGTGATGAGATCAAAGGAGGAAAACATAGACTATGGAACCAATTCCTCATAATCTTATGATTGTCAAGGATATGACATTACTAATTATTGTGATGGAATTTTCCCAATTATTGAAAGAGGGAATGCATGGAATCAATACTAGAATATCACCACTATGTTTAAGGATGGTGATGGCCCCAATGAATGTGGTGGAAAAAAAATTTCAAACATTATGTGAAAATATGATCCATGACTATTGGAAGTAGTGGAATTGGTGTGCCATCATATTTTTATGTCACTAGATCTAGATATTATTCATTAGGTCCATCAATGAAAAATGTTTTCCCAACATGAAGCTCACCTACAATACGGGGAAGATAATTTTGGGAATCCTTGGTCAGTGAAATCATTATAGTGTATCCTTCCCTGCTTCATAAAGAATGGAAAAAATTGTTGAATTGGGCATCAAATTCCTTGTATATTTACTAATGGATGAATCCACATGCCATTCAAGATCCAAGATATAGAAAGGTGAATACCTAGTGCCAATAGAAGAAAATAAAATATTTGAATGGTATTCCAACACAACTACATCCCAAACATGATATCCACAACATATTAAGCTTCTAGGTGCCCACACACCATATCACCCACTGACCTCATTAATAGGTGGGTGATCAGTGAATTTTTTCACTAGTATGACTGGGATTCGGTCATTCCCAATAGATATATTTCATGAAAATATATCAAGGAATTTTCACATTACCTTCATCAATGACACCGTGTTATGTGCATTGGAAAACCACCCATGTTCTGATCGGAAACTGCTTCAAGAGATACTCCCTAGCGAAATATGACATCCCACTCCTCTGTGCTGAGTAGGAAAGGGATGTTTGATAAATTCCAAAAGGGGATGTCTCTCTGGTTCTTTCCAGAATAGCTCCCACTATGATACACTATCTCCAACAATAACTAGTTTCACAAGACAATGAGTGGGTTTACTTCAACCCATTTACTCTGACACTATCAAGAATATCTAACGCCAACTATTGGGGAGAACCCAAAACATTTCCCAATATGGGGAACCTTATAAAACACCTATTCCCCATTCTACCATTAGTGTATCCCACCATATCCCTAAAATAAGTGAATGAGGGTCTGTCTTCATCATATTGAGAAAGAGACACCATCTAATTCATAGGAATGCCGAGTAGACTCTCTAATTCACAGGAAACATCAACAGACATTACATGCCATCCCATGATGAGGAGAACCACTATGGAGGTACTTCCTACAACACCACCAATCAATAAGGAGGTCACCCCCATTATGCCATCAACCAGAGAATAGGTATTTGCCACACCATCACTAACCAATGTAGAGGTCCTCCTCACACCACCAAAAACCATTGTATAGGTCCTTCCCATGTTGAAGATATTCCCTACTTAGAAGAAACATCTCGGTGTAGGAGAAAGAACAACCATTGTGGGGGGTATGGTTGTGGTGAAAGTTGAAAACCACCTGAAGAAAACCCAAGTGACTCCTAAGAATCATTTATTTGAGAAGTACAAAACCATCAGAGTGATAAAAATAGGAGGATTCATGTCATCATCAACATCTCAGACATTTAATCAAAATTATACTCAATGAGGGATTCTTCACCCCACTTCTTGAGTTTGGGACATAGGCTCGTCAATTGAGGCATATGATCCCAAAATTTGAGTTCCATAAGATCCATAGGTCCATACATAAATACCTATAGGTATAAGATGTTCTAGACTCTTTCCAAGGACTCAATGTAAAAATATCCCCATCACAAGTTGTTTCAATCCTCTCTACCTCTACACAAGAAAATGGATATATGTCAGGGATGGGGTTGGAACCTTTAGATGATGGTGGCCACTATGTTGAGACACAAATGAATTTCTTCCCCCATTAATATGAAAAAGTAATAAACACTCCATCAAGCATAAACATAATATTGAACCTAGATCTACCTCCATGATATTTTCTAATGTATAGTATATATTTTTCAAGCGCTAAACTTCCACTTTTGATAGTCTATCCTCAAAATAGATATGTGTTAGTGCCTCCACCCTAATCTCAACCCACAGTAATCGGGGATTGGGATGAGAAATAGTAGGGAACTTCCCTTTGAATTGAATAAGAAGACCTATGAGAGATTTTTTATATCAAATATCTATCAATTTTTTTCTGGACACCTGCAACCCCTGATTTTTCCATAACAAATCTCCCCACTAAGGGAAATGAATTTTTCATTCACTAGATTATCTAGGAAATGTTCCAAAACCTTTCGGACCATCGACCAGCTTATGCAGGAAGCCATCATAACCTTGATGATATTCACCAGTAGTGTAAGAAGGTTGAGATCGTGGCAATCCCAAGATCTCAACGAACAGATTTCGAATGGAAATATAAAAACTATTCAATAAACATATTTCAAGAGCCTCATTATTCTCTTCTAGGTCATGAAAGAGGTGTCTACACACATATAGATCAGTAGTTGGGGATAGTATGTTTCCCTCCATTTTATACCTATCTTATAGTAATGACAATACCATCAAATTCGACCCATCTACCAAAAATTAATTTTCCCCTATGACTATCACAATGGGGAATGTGTTCTCAAAAAACCCACTAGAATATTAGAGGAATATGGAAACCAATGCATGATGTTTCAAGGAAATCCCACCTCAATGGGTGACACAGTACCACGAAGACCCCTTAAATGTGTCTCCAATCATCAGTATAGATAGATAATTGTGATTTAGAGTAACCCAAATGAGATATTTTTCCTTAAAGGTGGTACATTGAAAACATAGATGGGCATTTTGAACCCTTCGGCACATCCTATATTGAGCCCGAAGAAGAATCAGACCCTTGGGGTAGTCGTGTTGCATCATAAGCTCTAGGACTATAAATTGTTACGCACTTAGATAATTATCAAGTAGTTCCCATACAATAAAACCATCATAAGGGTCCATGTACCTCCTCCAGTGGAACACCCAACACTCCTCGATCAAAATCCTAAATTTTAACTCGGTGTAAATATTAACCCATACAAAGAAGAAGCTGAGTTTTCATTAAAAAAATACCAAGAAATGAGTCATCCTCCTTCCATATGCGCTATGATAATCCATATTGAGGTGAAGGTTATTATGATCCCCATGTATATAATATTTTTAATGAATTTGTGGCCATTGATCAGTGCCAATATGATGTGGAAGCTTCTCTAGTTTCCCACTTCGAGGCTCTAGAAATATGACTTGTTGTAATTTCTCATAAGGGGAAGTGTACCTAGCATGGGTGGACTATTTCTAAGTCACCCAGAAGTTTGGTAATCCCAAAGTTATCACATTTAATGGGATTAGTGACCCTCTAAAACATTCTACATACTCTACCTTATGGTGTGGTCCAAAGTTGGGGACTCAGGAACAATAATCGATAGCTGAGATGTGATGTTGTTTTCCAGAATCTAGAAGGACCTACTTTTTTTGGTATAATAATCTTCAAAAATGATTGTTTTTGATTGGTAGGACCATTATAAATAGTTACTCTACCAATTAAGCTCAACCCCATGAAAGATGAGCATTGTTGACATTTTCAAAAGAATGAAAGGGCCTGATGAGTGAGTCGCTGACTTTTTCAACTGATGGAAGTAACTCAGATACTCTTTCTATATACCACTATCCTAGGAAAAGATTATCATAATGTTAATGTAGAATATTATGAATTCTCTAGTCCCTACCCTCATCCCCCTAAATAACACATGTGGGTTTTATGAATGTTCTGAAAATTATCAGTGTTAAGAAGAAAACATGTAGTGAACTAGGCAACATTTGTGACCATTTCCCCTTAAAACTCCTAGAATATGTCATGTAAAGGTAGATACAACTATAATTTTGAATTAAGAGGTCCTTGAGAAGGTACACCTATTTTCACTTTGAACTCATGAGCCTTGGTTTGTGTATCCCTGCTATGTGAATCCTTTCCCATCACAATACAACTAGAATTATCCTCACCATGTGTAGTCACCTCGATGAGAGAATGTGGCTCCAACCACCAATCAAGTCCAGTCCCCCATGGAACCTATCATAGAGACATAAAATATGAAATATTACATTAATTATTCATAGGTCATAGGATATTTTATCTTCAAAAAAAATAAGAATCCTGAAACTTGCTATAGGAAAGAGGCCCCAGGAGGCCAAAATCATTGGATGTGCTAACCACTGCTCATATAAAATGATCACCATACACAAAATAAATGACTTCATTTTATTCAATTATTAGCTATAGGACTAAGTAATTCAGGTCTTATTCAAATTATAATATTTTCTAGTGTATGTGACACTCATCTCTTCTGATCCCAATAGTGATGAAAAATAATATGGTGAGTGGAAAAAGGTACCCAACTGTGGGTTGAATAATTAAAATTATTGGTTGGATCACAAGGAATTCACCCTCACTGATGGTATTATTTGTGCTTTATTGAGAAAGTCAAAACAACTTGTGGTTACATCACAACCTCTAACTGCCACATCTATATCTGCATTGTATCCTTCTATGTCTCGTTAGAATAGAAGTTGTTTGAATAAGGGAAATTAAAGTCCACTATAGATGTTAAAAACATCATAAAACATTTTGGACTTCATGGATTTCAAATTAAGAGATGAAATCAGGGTATGCCCAGCCCTAGACTATTACACATATTAGGAACTATAATACACATATAAGAATGTTGTCGAGCAATTAGACCACGTCAAAATCCTAAAATGAGGAACACCAGGTGGATCCCTCAGGATCCTCCAACAGATGATACAAAAGGAAAGTTAAAATAAATTTGATCCATCTAAAATCCCAAGTTATCACTTAAAACCATTCATTGATACCATTGAGGCTAGAAAACATTATCTGTACAGATATCAGCATGCCCAATCCTCCCCATCAACTAGGTCTGGTACAAATGCGAAATTGACTGTATTAGTTGACCAAAAATCTCATCAATGATAGATCCAAGATCAAAACCATATCGATACGGCTCAACCTCATCCTACCAACACTCATCCATTAGATGCTCAGAGAATACTAGCTAGATAGTAGTGGAATACTTCCAGTAATAGCTAGGCATCATCGATTCAACCAACAACATCTGTAACATCCCTTTCCAAGGAACATACATCCATAGGAAATAATATACCCTTAACATTTTTGTATGACATGTTAAAAAACCTTTTCATCGTACCCATAAGGATTTTTATCCTCGAGGATCTTTTCTTGTTAAAGAAAATATGTGTGTCTCATGTTGAATATTTTAAAATACAATTTTATTTTGAGGCTGTGATAGAATCAGATGGGGCCTACTATAAATAAGAGGCCGAGATAGAGTAATGTTGATCCATTATCTCATTTCCTTGAGAATATAATTAAATCAACATTCAAGGGTATATACACCCATTTTATATCATAGGTTAGTTCAGTATGATGGAAATTCACTGATGTGCCGCGAATACTAGTTCTAGGATCAACATCATCCCAAACCAAACACTCCATAATATAGGACTTATTAAATTGGATATAACTCCCTCTAACCATATGATTCAAGGGTTTGATAAGGGTGAGTAGAATCTACATATAAAAATTTAGTTGATGGACCAGTTTGGTAGTATGGTATCAATAACTGAATTTGGGGTAGACTCCTAGGATACTACCTAAAATGTACTACTAGTAAGACCATAGATTAAGTTTCATGAATATATTCCCTATTGTTACCATTGGATCCTAAAATACTCCCTCGATGAATGATTAGGGGAACCATGGGCTGATGCACCCCCCCTTTGACTCATGTGAAGCCTAATATCTAGATCCTAGAAACTATAAATGGGAATGAATGAAGGTTCAAACTGATGGGGTTGAGATCATGAATGACCCCAATGATATAAAAACCACTATAGATGAAGAATTATTAAAATTTAAGGATATATGTTTCCTATTGATTCATTAGTTAGAGCCCATGGCACTAGAATGGGGGGGGGGGAGGGGGTCATCATCTCAAGGAAAAAAAGAAATTTGTAGATTACCTTGTATTCCTACACCGAGTAAGCCCGGCTGATACCAAAAGACTCATATCCTATGAGTTATCATGAATTTCACTCCATAACCATATATCCACAACATTACCATATGTTCCACTATATAGGTCTTAGTGAATGATATTTGACTCATCGCTATTTATTAAACATCCAGAGTTGACTAGGTAGCTAGAAACCCGAATGAATGGGGCAAAAAACATTAGTTTTCATTATCTCCATAGAATAGTAACTCCTTATCAAGGATTCTATATCCACCTTAGTGTAAAAATGTTATCCCAAAGGGTTTAATGGCTCTAAATATCTGGATCCTCCCTCTGATTCTCTTGAATCAGACTATGAGGAGGATTATGAAGATGAACCTCAACATTTTAAGACCTTGTATCCACTACATTCAATGAGTTAACCAAGGTGAACTTAAGTACTGACGAATACCCTAGGAAAAAATTTATTATAACACCTAGTTCCTCATAGTAGAAACAAAAATATGTGTCTTTCATGAAACAAAATAACAATGTATTCTCCTGAATCTATGATGAGATGTGAGGTAAAGACCCTAAGGTTTTCATTCATCGCCTTAGCCTCCCAATGATTCATTGTGGGTTCAAAAAGATTCCGAGAAATATGAATCCCTAAAACTATTATATGGTCAATTAAAAATATGATATGAACATGAAGGAAACTATTTTAAAGGGGGTATTGTACCCTCACTGACTAGCCAATAATGTCCCACAAAGATATAATAATGGAATGATCATGGAATTCATTGTCTTTTGGGACCTCTGCAACCATTTTTCTGTGGATGATTTTTTTCATTCCAATTAAAAATTTGTTCATTGATGATATGAATATGTTCAAAGAACATTCCTTTATGGAAGGATAGTCTAGGTTCAACCAAATTTTGATAGGCCCTGAGGATTAGGAGTCAACCACCATCTAGCCACCCTAGAGTACTTTCTGCTATCATGTAATTCCTTTCAGCAAGAAAAATGCTGGAGCAACTTACCAACCTACCAGGATCGACACCTTTAAAAAATTATTTAGATATTGGTGGAGTTCTATGTTGTTGATTTGGTGGTCAAATACTTTTAGCTTCATAAAAATATCATGGATCTTAAGAAAGTATTGAATTCCTCTATTATAGATGCTAAAATATAAACCCCCTAAAGTGTTCATTTAAGGTAACCTATAGAGTGTTTCTAAATTTTTTAGAAGACACAATGGAATAAAAATTTACCCAAAAAATATCAAATCAATCAATTGAATTTCCCTTTCTAATCCTTGAGTGTTGCGAGGCCTACAAATCCACTTATCCTATATAAACCGATTTACTAGAAATATGACTAGAAATTTGAAGCCCTTATTGAGGCTTGTGAAGAAAGAATCGTTTTAATAGTGGGTTTATCAATGGTACCCTAACATTAAGAACATTAAATAGTTCCTTCTATAGTCTCCAATTTTTGATTCCACCCATCCCAAGAAAGTATTTTTTTTCTTCATGAAAAAAATATTGAATGTTCCCTCGACTCCCGTCTAGCCTAGAATAACAATTAAGGTATGGAAAAATCTTATATGATCTCAACCGCATGCTCCTCAACAAAGAAACTAGATTCTCTCCCATCAAGAAGAGTTTCTGCACACACTTATTTTTAGTTCAGAAGTTTTGACACTATTTTCATAATCGTGATATGTTTCAAGTGTCTCGAGTATAGATTCTAAAGTATATCCTCAATTTCCCCTTGATGATAGAATGATTATCATGCTATAATATAATCCTATAGTAATTCAACATCAGGTTTGTCCCAAAGAAGGACATTAAACAATAGGACCTGGTAGAATTTATGTTCATGCATCTATCCCTTGAAGAACCACCCATGAATATTGATATTTTGGATGAATCTATTCCCTTATTATATTAGTACATACCACATTAGTAGATTCATTTTGATGGTTCCTCTTGGAGAACATCTAGTTGAAGGATCAATGACCCAATGCCTAATAAGGTAGTTTTGGGGATCGTTTCCATCACTTTAGCATAATATGACTTTAAATACTCTTTCAAATTTTAATAAGGACTCACTAATAATGATCTACATTATTATACTATCATTACTAGTCTCGAGTTGTCCCCTTTGTTTGATTTCCATAGTTTACAGGTGATGGGAGACTTTGAGTTGGTCATGAAGCAGATAAAGGGTGACTATGTTGTTAGAAAACAAGATCTTGTTCCATTGATTGAATATAATTGTTATATGATAGATATTATCACTTCACAGTAGAAAGTTACTCAAGTTTCTTGGTCACAGAATTGTCAATTTGAGGCTTCAGAATGTTTAATAATTCCCGTTATTAAACTTGACTAGGGTGACCTTGTCATTCGTGTGGCACAATAGAGGGTCATAACCACCACCACTTTAGATGATGTCAACCGGTAGTTAAATCATTTGGTTTCTGATACTTTGGTGCCAGTACCCTCAGGGCCCCATAACTGAGAGAATACATGAATGGATGGCTCCCTTTTTTGAGTTTATCTACAATATAATTCAACAATAAGACTGTACTATGCATGATATAATCTTCCAGTGTGAAGTGTAGCTTACCCTATAGAGTGGGGCCAACCTTGAGAAAACACTCTATAGGTGCAGGATCAATGTAATTGTCTTTTATTGAATCCAATTATATGAGATACCTCATGTGATATAGGAGTTCCATACAGGATTATATGACACATATTAAGTGGGATCGATGCTCCCCCATCAAATTTAGAGGTGGGGATACTTGTGGCCCACTATGGTTTGTGAATGCATTGATTTTTCCAATAGGATACACATGTGTCAGATCGATTCCATATATGGTCATTGATAATCAGAGTTCCTCCACACTACTAAGTACTCTTAGTCCTTTTATATATGGGTATATGATGTCATTAGACCTCTCCTACTATTTTCAACTCAATAATGTTGGTTTAGTTTGACTACAACATGATTATTTTCTAAATTTCATAAGTGATAACCCATAAAGAAGTCAAGAACTCATCCATTATAGGGTTAATGATCTCCCAAATTGTCTATATAATTTGAGTTTATCATGGGTGACATGGTACTGGCTCTCAAAACACTGATGATACTTAAAAAAATAATCCGATGAAGGATCAAAAATGGAAAGGACCACACATTATCCATAAGGTCTATATTAGTAGAGGATACTCATTAATCACCATGGATAGAGTGCATAAAAAACCTCCCCCTAATTCAAGTATTATCAAGTAGTACATCACATGAAATCCATTGTCCAATAATTATGAACTCAAACTATTTTTAGTTTGTCCAAACTCTTTGACTTTAGGCTAGGATTCATACTCAATGAATTATGGACATAATCTATTTCCAGCCCCAACTATCCTAGCTACATGACCCTAAACTAGTACCAATCATATTCTGAGGATTATGAATATAAAATAAAAAGTCCAACATCCCCACTAAATGATGTTAAGATATGGACTTACCCAATACTATGGACATAGGATGCCTCATGCACCAATTCATAGATGATCAAAAAATTATTTCCTCAATACATATTGATAAAATGTAGACATAAACCATGTCATAATCATGATATTCTTCATAAAACTCATGTAAATCTTGAATACCCTCATTAGAGATGGTATCCCCATCTTTTGGCATTGGTCTCCTACCACATTGGGTCCTAAAACTACATGTGGCTTGATTTTAATTTCCATGGGATGCGTATTGAATCGTAGACCCCCTATATTTAGGCCCAACCAAGAATTCATTGTAAACCCTTCCACATGGGGGGACATTAGATTCTACATTTTTTGGACCTTTTTAACTACTTATGATCTAATAATTATGAACATAAATCATGAGATTTTTTTGAAGGTATTTATGTGGAATGAGTACTTACATAACCCCCCATTCATGTTAGATTTTATATATTTCATTTCATGAAAATTCATTTAAAACAAACACTCTCCCATTTCAAGAACCAAGACATTAAGATTTGTTCTAAATTCCCCTCAGTCCTAATTTGATGAATATAGACATTGAAGACAATGACTTCTTATATGATGTCTAAACTATAGAATTTATATCCCATCCTTGTCAAAGGGGATGAACCCACCCATTTTTCTATTTATATTCTACTATAACTCTTTCTAAAAAAATATGTGCCTTGATTCCAATTCACATGGGATACATAGTGATTCATAGACCTCCTATATTTGGGACCATCACCCACACCAACCTATATTGGGGTATCCTAATAATCTAAACCTTACAACTGTAAACTTTGTGTGATTGGATTCAATATTTCTTTATCATAAGGAGCCTCTGTGGGTCCTTTATCACCGAGTTTTAACCCATTAGAACCAAAAAAACTTCCTTGATATACATTCCATTTTCTGATCTCTATGAACAAAAACAAAGAGTTTTGGTCTAAGAATTATGACCATAAACTATCTGAATTTTTATTCCTTTTCCCTTCATTTTCATGGTTTTATTTACCCCTAGTGTTTTAGTTATCCAATTACTCCACTAAATTCAATAACTATGTGTTGGATAATTCCCATTCCCATGGGTTATGAAGTGTTTCCTAGAACTCATTTCATTAGTCCCAACCCCAAATACAACTCAAGAAACCAATTACTCATGGAACCATCTCCCAAAAATTTACTTTATAGTCCTCCTCTTCAGATATAATCCCCAATCGTATTCTTTGACTCCTTAGTGGTATGAGATTCCTTTATGAATCAGCATGAGGAAGAAAATAATAGACTAATCGATGTATTATCTGTGAAAATTTATTTAGAAAATTAAATTAAACTACATCCTTAACCGGTATAAATTTGGGAAGCCTCATATAACAAATATGATAAGATTCAATATCCTCACTCAAGATGATGGCCCCCTAACCAACTCCTATCTCTTCCCATGAAGCACTCCAGAACTACGTGCGACTTGACTCCCATTCCCATGGGATACTTAGTAACACCTAGATCTCCTATCTTGGGTTTGTACCTATTTGTTAACTAATTGTAGGATCTTTACTTCCCCAACATCATGATGTTAACTCATGTATTGTTTTTTGAGTTTTTGAGGTAGGGTTTTTTTTAAATCTTTTATTGTCAAGTTATCACTCTTTCAATGAAAAAAACCTCTATAAGACACCCATACCCCTTTTACCCGAGCTCTATGAACTTAAATTGGTAGCTTTTCCTATAGTCTAATTTTTATGACCTTAATTAAGTAACAATGGTAGTCTGATTTGTATAACATTAGAATTAAAGGCCCAATAGCCTCATCACATGTTGTTAAGTAGTATCCTTACACCATATAAAATGGGATGCCTCATTTGAAAAATATGAGATGAAAAAATAAAATATACTTAGCACAAAATGATAAACTATAGCCCTACCCCTTACGAGAATGGGATGCCTCATATGAGAGAGATGAGATGAGAAAAAAACAACATCCATATCCCACAAATTCAAACTATTTAATTATCCTATACAAAATATATATTCCCTATAAGATGAGATTATACAATATCCTAACCAGAGTTGATGTCACCCCTGATTTTTTCCTCCTACCACACCGAGTCTTAGAAATTAGTGTGTCTTGATTCCCATTCACATGGGACACATACTGATTCCCAGATATCATATCATGGATACAACCCTACCATAAACTAATTTGAGGTTTCTTTCACCTCATGGAAGGTCAGAATTATCACTTAACAGAAATTTCATCCAACATATTTGAGAATGTGGAGGAATTGAACCCATTTCACTCAAAATTTCCTCAAGAAAATTACCAATTTACAATTTTATACTTTAGGATTTATTCAATTTAGATGATCATCATACTCCCAATCTAAATAGGATCCCTAATAGAGACGGTTCCTAGAAATATTATCCAACCTATTATCCTAGGCTCACACCTCGAAACATATTAGGTAACGAAATAACATCTTCTATATTTCAAACTCGATCAATGGTTATCTGCATTTTTTCAACCATATCCCAATCCAACATATACATAGATCCATTGTTTTGAGTATAATAAATTTTTTTTACCACTCATATGTCATTTCCCTTTTTTATTCAGGTCTTGAAATCATGATCTATACTCACAATATTTTTTGGTCCCTTTTCCCCTTACCGTGGTCTCCCCTGAGAATAACAGTGACTCCATACTACTCCTTGTTCAACACATTGAGAGTGTCTCACATATGATTTGGATTTGGGAAGGGATTCTTCATTAATAATGTTTTAGATTCATGAGTGCACCCAATATCATTAACACTACGACCTTCAAATAGGATCCCATGTATAATCATCCTGTCCTTAAACTATGTTCAAGTAATCATGGGAATGTTTCATGTGGTACCATACCTCTATAGTCCCTAGTTCACATTGGGTGACCACACCTACATTACATGATTACTCCTTTTGATATGTGCCCCTATGGACAAGTCACTATGATTATAAACTATTTACATATTCATTTGAACTCTATCACGTTAAACCAAAGCACAAGTCCAAGAATCATAAATTTAAACTAAGTACAATCCATCTGATAAATGTGTTGTATGTCATCAGGCCTCTTTGTCCTTAAATTCACATTGTGTTGTCACTCTATCATGACACACATGTCCTTTTTGTATCTTCAACCAATGTTCCAAAATCTAAGACCTTAAACTAGGATCCCAAGTATAAGCATCATGACTATAAATGATGTGAAAGATTTATAAGAAATGTTATGTATGGAAGGTAATCCTAGGATCATCATTCTTGTCTGGATATCTCTACCTTATGAGGATTACATCCCCTTTGAGTCACAAAATCCTATGTTCCAAGCCTCATGACCATAAATTTTGAGTGACTTGCCTCATAAATAAAGAGTTACAAAGAAAACAAAGACCCACTATTGACCCTAGAAAGAACTTGGTTGTACTCGCATAACCCATTGGTTTTGTAAAATGTTGATGCAAATCCTAATCTCCTTTAGCACATCATCCCATTTGAGGATTAAACCCATTGTCTTACCATTATAAAAATCCTAACTTGGTTGGGAGGATGTTCTTTATGTCGGTACAGACATCCTTGTTACAAGATGATATTTTTTTGACTATTTGTACAAATGAAACAATGTTAAACTATATGAAAAATCATAGGAACCATATGACATTAAAATATGTATACATCATCCATAATATATGATGTTAAACTATGTGTCCATCATCCTCAATGCACAATATAAAACTATGAAGAATCATATGAAATCACCTGAGAAGCCCCCCTCTATATTGGTCACATAACACATCATCATGTTCTTTAAAAAGTGCTTGGTATCTAATACAATACACTCATTTGAAGACATGTTTGAACTATATTTAATCAATATACCTAACTAATGTTCTTAGAGACACAGTGGAATAATTCCAAGAGTATTGAACTCTATTCAAACATTTTATCTCTGACCAGTATTGAACTCTCTTCAAATATATTCCTACAAATCTGAATGGTCCCCATCGATGGCATGGACCTATGCCACAGTCTCTCCCCAAAAAACATAATTAGATTACAAAAATGACTTCTAATGACATTTTGAGATAGGTCCCTAGTTTCATACATGGTCAGTGGTTAACATCATTAGTTTGTACCTATCATCATAAAATGATATTGGATTATGTGATTCAAACAAGGTCATTAGTTAACCACCATCATAAAACTTATCCCTTTATGTTCATTATCATTTTTGTCTTGATTCATTATCTTCATTACCCTTTCACTTGGAAGAATTTAATTCCCCCAATGTTAACCCACTCATACACTAGGACATGTTGTCAAATAATGTCGATTTTTTAGTGAATACCATCCTTGAGCCATATCCTTTATCATCCCGGACACTCCCTATTACCAATAAATAATTTCAAACCTGAGGGTTCTATGATTTTCTACACTCATATATAAATGATCAATCACAAGATAATATCTTGTTCCACAAATTATGAATTACTCACATGGGAATAGGGACTAATTGTTGTTTCCTCATCAATGTGATTGAAGTGTGGAAGTGAGTTGTGGAAAAGGAAACATATCCACGCAAAATAGAAGTGTAAAAGACATAATATTTTTTTAGAATCATCCCCACAATAAATCATCTCTATTTTTCATGAAAAATTGACTTTATAAATTTTCATCATTGATCGAGAACTAAAACCTAGATTGAGTCTGGAGTATGGCCTCCAAAACCTATTGCAAACTAATTAAGTCTTCCTCTTCCACCTCAGTGATGAGGCCAAGCTCATTAAACCAGATTCAAACTTATACCTTCTCATCTTGTCACCCAGCTATCAAAGATACATACTATTCTACTAGAAAATTGGCCTCCAATAGTTAACCCCCCATCTAACTGATTATCTCTTATTAGTAATTGATGATGGAGATGTTATCATTCATTTATCTTCTAGTCATTGAAGTTTCCAATTAAAAGAATTTTGTTTCTTGCTGCCATCCTAGATCTATTAGTACCATGTGATTTTCAATTGTTGACATTACTCATACTCCAAATAATCTAGGTTGTTATATTTCTGTGTAAAGATGGCTTGAGTGCGCATCCCTCAAGTTCCCATGATTTAAAAACAGTGGTGGAGGGATTATAATTGACTAAATAGATATGGCACTGGGGTGTACCTAATAAATCTATACACACTCCTCCACAACCTTCCTCAAATGATGAAATTTTCCTCCATCATTTTATATGATGAATATTCAAATTACTTAAGTGTAATAAGTTTTTTACTTTGGGAATACTATGAGGATAGTAGAGGTATGGTCCTCCTTTGGATCCTCTCAAATTGGCCAGCGTCCAGGTGGAGTGGGGGCATCTTCATCCAACTCTACATTAGAAACACCATTTTTGTCATTGTAAATCTCCACATCCTTGTAAATATCACCTACACCCATTATGGTCTACCCTCAAGGTATTGAAGTCAGATAATCATTGATGATCATCTCCTTGAGAGAAGGAGAAACCATTGGGGGAGGAACCCATGTTCCCCAATCATGGTTTTTTTCTAGGAACAAACCCTCTCAAGAAATATGTTAAAACTAAATCATGCTAGTATGTTTGATCAATGATGATATATTGATAAAATGTTGCTCCTATAAACAA
The DNA here is from genome assembly GCA_963277665.1 of Viscum album. Lineage (NCBI taxonomy): Eukaryota > Viridiplantae > Streptophyta > Magnoliopsida > Santalales > Viscaceae > Viscum > Viscum album. Next base: position 19,971,073 of record OY728155.1, read on the forward strand.
AATAGCCTTATAGAGGTTATATATTTGGGATAAAGATGGTACCAAAGTTTTTATATGGAATTATAAGAAAGGAGATCCCACGATAATAGTTGGTACTTTAATAAAATGTACAAACCCTGTAATTATTTTTGGGAATGAGCCAAATAAATAAATACATATTGATTCAATAGACTCAAATAGATATATGATTTTTTATGTGATCCAAGATAATTGAGGTTTGTTTTTACCTCGAGGCATGGGGATATCAATGATGATCCACCCTAGATGGTATGCCTCCCTAGTGGAAGATTCCATTGTACAAATACTAGGGGGAAGTCCCCCATAGATTATTGGATGGACCGAGGGATCCAAAAAAACGCCTTCAACATCCTCATTAGACATTCCATTCACCTAATCCTCTAGAAATGTCACTGATGTGTGCTCATAGGTACCTATTGGTGTACCCTTGTCCCCTATAAATGGGACCCCTTAGTCACCCTTGGTTCATTCCTACATAAGTGAAATCCCATTTAGATACTTTAAAAAATTGGATGGAATGGAAATGATAGGTGAGTTAAAAAAACTAAGATTACCTCACTAAAAAACATTTTGGTTATGTCAGAAGCCTGGTAGGTTGACCTAGAGCCATGATACTCCATTGGGTATGCTCATCATGATGTGGAAACCAAAACTGTGGGAGGTTCACTTTGATGGCTTGAATATATATGTCATCCATTACCCAGAATTTGTAAAGGGTTTCGTGGTTGATAAACAAATATCACCTCTATCCCTATGTAAATAAGTCTATAAGAACCCAATTATCATAATCCACTCTTCTTGCATGAGGTATTTCTAGATTACCTGGCATTTCTGGCCAGTTGGTTTCTGAAGCATCATTGACAATAGCTTGATCTATTGGGGTGGCCATTTATTAATGATATATGGAATCAAAGTATAAATAACACAAGTATATTATTTTATCATGAAATGTGGTTTCATCCTGAGACATTAGAGTTCATCACAAAAAACTATGACTGAAGCATATAAATGGTGTCATGAAAAACTATTGTTGCGTTAAAGACACATATTATTTCACTAGATTTAGTGCAAAGTGGGAGCCTTCTATGAATGATATATCTATTATCATACATGAATGATATTTGAAGTTTTGAGGGGAACCTATCCCTATTTATAAGAATAGGGATTCTATCTTGCATGAGAATACAACAGAGTTGCACAACTTGAGATAGGAGTAGTTTTGTTGAACATAAATCTTCCATCAACATCAGTTTTTCCCTCAGAACATGAACTTCTAGTCCCACATAAATCCAATTAAGAGGGGGGTATATATATTTTTATTAGAAATGCATGTTTGAACCTAAATGGCTATTTTTAATGAACTGATTATACGACATTACTCAAAGGAACAATCTTGTGATGAGGAGTGGGCAACCTGCAACTACGGTGCAATTCTCTAAATGTTGTGTTTTTCATGAATTGTACTAGTATTCCAAATTAGTAGATAAGTACCATGGGTAACCCTAAGTCAATTTTTTTTTTCTATGGTGTGTATACCTAAAAAATAAATCTTTGATGGATTATCATCATTTTCACAACAACATAGTGATGTGAAAGAGGTGAAGTTGACTCTAAAATGTAATATGGTCATGATCAACCCTCACCCAAGGAATGTGCACACAAAAGGGAAGATTTTCATGAAACACCATCATGTAACCATCTAGTTTTACATGAAACGTGATGAAAACTGAAATCCTTTATGTGGTTGAGAGTACTCACACAGCACCTCCTAAAGCTAATCTGATTCCCTTAATAGATGAATCCTCCATGAAACACCTATCTGTATGTAACTCCAAATCATTGGTTCACCCTTGCCTTTTGAATCAATGTGTTTATCTTTTGATAGATCCCATGGATCATGCAATTCTATTTATTTGAAATACAATAAAGTTTCATTGAACAACTTCCTAGTCCATATACCATTGTTCCATATAATTCATGTGAATCCAATACCCTACATATTTTACATATGAATAGGTAAGATAATTCCTTTTCACCTCAGTATAGGCACCCTAACATTGGTCCTCAAGATTTTCACTCCTCCATATCTTTTTCTATGCCATGCCCTATCCATAGGTGCATGAAGAGTGGATGTATAAGACCTAAAGGTGGAATCACATAGGGGATATGTTTACCTATATTTGTATAGAATCATTATGATGAATATTCCTCTCTATATAACATGGTCCTATTTATATTGTATGGAATATACAAACCCAATATGAATAATGAAAAACCTTCCAACTATACGTACTAGTCGTATGAAATTAAAGTGAATTAAAACATCCCCATCACATAATGATAAATTGTATCTTTACACTATATGTTTTAAACATGATTCCCCATTCATGATCATCATGGGATTTCAATCCCTTCTACACCATGTGATGAAACACCTGCCACTTGAAGCTTCAATTTAAAATCCCTAGACAATCCTTCCCCACCAAGCGATGTAGCACCCATAATAGGAAGCTTCGATGGGTAATCCCCACACTATCATCCCCTTACATTGGAGGAAAATCTTACCCCAATAATCCTCCATGGATAAGACCAAAACCAAACATTGTTTATACTACTTTTATGACACATGCATCCTTACTGCATGATATTAAACTTCATGGACCATTCCTATCACATGACCCTAAACTGCAGCATCGAACTATGTGGCTTTTGATACCTACCTATTAAACAGGGTACGTAGGACTCCTCCCTGAGGTTTAATCCCAAAAACCATCTAAAAATGAAACAATCCACCTTAAAAGACACACTCAACAATCTAAATGTGAAATATTTCTCCATGGGTAAACACACTCAATCAAATACCAGTGTGAAATCTTCCCCATTAGGAGGGAGATAGTCCATCAAGACCCTATGTGAAATTTCTCCCCATTGTTTGGAACACTCTTCTAAATCCTACTATGAGGGGTGAAACACTCGACCATATAAGTGTGGAATCAATCCCATTTGGGGGACACACTTGACCATCCATGTGTGAAGTCATCCCCCATGGGGGGAGACACTCAACCATTTTTTCCTAAAAGATGTTAAAACTATTACTATCTCCATAAGATGATTAATTTGTGAATATATCTCGAATCCCTACACCATATAATAATAATTGGATGCCTAAGGTAACATGGATAAAAATACTTATTCCCCTCATGTAAAAAACCTCATGGTTTAAATAGGATGACTTGGGTCCCATGATTAAGATGCCTCACACGTGAGATGCCCTCCAAAGAAAGAAGACTGTACAGTTTACCATCTTACACAACATCAACACAATCCTAATCTGCCATATGCTACTACCTCCCTAGTCGAATGTTTTTTCCATATCATGATAGAAGAAACATAATTAATAGGTGTCCACCTAGAGATGGAACCAAAAATGAGTTTAAAAAACATGACTTAAAACTACGAGGGAGAACCAGAAGACATGGTTAACTCCAAAGAGGAATCAATGGAAGGAGGAACTGGAATCACATCATCCTATTTTGATTTGGGAGATGGAATACCTGATTAAAGTGACGGAAGCCTCCAACCATAGGTAAGAAAGAATATGGGGCAACAAAAGTAGTGTTTGGGATCCTAGTAGAAGGACGACATTATACATGGTGATATCATCGAAAAAAGTCATGTTATAACCCCCTACATGAATAACATAGAAACTAGAATTACCCCATCATTTTTCATCACAAATATATTGATTTAGAACATCCCCTGATACAACATGAGTTTTATATTTTTTAAATGAATTTTATTTGGATGGAATGAATTTCTTGTTGTGACTTGGAAATCACTAGACAGTAGAATATTAATATATGAATAATCTAACTTATTATCACTAGTAAAATTCTTATTTATTTTAAAAAATATATCATATATGAAATTAAAAAATAATAATTTTAAGGTATAACATGTTTTATTATTATTCCAACAAGAATACTTAAATTGACAATAATATTTAAATCACTATTAAATATTCTTATGTAACCACCAATCCAGTTATATATATATATATAAATAAGTAATATTATAACCCAATCATTTATAATTATTAAATCCAATGATTGCATTAATTAGTTCTCAATGAAAATTATTCGTTAATAAAATTTCACAACATACAGAGCTTCTAAATTAACACTACAACCTAAAAAATCATATTTCCAACACTTCAATTAATACAAATGATTTAAAAAGAGATAAAAAAACATTTTGTCACTTTCTCATTAAAAAATAATCATTATTCCATTGCACCATTATAAAAGTGAAAACATGTAAGAACACAATGGTAAATGGTGGATATTTTATGGATTATTTTTATAAAAAATTCAAAGTACTATTAATGAAATGTTTATTATAAATTAATTAATTTTTATTTAGTAAATATTTGTATAATGTTGATTAGGATATGATAGGGAAGTTTTGGAGTAATTTTTAATTTAAAAGTATTTAGTTTTGTGAAGACCTAAAAAACTACATTATGGTTGAAGAAATATAAATATTCATGATTTTATAATAAATATTTGATAAATGTTTAAATTTTATATTTAAAATAGCTTTAAAACATTCTTATACAACATTGAAGGTGTTTTATAGGAACCTATAGTGGGGTCTGGAAAATGTATTTATATTCACCTATGAGTGTAGTATTAGTAACAACCATTGTTTTCTATAAGGAGAAGTCTTCAAATATTGTTTTCATAGGTGAAAAAGAAAATAATTTGAACAAGATCACTAGGACCATCAAATAAAAAGACATTTTATTCTCAAATTGGATGAGAGATAAGAGATTTTGGGTTATATTTTGATTCCCATTTGTAATGATATAATTGTGATTTTTAAAATAATGTATTTTTCATTATTAATTTAATTAATGAAATCACTAACAATCGTTTTTTACTTTTTCAACCTCGATCAAGTTTGAAGATTATTTTAAAAATCCTCAAACTCTTATTTCAATGACTATTCTACTTCCAATGTGTGAATCCAATAATGATAGTTCTATAAATTTCTTAAGCAATACCAAATATGGCATTGATATTCCAATGAATCCAAATTATACCATTATTTACTCCTCATGTGTTTAGTAATGAATAATGACACTACCAGTAATTATAAACCAGTCAAACAATTTGATTTAAAATTATTTGGTGTGATTTAATAATTATTAACCAATGCAATAATTAAAAATAATAACCAATGAAAAGTCAATCGTATTTATATTAGATTCTGAAATTATGAATTGAATACCATTTAAAAACCGAAAAATAATTGATGGATTAAGATGATTCTAGACTCAAGAATTAAAATATGGGTAACCTTTCCTTGACCCAACTTCTTAAGTATTCTAACACTCCATTAAATAAGAAATAATTGGAATGAGAGGGATAAATTTCATAATGAGAGAAAAACATGCAAAGAAAAAGAGAAGAAAAATCATCAACATCACAGTAGGTCTCCCCTCCACCATCCTATTAATCACCTCTATTTATCATCCCCCAATATAAAAAATCATATTCCTTTTATAAGAAAAATAATATCCCATTATATTACGATATCTTATATTCATCACAAATTCCATTCATATTTATTTATAATTCAAAGACATTTACTAATTATACATATTATTAGCAGATCATTGACCTTGTAATGAAGGATGAGATCCCTGTTTTATTTATTAAAATAATTAGTGATACATGGGTTTTATCTTGAAATATCCTAAAGATATAATTCACTTAAAAAAATATTGAATGAGTGTGATACAATATTGACAAACAATTTCATCTAAGAGGTCTTTTTTCATTACATGCATGTATATGGGGAAGAATATATTTTCACATGTTTCTTTATAAATCCTTTATATTGGCTAGTTATCACACGCATTTCCATGTATGGAAATATTTACTATTAGGGGGTCGAGCGGCTAGAGCCCAAAATGGTGCTGTTTTAGTAAGTGCACCATATATCAGGAATGTTGTATATCCCATATTGGAAGTGAGAAGGCTATTTTAATAATAGATGATTAAGTGGTGGTATTATTCTAATCAATAAATAATAGTTTCAAAGGATGCATACACCCATTGTGTGCCACCCCACGCTAAAGAAGTTTTCCTCCTGCCCCTGTGTGGACATAACCATCACATGTGGGTGATCTCCCATGTCACAACTTTCCCAAGATATACTGTTCTTCCAACAACCATGTGGTGGTCCAGACCTCTGGGGTTTCTAACCAAAGGACCCTTCTTGTTCCAATAATGTGGTCTATATCCCCATGGGTTGAGGACAAGCCCACTGACTGATTTTTTTATACATAAAAAATAAAAAAAATCTCTTAATGAAATTACAAAATAATTTATAAGTTGCATTAATCAATTAAAATCCTAATTTTTTTATTTTAATCCATAAGGTTTCTATAAATGTTATTCCCCATATTTTAATGAATAATTTAATTATTTTGGAAATTTTTTATGATCCATATAAAATCACTAATAATTGATTAAAATATTTCATGAAAAACACAAATTAATCAAATACCCCAATACACGAACAATCATTTTATGAAATCATTAAATATAAAAAGTTAATTAAATATGCTATATATTCTTACCAACATAACAATTTTAGATAATTAAAATACATAATTATAAATGTTAAACAGAACACTCATGTTCTCTATAAAACATCAAATCAAATTCACATTTTTAAAAAGATCATTCAATCCTTGTATTTTACTTTCCCCCCTTTTAAAATTATGGATTTTATCCGTTCATTAATTCTATATTCTTAATATGTTATTATTGAACATTACAATTCATGATTAACATCAATTTTGAATTATTGTTTTTCATCACTGACGGTACAAATGAATGTAGAGTTACAACCACACCTTAAATTCGTAAACCTATCTATAAACATGAAAAGGAATTAATTTATGTTATTTATAAAGATAAAAAAATACATACAATTAGAAATACTTTAGAAATTAAGGATCTAATGACTCTAAGGCTTATAGTTTGTAGGAATTTATGTTAAAAATTAATTCTAAAAAGGGTTGGTTCATCTCTCAACTATAAACTATGTTATCAAAAGTAAATGTGTAATAAAAACCCCATTGAAAGTGAAAATTCCCAGTTCCAATTATCAAAGTAAGTTAACGTCCATTTAATTATCAATGATTGAATTAAAAATTCTTCAATTTTATCATCCTTTTTTATTTTTTTTCAAAATAAATTTTCAGATATTTTTTGACTTTTTCAAAGGCTATGCTTTGAATGAATATCACATCCACCACCAGATCACATATGATAAAATTATAGGCCTGGTAATGGTGATATTTTATTTTCACAATTCCCAATATATTTTTATTTTAATATTATTTATTATTGGAAGAAAAATTACAATTAATATATCACAAACCATTTAAAATACAAAAAATATCTTCTCCGCAATTTTTCCATACAATCTAGTAAATCATGGTAACCATGACATCCCTCAACCCCATACTTCAACATTAAAATGTCATTAAAATAATTGAACAAGGGTAGGTATGGATATAATTATATTGTAATGTGGCTCATTATAATCATTGTAATTCATGGTCTCTTTTGGCTGAATAAGGGCCAATGTTGAATGTTATATCAAGGATAGGTCTTATCAATACAAATTCTTCAATCCTATTAAATGTGGTTATATAAATCATAGTTTTGACATATTCTGATGATTTTTATAGTAGGTGATATGTCCCAAGATCATTCATAAATCACTATCAATATAAAATTGAAATTATATGATCTAGAAAAACTCATTGGAATGGAAACAAAAATTGGGAAACCCACTTAGGTCATGACTAATAATAACAAATATATTTACACGATTTTAATAAATTAATTGTCCAAAATATGGTATGGGAATTTCTTTTACAGGAATTAACTAGCTCCCTCAAATTAGGAATCATCAATTGAATATTTATTATTCACAATAATTATTAAATTCTAAAAATTACTGGTTCGGTTTAATTATCATTGCAATCTAAATCATTTAATATTAGGGTTACTAGTAAACTCATATCTCCTATATTTGCCATGTGAAACAAGAAATCTAATCCTAAGTGTGTAATTTTGAATTCATAAAAGCTACTAGAATTTTTAATTTCAAAAAAATTGAAAAAATATAGAGATTTAAAAGGAAAATAATTTAATATTGAACTCCCATTTCCACATGAATCTTAATTCATCAAACCTTTCTCTTTTTGGTATATTGAGTGAATGTATTCTATCAATGTTATGTAGAAACAAAACAAATCATATGATTGTATGAAACTTGTTATCAATGAAAAAAAGTGTTGAATGGATAAGTGAAAATTTTATAAACTCCTAAATACTACAAGAATATTAAAAATTAGGTTTCCTCCCCAAATAAACTTTGGTGAATTTATTTGGTTTGACCTAACCACATGAGATGTAATCAACAGATGGGTTGGAGAAGTTTCATCTCCTCTACTGGTTCTATAGGTTTATTCACAAATAAAATATTTATCCTTTATCCATTGACAGTTAATGGGTTTCCTTATAGTTATATATTAATCTTAATGGAAACAAAGGGATAGACATGAGTAAAAATAAAATTTCCTTTGCTATCGAAAAAAAATTTCATGTAATTATCTTCAATCAGGAATTATGGAAGTGTGTATGATATCCATGTTGAATGGTCAACAAATAAATCATTTTTTCATGTTCCACATGGGTTATCCATTCATAAAATATATAATTTTATAAGGAAACTATTTGTATTTATTCCTGATCCTATAACTGAATCTTCCTATAATTTACTTCACTCTACAATCCAAAACCATCTTTTTGATATCCCAATAAGAATGGTGTTCCGAATACACTGGTAGATGAAAAATGTTACCCTAAAATATTTAGTATGGTATCATAAATATAGGTGTATTATTGACTATATAGTATTCCCATAATTCTTCTTCATTCATTTGGTACCAATCCTTCAGGTTAGGTGTAACCATTTTCTCTAAAATACATATAATTTTCTCGATTTGACACTTAATCTTGGGCATTAGTTCGGGGATGGTTGAGTGTATATGACTTGAGATGAGCCCCATTATTTTCAAACATAGTTTACATTATTATATTAAAAAAATTATTCCCCTATCCAGTGATGATGGCTTTCATCCCTCCATACATACAAAATACGGTTGACCAAAAAAATCAGACACCACATTGGAAACATCAGTCTTGGTGGCCTTAGCTTCTACCTATTTCAAGAAATAATAAAAAACTAGTGGAATGTTTGAATTTACACAATAAACGGTAATTAGTCCCATAAAAATAGTTCCCACTAGTTCAAGGATTTGAAAAGAATATGGCGGAGTTTTGGGGAATCACTCATCTCTTGTAAATAAATCTACATAAGTGACACTTCTTACACTTCTCATAATATTTATAAGCCTCAATAAAAATGGATGAAAATTACATTCTAGATTTACAAGAATTTATTGAAATTATTTAAGGAATAAAGTTTCCTCCACAATAATGTGTATGAAAAAATAAAAATACATACTCAATTTCCCTTACTATTAGGAAAAATCTTATGCCTTTATGATTTAAAATTTCCCACATAAATGGATCCTGTAAATCATAGAATCTTGACTTAGACTTATGTTTGTTCTTTTCATGAGATATAATATTAAGTTTTACCTAAGGTGTTTCCATTTAATTTACTCTATCATCATATAATGGTACTTAACGATCAGTGATATAGATTTTTCTACAAGTATGTTATCATTGAGTCGGTTTTTCTTCATATTTTCTATTGTAGTAGTTTTTGGAATCCAAGTAAGGTGATCCCCCACTATTTCTTTCACTCCCTTATAGAAAATAATCTCTAGGATGAACTCTTACAAGATTTGTATCAATATCAAAATCTATGTATTGTTATCATCCATCTTTATAAGGTATATAAGTACTACATTATAAGAAAATACAACAACATTAGTTACAAGTAAGTTCAAAATTTATGAAATAAAAAAACAGTAAGAAAATACGTTTTAATGGTTTTGTAATTGATATGAGTAGAATAAATGTTTCTCAAGAAATGATTTATCACTTTTTGTCTTTGTTATATTATTTGGAAGAGGGATACTTCCACAGTCTGGTTTGATTCATTAATAAGAGGTTCAAATGGGTGCTCTTAAAATGGTGGTTGTATTATTAGTAGGGAAATAAAACTTTGAATCATCTCATCAGATTCCTACTTAAAATCATTATTAAAATAAAATTCATCTTGTTTCGAAAGAAATATTGAATAGGTAAGAGAAATATTACAGAAAAAAATTATTATTCTAATATATAATCTCACATGGTTTAAGGATTTTTAGATGAAGTTGTCCTGAGAATTATTTGGGAAGTTAGAAAATTCTTTTATTTTTTGTATTCTTTTTTTTTCAAAGAGGATAAATCAATTCAATTTTTAAATTTCATAAAAATATGATGATGCTTTTCTGATTTGTGTTTCACAAATATCATAAGTTTTTTGGGGAACTTGTGACTCAATCGTTATGAATGAACGGAGGAGTACATGTGGTATCAATCGTATTCAGGCATGATTGGAAAGAAATATGATTTTTTCAAATTGGGAAGTTACAATATTTTTTATGCTAAAATAGATTGATCAAAGGATAGTTATAACAAGATATGATATTTGTGATATGAAAGAAATTACATTGTGTGGTGTTGTTGATGCTGATTTTTAGGTGGCCCTATTTTCCAGTGTTCATCAAATTTTTGCGTTATAAAATTGGAGAATGGGAAGAAGTGTTTTTTGAAAGGAAGTTTCATTCAAGAGTTATGAAGGATTGAAAAGTTTCACACAAGTCATATTTAAAAATTATTACATCAAAATTTGACAAAGGAATTTCATGCGTACAAGATGAAGGTAGTGGCTCAAAATTAGGAATTGGCATGGAAGTAGTGGCCTGCAAGTATGTAGTGGCGGACAAGATGTATGTTCCACGCAAGAAGGAAGTTGTGTGTAAGGAGAAATGACTATAAATAAGAGGCTTCCATCCTCATTTGTAGTACTTAACACTTAATAGAAAATATGAGGTATGGATCATGAATGTATAAGTGGTGAACAAGTAGGGTGTAGTGTGAAAGAAGAAGTAGCACACATGTTGTGAGTTACATGCATGTAGAAAGATCTATTCATGCAGTGAGTTTCATGTAAGCCAGATGTGGCGTGCAAGTTTGTAGTTTCACATAGGAGTGGTGCACACATTTTTTTCACCAAGAGATCCTTACCAACTCTTGGGTAGGAAAGAGAATAATTTTTTTGAAAGAAGAAATTTTAGGAAGTGGATCAAGAATAACCATAACATTGTATTACCCTATTTGGGCTTAGAGGGAGCACACACAATGTTGGATTGTTTACATAGAGCTTCATGACTGTAAGGGAATATCCAACTTATTGTATTCCACACAAAAAGATTATTTTCCAGTGGATTGTGTGGTATTGGATTGTTTCAAAACCATACCAATGATGTAACTACTTTTGTTTAGTAGTGAACCTTATAAATTTTTGTGTTCCAATGGATGTGTGTTTGAATTGTTTTGAGAAGGGAAAGAAATATTTAATAGGAGGAGATGGTTGTTTCATTTTCTATGAAAAATAAAATAAAATGATATTACTAATTTACCCCTCCCCCTCTCTGTGATAATAGAATATTGAATGGGAAACATCAATGAAGATATTATATGATTCAAAAATTTGGGATGCATCAATTAATTTTTTACATCAACATTTTATTTTCTACCTCAATGAATTTCTCTAAAAATATGTTCCTTAACAGTATTAATTTCTTTACTATGAAATGGATGTCTTCAATTTTTAAAACATGATTTATCTCAATGAATGTTTTCAATTATTTTATATATTTTATATGAAATGATCAATGTAATTACCAAAAATAGTAATTTTATCAAGGAATACATCGAGGTAGTGTTAAATGTGATCTGTGAATAATATTACTATGCATATGTGAAATTCACCTAGGTAATTGGTCATACAAAATGGAATCATATTATTTGAAAGGGTTCAAAAGGTATAGTGGAATGTTGTCTTCTCATAGACATGAAGAGTAATTAGTACCAAAAAGTATCTATAAAACCCATCTAAAAAGAAATAATGAGTTTTTCATAATAAACGTTTAAGAATTTAAATAATGAATGGTATCAGAAAGTGTACTTTAAAAAAACCTGATTCATATTTTTGTAATATATACACAATATCTACTATTTTTTTGCACTCCCATGGGAATCCATCCATTCCGTTTACAATAGAAAATTTTAAGGTCAATTTTATTTGGTACCACATGGATTGGGATGAGCCACTAGAAATCAATGATTGGTTAAATGATATTAGTTACCTTAAACATTTCTATCTATTTCCTAACAACCTCCATTATGGTAGGATTATGTCTAGTATATTTGCATCTCACTATTTTAGAATCACCTTCTAACATAATTCAATGGGATTAGACCATGATTTGATCCCAGGTATATCCCATAAAATCTATTCTATGGTTGGGATATTCTATTTTAGAAAGTCATTTTGATTTTTTTCATAGGAATTTAAGGGATTGTGGGAAATAATGACTGGTAAAATCCCTTATTACATTAGGTAGGAATACATTAAATAACATTGATGTTGTTTTAACACTATATTTGGGGTTGTTTAAAGGGAAGAAATTAAATTGATATCTCCAATTTTTATGGTTTGAATCATTCATGTTGGATAGATCGCATTTTCTTTTTCATCATATACTAAGCTATTGAATAAATCAAATATCTGCACATATTTTCACTATAAGATAGAAAGATCATATTTTTTGGTACTTCTACCTTCTAAATTAAACATTTCTCCAAATTATATGAATACATGAAGAATGCCTAAATCATTAATTTTTTGTACCTTATTTATCAGAGATTCCAAATAGTGAATTATTTTCCAATGGATGCTTCATTGTATCACAAATGATAAAGTGAACTATGATATATCCAAGATCGATTGTGAGTGTTACTTCAAGAACATTGATGATTATTTTACTATATTCTATAATAGTATCTAAAAATTGATGGTTGAGTGGGTTGAAATATTTTCTTATTCCATGTTTAGAATGTAGAAGGTAGCTGTGAATAATAGATCACTGACATTATCAAGCTCATTAGCCAAAACTCCTTCAATAAAAATTATAGATTTATTCATGAGTTTAACCAACACTCTCATGGGTTTAAATTTTTGAATATATCATGATATATAAATAGAGTAAGACATGAAATTTATTGAAGCACCCAGGTCACATTAATAATGAGTGAAGTTAAAGGATCTAGATCACATTCATAATTAGTGGTGTCAAAAGTGTCTCTCATTCATTTTTTTGATTGACGTAATGTAGAAGTGAATGGAACAAGAATTTTATTCATCTCCATTTTTTGTTTTTAGGGGATTTTCAGATCTATCTTTTATAAATCTGATTCTCAGATATTCTTATGCATTATCATATTCTTTTTGGAATTATGGTTTGTTCATTAGAAATCATTTCTGAAAATTCTTCATTTGTTGGTTTTGGTTGTTGGTGTTATTTTCCACATTGTGTTGTAATAAAAAATAAATTATTCATTTAGAACAAGGAATTTTTTAACCATAATATTCCATATATTCTAGTCCATTAGGTCCATAATAATTCCTACCTAGTTTCCGAGTTGGTTTATCATATCTTATTGTCCAGTAACTTTGGAGCACAACAGTTGCGCTTCAGCTAATGGTTCACTAGTTGATGGGTTCTCATAAGTAATTTATTGAAAATGGTGTTCTTGTTAAGATTTAGTATGTGTTGGTTTCATTTAATGTTGTAGTAAATGGGTTGGGTTCCCAAATTTCTATAAAAGGTTGATGTTTTGGGTATTGATTAGGAAATAGTGGTGTGTCCTAGTTTTTCTAACCTCTCAATCATGTTTGGAATGGTGAAATTTATCTTCATGATGATTTTGTTGAAATTGTCTTGGATATAATACATCATCACAAGTTTTTATTTATGGAACATCATTACATTGTTTTGGGTAATTATTGGTGGAATAACATAACCACATACATGAGGTATGTATTGTTGTTCTCACTTCTAGTTTATAATAAGTACCTCACAAACTGAGTGAGTTTATTAATTTGGGTTCCAAATAAAATTATTGAATTTTATGTTCGTACCATATGGACTCACCACAGGTATATAAAAATAGTTTTGAATTGATTTGAGATCTAAGATATCATATCAATACATCCTCTAGATTCTATTGGTCATTTTTCAATTTTTTTCCCTATATATGAGGCATCGAACTAGATACAGTCATACTTGAGTAGACCAGTGTAGAAAAAATTAGGAAGTGGTGTTCCTCTATAGTTTGATGTGTGAAACTAGCATAGAGCTTCGTGTGTAACAACTGGGTCTTAGTTACATCACAGACACCCCGCCTTTCACATGGCTGTTGAGTCCTATCCCGCCAGGTACCCCCAGTTTCCCCGTAGACACATGGTCCACATATTGGGACCCACCCATGTACCCAAATGGGTCATCTGAAAAATGGTAGTCTCCACATTCCAAGACATATCCTTTCAGTGTTATTTTTACTCACTCACACACATCATGGGAAACTTCCTAGAAGATCATCCATCCAGATCACTACTCCAAGCCAAGCAGGCTTAACTGTGGAGTCTTAATCAGGTAGGCTTCTGAAAAGGAAGGAACACCTTGTTTACATGAGTCCTATAATTTCATCATTTGACCATTTATCATTCTGGGGTGTTACATTCACACCCCTTTAGAACACAATATCATTGTTTTGGGCCCTACATCTCAACCCACGCAGTGCAGTGCACTGAAGGATGGGTTCCTACTCTGATACCAAATGTAACAACTAGGTCCATATGACAACACATACATGCCTCCTTTGACATGGTCATTTTGTCCTAGCCTTCCAGGTACCACTAGTTTCCCCACAGACACATGGTCCCCACCCTGGATCCCACCCACTTGTCTGAAAATATCATCTAACAAATGATAGTCCCCACAAGCCAACACATATCCTTTCCAGTGTGCTTTGTCCTCACTCACACACATCCAGAAGATCATCCATCCAGATCACTACTCCAAGCCAAACAGTCATAACTATAGAGTCTTAATCAGGTAGGCTTTTGAAAAGGAAGGCGCACCTTGTTGATAAGAGTCATATAATTTCATCATTTGACCATTTATCGTTCTGGGGTCTTACATTCACCCCCCCTTTAGAACACAATATCATTGTTGTGGGCTCTACATCTCAACCCAGGAAGTGCAGTGCACTTAAGGATGGGTTTCTACTCTGATACCAAATGTAACAACTGGGTCCCTATGACAGCATAGACATCCCTCCTTTGACATGGTCGTTTTGTCCTAGCCCGCCAGGTACCACCAGTTGCTCTGCAGACACATGGTCCCCACCCTTGGTCCCACCCACTTGTCTGAACATAACATCTAACAAATAACAGTCCCCGTAGGCAAACACATATCCTTTCCAGTGTGCTTTTTCCTCATTCACACACATCCAGGGAAGCTTCCCAAAAATTCACCCATCCTGATCAGTACTCCAAGCCAAGCACGCTTAACTATGGAGTTGTAATCATATAGGCTCCCGAGAAGGAAGGTGAACATTATTGACATGATTTTTATCATTTAGTTATTTGACTCTTTATCATTATGGGGTGTTACATCATGGAAATCTCACGATCTTCATATAGATTCACCACAGTCGATTTCTAGATAATGTAGACCTCTTTTCTTATTTTCATGATTCTGGTTATATAACAAACCTCTTTATGAAGCATTTTATATAACTTCCAATATATAAACCTATGCTAGTTGTAGATTGTACAACCATTCCATCACGATTAATTCTAGTGAGAATTTTAATTCCATACACTTTACTTTATCCTTAGATAAAACCCTAGTCTTGATGCAAGAAAATATATAGCCTTGTTCTTGAATGTGCATGTTGGGATGTTCAGGTATAATTATATGAAAAATATGTATCACTGGATTCATATTGACACATAATTCAAAGTAATTTTTTGATTTTTTTCAACTATCTAGTTTTGATGGTTGTAAAACTTTAGGAAAAAATGTACATTAAAACATATTGTGGGTTAAGTTCTATTATTGTGATCTCAGAGTGATCACTTGAAAAATCACTCGAATCCCATAATTTAATTTCACCCAAGTTGTTCATGTTTCTTATTTTAGATAAAACTTTTATCTCTATATATGTATCCAAATGTACTAATCCTTTATTATTGGTCCTAATAGTGGATTGTTTTTATTGTTATATAGTCACTCACTCCCCAGAAGATGCTTTTAGTTCTGATTCACTCTAGTCTTTGGGTGTGAAAAATATATTCAAATTCCAATAAGGGTGTAGCATTAATAATAATGAAATTATTATTAAAGTGGAGTGTTTAAATCATGTTGTTACTATTGAAAATGACAATAACTTGAACAAGGTAACTAGAACAATAAGTAAAAGAAACTATAACATTCCACATTTTTATTACCTAAACATTTAATTACATGGAATAAATTACATGATTTTTTAATGATTTTAGAAATTACAAAGATAAAAAATAAAACTAAAAAAATACTATTCATCTATGTGAATTATTCTTCATACGTTCACCCTATGTTTCTTTTACTACATATCATATCCAGGGGACATACATCAATGGAAAGGGGGATCATGATCAAAGTAAGGGGATATATAAGGGAGACATTTAGTATGTAGTTTTTAGGAATATCAAAAAGAAAAAGCGGTTTAATAATACCACATAATCCAGAAAACATGAGTAATACCATAAAAATTTCAACAAAACATAACATGGAAATTTGGATACAACATTTAAATAAGACTCACATAATCATATAACTGATGTTTAGAACAAAAGTTCCATAACTGAAAATAACCAAGGTTATTCACCAAGGTACCATAAAACTTGTCATTTCTAGATAATAAATTATTTACCCCATGAATTTGGGTGAAATCAGAGAAACAAATCATAGGTATTAATTTATGTTAGACACAGATATCATAATATAAAATTTTAATAACCCTTGGAGAATAAAAATAGGTTTATTATCAAAATCTTCGTGTGAAAAAATGATTAAAGAAATAATCAATATAACATTATAAACCCATAGAAAAAGGAATATTGGTTTAATATATGTAAATCCTTGAATAAATAATTCATTTTTACATATAGGTGAATGCAAATTGAGAAGGAATAGGTTTTGATATTTACAAAAAAGAAAATAAATGATAATTTATCATGTAAAAGAAGTAAATTTGAGAAGTAAATTCAGCCGCATGATGCGTATAAAACATGGTATTAGAATTGGGTAAAATGAGAGAGAATTAAGGTAAACCTTTGAAGAAAAATTACTTCAGATGTATGGGTATTATAAAAATCATAATAAACATATATAAAATAGAATTTAGAATACACACACAAAATAATTACTTTAACAGAAATGAAGACAATGAGAATTGCCTTACCTTGAAGAGTGGGCACAAAATCATGAGGGTTGGATCCTTAGGAACTTTAGGAAAACTTGGGGGGATCCAAGGGAGTAAAATGTAATATAAATTTAGTAAGGATGTATTGGGAGTGAATGGAATTGTGAATTGGGTTGGTATTTAGAGAAAAAAATGGGGAATATCCTAATAATTTCCAAATATATGTCTTGGAAATATAGAATGTGGAAAATGAAAAACCATTGGATTGAACACTAGTTTTTCTCATAGTTTTTGACATCTTCATCACACTTTATGATATTTGAATCCACCAGAACTGAAGACCATTTTATAATACTACTTTTATCCCAAAAAAGTAAAAATTCCAAAAAATAGTGTTTTCAAATGATGATTTTCATTATAAACTTAGGAAAGTCAGTTATAGGATTGGAAATTGGTAAAAACTATTAAAATAAAAATATTAATAAAATGGAATAAATTAGTTCATGTATTATCTTTAATTAATTATTACATCATTATGACATAATTTGGAATTCATAAAACAAAAAAAACTCAAAACATTATTTTAACTATTAAATGGAAATTAATTTACTTTAAAAAACTCCTAAAAACTCATCCTAACCTAATTTAAACAAGATGATTTGAAATATAATATTTATTTTATCAAAATATTTCTCTAAATATGAGAATTAATCTTATAAATATAAATAACCTTTTTTATTGAAAAATATGAGTTTTTAAAACATTGAAATTTCTTTCACACTTATGAAATTTTCCGTAGACATTATATATCTATTTTATCATATATATTAAAATAAGAGTGTTTTAAATGAATATTTAATTAATACAAATATTATTCATAACACCTAATTGCATTATAAAATAATAAATACTTTTAAAAAAAATTATGCTATATTTCCATCCTACAATCAATTTATCAAATTGGTCTTACATAAACATATATTTTATTAAAAAACACTAATAAAAAAATAGGATTTATGGAATAATTTTTTTATTTAAACTAAGAAAATTACACTTTATATAACTTAAAATAGATATATAAGAACTTATTACCCTCATGTACGCCATAAGGGTAATGCGTGCGCTTGAGGTAGTTTCATGGGTTGGCTCTGCTAATATTGACCGGGTAGTAATATCAATTTATATAAACTTAACTGATAAATGATTTTATTTAGGATTTAATTTTTGAAGCTCATCTTGGGCTTGGTTATAACATCCTGCCTTTTTTTCATTACATAAATGTTTCTCTACAGTATACAAAACCGAGGATCTTTAAGGTTTAGTGTCTTGGAAACCCAGAACTTAATACATGACGACATAAAAAATTCTTCTTAAACACTTGAAAGGCTTATTAATTGTTCATCCTAAGTTCATTATAGCATCTCATAACCTAGGAGCATACATCAAATTAAAGGGTGAGCAGAAGGCCCAGTAAGGGAAACAAGAGAAACATTTTACATGTGAACTTGAAATACATCAATAAAGCCATGATAAATAACATTAAGGCATTGGAAAGAGATCATGAGGAATATCATAATAATAATAATGTTTATCATAACTTAAAGATCTGGCTACAAAATTTAACTTAGACAATCATTCCCGTATCGCCAAGGTCCATCCCCAAGGTATCATTAAAAAAATTACCAAGGTTATTCACCAAGGTATCATTAAAATGATCATCTTTAGAGATTAAGTCTTTACCCAATGCATTTGAGCGCTATCAGGGCGCACCATTAATTAGTATTTATTATCATGTGATCCAAATATATCATCATCAAAATTTTATAAATAACCTATATAGAAAAAAATAAATGGGCTTCATTTCATAATCATAACGTTTTAAAAATTGCTTTAAAGACATGATCTTTATGTTACTTTAAACCCACAGAAAAAGAAAAGCGGGTTTCATGTATGTAAATCCAAGAATTAAAATAGAACATTTTGATATATATGTTAATACCCCTGTAGAAGAAATATCTTTGAGTATTCAATTAAGAAAATAAATGAATTTGAGAAAAAGAGAAAGACATTTTGAGACGAAAATTCTACAACATAATGACTATGTTATAGGGTTTTAGAAAACATTGAAAAGAGAGGGGATATGGGTCACCCACTCATAAATGATCCATAAAACAGTAAGGGGACAGAATATAAAGGATTTAAGAACATGGTAATGAAATTTTAAAGATATACCATATGAAATGAAGAACTTGAAAGGAAGAAAAAAATAAGATTTCTCTTATGAAAATTCGGCAGCCTAACGGTGTTACTTAAAACATCAAAAAAAGAATTGATGAGATAAAATAGGGTCTCTCATCATATGAAAATATAACGTATTGTATGATAGATATAGAATATCATACCCCAACATAATAAAAGGAACTTGAAAGAAATGACATGAAAATAGAACTTGAAAAATGAGAAGGGTGGAAGAATCCCTTACAAAAAGTTAGCAGCCTAACGACGCCACTTAAACATTCATAAAACGAAATAATGAGAGTAAGAGGGGATCTTTCATCACATGATCATGAAAAGTTAAGTAATAGGAATATAAAATAACATCCCCAAACATAAGAAAAGGGGATTAAATGAAATGACATACAAAAGAGTACTTGAAAAGAAAGAGAGAGGTAGGATCCCTTACCTTGAAGAGTAACTTCAAAATATTGCGGGTTGGGACCTTGGGAGGCTTGAGGGAACCTTGGGAGGACTCCTTGGGAGTTAAAGAGACCATAAATTTGTTGGGCATTATTTGGAAATAAAATGAATGAGGAAAAGGCTTGGTATTTATAGGAGAAGTGAGGGGACAACACATTAATTTCCAAGGGACACCTCATCGGTGGTATTGGAAAAACAACGGGTTTTCCCATGGTATTTTCCCATGTTATTGGAAAATTGGTACACATCATACCTTATCTTATTATTAATAAGTCTACCAGAATTATTTCATAATTATTACATCCTTAATGATGTCATTAAGCACCCAAAACTCAAAAACTGTATTTTCACTATTCACCGAAACTTCAACTTTTTCAGAAAAATCCCAAAATTTCACCTTAAACAAATATCGAAGCTCTGATTTCAAAAATGATCTCCATTTTATGAAAATAATTTTCTAACTATTTTTAATTTAATTTTTAAATAAAAACACTATTCACTTAAAATTCAACTATTTCAGAAAAATCCCAAAAATTCACCTTAACCAAATATCGATGCTCTGATTTCAAAAATAAACTCCATTTTATGAAAATAGTTTTCAAAATATTTTTAATTTAATTTTTAAATAAAAAACACTATTCACCTGAAAAAACTAAAACTTAACCAATAATTTCTGAAATAGTTATTTACCTATTTTGTTGAATCACATTACTTAATCAAGGTGCCTAAATTATATTAATACATTCTTAAGTGAAGTTAATTAATCCATTTGATCACATTACTAATCATAAGTATAAAATCACTATTTATAATTTACTAGTCACCAAAAATTAAGTTGATCATATTAGACTCTAAATTTCATACTGAACACAGCTGTAGAAGACTATTTTTTTAAAATCATTACTAATTATTAATTATTTAAAGTTTACATAAATATTTTAAAATATCCTTTTTCTATAATTCATCAATAATATGCATAATATATTTATCCAGACATTTGAAAATTCACAAACTTCACCATAAGAAGAAATAAAATTTTTTATTTAAAACAAAGGATTACAAAAGGCAGTTACGGTCTCATTACATAGCCCCTTATAACACTATCATAGGACCTAAGAGTAATGTGTGTTTGGGTGATAAAAGCTTTGGGCGGGTCAGCCAATATTTCCTGAGTAGTGATTTCTATCATCTTGAACTTCTCGTGAAGGCGATTCCGTTCCATCTTCACACTATGAAGTTTAGCTTGGGTTAGGTCCAGAGCAAAGCCCAAAGGTGCAACCTCCATCCTGAGTTCCATCAGATGGTCTTTGATTGGCCCAAGACTACTTGATGGGGACATCGAATCTTCTTTCTATATTATTTAATCGAGATCACTTGTATTTATAGACAATAATCACAACATTTAGTTTCCAATGGTCATATTGACCAACAGTCATATAATAGTAGAAACCCAACGGTCTTATTTTAATTATACCCATTTTATTAAATGAAATAGTTTTGTTGAGTATAAAATAAAACAAGACACAAAGTTAGGAAACAAAATTTATTCAAAATTTTGGGTCGTTACAATATTCCTCCCTTAAGAAATTGCATCCTCGCAATTTTAAAATTGGGCTTGGAAATTTCATTGAAAGTCCCACATCGATAAAAGAGTCAGTAAAACTATTACTTTAAAAGAATTAAAGGGAAGTACATAGGTCACCCGAGTTAACCCATACTAGGATTCCATGTAGGAAACATGGATATAGAAGAGAAAACAAAGGGCCAAGTTCTGATCGAGAGTGATAGAAAACATGATTAGGAGAAAATTAACCTTAAGAAGATCACAAACATAAGATGTGTTAAACGATATTTGATTACCCAGTAGGAAATGTAAACCAACAATGTTTTTTTTACGTTTCTTTTCATAATTTTGAGGAATTAATTTACTACATAAAATAAAAACATAAGGAAATATACTTACCTTTAAGTAGAGTTTAATCATTTAATAAGTTTCCACCAAGACTAATATTTTCTCCAAACAATGATCATTTAAAAATACCTGGTCTCATCAAAATCACAAGAATCATCTTCTAGGGAATCATATTATCCACAAAAGAATAACAATATTCTTCCCTTGTCTTTAGTCATCAACTAAAACTAAAAAGGTTAGTATGAGATCATATAATCCCAAAAAGGATAATCCTTTATAAAAAAGAAATATGACTATTAATATCAAAAATTCAAAAAAAGTACCCAAAGTTACAGAAAGACCATTCAATACACAACTATCCTTAAAATGTTTCAGAATAATCCAAAATAAGATTGGAACCCAAAACTCAGAAGGATTTAATCTCATAGTCTTCCCCACTATATCATAACATTTATCTCCAAATAACATCGACTACTATTCAAGTCTCATACTAATGTGTAATTAACCTATTCACATATTCTCCATGATAGGTTCATCATTTTCCAGAAATATCCAAAATCACCATATGTCCATAACAAATACATAAAAAAAATCAACCATTCCTCCTCAATTTAAATCCTGTATTATTTTATTTCCCTTACGCATATTGTACTCCAAAAGAGAAAACATAGTGAAAAATTACCATTATCATTTAAACACCAAATAATTTTCTTATACAAAGGATATCCATTTGATAAAACATAAGTTTCCAAAATCAACTTATTCTTGATCCATAAAAATAGCAGGTGCATTATTCAGTCCAAAGGGCATAACAGCAGACTCATAATTACCATATCTTGATTGGAAGGCAGTTTTTAGAATATCATCATTCTTCACCCTGAATTGATGATAACCAGAACGAAGATAAATCTTAGAGAAGAATTAAGCCCCATGAAGTTGGTCAAATAACTCATCAATTCTTGGAAGAGAGTATTTGTTCTTCATTGTGATCCCATTCAGTTATCTATAATCAATGCATAGCTGCATTGATCCATCCTTCTTCTTCACAAAGAGATCTGGTGCTCCCCAAGGAGACACACATGGTTGGATAAACCCATTGTCCAATAGATCTTGAAGTTGTTTCTTTAATTCCTATAGCTCCACATTTTCCATCCTATAGGGGGTCTTTGACATTGTATGAGATCTAGGTACGAGTTCAATGGAGAAATCTACCTCTCTTTATGGGGGAGGTCCCGGTAACTCCTCAGGAAATACGTTAAAGTATTCCTAGATGACGAGGAAATTTTATAAAGGAATAAATCCTTTGTGAGAAACTAATCTCATTTACGAATATTTTAACTATAAAAGGATTTTATGTCCTAAAACTTCATGCTTAGACAATTAAATTTTTCTATAATTCATTCATAATGATTCACAAAAATCTTGAAATTAACTAAACATATCCTCCGAGAGTGTCATAACCAAGAGTGCAGCAAGGACCGTTGTCATGTACCGGTTCTCGTTCGATTATAGCACAAATTGGTGTTTTCTGGTTTTACCCCTATGTACATCTGTGCCAGAGCAACCTCTACCTGCTCATATCCAGACAGGGATGTATTTTCTTGATAAACCACTTACTCAATACTCACCAAAATACCAGGAACATTTCCTATATTTAAACATTTTTATAGGATTCTTCCTAAAGATTTGATATCCAAATTTCCATAAATAACTAAACTATCCCGTGATACCAAATATAGCATCCCACCTTTTTCATTACATAAACTTTTCACTGCATTATACAAAACCAAGGATCTTTAAGGTTTAGTGTCTTGGAAACCCATAACTTAATACATGACAACATAAAACATTCTTCTTAAACACTTGAAAGACTTATTAATTGTTAATCCTAAGTTCATTACAGGATCTCATAACCTAAGAGCATACATCAAAGGAAATGGTGAGAAGAAGTCCCAGTAAGGGAAACAAGAGAAACATTTTAAATGTGAACTTGAGATACATCAATAAAGTCATGATAAATAACTTTAAGGCATGACAAAGAGATCATGAGGCATATCATAATAAAAACAACGTGTATCATAACTTGAAGATGTGGCTACAACATTTAACTTAGTCAATCATTTCCGTATCACCATGGTCCATCCACAAGGTGTCATTAAAAAAAATTACCAAGGTTATTCACCAAGGTATCGTTAAAATGGCCATCTCAAGAGATTAAGTCTTTACCCAATGCGTTGGAGAGCTATCTAGGAAAACCCTTAATTTTCCTTTATTATCATATGTGACACATATATCATCATAAAAATTTCATAAATAACCCATATATAATAAAAGTAATGGGTTTCATTTCATGATCATAACTTTTTAAAAACTGCTTTAAAGACATGATCTTTATGTCACTTTAAAACCACAAGAAAAAGGAAAGCGGGTTTCATGTATGTAAATCCCAGAATTAAAAACGAAAATTTTGATATATATGTAAATAACCTTGTAGAAGAAAGATCTTTGGTATTCACTTAATAAAATAAAAGAATTTGAGAAAAAGATAAAGACATTTTGAGATGAACATTCTGCAGCATAACGACTATGTTACAGGGTTTTAGAAAACATTGAAAAGAGAGGGGACATGGGTAACCCACTCATAGATGATCCATAAAATAGTAGGGGGACAGAATATAAAGGTTTCAAGAACATGGTAATGATATTTAAAATATATACCATATGAAATGATGAACTTGAAAGGAAGACAAAAATAAGATTTCTCTTATGAAAATTCGGCAGCCTAACGACGTTACTTAAAACTTAAAAAAGGAATTGAGGAGATCAAATAGGGTATCTCGTCATTTGATAATAAAAATGAAAGTATGATAGATATATAATATCATTCCCAAACTTAAGAAAAGGAACTTGAAATAAATGTCATGAAAATTGAACTTGAAAAATGAGAAGGGTGGAAGAATCCCTTACAAAAATTCGGCAGCCTAACGAAGCCACTTAAACATTCATAAAATGAAATGATGAGAGTAAGAGGGGATCACCCATAAAATGATCATGAAAATGGAAGTAATAGGAATATAAAAAAACATCCCCCAACATAAGAAAAATGGCTTAAATGAAATGACATACAAAAGGGTACTTGAAAAGAAAGAGAGAGGTAGGATCCCTTACCTTGAAGAGTAACTTCGAAAGCTTGGGGTTCAGGACATTGGGAGGCCTGAGGGAACCTTGGTAGGACTAATTGTGAGGTAATGATACCATAACTTCTTTGGTGATGATTTGGAAATGAAATGAATGAGGGAAAGGCTTGGTATTTATAGAAGAAGTGAGGGGACAAAGCATTAATTGCCAAGGGACACCTCATCGGTGGAATTGGAAAAACCACGGGCTTTCCCATGGTATTTTCCCATGTTATTGGACACTTGGTACACCTAATACCTTATATTACTATTCATAAGTAGACCATAATTATTTCATAATTTCTACATCCTTAATGATGACATTAAACACCCGAAACTCGAAAACTATATTTTCACTATTCACTGAAAATTCAACTTTCTCATAAAATCCAAAAATTTCACTTTAACAAAATATCGATTCTCTGATTTTAAAAATGAACTCAATTTTATGAAAATAATTTTTTAAATATATTTAATTTAATTTTAAAATAAAAAAAAACTATTCACTGAAAATTCAACTGTTTCAGAAAAATCCGAAAAATTCACCTTTACCAAATATCGATGCTCTGATTTCAATAATGAACTCCATTTTATGAAAATATTTTTCTAATATTTTTTTAATTTAATTTTTAAATAAAAACACTATTCACCTGAAAAAACTAATACTAAACCAATAATTTCTGAAAGAGTTATTTACCTATTTTATTGAGTCACATTACTTAATCATGGAGCCTAAATTATATTAATACTTTCTTAAGTGAGGTTACTTAAACAATTTTATAACATTACTAATCATAAGTGTAAAATCACTATTAATTATTTACTATTCACCAAAAATTAAGTTGATCTTATTAGACACTAAATTTCATACTGAACACAGCTGTAGAAGACCATTTTTTGAAAATCATTACACATTATTAATTATTTAAGGTTTACATAAATATTTTAAAATATCTCTTTTCTAGAATTCATCAATAATATGCATACTATATTTATCCGAACATTTGAAAATTCACAAACTTCACCATAAGAAGAAATCACAATTTTTATTTAAAACAAAGGATTACACAAGGAAGTTACGATCTTGTTACATAGCCCCTTATAACACCAGCATAGGAACTAAGAGTAAGGTGTGCTAGGGTGATAGAATCTTGGGGTGGCTCAGCCAACATTGTCTGAGTAGTGATTTCTATCAGCATGAACTTCTCGTGAAGGTGATTCCGTTCTAGCTTCACACAATGAAATTCGGCTTGGGTTTGGTCCAGAGTAAAGCCCAAAGGTGCTACCTCCTTCCCGAGTTTTTTCCGATGGGCTTCGATAGGCCCGAGACTACTTGACGGGGCCATCAAATATTCTTTCTATATTAATTAATCAAGATCTCTTGTATTTATAGACAATAATCGCAACATTTAGTTTCCAATGGTCATATAACAGTCGAAACCCAAGGGTCTTATTTTAATTATACTCAATTTATTAAATGATATAGTTTTGTTGAGTAAAAAATAAAATAACAAACAAAGTTCAAAATAAAAATTTATTCAAAATTTTGGGTCGTTACATTGGTAATGGGTGAACCCTCGTGATGCTACCTCTCTCCCATGTTCTAACTAATGGGCTTCAAATAGAATGTCTCTACAACTTGAGTCCATTGTTTCTCTATTATTCATCAGTTATCCTTTTTCATTATAATATATAAACACCAATTATAATGATATTATTTCTAAAATTTTTTATAGTTCCCAATATTCAACTAGAGAAATAGTTATATTAAACAAATATCATCTTTCATCAAAGGTAATATTACTCTTCCAATGATCACATCACTCCCTATAAATTAGACTAAATTATGTCAATAAAATTTAATATTATTCATTATAAGGTTAGATTTTAATTATCTAAGATATTTAATGGTTTATATATATATATATATACATATATTGAATTTATATATTTTTCTCTATGGGGCTTATGATTATAGCATATTTGGGTGATCCATATTTTCCAATTTTAGTTTTTCTATTTTATATTTATTATCAAATTGTAATGTTTGTCATTTTAGTTGGATTAAAAGATGACTAATTTAATGAGATATATTTTTTTGGTTCCTCTATATTTTTAATATGTATAATTTCATATAATATAACACACATTTTCATAGGAAACAAATATCATTAAAAAAACATGTGTTGTAGCATTATTCCCCCTTTAAAAGTTTCATCTCTAAAATCTAAACTCATATTCTTAGTTTAGTATAGGTGAGGGTACTTTATTTCATTATCACCTCTATTTCCCATGTTGCCTCTTCACACTTATGGTTCCTCCACAACCCCTTGGAAAGGAGAGTTTATTTTGCATAGAATATTATCTCTACAGTGTAATATCTCTACCAGATTCTCCTCGCGAGATAGTTCATGTCCTTCTTATACCACATTAATGTTCCATACACATGGGCGATCAGTTATACAATTCCTCAATATAATGAAATGTAATACATCATGAACATGATACAGGTTTGGTGGTAGTGGCAGATGATAGACTACTTCTCTTATGCGATTAATGATCTCAATAGTGCCAATGTACTTATGGAAAAGCTTTCCTTTCATTAAAAACAACAAGAATCTCTTCCATGGTGATATATTAAGGATTTTTTCCCAATTATCAATCTCTAAGACCCTTCAATAGTTTTCACCATATCTCTTCATCCGACTTGAGTATCTTTTATAGGTTATTGGATGGAATGAACCTTTTCTATCATGCCATTAATAAGATCAGACCCATGTACCTTTCTCTCACCAATATAATCCAAAAAATTTGGAGTTCTACATCGCTTACCATATGGACATTCATATGGTGGAATTTCAATACATGAATGGAAGATATTATTGTATGAGAACTCAAATAATGGGAGGTGATGATCCTGTCCAACTTTAAATTACATTGAGGATGCTCTCATCATGTTCTCAAATGTCTAAATATTACTTTTAAATTGTCCCTCTTTTTAGGGGTATAGGCCTTACTGATATTCAATTAAGTATTTAGATCATGTTGAAGACCTTTCCAGAATTTATATATGTACATTGGATTACTATCATAAATGATTGAATGTATCTCCCCATGAAGTCTCACAACTTATTTTACATATATAATTGCATGTGTGTTGTAACACCCCAAGCTTCCACGATATGCTTCTCTTTGAATAATATAGTAGCGTCTGTCGTACAGAACTTCGAGTTCTAACACACCACAACCAATCAAACTAGCTATTATGAATAGTAATACCCACTTTTTGAAATTTTATAAATTTTATCTTTCAAAATAGACTTCATTTTTGGATTCAGAATATCAAAATTATCTTATGGTGAAGTTTTGGTATTTTTCTGAAAACATTCAATTTTTGATGAATAGTGAAAACACTGAGATATAGTTTAAAACCGAATTTTTATTGAAATGATTATTTATTTTATTTAAATTTATTTAAGGTGAAAATATATAAATAATAATTATATAAGTTCAATGTAATTCATTGGAGTTATCTTATAATAATTTTAGATAAATAAAAATTTTATTGAACTTTTTACCGTTTTTACCCACCTCTTAGGAGCATTTGCGAATTTACATAAAACTTAATTTTACCGCTTCTGTGAGTTGAATTTAAAAAATACAATAGACACGGTTGATATCATTAAGTAAAATGTGGTTCAATAAGATGAAAATAATATTTGATGAATAATATGTTTTTTACTTTTATTTAACACGTTTAAAAGTAAATAGGGTAATTAAGGGTGAAAATGATATTATTATTATCCTAAAGCATGTCCTAATTCTATAGTATAAGTATAATTCGACCAAAAAAAACCTTAGAAATAAAATATGAACCTATTCGGTCCACTTGGATTACATTAGGACATTTATTATTATTTAATTCAAAGAAGAGTTAAAAGAGTTAAAATCAACGTTATATAAAAAAACATTTTTAATATAGGGTTACACATAAAATTAAACCAACTATAAATTTTCATTAGAAAGATAAAAAGATTTCATACATAATTGTAAATTTTTTTATAGTTTTTAGACATTAAATAATTGAATTTAATAATGACACAATGATGATGCAGTAATTACCTAATTAATAAAATAATAAAATAATTAATATTATAAATACCCAAATAAATGTAATTTGAGACTTTTTATGAATTCCACTAATTTTCTAGGTTAATATGACATGTTAGGGTTGGTAATATGATTTTTTTTCAAAGTAATAATGCTATTAAAAATTTAGAAAAAACAAAATACCAAATATTGTCAAAATTGACATAAAAGAGTTTTTAAAACAAATATTGTTTTATTAACTAATATTCTATTCCTAAAAATCTAAAGATCAGCAAAAAGACTTATATAATGATAGGTGTATCGTTAATATACCACTTGGTGTTCTATTCTAAGTATATATTAAGTTTATTAACCATATAATATAAAAATACAAAGAGACATGGTAAATGTTAAACTATTTAACTAAGAGTTAAATCTAAAAGATAAAGTTAATATAGGGAACCAGACCTGTCTAAAACCTATTTGTTGAGTTCTTTTCGACCCATAACCATATTATACTTTAAATAATCTATTTTGGAGCCATTATAAACCGAAAATGAATTTATTATAAAATACTATTTCTAGCTTTTCCTAAGGTGCCCCTCACCCCTCTTATAAAAGGGCACTCCACCTTCTATATAATTCAAACCTTCAAATCAATTTTTCTTGGCCAAAACCTACATAAATACCCTCTCAAATGTCCTCCCATCACCCTAGAGGCCTTTATTTAGTCAGAAATCCTTCCTAATGAGTCTTTTTGATCAAATAAAAAAGAAGAACCCGAAGAAGAGGTAGATATTTCATCACCACTTTCAAGTTCCTTTCTTCTTCCACTTCCTCTTTCTTTGTTGTTTCCATTTTAAAATAATAACTATAGTAGCTTATATATAATGTGATTTTATTATAAATATGGTAAAACAATATTCATTATTATATCCATCCTTTTAATTACATGTCACCATACGTGCGTACGTATGACTTATCGTGTCCACATCGTGGTGTAATTGTTATTCAATAAATTATTATTTGGATGGGTATAATAATTATGTGTAATTTATGTAAATAATAAATATAACATAATAATTAATCTTAATATATGACATTACATCAAATTATATATTATTTTAATAACAAAAGAATGATATTGTCGCTCGTGCGTACGTACGGATTGTCATCTCCACGAAAGCGATGAGATTCATTCCCCATCGTATCCATTCAAGACTAATTTTAATTAGATGATTAAAAATAATTTTTAAATACTTAATATCATTATTAATATGAATAAGATACATCCTATCCATAACAAACATTACTTATGTAACAAATCATATAAAGGAAAACAAATCAGATAACACCCAAAATGATGATGATGTTATGATATTATTAACAAAGCAATGTTAAAAGATCATATATGATATCATATTAATGTATATGATTAATTTATAATTTAATAACAATTATTTCACCATTATATAGGAGGTTAACCTACCCTCGACCAAGGAAAAGTACAAGTTAAGGGTTAATTTTACAATCTCTTCAATATCCAAGGTTGTTTATACGTAATTATCTACTATGATCTTTGTATCATCGACATCCATGTTTCTTAAAAATTTATTTAAAAAATTTTTTTACTAGAAAAAGGGGTAAAGGTATTTATACCCTTATTTGACCTTATATTTTTTTAAAAGAATCGATCCGTTGTTTTCCAAACAAGGTACTTTTTGTCCTTTTTGAAAAATTTAATGTAAGAATGTTTTTTAACTTATTCAGCAGGTGCGGCTATTTTCCATCGTTATAACATTATCAAAGCTTCCCTTACAAGATTATAAGAATATTTTCAAAATAAATGTTTTCTATATAATTATGTGACACTTAAATTATTTCAAAATAGAAAGAGATATTTCTCTAAAAAGGGTACTAATTTCATATATGTCAACATTCTTTGATAGATTTTAAGCTTATTTGAAGTTGATCTATTATGATACAAAACATCCATATTGTATTGAAGGTTTTGTGATATGTTTGACTATAAAAATGTTATTCCATACCATTCATGGTTTATGGATAAAGTATTTACATTTCATATGCTAGTTTCAATTAGAATGTTTATGTTATGTTTAAACCTTTTCATATAAGGAATGCATTGGACTTTGATGGGTGGAGCCCGCTATATCTCCTCGATGCATCGGTAGGTCTCATGAGACAAACTAGTGTTTTGGCACAAGGCCTTCAAAAAATATTATTTGTAGTCTGGGCATAAGACCTTGACTATGTGGTTATGAAAGTCTGGCATTATGCATTCCAACATTGTGAAAGTGGCTATTGATATTGCATGTGATTATTCGACTAGTATAATATCCATGTGAATAAGTAAATAGAATTATTTTGATTTATATTTTATATATTATGATGAATTTTATGTTTAAAATTCTTTAGTTTTAGTTTTATACATTTCCATAAATGTTTATGCGTATTTATGAAAGCTTCCGCTATATTGTTATCCTTACTGAGCATCTGATCTCACCCCTTTCTATGTTTTATTTTTCCCAGGATTCGAAGAAGTATATTATGACTGACCTATTGGGATAGTCTATGGGATATCAGTGTTGTCTATGGATACAATTTTTTTTTCTAGTTTTCCATTTTATGATGTAATGTAAACCTTATGAATGTATCTTGTACTTCTAGGGCTACTAAACTAATCAGTATTTCGAGAATTGATCTTCTGTGACCATGAAAATGATATGTAATAATGCACCGACTCTGGGCTTCTTAAGGTTGGGGTGTTACAGTTGGTATCATAGGAATTTTAGTACAAACCTTGGAAACTATATTTAGATAAACTCTGATCAGAGAACATATCCCTAAGGTAAAATTTGAGGGTTAGTATAGAATAAATTTCTATAATTTTGGTATTGTAGAGATTTTGTGAGTTTTACAAGAAATACATCTCTGTCTAGATATGAGCAGGTTGATGCAGCTCTGGCATAGATGTACCTAGGGGTAAAACCCAAAAACACCGCTTTGAGCTAGAATTGAATGCGAACTGGTGCACAACAACAGGCCTTACTGCACTCTTGGTTACGACACTACTAGGGGATATGCTTAGGATAATTATAATTTTATTTACTAACCATAATGAAGGGTTTTTGATTATATAATTTCTCAAAGAAAACATTTTTTATGATTATGGATTATATCCATAAACTGTTCAATTTATGATAAGTGTTTTACAAGTTTGGAATTATGTATTTTGATTTATAAACTAATCTACTTTATTCCATTGTTTAGAAATAGAGCCTAGTGGAAGGAATGGAAACCGTATCAATGCACACACTCCATATAGGTATTTCCCTCCGACTCAAGATAATTATAGTGGAGCTAGTGATACAACTGGTGCTGATCAGCTTATCACCATACTGGGACAACTCACTCAGGTTATGAATAATAACTTTACCCGTATGGAGAACCCTGATCCACAGCGTGGAGGATAAATGTTAGATCGCTTCATGAGTAAACGACCACAAACATTAAATGGGAGTAAAAATCCATTGGTAGCTAATTAATGGATAAGTTCCATAGAGAAAATATTTCATGCTTTGGGGAGTAGCGAAAGGGAAAAAGTTATCCTGGGAGTTTACCGCCTCACAAGAGATGCTGATCAATGGTGATAATTGATTCAGAACAACAAGGAAGTTGATGAAGTATAAAATATGGAATTTAGGGAGTTTAAATAAATTTTCATAGAAAAATACTTTCCTCATGACCATCGAGTGGATATGGAAAGACAATATCTGAGTCTGAGGCTAAAGGAGGATGAGAATGTCGCAAAGTATGAAGCTAACTTTACAAGATTAGAGAGGCATGAAATAGATTATATACGTAACCTAAGAAGTAATATTGATCATTTTTTTGATGGGTGAAAACCATTTCTCCATTGATCATTACTCTCACAATCCTTCTCTTCATATGAAGACATTGTCTCATGAACTATCAAGACAGAAAAGGAATTCTCTAAGTCTTATAAATTTATAGAAAATCAAGAGAATAAGAGATCTACTGAAAACTTTGGAAATGGAAATAAGGGGAAGAAGGGAAAATTTGAATATCCATCCTACAGTAAATGTGGGAAGAAACACCCAGGTAATTGCCCGAATATAATGAGAGTCTGTTACAAGTGTGGTGAAAATGGCCACCGAGATCGTGATTGCAAGGGGAAGAGAGAGGCTGTCGATGTTGAATGCTACAATTGTAGAGAAAAGGGGAATTATGCAAATGAATGTCCTAAGTGTAAGGGGAACTTACCATAGAAAAGGATAAGGGATCAGAGCCAAGATTATGCTATTACTACTGCTGGGGTTGGAGCCCTGAAAGACGTGGTGGTAGGTAATTTAATGGTTTCCTCAAGTTTAGAAAATTCATTATTTGATTCTGGATCATCATATTGTTTCATATCTTCCCAATTTGATAAGAAAATTTGATATTTCCAATTTGATTTAACAAGGGAGTTGTCAGTCAAAACTCCGAAGGGAAGTATCAATCCAACAAAGTTTTGTGAATCAGTTCCGATTAAGGAATATAAAAATTATTTATCTTGTGATCTCCTCATCATACCCATTATTGAATTTTATAAAATCTTCAGTATGGATTGGATTTCAGACCATGATGCGAATGTTTATTTTAAGATGATGGAGGTTACAATTTTTTATGATGATAATGAGTACCTTATATTTAGAGTAGAAACGTCACCGCCTAATTCTTATCTAAATCCACCCCCAGTAGCTCAACTAAATTAAATTATTGTGGAGGAAGAGAATGAAATAACTATGGGTGAGGAAAGGAATGTTCAAATAGAGGATGTACCTATTGTGAAAGAATATGTTGAAGTGTTTCCATAAGATTTACCTAGAAATCCTCCAGAATGAGAAATTGAGTTTTCCAATGATTTAATTCCTGGTTCAAGGCCCATATCAAAGACCGCTTATCGAATTTCCATTGTGGAATTAGTGGAACTAAAGAAACAACTAGAGGAATTGAGTAATAAAGTATTTAATCACCCTAGTGTTTCTCTATGAAGAGCCTCTATCCTTTTTGTTAAGAAGAAAGATGGATCTATGAGGTTTTTCATTGACCACAGGGAGATCAATGATATAAAAATAAAGAACAAGTATCCTATAGCTCGCATTGATGACTTATTCGACCAAATTCATGTAGCTAAATACTTTTCAAATATTGACCTTTGATCTGGATATAATCAGTTGTGTGTGAAGAAGGAAGACATTCTGAAAACAACATTTTTAACCAGGTACAGGCATTATGAGTTTACAGTAATGCCTTTTGGATTGACTAATGCACACTCTGTCTTCATGGATCTAATGAATAAAATTTTCAAGGAATATATTGATGAATTGGTAGTGGTATTTATTGATGACATCTTAGTATACTCCAAAAGCTACGAAGATCATGAAAATCACTTGCGTATTATCCTGAAGACTCTTAGAAGACATGAATTATAGGGGAAGTTTAGAAAGTGTGAATTATGGTTTCAGGAGATATATTTTGTTGACCATATTGTCTCCAAGTATGGAATCTATGTTGATCCTTCTAAGACAAATGCAATCCAAGAATGGCCAGCACCGATGAGTATAACTGAGGTACACATTTTTATTGGTTTAGCAGGTTATTATTGATGTTTAATCCAGAATTTTTCCAGGTTGGCTAACCCATTAACAAAGCTCACATGAAAAGGGGTTAAATTTGTTTAGACAAAAGAGTGTGAAGAATTTTTTGAATAATTGAAGAGAAGATTAGTCAATGCTCATATATTGACTCTACCATCGGGGAATGATGGGTTTGTTATTTATAGTGATGCTTCAAAGAAAGGACTTGGTTATGTCCTTATAAAGAATGATAGGGTTATTGACTATGCATAAAAAAAGCTAAAAATTCATGAGAAAAACTATCCTACTCATGATCTTGAGTTTGTAGCAGTAATCATTACTTTGAAGATATAGAGACACTATCTATATGGTGAAAAAATGTGAGATTTATACTGATCACACGAGTTTGAAGTATATTTTCTCACAAAAAGAACTCAACATGAGGAAAAGGTGATGACTTGAACTACTCAAGGATTATGATTGCACTATACACTGCCACCCAGGGAAGGAAAATAAGGTGGAAGATGCTTTGAGTAGAAAGGATTAGATTTGAACAAGATGAGAGTTGAAAAGGATCCTATATACACGGATCTAGTAAAGATGGATATGGGAATAACTGTGGAAGGTGAAACATCAATACTTTTTCAAATGGTTTCCAAACCATGTTTACTTGAAATGATAAAGAGTTCTCAGACTGATGGTGAAGAGTTTCAAAAGAAGATTAAAGCTATAAATGATGGGAGATTGAGTGACTTTGTGTATGAAGATGGAATTTTGAAATTTGGGAAGAGACTTTGTGTTCCCAATATACCTGATCTAAAAAGGGAATTATTGGATGATTATCATTGTTCCAATTTCTCTATACACCATGGTAGCACTAAAATTTATAGATATTTGAAGGAACATTTTTGGTGGGACAACATGAAGAGGGAGATTGCTGATTTTTTGTCAAGATGTATGGTTTTCCAATAAGTGAAAGTTGGAAGGAAAAACCTGGAGGTGTCATGCTACCTCATCCCATACCTGAGTGGAAATGGGATAATATTACGATGGACTTTGTCATGGGACTACCAAAGACTCATAGAAGGAACAATGCAATATTGGTCATTGTTGATCGTCTTACCATGTTAGCATACTTTCTGTCTATAAGAGAAGATTTACCACTTGAACATATCGCAAGACTATATATTAATGAAGTTGTGAGACTTCATGGAGAACCACTATTGTTTTTTTCTGATTGTGATCCCCAATTTACATCAAGATTCTAGAAAAGTCTTCAGAAAGCCCTGGATACTGAACTTTTTTTGAGCAGTGCCTACCACCCTCAAACTGATGGACAATCAGAATGGACTATTCAAAACCTTGAATATATGTTGTAACAACCCAGCTTCCATGATATGTTTCCCTTTGAATAATATAATAGCTTGCATTGTACACAACTTCGAGATTCTAACAAACCGCAACCAATCAAATTAGCCGTTATGAATAGTAATACCCACTTTTTGAAATTCTATAAATTTTATCTTTCAAAATGTACTTCATTTTTGGATTTGGAATATTGAAATTATCTTAGGGTGAATTTTTGGTATTTTTCTGAAAACTTTCATTTTTTGATGAATTGTAAAAAACACGGAGTCTTAGTTTAAAAATGAATTTTTATTTAAATAATTATTTATTTTATTTAAATTTATTTTAGTTTAAAATAGATACATAATTCCTATATAAGTTTAATGTAATTCATTGGAGTCAGTTTATAATAATTTTAGACATATAAAAATTTTATTGAACTTTTAACCGTCTTCTACCCACCTCCTAAGAGCATTTGAAAAATTGAATAAAACATAATTTTACCACTTTTTTAAATTGAATTTCAAAAATCCAAGAGACACTATTGATATCAATAAGTAAAATTTGGTTCAATAAGATGAAAATAATTTTTGGTGAATAGTAACTTTTTACTTTTATTTACCATGGTTAAAAGTAAATAGGGAAATTAAGGGTAAAAATGATATTATTATTACCATAACACATGTCCTAATTCAATTGGATAAGTATAATTTGACAAAAAAACCATATGAATAAAATATGAACCTCTTTGGTCCACTTGGATTAGATTAGGACATTTATTATTATTTAATTCAAAGAAGAGTTAAAAGAGTTAAAATCAAAGTTTAATAACTAAAACATTTTTAATATTGGGATACACATAAGCTAAATTATACTATAAATATTCATTAGAAATATAAAAATATTTCCTATATAATGGTATTTTATGTATATTTTTTTAGACATTAAATAATTTAATTTATTTATGACACAATTATGATGGAGTAATTACCCAATTAATGAAATATTAAACTAATTGATATTATAATATTTAAATAAATTAAATTTGAGACTTTTTATGAATTAAAATAATTTTATAGGTTAATATGACATGTTATTTTTGGTTAGATGAATGTTTTTTGAAGTAATAATGCTGTTATGAATTTAGCAAAAACAAAATACCAAATAGTGTCAAAATTCACATAAAATAGTTTTTAAAATAAATATTATATTATTAGTTGATATTCTATTCCTAAAAATCTATGGTTCATCCAAAAGGCTTATATAATGATAGGTGTATCATTAATGAACCACTTGGTGATATCTTGGAATTTTATATTAAGTTTACTAACAATATAATATAAAAATATAAAGAGACATGGTAAATGTCAAACTATTTAAGTAAGAGTTAAATATAAAAGATAACATTTATATAGTAACAAAACCCATCTAAAACCTATTGGTTGAGTGGTTTTCAACCGATACCCACATTATACTTTAATTAATCTATTTTTGAGCCATTAAAAACCGAAATTGATTTTATTATAAAGTAATATTTCTTGCTTTTCCTGAGGTGCCCCTCACCCCTCTTATAAAAGGGCACTCTTCCTTCCCTCTAATTCACACCCTCAAAGCCTTTTGGCTCAGCCAATATCTACCCAAATACCCTCTCCACGGTCCTCCCTTCATCCTAGAGGCCTTATTTTAGTCAAAAATCCAACCTAAGGAGCCCTTTTGATCAAATCAAAAGGAAGAACCCAACAAAGGGGTAAATATCTCATCATCCCTTTCAAGTTCCTTTCCTCCACCACTTCCCCTTTCTTTATTGTTTCCAATCTAAAATAATAACTCCAGTATCTTCTATATACTATGATGTTATTATAAATATGGTACAACCATGTTCATTATTCTATCTATCCTTTAAATGACATGTCACCATACGTGCGTACGTATGGCTTACCGTCTCCACGTTGTGGTGTAATTGTTATTAAATACATCATTATTTGGATGGGTATAATAATGAAGTGTAATTTATAACATGATAATTAATCTTTATATATGATATACCATCCAATTATATATTATTTTAATATCCAAAGAATGATATTGTCGCTGCTGCATACGTACGGATTACAGTCTCCATGAACGCGATGAGATTCATTCCCCATCGTATCTATTCAAGACTAATTTTAATTTGATGATTAAAAATAATGTTTAAAGACTTGATATCATTCTGGATATTAATAAGATACATCCCATCTATAATAAATTTTACTCACATAACAAATAATATAAAGGAAAACGAATCCGTTAACACCTGAAACGACAATAATACTAAGATATTATTAACAAAGAAATGTTAAAAGATCATATATGATATCATATTAATTTATTTTATTCTTTTATAATTTAATAAAAATTAGTTCACCAATATAAAAGGGGTTAACCTACCCTCTAGCAAGGAAAAGTACAAGGTAAGGGATTCTTATCTCACTTTCAAGTCCGCGAGATTTCAATTGTTTGCCACTTATATCTTGATTGTGGTGTATTATGTACTGCCATTTTCTATATATTATCATGATTCCCTTTATATTAATGGTATTCTGTAATTAATTTGTTGGTTATTAACTTTTGTTCATACAAATCGATTGATTACATCTTGGTAATGGATTTTCATATCACTTTTATTCCCATGAGATTCATACTATATTTGCATCTATTTTACATTGTGTGGTGTACATACTTCCCATGATTATATTATTTTTGTAATATAATTTCATTTATGGGTATTTAAATCTTCATTGAATGATCATTCTTTCATGTAATGTATGTTTCGTAAGTTATCAAATCAGTAAGGGAACTTTTTAACCCAATTTTAATTTCCTCGGGTTAATCTTCTAATTCATAATTATGTCATGTTATGATTATGTGTAGAATAATTGTTTATTTATTTATTTTGTAATTTCCACTCCCATTTTTTTGGATATACTTTTCATACACATAATAATTCCATTGATAAATTCTCAAGTCATCGATATGAACTTGATAAGAGTAATTTTAAATCAATTTCCATTCATTGAGTTAAACATCCAAGTCATTGGTTTTGTCTTAAAAAGAACATGTGTGAATGTCCTCTGATAGATTTACACTAAATATACACTCATATTGAGTGTATTTATATTTTTAACACATTATTATGTAATTTATTTATCCATAACATAAGGATATCGTTTTTATAAGGGATTTCTTCTCAATTAACATTCTATTGAGACTTCATTTTTGTTATGAAACAATTCACTCTTATATGGTGTATATACTGTCCTTTGGCATAGTATATCATGAATCCATTTATTCTCATGATTTTATAAAGTTTTAATCACCTCAATTATTTGTATTCAAGTGTCTCTCATTTGGTTAAGAACTCTAACTAAAATATCATTTAA
Organism: Viscum album; assembly: GCA_963277665.1. Taxonomy (NCBI): domain Eukaryota; kingdom Viridiplantae; phylum Streptophyta; class Magnoliopsida; order Santalales; family Viscaceae; genus Viscum; species Viscum album. Next base: position 20,011,042 of record OY728155.1, read on the forward strand.
AACATTTTAAAAATTTATTCTTCTAAATCATTATCATTAATGTACATGTTTTAAAAATGGTTTTAAGGTTTTATTTATATGGAAATTAATGTATTAAACATAAAATTTATTTTAAAAGTTTCAAAGTGGTATGAGACACTTTGATTCAAAAATTTATTTTAAATGACTTCTTGATAAAAAGTGAGACTTTTAAATGATTAAAAAAAGAAGAAATTTCTCTCTTATAATTTTGATGATTATTTTCATCTATGTAAATATCCTTTATTATTCTCAATTGAGGTTAATATATAACAATAAAATCTTCCACATTTTATTTAATGAGTTATGTTTGACTGTGGATGTGCTATTTTTATACAATTCATAGTTTGTGGATAAATTATTGACATTTCGTATGATAGTTTTAATACGAATGTTTATGTTATGTTTCAAACTTTTTATATGAGGAATGCATTAGACTTAGTAAGTGACGAGTGGGGCCTGCTATAGCTCCTCGATGAATCGGTAGGTATCATGAGACAAACTGGTGTCTTGGCACAAGGCCTTGAAAAAATCTTATTTGTAGTCTTGGCACAAGGCGTTGATTATGTGATTATGAAAGTATGAAATTATGCATTCCATCATTATGGAAGTGGCTATTGATATTGCATGTGATTATTAGACTAGTAGAATATACATGTGAGTATGTAAATGGAATTATTTTGATTTTATATTTTCCATATTATGATGAAGTTCAAGTTTACAAGGCTTTTTTTTATATTTATTCATTGCCTTAAATTTTTATGCTTATTTATGAAAGTTTCTGCTATATTGTTATCCTTACTAAGCATCTGAGCTCACCCTTTTCTATGTTTTATTTTTTCAAGGATGTGAAGAATTAAATTATGACTGACCTGAATTGATAGACTATGGGATCTCATTGTTGTCTATGGAAACAATTATGTTGTAGATTTATATTTTATGATGTAATGTAAACCTTATGAATGTATCTAATACTTACAAGGATACTAAACTAATCGATCTTTTAAGACTTGATATTTTTTGATCATGCCAATGATATGTAATAAGGAACTGACCCTAGGTAACTAGGGTCGGGGCATTACACATGTTGAGATCTTGCTCACTTGACTTTCAAGGTATGTGGGATCAATATTTACCCCGGGTAGAATTTTCCTATAACAATAGCTTCCATTAAATTATTCAGATGACACCATTTGAAGCATTATATAGAAAGAGATATTGCACACCAACCTTTTGGGATGATGTTGGTGAAAGAAAACTCATAGGCCAAGAACTTGTGAAGGAAATGATGGAAAAGGTGAAGGTAATCCAAAACCACATCAAGGCATGTCAAAGTAGGTAGAAGAGATATATTGACAACCGAAGGAAGGATTTGGAATTCCAGGTAGGAGACTTTTTTTCTTGAAGGTATCTCCATGAAAGGGTGTTATACGTTTCCATAAGAAGGGTAAATTAAGTTCCAGGCACATCAGACCTTTTGAAATTCTAAAATGAATCAGGGCTGTAGCTTACAATTTGGCAATGCCACCAAGTCTCTCCAAAGTCCACGATGTGTTCCACATATCACTATTGAGAAAATATATGCCTGACCCTACGCATGTACTCACCTAAGAGGAATTAGAAATGGTACCCGATCTCTCTTATTGCGAAGTTCCTGTCAAGGTTCTTGATACAAAAGAACAAGTGTTGAGAAACAGGACGACTCCTCTGGTAAAAGTTCTTTGGAGAAGCCATAAGATGGAAGAGGCAACGTGAGAACCTGAGGAAATTATGATGAAGAACCACTTGAGTCTATTTACATAGTAATACTCTAGAAATTTCAAGGATGAAATTATTTGAAGGATGGGAGAATGTAACACCCCAATCTTCCATGGTAAGATTCTCTTTGAATAATACATTAGCGTGTGTTGTATGCAACATTGAGTTCTAACACACCACAACCAATCAAACTAGCCATTATGAATAGTAAGAACCACTTTTTAAAATTTTATAAATTTTATCTTTCAAAATGGACTTCATTTTCGGATTCGGAATATCAAAATTAGCTTAGGGTGAAATTTTGGTATTTTTATGAAAACTTTCAATTTTTGATAAATAGTGAAAACACTGAGCTATAGTTTAAAACCGAATTTTTATTTAAACAATTATTTATTTTATGTAAATTTATTTTAGGTCAAAATAGGTACTTTATACCTATATAAGTTCAATTTAATTCATTGGAGTCAGTTTATAATAATTTTAGATATATAAAAATTTTATTGAACATTTTACTGTCTTTTACCCTCCTCCTAGGAGCATTTGAAAATTTATATAAAACTTAATTTAACCGCTTCTGTGAGTTGAATTTCAAAAATATAAGAGACATGGTTGATATTACTAAGTAAAATGTGGTTCAATAAGATGAAAATAATTTTTGGTGAATAGTAACTTTTTTACTTTTATTTACCACGGTTAAAAGTAAATAAGTTAATTAAGTGTAAAAATGGTATTATTATTATCCTAAAACATGTCCTAATTCTATTAGATAAGTATAATACGACCAAAACCAACCTTAGGAATAAAATATGAACCTATTTGGTCCACTTGTATTAGATTAGGGCATTTATTATTATTTAATTCAAAGAAGAGTAAAAAGAGTTTAATTCAAAGTTTAATAAATAAAACATTTTTAATATAGGGTTACACATAAGATAAATTCGACTATAAATATTCATTAAAAATATAAGAATATTTCCTACATAATGGTATTTTATTTATATATTTTAGATGTTTATTAATTTAATTTATTTTTAACACAATGATGATGCAGTAATTACATAATTAATAAAATATTAAAATAATAGATATTATAAATACCCAAATAAATTTAATTTGAGACTTTTTATGAATTAAACTAATTTTATAGGATAATAAGACATGTTAGGGTTGGTTAGATGAATTTTTTTGAAGTAATAATGCTGATATGAATTTAGAAAAAACAAAATACCAAATAGTGTCAAAATTGACATAAAAGAGTTTTTAAGAAAAATATTATATTATTAATTGATATTCTATTTCTAAAAATATATGGTTAGGAAAAAAGACTTATATAATGATAGATATATTGTTAATGAACCACTTGGGTTTATCTTGGAAGTATATAGTAAGTTTATTAACCATATAATATAAAAATACAAAGAGACATGGTAAATGTCAAACTATTTAACTAAGAGTTAAATCTAAAAGATAAGGTTAATATAGTGACCCAAACTTGTCTAAAACCTATTTTATGAGGGGTGTTAGACCCATACCTACATTATTATTTAAATAATCCATTTTTTAGACATTATAAACCGAAAAATATTTTATTATAAAAAAATATTTCAAACTTTTCTTAAGGTGCCTCTCTCCCCTCTTATAAAAGGGCACTCCCCCTTCTCTCTACTTCACACATTCAAAGCCATTTGGATCAACGATCCCCTGACAAAATACCCTCTAAAATTTCCTCCCTTCATCCTAGAGGCCTTCCTTTAGTCAGAAAGCCAACCTAAGGAGCCCTTTTGATCAAATCAAAAGGAGGAACCTGAAGAAGAGGTAAATATTTCATCACCTCTTTCAAGTTCCTTTATTCTTCCACTTCCTCTTTGATTGTTGTTTCCATTATAAAATAATAACTCTATATCTTTTATATATTGTGATTTTATTATAAATATGGTACAACTATATTCATTATTCTATCCATCCTTTGAATTACATGTCACCATACGTGCGTACGTACGACTTACCATCTTCACGTCATGGTGTAATTGTTAATCAATACATTATTATTTGTATGGGTATAATAATGATGTTTAATTCATGTAAATAATAAATATAACATGATAATGATTCTTTATATATGATATAATATCCAATTATATATTATTTTAATATCAAAATATTGATATTGTTGCTCGTGCGTATATATGGATTACTATCTCCACGAATGCGATGAGATTCATTCTCCATCGTATCCATTCAAGACTAGTTTTCATTAGATGATTAAAAATAATGTTTAAATCCTTAATAAAAATCTGAATATTAATAAGATACATCCTATCCATAACAAACATTACTTACGTAACAAAGAAAATAAATTAAAACGAATTAGTTTACACCCGAAACGACGATAATACTAAGATATTATTAACAAAGCAATGTTAAAAGATCATATATGATATAATATTATTGTATAAGATTCTTTTATAATTTAATAACAATTATTTAACCATTATACAGGAGGATAATCAACCCTCGACCAAGTAAAGGTACACGGTAAGGGTTAATTTCACAATCTCTTCATTATGCGAGGTTTTTTAGACATAATTATCTACTAGGATCTCTTTGTCATCCACATCCATGTTTCTTATAAATATTTTTCATAACATTTTTTACTAGAAAATTGGGTAAATTAATTTATACCCTTATTTGACCTTATATGTTTTGAAAAGAATATTTTCGTCGTTTTTCAAACAAGGTACTTTTTGACAAATTTAAGGTAAGAATGTTTTTTAACATATACGGCAGGTGCGGATATTTTACACCGTTATAACATCGTCGAAGATTCCATTATAATTTTATAAGAAGATTTTGAAAATAAATGTTTTATTTATTATTATGTGACTCTTAAATTATTTCAAAATAGAAAGAGATATTTCTCTAAAATGGGTTTTGATTTCATCTATGTCAACATCCTTTGATGAATTTTAAGCTTATTTGAAGTTGATCTATTATGATACAAAAAATACATAATGTATTAAAGGTTTTTTAATATGTTTGAATGTGGATGTGTTATTTCATACCATTCATGGTTTATAGATAAAGTATTGACATTTCATATTCTAGTTTTAGTACAAATGTTTATGTTATGTTTAAACCTTTTCATATGAGGAATGCATTGGACTTAGTAAGTGACTGGTGGAGCCCGCTATAGGTCCTCGATACATTAGTAGGTCTCATGAGACAAACTAGTATTTTGGCACAAGGCCTTGAAAAATTTTTATTTATAGTCTTTCCCATGGCCTTGACTATGCGGTTATTAATGTCTGGCATTATGCATTCCATCCTTATGAAAGTGGCTATTGATATTTCATGTGATTATTCAAATAGTAGAATATCCATGTGATTAAGTAAATGGAATTATTTTGATTTATATTTTCCATATTATGATGAAATTTATGTTGAAAAGGATTTTGTTTTAGTTTTATACATTGCCTTAAATGTTTATGCTTATTTATGAAAGCTTTCGCTATATTGTTATCTTTACTGAGCATCTGAGCTCACCCATTTCTATGTTTTATTTTTCCCAGGATGCGAAGAAGTATATTATGACTGACCTGCAGGGATAGTCTATGGGATCATAGTGTTGTCTATGGAAACAATGTTGTTTTAGTTTTCCATTTTATGATGTAATGTAAACCTTATGAATGTATCTAGTACTTCCAAGGCTACTAAACTAATCGGTATTTTGAGACATGATCTTCTGTGATCATGTCAATGATACGTAATGATGCACCGACTCTGGGCTTCTGGGGTTGAGGTGTTACATGTGTCAAGAGATAAATCTCCCTAAATAAAAATGAAGTGAAATATTTTGTTAATTAAATCCACTGTGAACCATGTAAAATTGTTTACATTGGATTTTCATATGATTCAAGTGATGAAGAAAATATTGATATTGTTCAACATCTATTTTTGTATGGGTAGTGGTTTCAATACCGCTTTATGAAGTTGTCATTCCACACTCACTTTTTAACACACCAAACACCTTTAAGTTTAGTTAAAAATATCACTTTTCATATTACCCCATCAGTAATGATCACCAAGGTACATTTCAGTGCTCACCATATGTATATAGAATTAACTAATGTGAATTTCATCCACCAATTCCTTCTTTATCTCTGAGATAGATGGGGCACATTACCTTGTATAAAATTTCGGTATATCTTCTTGATCAATATTGAACCTAGGAAAATTCAAATCCTCTATAATATCTAACTTATTTTGTATCAGATGATATTCTATTTGAGCTATGTTGAAATTATCTTGTAATGATGGTTGGGAAATCATTTGGGATTGAATTGGGGATGCCCCTTACCATATGTCTCCCTTGTACAACCATACTAGGTCCTTAATCAATGGATCTCCTTGATTCCTAATCATTGTTATCACAATATGGTCATTAATACTTAATGCATCAGTAACATTGTTTTCTCTTCTATGGTGACAATGAATTTAATGGAAATGGTCTTTAAGAAGCTCCAACCATCTCCTTTGTCTCATGATCAATTCCATTTTCGTGAATATATACTTAAAACACTAGTGCTCTTTGTATATATCACATTTCTCCCCATAATGATTGTTTCTCCAAATATTCAGAGAAGAAATGACTACATCTAACTCTAGGTCATGCGTATAATAATTCTCCCCAGGAGGCTTTTACTAAAAAGATGCATAAGCGATTACCCAATAATATTTCATCAGTAAGAACCCAATCGATATTTTTGATGAATCACTATATATATAAAATACTTCTCTAACTGATGGTAGATTTAACATATGTACAAAAAAAATATCTTATTTAGTTCATGGAAACTTTCTTCACACTCCATTTTTTAGATGAACTTAGCTCTTTTTCATGTTATCATGGTTAGTGGATTAAAAATTCATGAAACTTTTTTTACAAACCTAATATAATATCCTTCTAAACTAAGGAAACTATATATCTATAGTACTCATATAGGATGAGGCTACTCCTCCATAGAATTTTTCCTGTCTGGGTCATCAAGTACTACTTCAATGGTAACAATGTACCATATGAATGCAAGAGTTTATAACCACAATTCGAATTTATTGAATTTTACAAATATATTTTCCTTCCCTAGAGATTTATATATATCTATTAGATGATCATCATGCTACTTGTGACTTTTGGAATATTTCAAAATATAATTTATAAAAACTACCTTAATAATTTTAAGGTCTTCCTTAGATACTCAATTAATAAAATCTATAAATATTAAAGGATTATTAATAAGGATGATGGTTATAAAAAAACTCATAATTACTATATCTTGGTCAGTAGATTATAGTCGAATTATCATCCTTCTTCACCATCAATTGATGATTACGAGATTGGAGGTCAATTGTAGAGAATAATTAATCCCCAAAAAGTTGGTAAAATAAATTAGCAACATGTGGTAGAGGGTACATGTTCTACACTTTGATCATATTATGTTCTATATAAACACTACATAGAAAAAATGATACATCCTACTTATTTACTATTACAACCTATTCTCTTCAAGGAGATTCATTTGGTCAGATAAGTCCCTTCCCTAAAAGATCTAGAAGTTGTTTCTTCAATTCCTCCAGCTCTAAATTTTTGAATCTGTAATAGGTCTTTGAAAGCAATATGGATTCGATTATGAATTCAAGGGAGAACTATACCTCTCACTCTAGTGGAGGTCTAGGTATCATATCACATAATACAAAAATATATTTCTAAATGATGATGGAATTTGTTACCCTTATAAATTCATTTCCTTCTTCCTCTTCACTGATCAGCTATATAAAGAAGGGTATGGGAGGTTCTTTTAGAAAAATATCAGGCCGAAAATATTTGGTATTATGTTGTTTGTTTTTGAATTTTGAATCTGGATTTTGGATGTGTTTTTTGGATTTTGGATGGTTAAATGTTTGTATATGGGTACCTAAAACCCAAACACCAGCTATTTGAAAATGAAAAAAAACATGATTTCCAGGCATCCTTAGTATAGTGTCGAATTCCACCATGGGAATGACTAGTAGATTTGTGATTATATTATACTCAAGATGTAAATACTATAGATTCTACACACTATCGATGCTACGAAAATCCCCCCTTTAGTATTGAATGTTAACATTACTTATATAATCTCATGGATTGATTTGATATTATATTAAAATATTGATGAAATAAATGAATGCATAGAACAATAATATGAAAAAGTACTTGATATCTTTGAGGAAACAATGAGTATACCAGCCCCAATTTCATTTAGAGCCTCTAATTCAGACTTCATAATAATAAATTCCCAAACATGATCCCTTGGAATATGCTGAGGTTGATGGTGGTTACCCTTAATTATCTTAAGATTGGGACATTAATTGAAAATGTGTATATGTTTTACACACATAATGAATTGCACTTTAGGCTAGGAACACACCAAATTCTATTTTTATTTAGTTTTGATAAGTTGAGGCTTCACCTCACCACAAAATTTTTAATCTATATTTCCATCTCATCTGATCTTTTAGAACTTTACCCTCCAAATAATGCAGTTCCACAACTTAATCTTCCCATATTTTTCTAACATGGTAAGTTTAACTTCATTTCCTTCTCTTATATGTTGAAATTTTTTCAATAATACTATCTATATTTCTATCTTATTTTCATTTAAAAAATGTAACCACTGTGTCTTTCTAAATTCAAATTAAACCTTTATATAACTTCTTACTATCTCCTCATATATTTCATTCTCTTAATTTTATAAATTCATCCACAAACGGGGTCTCAGTCCATCAAATAATCTATCAACCATTCCCTTAGGATACATAACAATGATAGAGGTTTATCGAGTATGTATTATAAAGTTAATTTGATAGCTTCCCACTGATTCATTTTCCTTTTTATTTAGTTCTAGTAATCATTTCTCTATTTTTTTCACATCTCATAGGTTAAATATTTATTGAAACAGGTTCCCCTCACCTCTTCCCACCCCATAATATTAATCTTCATTCTTGGATTCATGTTTTAAATCAATATCCACCACCGATCATCTTCCCCTTATAAGTTGTATATTTTCATTGTGACTTTTTCTAACATTGAAAAATGGATTATATGGAATATTCTTTCTATAAATGAAATTAATTATTCAAAAATCAATGGGTCAATATGTCCCCTAAAATATGGTGGTAATTGACACATGAAGGACTCAACGACAAGTTTTTCCCTTAGAGATGAATATAGTCACCCAACTTCATTCCAGTAATTATTCCTAATTTAATATATTTGGTTCATCATCCTCATTTATTATTCCATTCCAACTTCAATTGGAATTATGTTAGCACATTTTCTATTACACTCATCATTTACACGGTTCCCCCTATTTCACAACATTTTTTAAATTGAAATAATCCTTTCTGTGAAACATGTTACTTTTAGGAATCTTATAGTTATAATGGGAGTTTATATTATAAAACATCTTTCTTAAATATTTTATTCATTAATATTCTCTAATAAATATTAAATATTCTCTATATCCTATATAATGGTTGATAAAACTATTTTGATTGAAAAAAAATATCCCCTATGAGTGTCAAACTGAGTGTGAAAAATAACCCATTATCATGCACCAATTCTAAATAAAAATTAGCTCAATAATGTTTTTGGGTTATAAATGATTTAAACTTCTATTCCAGAGCCACATTGACTTGTAGTATCTAGACATTAATGTATTTTATTGGAAAGAATATATTTAACACCTAAAAAAATACTAGGATTTGATCCTATATTAAAATATTTTACTAGGTTTTATACTATGGATATTCAATACTAATCAAAATAAATAACTGAACCATTATTTGATTCCAACTATGGAATAACAATGTTTTATTAAATAAACCATTAATTACATAGAACAAAATACTGGATCTTTTATTTTATAGTTTCTTGAAAGTTAGAAACATAACACACAAAAAACAAATATAATTATTATATTCCACATTAAAGGCTTGTTCATGGGATTACCGTATATTAATTTTACCGCATCTCATATCCTGAGGACAATTATCCTTGGAAAGAGATGAGCATGAGCCCAATAACGGAATAAGAAAGTGATACATTTATCATGTGATCACGATGCATATCAAAAATAAAAATATGTGTCACAATATAAAATGACTAAGAGAATATAATGAATATAATTATAAAAATAACATGATATGGTTACATAAAAATTTGTCTATAAAATTTAAATGAGAAATTCATAAGTATAAAAATTATCAGGATTATTCACCAAGGGATAATAAAACATGTCATCTTTAGAGATTAAAAATTTTATCCAATTCATTTGAAAACTATTATAGAACACCCTTAATATGTCTGAATAAATGTGATCAAGAATGAGCCTAAAAATCATTTCATTAATAAAATGTGGAGAATAATGAATGAGTTTTTTTATCAAATTCTTGGGGTACAAAAGTGCTTAAAGACATGATCATTACATAATCCTTAATCCATGAAAAATTATTGTGGGATATATATATGAAAAATACTAAAATCAATAAAACAATTACATCTAGGTGAATACCCATGAAAAAGGAGTAGGTTTTGGTATTTAAAAAAGTAGAATTAATATGAATTTATCATGTAAAGGAGTGAAATTTGAGAAGTAAATTCGACAATATGACGGGTAGGAAATTTCGTTTTAAAAAATGATAAAATTAGAGATATTGATTATATCTCATTGATAAAACAATAAATATTAAGTAAGTGTATGGTCAAAATAATATGTAAAGTTCATAACATACTATTTATAAGATGTATACAAAAATATTATCTAAATGGAAAACAAGATGATGAGAATTCAATAACCTTGAAGAGTTACTCCTTAATCACGAGTAATGGAATATTTGGGGACTATGGAAACCACATGGGATCATTGGGAGGAAAATGACCACAACATTGTAGAGGGTGTATTGGTAGAGAAGGGAATGTTGAAACAGGTTCATATTTATTGGAAAAGTGGTGGAATCTTTTCACTATTTCCAAATATAGGTACTGGAAATCTACGTTGTGAGAAATGAACAACATCATCTTAGACATGTTTTTGGCTCAGGGTTTCTAATATTTGGGTTGAACATTATGATATTTTAATCCTCCAGAATAGAACACCTTTTTTTAATACTTCTTTTTTACATGGAAAATTAAATATTCCATAGAATAATGGTTTTTCTAACCATGTTTCCCATATTAGATTTTGGAAATTCACTTATAAGTTTCAATGATTATTAAAAATATTAAAATATTAATTACTAATAAAATTAATTATTATATGTCTTGGGTTTTAGTTAATTAATTATTACATCATTATGACATAAATATGACGTCATAAAATAAACTAAAAACCCAACATTGTTTGTTTACTATTCACTAAGAAATAATGTCTTATAAAAAGTTCCAAAAAATTCACCTAAACTAATTTCAATGTGATTATTTGAAATATAATATTTATTTTATCAAAATAATTATCCAAATATGATAATTTAAACTATTGAATATAACTATCCTTATTTAATATAAAATAGCAGTTTTTAAAACCTAGTCAAATATCGAATAGTTATAAAAATTTATTAAGACATTATAAAATTATCTTTTCATTTCTTTTTAAATAGAAGTTTAATTAAATAATATTTAATTATAAAATATTACTCATAATACCTAAGATTATTTTTAAAGTGTATATTTTTTCTTAAAATAAGATTTTGTTTATTTATATCCAACAATCATTTTATCAATGTTTTCTTAGATAAATAAACAGTTTTTTAAGAAATATTATTCTCAAAATGGGTTTATTGGAATTAAAATATTATTTATACAATGGAAATCACCCTTTATGTAACTAAGACCTAGATATATAACCCCTTATTAAAACAACATATGACCTAAGGGTAAGGTATCCGATAGTGGTAATTTCATAGGGTCGCTCAACTAACATTGACCGTGTGGTAATCTCCACAAACTTTAACACCTCCAACATGTGATTTTGTTAAATATTCACTTTTTGAAGTTCATATGGGGCTAGGTTATTCTAAAACCCAAGTGATTCTACCAATCTTCTATGTTTTGAAGAATGAGCTTCAAACGACACGACTCTACTAGCTGAGGCCATCATTTCTCATTTCCATATCAATTATGTTTTTTCATTACTACTTATAAAAAATAATTATAATAGTAAAATTATTACCAATGGGTATTTGTAACAATGGTCAAATATGGTCATATTACAATTCCAATGGTCAAATTGCTCTCCATAAATGTAAATTCATTATTTCACTCTATATTCACTATAATTACTCATAAGGTTATATTTTTATTTTCTTATATGATGAGTTTTTTTGTAATATTTGTTTCAATTATATAGTGTTTTCCATGGGGTGATGATTCTAGTAGATTTGGTGATCCATATTTTCATATTATAGATTTTCAATTTTATATTTTTGTACAATTGTAATGTTTGGAATTTTATTTGGTTTCATTACAGAATAATATAATGAGATAAGGTATTATTAAATTCAATATATTTTATACATGTATAATTACATATAATATAACACACATTTTCATTTGAATCAAATATCATTTAAAAATCCTTGGTCATTACATAAACTCAGATGTTAGAAATTAGATAATTGATAAGTGAATTGGGGTTCAGTGTGGCTTCCATTTATTAATGATATCATTGTAATATTGAAACCAATATATTTTTATTGATTAATTTATATGATATAATGATGAACAAACATTTTTCCTATTTCTCTCTTGACCATGTTCAAATATTATGAAAACAATCCCCATAATTTCCTAGCTTAGACTATTCTCCTACAAATATGAGACCTGATGAATCTTCATAAATATGTTGAAGATATTAATGATTTGGTAAAAATTAAAAGGTGATAAAACATTCTTTTGGAGGAATAATTTATATATAATAGTAGTTTATACAATGGACTAACTTTGAAGAAGTAGATTTTAGCTTGGGGTATAACATTTTTACGTAGGCATGTTATTGGGGTGTGGGACTAACCAATCAATGAAATAATTTTTAACTTGGGGGGAATAACCACTTCAAGAGGTGTTTCATGGAGTGAGGGGTATAACCAATTACAATAAATCTTAGTTGATAATCTATATTGGGTTTATAACCAACATACGAAGTCATAGGCCACATTGAAAAAACATTTATATATCATATAAAAATTTTTATTTGTATTTAGTAAATGTGAGGTGCATTTGTTAGATACTTTTGAGTGGATTTGGAACCTATTCTCTACAGTAGTTAAAGTCAGGGAATCCTCATCTGATTCAACATTTGTTTCTTATGGTGACTAAGAAACTTTTATATATGCTCCCAAAATGGGTATTACACAATAAATATTGGGTAAATAATGGTAAGATATAGTGAATATTTTTAAAGACCCACCCTCTTCTATGGAGTCACCGATATGCTGAGTTGTCATCCACCAAATGGTAAGAATTAAAGGAACTCCCTCTCTAGATTGGGGGGTTTATGTGGGAAACAACTCTTTTGGGGAGGGACACACAATGTGTGCAAGTTAGGATAGGTCAGTAACCCCCAAAAGGTCACTCAAAGACACTAAGACTACAAGGATGGCCATGAGAGAACATGGTGAAACATTTGGACTCAAACATTATTGGTCCCACACCACAACTTCCTATTCAATTATAACAACTAGGGGAAGGAGGTCTGCTGGCCTAGATGATAGGGAATTGGATTCCTCACTCTCAGCTCTAACAATGATTTCTATCTATCAAAGATTTCAAATCAGACCATATTTCCATAGATCTATCATTCCTACCACATCCAACACCATTAAGAAAAGAGACAGAAGCTCTAGAATAGTTTCCACCTCCCAAGAACTGTATTAAACAACCTTTTCATCCAAACTAACATTAGTTTTAAAAGCGTTTCTTCCCTCTATATGTCTTAGATAATTAATGAGAAAAAACTCACCCCTAGCATCCAAAAAAATTGGGAAGGGGGAGAGAATATGGGTTAAACTTTTATGATAGTTGTGCAAAGGGATTTGACATAAAAACTCATATTACCTATTCACTAACATATTCCACTTCTATTAATCAATCCTTTTGATGAATGGATAGAGGAAGTTGTCTTCTAAAGATATACACCGACATCTTTATTATTTTCTCAGAAATTTACATTTTCAAGTATGGAAATTGAACTGTATCTATTAAAATTAATTTCCTATAGTTGATGCAAACCCCTGATTTATTTAGTGGAAACAATCCTTCTCCATATGTCCCATGTACTCCATGCATCGATAAATTCTTCAAGTACTGGGATAGATAATGAAGAAGAGGACAACATCACAAGCGGAGTGAGATCAAGTCATTGCAACTATTTACTAAGAATCTTTGATACCCCTCTCTTAGATTAGGAAACTTTTGATGTCTCACGTGTGAGGGATAAGAGCTTCACTCCATTAGAATGGAATTGGAAGCTAGACCGCATCTATCCCATGTAAACCACTATCTCTATCTTCACTCTGACTATCAAATGGCCTTAATGTTTCATGAACACACATTGGAAATATGAATTGACCTTGAAGAAAATGAATCGATACTTTAGGGTCCCAAATGTATTCTTCTACTAAATAAGTATGCTCTAGATGATAAATTATTTTTTGGTGCAAATATTTCACCACCCTCTCCAATTGGTTTTCTTTACCCTAAAGGAAGAACCAAATCCCATTAATAGGTTTGTAATTCCTCCTTGTTTTCTAATACCTCCAATCTATGGGATATGTTGCCTATGTGTGGATGGAATCTTGGGAGGATAGATCAAAATATTGTTCCATTAGGGATTAATTAGTATTTAGAGTATATGGACAAAAAATCTTTAACCTATTATTGTTCATTTAAAAAATGGTGGTTTTCCTTAGTGAAGAAACATTTCTCGATCTAAATTCCTCTATCAAAAAATACCCACCCCTTAGAGAATGAGCTATAGGTGGACACTCGACAATGGATACTTGATTTTCCAGTTCCCAATTTGGGTATGAGAAGAACTAGGATTTAGAATATGACTTCATAATGACAGGATTGATATATGTGGGTGGAAGATTAATCTGAGCACCCATGTATCCCTATGTGAAAACTAGCTAAATTTGATAAGAGCAAATCAGATTCCTATCAAGACATTCACTCTCAATTGGTG
Source organism: Viscum album (assembly GCA_963277665.1). NCBI lineage: Eukaryota > Viridiplantae > Streptophyta > Magnoliopsida > Santalales > Viscaceae > Viscum > Viscum album. The sequence continues at coordinate 20,026,098 of OY728155.1, forward strand.
TAGTGTTCCTCTTTTTAATGCAATGGAATTGAAGTGAAAATCATCAGGGTGAATATCCCTTAAAATCATTTTTCCATTATTTTTGGTAATCAGAACACCGTCCCTCAAGAAACTGAAGTACCCTCATCTTGTGTTTTGTCCAGATGCATCATTTACCAGGGTACTAGTAGGAGAATAATAAGTATTATATACAAAGCAGTCATGATTATTGAGCATGTTGATTATATCACTTGTCCCAAAATTACATGGATTCAACCCACTTATACAATATATAAAAGGTCTAAATGAAGAATTTAGAATTCAGTAGACATTAATAAATTATTAAACAACCCACAGGATACTATCCATCACTAAAATAGTTGAAATTGGAATGTGTTTTTTTGGGAGGATCCCCCTACTAACTCATTCCAATAGATGACATATTTGTGCAAATACTAAAACCGCTATGTTGACATGTCTCTTGGTCGCCAACTAGGATGACATCAAAAAGGATGAATCTATGATATATTTGATTGATTCATGCATTATTGGCAACTATAAAAAAACTTATTTATAGGAAATATACATGTTGAACCCATGGATAAAATATTGGGGTAACATTAAAACCCCACTGATTTAAGTGATCTAACTTGTAAATCTACTAGAAAGCACTGGTGTGACTTTGAGTGTTATCAGTATGACTTGTTTTTGGTCTCCTTTCATGAGGATCATGACTATTTTGCATCATGAAAATAAGAATCCAATTAGAAAAAGGGACATCTATCTTATAGAGTGGATCTTACACATGAAGAGTCATTTCTATGTTACTAAATTTCCTCATCAGTGGGGGGGGGGGGTTCTCTCAGGGTCATCCAAAACTGAAAAAGGATGAAGTAATTTATCATACATATCTCCTATGATGGGTTCCCCCATGATCATTTACACAACCCAATGACTAATAGCAACTTCATCATGCAGTAGGTGGAATATATTGGTATTTGTGCTTCATCAGATAAACAGAAGAGGGGTGATACATCATTTTTGATGAAACAAATTCTATGATATCGAGGTAGCCTCACATAATCCTACAACATTACATTAAGTCTTAAACTCCTCAAATATCTAGAAAACTCAAAATGATATCCAAATTTTAGAACCAATGATCCTATATTACAAATAACCCATTTCAATGATAATCCTTACATCTCATCAACCATAAATTTACTTATAATAGGATTATAGAAACAAATTTCAAATTCAAACACAATTATTTTTTCATCTAATGAAAAGTGGTGTAATTTAGATTGAGTAACTTGAATTTGGTTTCACGGAAAAAATTAATCTTTTCCAAGATATTTTCTTGAAGTGTGTTTCAACATTTTATTATCCTGGATAGTTGTTGATTTTTTGAATGAGGTGTTGGGATAGGGATGTCTAATTATGACCCAAATCCCTAGAGAGGTAGTCTATCTGAGATAGGATACCCTTGATGTATAACACCAATATGTCCTGCCAAATATTGGAGATGTGGGATGACATCAAATTTTCATTATTTTCATTGCTTTAAACAGCGGAGTTCCTACTTTCATCAGTTTTTCAAAAAGAATTTTTAGGATACATTTCATATCTTATAAAAAATCATAAAAGGAATTTTTGGATAGAACACATTTAAAAATGTATAATTCTCTCACATAGGAAGGTCTTTTGGGATCCTCATAGCATGCTACGTGGGCTGCGAAGCACTTGAGACTCAATGTGAAACATTTTATCGCTATAAGAAAGTAAGTGACCCGAAAAGAACAAAAATAGTTTTTATATGATACCCGTTAATGGATGGTGATTCTTTGATACACGTAAATTCATTCTTCAAGGGTAATTGTTATACAAGGAATGGTGTACACGAGAAAGCTTAGAGTATTCCACAAAGCGTCTGAGTCACAATGTGAATAATGAATCGAGTCTGATAGCTTTTAATGGAGTGAGAACTCTCTGGGTTTATATATATCTTACAAATCATCACTAAAATCATTCACATAGACCAAATTATTTCACATAATTGACTCCTCTTTTTTCCAATCAGACCCATTCTGAATGTGGAATCTTTTTGTGTCAGGATAAGTCCATATGGAAGATCATAAGGCATTTATATATTTCAAAATAAAAAAAATTAACGAACCAAATCATTTAATAAGGATAAAATTGTTTATGTAAATAGAGCCATGAAGAAACCCATTTTCGCAGAGCATGCCCACTATGAATTCAACTTTTCCAAATAGCACCCCCACAAATGAATTTTCATTTGCAGGGTGAGTTGTGACCTCCAGGACCCTCACAAATGAATTTTCTTTTCTGGTTTGAGGCATGACCTCCATGTCCCCCAAAAATGAATTTTTGGTTGGATGGTGAGCTTTCACATTTTGGTGCCTCAAAAATGAAAATTTTGTTGCAAAGAGAGGGGAAACCTTTTGTCCCCCCTCTTGTAAATGAAAATTAATTTGTGGGGTGAGGTGTTATCTTTACGATGCATGCAAACCAAAACCTCTCATTGATGATGGTTTTATACTGATTCTGATCAAGATAGGAATTATTACATCTATAACCCTATGAATACCCAACATAAGGAAGGTTGAAATGATAGAGAGAAATAATACATGTAGAGAATTTTAGTAGGAAATCATTTACTACATATGACAAATTAAGAAGGGGACCTCACCCGACCACCCGTAAAGGGTGGGTTCCCGCATAAGAACCCATCCACATAGAAAAATATTTTATGGACAACCATAGACATATAAAAATAATTTTTGGGACACTATTCCACAAACCATATGTATATGGTTCTTTTACATACATCCATCCCACATAGAAAACAATATGTTTGATGGAGTCTTCCATTTTAGCACCCCTCTTCCATGAAGATATGGACCATGCCTCGACCCCTCCTGAAAAAATACAACTATCTCTTTCAACCAATCCCATGAAGCAATAGGTCAAATATGGGACCCTTACAAACCAAAAATGAATATCATCAATTGTGGCCTCTAGACATCCTTGATCAAGGCAGAGGACACATCATAGTTTCCCCCATTATATTTTTCATTTACTCAGTAATGTTATACTTCAATTACCCAACCATATGGGTATTTTCCTTATGTTGTTTAAAATTTTTCATACCATTTTTAATACGAACCCAAAACTTGGAGGTAGTAATAGGGACCTTACCATTTCAAATGGTGAGGGGAACCACTTACCTTTCTCTTTGATGAGGGATAATGCCTAATAATTCTCTTGTATTCTATGAAATAGGTAACAGGGAATCCCTCATAGACTAAGCCCATATAATTTTTGGAAGGATTCCATACACTTCATTCCTTATATACCCCAATTATTTAAAAAAATAGGAAAAAGTCACATGATATACCTTTTGTTCTCATATAGCCTGACCTCCACCACTTACATATAGAATATATCATGTGTTTTGTTTCAAATCTTCCACCTCCTCTTATTTCTCACACTAATCCTGAATCATGTTTGGGGTTTTTAACAATAATTAAAAACATATGATCAAGTAATTTCATTGGGAGGAGGCTCCCTTTTAGTATCTTATTCTCGCCTTCCAGATTGTCCTTCTATTCAGTATAAGCCCCAAAATAATGTCATAACCCTTAAAAGGTCCATATTCCCAATGAATCAAATTATGGGACTCCACAATATTTACGAGCCCTAAATTTCAAAAATTAAGTTGTATTTGATTCCTATTCAAATGGGTTACATAAGAAGCCTCCCTAAGGTCTACGTGTATCACTCCAAATTCACCATAATCTTATTTGGGAAATATTCCTAATAGGGTTACATCTAGCCTAGGAGACTATATCCCTTACAGGTCCATTAGGACAATTCAATGTAAGTCCCACAACATCCCTTGACTAGACATCTTTATTTGGGAAACCTCCATAGGTGTAATCCCCAACATTAAAAACTATGTGGGATTTGATTACCGTCTAAATGGGATACGTAGGGAGCCTCCTGGAGGCCCAAAACCATTACTCCAAAATCACCATATTTCCACAAGGGTCTCTTCTGTTATAAGAGGATACATCCATTTTAGGTCCCTTGGGCCGATTTAGAATAATCTCCACACCATCCTTAGAAAAGGAACCATTCGCCCGAACTATCCTTGCCTCATGAAATTAAACTATATGATTTCATCCACATAACAAGAATTTATATGGAATAACATGTCCTATAAAGTGGCCCCAAAATATTTGTGCTTTGATTACTTTTACAAGGATAAATATTATTCCCATATCATGGTCCTGATACCAACATAAAAAAATCCTACCTTCTTAGATGCTGATAAAATGTAGAGTTCCCACTATGAAGATTAAAATGAACATCAATATAATAATCTCTAATCTGTTCACAAAAGGGTACCATCAGGGGAGAATCTCAGACACATATAGATTTATCCATCTATAGTGCACCTCATATAAGAAATAGAGGACTCAAAATTCAATGAAATATAATAATTGATTATTTACATAGAGGCCACCTATTCCATATTTTGGATTTATTAATGGATTCCAGAATGTGTCTCAAATATATAATAGAGGCTCTTAGCAAGAAATAATTTTTCTAAATGGTGTGTTGATCCCAAACATGCATCCCTTTAGCCAACATGATTTCTATGATTCCATTGTATAAGTCTTAGTGATCGCCAACCATTGAAAAGTAGGTCTGTATTATCTCAAGACGAGTACATACATGAAATCTATTGGAAACAAACATATATTTTAATTTATGTTCATTTAATGAGTAAAAAATATTTAATATTCAATAAAAAATGGTTATTGGTATATTGGTGTGTGTATTTAGGGATCTATAATACTCGTACTTGTCATTTAGGGGTCTCCCAAACTAATATTCTTCATCAGAGTGGGTTTTTTCCTTACTTCTTCCATGATTACATTTTCCCTTTTGATCGAGCCCTATTTCAATTTATCATTCATTTGGATGTTATTTATATGGTATAAAACTCCCAAAAAAATTTATTAGTTCTCAATGTTTCTCATGAAATTCTTATTTATACCAAATAAGAATAAGTTACATAAATTATTATAGTATTTTAATGTCTTTATTGATCCTTAATATTTTATATCACCTAGAAGAATTCTACATTGAGCTAATTGAACTTTTTAAACTTTTTTCAATCCATTAGTTATCTAATATTTAATTTTAATTTTAATTTTTAATCAATATATTTTTAAATGTTTTATTATTATAATATATAATCATTCATGTTTAGCTAATAAATCATCACCATCTTTTATTAATATTTAAAATATATTTTTGAATCATAAAACACACTAAAGGATTTAATCAACTATCCACTACATAAATCTATTTATTCATGTGTATATTAAAAATCCATAGTGAAGACTAGAATACCCTTAGGCTTAGTACCTTATAAATCTCATTTCTCTTCACTATATAGCTTGTCTATGAATGAAATATTAACAACCATGGTTTTATATCTATAGTCCACTATGTAACGCCCCGACCCCTGTTACCCAGAGTCGGTGCCTTATTACATAACATTGGCATGATCACAAAGGATCAAGTCTCGAAAGACCAATTAGTTTAGTAGTCTTGGAAACACTAGATATATTCATAATTCTTACATTACATCATAAGGTAAAAAAACTAGAAAAACATCTTGTCTTCATATCCCCTCATACTATCCGTGTAGGTCATTCATAAATTACTTCTTCACATACTGGGAAAAGATAAAACATTGAAAGGGGTGAGCTCAGATGCTCAGTAAGGATAACAATATAGCATATTCTTTCATAAATAAGAATAAACATTCAAGGCAATGTATAACTAAAACAAAAGCCTTTTAAACTTGAACTTCAACATAATATGGCAAAAATAAAATGAAATAATTCTATTTACTTATTCACATGGATATTCTACTAATCAAATAATCACATGAAATTTCAATAACCACTTTCATAATGATATAATGCATAATGCCAGATTATCATAACCACATAGCCAAGGCCTCGTGCCAAGACTACAAATAAGATTTTGTCAAGGCCTTGTGCCAAGACACTAGTTTGTCTCATGAGACCTACCGATGCATCGAGGAGCTATAGCGGGCTCCACCCATCACTTACTAAGTCCAATGCATTCCTAATATGAAAAGTTTGAAACATAACATAAACATTTGTATTAAAACTAGCATACAAAATGTCTATACTTTATCCACAACCCATGACTGGTATAAAAATAGCACATCCATAGTCAAACATAACTCATTCGATACAATATGGAAGATTTTATTGTATCAGATTAAACTCAATAGAGAATGATTAAGGATAGATGAAAATAATCAACAAAACTATTAGAGAGAAATATCTCACCTTTTCTTGAAATCATTTAAAAGTCTCACTATTTGTCAAGAAGTTATTTAAAAACATATTTTTGAATCAAAGTGTCCCATACCACATTGAAACTTTTAAAAGTAATTTTAATTTTAAAACCATAATGTCCATATAAATAAGTCCTTAAAACCATTTTTTAAAACATGGACATTAATGAGCATGATTTAGAAGAATAAGTCTTTAAAACATTTAAAAATGGTATTTTAGTTATAGTTTCTAACCAAAATAGAGACACTTGAATACAAATAATTGAGGTAATAAAAACATTGTAATATCATGAGAATAAAGGGATTCATGATATACTATGTCAAAGTACATTATATACACCACATACAAGTGATTTGGTGTATAACAACAAAGAAGTCTCAATGGAATGTAAATTGAGATGAAATCTCTCATAATGGTTGTATCCTTAGGTTAAGGATAAATCAACGACATAGTTATGTGTGACAAATATAAATACACTAAATATTATTGGATATTCAGTGTAAAACAATCAAAGGACATTCACACATAATATTGTAAAAACAACACCAATGAATTGGATGTTTAACTCAACAAATGGAGAATGAGTTAAAATTACTCTTATCAAATTCATATCGATGACTTGAGAAATTATCAATGGAGTAATTATGTGTATAAAAATTATATCCAAAGAAAGGGGAGTAGAAATTATGACATAAAAAAATGAATAGTGATTCCACACATAATCTTGGAGTAATTTAATCAATGAAATATGCGTAAAGCCAAATGAGTGGAAATTGAAATTTCAAATTCCCTTATCGATTAGGTAACTTAATAAACATACACCCATGAAAGAAGGATCATACCATGATGATGTAAATATCCATAAATTAAATTATATTAATCAATGAAAACAATCATGGGCAGTACACACACCACATGCAATAAATAAGTGGTGAAAAATGGAATTCTCACGGAATTAAAAGTGAGATAAGAAAATCCCTTACTTAGTACTTTTTCCTTGGTCGACGGTAGGTTAACCTCCTTTATAATGGTGAAATAAGTGTTATTAAATTATTCAATAATCATCTACATTAATATGATATCATATATGATCTTTTAACATTGCTTTGTTAATAATATCTTAGAATTATCGTCGTTTCTGGTGTTAACTTACTTGTTTTCTTTTATATGTTTTGTTACGTAAGCCGTGGCTGTCATGGATAGGTTGTATCTTATTCATATCCATAATGATATCAACTCCTTAAAAATTATTTTTAAATCATAAAATTATAATTATACTTGAATGGATACGATAGAGAAGGAATCTCAACGCGTTCGTGGAGACGGTAGTCCGTACGTACGCACGAGCGACAATATCATTCTTTTCATATTAAAAAAATATATAATTGGATGGTATATCATATATACAGAATAATTATCATGTTATATTTATTATTTACATGAATTAAACATCATTATTATACCAATCCAAATAATAATTTATTGAATAACAATTACACCACGACGTGGGGACGGTAAGCCGTACGTACGCACGTATGGTGACATGTTATTCAAAGGGTGAATAGAATACTGAATATGGTTGTACCATATTTATAATAAAATTATAGTATATATGAGATACTAGATTTATTATTTTTGAATAGAAATAACAAAGAAATAAGAAGTTGACGAAGAAAGGAAATTGAAAAAGGGTGGTGAAATCATTACCTCTTCTTCGGGCTCTTCCTTTTGATTTGATCAAAAGGGCTCCTTAGGTTGGATTTCTGATCATAATAAGGCCTCTAGGTTGTAGTGAGGGAAGTTGAGAGAGTATTTTGGAAGGTTTTGGACGAACCAAAAGGCTTTGAAGGTGTGATGTAATGATAAGGGGGAGTTCCCTCTTATAAGAGGGGTGAGGGGCACCTTTGGAAAAAACGACAAATATTATTTTATAATAAATTAATATTCGGTTTCTAATGGATAAAAAGTGGATTATTTAAAGGTTAGGTGGGTATGGGTCGCAAAACCACTCAACCAATAGAATTTAGACAGGTTTGAGTCATTATATTAACCTTATCTTTTAGTTTTAACTATTAGTTAATTAGTTTGACACTTACCATGCCACATTGTATTTTTATATTATATTCTTAATAAACTTACTATATACATCCAAGAGACCCCAAAGTGGTACATTAATGATACAAATATCATGATATAAGTCTCTTGTACGAACCATAGATTTTTATGAATTTAATATCAATTAAAAATATAATATTTTTTTTAAAAACTCTTTTATGTCAATTTTGACACTATTCAATAATTGATTTTTGTTAAAATCATAACAGAATGATTACTTCGAAAAAAGTTAATTAAATAAATCCTAACATGTAATATCATCCTATAAAGTTAGTTTAATTCATAAAAAGTCTCAAATTATATTTATTTGGGTATTTATATTATCAATTATTTTAATTTTTTACTATTATGGTAATTACTGCATCATCATTGTGTCATAAATAAATTTAATTATTTAATGTCTAAGAATTATAAATAAAATATCATTATGTAGGAAATATTTTTTATCTTTATAATGAATATTTATAGTCAAAAATCCAACATATATAATCCTATGTAACAATTGTTTTTCTAAAAGATATATGCTTGTGTCATTTTTGTATTCATTTTAACTTAATTAAAATAAAGTGTCCCTATCACTTACAAGTGGATCCATGGGGTCCCAAAATCAACCCAAAGATTCCCATGGTTGGGAATGTATCAACCAACAGGGTTAAGACACGTTTTAGGGTAATTTAGTGTTATTATAATATTATTTTTTAACCCTTATTTACCGGATTTACCCTTTAACCATGGTAAATAAAATATTTACTGAAGTAATTATTCAAAATGTCTAAAAATAAAAGTTAACTATTTACACAATTTGAACATCCTGATTCCAAATATGGAATCCATTTTTCCAAATTCAAAATACAGAAGAGTCAGAAATTAATTTAAAATTAATTCCCGTTGTTAAAACAAAACGCGTGTTTTTAAGAGATAATAACTATCAAAAGATTGACACTTGTTTATGTCTGGTTTAATTGTGAAATTATTTCCAATGACAAACATTTAATTAAATGGTAAAAATATATTCTAAATATACTTTAAAACCACTAAAATTCATAATTTACCAATATTAATTATTTCAATTAAAAAAGTTGTTTTTAATTAAAATTTAGTAATTTTCACTATTCATCAACATATGAAAGTTATCCGAAAAGTACCAAAATTTCACCCTAGGATAATTTCAATATTACAAATCCAAAAATGAAGTCCATTTTGAGAGATAGAATTTATAAAATTTCAAAAAGTAGGTAATACTATTCATAACAGCTAGTTCGATTGGTTGTGGTGTGTTAGAATCTCGAAGTTGCGTACAATGCATGCCATTGCATTATTCAAAGGGAAACGTACCGTGGAAGCTTGGGGTGTTACATTATCCCCTCCTTCAATAAATTGAGTCCTCGCAATTTTTTTTAAAATTGGGCTTGAGAATATAATGGAAAGTCCCACATTGGAAATAGAGTCAATAAATCTATCACTTTAAAAGAAAGGAAGAGAGGTATAAATGTCTCCCAAGATAACCCATACTAGGATTCCACGTAGGAAAACATGGATATGGACGATAAACTAAGTGTTCAGTTCTGATGGAGAGGGATAGAAAACATGATCAGGAGAAAGTTAACAATAAAAAAATCACAAACTTGTGTTGGGACAAACGGTCCTTAGTCTCCTAGTAGGAAAAGTAAACGGACAACATTTTTTTGTTTTAAGTTACATTACATATGGAAGAGGAATTCATTTATGATATTGACTAAGAACATAAAGAGATATACTTACTTTTTAAGTATATTTTAATAACTTTTTACCACTAACTCATTTTTTTAACAATGAGTATTCAAGAAGACTTGGTCATAATGAAAGAGCTAGAATAAACTTCTATAGAAATACATGATCCATGTAGGATAAACTATATATTTAACTTGTCTTTAGAGATTAATCAAAACCAAAATGGTTAGTATAATATCTGATGACCCCCCAAATGGATATTCCATTAGAGAAAAAAAACTAATCTTAATTTCTAAAATTAAACCATCAATACCCCAAAGTTACATAAATATCATTCAATAATCAATTGTCCTTAAAATTCTTCAATATAATCCAAAATAATATTGAAACTCAAAACTTATAAGAATTTAGTCTTCCATGTTAAATTTTATCTCCAAATGACATTAATTACTCTTAAAGTCACATACTTAAAAGTAATTAACCTAATAATTTCCCTAAACAACCCAAATCACTATAAATCCATAATAAAAACATAGATGAAAATCCACCATTACTCTTCAAATGAAATCCCATACTATTCTATTTTCCTTGGGCATATAGTGTTCACAACAAAGTGAACAACTTCCAAAATAACATCTATCACTTAATCACCAAATCATTTTCCTATACCAAGGGTATTAATTTAATAAGACATAAGAATCCAAATCAACTTATTATTGATCAATAAAATAATTTAACTAAAAATAATTAGTCACACTATCCAGGGACTTCACGTAGTCTAGTGGTAGGCGATAAATCCCAATCGCACTTTGGTTGTGGGTTCGATTCCCACAGCTTTATCCGACGCAACGGGTTGTCACACGGTCTGCGTGTTGTCTTTTTTCAAAAAATATATTTTACAATATTACCAAAATGAAATAAATTCCTCAAAATAACCATAACATAATTTAACCACAAATATTATCTCATACCTTGCATTTTCATCCCAAATTATGAGAACTTATAATTCTCTCAAACCCCAATGATCATATAAAACAAAATGGTTATTTATACCTATATCCACAAGAGAAGAGATAATACTTCCTCAAATATCATTCCCACATGGAAAACTGCGGGGTTACAAATACAAGAGAAAATTATTCCAAAGTAAACCCATAAAAAAGGATCAATAATACTTTTTAAACATTTCTCCAACCATTTATTTCCACATAGCTTCTTCTTTGACCAAGAAAATATCCTATAGAATAGGGCATTCACTCGGGTAATGGCCAGGTCCCCTACATTTATAGAAAATGACTGTAAATGGACTCTTGGGACCATTTTTATCTTATTCCATAGTACTCTTCATTTTTCTTCGGCAATTATTCACTTTATGTCCTTCTTTCCCGCATGTAAAGAATTTCTTTGTCCCATTGAGACACTTTCATGGGTGTCTCCTTCTACATTTCCTGCATGATGGAAATTGGGGATTCCTTTCTCCATGGTCTCCACTACTGGAGCTCTTATCATTCATCACCTTACTCTTCTTTGTTGAGTCTGGGAATTGGTTAATATATATTGTTGATCATATTTTTGGACAATTGATTTGGTATAAAGACGATATCTTTTACGCCTACCAACATTCCATTTTGTTGCTCATTTCCACCACTGTTCCCACCTTGTACATCATTCTCAAAGTCACTGTGACTTCCTTGGAATGAATCCATTGACTAAAACCAGAAAGAATTGTGTGAGTAACAGTAGTCATAAAATCATTTAGAGATTAACATGTCACCATATTCTCAATTTGAAACACATTAGGATTAACCAAGGTCAACTACTCTCATCTTATATATTTAATACTTCAAATTGGTTGGTAAAGAAAATGTAAATTATCCTAAGCATACCCCCCAGGAGTGTCGTAACCAAGAGTGCAGAAAAGCCCGTTGTCGTGCACTAGTTCCCATTAGAGTCTAACTCAAAGCGGTGTTTTCGGGTTTTACCCCTAGGTACATCTGTGCCAGAGCTACCTCTACCTGCTCGTATCCAGATAGGGATTTAATGCTTGGAAAACTCACAAAATCTCTACAATACCAAAATTCTAGGAAGTTCTTCTATACTAATCCTCAATGTTCATCTTATGTCTACGTGCTCTAATCAGAGTTTATCAAAATCTAGCTCTCAAGGTTTGTACTAAACTTCCTCTGATACCAAATGTAACGCCCCGACCCTAGATACCCAGAGTCAGTGCAATATTACATAAGATTGGCATGATCACAAAGGATCAAGTCTCGAAAGAACGATTAGTTTAGTAGTCTTGGAAACACTATATATATTCATAAGTCTTACATTACACCATAAGGTAAAAAAACTACAACAACATCTTGTCTTCATATCCCCTCATACTATCCCTGTAGTTCATTCATAAATTACTTCTTCACATCCTGGGAAAAGATAAAACATTGAAAGGGGTGAGCTCAGATGCTCAGTAAGGATAACAATATAGCATAATCTTTCATAAATAAGAATAAACATTCAAGGCAATGTATAACTAAAACAAAAGCCTTTTAAACATGAACTTCATCATAGTATTGCAAAAATAAAATGAAATAATTCCATTTACTTATTCACATGGATATTCTACTAATCGAATAATCACATCTAATATCAATAACCACTTTCATAATGATGGAATGCATAATGACAGACTATCATAACCACATACCCAAGGCCTCATGACAAGACTACAAATAAGATTTTGTCAAGGCCTTGTTCTAAGACACTAGTTTGTCTCATGAGACCTACCGATGCATCGAGGAGCTATAGCGGGCTCCACCCGTCACTTACTAAGTCCAATGCATTCCTCATATGAAAAGTTTGAAACATAACATAAACATTTGTATTAAAACTAGCATATGAAATGTCTATAATTTATCCACAAACCATGAATGGTATAAAAATAGCACATCCACAGTCAAACATAACTCATTCGATAAAATATGTAAGATTGTATTGTATCAGATTAACCTCAATAGAGAATGATGAAGGATAGATGAAAATAATCATCAAAACTATTAGAGATAAATATCCCACCTTTTCTTGAAATCATTTAAAAGTTGCACTATTTGTCAAGAAGTCATTTAAAAACATATTTTTGAATCAAAGTGTCCCATACCACTTTGAAACTTTTAAAAGTAATTTTAATTTTAAAACCATAATGTCCTTATAAATAAATCCTTAAAACCATTGTTTAAAACATGGACATTAATGAGCAAGATTTAGAAGAATAAGTCTTTAAAACATTTAAAAATGGTATTTTAGTTAGAGTTTCTAACCAAAAGAGAGACACTTGAATACAAATAATTGAGGTAATTGAAACATTGTAATATCATGAGAATAAAGGGATTCATGATATACTATGTCAAAGTACATTATATACACCACATAAAAGTTATTTGGTGTATAACAACAAAGAAGTCTCAATGGAATGTAAATTGAGATGAAATCTCTCATAAAGGCCGTATCCTTAGGTTAAGGATAATTCAATGACATAGTTATGTGTGAAAAATATAAATACACTAAATATGATTGGATATTCAGTGTAAAACAACCAAAGGACATTCACACATAATCTTGTAAAAACAACACCAATGAATTGGATGTTTAACTCAACAAATGGAGAATGAGTTAAAATTACTCTTATCAAATACATATCAATGACTTGAGAAATTATCAATGGAGTGATTATGTGTATAAAAAGTATATCCAAAGAAAGGGGAGTGGAAATTATGACATAAAAAAATGAATAGTGATTCCACACATAATCTTTGAGTAATATAATCAATGAAATATGTGTAAAGCCAAATGAGTGGAAATTGAAATTTCATATTCCCTTATCGATTAGGTAAATTAAGAAACATACACCCATGAAAGAAGGATCATACCATGATGATGTAAATATCAATAAATTACAGTATATTATACAATGAATACAATCATGGGCAGTACACACACCACATGCAATAAATAAGTGGTGAACAATGGAATTCTCACGGAATTAAAAGCGAGATAAGAAAATCCCTTACTTTGTACTTTTTCCTTGGTCGACGGTAGGTTAACCTCCTGTATAATGGTGAAATAATTGTTATTAAATTATTCAATAATCATATACATTAATAGGATTTCATATATGATCTTTTAATATTGCTTTGTTAATAATATCTTTGAATTATCATCGTTTTGGGTGTTAACTTACTCATTTTCTTTTATATGTTTTGTTACGTAAGATGTGGTTGTCATGGATAGGTTGTATCTAATTCATATCCAGAATGATATCAAGTCCTTAAACCTTATTTTTAAATCATAAAATGATAATTATACTTGAATGGATACGATAGAGAATGAATCTCATCGCGTTCGTGGAGACGGTAGTCCGTACGTACGCACGAGCGACAATATCATTCTTTTGATATTAAAATAATATATAATTGGATGGTATATCATATATACAGAATAATTATCATGTTATATTTATTATTTACATAAATTACACATCATTATTATACCCATCCAAACAATAATTTATTGAATAACAATTACACCACGACGTGGGGACGGTAAGCCGTACGTACGCACGTATGGTGACATGTTATTCAAAGGGTAGATAGAATACTGAATATGGTTGTAACATATTTCTAATAATATTACAGTATATATGAGATACTAGATTTATTATTTTATAATTGAAATAACAAATAAAGAAGAAGTGGAAGAAGAATGGAACTTGAAAAAGGGTGGTGAAATCATTACCTCTTCTTCGGGCTCTTCCTTTTGATTTGATCAAAAGGGATCATTAGGTTGGATTTAGGATCAAACTAAGGCCTCTAGGTTGTAGTGGGGGAAGTTGAGAGAGTATTTGGTCAGGGGTTGGCCGAACCAAAAATCTTTTAAGGTGTGAAGTAATGACAAGGGGGAGTTCCCTTTTATAAGAGGGGTGAGGAGCACCTTTGGAAAAGCTAGAAATATTATTTTATAATAAATTCATATTCGGTTTCTAATGGCTCCAAACTGGATTATTTAAATGTTAAGGTGGGGATGGGTCGCAAAACACTCAACCAATAGAATTTAGACATGTTTGGGTCATTATATTAACATTATATTTTAGTTTTAACTATTAGTTAATTAGTTTGACACTTACCATGCCACTTTGTATTTTTATATTATTTATTAATAACCTTACTATATACATCCAAGAGACCCCCAAGTGTTACATTAATGATACAACTATCATGATATAAGTCTCTTGACTGAACCTTATATTTTTAGGAATTTAATATCAATTAATAATATAATATTTTTTTTAAAAACTCTTTTATGTCAATTTTGACACTATTCAATAATTGATTTTTGTAAAAATCATAACAGAGTGATTACTTCGAAAAAAGTTAATTAAAGAAATCCTAACATGTCATATTATCCTAGAAAATTAGTTTAATTCATAAAAAGTCTCAAATTATATTTATTTGGGTATTGATAATATCAATTATTTTAATTTTTCACTATTATGGTAATTACTGCATCATCATTGTGTCATAAAAAAAATTAATTATTTAATGTCTAAAAATTATAAATAAAATATCATTATGTAGGAAATCTTTTTTATATTTCTAATAAATATTTATAGTCTAAAATCCAACATATATATCCCTATGTATCAATTATTTTGCTAAAAGATATATGCTTGTGTCATTTTTGTATTCATTTTAACTTAATTAAAATAAAGTGTCCCTATCACTTACAAGTGGATCCATGGGGTCCCAAAATCGACCCAAATATGACCATGGTCGGCCATGTATCAACCAATAGGGTTAAGACACGTTTTAGGGTAATTTATTATTATTATAATATTATTATTTTAACCTTTATTTACCAGATTTACCCTTTAACCATGGTAAATAAAATATTTACCGAAGTAATTATTCAAAATGTCTAAATATAAAAGTTACCTATTTACACAATTTGAACTTCTTGATTCCAAATATTGAATCCATTTTTCCAAATTCAAAATACATAAGTGGAATAAATTAATTTAAAATTAATTCCCGTTGTTAAAACAAAAAGCCTATTTTTAAGAGATAATAACTATCAAAAGATTGACACTTGTTTATGTCTGGTTTAATTGTGAAATTATGTCCAATGACAAAAATTGAATTAAATGGTAAAAATATTTTCTAAATATACTTTAAAACCACTCAAATTCAAAATTTACCAATATTAATTATTTCGATTAAAAAAGTTTTTTTCAATTAAAATTTAGTAATTTTCACTATTCATCGAAATATGAAAGTTATCCAAAAAGTACCAAAATTTCACCCTAGGTTAATTTCGATATTCCGAATCCAAAAATGAAGTCCATTTTGAGAGATAGAATTTATAAAATTTCAAAAAGTAGGTATTACTATTCTTAACGGCTAGTTCGATTGGTTGTGGTGTGTTTGAATCTTGAAGTTGCGTATAATGCACACCATTGCATTATTCAAAGGGAAACGTACCGTGGAAGCTTGGGGTGTTACACACTATCTCCTCCACTTTTGTTTTATATGAGATAACATCCACTATTAAATTAAATTTATTCTTATTTAAGAAACTCTACTTCCATTTGATGATTATAATAGTTTCTTCAATATTATTCCATCTTTTTATCCATATTACGATTTCTTGGGATATTTAGATGTAAGGTGCCTGATGTTCCCAAAACGAAACCAGGAACATAAAATATTTCCCTTTAATACTCATTTCCACATTTTTATTTCAATGAAATGGAATTTCATGACTTTATTAACCTCATGTTCATCAACATTTTCCAATAATGAATGTTTCTATGTTTCCCTAAAAAACACATATTGAGTTTTTTCCATTGCTTAATATATAGAAAATCGTTCATACCTAGGTTTGTAATTAACTCATTTTTGATGTTTTATGGTCTAGTTCAATAATGGGTGTTAAAATAGAAAACTTTACCTATAAAATAACCTAGGTAAATTAGAGAATTTCATTGATCTTGGTGTACTGTGGTTATCCCTAAGGCATTTGTTTTATGAAATTCCAATAAAGATGATTTTTACTTGATATCTAATATTTATTAAGTTATTAAATAATAATACCATTAAAATATATGGTGGTATTTTATAAACATATACTCAAATAAATATTTTTAAAAAATGATTATGTCTTGAATGGTGTGTTTTCCCTTGGTGTGGTATAAGTTTTATTCTCAAATATTGGGCTTAGGAAGGAATCAGTTCTAGTATTTAAGACAATATCCTTCTTGATATAAACATGAATTATAAAATCTATATTATATATATAAGAACTTGGATCTTATTTTCAGGTATGGTTTTCCTTTTCTGGTCGTTTTTGAGAAAAAGAGGAAAATCATGAAATTTTCGAAGTACACGCTGTGTACTTTATGAGTACATGCCGTGTACTGTGATGCCGTTGGAAGCCATGTGTTGGTCGTGTCATGGCCACACACATGGCCATGTGGGGGTGAAATGGAGGATGCTTAAAGCAGAGTATGGAAAAGGAGATTACACACCGTGTACTCCAAATGTACACGCCACATACTTTTTTTATTAAACGCACCAGGGTCGCGTCTGACGGAAAGAAACCATTCATTCTAGGTTTCATTGGTCCGAGAGCGCTGAGAATTTGTGGATCTTCTTCGAGCCCCTGAGCCTCCATCCATTCTCTAAATCGACTGTCGTAGATTGTGTTGGAACCGCAACGGTAAGCTCTTCATTCTTCATGAGTTTCATTCCATGATTCCTCCTCTTTCTCAAGTTATCATGGGTTGAACATTTTAGACGTTTTTGTAGTTATTTGACATTCTAAGTTGATTCAAGCCTCGTGGTTCAAGTATATCGATCTTCTATCACCAAGGTAGGTGGTTTGTGCCTTTACATTGAAAGTCCTTTAATATTATGTGCAAATTCTACCAATACCCTTGAACGGGGTATTGCGTGTTTACAGTTTTACCCCTATGATATACCTGCCTTGCTTGTATTCTTGTGTAGAGGAAGTTTGAATATGAATATGGTTGAATTTCTGTGCTTTTGATGTTTTGAACATGCATGTTATGTTTACAACCGTTTGTTCACGTTAGCCAATTTGGCTACTTTTCGTGTTTTCCATACCAGTTGCTGTAGGATGGAGGGTTTTAATCCTGACATTCTTGTTATGCTTTAGATTGGTTAGACAAGTAGTTTTTTATGTCTAATTTGGCCATATTGCATTACTATGCCGTTATCCTACACAGAACCGTGAGAACCTAGTGTAGTAGACTATAAGGGGATAGACCGAGTGAGCTTCCTCAGAGAGTCTTTAAGCATTAGGCTATAGAGGGGTAGACTGTGTGAGCTTCCTCAGAGATCCTAGGATTACTTTGGGCTATAAGGGGATTGACTATGTGAGCTTCCTCAGAGAGTCTGTGACTACTTTAGACTATACAGGGATAGACCGTGTGAGCTTCCTCAGAGAGTCCTTGTTTACTTTGAATCACCTTGATATTCTAGAATATACAAGGGATTGAATATGTGAGCTTCCTTAGAGAGTATTTGTATGACCTAGGCTATAAGGGGAATTGACTAATTGTGATTCCTCAGAGAGACCATGACCTTTGGGATATAAGGGGATTTGACTATGTGATCTTCCTCAGAGAGTCCCTGACCACCTTAGACTATAAGGAGAATTGAATGAGTGAGCTTCCTCAGAAAGTCTTATAATTTCTGTATGACCAAACCAGATGGGTCAGGCTGAGTGTACTTCCCAGAGGGTTGTTGGTACTTGTTAGGTTAGAACATAGGGGATGGATTTGAGTACTTATCAGAGGGTTAACGGTTTGTGCTTAGCTGCTTGATAGTTGTTACTTGACATTGGAACTATGGATTTTTTACTATTTAGTACGTTCCTGTTACTGCTTTCTGTACTTTTTACCTACCATATATTCACTGACTGTTAGGCACAGATCTTTGGGTGGTTTCTTACTGGGATTTAGTCTCACACCCTGTTTGGGTCATGCTTTTGGTCCCAAATAGATTATACTGTTGATGGTATAGATAAGGGCAAGCACCCTTCGACTTCAGGTACTTGACTTGTTGTGGAGCTGGAGAGCATGGGACCGAGATTAGGCTTACGATGTTGAGGAGCTGTTTATCTTTTCATTTGTACTTGTTTAAGTAGTGTTGTATTTCTAGAATTGTGACTTGTTTGGATGCTTTCCTAGACATATGTATCAGGCATCATATATCTATGTGCTCCTGTTGTTGATCTCTTTTAGTCTTTCATCGTTCACTTGTGTATGGATTATTACTGCTTCGGCTATTGTTATTTATTTACTCTTCCACTGTGTTACTCAGCCAATGAGGGCGTAGTTTCCCTACTATCACACCCAAGGTCCTCGCTACTAGTCGGCAACCTCTGGCATTTGGGGAAATGCGCTTGAGGTCATGTGACCAACCGGGTACGGGGCACCTCTGGGTGGTTCCCAGAACCGGGACGTTACAAAGTGGTATCAGAGGTGTTATTTTCTCTTGAATTACAGTTTGAAGCCTTAGTCAAGGATAGGATGGAATCAGTACTTAGTAATAAGTTGTGCCCGGGAGTATCTAACCCGTGTACAGGGAAAAGTCAATCTACCTCATTTATTTTAATTTTCTTGTTTTTAAATTTTACAGTTGATATGATTTCACCTTGAGTGACTCACATGTTTTATGTTGTTACTGTTGAAGTTATTGAGGTTCTATTTCTGTTGCAACCCGATGAGATGAGGGTATTCCATCTCATGCATCATATAGGCACTTTCTAGAATTCACATGACACGCATTCTTACAATGCCATTTAGGGTGCAATAACAATTGCATGTTGTTGTGATAGGTGTTGTATAGAATATGCATGCTTTTGTGATAGATGATTTGATAGAATACCTGCTTAAATAGGTATTTATTTTCTGAGGTCTTTTTTGAACGCCAAATTTTGGTTCTTGAGGTGTTATGGGCCCTCATGAATCAGAACTTGGTGGATCATTGACTTGTTTCCCTTGTATATCACATGTATAAGATGCCAAGGTTTGATTCGTGGAGAGTATGGGCCCTCACAGGTCAACATTTGGCACCTTAACGCCTATTTTTATTTGTTTTCTGGACTCCAGTGCAGTTCTGTAGCTATTGTTCTGAAAAACCCAGAATACACAGCGTGTACCTTATGAATACATGCCATGTAATATATAGTCGTGTTACTAACAGTGTGGGTAGGGAAACGAGGTTGTGAAAAATCTTGTAGGAACATGCCATGTATAGGATGTACACGCCGTGTTGTAGTGACTGTGTGTCTACCCGTGTGACTAATGACACAGATGGGAGAAACTTGAGATATACACACCGTGTCAGGATTGAACACACCGTGTCATATAACCTAAGTATCCGGCCGTGTAACGAACAACACAAACAGATAAACCTTAAGCTTTTATACGCCGTGCCGACTTTGAACACGCCGTGTATTCTGATCTAGGTACCCGGCTGTGTCATGAACAACACGGGTCGGTGTTATCCTTCCTTGTATACACCGTGTCCACCTAGAGCATGTAGTGTAGAGTGAACCGTGTAGCTGGCCGTGTAACTAACAACACTAGTCAGGGGAATCCTTCAAGTACACGCCGTGTACATATGGAGCACGCTGTGTAGAGTGAACCTTGTAGCCGGTTGTGTAACTAACAACACAGGTTGTTGGAACTTGTCTGGTACACGCCGTGTCGGTTTTGAACATGTCGTGTAGTCTAAGATTAAGTGGACTGTGTGGGATAGCCATGTAAAAAGACTCGGGCAGGGAAATAGAGTTCAAGTACATGTCGTGTGTGGGGATAACACGCCATGTGGTTGGGGTGTTACATGACCAGTTGTGGCAGAAGTACACGCCCAAGTGAATTGATTAAGATAACACGTCGTTTAGTGTTTATACACGCCATGTAGTTATGTTTTTTAAAACTTGAAAGCTTTCTTTTCCTTGTTACTTCTTGTGCCTTCAGTTTTTCAGTCCTTGTTAATCCTGAATCTAAGGCGTGCATTTGAATTTTCAGAATCATGCCACCTAGACATCCTCCGGTTGAACGCCAGTAGAAGGGGAGTTATTAGATGCTAGATATGGCTGATCAGGGACTTCCAGCAGATCCTCCTATTGTGAAAATCTTGGCACAATCAGTTATACCTGTTACTGGCACCGATGTGCAGTTCATGGAAGGTTTTCTTAGGATGATATAAACCTTTCAGGGATCACCGTCTCTTACACCGTCGATGGCCGAATTGATATGGGTTTTCCAGCAGCAGCATCCTCCCACCTTCTCAGGGGAAGGAGGACCACAGGATGCAGAGTCGTGGCTTGAATCCACGCTGACTATCTTCGAGCATCTTGAGGTACCACCAGAGAGGAGGGTGAATCTTTCGACCTATATGCTCAGAGACTCTGCTAAGAGGTGGCAAGATGTCATCTCTCAGGAGGGAATCCATTAGAATATGGATTTGGAGGAGTTCCAGTGTGTCTTTTATGACTAATTCTACCCGAATACCTTGAGGGATGATCAATCCCAGGAGTTCATGAGCTTGGAGTAGGGTACTCTTTCTGTTATGGAGTATTCCTCTCATTTAACAGAGCTGCAGCGTTACACGCCTATTACAGAAGGATATGAGTTTCTCCTTGTAGGGTAGTTTTAGGATGGTCTCAGGCAGGAGATCCATTGATAAATGAATATCTTTAGGTTCACTTCGATCTCCTATATCGTCAACCAGGAGATGATCACCGAGCGCAATCTGAGGTATTCTGAAGTAGTGAGACAGGGAGGATCGACATCTAGAGTTAGTGTTCCTTCTTCTAATAGTAGGAAATGACGCAGGAAGAATGCATGAGGAGATCAGAGTAGACAGAATGCACCTTCCGGTAGCCAGGTAGTGTGCTACAAATGTGTGAGGAGCGGGAATTCGAGGCCATGTTTCCCAAGAGACCTGATGGAGTGTTGATATTGTGGCAAGATGGACCATCTGCAGCATTTCTGTTAGTTTTTTTCACCAGCAGCTGGTGATAGGGTATCTTCTATGACGCCGTGTTCAGGAGCATCACCACCAGTTTCTCACCAGTCTGGGAACTGGAGTTCTTTCGGCCATTCAGACTGAGGTGGAGGTTGTGGTAGTGGTGGTTAGTCACCGGTATATCAGCGATAGCAGGGATGATCACCTCAGAGTGGTCTGATAGGGTCATAGGGCTGTGGTGTAGGCCAGAATATTGCAGTGGAGCAGACCCTTCAAGAGAAAGATCCCATACCCTCCACAGTTCAAGGTATGATCTTAGTAGCCTCAATTTTATTTTCCTCTCTTTTCTATATAGGGGATTCCCATAGATTTATATCTATTTCTATTTTGGAGAGCCTTGGGATCTATATATTTTCTTCTGCCGATATATTGACACTAGAAACACCGTTGGTAATGAGGACATCTAGAGTACGTCAGTGTAAGGAGTGACCTCTTAAGGTCGGTGAGTGTCACTTTTTATGGGAACTCTATGTCCTAGAGATTACAGGCTATGATGTCATTCTCAGGATGGACTAGTTAGTTCTCTTTCTTGCAGTCTTCGACTGTTATCAGTGCAGGGTGAGTTTCATATCACTAGAGGGAAGATCTTTTCTTCACAGAAGAGATTGGGATGTCGAGGCGAGAAGAGTAGGACCATAGAATCCTGGGCTAGGGGGACTTATAGCCCATATTTCCAGCCTATATCTGGATGATTAGGGGACTTCGCAGTTAGACTTTACTCCAGTGGTGGATCGTTTTAGGGATGCCTTTCTATAGGACTTTTCTGGTTTTCCTCTGGAGCATGAGGTGTATTTTTTTATTGAGCTTGTTCCAGGAGTGGCACTGATGTCCATTCCTCCTTATAGAATGGCTACAACTGAGTTGTAGGAGCTCAAGAAGCAGTTGGAGGAGTTGCTGGTGAAGGGTTTCATCCGACCCAATACTTCTCCTTGGGGTTTTCCTATCCTGTTTGTGAAGAAGGCGGGCGGTAAACTTAGCCTTTGTGTAGATTATCGGAAGCTGAACCAGTTGATAGTTGTAGACGCCGGAAAAGTCCGTTGATCCGCAAATGAAGTTTCGGATGCGGAAAGCGAAGTGATATTTGGAGTCAGAAGCCTGTTCCGGAGAGCCCAGAGGCCGTGCGCGAAATTTTAGAGACCCGCGCGGAAAGTTGAGTCGCGGCGCGCAATCCTCCCGGGATGCGCACAATCCGCAGGGCCGGCGCGCAATTTTGCGCGCCCCCGAGCTCCCGACTCCCTTGCGCGCCGGGTCCTGATTCTGTGCCCGCGAAGGGAATTCCGCGCCCGCGGAGCGAATTCCGCGCCCGGGGTTGCCTATAAATATAAGGCAACCCCCGACGTTTTAAAGGTTGCTGGAAGTCGAAAGGTCTCTCGTGCGCGCAATTCAACCCCTTCCGCGCGCAATGTCGAACTCCAGGTAACCTCCTTTCTTTCGCGCAAGAAAGCCTCGGGGTCCGCCTTCGCGCGCAATCCCCCCTGGCTCCTTTCCTTTGAATAAACACTCACCCTAAGGCCTTCGCGCGCAAAAGAAGCCTCTTGCGCGCAATTGCCCCGGGGTGCGCGCAATCCGGCCCGATTGCGCGCACCCCCCCTTCTTTCAAGTGGCCATTCATTAAAGGATGAGCCGTTGCCCCCGCGCGCTATCCGAAGCCCGGTGCGCGCAATCTCCATCATCCGCGCGCAAGGCACTGGCCCAATTGCGCGCCAGCCCGCCCATTTGCGCGCCGGCCCGCGAAATTGCGCGCAAAGCTCCTCTTTTGCGCGCAAACCGCCAGGGTCGCCCCCTTTAACCCCCTGAGGGTACCCGCCTGCGTGGCGCCCGATGATCTTCATCGCAGGTGCCCGCACTATACGTTGTCTTCCCGTGCGGCCCTCCAGGCCTGCGCGAAGTGACACGGACCCATCGGCGGCAAAGCATACGTCCCGCACGACGTTAAACTGCATACGTCCAAGCTACAAGACGTTAAACTGTACAGCATTCGTCCCGCATGACATTAAACTGCACATTCGTCCAACACGACGTTAAACTGTACATACGTCCCGCACGACGTTAAACTGCATACGTCCAAGCTACAAGACGTTAAACTGTACAGCATTCGTCCCGCATGACATTAAACTGCACATTCGTCCAACACGACGTTAAACTGTACATTCGTCCCGCATGACGCTAAACTGCACCACGTCCAAGCTGCACGACGCTAAACTGCCTAGCCCCCAACGTCCGCGCTGCAAGACGTTAAACTGCCAAGCACCTTCGTCCTCAACACACGACGTTAAACTGTACTTCGTCCGGCAAGACGTTAAACCGTCCGCTTCGTCCTCAACACACGACGTTAAACTGTACTTCGTCCGGCAAGACGTTAAACCGTCCGCTTCGTCCTCAACACACGACGTTAAACTGTACTTCGTCCGGCAAGACGTTAAACCGTCTGCTTCGTCCTCAACACACGACGTTAAACTGTACTTCGTCCGGCAAGACGTTAAACCGTCCGCTTCGTCCTCAACACACGACGTTAAACTGTACTTCGTCCGGCAAGACGTTAAACCGTCCGCTTCGTCCTCAACACATGACTTTAAACTGTATTTCGTCCGGTAAGACGTTAAACCGTCCGCTTCACCCGATCTCGTGCCTCGCACGCAGGGTCCCCCTCCCGGTTTGGGTGTGGCCCCCACCCGCTCGTCTCTGCAGGGATGTCGGGATTGGAGTGGCCTTCGCCCCCGGGGGTAGAGTGTTACCGAATGAACTACGTGGACTTTGATCCCTGTCTCCTAAACAGGGTACATAGGAAGCCTCCCTGAGGTTCAAGCCCACCACCTGGTCGTCCCGGTCGTCTTCACGTCGGTTCGTCCATCAGTGGACCCCTCCTGGGTTCACGCTTGCGTCGATTCACATATGAATCCGCCCCTGTGGGAGACAGCACGTGTGTATCTCCATTGTGCCTCCCCACTGCCCCTTTTTTTTTCTCTATTTTCGTCCAGCATGATGTGAAACGGTGATCCACCTGGCCGTTCCATCCCCCTCTGTGTGAGGTGGTTCGGTTCAATCCTCCGCCCGACAGCCTCGATCTCCCCGTGAGTCGGCTCGCCAACGTCCAGCATGACGTTAAACTGTATATTCGAACTACGCTGACTTTGATCCGCGCCAACGCGCGGTACGTAGGAAGCCCCTACGGGGTCCAAGATCTTCACTCCATCATCCACCCTGACCCTTACCCGGGCCGCCACATCCCGGTGGGGTCATGCCACTTCATTCCACTCCACTTCACTCGGGAAGCCGCCCATGTGCTGGCCCCAGCGTCGGAGGTTCCCCGCAAGGGGTTCTGTCATCTGATCCACTCCTTGTGTTGATCAGTCCGATGTCGTCCCCGCTGGACGTTAAACTCGCGGCATACCCCGTGTTAAACATGGGAAGCTGAGGAAAACCTCAGGTGACGCAGTTCCTCGCACCCAGTGCGGGATGCCTCAGGCCATCATGCCTTCGAGAAGCCCTATTAGGGACAGAAGACAGATATGCAGAGCCGCAGTGTAAAGACACGCCCCCAACACCCAGAGCCACCCGGTCTCCTCACCGCAGGTTGCTGCCCCGACCAGACTCCTTGGAGCGTCCGAGCGGAAGCAGCGTAATTAACCGGTGTCCATGAAGATATGGCGCCGGGAACGAGATTCACGAGCATGTCTTAAATCTATGAGGGAGACCCGGATTAGGCGACAAGTTCCGAGGGGACGTCCAAGGAAGGAGGAGCCGACATCCCATCATCCCGGTTTCGATCAAGGAGCAGACGCCCCTGAATAAGGGACGGATGCCGCCCGCCTTTGGAAAGCGGGACTGCGGGACCACAAGCCGCGTGCGCCCATCCCCTCGGGTCGACGGGTGCACGCGCGAATGCGTCCTGGCAGAACAGCGCCGGAACAGAAACCCGACGCACATCCGCACCGAAACAGAAAAATGGTGAACCCGACGTGAATCTCTTCTCCTCGATATGAAGACCGATGGCTTTCAGAGGTGTTGGAAGACTGGCATGTTGCCCGGCCGAGCATTCAGTTTTACCCGCCAGGGGCTGGGGAAGTGAAATCGGGCACTCCGTCTCGTGACGTCGATGGCCTGGGTCCCCCCCACGGAAGGCGTCGTGGCACTAAAGGTTGGTTGTCAATTCCTTTTCCTGTCAGTGTTAATGGGTTTTTCCCCTGCTTTCAGGAATCAAGTCGCCCAACCCAGTGCCCGATCGCCGCCTGCCCACTGGCGTAGGGGTAGGGGAAACACCGACGCGGCTACTCCGCGCGGTCCCACCCGTTCCACAGCCGTCCCAGCAGCCGCAGCTGCGGGGCGACCACGCCCTCTCTCCCCCTCGGAGGTCATCCAGAGAAGGGTGATCAACAACTTGGTGCGGAGATATGAGGAAGGGGGAGTCATCCCCACCAGGGACATGGCTCGCCTAGACCTCGAGGAGGCTGCACCTCGCCACTACCGCCGCCCCCGAGGGCCGCGCAGGGAGGCACCGCTGCCTACCTCAACGTCCAACCGCTTCGGGAGCTTATCCCTGGAGCGCTCCGACAGTTCCCTTCCCTATGCGGATGAGGTGGAAGATGTCCGGGACCACCCTATCCGGGATCCGCTCCAGGGATCCGCGGTAAGGGCTCCCGCCAGGCCACGGCGACGCCGCCGCTAGGCCTCTCAAGTCGAAGAGCGGGCTCTCCACCTGCCCGCGCCGCTCATCCCGACTCGTCTGTCCCGACGCCAACGTCGGGCACGAGCGGAAGAGGATTCCCACCTTGGGGCCCTAGCAACAGCGGCCGCATTGGCCCAAGCCACCATTGGCTCCAGTTGCCAGGCCCCTGCGCATCCTGAGCAGGGGAACTTCTATGCCCGACCTGGATCGAGGCCCCGACCGCCCCAAAGGCAGGTTGGGTCGACTCTCCCGGTTGCTGGTACAGACGATGGCCACCGCGGACCACCTCGCGGTAGCGCTATTCGCCAACAGGGGCTACTCCATGTGGCCGATCCAGGAGGCATGGGTCATCCCGCCTTCCGATCCCGGCCCGGAGGCCCGCCCGGAATCATCTCTCCCCGCGTCCCCTTTGATATATGTCCTGGTGCCCCTCGCACCTTGGTTTCCAGTCCTCTTGGCCCCAGCACCAGTGCGGCCGGAGGACGCCAGGACAGAGATCAGCCCTGCCCCGAAGAACCACCCAGGGGCAGGAGGGCGAGGCGTCGACGCAGAGGGAAGAATGTTACGGAATTCTGGATAGAGATCCGACCTGTTCGCTTCTCTGATTCAGAGGCGGAGTATGATTCGGCGACAGAGCCCTTCCCCCAATCCCGCCGGTCAAGGGCAGGGGTGGGAATGCGGCACGTCAGCCACGTACTCCCCGAGAGCGAGATCGATGTGATCCCTGCTTCTCTCCGAAGGTATATCCAGAGTAACGAGGGCCTGGTAGACCCCCAAGGATCAAGCTTGCGGTTGGTACCGGCCCCTCCGGAAGTGCCTTCCGCCTCGATCGGAGAAGCCGGGGACTTTATCTGGGGACCGACGGTTGAACCACGATCTAGTGCACCCTCGGCGAGCACCGATGCTATGGCAGGATGTTCGCTCGCCGGCCCATCCTATCGTGATGTGGTAGCTGGGGCACCTCCACCCTCAGAGGGCGGCCCGAGATATGGAGGCCAATCGGCCTGCTCGCTGTATTCACCGCCGGCCAGCCCGTCGGCCCGACGGCCCGCCTCGGCACCACTGCCGGTTCCCCGTCCGTTCCCAGCCATTGAAGAGGACCAAGGAGACCTGGGTCCCGAGTTTGAGTCGTGGAGCTTCTGGACCGTCCTTGCAGAGGGCCACTTCCCTGAGAAGTTTTGGCCAGCCGCAGGACCGGACTTTGATGCACCCGAATCACTCACCCTGGATGAGTTCGAATGCTTCCGCCGAACTCTCCGGGAGACTCACTCCCGTCTTCACTGCCTACAAATGCCATACCCCAGGAGTCAACTACACCTGGAGGATATTGGTGAGCAGTGCCGCCAAATTGACCTGGCCACGCTCCCCGCGGTTCGGCACCCCGGGTCATTTGGGCACCACGAGGCCCTCCGACAACGATGCGTTGAGTGTTTTCAAGTACTCCGCAAGGTTATCGAGGAATCCACTCCCCACGTGTATATCCATGGATGGGGGCAGTACGCTGCCCTACGCTTCAGTGCGATTCGCCAACAGCCCGATTCACTGGGTGGCCCTGAGGGTATATCCCCAGGGACGGAAACAGTCAATATGGCTGACCTGTCAGGAGAGGGGAACGACTTGGAACTTCTCGACGGGGGCTTCCCCCCCGAAGACAAGCTGTCGTCAGATCCATCAGTGAGAGTTACTCGTCACCAGAGGAACCTCCTGGGACTCCCCGCACCCACTGAAGCACTGACGTTGAGCCGAAACGTCAGCAAAGGTAAAGAGCACAACGAGGCTGTAAAGCCCGCCGACCCATCTGCCTCCATGCAGAGGGCAGAGGAGGATCCCGAGAAGGCTACGCTACGTCAACAGCTCGCCGAGCAGAAGAAGTTGGTTGACCAGCTCCTCGCCGAGCGCGCTGCAGAGCAGCGGCCTGACTACGGTGATCCTAGGCCAGGACAGCAGGGACCGGAACAACCGCTCCTCAACGAGACCCTCCCGGGCAACCGTGATTATGCCGTGTTCGCCGACAGGAGAGAGGCCATTGCCTATGGCAAGAGGGCGCGGTATGTTTCGCCACACCCTCCCGAGCGGTGTGACTACCTGAGAGACCCCGTTCGGATTCCTCCTGCTGCCCCAAGGGCCGCTCCGCCCGCCATCCCACGAGCTGCCGAGTTCGACGACCCGGTCGACGACCCGATTGAAGGGCTGGGCATTGCGCTCGTGGTTAGAGATCCTCGCCAGGACTGGAACCCATGTCCGGACGATCCGCTGGCGGCACTCATCGCCCGCTTGGAAGCCTTGGAGACTCGGCAAGTGGCGATCCCACCGGACGGCAAGCCACACCCAGCATGGGTGGATGACATGCCGGCGCCTCCGGGATTCGGGAATCCCACTTTCGCTCCCTTCAACGGAACTGGAGATCCGCCGCAGCATTTGGCCCATTTCAACTCGAGGTGCGGGCCTATGTTGGGAACTCCAGCGCAGCAAGAGGTCGCTAAGCTTCGCTGCTTTGTTCAGACATTGGAAGGGCCAGCATTTGTCTGGTACATCCAGCTTCCCGTCGGGTCGATAACTAGCTGGGAGGACCTTCGTAGACAATTCCTCTACCAGTTCAGTTCCACGACCCGGAAGACGAGTATCGCAGACCTCTTCAAGTGCAAGCAGAGGCCTGATGAGCGAGTCGCGGACTTCGTCGCCCGATGGAAGGGTCTCACGTATTCCCTTGACATGCCATTGACTCAAGAGCAGTTGCTGACAATGTGCGTCGGGAACGTCAAGACCGAGCTGGTCCCTTCCTTGATCACTCAGAATTACCCGGAGGGTTCCGGGACTTCTCAGACAAAGCTCAACGTCTTGAGGAAGCCCTGCATCAGGCTAGTCAGGCGCGCCCGCTGCCTCCTATGGTTCCTGCGAGGAGAGTCAGCAGGGCTGAGCCCGCTGCTGTTGCCCAGATAGAGGCCCCCAGGCTGTTGGAACTGCTGCCGGCGAGGCCAGCCCCACAGCCTCACAGGAATCCGCCTCCACGGGCTCAGTTCCCGGCCCAGCAGCGGCAGCCCCAGAACCGGCCGGCCCCTCCGCGTAATGTACCGCCACAACCCAGGCGAGATAATCAGGGTCCACCTCCTCGGCAGGCCCCTCCGGCCCCTCGTCAAGACCACGCTCCCAGGGGCCCGCGATACCTGACTTACTCATTTCACGAGGATCAGGTCCCCGGTTATTTCCGGAGCGCCCTGGAGCAGAGGATTGTGCGACTTCCTGAGTGCTGGAGGCCAGAGGAGGCACATCTCACAGATAACCCCCGCTACTGCCCTTACCATCGAGCCCTGGGGCACACCATCCAGCGGTGCTATGCGTTTAAGGACTGGCTCCAAGACCAGATTAACAACAATGTAATCAGGTTGGGCCCAGCTCCAGCACAAGTGGCGGGCGTGTTCGTGGGATCAGATGACGATAGTGGCAACGAGGACGAATGGCAGCTGGTCTCCGACCGCGGATCCCAGAAGTATAATAACTGGATGGCCCGCAAGACGATCATTCGCGCCCATGGAATCATCCGTGCGCGCTTGAATCAGCCTGAGCCCCCAGAATCTGCGGGTGCTGCTTCGGCGTCGTCATCCCAGCCTGCCTCTTCCGAGAAGAGCAAACGACGACGACGCAAGAAGGAAGAGTGCGCCCTGCCAGTTCCGCCACTATCCTGCACTCTCGGCGATTTCATGCCCCCGGAGATGGGGATCCCTCCTCGGATCCGCCCGGTGATGGATGGTTCGTCCGATGAAAGTATTGGGTACACTTCGGTTAATACCGTCGAGCTGGTAAATCCCTTTTTGGTTCCCGACGTTGAAGAACACCAGGTGGACCTCCCTAGTGTCCCCGGTCGTCGCCACCGTCGGAAGAACCGCAGCAGCAGGGGTCGCCGGGGCACAGCAGTTGGTACCTCCAGCTAGGCCGTGCACGCCACTGAGACTAGGCAGCAGGCTCAAAACCGAGCTCAGCGTGCGCAGCCCCCCCATCCGGGGATGACGGATTCGCCTCCGCCACTGTTTGTGGTGTGGGACCAGGCAGAACCGCCTCAGCCGCGTCGCGACCAGCTTCGCCCTGCCACGAGTCCATCCCGGCCTCCTGACCCCAGTACGGTGACCATTTCCCGGACTGCAACCAGTGAACCGCGAGATGCGCCAAGTACCAGTCGGCCGCCGGTCCGACCGGCAAGGCCCGTCATGCCGCCAACCGCAGAGCAACCTCCTGCAACCAGGGGCTCGCGCTTGGCCAAAAAGTATGATGTCCTGAAGCACTTGGCCGACATCCCAGCAAGGCTCTCCATCCTTGAGGCTCTGCGCATGTCATCTGAGATGCGCGAGGCACTCGCTGAAGCCCTGGAGAGCCCCCTCCAGTTCGAGACGGAGTTTGCGGCCGCAGAGGCCTTTCACGCCAAAACGATTGAGGACGCCGAATGTCAGGAAGTTATCTCATTCTCTGGTAAGGATGAAGACCCTCCTATACAGGGACACATTCGTCCGCTGTATGTTACTGGCCAGTTCAACGGCCTTGAAGTCCGGCGTTGTCTTGTCGACACGGGATCCGGGATCAACCTGATTCCGACTCGGACGCTCCGGAGATTGGGGTTGTCTGAGGATGACTTGATCCCCTCCGACCTCAGGATCCAGGGGTATGACCGCACCGAGCAAACCCCGGTCGGCAAGATACGTTTGAAGACCCAGTTCGGTGACTTGGTTGCCAACACCGAATTCATGGTAGTCTCTCAGGACACTGCGTATAACGCATTTATGGGCAGGCCATGGCTCCACCTTCACGCGGCGGTTCCCTCATCATACCACCAATGCCTCAAATACTCCCTTAATGGTCGGGTAGGCGTGCTTCAGGGAGATACCTCTCCTTTTGCCTCATGTGAAGGCCGTTATCTGGACGCGGACTATTACAAGAGCAAGGATAAGCAGATCCTGACAGGTGAAGTTGAGCCTGTCGTTGTTGCAAGTGATCCATGGGCCAGTTTCGATGACGCTTACGTCCTCCCGATTCAACGGTTGGACGTAGCCATGGTTTCGACGACCTGTGAGTCTCCTGATGAGATGACTGCGGCCGCCCGTGCCAGCACCGGCGGCCCAGCAGGATCTGGTGGCCCCAATGCAGTTTCCAACGCAGTCTCTCCTGTGGACGATCCCTCCCTGAGTGGAGAGGACGTGGAAGACGCACCCCCAGCCTTTGAGGAGGGCGTCCCCGCCACGGTCGATGAGTTAGTACAGGTGAACCTTGGAACCGAAGCAGATCCAAGACCCACATTGGTCAGTGCCGCCATGCCCTCTGAGGAGCGGCAGCAGTACGTGGACTTTCTCAGGCAGCACCGTGATGTGTTCGCTTGGGGCTATGACGAGATGCCGGGGCTAGATCCTCAGGTAGCCGTCCACCGCCTTGGTCTCCCGGCGAACCATCGCGGGTTCAAGCAGCCTCCCAGGAAGATGCACCCGTCCCACGGTGCCATGGTTGAGGCCGAAGTTGACAAGATTATCAAAGCCAACTTCGTGAGGGAAGTCCAGTACCCCAAATGGCTGGCCAACATTGTGCCGGTCAGGAAGAAGAACGGGCAGATCAGAGTCTGTATCGACTTCCGCGATCTCAACCGCCACTGTCCGAAGGATAATTTTCCCCTTCCAGTGACAGAGCTGTTGATTGACGCCATGGCAGGGTTCCAAGCCCTCTCCTTCATGGATGGATACTCCGGATACAACCAAATCCGGATGGCCCCTGAGGATGAGGAGTTCACTGCCTTCAGGGCCCCCCAAGGTACCTTTTGTTACCGGGTCATGCCCTTCGGCCTGAAGAATGCAGGTGCCACCTACCAACGGGCGATGCACCGCATATTCAAGCCAATCCTCGGCACACTGGTGGAATGCTACGTCGACGACTTGGTGGTCAAATCGCGCCAGCGTCAGGACCATCTCAAAGATCTTGAGAAAGTGTTCGGCTTCCTCCGGTCTCGCTGCCTGAAGATGAACCCGTTGAAGTGTGCCTTCGGGGTCACCTCCGGAAAGTTCCTTGGATTTGTGGTAAGATACTGGGGTATTGAGATCGACCCAGAGAAGATCAGGGCGATTAGCCAGATGCCTCCCCCGGGTAACATCCGGGAACTGCAAGGGTTCCAAGGCCACTTAGCCTATATACGCCGATTCATCGCGAATCTGGCCGGCAAGTGTAAGCCCTTTTCTCGGCTCATGAAGAAAGGTGCCACCTATGTATGGGATAAAGAGTGTCAGACCGCTTTCGAGGAAATCAAGCAGTACCTGCTTCAACCTCCGGTTCTGATGCCGCCTGTGTCCGGAAAGCCGCTGGTCCTCTATGTGACCGCCCTGGAACGGTCCCTTGGTGCCCTTATCGCCCAGAAGAACAACGAGGGAACAGAGAATACCCTCTATTACCTCAGTCGCATGCTCCTCGATGCGGAAGTTAGGTATTCCCCCATCGAGAAGAGCTGCCTGGCGCTCGTATTTGCCGTACAGAAATTACGACACTACTTGCAGCACCATGAGGTAGAGTTGGTTTCTCGGGTAGACCCGTTGAAATATATCCTGAGCCGGCCTATGTTGACTGGCCGTCTGGCACGGTGGGCTGTGATTCTCCAGCAGTTCGACATCAGGTATGTGTCTCAGAAGGCCATCAAAGGGCAAGCATTGGCGGACTTTCTGGCTGCTCACCCAACCTCCGCGGATCAGCCGCTGGATCTAGGCTTTCCTGATGAGGTCATTCTCTCGGTCGATCATGCCGATCCATGCTGGCAAATGCACTTTGACGGTGCCTCCCAGAGCCCCACCGGTAGAAGACTCGATAATCCTAAGCTCAACAGAGTGGGCTTGGGTATCGTCTTCATTACCCCGGAGCGAGCCGTGCTGCCATACTCTTTCCTGTTGTCAGGGGGCTGTACCAACAATGAGGCGGAATACCATGCCCTCATCACCGGCCTCGAGTTGGCTCTCGAGATCAACGTGCCCCATCTGTGTGTGAAAGGGGACTCTGAGCTGGTCGTTAAGCAGATCAATGGCGACTATGTTGTCAAGAAGCCGGAACTCGTGCCATTGCTAGAGTGCACCCTCCTTCTGATGGCCCGGTTCCCTTCTCGGCCAGAAATTGTCCATATTCCCCGGTCGCAAAACGGTCGAGCAGATGCTTTGGCCAGCCTTGCTGCGTCACTTGCAGAGCCTGAATAGGATAACCTGGTCGTCCGCATGACGCACCGCAGGCTCATCGCTCCCGTTATCCCGGAGGAAGATCGCGGCCCATTGGTAAGTAATCTCACCATGGTTTCCCCTGTGCCTGGAGCCCCGAGTACCCCAGATATGGCAGTCAAATCAGCCCATGATTGGAGGACGCCTTTGGTTGAGTACCTCCAACATGGCATTCTTCCGTCAGATCGGGCCAAGCGCGAGCGAGTTCGACGCCGCGCATCGCAGTTTGTCCTCCAGAGCAGTCCCGGCCTGGAGCAGATCCTCTATAAACGCGGATTTGATGGTGTTCTCCTCCGTTGCCTTCAGGGAGTCGAGATCCCACAAGTCATGCAAGAGGTTCATGCTGGTTCATGTGGCGCCCACCAGACTGGGCCGAAGCTGTCCCACCAGATTCGGAGGTTGGGATACTTCTGGCCCTCCATGATCCATGACTGCATCGAGTATGCCAGGAGGTGCCAAGCGTGCCAGGTCCATGCGAACTTTGTGCATCGGCCGCCGGAGCCTCTCCATACCACCAGGTATTTCTGGCCCTTTGCAGTCTGGGGTCTGGACGTTGTAGGACCTTACCTGCCGGCGACAGCTCGCCAGTGCCGGTTCATTCTGACCGCCACAGACTTCTTCTCCAAATGGGCAGAGGCGATTCCGCTCAGAGAGGTCAAATCCTGTTCCATCGCTGACTTCGTGACCTCCAACATCATTTATCGATTTGGAGTGCCTCACTCTATCCTCACGGATAACGGAACCAATTTCCGAGCAGCCGAGTTGAAGAAGTTGTACGCCAAGTATAACATTCGCTCGAACCATACATCTCGCTATCATGCACAGTCGAATGGACAGATCGAGGGGTTTAACAAAACCCTCTCTAACATTCTGCAAAAGATGGTTGGTCAGAACAAGAAGAGTTGGCCGGACAAGCTCCCAAACGCCCTCTGGGCTTATCGGACGAAGACTCGCAATTCCACCCAGATGACCCCTTATTCCCTGGTGTATGGAGCTGAGGCCGTCCTGCCCATCGAGATCTAGTTACCGTCCTTGCGCACTGCGGTCTACGACCAGCAAATGCCGGACAGAGCTGCTGAAGCCCGTCTAGTCGAGTTGGAAGCACTGGATGAGAATAGACTTCGCGCTTTGCACAACTTGAAGAGGCATCAGAACAGGATGGCTCGAGCTTTCAATAAGAAGGTTCGCCTCCGCTCCTTCCTGCAGGGTGATCTAGTGCTGGCCCTAAGAGCACCGATGATCCCCGGCAGGAAGCCACCCAAGTTGGAGCCCAAGTGGGAGGGACCTTTTGTTGTCCACAAGGTCTATCCCAATGGCGCGTACTCCCTAGCGACTATGGATGGTGAGCGTGTCACTCCTCCCACCAACGCTAGGTTCCTCAAGCAGTATTTTGCCTGAGTGCCATACGTCCAACATGACGTTAAACTGTATCTCGTCCGAGCTACAAGATGTTAAACTTTTCAGCATCATCGTCCAACATGACGTTAAACTGTATCTCATCCAAGCTACAAGACGTTAAACTGTTCAGCATACGTCCAACATGACGTTAAACTGTATCTCGTCCGAGCTACAAGACGTTAAACTGTTCAGCATCATCGTCCAACATGACGTTAAACTGTATCTCGTCCAAGCTACAAGACGTTAAACTGTTCAGCATACGTCCAACATGACGTTAAACTGTATCTCGTCCGAGCTACAAGACGTTAAACTGTTCAGCATCATCGTCCAACATGACGTTAAACTGTATCTCGTCCAAGCTACAAGACGTTAAACTGTTCAGCATACGTCCAACATGACGTTAAACTGTATATCGTCCAAGCTACAAGACGTTAAACTGTTCAGCATTCGTCCAACATGACGTTAAACTGTACCACGTCCGCGTTGCAAGACGTTAAACTACCAAGCATCATCGTCCTACATGACGTTAAACTGCCTTTCAAGAACTACGTGTGGCTTGATTCCCGTCCTTATGGGATACGTAGGAACGCCCGGATGTTTGAAACTTCGGGTCCAGCCCCCACCTCTTAAA
Source organism: Viscum album (assembly GCA_963277665.1). Lineage (NCBI taxonomy): Eukaryota > Viridiplantae > Streptophyta > Magnoliopsida > Santalales > Viscaceae > Viscum > Viscum album. The sequence goes on from OY728155.1 coordinate 20,062,364, forward strand.
TGATTCCCTCTTCTCTTGGGAATCCTCCGCCTTCGGGTCACCCTCAAGGCGTGTCCCTCGACCCCTTGCAGTGGTCCACCGGTGTCAAGAGTACTCTGGTTTATTGCCAGGAGCGTCAGGTTCTACTTGGTCGGGTTCCTTCCACTTTTTCAGGCTTCATGCTCCATTTCATTCGGACCCATCGCTTAAGCCCTGGGTGGGATCCCCGTGAGCGGTTCGGATACAATGCCCCAGTGCTCTCCCACCGACTCAGGGCTGGTGCCCCCAAGGGCTTTGGGCAGCAAGTCGATATGAATCCTGCGCTTGAGCGGTTGATGCTCGTCTGCTGCCTCATTCCATCAACGGTCAGTGCGATATTGATGCTGCTTTTCCGCCACGGTCGGCAGTACTCTCATATCGTCACGCCGGTGCTCCCAGTCCTCGAGTGAATGGCCGCATGATTCACAATCTCTCCACTTCCCATTCTGACCAGGCAAAATCTCGACGCTCTTGACACTATCCCTCAGTGCATCTTCGCATATCCAGGGGATAGGACCGCGAAGTGGCGTGCGTGAGGTTCTTATGGTCCGAGCTCTACGACTTTAAACTAAGATCTCCTTCCCCTCGTCCTGCATGACGTTAAACTGCACTTCAAGAACTACGTGCGGCTTGATTCCCATCCTTATGGGATACGTAGGACCACCTGGACATTCATGTTTCAGGCCCAGCCCCATCCTTTGGAAATTTCCATCCCATCTCAGGCCCTTGGCCCAGTTGCCTCTGGGTATGCGGTGTATGGTGTGAACGCGGGGCTATGCCCTCATTCACGTCGGTTTGCTCGTCACGCTGTACGCCCCCCACGTTTGGGGATGCCTTCTGCTCCCCCCTTCTTTCTCTTTTCGTCCTGCATGACGTTAAACTGCACTTCAAGAACTACGTACGGCTTGATTCCCATCCTTATGGGATACGTAGGACCGCCTGAACATTCATGTTTCAGGCCCAGCCCCATTACCCGGGAATCTCTATCCCGTATTGGGCCTCTGGCCCAAGTTCCCCTCCTTTTTGTGCGAGGCGTATGACGTGAGCGGGGGATTATGTCCCCATTCACATTGGTCTACTGGCCGCGCTGTACGCCTCCCCCGTGTGTGGGACTACCTCACACCCCTCATCGTCCTGCATGACGTTAAACTGCCTTTCAAGAACTACGTGCGGCTTGATTCCCATCCTTATGGGATACGTAGGACCGCCTGGACGCTTGTGTTTCAGGTCCAGCCCCGTCTCCTGGTTGATCACGGGGATCTGCCCTCTTTTGGTTGCTCTCAGGGTGAGTCCTCCGACCCTTTTTGGTGATCTGTTAACATGTTTGGGGTACTTCGGTCTATGACTCGTGGTATCAGATTCAATCCCGACAAGTCCTGTGTTGCTTGTCAGGCCTCGCGCTTCCTCTTGTTTGAGCCTTCACTCAAAGGGATCCTCGTTAGCGGTTTGGGTACGATGCCTCAGTGCTCTCCTACTGCTCCGGGTCGATTTACCGGTGGGTCCTGGGCCGCAAATCGATATGAATCCTGCGCTTGAGCGGTTGATGCTCGTTTGCTTGCCCCATCCTAGGCTGACGCGATCGGATGTTGTGTTGCGAATATGGTCAGCGACATCCTTGATCGCCATGTCAGCTTTTTCAGGCTCTGAACATTGGTTGCGCAGTCCTCATCACACTCCGCCTTTGTGCGTTGTAGTGGAATCTCGGCACTCTCTTCATACTGATCTTCAGTACACCTCTACATGTTAGGCAGGCCAACCAGGGTAATGGTGTCTTTTGAGGCTCCCACGATCTGAGCACCAAGGATGTATGCGGATGTCCTCCCTAAGGGCCATGCGTAGCTGGACCCTCGTCCCCATAAGGAGGAAGGAGTCGCCCGAGAAATCGCGTTCTGGGCCCAGCATAGCTGGAGGCTAGCATCTCTGCCCCTCGGGTGATGAACATACGCAAGCCCCTATCCCAAGACCCTTCTCCTGGAATCGTGCGTGACCGCAGGGCCGGGATATGTTCCTACCTCCGCTGGGTCCGCCGTATCGCAATAAGCGGATTCCTCCATGGTCTGAACCACACGACTTTAAACTGTGTTGTCTGGTCCTACCACACGACCATAAACTGTGACCGTCTTGGCCGCCCGACGAGAAACGGCACTGCATCGTGGTGTTCTCCTCAGGGGACACTCACGTTGGGCGCTGGTTAATAACCACGCCATTATGCCTTTCATGACTTGATTATTGTGGCAACGCCAGGGATTTCTTAATCACAGGCATGTCGCCGCACAAAGAAAAACCATCCACCTTTAAGGACAAACAAGAAATATCAAATGCCGCTTCTTCTGTGTGCGAGGGTCAGACCCGCACCCTTCCCCGCGCTGGTGCCCGATTGTGTTGCGCCGCGCTTCAAGAACTACGTGTGGCTTGATTCCCATCCTTATGGGATACGTAGGAACACCCGGATGTTTGAAACTTCGGGTCCAGCCCCCCACCTCTTAAAGATTCCCCCTTCTCTGGGGAGTCCGCCGCCTTCGGGTCACCCTCAAGGCGTGTCCCTCGACCCCTTGCAGTGGTCCATCGGTGTCAAGAGTACTCTGGTTTATTGCCGGGAGCGTCAGGTTCTGCTTGGTCAGGTTCCTTCCACCTTTCAGGCTTCATGCTCCATTTCATTCGGACCCATCGCTTAAGCCCTGGGTGGGATCCCCGTGAGTGGTTCGGATACAATGCCCCAGTGCTCTCCCACCGACTCGGGCTGGTGCCCCCAAGGGCTTTGGGCAGCAAGTCGATATGAATCCTGCGTTTGAGCGGTTGATGCTCGTTTGCTGCCTCATTCCATCAACGGTCAGTGCGATATTGATGCTGCTTTTCTGCCACGGTCGGCAGTATTCCCATATCGTTACGCCGGTGCCCCCAGTCCTCGAGTGAATGGCCGCATGATTCACATTTTCCACCTCCCATTCTGACCAGGCGAAACCTCGACACTCTTGACACTATCCCTCAGTGCATCTTCGCATATCCAGGGGATAGGACCACGATGTGGCGTGCTTTGAGGTCCTTCATGGTCCGAGCTCTAAGACCTTAAACTAAGATCTCTACCCTTATGGTCCGAGCTCTAAGACCTTAAACTAAGATCTCTACCCTTATGGTCCGAGCTCTAAGACCTTAAACTAAGATCTACCCCTAGGGTCCGAGCTCTAAGACCTTAAACTAAGATCTCCCTAAATGGGGTTCTACGTCCTGCATGACGTTAAACTGCACCTTCAGAACTACGTGTGGCTTGATCTCCAGCCTGATGGAGTACGTAGGAACGCCCGGGCATTTCGACTCGGGTCCAGCCTCAGGGATCGCTAAGTCCCGCCCCTCCTCGTCGCCGACCGTCTGGCCTGACTTCGGGTAGAGTGGTGCGGTTGTGATATTCTCCCCGATTCAGCTCGGGATGCCCCATCACAATGATGGGAAGCGACAGTTTCCTCGTCAAAGAGGTTCTGTCTGAGAATTGGGGTGATTCACGGCCAGATTGGTGCACCCGCCTAATAGGCTTTCCCCACGGTGGCGCAATTTTGGGAGCGTTGGATTCTGTCCGAACAAATCATCGCTTCGCCCCACGCTTCGCATGCCCTGTTGATCCGGATTTCCACCCTTGTTCCTGAAGGAACCCCCAAAGCGGCATTGATGATGACATGTGATCCGCCTCCTGCAATATGAATGATGACCTTCGGTCCGTCTATTGCAGTAATATGGTCGATTGATCCATTGTCTGCTTGCCGTCTTGAGCATTTCCGGGAAGGCCGACCGTTGTGGATTTCTGAATTCGGGGCACGCGATTCACCCTTTCTCATTTCCCTATGTTCGGATAAAATCTCAACGCCCCTAGCGTTGTCCCGCTCGTGTGTTGGAACAAGTTGGGGGAGGATACATTGATTAGGTCTGAGGTCTCCTTTCCTAGGAATGATCTCCCTCTTTTCTTTAGGAATCCAGGCCCAATTACGGATGCCTGAAGCTTGGTTAACACTCCCGCGAGACAATTTGTGGTAGATCATGTTAAGCCAAAAGACGCAGATAAATATATTGATTCATACAAATCGAAATATTGAGTAGCGGAAGTAAATGTTCTGGGAGTGGAAAAAACAAAGCCCCTAAGGATTAGCGTGCTGAATAAGTCTTTCTAATGCCGCTACCCTTTGGCTGGCGGCCTCCAGGGCTGCTTCTCGCTCTCTGCGTGCCCTCTCCTCGTCGGTGGTCGCAGCACGCAGTTCGTCGATCCTGGCCTGTGCGCGCTCCCGCTCGACTTGAAGTGTGACCATCTGCTGGCCCGCCTCCGTCAGCTGTACCTGAGCGTCGATCAGTTGGGCCGATAGTTGCTCCACAAGCTCAGCACACGCTGCGATGAAGGCCTCCTTCTCTGCCGCCTGCCCTTCGAGGCGTCGGACTTCCTGCTCCGCCACGAGAAGAGCCCGCGTGCTCTCCGACATGTCCCGACCTTGTGCGACGTCGGCACGCCGGCGGCTCTCGCGCATCTTTTCGGCCAAGAAATCACGGACCGTCAGATGGAGGCGTTGAGCATCAGCTCCCCCGGCACACAGGAAGCGCAGCCAGGTTTGAAGTGATCCCATGCGCCCCAGCCACTCCGATGGGTCTCACTTGAGGAAGCGCTGGATGCACTTCCACCCCCTGCGGCGTGTTATCCGGCTCTCCTCGACCGCCTCCGCGTCCGAGTCGTCCATCTCCTCGGGGTCGGCAGGCCGGTAGGCAGGGAAGGCAGCCAGCAGGTCTGCTGCAGGGTCCGCCCCTGGGATGTCCTCGTGGGGGATAGGTTCCCCAACACCTGGGTGACCTTCTCTCGCCCCAGCGGCGCTGGCACCCTCGTCAGCCCCCGATCTCTCTCCGGTGTCAGCACTGCCGGCGTCCGTAGCCCCCTGATCAGCAGTTGGTGGGGCCGGCTCGGTTTGGGAAGTCTGTTCCGGAGCGGGCGGCATGTCTGCCACCGGTCCACTCGTGGATGGCCCGGGTTCGGCAACCCAACGAGCCTCCAGGGTTGAGATCACTGCGCAAGGCATGCCGTGGTTAGTCACGGATCGTCAATGGCAAGCACCAACAGTAAAGTAGGGAGACTTACGGGAGTTCAGAGCGTCATCTTCCGCTATCCCGGCTGCCGCAGGAACAGTCGCAGCAGGGGACCCTTCCGCGCTTGTCAATTCAATGATGGGTGTCTGGCCCCCGCCTTGCCCTGCTGGCGCCTCTCCTACTCCCGCTGAGGACGCCTGACCAACATCCGTGCGCTCCTGAGAAAGGTGGAGAAATGGGTTAGAAGCTGCATAAGAGGATGGATGAAGCGGGTTGAGTAGGGATAGAAGCGGACCTCGAGGAGCTCAGTGACATCAATATTGTCGGAGTCGGCCACCTCGCCACTCTCCCACGGGCTCCCTTGATGGGACTTTCCCTCGGAGCCTTCATCATCCTCCACCTCCTCCTCTTCCTCGGAGTTGTTGCTACTGTCGTCTTCCTCCGACGGCATCTGTTCTGGAGCAGGCTCTAGACCGAGCATCACCTTCACCAGAAGGGATGGCTCCGCACGCTGACCACGTTGGCGCGCGTACTCGTCCATTGCCGTCAGATACGCATACTGCCGGTTGAAGTCCACCCTGTCGGTGATCTGGAGGCGCCCGACCTCTGGCAGATAGATTCCTTCTCTGAGTATCTTTCGCCAGATGACGTCGGTCCCCAGTGACTGCCGCAGGGTCATCCAGGCCAACCACAGTGCCGGGAAGACCGCATCGTGGGAGGGTTCGAGCAGACGCCTCACCTGCTTCCCGGGCCGCTCCCCGACCGCCGCATGTGCCCCCTCTCTGGGCGCCGCGGTCGTAGCGGCAGCCTGCGATGTGCCCACCGCCGAAGTCCCTGCTCGCGCCGGCCCCGCTGCTTGGCGCGCCTCCATTCTCCCCCGTGTGGCGGCGCCTCGCCTCCTCCCTTGACGCCCGGTCTCCGCACGGGTGACCTCGAGCCGCCGAACTGGCTTCCGTAGAAGCCCCTCGGGGTACGCGATGGCCCAGTGTTCGGCGTACTCGGTTGCCAAGCCTGCGTCGACCCCGGTCGGAGGGAGAGTGATGACGTCGCCAGAGCCGAAGGCGACGAACATCAGCCACATCTGGCGAAGGACGCAAGGGTTCGTCTCCTCCCGGACAGCCGTGAGTACCCTCTTCGGCATCCGTTGAAGGCACCCGAACTGCCTGGCGAACCGGGTCGGCACGTAAGGCTCGCAGATCACCTTCCCGTCGATCCGAGCCACGAGCACCCCGCCCCGCATGTTCAGGAAGTATTCATGCTGCTCCAGCGGGCCCTGTCCATTGTCGATCATCTGGCCGACGGGAGTGGGGAACGGGCTGAAGTTGAAATTGGCGTGATTGCCAATCCGAATCCTCACGCCCTCCTCACTTAGGGTCATCGGAGCGACCCCCGCAATGTTCAGCAGGGAGGGTCGCAGGCCGTTGCCCGGAGGAATGATGGCGTTCGGAAACGTGTACCCACCAAGGTGAGCAGCCACCCAGCCGTGTAAGAATTGGAAGGGCCCACAGATCCTTCGTGGCGACCCCCCTCGTGAGATGCGTCCCAGAATGGCATACAGCCTCGCCAGTACTGGGACCCCGAGGTTGTATCTTTTATTGGCAGCCATGGCGCCCGCCATCACCAGTGTCGCCGGGCGGACGCCCATCCTCGCATCCCGCACTGGCAGGAGCCACCCGCTCAGAAAGGCGGCCAGGAACGCCGCGTACCAGACATTTGGGTCCCGGGCCTCGATGACGCGGTACCCCCATTAGCGGTAGTCGCTCGTCTCCAGGACCCGCCAGTATGACCCGTTCCGGCTCCTCTGAGCCGCGGTCGGGCACCGCTTCCCCCTGCCTGGCATCTTGACTGCCGGGTCATGCTCCAGGAACTGGCTGAACCACTCTTTGTAGGCTATGTCCTTCTGGAAGTCCTTGACCCCGAGCCGCTCCGTAGCCAGGTCCAGCAGCTGCCATGTCAGGATGGGAGTCCGTGACCTGTCGCCCCAGGTGTTCCTTGGAGGCAGGAACTCATCGTACTGGTAACCCTCCAGCGGGATACCTCCGATGCAGTGGATTTCCCAGAGACCGATGCTGACCTCCCCATGGTGAAGATGGAAGGTGTTGGTGTCCGGGGACCAGCGGGTGAACAGCTCCGGCCCGAGCTCAGACTGCTGGTAGAAGTGGAACTGCGATGTCCACACCGCCTCAAACAAGCCGATGTACCGCAGCTCCTCTGCGAAGTGATCGCAAGTGTGGCGTACCCAGAACACCCAGGCCCATTCGCTGGTGAAATTGCCCCCAGACCGCAAGTCCCAGTCCTTCAGCCAGCCCTTGGTGTCGTCAGTGACACTCTGGCGATATGTGCTCGAGTAGAGGGCTGGAGAATTCTCCGCAGTAGGCTCACCCCCGTCAATGGTTCGCGTCCTCGGGTTCAGGACATAGACGTCCAAGTGCCTGGTCTCCCTGGCAGGATGCCCATTGTTGGTGATGTTATAGCGGGGAAGCTCGTCCTCCCGAGTCACCCAGGTCCGCGGCGCATCAACCTCGAACCCTGGCACCGGAACCTCATCTAGGATGCCGAAGTTCCAGAGCGGCAGGTTGTCCGACAGTGGGTATGTCTTCTGGGCCGGCGTCAGCAAGTTGAACAAGGATTGATTGTTGGAAACAATCTCCTTGGCTCCGTAAACCTCCTCGTTCGCCGCCATCTCTGCTCTGCGAATGGCGGCATCCCCCTCATTTACTTGGTTCGTGGCCATCTCGGAAGTTCCGGGGGTCGTGCGGGTTAAGGGATGAAGCGTGCGGGATCGGACAAGGCTGGTAGAAAAGTTTGAGGGTTGGCGCGCAATCCAAGTGGACGGCGCGCAATTGGGAAGAATGTCGCGCAAAGTTCCGGGTTTTCGCGTAAAGACAGAGCGAAATCCGGATGGCTTTGCGCGCCGAGCGGGCGAATTCCGCACCGGAAAAGGCAATTTCGCGCACGAGAGCGGAGATGCCTATCGCGCGGAAGGCCAGTGTACGGCACGGAGGGACCCAGTGCCCCTATTTATACGCGAGGCCGGGGTCCGCGCTGCGCGGAAAGAGCTTTGCGGGACCGCATCGGCGCATTCCGCGCCAGACGCCCTTTTTTGCGCGCCACAGTCCCGTGCCGCCCAGGACTTCGGCATTCCGGCGTCTCCCTCGGAACCCGATCGTTGCGACCTCTCGCCGATCAGATTCCGAGGGGGGGCTATTGTAGACGCCGGAAAAGTCCGTTGATCCGCAAACGAAGTTCCGGATGCGGAAAGTGAAGTGATATTTGGAGTCAGAAGCCTGTTCCGGAGAGCCCGGAGGCCGTGCGCGAAATTTTAGAGACCCGCGCGGAAAGTTGAGTCGTGGCGCGCAATCCTCCCGGGATGTGCACAATCCGAAGGGCCGGTGCGCAATTTTGCGCGCCCCCGAGCTCCTGACTCCCTTGCGCGCCGGGTCCTGATTCTGCGCCCGCGAAGGGAATTCCGCGCCCGCGGAGCGAATTCCGCGCCCAGGGTTGCCTATAAATATAAGGCAACCCCCGACGTTTTAAAGGTTGCTGGAAGTCGAAAGGTCTCTCGTGCACGCAATTCAACCCCTTCCGCGCGCAATGTCGAACTCCAGGTAACCTCCTTTCTTTCGCGCAAGAAAGCCTCGGGGTCCGCCTTCGCGCGCAATCCCCCCTGGCTCCTTTCCTTTGAATAAACACTCACCCTAAGGCCTTCGCGTGCAAAAGAAGCCTCTTGCGCGCAGTTGCCCCGGGGTGCGCGCAATCCGGCCCGATTGCGCGCACCCCCCTTCTTTCAAGTGGCCATTCATTAAAGGATGAGCCGTTGCCCCCGCGCGCTATCCGAAGCCCGGTGCGCGCAATCTCCATCATCCGCGCGCAAGGCGCTGGCCCAATTGCGCGCCAGCCCGCCCATTTGCGCGCCGGCCCGCGAAATTGCGCGCAAAGCTCCTCTTTTGCGTGCAAACCGCCAGGGTCGCCCCCTTTAACCCCCTGAGGGTACCCGCCTGCGTGGCGCCCGATGATCTTCATCGCAGGTGCCCGCACTATACGTTGTCTTCCCGTGCGGCCCTCCAGGCCTGCGCGAAGTGACACGGACCCATCGGCGGCAAAGCATACGTCCCGCACGACGTTAAACTGCATACGTCCAAGCTACAAGACGTTAAACTGTACAGCATTCGTCCCGCATGACATTAAACTGCACATTCGTCCAACACGACGTTAAACTGTACATACGTCCCGCATGACGTTAAACTGCATACGTCCAAGCTACAAGACGTTAAACTGTACAGCATTCGTCCCGCATGACATTAAACTGCACATTCGTCCAACACGACGTTAAACTGTACATTCGTCCCGCATGACGCTAAACTGCACCACGTCCAAGCTGCACGACGCTAAACTTCCTAGCCCCCAAAGTCCGCGCTGCAAGACGTTAAACTGCCAAGCACCTTCGTCCTCAACACACGACGTTAAACTGTACTTCGTCCGGCAAGACGTTAAACCGTCCGCTTCGTCCTCAACACACGACGTTAAACTGTACTTCGTCCGGCAAGACGTTAAACCGTCCGCTTCGTCCTCAACACACGACGTTAAACTGTACTTCGTCCGGCAAGACGTTAAACCGTCCGCTTCGTCCTCAACACACGACGTTAAACTGTACTTCGTCCGGCAAGACGTTAAACCGTCCGCTTCGTCCTCAACACACGACGTTAAACTGTATTTCGTCCGGTAAGACGTTAAACCGTCCGCTTCACCCGATCTCGTGCCTCGCACGCAGGGTCCCCCTCCCGGTTTGGGTGTGGCCCCCACCCGCTCGTCTCTGCAGGGATGTCGGGATTGGAGTGGCCTTCGCCCCCGGGGGTAGAGTGTTACCGAATGAACTACGTGGACTTTGATCCCTGTCTCCTAAACAGGGTACGTAGGAAGCCTCCCTGAGGTTCAAGCCCACCACCTGGTTGTCCCGGTCGTCTTCACGTCGGTTCGTCCATCAGTGGACCCCTCCTGGGTTCACGCTTGCGTCGATTCACATAAGAATCCGCCCCTGTGGGAGACAGCACGTGTGTATCTCCATTGTGCCTCCCCACTGCCCCTTTTTCTTTTTCTCTATTTTCGTCCAGCATGACGTGAAACTGTGATCCACCCGACCGTTCCATCCCCCTCTGTGCGAGGTGGTTCGGTTCAATCCTCCGCCCGGCAGCCTCGATCTCCCCGTGAGTCGGCTCGCCAACGTCCAGCATGACGTTAAACTGTATATTCGAACTACGCTGACTTTGATCCGCGCCAACGCGCGGTACGTAGGAAGCCCCTACGGGGTCCAAGCTCTTCACTCCATCATCCACCCTGACCCTTACCCGGGCCGCCACATCCCGGTGGGGTCATGCCACTTCATTCCACTCCACTTCACTCGGGAAGCCGCCCATGTGCAGGCCCCAGCGTCGGAGGTTCCCCGCAAGGGGTTCTGTCATCTGATCCACTCCTTGTGTTGATCAGTCCGATGCCGTCCCCGCTGGACGTTAAACTCGCGACATACCCCGTGTTAAACATGGGAAGCTGAGGAAAACCTCAGGTGACGCAGTTCCTCGCACCCAGTGCGGGATGCCTCAGGCCATCATGCCTTCGAGAATCCCTATTAGGGACGGAAGACAGATATGCAGAGCCGCAGTGTAAAGACACGCCCCCAACACCCAGAGCCACCCGGTCTCCTCACCGCAGGTTTCTGCCCCGACCAGACTCCTTGGAGCGTCCGAGCGGAAGCAGCGTAATTAACCGGTGTCCATGAAGATATGGCGCTGAGAACGAGATTCACGAGCATGTCTTAAATCTATGAGGGTGACCCGGATTAGGCGACAAGTTCCGAGGAGACGTCCAAGGAAGGAGGAGCCGACATCCCATCATCCCGGTTTCGATCAAGGAGCAGACGCCCCTGAATAAGGGATGGATGCCGCCCGCCTTTGGAAAGCGGGACTGCGGGACCACAAGCCGCGCGCGCCCATCCTCTCGGGTCGACGGGTGCACGCGCGAACGCGTCCTGGCGGAACAGCGCCGGAACAGAAACCCGACGCACATCCGCACCGAAACAATAGTGAATAACCAATATCCTTTTCCTAGGATTTATGATCTCTTTGATCAGCTTTTAAGAGCCTGAGTGTTCTCAAAGGTCAACTTAAGGTCCGATTATCACCAGTTTCATGTTAGACCATCAGATATACCTTTCACATGCTTTAAGAGTGGGAATGGTCTATACGAGTATACAGTTATGTCGTTCAGTCTCACGAATGCACCATCAGTGTTCATGGCGCTGATGAACCAAGTGTTCCATCCTTGCCTGGATTCCTTCGTGGTTGTTTTCATGGATGATATCTTGCTGTACACTCACACTCGACATGACCACGCTACCCATATTGAGATCGTTCTGAGTGCACAGAGAGAGAATCGGTTATATGATATGCTCTCAAAATTCCACTTTTGGATGGATTAGATTCACTTCTTAGGTCATGTCATCTCAGAGACAGGAGTGTCAGTAGACCCAGGGAAAGTCAGAGCAGTAATTTCTTGGGAGTATCCGAAGAAAGTCTTTGAGGTGCGGAGGTTTGTAGGGCTGGTTGTATAATAGAGACGCTTCATAAAGGACTTTTCACACTTAGCAGTGCCATTGACGACCCTGACTAAGAAGGGTGCATAGTTCATGTGGTCAGATTCATGCGAGTCAACCTTTCAGGAGCTGAAAGGAATGTTGAATTCAGCACTGATACTAGTCTTGTCAGAGCTGGGAAAGAACTATACTGTTTACTGTAATGCTTCAGGTATCGAGCAGGGAGATGTGCTTATGAAGGGAGATGGAGTCATTGCATACGAGTCTCGATAGTTGAGTCCACATGAGAGGAATTATTAGACGCATGATCTGGAGTTGGCATCTATTGTTCATTCCTTACGCTGTTGGAGAAATTATCTTCTGTGAGAGCACTTTGTGGTCTTCACCGACCACAAGTGTCTCAAGTTAATTTTCACTTAGTGTGATCTGAATTTGAGACAACGATGGTGGGTTGGGTACCTTCAGTCCTTTGATTTTGAGCTTGCCTATACGTCGTGATAGGGAAAACCAGTGGATGATGCGTTGAGAAGGAGGACTCAGATGCAGGCAGTTCAGGAGGCTAGTAGTGAGTGGCAGCTTATGGCTCTGTTCTCTGAGATGCATTTGGAGGTGCACGATAGATAGGGGAAAACTTTTCTATCTTATATATCTATTACCTCAACCCTTCTTGATTGAGTTCGAATGAGGAATATATCAGATTCTAAAGTCCTAGTCCTATGTCAAATCATGTCAGGAGAAAACCCTATTCTTAGATGGACCGTAGGCAAGGATGAGGTCTTGCGTTTCTAGGGATGTGTGTGGGTACCAATAGATATACATGAGGAGCTGATGTGGGATTTTCATTCCTCAGTTTTGGGCACATTATCTTGGCGTCACCAATATGTATCAGGATCTACACTTCCAGTATTGGTGTCTAGGTATGAAGAGAGATGTTGATGGGTTTGTCATGAGGTGTTCTACTTTTCAGCAAGTGAAGGAAGAGCACCAACAACCAGCCGGGCTTCTATAGTAGTTACCCATTCCTGAGTGGAAGTGGAATGATGTCACGATGTACTTCGTGGCTGGGTTTCTGAGGTCAACGTGATGGAATGATGCGGTATGGGTTGTCATTGACAGAGTCACAAAGGTTTCTCACTTCTTGCTGACTAGGGAGACCATCAGTGTTGACCAGCTAGGACAATTGAATATCCGAGAGATCGTACGTTTACATGGGGTTCCACACTCCATTGTTTCAGACAAGGATGCTCTATTTAGTTCTCAGGTCTGGCAGGGGATTCATAAGGCTTTGGGTACACAGGTACTTTTGAGTACAAAATACCATCCCCAGAAAGATGGCCAGTCTGAGCGTATGATTCAGGTGCTTGAGGAAATGCTCTGATCATGCATTCTGGATTTTGGAGGTTATTGGGAGAAGCATATACCTTTCGTGGAGTTTTCCTACAACAATTGTTTTCAAGCAACTATTCAGATGACACCCTATGAGGCTTTGTACAGTAGGCTATGCCGATCACCCTTGTGTTGGATGGAGTCAGGAGAGACAGCTTTGATGGGACCTCATCTTGATCAAGAGACCACAAAGCAGATAGAGTTGATTCAAAAAAGAATGGATACTGCACAGTCTTTACAGAAGTCTTATGCTGATCAGCAGAGACGACCTCTGGAGTTAGAGGTCAGGGATCAGATTTTCCTATGTGTCACACTGAGGATGGGGCACAGGAGGATTAGGCGAAATGGTAAGATTTCACTGAGGTACGTCAGGCCAGTTGAGGTGTTGGAAAGATTTGGAATGGTTGCCTATTGGTTGTAGTTACCTCATAGGTACCGAGCCATGCACGATGTTTTTCACGTTTCTCAGCTCCAACGTTACTTTTCAGACCCATCTCATGTCTTTCAACCCGAGGAGGTTCAGCTCGTGGTGGATGCGTCGTTTGAGGAGCATCCCATCTGGGTTGTTGATTACAGTATAAAGGTTCTCTGTTTCCGGTATTTTCCTCTAGTACGAGTGTTATGGAAAAACAGATGGGTACATGACGAGACTTGGGAGAGGGAGGCCGATGTACGAGCTCAGTGGAAAGAGTTGTTCGGGGTTTCTTCTTCTACGCCGCTCTAGGGAAATTCAGGGATTAATTTATTATGGGGGGAAGTTTTTAAGCACCCAGATCCCCATTTTCAGGTATGTTTTTCCTTTTCTAGTCATTTTTGAGAAAAGGAGGAAAATCTAGAAATTTTCGATGTACACGTCGTGTACTTTATGAGCACATTCCGTGTACTACGATGCCACTTTAAGTCATGTGATGGCCGTGTCATGTCCACACAGACAACCATGTAGGGGTGACATGGAGGCCACTTAAAGTAGAGTATGGAAAGGGAGAGTACATTCCATGTACTCCACTACACACTGTGTACTTTCTTTTTTTTCATTAAACGCTCCGGGGTCGCGTCTGACGGACAGAAACAACTTCTTCTAGGTTTCGTTTGTCTGAGAGCACCGAGCATGTGCGGATCTTCTCCAATCCCCCAAGAATCTATCCATTATCCAAATCGACTGTCGTCGATTGCGTTGGAACCACAGTGGTAAGCTCTTCCTTCTTCTTAAGTTTCATTCCATGATTCCTCCTCTTTCTCATGTTATCTTGGGTTGAACATTTTAGAAGTTTTTGTAGATCTTCAAGGTTCTAAAGAGATTCAAGCCTCATGGTTCAAGTATATCGATATCCTAGAACCAAGGTAGGTGGTTTGTGCCTTTCTGTTGAAAGTCCTTGAATATTATGTGAAAATTCCACCAATACCCTTGAATGGGGTCTTGCGTGTTTACCATTTTACCCCCGTGATATACCTGCCTTGCTTGTATGATTGTGTAGAGGAATTTTGAATATGAAAATGGTTGAATTGATGTGATTTTGTTGTTTTGAACATGCATTTTTTGTCTACGAATGTTTGGTCACATTATCCAGTTTGGCTACTTTTCCTGTTTTCCATACCAGTTGCTGTAGGATGGAGGGTTTGAATCCTTACATGCTTGTTATGCTTTATCATGGTTAGCCAAGTAGTTTTGTAGGTCTACTTTGGACATATTTCATTACTATTCCGCTTTTGGTGCTCTTTTCTGTCACAGATTCTAACGATTGAAAAAGTGGAATACCTTAGTCCAAAGTGATCCATCCTTTAATGAAACATCAGATATTGACAAAGGCATGATGAAGGATTTGCTTTAGCATGGGCCGCATAGGTTTCATCACGGTCACACAGGTATACCTACACGCCACATATTGGGCACGCAGGTGACCTGTGCGCCCTATTTTGATTTTCTCTTGGGGTCTTCAGCAGCCTATAAATATCCCTTGTGGGCCCCGCATTTCGGGACAGAAAAATTCCAAAACTTGTATTCGAGCTCCCGACGCCCTAGTCTCTTCTGGAAGTCTTCCAAACACTTCTGAGGTAATTTATTACCTAGAATGGATGATCTAATTAGGGGAAACAAGGCCTAAGTGTTGAAATTTATCAACACCTGCGCACCTAGGTGTTTAAACCCTTAAGGGAAGTAGACACACCTATGCGCCGCCTTATCCCTTCACCAGAACCTGCGTCCCTATCTTTCGGAAGCCCCTAGGGATAATACTAAGGGATTGATCCAAGCCTCGCCCAAGTATTATCCTATGGGTTGACCATCGCACAGGTACCTATGTGTCGTGCAGGTATAGCTGCGCGACCAGGACCTACGCGCCCACACAGGACCTGCGCGCCTACTTTTTTTGGGTGCCCCTCCTACCTATCCACCTCTCCTATTCAAGGTTCAGCCTTCAAAACCCTATTCAAATCCATTTTTGGCATGGTTCCCTTGTTTTCCTCCTTATCTAAAAGTAATTCTGGGGAATATCTCTTAAAACCTAGTGATTTATATATTTTTATGTCACTAAGGTTAGAGAATTCATTCATTTCAACCTCATCCTTTAAGATGAGAGGATCCTTAACCTGGGCCTCCTTTTCAGGCGTAAGCCCCAATCCAAGTTCTCTTAACCTGGGCATCCTCCTTAGAAGTAAGCCCCAAGTTCCCAATATGGGCTTCCTTCTCAGGAGTAAGTCCCATTCTCAAATTCCCAAATATGGGAATCCTCCTTAGGAGTAAGCCCTAATCATAATTTCCCAAATCTGGGAATCCTCTTAAGGAGTAAGCCCCAATCATAATTTCCCAAATCTGGGAATCCTCCTTAAGAGAAAGACCCAATCATAATTTCCCAAATCAGGGCATCCGCTTTAGGAGTAATCCCCAAGTTCCCAATATGGGCATCCTCTTTAAGAGTAAGCCACAAATTCCGAATTCCCAAATCCGGGCATCCTCCTTAGGAGTAAGCGCCATGTCCTCTAACCTGGGCCTCCTTCTCAGGAATAAGCCCCAGTCTTCAAGTTCCCTTAATTTTTGGTTATCCTCCTTATAAGTAACCCCCATGTTCCCAAATATGGGCATCCTCTTTAGGAGTAAGCCCCAATCATAATTCCCCTTAACCTGGGATTCCTTCTTAGGAATAAGCCCCAGTTTTCAAGTCCCTTTAAACTGGGCCTCCTTCTCAGGAATAAGCCCCAGTCATAATTTCTCTTAACCAGTCTTAATTTACTTTTTATTTGGGCTTCCTTCTCAGGAGTAATAACAAATCATAAGTCCTCTCTAATTTGGGAATCCTTCTCAAGATTAAGTCCTAAGTTAAGTATCCAAATCTCCATAAAGCACATATACCTTTATGGACCTTGTTCTCGGGTTTCTTCCCTGAATTAAATCCTAATCTTCATCTATTTGGGCAGTCATACATACATAATCCCCACATCATTTCTTATAATGGAACAAATGTCAGGTTTTACCAATACCTCTTGTTTCTCACTCCGAGCATGACTCACGTGAGCTTAGAGCGTAAAAGTAATTATGACATCTTTCTTTGAATCATCAATCATACATAAACCTCATATTTCTTTACTCGAACTCCATGGGTTCTGATTCTTTTTCTAAAATAAAGGATACGTAGGTAGCCCATCTCTGGGTATGATCCCAACTCTGAAATAATCTATGTCCTTCTGAATGAAAATAAACTTCAAGTTCCCCGCTGAGTGGCTTTAAAACCAGTATGGTTATCATAATGACCAAGAGATTTCTATATAATGTGTGTAAAGATACCATTGACTAAGAATCTTTAACAAATACAGACGATTCTCTATCGATGAATAACCTCGAATACATATAAAAGATTCTCTAAATCTCATACCTACTAATCATTGATTGTCAGATCTAAAGGAAAGTTCATTTTCATACATGGTAATTTAATAAGGATTCATGAACATAACATAAATCTATAAAGAGAGTCCCAGAGTAGAAAATAATTCCCCTCAAAATGGTGTGATGAGTCTGACCTCCCATCCTCTCGACCAATGCAAATTCTTAAGCCTCATTGGTTCAAAACTAATGAGAACCAACCTTTGAAAAGTAGTTCCAAATAGATATAGAATCATTGGATGTTTCCGGTTCTACGAACAAACCTGTTAGAAACTGCTTGGAATGTTTGAACCTTGAATTAACGAGGTCATCCCCATTTCTAGAGGGGAAAAAATTGTGAACCCGACGTGAATCCTTAACCAAGTTAAAATGATGTTTTACTTATTTGTTAGGCCCCTATTTAAAACTCAATGAGAGGGACATCAAAACAATCAATAACATATGTGCTCATCCAAAATATGTAGTGGCCGAACTTATCTTGATTACGTTTGTTATATCAAACATGAACTATTTTCCAAGATCTTCTACATTACAAAAATGTCATCTCTTAAGTTCACACCTGTGAATACCTCTATTGGGAATTCCTTTGCTACTACTCCTACTGGATCATCGTCCACTCTGAGGATGAAATCACCTACTCAGCATTTTCAACCCTGGGTATCAAATGAACTGGTTAAGAAATACCGTCATAAGGGTACTATTCTGACACTAGAGGCCGCTCGACAAGCCCTCCAAGTCAATATTTCACCTGGTTGTCCGGACACCGACGACCAGTGATCAAGAAGTAGGTGGTGCCAACCACCGTCTAGAACCGTTTTAGGTCATTATCCCCGGAACGCAATCACCAGTCCATCCCATATTCTACGGAGGTGAATTAGAGGGTCACTAAAGGCCTTAATTTAAGGAGACATGAGTCCTTCCTGAGGTCTCCCATCAACAATCACTACTAGACTCATGCGACAGTATGCCCTCAACATGATGAGGGTATCGTCTCTAGGCGTTTGTCTCAGGTTCCTCAAACCCGAGAAGGCAAGACGAACCGACAGAGGAGAAATCCGGTCAATAGTGAGAAAGTTCTTATCTCTTCCATTTTCGGAGAAGTCCACCAACCTAACTTGGTGGAATGCAACGAGCGGGCAGACACACCTGTCCGTTTTAATTCCGTTGTCCAGAAAACTCGTTTGGTAGCAACACACCAATCCCTCTAGGAAATTCCGGTAGAGTAATATTGATACGAACATACACCTATTTATAAATCATCAGCTAGTCAGTAGGCTCGTCTGACTACATACGATGAAGCCCGCCAACCCAATGTGTTGACAACTGGTAAACATGCACATACACCTGCTTACACTCATCAATCCTGACAGCAGCCTCGTCTATCAGTATTGAAGGAAGTTCATCAACCACATTCGGTGGAGTGAAATCAGAAGGCACATACACATGCTAGTATTGATCAATCCTACCAACAGTCCCATTTGGTAGCACCCGGATATGTCAGTCGGAAAGCTCCGACGAAAAATAGGAGGCAAACTCAACTCTCTGCCCCCACACCTGAGTACTGTCAGAATTCACTAACAGGAAAAGGAAGACAAGAGTAGGAACACACACCTAATCCAAGCATTGAATGGATGTATATTCCTGTTCCGGAAGCTTAAGTCACCAAGAATATTCTGTCAATGGTGAAAGAGCAGAAGAAAATCCCTTCTCATATTATGGATGCCTGTCAGGATATTATAACAGCTTCAGCAGCATCAAAGAGAAATAAATGAAAATCTATCTCTACCAGTGGAGTGACACATCAACATATCACTCAAGAACAGACACACACCTCTGTTCCAGTCCAAGAGGTTTGTGGGGGCATACTCCCCCATATCATATGGACAACCAAGTTAGACACATACACCAGATTTGAGTGGAGATAATCAGCCTAAATTGATAATTTCTCCTGAGAAGGCACATACACTTGCCCATAATAACCACTTTCGTCAATAAGTGGTTCCCAAAGTGAGTAAGAAGGCGTCTATGAAAAAGACCTTTCCAACACAGTCATGAAATCAAGGGCCAATCTGTAATAAGGCCTTACTCGATGCTGGAGTTCTTGATGCACTCAGACAATTATCTGTTACAAATCAAGATTCTACTCTCTCATTTCCCAATAGTGGGAACATTAATTCCGGAGTTCTTCATCAGACACTTCCTCATGAAGGCTTTCTTCATGATAATTCGGTCGATCTTGAAGTTTCATCTTCAGATGAGAGCCACAAGAACCCTCTGTATGGCCAGAAGACCAAGGAGAAAAATGTTTTGTCTTCTGCTACAACCCACTATGGTGGTCCTCCCCATGATGATGAATTTAGCTATGAAATTACTCTCCGTAGTAGTAATTCACATTGCCTGGAAAATGCTCCAATGTAAAATGTAGTGACGAGAAATCTCTCTTATCTTGAGGCACTTGGAAATGTGAAGCCAATCATGTCTAATGCTTTACCTCTAGCAGGTGAAATACTTTCTCAATCAAGAAGATAGCCCAGGGTGTAGGTCATTTTCCGAACCACCCCTGGTTCATTCATCTTCTAGTTTGATCAGTGAATTCTCTACCAATATTGTAGAATTCGATGAAGCAACAAGGAAGAACCAGCTATGGTCTAATCAGGTAGAAGAATCTTCATTGAATGATAAAGTGGAAGTGCTGAATATGAGAAAACAATTGGCGAAAGGTGAAGTACCAGTCATGTTTTGGCCTCTGGCTGACTCTCAGTATGACATTCCAGAGATGTTGACGGAAGATGGAATTCATGATATTCGTCACAAAATATGGAAAACTCTTTGTCAATTGAAAAAGAAAATTTTATATTATAAGGAATATGAAAATCATGTCAAGATAATAGAAGGGTTAAAACTCCAAATTGATTTGGCCTCTCTCTCAATTTCTCATTATCCGAAGGCTGAAAAGTAGCATAGAGCCATTCAGCGTTCATGCCTTGGCGCACTAAGAAGATTGCGCCAATTAATTTCCAATTCCCCATTTGGTATTCATATTAGGGGATGGGGTGTTCATGGAGCTCTATATTTCACTATACTCTCCAGCCAACAAAGCCCTCCGAAAATGGTCTCATGCAATGTTATTGTCCATGGCCAGCCACAACCAATTGGCTTTGTCTGTAATCAAAGGCTCGCTCAAGAACATGCCTCAACTAGTTCTTCTCAAAGTCAAGTATACAGAGAACAATTTGTTGAATTACTCCTGCATTAAGCGAATGAGAATATTGAACAGGTTTCTCGTTTGGAGCGTGCACATCATCATGTGATAGAAGTGTCATAAATCATCCAATGGTCTTTTGAGCAGGGTGATAAGAGTGGATGTAGGTTGACACATCCAACCAATTTCCGGACTAAATTTCGCAAGATCAGGAGAGATTTCAAGAAAGTATCAGATATTGCGGCTCAAGAACCACCCCAGCTTGCCAGACTGGGGACTCTTTTAGACCAACCCTCGGAATCAACAAATAGGATTCGAGGAGTTGAGTAGGAATAACAAGAACATCCCTAGTCCACAAGACTAGGGACTTTTTCAAATCCTCAATCTCTCCCTCAGAGAATGTCAGTCTTCTCTTGATTAGGGAAGAATGCACAAGAGGAACGAAGAGCCGAATTATCAGGAGATTCTCTCCAAATTACGGTTTGTTAAGAAGTTCCTGAGGGATCAAATCGAGAAAAGGCAGTGTCTCATCAAGGACATGGAAGAAGACAATATCGCAGAAATGCTGATAGAAGGGATGCAATGTGTTATTCATCAATTAATGTCATCAATTCCATTGTTGATGATCCCCCAGATGTGGCTCACTTAGAGGGATCACATAAAGAGGTTCCTGCTCAAGAAGTTGTATGCACAGACACAAATGAAGAAGGTGTGTGTACATGAAATCAAAGGCTTACCTAGAATTTAGGTAATACTTCATGTAACCCACTTCCCCCTCTCTGAAAGGTGTCCAATAAGGGGAAAGGAAAGAATCCGGTTATATACCCTTCCTCTAGAGAAGGTCAATCGCTCTCATTAGAGAAAATATTTGCACAACACGAGTAAGAAATGAAGGAATTGAGGAGGTTGAATGCATAACTACATCAAGGTAGTCTTCCTCCTAAGCATGCTGGAGTCAGTCAGCCAAGTCAATTTGTTGCAGCTACTGAGATGGATGAAGAATATCCTCCTTTATCAATACACCCTCACAGTTATAATCCTATGGGTCATGTGCAACAACAATTAGTGGTTCTACCATCAGTTGCAGTACCAACCACCACATCTGTTCAAGCTCCAGTTATTGCACCTGCTCAGGTCCAATCTCAACCGGATGTTTCTCAAAAGTTAATAACTACAATTGAGTCATTAACATCTCGTTTTGAAGCTATGGAGGGAAAATGATCTCAAATTCAACCAGAAAAAAGAGCTTATCCTGAATGGGTTGATGCAATTCCTCCCCCATAAAATTTTCCAAGTACCACATTACCAATATTTAATAGTTCAGGAGACCCAGAGCAACAGTTAACACATTTTTTTTTCTCGTTGTGATCCTATGATGGGAACCCCTCAGCAACAGGAAGCGGTTAAGCTTAGGTGTTTTTATAGTCATTACAAGGACCTGCTTTTGGTTGGTATACAAGCTTGCAATCCCAATCAATTACCAGGTGGGAGGATCTCTGTCAACGATTCCTTATTCAATTCAGCTCAATGTTGCCAAAGACAACAATTTTTTATCTTAAAAACTGTATGAAAAGGGAGAATGAAAGGGTTTCAGATTTCATTGCTTGTTGGAAGGGATTAACATATTTCTTGAGCTTAGCACTCCCTCAAGAGGAATGTTTGCCAATATTTTTGGGAAATCTGCATGATAAATTTCGCACACCATTGATCCCTGTGAAATACACAGGAGGGTTTTGAGACCTTAATTCGATCGCTCAACAGATTGAAGACTTGCTTATGAAGACTAAGGATAAAACTCGTGTAATTCCATCAGCTCAAGGAAGGAGAGTGGGTAAAGAAAATACTACTATAGTTATGCTTAAACAAGCACCTGTACCAGCTTTCACTTCAAAACTTTCATCTTCCCGAAGGGCTCCACCTCCTGAGCTTCAACAATAGAGTCCGTTTCATCAAGATGATCAAAGAGATCAACAAGAGAAACAATTTGAGGATTTTAAGAGCAAAGTTTATTCTTTCCGAAATGAACAAGTTCCTGGTTATTTCATTTCGGATCTGGAAAATAATTTGTTTCAATTGCCAAGGCCCAAAATGCTGAACAAGTAAGGAGATAAAGACCATAACAACTATTTCCCCTTTCATCAGATGTTGAGGCATCCCATTCAGGAGTTTTTTGTCTTTAAGTACCTCCTGCAAAAAATGATGGACTTGGGACAAGTCAAATTGAAAGGTTCTTTAGCTCAGGTAGCATGTGTTACTACTACAAATCCAGAGGAAGAAGGCGAGTGGCAAGAAGTAAAAAACATAAATGTGCAAAAATATAATGATTGGATGGTCTGAAAAATGACCAACCGAACTCATGCCATTTTGCAAACGCAATTGAAGAACCCAATTGTATCTTCTTCTATGAATGCCACTGCAAAACCCTCTTAATCAGAGGGAAAATTCTTAAAGAAGCGGCATAATTCAAAGAAATAGGAACAATCCGAAGAAGATGAGATCGTGTCAATTCCCAAGTTGTCTTTGACTCTGGCATATTTTTTTACATCTACTTTGAAGAAACGGGCACCGCCCCACCAATCGGCACAACCTAAACTGGCTAATCAGGCAGAGTATTCATTAGATGAAGAATTAATCTTTGGTTCTGTTAACATGATTCACTTAACAGATTATTATGCCAGTCATAGTTTCGATTTTGATGAGCCTCAACTCCCTGTATCAAAGAGAGGAATTAGAGGGTGTTCCAGAGGTCTGGGATACATAGGAAGATGTGGATATCCCATAAGACACTATTACAATTCTACCCCTACCAGAACTGTATATGCAGCAGAAACTCGTGGCAGAGCCCTTCAGCGGGTTCAACAAGAACAATAATATTCTTCCACCAGTAGAAAATTCAGTCCTGGTACAATTACTCTTGAGGATGGGTTAGTGGTTCCACCTTTATCCTCTTAGCAAGTAAATAGACCTATTTGGTCTAATCTTCCAAATCCAGGAGTATTTCCAACTCCTACCCCGATACAGGAAGCTTCTATATCCAAAGCATAAACTTCTAAGGCACCTGTGAAACCACATGTTCTTGTTGGGAAACACAGACCTTTGAATCAAAAGTATGATTTATTGAAACACCTGGCCCATGTACCGTCCAATTTATCAATTCTGGATGCCTTGAATTTATCAAAGGATCTTTAGGAGGCACTCATTGAGGCTTCGTCAAGTCCTAAGGAATTTGAAACTGAAATTTCTATGGCTAAAGTCCACCATGTTGAGAATGGTGCTGCAGAATGCCATGTAGTGATATCTTTCACAGATGAAGATGAAGATGATGTCATGCATGGACATATTATACCTTTGTACTTATTTGGAAAGGTCAATGGTGTAGACATATGAAAATATTTCATTGATAATGGCTCAGGAGTCAACCTCATCCCCATTCGTACAATTCATCGATTGGGCCCCACAGAATCTGATTTATCTCCTTCTACATTGATGTTAAAAGGATATCATAAAAATAAACAAGAACCACTGGGTGATATTACTCTCAATACTCAGTTTGAAGACCTTGTATCCAATTCATATTTCATGGTTGTTGATCATGATACAACCTTCAATGTTTTTCTTGGAAGACCTTGGATACATTAACATGTGGATATCCCTTCATCATACCATCAATGCCTCAAATATTGTTTCGTTGGTCAAATTGGAACATTATATGGTGATAAGGCCCCCTTTGAAACATGTGAATCTCAATACATTGAGGCATAATTCTATCACATGAAGGGTAATAAGAAATACACAACAAAGGAGGTTACCAAGGTTAATGCTCCATTTGGTTTGGAAAAGATTCCAGTAAATCAATTTACACATGTGAGTACAGATTATGTGTTGCCTATCAGTAAAATTGACAGGATAGACCCAAATCAAAATACTCTTATGGAAGCTTCCATAATGTCAATTACGGTAATCAAGCCAGACAACATGGGAGAAATTGGTGACTCACCAAGAAATGATGAAAGCACAAATGGAGATGTCTTCATTTCATCCACTGAAATCCAACAAGTCTATACTTCAAAAACTAGGTCAAAAGAAGTTATAGCAATATCAGAGGTGAACGATGATGTTGATTCTCAATCCATAATCTCATATTTATTTCCCAAGGAAGACCCTTCATCACAAATTGAGTCAGAAATGGAAGCTTCTTCTTCAAGATGTTCAAATTTTTACATCTCTTCTGATGATGGAAATTCTGCTTCATCATCTACTATTCATGTAGAAATAGAAGAAATAAAACATGTTGAAGAAGAAGAGGAATATATCAGATATGATCCTCCAGCGTTTGAAGAGGGTATCTCTACCACTATGGATGAACTCAGAGAAATAAATCAGGGTACAAAAGAAGATCCACGCCCCCACATTAATTAGTGCGGACATGACTCTTGAAGAGTAATAAATGTATATTTTATTTTTGAAGGAAAATAAAGATATATTTTCTTGGAACTATACAGAGATTACAGGGATTGATCCTGATGTTGCAACTCGTCGTTTGGGTTTTCCAGAAGAACATCGAGGATTCAAGCAAGCCGCAAGAAGAAAACACCCAACCAATGCTTCTAAAATTGAAGCTAAAGTGGATAATCTTATCAAATCTAACTTCATCAAGGAAGTTCAATATCCCAAATGGTTGGCTAATATTTCCCCTGTGAAGAAGAAGAATGGACAAATTAGAGTTTTCATTGATTTCAGAGATTATAATCGGCATTGTCCTAAGGATGATTTTCCAATTTTGATTATAGAACTCTTAATTGATGCAAAAGATGGATATGATGCACTTTCCTTCATGGATGGATATTCTGGGTGTAATAAAATCCGAATGTCTCCAGAAGATGAAGAATCTACAGCCTTCAGAGACCCTCAGGGTGTGTTTTGCTATCGGGTAATTCCCTTTGGCCTTAAGAATGCAGGCGCAACATATCAGTGTTCCATGCATCGTATCATCAAACCCTTTTTTGGGAAGTTTGTTGAATGTTATGTGGATGATTTTGTGGTTAAATCCAGGAAACATTCTAATCAATTGGCTGATTTGGAAGTCATATTCCACAAACTTTGGCAACACAATTTGAAGATGAACCCCTTAAAACGTACTTTTGGTGTAACCTTAGGAAAATTTCTCGGATTTGTGGTACACCATTATGTTATCAAAGTTTATCATGAGTAGAGAAAGTCAATCCTTGGTATGTAAACTCCTCAAAATTTGAAAGAATTGAGAGGACTTCAAGGACACTTATCCTATATTCGGCGTTTCATCGCCAATTTGGCAGGAAAAAGTTTACCCTTAACCAAATTGATGAAGAAGGGAGTTACTTACCAGTGGACTGAATAATGTCAATAGGCATTAAATATTCTCAAGAAATATCTCTTTAGTCCATAGGTATTAATTCCACCTATTGAAGGAATACCATCGATTCTTTATGTGACATCTTTAGAGCGATCATTCGGTGTCTTCCTTGCCCAGAATAATGATGCTGGGAATAAAAACAGCCTCTACTATCTCAGTCGGACTATGATTGAAGCATAAACAAGATATTAAAGTATTGAGAAGTGTTGACTAGAATTAATCTTTGCAGTTTAAAAGTTGAGACACTACATGCAACATCACTAGGTCCAATTGGTATCTCTCAATAACCCGCTCAAATTCATCCTTAGTCGTCCAATTCTTATAGGATGTCTGGCAAGGTGGGCAGTTATTTTGCAGCAATTTGATATCCAGTATGTGTCTCAAAAGGCAATAAAGGGCCAAGATCTGGCTAATTTCCTTGCTGAAAATCCTTCAGTTGAAGATACATCTTCAGATATTGAACTTCCTAATGAGTAAGTCTTCTCTATTCAAGATAGTCTTCAAACATGGGAAATGTACTTTGATGGATCTTCTAGAAGTCCAACAGGGGAGAAAATGGAAGATCCTAAATTCAACAAAGTTGGGTTAGGAATTGTACTCATTTATCCAGAAAAGGCAGTGCTACCATATTCCTTCTCATTGCTAGGAGGCGGGACAAATAATGAAGCAGAATACCAAGATCTCATCACAGGATTGGAGTTGGCGCTTCAGGCACAAGTTAATCATTTAAAGGTGAAAGGTGATTAATATGTGGTAATCAAACAAGTCAATGGGGATTATGCCATCGGAAAAGAAGAGTTAATCCTTTTGTATGATTACTTTAGAGAGTCAATGGCAGAATTTCCTACGGAACCGACATTTTCTTATGTCCCGAGATCTCAAAATGCCCAAGCTAATGCACTGGCTAATATAGCCACAGCTCTAGCAGATCCAAATCGGGATGAGATGATCATCAGTATTGCCCACCGTCATACAATTTCACCTTATGTTCAAACCAGAACAGAGGAAATTAATGAAATTAGTTCCATCTCTGAACCATATGGTCATACTAAAGGATAGATTACACCTATCAGAGAGTACCTTCAAAATGGAACACTTCCACCTGATAGAACTGGGAAAGAACAAGTTCATCGACGTGTGGTCAATTTTACACTTTATGATAGCCCAGAACACCCAGATAAAATTCTCTACACAATAGGTTTTGATGGAGTTCTCTTCAGATGCATTGACGGTGAAGAGACAATGGCTGTCATGAAAGAAGTGCATGCAAGAGTCTGTGGTGCCCATCAGTCTGGACATAGACTATCTGATCAAATTCGAAGGCATGGATAGTTTTGGCCTTCAATGATCCAAGATTGTGTTGATTTCAAAAATAAGTGTCATTCTTTCCATGTATGTGCCAACTTCATTTATCAAACTCCAGAGTTGCTTCATACAACTAAATACTCGTGGCCATTTTCCACATGGGGAATGGATGTGGTGGGACCTTAACCTTCAACTACAGCCAATCAGTTTAAGTACATTATTACTGCTACTCACTTCTTTTCCAAATGGGCAGAGGCAATACCTTTCAAAGAAGTCAGTTCTAAAAGCATTGTTAGCTTCATAAAGTCTAACATAATTACCAGATTTGGTGTCCCTCATACCATATTGACAGACAATGGCACCAACTTCTGTTCATCCGAGGTAAGGAAGTTGTATCAAGAATACAACATAAAATACAACAATTCATCTCGGTATCATTCAGTGGTCAATTGCCAGATAGAAACCTTCAATAATACTTTGTCAAATATACTGCAAAAGATGGTGGATAAAGATAAGAAGTCATGGCCTGATAAACGCTTTCATGCTTTATGGGCTTATCGAACCACCACCCGCACTACAACACAGTCAACTCCATATTCATTGGTATATAGAATTGAAACAGTATTTCCCATTGAGGTTCAATTAACCTCACTTAGGGTATCCATTTTTGATAATTCATCTACAGATGAACAATCTCAAAAGTGATTGGATGAATTGGAACGATTATATGAGAAAAGATTGTGCACCCTGCACCACTTGAAAGTCTACCAGAATCTAATAGCACGAGCTTTCAATAAAAAAATTCATCTTCCTTCATTCATTCAGGGAGAATTGGTATTGGTTCTCAGAACTCCGATAATACCAAGAAAAAAACCTCCCAAGCTTGAGCCAAAATGGGAAGGACCATACTCAATACATAAGGTCTACTCCAATGGAGATTATTCTTTAATCTCAATGGATGGGGAACTCATCACTACTCCAACCAATTCCAGATTTTTGAAGAAGTATTTTGTGTACAAAAAATGCACCATCATCTAACACGACATTAAACTATGTTGTCTTTTCTGCAAGACTTTAAACTGCATAGTCCCTTACGTCCAACAAGATGTTAAACTGCACCATCCTTGTTCTATGCATATGACCTTAAACTATTTGCACCATTGTACAACATGACGTTAAATTATGAAAAAGTTCCTAATACGTGCAACATGACGTTAAACTTTGTCCTCTTTTTTCCTTACTGCATGAAATTAAACTGTACAGTCCCCCTTTCATCCAACATGACGTTAATTTGTATTGTCCCTATCGTCCTAACTACATGACGCTAAACTGTACAGAAGTCCCTTAATACGTCCTACATGATGTTAAACTATATTTTGTTCCTGTTACATGACACTAACCTTTGCAGTACCAATAGTCCTCACTAAAATACTTTAATCTTCATAGTCCCTTCATATGTCCTACATGACATTAAACTATGCATCGTTAAGGTTGTTTCTACCTCTTGTTTCTCACACCGAGTATGAATCACGTGAGCTTAGAGTAAACTTCAACCATAACACCCTCTCCTGGACTCTAACCATGTGTAAGTCCCAACAATATTTTTAGGTTGTTATTCTAAAAAAACAACTTGATCACACATTCATTCTTCAATTGAACTACACGGACTTTGATCCGTGCCTTCTAGGCTAGGTACGTAGGCAACCTCCTAAGGTTCAAGCCCAAAAAACAATCTCTTTACACCGGTTCACCTCCATCTCATACGATGTTGATTCATGAAGCCACCCTCAGAATCAATATCTTTATATTGGTTCACCTTTGTCCTTGCTATATGACATGAAACTGTACGGAACTTTTGTCATGTATGACAATAAAATAAAACATTATTTGATACCCTTACCTGAGAGGGAATCATTATTTACATTGATGTCCAATCATGTCATATTCCAAAGACTATGTGCATACATGGAAATTCCCAAACCTTTTATCTTGGGTCAAACCATCATTGCACTGAAGTCCCCTTTTCACCCTTCACTTGTACAAACCAAATATCTACAAACGGTATTTCAAGAACTACATGCGGCTTGATTCCCATCCTAAAGGGATACGTAGGAACGTTCGAGAATCCCTCAAATTCATCCCCACGTCTTTGGGCCTAACCCCAAATTTTACTTTCAGCCCCCTGACTGAAAAGCCCCTTTATGAAAACACACACTGTGAACTCCTTATAATGGTCCGAGCTCTATGAACCTAAAATAAGATCTCCTACACTTTCGTCCCACATGACGTTAAACTGTATTTCAAGAACTACAAATGGATTGATTCTCATTCTACTGAGATATGTAGTGAAGTCTAACATCTTAATTCAAGACCCAGCCACAATATGATTATGGTCAGCATTGGTATGTGTATCTCTACATGAATTGAACAAATGCCCATTTTTATGTGTCATACTCCTAAACTTAAATATTTTCAGATCTTCATAACCCTTTTCTTGAATTCTGGTCAGAAAATGTCTGATACATGAGAGTTGTTTTTCCTGACTATGCAGCACGTGCCCTTAGGTGGCCTTGGATAAACAGTCTACATAACAGACATGTCAGCAAAAAGATGCTATTATTTGACTATGCAGCCAATGCCCTTAGGTGGACCTGCATAATTCAACCCCTAACAGGTTTTTTAAATAATGTTAACTTCATTCTTGGGATGCAAAACTCTTTTTCCCTTATTTGTCTTAACGACAATATGTAGAGATCCACAAAAAATATCCATTCTTAACATATTTGTCCCATAATTTTTTTCATGATCTGAAAGTATTCAAGTCTACGGTTTATATTTTCCTTCCCTACATTTGGGTCATACCTTCGTAGGAATGACATCCATTCAGTTCTTATCCAATCTTGTTTGGAAATATTTTCTCTATATTCTAGTACCTATCTCCATACAAAAAACTCTATGCTTTGGAAAATTTGAATCTCTATAAACGTCCACTGGCTTTTTAGCAGTAGAAAAGTAAATTTCGGAGAGTTATTTTTCCTGACTATGTAGCACGTGCCCTTAGGCAGCCTCACATAAGTAGTCTACATAACAGACCTGTCAGACAAAAGATGCTATTATTTGACTATGCAGCCAATGCCCTTAAGCGGCCCTGTATAATTCAACCCCCTAATGGGTTTGTTAAAAATTGGTAACTTCATTCTTAGGAAATACTTATTCTAATGCCTTTTATCCCTTTTTCATATCATTCCTCAGATTCAAAATTTCTTAAGTCATCGTTTACATATTTTCCGTCATACTTGAGTGTGGTAATATGTTTTCAGATAAATTATCAAGGAATTTAGTCAATTCTAATCCATTCAGTCAAAGTTATTTCGAACTTAAACATTACCCTTTTTATGTCCAACATGCATGACTTTAAACTGCCCACAAAAGACCGGGGAACTCTAAACAAAAGTCAACTCCCAGCTCAGTAAACATACATTTTGTATGATTTTAGGTAATATTGAGCAATTAAAAGATTGAAAGTTTGTAGGTTCATTTTTTATAATCCTAGTAAAAAATCAAACTATGCTTACTAGGCCCGTTGTCTTAGGTAAAAATTTAAAGCAGGTTGCAAAAGAAAATGCAGTCACAAATGATTGAAGGTGAATGTGTTTTTCATTGATGCACACGAGTTAGAAGGACATCCACAGACTGGAGTCTCTTCTCTTTTTTTTTTCAGGAATTACAAAAGGCTTTCAACATAACTCTTCATTTGATTTATGACATCCCAAGATTCATCAGCAGCCACCTGGAATTCATTCATTCAACTAGATATAATAAGAGATGCAGTGATACCAAATCTTCTTGGAACAATTGTAAAAGAATGTTCTTGAGTGCAGTTTGAGAAAATTTTCTACTGATCAAACAGTGACTCTGTTTCTGTCCAAGAGACTCAGAAGATGGATACATGGATTTGAGAATGGAGCATTGGAAGTAAAGAGCCATTTGGAGAGAGTATTCTTTTCAGATATAGTTCTAATTCCATGATAATCATTTCTCCACCAACCGGTAGCAGAAAACATTTCAGCCCATGGGTTTTCCCTTTTTATATCTGCAAGGAAATGACATGGAGGAAAAATTTGAAAGTTCACACCATTGTTGTTGCTCTTAATGAACAGCATAACCGAAATAGAGGATTAACAATGTTGCTGAATCTTAGGTAGATAGTTCTTTGAATCTACAATATTGACTCCTTGCAGATGACCATGTCCATAC
This sequence comes from Viscum album, assembly GCA_963277665.1. NCBI lineage: Eukaryota > Viridiplantae > Streptophyta > Magnoliopsida > Santalales > Viscaceae > Viscum > Viscum album. The sequence continues at coordinate 20,093,436 of OY728155.1, forward strand.
AGAGCCAGATATATGCTCTGTGCGAAATTAACATGATATTTCTTCAAGTAATTAACCAAATTTGGGAGAGTGCTATCGTATATATCATAGTAATCATAGCCTACAACATTCATCATATCATCAATTCTCTTGCTAGCCAGTTCATCAGCAGTTTTTATTCTTCTAGGATCCATTTAATCTACAAAAAGGTTGAATAATTAACTCTTAAGTGAGTTGGTTTTTCCTAAAATTTGTGATGAAAATTAAAAAAAGAGCTAAGGAATTAATGCACACAAGTCTAATTTTGGCGCGCAAGTATAGTTGTGTCATGCAAGTTTTGGGCGCACATGTATCACTGCATAAGTCCAAATACCTCTAAAAAAGCGCGACACAAAGAAACCAGTGTAAAACAAGCAACTAGCGTGACGAAGGCAAGTGCTTTGCGCGAGAATGAGGCACATGTTTATAGGCAAGACCGAAACCCTGCGCACCTAAGACAGCGTGCTCAACACATGCACGACGCCATCTGCGCGCTCCACTATTGTGCACCATAGTTCCTTGGTTTTCTCTTTTTTTCCTCAGAGTCACATCCTTATTCTTTCAGATTCAACTCTGAGGGGGGACTTTTGTTGATGCTCCTTTCCATCATAGAGTCTAACGACTGAAAAAGAGAAATACCTTATTCCAAAGTGATCCATCCTTTAAAGAAACATAAAAAATTGACAAAGGTATGAACAAGGATTTTCTTTAGTAGGGGACACACATGTTTCATCACGGTCACGCAGGTATACCTACGCGCCCTATTTTGATTTTCTCTTGGGGTCTTCAGTAGCATATAAATACCCCTTGTGGTCCCCCCATTTCGGGACGGAAAAATTACAAAACTCATATTCAAGCTCTCAGTTTCCTAGTCCCTTATGGAATTCTTCTGTACACTTCTAAGGTAATTTCTTACCTAGAATAGAAGATCTAAACAGGGGAAACAAGGCCTAAGTGTTTAAATTTATCAACACCCGCGTGCCTAGGTGTTTAAACCCTTAAGGGAAGTAGACACACCTGCACACCGCCTTATCGCTTCACCAGAACCTGTGCACCTCTCTTTTGGAAGTCCCTATGGATAATACTAAGGGCTTGAGACAAGCCTCGCCCAAGTATTATCCTATTGGTTGACCATCGCGCAGGTACCTATGTGTCGCGCATGTATACCTGGGCAACTAGGACCTGCATGCCCATGCATGACCTACGCGCCTACTTCTTTTTGGGTGCCCCTCCTGCCTATCCACCTCTCCTATTCAAGATTCAGCCTTCAAAACCCTCTTCAAAGCCATGTTTGGCATGGTTCCCTTGTTGGCCTCCTTATATGAAAATAATTCTATAGAATATCTCTTAAAACCTAGTGATTTATATATATTTATATCACTAAAGTTAGAGATTTCATTCATTTTGACCTCATCCTTTAAGATGAGTGGATCCTTAACCTGACCCTCTTTTTCAGGATTAATCCCCATTCCATGTTCTCTTAACATAGGCATCCTCCTTAGGAGTAAGCCCCAGGTTCCCAATGTGGGCTTCCTTTTCAGGAGTAAGTCCCAGTCTCAAGTTCCCAAATTTGGGCATCCTCTTTAGGAGTAAGCCCCAATCATAATTTCCCAAATCTAGGCATCCTCCTTATGAGTAAGCCCCAATCATAATTTCCCAAATCTGGGCATCCTCCTTAGGAGTAAGCCCCAATCAAAATTTCCCAAATCTGGGCATCCTCCTTAAGAGTAAGACCCAAGTTCCCAATATGGGCATCCTCTTTAGGAGTAAGCCCCAAATTCCAAATTCCCAAATATGGGAATCCTCCTTAGGAGTAAGCCTGAAGTCCCCTAACCTAGGCCTCCTTCTTAAGAATAAGCCCTAGTATTCAAGTTCCCTTAATTTTTGGGTATCCTCCTTAGGAGTAAGCCCCAAGTTCCCAAATATGGACATCCACATCAGGAGTAAGCCCCAATCATAATTACCCTTAACCTAGGTTTCCTTCTCAGGAATAAGCCCCAGTTTTTAAGTCCCTTTAACCTAGGCCTCCTTCTCAGGAATAAGCCCCAGTCAGAATTTCTCTTAACCAGTCTTAATTTACTTTTGATTTGGGATTCCTTCTCAGTAGTAAAATCCAATCATAAGTCCTCTCTAATTTGGGTATACTTCTCAGGATTAAGTCCTAAGTTAAGTATCCAAATCTTCATAAAGCACATATACATTTATTGACCTTGTTCCTGGGTTTCTTCCCTAAATTAAATCATAATCTTCATCTATTTGGACAGTCATACAAACATAATCCCCACATCATTTCTTATGATGACACAATTTTCAGGTTTTACCAATAACTCTTGTTTCTCACACCGAGCATGACTCACATGAGCTTAGAGCGTAAAAGTAATTAAGACTTCTTTATTTGAGAAATCAATCATACATAAACCTCATACTTCTTTACTCGAACTCCGTGGGTTCTGATTCCTTTTCTAAAACAAAGGATACGCAGGAAGCCCATCTTCGGGTATGATCCCAACTCTAAAATAATCTATGTCCTTCTGAATGACAATAAACTTCATGTGCCCCGCTGAGTGGCTTTAAAACCAGTATGGTTAGCATAATGACCTAGAGATTTCTATATAATGTGTCTAAGGATACCATTGACTAAGAATATCTAACAAATACAGATGATTCTCTATCGATGAAGAACCTCTAATACATATAAAAGATTTTCTAAATCTCATACCTACTAATCATTTATTGTTATATCTAAAGGAAATCTCATTTTCATACTTGGTAATTTAATAAGGATTCACGAACATAACTTAAATCTATAAATAGAGTCTCGGAGTAGAAAATAATTCCCCTCAAAAAGGTGTCATGAGTCCGACCTTCCATCCTCTGGACCAATGCAAATTCTTAAGCCTCATTGGTTCCCAACTAATGGGCACCTACCTTTGGAAAGTAGGTCCAAATGGATATAGAATCATTGGATGTTTCCGGTTCTATGAACAAACATGTTAGAAACTGCTTGAAATGTTTGAACCTTAAATCAATGAGGTCATCCCCATTTCCAGAGGAAACAACCATTATCCAACATAGGGTTGTGAGAACCTAGTGTAGTAGACTATAAGGGGATAGACCGAGTGAGCATCCTCAGAGAGTCTTTGAGAATTAGGATAAAGGGGGGTAGACTATGTGAGCCTCCTCAAAGAGCCTATGATTACTTTGGGCTATAATGGGATTGACTGTGTGAGATTTCTCAGAGAGTCCGTGACTGCTTTAGACTGTACGGGGATAGACCGTGTGAAATTTCTTAGAGAGTCTTTATTTACTTTGAATCACCTTAATATCCTAGACTATACGAGGGATTGACTATGTGAGCTTCCTCAGAGAGTCTTTGTACGACCTAGGATTTAAGGGGAATTGACCGAGTTTGCTTCCACAGAGAGACCGTGACCTTGGGGCTATAAGGGGAATTGACTGTGTGATCTTCCTCAAAGAGTCCCTGACCACCTTAGACTATAAGGGGAATTGACCGAGTGAGTTTCCTTAGAGAGTCTTATAATTTCTGTATGACCAAACCAGAGGGGTCAGGCTGAGTGTACTTCCCAAAGGGTTATTGGTACTTGTTAGGTAAGACCATAGAGGATGGCTTTGAGTACTTCCCAGAGGGTTACCTATTTTTACTTAGCTGCTTGATAGTTGTTTCTTGATATTGGAACTGTGGATTATTTACTATTTAGTATGTTCCTGTTTCTGATTTCAATACTTTTTACCTTCCATATATTCACTGACTGTTAGGCACAAATCTTTGGGTGGTTGCCTACTGGGATTTAGTCTCACACCATGTTTGGGTCATGCTTTTGGGCCCAAAGAGATTATACTGTTGCAGGTATAGATAAGGGAAAGCACCCTTCAACTTCATGTACTTGACTTTTTGTGGAGCTGGATAGCATGGGACCAAGCTTATGCTTGCGATGGTGAGGATCTGTTTGTATTTTCTTTTGTCTTATTATAGTAGTGTTTTATTTCCAACATTGTGATTTGTTTGGCTGCTTTCCTAGACATATGTATCATGCATCATATATCTATGTTCTCCTGTTGTTGATCTCCTTTAGTATTTCATTGTTCACTTATGTATGGATTATTACTACTTCCACTATTGTTATTTATTTACTCTTCCACTATTTTACTCTGCCATTGAGGGCATAGTTTCCCCACTATCACACCCAAGGCCCTCGTAGCTAGTCGGCTGCCTCTAGAGTTTTGGAAAATGCGCTTGAGGCCATGTGACCAACCAGGTACAGGGCACCTCTGGGTGGCTCCCAAAACGAGAACGTTACAATATCATATTTATAGTATTATCCACTTCTAAGAATGATGAAACCCAATAGATAGTTAGAGGGATATTTTTTCTTCCTTTGAGGTAAGCCAAAAAAATATTGCAATGGGACATGAATTTCTGAATCATGATGACATTGATGGCCAAATCATGTGGGGTTCATAGATGTAATAGTAGAATCAATAAAAATTTAAGGTGATGGTGATCCACTATATATATGGATTCATTAAATATCTCTCTCTATATTCTACTTATTTTTCGTCAAACACATTCAAAAATTCATTATAATATTTTAATACATTTCAGCTAAAATAGTTTTTATTTGATTTTTTATCCTTTTAGTAGAGATGTAAAATCTTCATTGATTATTTATTGAAAAATTTATCATTGATCATGTTTTCTTATTTTTATGTAAAACTAAATTTGTTTTCTATATATTCAGTGGTTATTTGATTATATGAAACTTATGAAGTTACTTGATAAGTTAATTTTATAAAACCTATTATGTCTAGATATCGACATCAAATATAAATTTTTTAACAATTATTCTTGGTTCATTATAAAAAAAATACATTATCACTATCATATATCATTTTAAAGGGAGATTTTATGACGCTAATATAGGATTGTGAACAAAGAATGATGTTGAATCGATATATAGTGATCAGGGTAATAGGTTCATGGGTTACTATAGTAATAGTGTGATGTCACATGAAATGTGCATGAAGAAAACAATTTTAAGAGATCACTATGAAATGAAAATAAAATTCACAATGGTTCTTGATATTTCTTAGATGTTGGTGTCATAGTGTAGTTGATGATGTGCCATTTTTAGTTGAGGTTGGAAAAGTGAAATCTAATGGTATAGTGGTGTGATATGAATGATTAAGTGATTTTATAAAGAAAAACAAACAATAATCTTATAAGTTTATGAAAACACATATTTTATGTCCCTTTTCTATCTGTACTTGGGTTTTTAAAATTAATAAATATCACATTGGGTGGTATTTGGGACACTAGAAATGTTTGACTAGGATTTCTCAGATTGAATAATACAAGTGGAAAATACCTAGAATATCATATGGACCCACTAATAGTTTTGGAAAATAACACATTCCATGTACATAATACCCTCACATTACTCAGTCTATTATTAGTACATGATTAGTCATTCAATTTTACTTACCAGCCATGTACCTATCCAAATACATGAAATGTATCATGTATTTTGTATTACTTGTGTGGATCTTCTACAAACAGAGTGCCTATGATTATACCATATTGATATTATTAATATTTTCATAACTTTTATATACTCCCTTTACTGATTTTATATGAAATGTGCATAATTTGTGTGAAATATTAATGTTTAAATATTAAATATAATTTTTGATCACTATTTGAATTCAACTTGATTCAAGTCAGTTTACTGTTTTAATTATACTTATCACCCTAATGATCCTAATTGTATGGATCTTGTTTTTTAGGATTCTGTATTCAATTTTACACATATCATTAGAAGGAATCATTGGTCAATTCTATCATTTGACGGGCCGTATGAACCACACGAGGACTATAGAATCTGTGATAAATTGGACCATCCAAAAATATGGAATTTCTTGGCTCAATCCAAAAGTCCAGATTTCTATATTCTCCTCCAACATTCACCAAACAATACAAGGAGTCACTAATAAAAATTTTAATGCCCAACTCAAATAACAAGGGGCCCAAATGAAGCATTGAAATCCAGCCCACCATTATGGCTGGGAATTAATATTAGGATACTATTCCTGAATTTTCTCATTCTATAATCATCAAATCATGCTGGGCGTTTTTGGTGTGAATTCTAGGATACAAGCGGAGAACATTTTAGATGAAATTATTTTTATTTAAGGCCATATTCTATTAAAAAACCCATTCACATTTTAGCCTTCGAAAACGTGTTGATACAAATGCACATGTGCAAATTGTTTAGTCAAATAGCCATATCTTTGGATCCAAAACTCTAATGGCCTCCATATTTTGAGGGACGATAGTAAATATAAATTTATATAGCTTGGAAGAAGATAAGATCTCTATATTCGACTATTTAGATTTCCAAATTGGAGATTTAATTGGAGGGGCAGGTTTGGAATGCAAATAGTCACCCTCCTTGGGTAATAAATACAACCTCCTCTTATTCTTTCATGTGGTTGGAATTTCAGAATAGAAGAGGATCAATTGGAATTAAAAATTATTTTCCAAATTTCTGGTAGGACGTTCCATAGTCATGTTTTTACTTGAGAGACCCTTCCTCCTCTCTTTGTTTTCATTTACTTTTGTGTTCTTCTTTCTTGTAATCTTGTAAGTCTTTGTTCTGTAATTTTGTTTTAATGTAAGTACCATTCCCATTAACTCTTATTATTATATACCCTCTTTTTTTAAATATTAATTTTCTTTTTAATTTTTTAAACCAAGTTAAAAATAAATCTCTTCTTTCACTTTCTCATTCAATCTAAAGGTCATCTTTAATTCTCATCACCCTTTGTCTGTGTGTGTGTTCGATGCTCAACACTTTTCTTTTACCATTATTTTTGTTATATTTATAATTCTTCACCATAAACATATATTACCAGATTAATTACCAACTTAATGGATGAGTAAATATACCATTGTGTGAGTCATTATTTAGAGATGTTAAGAGATTGATATTTTTTTCTCGATGAGTATTATTTAATTTAACATTGTGTATGTTGGACTTTACATGTCATAGATTAATGAAATATTTTTTTAACATATGTATTACATGGATTATTGGAACCATAAATACACTACCACAATCAAGTACTAATTGAGATTAGAATCCTAGTTATGTTAAGGCTCAGATTAATGTCTTAACACTTGGGAATTTCGATCAACATCATCTTGTGAAGTGGGTGTTAATTTAATGCAATATAAAGCAATGTTCATGGATATCACATTACTAAGTCCCTAATAATAAAATCACCACAATATTTATTTAGTTGTTAAATAAATCAATCATTTCAATTATTCTCTACAAACAAACCCTGTAATCAAAATACAATCAACTAAAAACAATAAAATATTAAAAAGTATCATCATTGAGGATTCGTCCCGAGTGATGCTATAAAAATTAGCAGAGCATCAGATCCTTGAATGATCGACATGCGAAAATCGACCATGATTTCAGATGGAACTATTTTCAGTGATGGTGCAATTAAGTGGTCATTAGTTTATGGTTATTGTAAAAAAAAAAAGAAATAATATTAAAAAAAAATTGAAAAAAAACCCAAAGAAAAACCCTCCTACTCATAAAAATCATAAATAGAAAAAAACACAAAGAAATACCACCTTCCACTTTCTTATAAAATCTCTTTGAATTCCCCGTATCCTCCCAAAAAATTCCTTAGATTTGTTTTACACTGAAATCGAGTGAACACTTCGCTAACTTATGAGGAACATAAGAGATAATCAACTCATTCAAGAACCTATCCTTGTCTAACCAACTGAATTCGATTTAGCCAATCCTAGGGAACAATCACTTAAAGAACTTGAATCCCACCTAAGCCAGAAACAACAACCAAATTCTTCCCAACTCCCATCTCAACCATTACCCAACCTCAAGTGTAATGTAAGTGCAATTGCACTTTGATTGAGGAAGAAAATTTCTATGCCTCATGATAAGTACTCCAACTCCCCTTTAAATGTTGATGTAGAAAATGAAAAGAAAAAGAAACTTGAAAAGGAATCTGAATCCATTCCCTTACATCCTTCCATTCCACTTAGGAAACCAATTCCTTTTCCTCAAGACAAATCTAAGCCAAAAAAGTCCTTTGAACCTGATCCTGAAATGACCGACATGATCAGACGTGCTGAAGTCAACATAACCCTCTTAGATGCCATAAAAAAATCCCTAAGTATGAAAAGCCTCTTAAGGAATTGTGCACCCATAATTGGAAGCTTAAGACAATTGAAAATCTTTCAACCTAGCAGTTTATTCCGAAAAAGTGCGAAGATCCAGGGACCTTTATGGTTCCATGGCAAATTGGAAGTTCCAAATTTCATGATGCACTCATAGACCTAGGAGCCTTAATTAATGTCATGCCCAAATCCATCTTCTTCAACCTTGGTCATGGTCCCTTACATCCAACAGGTGTTGTCATTAAATTGGAAAACAGAAGGTCTGCTAGTATTGAGGGTATAATCATGGATGTCCTTGTCCGTGTGAATGATCTTATATTCCCTCCAGATTTCTATGTCCTTGACATGGAAGGTGAGACGAACTCTTCCTGATCTCCAATAATTATAGGAAGACAATTCTTAATGACAGTAGGAACAAAGATTGATGTCCATTTAGGAATCTTATCCACAGAATTTGGTGACCAACTGGTAAAGTTCACCATTTTCCAAGCCATGCAATTCCCATTTGAGGATCACTCTACATTTTCAATCCATGATTTTGTGGACAATTCTAATAGTCAATTAAACCCGATTTCATCATTTTCATCATGTTATAATGAGAGGGGATCTTGTAAAATCTTCACCATGATTAACTAAGTCATAAATGGTGAAGTTGATGTGGGCCTTTCATTCATAGACTCCATCAATCTAGAGGAACTTGAAAAATCTCTTGAATGCCACATAAACTATGATCTCTACTGATCCACCTTGGAAAATATTACAGAAAATGATTTTGATTCTACTAAAGTCCCTTATTCAATTACTGAGTTATCTAACCCACAAATGAAAGATGAACCTGATCTGAAACCTCTTCCTGCACACTTGAAATATGAATTTCTTTTCCATGATAACTCTTATCCTGTCATTATCTCCACTTCACTTACGGAAATTGAAGAGTCTAAACTTATTCAGGTGTTATAGGAAAATTAAAGGCCTTAGGTTGGAACCTATATTACATACTAGGAATCAAACCCACTCTTTTCATGCATCACATACATCTTGAAGAATCATCCAAACTAATTCGACCACCACAAAGAAGACTCAATCCACTCATACATGAGGTATTTAGGGAAGAGATCACCAAGCGTTATCAATTTGGTATTATCTACCCAATTTTCGATAGTGAATGGGTTAGTCCAATTCAAGTTTTACCTAAGAAGGGTGGAATAACTATTTCCACAAATGAACATGGGGATGTAGTCACAACTCGAGTGAAGAAAAAATGGAATGTGTTCAGAAACTATTGGAAATTGAATGTTGAAATAAGAAAATACCAATACCCTCTTCCATTCCTTAATCAGATGCTATAACGATTAGCTGGAATGTCACACTATTTCATTCTTGATGGATACACCGACTACTTCCAAATCCAAATCGCACCTTAGGACAAATAAAAACTACATTTACTTTCCCATTTGGAACATATTCATATAGGAGAATGCCTTTTGGACTTTATAATGATTCTGTAACATTCCAGAGGTGTATTATGAGTATCTTTTCTGAATTCCTTAAACACTTGATGAAAGTCTTCATAGATGACTTTACCATTTATGGTGAGTCATTTGAATGTTGCTTCAATTAAATCTCTATAGTCCTTCAAATGAGTGTCTTGTGTAACATTGTGTTAAATTTTAAAAAATGTCACTTCATGGTTGAAAATGGGATTGTTCTAGGTAACATAGTTTCAAAAGAGGGTATTGAAGTCAATCCTGCAAAAAATGAAGTGATCAAATCACTTTCTGAACCCACCTCTGTTCAAGACATCTGTTCATTCCTCGGTCATTCTGGTTTCTTTCTGCGATTCATCCATAACATCCGTAGGATTTCCCTCCCACTCACTCGGTTTATCCAAAATGATGTCACTTTCCATTAAGATGTGCTTTTCAAGAGAGCCTTTATGGAAATCAAAACTGCTCTTACATTTTCCATGATAATACAACCTCCAGATTAGTCCTTACACATTGAGTTTATGTGTGATGCTTCTGATTGAGCAGTTTTGGATGTTCTTGGTCAAATAAGAGAAAACATTCCTCATGTCATCTATTATGCCTCAAAAACATTGTATGAAACTCAATATCACTACATTGTCCCTGAAAAGGAACATTTAGTAGTGGTTTTTTCTTAGATATATTCCAGCTCTATCTGTTAGGTGCCAAAATCATCATCTACATAAACCATTCATCTATAATGTTCTTACTCAAGAAAATTTATCACAACCCAAGGAAAATAATATGGATCCTAATTCTTTAAGAGCATGAACTTGAAATCAATGATAAACAAGGAAAAGAAAACCCTGTGGCTGATCACATGAGTAGAATTTCAAATTCTTCTAATTCAAACATTATTGATCCCGAATTCCCCACTGAGCACCTTTCACATGTCACTCTAAAAATACCATGGTATTCCCCAATTGTGAATTACTTGGTTTCTAGTGTTTTTCCTGAAATGTTTTCAAAAGAATGAATAATGATGTTGAAATGTGAATCAAACCACTATTTTTGGGAAGATAATAAACATGGGAAAATTGGGCTGACATTGTAATTAGGAAATGTGTTGATGAAGATGAATATTATTCTATCTTAGAATTCATTCACTCAATTCCTGGAGGTGGCCACTTTGGACCACAAAGGACCTCTTGAAAGGTCCGAGAATCTTGATTCTTCTAGCCTTCATTCTTCAAGGACTCACATGAGTTTTGTTAGTCATGTACAACTTGTAAAAAGTTTGGCACATTTTTCAAATGAAATGAAATGACCCTATTGACGCCCCTTTCCATCACAGAGTCTAAAATAATGTAAAGGGAAATACCTTGGACCCAAAGTGATTCATCCTTTGAAGAAACATCAAAAATTGACAAAGGCATGAACCAAGATTCAAATGCACTTAGGTCACAAAAGTTCCACCAATGTCATGAAAGTATACTTGCGCGCCACCCATTAGTCACGTAGGTGACTTGCGCGCCTTATTTGAAATTCTCCGAGGGTCTTCTCCATCCTATAAATACCCCCTGTGGGGCCCCCATTTAAGGGACGAAAAATTCCAAAAACTCAGATTTGAGCTCTCGGTGCCATGGTCTCTTCTCAAAGCTTCCAAACACTTCTAAGGTAATTTCTTACCTAGAACAGAAGATCTAAAGTGGGGGAGTAAGGCCTAAGTGTTGAAACTCATCAATACTTGCACGCTTGGGTGGCCAGCCCTTAAGGGAAATGACCACACTTGCATGCCACCTTACCCATTCTACATAACTTGCATGCCTCTCTTCTGGAAGTCTCTAGGGGTAGTATTAAAGGCTTGAGCCAAGTCTCACCCAATTTCTACCCTAAGGATTGACTGTTTCTCAAATACCCATGTGTCGCGCAGCTAAACCTACGCGACCAGGACTTGCGTGGTCACGCAACACTTGCGTGCCCACATAGGACTTGTGCGCCACCTTCTTTTTGGGTGTCCCTCCTACCTATTTCACTTGTCCTATGTCTATCCACCTATCCTTTTCAAGATTAAGCCTTCAGAACTCTCTCCAAAGCCATCTATGGCCTGATTTTCTTGTTGGCTTCCTTATCTGAAAGGAATTCTATGGAACATCTCTTAAAATATAGTGATTTACATATCTTTATGTCACTAAGGTCAGAGATTTCATTCATTCAACATCATCCTTTAAGATGAGAGAATCCTTAACCTCGGCCTCCTTTTCAAGAGTAAGCCTCAGTCCGAATTCTCATTAATTTTGGCCATCCTCTTTAGGAGTAAGCCCCAGTCATAATTCCCTTAACCTGGGGCTCATTTTCAAGAGTAAGCCCTAGTCCAAGTTCCCAAATATGGGCATCCTCTTCAGGAGTAAGCCCTAACCGAATTATCTTAACCTTGGCTTTCTTTTCAAGAGTAAGCCCCAGTCTCAAATATGGGCATCCTCCTTATGAGTAAGCCCCAAGTCCCTTAATTTCTCAAGTCCCTTAACCTGGGACTCCTTCTCAGGAGTAATCCCCAGTCTTAATTTCTCTTAACCAGTCCTAATTTACTTTTGATCTGGGATTCCTTCTCATGAGTAAAACCCAATCATAATTTCCCTCCAAACTTGGGCATCTTCCTTAGGAGTAAGCCCCAAGATTAGAGTATCCAAATCTCCATAAATTACATATACCTTTATGGACCCTGTTCCTGGATTTCTTCCCTGATATAAATCTTAATCTTAATATTTTTGGGAAGTCATACATACATAAGCCCCACATCTTTCTCATGATTTCATTTTTCATGGAACAATTTTCTGGTTTTACCAATACCTCTTGTTTCTCACACCAATCATGACTCACGTGAGCTTAGAGTGTAAAAGTAATTATGACATCTTTCTTTGATCCATCAATCATACATAAAAATCATACTCCCTTACTCGAACTACGTGGGTTCTGATTCCTTTTCCAAAACAAAGGATACGTAGGTAGCCCATCTATGGGTATGATCCCAACTCTGAAATAATCCATGTCCTTCTGAACGACAAATAAACTTCAAGTGCCCACTGAGTGGCTTTAAAACCAGTATGCTCATCAGAATGAACAAGAGACTTTTATGTATTGAAGGATACCTTTGAATAAGAATCTGTAACAAATACAAATGATTCTATATCAATGAAGAACCTTGAATACATATAAAATATTCTCTAAATCTTCTACATATCAATAATTGATTGTCAGATCTAGAGGAAAGCTCATTTTATACTTGGTAATGTAATAGGGATTCACGAACATAACGTAAATCTATAAAGAGAGTCCCGGAGTAGACAATAATTCCCCTCAAAAGGTGTGATGAGTCTGACCTCCCATCCTCTCAACCAATGAAAATTCCTAAGCCTCATCAGTCCACAACTAATGAGTGAATACCTTTGGAAAGTAGGTCCAAATGGTTGTGGAATCATTGGATGTTTCCGGTTCTATGAACAAACCCGTTAGAAACTGATTGGAATGTTTGAACCTCCAATCAACGAGGTCATCCCCAATTCCCGAGGGAACAAAAAATGGTGAACCCGATGTGAATCCTTAACCAAGTTAAAGTGATTGTTTTACCTATTTTTTAGGCCCCTATTTAAACTAAAAGAGAGGGCCAGCAAAGTATTCAATAACATATGTGCTCATCAAAAAGATATAGCAGCCGAACTTATCTTGATTATGTTTGTTATATGAAATATGCACTCTTTTCCAAGATCTTCTTCATTAAAAGAATGGATTCTCTTAAATTCACACCTGTGAAAACCTCTGCTTTGAATGCATCTGCTGCTACTCCTGCTGGATCGTTGTCCGATCTGAGGGAGACATCACCTACTCAGCATCTTCAATGCTGGGTATCGAATGTGGTGGTTAAGGAGTACCATCGAAACGGTACCATTCCAACTCTAGAGGATACTCGACAAGCCCTCCAAGTGAACAATTCACCCTGGTCGTCCGGACAGTGACGAACAGTGATCAAGAAGCAGGCGGTGCTAACCATCGTCTACAATCGTTTTGGGTCGTTATCCCAGGAATGCAACCACCATTCCCTCCCATATTCTGAGGAGGTGAATGAGAAGGCCGCTCAGGGCCTTAATTCAAGGAAACATGAGTCCTTCCCGAGGTCTCCCACCAAAAATCGCTGCCAGACTCGTGCGGCAATGCACCCTCAACATGATGAGGGTGTCGTCTCCAGGCGTTCGGCTCAGGTTCCTCGAACCTGAGCAGGCAAGATGAACAACTAGAGGCGACAACCAGTTAACAGTGAGCAAGTTCTTATCTCTACCATTTCCTGAGAATTCCACCAATCTAACTTGGTGGCAAGCAAAGAGCGGGCACACACACCCGTCCATTTTAATTCCGATGTCCAGGAGACTCATCTGGCAGTATCATGCCAATACCTCCATGAAATTCCAGTCGAGTAATATAGATATGAACATACACCTGTTTATAAATCAACGGCTAGTCAGCAGGCTCGTCTGACTACATGTGATGGAGCCCACCAACCCAATGTGTTGACAACTGGTAAACAGGTACATACACCTGCTTACACTCATAAATCCTACCAGCAGCCTCGTCTGTTAGTATTGAAGGAAGCTCGTCAACCACGTTCAGCAGAGTGCAATCAGCAGGAACATACACCTGCTAGTATTGATCAAGCCTACCAAGAGTCTCATTTGGTAGCATTTGGAGAAGTCAGTCGGAAAGCTCAGGCGACAAACAGGAGGTAGACTCAATTCTCTGCCCCCACACATGAGTACTGTCAAAATTCACTAACAGGAAAAGGAGGAAAGGAGTAGGCACATACACCTACTCCAAGCACGGAATGGATGTATATCTCCGTTCCGGCTACTGTAGTCACCAAGAACATTCTGTCAATGGTGAAGGAGCAGAAACAAATCCCTACTCATATTCTGGATGCCTGCCAGGATATTATAATAGCTTCAGCAGCATTTCAGGGAAAGACACATAAATCTATCCCTACCAGTGGAGTGACACATCAACAATTCACTTCAGAATAGACACACACATCTGTTCCATTCCAAGAGGGTTGTGTGGCGTACTCCCCCATATCATAGAGACAACCAAGTCAGAAACATACACCTGATTTGAGTGGAGATAATCAGCCTAACCTGATCATTTCTCCTGAGAAGGGACATACACCTACCAATAATGACCACTTTCGTCAACAAGTGGTTCCTAAAGAGAGTAAGAAGGTGTCTAAAAAGAAGAACCTCCCAGCGCAGTCAAGAAATCAAGGGCCAATCTGTAATAAGGCCATAATTGATGTTGGAGTTCTCTATGCACTCAGAAAACTATCTGTTTCAACTCAAGATTCTACTCTCTCAGTTCCCAATAGTGGGAACATTAATTCCAAAGGTCTGCATCAGATACTTCCTCATGAAGGCTTGCTTCATGATGATTCAGTCAATCTTGAAGTTTCATCTTCAGGTGTGAGCCACAAGAACTCTCTGTGTGGCCAGAAGACTAAGGAGAAAAATGTTATATCTTTTGTTGTAACCCACCATGGTGGTCCTCCCCATGATGATTAATTTAGCTGTGAAATTCCTCTCCGCAGTAGTGATTCACATTGCTTGGAAAATTCTCCAACAGACAATGTAGTGACGAGAAAGCCCTCTTATTTTGAGGCAGTTGCAAATGTGAAGCTAGTCATGTCTGATGCTTTACCATTATTAGGTGAAACACTTTCTCAATCAGAAGATAGCCTGGGGTGTAGGTCATTCTCCGAACCACCCCTGGGTCGTTCATCTTGTAATGTAATCAGTGAATTCTCTAGCAATCTTGTTGAATCCGATGAAGCAGCAAGGAAGCACCAGCTCTGGTCTAATCAGGTAGAATAATCTTCATTAAATAATAAATAGGAAATACTGAATATGAGAAAATAGCTGGAAAAAGGTGAAGTTCCAGTTATGTTTTGGCCTTTGGATGATTCTCAGTATAACATTCCAGAAATGTTGATGGAAGATGGAATTCATGATATTCATCTCAACATATGGAAAACTCATTGTCCGTTGAAAAAGAAAATATTGTATTATGATGAATATGAAAATCATGGAAAGATTATAGAAGGGTTACAACGCCAAATTGATTTGGAATCTCCCTCAGTTTCTCGATATCTGAAGGAAGAAAAACAACAGAGAGCCCTTCAGCGTTCATGCCTTGGTGCACTAAGAAGATTGCGCCGGTTAATTTCCAATGGCCCATTTGGTATTCATATCAGGGGATGGGGTGTTCACAGAGCACTACATTTCAATGTACTCTCCAGTTAGTAAAGCTCGCCGAAAATGGTCTCATGCAATGTTATCGCCCATGGCTAGCCACAATAAATGGGTTTTGTTTGTAATCAAAAGCTTGCCCAAGAATAGGCCTCAACTAGTTCCTCTCAAAATCATGCATACAGAGAACAAGTTGTTTAATTACTCCTGCATCATGAAAACAAGAATATTGAAAAACCCTCTCGTTTGGATCAAGCACATCATCAAGTGACAGAAGTGTCAGAAATCATCAAACAGTCTTTTGAGTCTGGTGATAAAAGTGGATGCAGGTTGATGCATCCAGCTAATTTCCGGACTGAAGTCCGTAAGATCAGGAGATCTTACAAGAAGTTCTCAGATATAGCATGTCAAGAACCACCCCAGCTTTCCAGACTAGGGACTCTTTTAACCCAACCCTCAGAATCAACAAATAGGATTCGAGGAGTTGAGCAGGAACAACCCCAGTCCATCGGATTGGGGACTTTTTCAAATCCTCAATCCCTCCCTCAGAGAAAGTCAGTCTTCTCTCGATTTGGTAAGAAGCCTCAAGAAGAACTAAGGGCCAAATTATCAGGATATTCCCTCCAAATTACGGTTCGTCAAGAAGTTCCGGAGGATCCAAATCAACAAAAGGCAATGTCTCATCAAGGACATGGAAGAAGAAAATATCGCAGAAATGACAATAGAAGGGATGCAATCCATTATGCATTAATCAATTTCATTAATGCTGTTGTTGCTGATCCACCAGATGAAGTTCACTGAGAGGGATCAAATGAAGAGGTTCCTTCTCAATAAGTTTTACGCACAGACACAAATGAAGAAGGTGTGCGTACACGAAATCAAAGGATTACTTAGAACCTAGGTAATCCTTCAAGTAACCCACTTCCCCCTCTCCAAAAGGTGTCCAACAAGGGAAAAGGAAAGAATCAGGCTACATACCCTTTATCTGGAGAAGGCCAATCGCTCTCACTAGAGCAAAGATTTTCACAACAAGAGGAAGAAATGAAAGAATTGAGGAGGATAAATGTAGAACTACTTCAGGGTAGTCTTCCTCCTAAGAATGATGGAGTCATTCAGTCAAAGGAATTTATTGTGGCTACTGAGATGGATCAAGAATATCCTTTTTTATCAGTAAACCCTCATAGATCTAATCCTACGGGTCAATTCTAACAACAATCGGCAATGCTACCATCGGTTGCAATACCAGCTGCCACATCTATCCAAGCTCTAGTCATTGCACCTGTTCAGATCCAATCCCAACTGGATGTTTCTTAAAAGTTAATAACTACTATTGATTCATTAATAGCTCGGTTGGAAGCTATGGAGGGAAAGCGTTCTCCGGTTCAACTAGAGAAGAGAGCTTACCATTAATGGGTTGATGCAATTCCTCCCCCATAAAAATTTTCTAGTACCAAATTCCCAATATTTAATGGTTCGGGAGACCCAGAGAAACACTTAACACATTTTTTTTCTCATTGCGATCCTATGATGGAAACCCTTCAGCAACAAGAAGCAGTTAAGCTCAGGTGTTTTGTATAGTCATTACAAGGGCCTCATTTTGTCTGGTACACCAGCTTGCAATCTCAGTCAATTAACGGGTGGGAGGATCTTAGTCAAAAATTTATTCTTCAATTCAGCTCAACATTTTCAAGGACAATAGTTTTTGATCTTAAAAACTGTAAGAAAAGGGAGAATGAAAGTGTTTCAGATTTCATTTCTCACTGGAAGGGTTTAACATATTCCCTAAGCTTAGCACTCCCTCAAGAGGAATTGTTGCCAATCTGTGTGGAAAATTTATGTGATGAGTTGTGCACGCCGCTGATCCCTGTGAAATAAACAAGAGGGTTTCGAGACCTTACTTCAGTCACTCAACAGATTGAATATTCTCTTATAAAGACTAAGGAAAAAGTTCATGTAATTCCATTAGCTCCAGGAAGGAGAATGGGTAAAGCAGAGACTGCTATAGTTATGCTTAAACAAGCACCTGTACCTGCTTCTACTTCAAAACCTTAATCTTATCGGAGGGCTCCACCTCATGAGCTCCAACAACAGAGGCTATTTCGTCAAGATTATCAAAGAGATCAAAGACGAAAACAATTTGATGATCTAGAGAGCAAAGTTTACTCTTTCCAAAATTAACAAGTTCCTGGTTACTACATTTCGGCTCTGGAAAATAATTTGGTTCAATTGCTAAGGCCCAAGAGGCCAAACAAGGAAGAAGATGAAGACCATCCCAACTATTTCCCATTTCATCAGATTTTGGGGCATCCCATTCATGAGTTTTTTTGTTTTCAAGGACCTCCTGCAAAAAATGGTCGACTTGGGACAAGTCAAACTGAAAGGTTCTTCAGCTCAGGTATCATGTGTTACTGCTATAGTTCCAGAGGATGAAGGCGAGTGGTAAGAAGTAAAAAAAATATGCAAAAAGATGATGATTGGATGGTCAAAAAAATGATTAACCGAACTCATGCTATTTTGCAAACACAATTGAAGAAGACAATTGTTTCTTCTTCCATGAATTCCACAACAATACCCTCTTCACGAGAGGGAAAATCCTCAAAGTAATGGCATAATTCCAAGAAATAGAAACAATCAAAAGAAGATGAGTATGGGTCAAAGCCCAAGTTGTCTTTGACTCTGGTAGATTTTATGCCATCTACTTCGAAGCAACGGGAACCACCCCACTAAATGGCACAACCTAAACAGGATAATCAGGGAGAGTCTTAATCCGATGAAGAGTTGATCTTCAGTTCTGTTAATATGATTCAATTAACAGATCCGTATGCCAGTCAAAATTTCAATTTTGATAGGCCCAAGTTCCCTGTAGAAAACAGAGGAATCAGAGGAAGTTCTAGAGGCTCAGGATACAAGGGAATATGTGGATATTTCAGAGGCCACTATTCTAATTCTACCCCTTCTAGAACTATGTATTCGGCAAAAACTCGTGGTAGAGCCCTTCCAAGAGCTCAACAAGAACAAGCAAGTTCTTTTACATAAGGCGGACTCAGTCCTGTCACAATTATTCTCGAAGATCAGTTGAAGGTTCCATCTTGTTCCTCTCAGCAAGTAAATAGACCTAATTGGTCTAATCTTCCAAAGCCAAAAGTATTACCAACTCTTATCCTGGTACAAGATACATCAACATCCAAAGCATCAACTTCCAAGGCACCTGCAAAACCACATCTTCCTGTTGGGAAACACAGACCTTTGGATCAAAAGTATAATGTATTGAAACACTTGGCCCAAATACTGGACAATTTATCCATTATGGATGCTTTTAATTTATCAAAGGATCTTCGGGAGGCACTCATCGAGGCTTTGTCATGTCCTCATGAGTTTGAGACTAAAATTGCTGCAGCTGAATTCTACCATGTAGAGAATAATCCTATAGAATTCCATGCGATAATATATTTTACTGATGAATATGAGGATGATGTCGTGCATGGACATATTAGACCTTTTTACTTATCTGGAAAGGTAAATGGTGTAGACGTCCGACGAGTTTTCATCAATAATGGTTCATGAGTCAACCTCATCCCCATTCTTACACTTCGTTGATTGGGCCTCTCAGAATCTGATTTATCTCATTCTACTTTGATGTTACAAGGATATGATAGAAATGAACAAGAACCACTGGGCGAGATTACACTCAGAACTCAGTTTGGAGATCTTTTATCCAATTTATATTTCATGGTTATTGATGAAGATTCATCCTTCAACATCTTTCTTGGAAGACCCTGGCTGCATCAACATGCGGTTATCCCTTCATCATACCATCAATGTCTCAAATATTGATTCGATGGTCAAGTTGGGACATTGTGTGGTGATAAGGCCCCGTTCAAGACATGTGAATCTCAATACATTGAGGCAGAATTTTATCACGTGAAGGGAAATAAGAAATACACAACAAGGGAGATTACCAAAGTTAATGCTCCATATGGTTTGGAAAAGATTCCAGTAAACCCATTTACACATGTGAGTACAGATTATGTGTTGCCTGTCAGTTAAATTGACAGGATATACCCAAATAAAAATACTCTTATGGAAACTTCCATAACGTCAATTACAACAATCAAGCTAGACATCATAAGAGAAATTGGTGATTCACCAAGCAATGATGAAAGCTTGAATGGAGATGTCTTTATTTCATCTTCTAAAATCCAACAATTTTATACTTTTCCAACCAGGCCAGAAGAAGTTATAGAAATGTCAGAAGTGAATGATGATGTTGATTCTTAATCCATCATCTCCTCTATATTTCCCAAGAAAGACCCTTCATCATCAATAGGGTTGGAAATGGGAGCTTCTTCTTCAGGATGGTCAAATTTCAACATCTCTTCCGATCATGGAAATTCAACTTCATCATCTACTATTCAAGTAGAAACAAAAGAAATAACACATGTTGAAGAAGAAGAGGAAGATCTCAGGGATGCTCCTCTATCATTTGAAGATTGTATCTCTACCACCGTGGATGAACTCAGAGAAATAAATCTGGGTACAAAAGAAGATCCATGCCCCACTTTAATTAGTGCGGCTATGACTCTTGAAGAGCAAGAGATGTATATTTCCTTTCTAAACCAAAATTGAGATATATTTGCTTGGAAGTATACAGAAATTCTATGGCTTGATCCTGATGTCTCCACTCATCGTTTGGGTTTTCCAGAAGAACATCAAGGATTCAAACAAGCCACTAGAAGAACACACCAAACCTAGGATTCAAAAATCGAAGCTGAAGTGGATAAGCTCATCATAGCTAACTTTTTCAGAGAAGTAAAATATCCCAAGTGGTTGGCTAATATTGTCCCAGTGAAAAAGAAGAATGGGAAAATTAGAGTTTCCAATGATTTCAAAGATCTTAATCGGCATTGTCCTAAAGATGATTTTACAGTACCAATTATTGAACTCTTAATTGATGCAACAACTAGCTATGAAGCACTTTCCTTCATGGATGAATATTCTGGATATAATAAAATCCAAATGGATCCAAAATATGAAGAATCTACAGCCTTCAGATCCCCTCATGGTGGCCTAAAGAATGCAGTCACAACATATCAGCGTACCATGCATCGTATCTTCAAACCCTTTTTAGGGAAGTTTTTTGAATGTTATGTGGATGATTTGGTGGTTAAATACAAACAAAGTTCTAATAATTTTTCTGATTTGGAAATTATATTCCACAAACTTTGGCAACATAATTTGAAGATAAACCCCTTAAAATGTGCTTTTGGGGTAACCTCGGGAAAATATCTCAATTTTGATGTATGCCATCGTGGTATCGAAGTCGATCCTGAGAAGACAAAGTCAATCCTTGGTATGTCACCTCCTCAAAATTTAAAGGAATTGAGAGAACTTCAAGGACACTTAGCCTATATTTGGCGTTTCATCACCAATTTGGTAGGAAAAAGTTTACCCTTCACCAAATTGATGAAGAAGGGAGTCACTTACTAGTGGACTGAAGAATGTCAAGAAGCATTCGATATTGTCAAGAAGTATCTCTTGAGTCCACCAGTGTTAATGCCACCTATTGAAGGAATGCCACTTATCCTCTATGTGATAACCTTAGAGCGATCATTGGGTACCTTTCTTGCTCAGAAGAATGATATTGGGAATGAAAACAACCTCTACTATCTCACTCGGACTATTCCTAAAGAAGAAACCCGATACTCAAGTGTTGAGAAGTGCTGCCTAGCATTAATCTTTTTAGTTTAGAAGTTGAGACACTACCTAAAACATCACTAGGTCCAATTGGTATCTCGTAATAACCCGCTCAAATTCATACTTAGTCTTCCAATGCATACAGGATGTCTGGAAAAGTGGGCAGTTATTTTGCAGCAATTTGATATTCAATATGTGTCTCAAAAGGCAATAAAGGGACAAGCTCTGGCTGATTTCCTTGCTGAACACCCTTCAGTAGAAGACACATCTTCAGATATTGAACTCTGTGATGAGGAAGTCTTTTCTATTCAAGAAATTCTTCAAACATGGGATATTTACTTTGATGGTGCTTCCAGAAGTCCAACAGGGAGGAAAATGGAAGATTCTAAGCTCAACAAAGTTGGGTTATGAGTTGTAATAATTTCCCTGGAAAAGGCATTTATACCTTATTCCTTCTCATTTTTGGGTGGCGGTACAAATAATGAAGCGAAATACCAAGCTCTTATTGGAGGATTGGAGTTGGCGCTTCAAGCACAAGTGAATCACTTAAAGGTGAATGGTGATTCAAACCTGGTAATCAGACAAGTCAATGGGGATTATGCTATCAGAAAAGAAGAACTAATCCCTTTGTATGATTATGTCAGAGAGTTAATGGTGGAATTACCTTCGGAACCGACATTTTCTTATGTCCCAAGATCACAAAATTCCCAAGATGATGCACTGGATAATATAGCCACAGCTCTGGAAGATCTAAATCGGGATGAGACAACCATCAGTATTGACCACCGTCGTACAATTTCACCTTATGTTCAAATAAGAACAGAGGAAATCAATGAAATTAGTCCCATATATGAACCATATGGTCATACTATAGGATGGATGACAACTATCAGGGAATACCTTCAAAATGGAACACTTCCACCTGATAGAGCCGGGAAAGAACAAGTCCAGAGATGTGTGGTCAATTTCACTGTTTCTGATAGCCCAGATCACCTAGAGAAAATTCTCTACAAGCGTGGTTTTGATGGAATTCACTTCAGATGTATTGATGGTGAAGAGACAATGGTTGTCATGAAAGATGTACATGCAGGAGTCTGTGGTACCCATCATTCTGGACATATACAATCTGATCAAATTCGGAGGCTTGGATATTTTTGGCCTTCAATGATACAAGATTGTGTTGATTTCACAAAGAAGTTTCATTCTTTCCAAGTACATGCCAACTTCATTCATCAACCCCTAGAGTTTCTTCATACAACTAAATACTCGTGGCCATTTTCCACATGGGTAATGGATGTAGTGGGACCTTATCCTTCGGCTACATCCAAGCAGTTTAAGTACATTCTTACTACTACTAACTTCTTTTCCAAATGGGCAAAGGCAATACCCCTCAAAGAAGTCAGTTCTAAATGCATTCTTAGCTTCACAATTTCTAACATCATTACCAGATTTGGTGTCCCTAATACCATATCGACAGACAATGGCCCCAAATTCTATTCATCTGAGGTGAGGAAGTTGTATCAAGAATACAACATCAAATCCAACCATTCATCTCGGTATCATGCAGCGGCCAATGGTCAGATAGAATCTTTCAACAAGACTCTATCAAACATACTGTGAAAGATGGTGGATAAAGATAAGAAATCATGGCCTAATAAACGCTTTCATGCTTTATGGGCTTATCGAACCACCACCCACACTACAACGCGGTCAACTCCATATTCATTGGTATATGGAACGAAAGTAGTCTTGCCAATTGAGGTCCAATTACCTTCGCTCATAGTATCCATTTGTGACTAGTCATCTACAGATGAACAATCTCAAAAGCGATTGGATGAATTGGAACGGTTATATGAGAAAAGATTGTGCACCCTGCACCACTTGGAAGTCTATCAGAATCGAATAACATGAGCTTTCAACAAAAAGTTCGTCTTCATTCATTCGTTTGGGGAGAATTGGTATTAGTTCTCAAAAATCCAATGATACCAGGAAAGAAACCTTCCAAGCTTGAGACAAAATGGGAAGGACCTTATTTAATACATAAGGTCTACTCCAATGGAGCATATAATTTAATCTCAATGGATGGAGAACTCATTACTACTCCAACCAATGCCAGATTTCTGAAGAAATATTTTTTATAAACACAAAATACATCAACACAGTCCATGTATATGACCTTAAACTATTTTCACTACTTTCTTCCAGCAAGACGTTAAACTGCTTAATCAAGGGTCTATGCATACGACTTAAAACTATTTTCACTACTTTCGTCCAGTAAGACGTTAAACTGCATAATCAAGGGTCCATGCATACGACTTTAAACTATTGGAACTTACGTCCAACATGACGTTAAACTGTGACGTCCTAACTACATGACACTAAACTGTACAGAAGTCCCTTATGTCCAGCAAGACGTTAAACTGCAAAACCAACCGTCCATGCATACGACCTTAAAATATTCACACTTTCGTCCAACATGATGTTAAATTGTGTCCCTTTCATCGTCCTATACGATGTTAAACTATACAACAATGGTCCACACATAAGAACTTAAACTATTCGCACCATCGTCCAACATGATGCTAAACTGTATCATCCCTTTTTGTCCAACATGACATTAAACTGTAAAAAAGTCCCTAATACGTCCAACATGACGTTAAACTGTGTCCTATTTTGTCCTTGCTGCATGACATTAAACTACACAGTCCCCCTTTTTGTCCAACATGACATTAAACTATATTGTCCCCATCGTCCTAACTACATGACGCTAAGCTCTGCAGAAATCCCTTAATACGTCCTAAATGACATTAAACTGTATTTTTTCCCTGCTACATGACACTAAACTGTGCATCACCAATAGTTCTAACTACAAGACATAAAATTTCATAGTCCCTTCATATGTACTACATGACATTAAACCGTGCATCGCTAAGGTTGTTTCTACCTCTTGTTTCTCACACTGAGTATGAATCAGATGATCTTAGAGAAAAATTTAACCATAACACCCTCTCTGGGTCTCTAACCATGCGTAAGTCCCAACATCTTTTTTTAGGTCATTGTCTCCAAGAACAACTTAATCACTAATTCATTCTTAAATTTAACTACGCAGAATTTGATCCTTGCCTTCCAAGCTAGGTACGTAGGCAACCTCCCAAGGTTCAAGCCCAAAACCAATCTCTTCACATCGATTCATCTCCATCTCATATGATGTTCATTCGTGAAACCGACCCCATAATCAATATCTTTACAATGGTTCACCTTCATCCTTGATATACGACGTTAAACTGTATAACACTTTTGTCCTGTATGAAGATAAACTACAATATTCTTTGATACCCTCACTTGAGAGGGAATCATTATTTATATTGATTTTCAATCATGTTATATTCCAAATACTATGTACATACATGGAAATACCTGAACCTTTTATCTTGGGTTAAACCATCATTGCACTAAAGTCCCCTTTCACCCTTCACATGTACGAACCAAATTTGTGCATAGCGTATTTATAGAACTACATGGCCTTGATTCCCATCCTTATGGGATACTTAGAAACGTTCAAGTGTCCCTAGAATCCATCCACAAGTATTTTGGGCCTAACCCCAAATTCCACTTTCAGTCCCTTGGCTGAAAAGTCCCCGTGAAAACACACACTGTGTATTTCTTATAATGGTCCAAGTTCTATGCCCCTAAACGAAGATCTCTTATACTCTTGTCTCACACGACGTTAAACTGTATTTCAAGAACTACGTATGGCTTGATTCCCATCCTTATGGGATACGTAGTGAAGTCCAATATTTCAATTCCGGACTCAACCACAATATGATTATGGTTTGTATTGATCTATGTATCTATGCATACATAGGACAATACCCATCTTTATATTTCATAATCATAACCTTAAATATTTTCAGATCTTCATTACCATTTTTCTCGACATCTAGTCACAAAATGTCCAATTTATAAGAGTTCTTTTGCCTGACTATGCAGCACGTACCCTTAGGCGGCCTTGCATAAACAGTCTACATAACAGAACTGCCAGCCAAAAGATATTATTATTCGACTATGCAGCCAATGCCCTTAGGCGGCCCTGCGTAATTCAACCCCATAATGAGTTTGTTAAATAATGGTAACTTCATTATTGGGAAGAAAACCTCTTTTTTCCTTATTGGTCTTATCAAAAATATGTAAAGTATCTGCAAAAAAAAAATCCATCCTTAACATATTTTCCCCATGTTCTTTTTCATGATCTGAAAGTATTCAAGTCTATGGTTTATATTTCTCTTCCCTACGTTTGGGTCAGACCTTCGTAGGAGTTACATTCATCCAGTTCTTAGATGATCTTTTTTAGAAATATCTTCTCCATATTCAAGTACCTCTCTCCATACAGCAAACTCTATGTTTTGGAAAATTTGAATCTCCATAAACTTCCACTGATTTTTTAGCAGTAGAAAAGTAAATTTCTAAGGGTTCTTTTTCCTGACTATGCAGCACGTGCCCTTAGGCGGCCATGCATAAAAAGTCTTCATAATAGACTTGTCAGGCAAAAGATACTATTATTTGACTATGTAGTCAATGCCCTTAGGCGACCCTGCATAATTCAACCCCCTAATGGGTTTGTTAAATAATGGTAACTTTATTCTTGGGAACTACTTCTTCTAATGCCTTTTAGCCCTTTTTCATACCATTCCTCAGATTTAAAATTTCTTAAGCCATAGTTTACATGTTTTCCTTCATACTTGAGCATGGTAAAATGTTTTCAGATAAGTTGTCAAGGAATTGAGTCAATTTTAATCTATTCGGTCAAAGCTATTTCGACCTTAAACATTAGCCTTGTTATGTCCGACGTGCATGACTTTAATCTGCCCACAATAGACAAGGGAACACTGAATAAAAGTTAATTCCCAGCTCACTAAACATACATTTTTGTATGATTTAGGTAATATTGAGCAATTAAAAGATTCAAAGTTTGTATGGTTATTTATAATAATCCTAGTAAAAATCAAACTTTGATTACTGGGACCATTGTCTTAGGTAAAAATCTAAAGTAGGTAGCGAGAAAATGCGTGAACAAATGATTGAGGATAAAAGTGTTTTTAATTGATGCACAAGAGTTAGAAGGACATCCACAGACTAAAGCCTCTTCTCTTTTTCAAGAATTAAAAAAGGCTTTCAACATAACTCTTCATTTGATTTACGGCATCCCAAACTTCATCAATAGCCACTTGGAATTCATTCATTCAACTGGATATAATAAGAGATGCAGTGATACCAGCTCTTCTTGGAACAATTGTAAAAGAATGTTCTTGAGTGCGGTTTGAGAAAATTTTCTACTAATCAAATAGTGAATCTGTTTCTATCCAGGAGACTTGGAAGATGGATACATGGATTTGAGAATGAAGTATTGGAAGTAAAGAGAAATTTTGAGAGAGTAATCTTTTCATATATTGTTCTAATGCCATGTTTTTCTTCTCTCCACCAACTGGCAGTGGAAAACATTTCAGCCCATGGGTTTTCAATTTT
Organism: Viscum album; assembly: GCA_963277665.1. Classification (NCBI taxonomy): domain Eukaryota; kingdom Viridiplantae; phylum Streptophyta; class Magnoliopsida; order Santalales; family Viscaceae; genus Viscum; species Viscum album. The sequence continues at coordinate 20,120,660 of OY728155.1, forward strand.
CATATCTGCCAGGAAATGGCTTGGAGGAAAAATTTGAAATTTCACACCATTTTTGTTGCTCTTAATGCACAGTATAACCGAAATATAGGAGTAGAAGTGTAGCTGCATCTTAGGCATATAGTTCTTTGCATCTGGAACGTTGACTCCTTTCTAATGACCATGCCCATACAGATCTAGGTATATGCTCTGTGGGAAATTAACATGATACTTCTTTAGGTACTTATCCAATTCCGGGAGAGTACTCTCATAGACGGTATAGTAATCATGGTCAATGATGCTCATAATATCATCAATTATCTTTCTAGCCAGTTCATCAGCCATCCCGATTCTCTTGGGAGCCATTGAATCTGCACAAAATTTGAATAAATTAACTCTTAAATGGGTTGATTTTTTATAAAATTTGTGAAGAAATTCAAAAAAATGGAAAAGGCATTAAGGCACACAAGTATAAAGTTGGCGCGCAAGTATGCATGTGTCACGCATGTTTTTGGTGTGCAAGTATCACCGAGCAAGTCCAAATACCTTGACAGTAGCGCGACAATGAAGAAACAGTGGAAACCAAGTAACTAGCGTGAGGAGACCAACTTGTGCGACCAGAGCAAGATATTTCAGATCTGGTGGCTTTGCGTGAGAATGACTGTGTATTTATAGGCCAGGCCGCACCCTTTCGTGTCGACGCCTACGTGGTTCAACACTTACGCGCCTCCCTCTGCGCGCTCAACACTTGCGCACCATGTATTCCTTGGTTTTCTTCTTTTCCTCAGAGTCACATCCTCATTTCTTTCAGATCCAAATTTGAGGGGGGACTTTTTTTGATGCTCCATTCCGTCACAGAGTTTAAAAGAATCTAAAGGGAAATACCTTGGACCCAAAGTGATTCATCCTTTGAAGAAACACCAAAAATTGACAAAGGCATGAACCAAGATTCAAATTCATACTTGCGCGCCACCCATTGGTCGCACAGGTGACTTGCACGCCTTATTTGAAATTCGCCTAGGGTCTTCTCCAGCCTATAAATACCCCCTATGGACCCCCCATTTAAGGGACGAAAATTTCTAGAAACTTAGATATGAGCTCCCGGTGCCCTAGTCTCTTCTCAAAGCTTCCGAACACATCTAAGGTAATTTCTTACCTATAACGGAAGATCTAAAGAGGGGGAGTAAGGCCTAAGTGTTGAAACTCATCAACACTTGCACTCCTGGGTGGCCAACCCTTAATGGAAATGGGCACACTTGTGCGCCGCCTTACCCCTTCCACATAACTTGTGCGCCTCTATTCTAGAAGTCTCTAGGGGTAGTACTAAAGTCTTGAGCCAAGTCTCGCCCAAGTTCTACCCTAAGGATTGACCATCGCGCAAATACCCACGTGTCGCGCAGGTACACCTGCACGACCAGGACTTGTGCGGTCACGCAGGACTTGCGTGCCCACACAAAACTTGCGCGCCACCTTCTTTTTGGGTGCCCCTCTTGCCTATTTCACCTCTCATATGCCTATCCACCTATCCTCTTCAAGATTAAGCCTTCATAACTCTCTCCAAATCCATCTATGGCATGATTTCCTTATTGGCTTCATTATCTGAAAGGAATTCTGTGGAACATATCTTAAAATCTAGTGATTTACATATCTTTATGTCACTAAGGTCAGATATTTCATTCATTCAACCTCATCCTTTAAGATGAGAGAATCCTTAACCTGGGCCTCCTTTTGAAGAGTAATCCCCAGTCCAAATTCTCATTAAGATTGGGAATCCTCCTTAAGAGTAAGCCCCAATCCCTCATTAATTTGGGCATACTCCTTAGGAGTAAGCCCCAGTCATAATTCCCTTAATCTGGGCCTCCTTTTCAAGAGTAATCCCCAGTCCAAGTTCCCAAATATGGGCATCCTCCTTAAGAGTAATCCCTAACCAAATTATCTTAACATGGGCTACCCTTTCAGAAGTAAGACCCAGTCTCAAATATGGGCATCCTCTTTAAGAGTAAGCCCCAAGTCCCTTAATTTATCAAGTACTTTAACCTGGGCCTCCTCTTCAGGAGTAAGCCCCAGTCTTAATTTCTCTTAACCAATCCTAATTTACTTTTGATCTGGGCTTCCTTCTCAGGAGTAAAACCAAATCATAAGTCTCCTCCTAACATTGGAATCTTCCTTAAGAGTAAGCCCCAATATTAGAGTATCCAAATCTCCATAAAGTACATATACCTTTATGCACCCTATTCCAGGATTTCTTCCCTAAAGTAAATCTTAATATTCATCTATTTGGGCAGTCATACATACATAAGCCCCACATCATTTCTCATGATTGCATCTTTCATGGCTCAATTGTCTGGTTTTACAAATACATCTTGTTTCTCACATCGAGCATGACTCATTTGAGTTTAGAGTGTAAAAGTGATTATGACATCTTTCTTTGAGCCATCAATCATACATAAAAATCATACCCCCTTACTCAAACTACGTGGGTTCTGATTCCTTTTCCAAAACAAAGGACATCTAGGTAGCCCATATGCGGGTACGATCCCAGCTCTAAAATAATCCATGTCCTTCTGAATGAAAAATAAACTTCAAGTGCCCCACTGAGTGGCTTTAAAACCAGTATGGTCATCACAATTCCAAGAGACTTTTATGTATTGAAGGATACCATTGACTAAGAATCTCTAAAAAATACAAATTATTCTCTATCAATGAAGAACCTCTAATACATATAAAAGATTCTCAAAATCTTCTACATATCAATCATTGATTTTCAGATCTAAAGGAAAGCTCATTTTATAATTGGTAATGTAATAAGGATTCATGAACATAACTTAAATCTATAAAGAGAGTCTGGGAGTAGACAATAATTCCTTTAAAAAAGGTGTGATGAGTCCGACCTCCCATCCTCTCGACCAATGCAAATTCCTAAGCCTCATCATTCCACAACTAATGAGCACCTACCTTTGGAAAGTAGGTCCAAATGGATATGTAGTCATTGGATATTTCCGGTTCTATGAACAAACCCGTTAGAAACCGATTGGAATGTTTGAACCTCCAATCAACGAGGTCATCCCAAATTCCAGAGGAAACAGTCCCAAAATCCTTTAATATTATGTGAGATCTTCGATGTTTGGTACATAGATTTCATGGGACCATTTCCCCTTATATTGGATTCTCATACATTCTTCTTGAGGTAGATTATGTTTCTAGGTTGGTAGAGGCCAAACCCATAAGAAAGGATGATTTACATACAATTATTCAGTTCCTAAAAACCCACATCTTCCACATATTTGGAACTCCTCGTGCCTTGACCAGTGAGTTAGGAACCCATTTTTCTAATAGAACCATGGAATCTCTTTTGACAAAGAATGGTGTTGTATATAAAACTTCAACTCCATATCCCTCCCAAACAATTGGCATGCATGATCTTTCAAATAGAGAAGTCAAAAGAGTGCTTGATGGAATTGTTAATCCCACAAGGAAAGACTGAAATGCGAGACTTGGTGATGCACTTTCGGATTATTGAACTGCCTACAAAACACCCTTTGGGGTGTATCCTTTTAGGCTAGTTTTTGGTAAATTTTTTGACTTACCAGATGAAATCCAACAGAAGTAATTTTTTGTTGTGAAAAATTTTAATTTGGATTGTGACAAATCTGGTGAAGAGAGATTGTTGTAGTTAAATGAACTCAAGGAGCTTCGACTTGATTCTTATGAGAATTCTATTCTCTATAATGAAAAGGCCAAGGTACTCCATGACAAACACATCTTAAAAAAGGTATTTCATGATGGTGGAAAGGTAATGATCTTCAATTATTTATTTCAACTTCACCCAGGTAAGCTTAATTCTCATTGGGAAGTTCCTTTTATTATTACTAATGTTTACCCATTTTGTGCAGTACAAGTCCAAGACCCTTTTCAAAAAGGAAATTCAAAGTTAATGGACATCAGTTTAAGAATAAACAAGAAAGGACTCACAATCCTAGAACAACATTGAATTCCACCAGATCCACAACTTCTATACTAAACACACCACTAGATGGAGACATAGACCCACCAAATCCAAACCAGGGGGCACCTCTTTCCCTATAAATCTCTATCTCTCTTCCAATATCTACCTATTTCTTCTTCCTACTCTCTCTTTTATGTTTTACCACTTTTTTCATCAAACCCTTTATTTTTTATCTTTCTCTTTTGTGTGGTGTGTTTTTTAAGAACACAAAAAGACTAGAAAATAAAAAAAAAGAAAAAAAAATCAAAAGAGTAATACATAATCACCATCCAGTTTTGAAATTTTGTCTAACCATTTTTGGGAATCAAAAGACAAGGTTTCATCACAACATTGTTGTGTTTTAAACATATATTTGGGTAAAGAATATTGTGTCAAAAACAAAAAAATTTGGACGATCAATTTTAGATTTGGAAAATTATTTCCCCAAACTGTGAGGAAACACATTAGCTTTCATTCCAAATCCACCTATAGAAATCTTTTCAAAATGTGTGTTTTTACCCCCATTTGTGAGTCTTGAGTTTGTGGACCATCAAATTGAATTTACTACTTTAGTGTACATTAAAAATATAGAGGAATTTTTTGAACCTCATGAGCATCACATTATCCAAATAGACATCCTTTAACCTTAAATTAATCCTCTTTTTGAAAGCCCCTTTGAGCATATGAAAATGTTTTCTTTGATAGTCACATTACAAGCCCAATACCTTATCCCACCAAATATCTACATGGATTTTAATTGCATAATTTTTTGAAATTTATGTGTGGGGGGAAGGGATTTTATTTTGGGTACCCTTTGTTGATTTCACCATGTTATAATATGCTTGAGGGAAAGCACCAATTTCAGTGTGGGGGAGAGATTTTAATTTAGTGGGCTTTGGGAATGTATATTTCTTTCTTGTTCAAATTTTATTGAAATGTGTTCAAAAAAATGATCAAAAAAATCCAAAAACAAAAAAAGGGTTGTGTCTTGGGTGGGTCAAAAATAACTCTTCATTAGCCTTTGATCTTATTATAACTACTACAATTAGTTTATTGTGGAGATAAAAAATGGGTAGGGATATGAGTGTGAGATTTGTTTCAATTTCAACATTCGGAAAAAAGAAAAGAAAAAGAAAAAAATGAACAATTATGTAATAGGGAGAAGTTTAGTGTTTTGAAAATATTTCATCTTATAAAACACTGTAAATTTCCTTCGTATTTTGTGTCTTGCGTCACACAATAATTCCCATGTAAGTGTGTTTTTTCATTTCCTTTCACGCCTCATTTAAAAAAAATATGCATTGCTTCTTCCATGTTGGTGTTTTAACCCTCTTTCTACTCTTTTGAATACTAAATTCCTTGAATCCCATATCTATAGAAAACCCCTTAAAATGACCTCTTGATTCTTTTGCAAATTAAAATAGATAATGGAAGCTGATATCTCTTTAAAACTCTAATATTTTCACTTTTGGTTAGTGAAAGAGTGCACCTCCATAAATGAATTTTATCATCTTGAGAGGAGTGAGTTTTGGGTGCCCACATTTTCCATTTTGAAATTTGAGCAAGGAAAAAGAATTTTTTTTGGAATATTATTCCTATAAAAATTTGTGGTTGAATTCAATATGGATGAGTGAAATGGTCTAAACCTCATCTGATTGGGGAGAACAAAATTTTAATATTTGTTGGTGAGTGAAAATGATTTTGTCATGGTTTTATATTTTTTGTACATGAGGCCATGCACAAGACTAAGTGTGGAGGATTTGATGTTATTAATATTTTCATAACATTTTATATACTCTATTTAATGATTTTATATGAAATGTGGGTGATTTGTTAGAAATATTAATGTTTAAATATTAAATATTATTTTTGAGAACAATTTGAATTTATCCAGATTCAAGCCAGTTTAATGTTTTAATAATACCTATCACCCTAGTGATCTAACATGTGTGTTAATTTTTTTGAAATAATTTTTTATTCAATTTCATACATATCATTAGAAAGAATAATTGTCCAATTATTCTATTTGAATTGCCATATGAACCACACAGAAAGGCCCACAAAATTTGTGATAAAATTGGACCATCCATGAAAATTGAAGTTCTGGAATCAATCAGGAAGTACAAATTCCTTAATTTTACTTCAATGTTCTAGGAACTATTCAATGAGTCATGTATAAAAATTTCAAGGCCCAAATCCCAAAACAAGGGGCCCAAATGAAGAATTGAAGTCCATCCCACCATTCTGGTCAGAAATTACAATCAGGCCACTATTCATGAATTTTTCCCTGGTATACTCATTAAATCTAGCTGAACGTTTTCAGTGTGAAAGGTACGATATTCATGGAAAACTTTTTAGAAGAAATTATTTTTATTTGAGGGCATCTTACTATTTAAAAACCTATACGCATTTCAGCCTTTGAAAAAGTGTTGATAAAAAATGGACAGAAGCAAATTGTTTTGTAAAATAGCCATATCTATGGATCCAAAATTTCAATGGCCATAAAATGTAGAGGGATGAAAGTAACCAGAAATATCTATTACTTGGAAAAAGATAATAACTCAAGATTCAGCTGTTTGGATGAAAAAATTGGTGATGAATGTGGAGGGGCATATTTGGAATGTAAATTGTCCACCTCCTTGGGCTATAAATACAACCCCATATTCTCCATGCGTGTGGTTGGAATTTTAGAATATAGGAGAATAAATTGGAATGAGAAAAGATTTTCCGAAGGCTTGGGAGGACCTTCCATACTTAATTTTCCACTTGAGAGACCCTTCCTCCTCTCTTTGTTTTCATTTACATTTTTGTTCTTGTTTCTTATAATCTTGTAAGTCTTTTTTTTAAAATTATGTTTTAATGCAAGTACCTTTCCCATTAAATCTAATTATCATATACCATATATTTTTAAATATTAATGTTCATTAAATTTCTTAAATCATGTTAAAAATCAATCACTTATTTTGCTTTCTCATTCAATCTAAAGATCATTTTTAACTCTCATCACCCTTCGTGCGTGTGTGTGTTCGACGCACAAATATTTTTTTATCCCGTTCTTTCTGTTCTATTTATAATTCATCACCATAAACATATATTACCAGATTAATAACCATATTAATTTCTTAGTAAATATATCATTGGGATGAGTTATTATTTAGGGATGTTAAGCGATTGAGAGCTTTTTCTCGACGAGTACTCGTTAATTTAACATTGTGTATATTAGACTTAACATTTCATGGATTAATGAAATATTTTGTTTAACATATGGATTCCAGGGATTATTGGAACCATAAATAAAAAACTACAATCAAGTACTTATTGAGATTAGATTCTTGGTTAAGTTATGTCTTGTATTTATGTCTTAACACTTGGGAATTCCGATCAACGCCATCTTGTGCCCAAATATTTATTTAATTGTAAAATCAATCAATCTTTTAAATTATGATTTTAAATCAATCCCCCAAAAAACATACAATCTACTAAAAACAATCGACTATTAAAAAGTATCATCACCGAGGATTCGATCCAAGTGCTGTTATACATATTAGTAGAGAATAATAACCTTGATCGGTTGATAGGTGACAATCAGCCGCACTTTCACATATATATTATGAATAGTACTACATGTTACATATTTAATTCTACATAAGTCATGTGGATAGTAGAATATGACATTTATCTATCTTTTGTGATATAATTCTTGTACCTTTAATGTAAATTCAATTCACTTTTATATCCATTATAGTTTTCTATATTTCTATTATCGTGGATCTGATTTTGATAGATGAGTAAACCATATTTATCTTTATCCCACCTTGAAAATGATGTTTCAACTATACTCATTATTAGGTGTGAATCAAAAAAATATTTATTAATTTAATTTTTCATCCATTTATAGGGATAATAACTAGAATATAATATAACAATCCATGATAAAACAATTATTTGAAATCCCCTTGAAATTTACTCATGATATGGTTTAATTTTCCCACATTAATCATAGTGTTCAGTACACAATAAATAGATTTGGTAGTGTTTTCTCTAAATTTGGTTTGGGAAAAAACAATCCCTTAACCTAGAGAAGGTTTGGGTCAAACAAATGATTGATAAAATTAAGAACCCAAACCACCACCTACATAGGCTATGGGTCCAATACCAATTGGTTTAGAAGTCTAATTTTCATTCACTCAAAATAGAATGAATCCTCCATCAATATTTGGTCACACAAATAACTACCATGTACCATTAACCAGGTGTGGGTCCCATAATATATATACCATATTGAGAATCAGTTTTTTCAAGCATGATTTTTTATAGAGTGTAGGGATTATAACTCTCATGATAAAAAATTATTATTCTCAAGGTCTGAGTTCCCCAACATATATCTAGAATATGAATTCTGTAGTTGGTGGTGACATGGTGTGGAAATTTGAAAAATATGTTCTCACTTCCATGAGTATTTTGTTTTATACTATGGAATAAGGTGTTATCATTAATTTTATGATTAATATTTATATTAAATTCTTTATAAATTCTCATAAATTCTTTTATTAAATCATGATATTAATTGAAGTTGATCTAAAAACATTTACCCATGTAAGAAAGTTTCTAGATTAAAAATTGAAATAATTTTCTAAGAAATAATCCTTTATGGAGTAGATATAATATTATAGGTACTTTTTCCCCATATAATTCTATTTTTTGATCATTTCTTGATTCTTCACTTCTATCAGGTTTATCTCGAGTTCCAGTGTCTGAAATAACATATTTTTAAAAGTAAAATTTTTATTTCTCTAAATCCTAATAAAAATGTTTATACTAACACCAATATAATATTAATTCCCACATGATTTGTGTAACTATAATTATATATATTATTTAGCTAATATAAATGGTAATTATTACATTAATTAGTTTTTAGTGATAATAAATCTTGATGATGGTGGTTGATGTTAGTTTAATATAGTAGGGATGGTTATTCAAGACTATAACAACCCTTCTCTTTGTTACACATTAATTCATGATTTCTTAAATAAAAGTACAGATAATACAATCCAAAAGATCTAGAAGTATAGTGTATTTTTTAATTAGGTACATAGTATAATATCTTGAACATGGTATATAAATTCATTATTGAAAACCACCCTAACATGCTTCTAAAATTCCATGGCTTTTATAATGCACAAGATCACCTGGGGACTTACTAAAGAAATGAGTGAGGTATAAAGGTCATTACAGGAATAAACATGGAATAAGGTAACATTTCTTAGATAATAGGAATATCAATGGGGTATAAAAATTGTATTAATAACAAACATTCACAATGATACATGGTATAACATGATAATCACAACATGGGAAATGTGGAAACAACTTAAAACACTACATCATAAACATAAGTCAAGGCTAACTTCTAATCCATAATGATGGAAAATTCCCATATAGTATTATGGTTCACTCCCTATACAAACATTATATATCCTTAAAATAAACATTACCCATTTCATTGGAGTACTATATAATTTCGGGCACTCCCATCACATTCATTTCATTCTCATGTTTAAGCGTACCACATAGATCAAACAAAATGGATTTATTCACCATAATATTTTGTTCCATTTTTTTAGAGAGTGTAAAACATTCATTTAATTAAAAGTTAAAATAATTATATGTGATTTATGGTGAATTCACTTGATAGTAAATTGTTATTTTATTCACTACACAATTGTTTTGGAATAACAAAATCGGTGACATTTGAGCACCTTAAAGATGTCGATAAAAAATTCATAAATTGGATTAATGAGAGTGAAATGGGACTCTCATCCTTTGTAAATAAATAGGATAATAAGGAGGATATTTAATAACATATCCCATAATAATTAAATGAATAAAAAATATATAGTAATGAATATAGCATCCCGTCTTTTTATAACATAACTTTTCATTCCATTACACGGAACTGAGGATCTTTAAGGTTTAGTGTCTTGGAAACAAGGAACATAAAACATGAAACAAAAAAAAACATTCTTCTTAAACACTTGAAAGGCTTCTCCTCATGTTCACCCTAGGCTCATTACTGCATCTCATAACCTGGGGACATACATCAAAAGGAAGGGTGAGCAGAAGGCCCAGCAAGGGAAACAAGTGAAACATTTTACATATGAACTTGAGATACATCAATAAAGTCATGAAAAGAACTTTAATGCATGAAAATGAAATCATGAGGCATATCATAATAAAAATAAAACTTTTTCATAACTTGAAGATGTGGCTGCAACATTTAATATTGACAATCGTTTCGTTTCACCAAGGTCCATCCCCAAGGTGTCGTTAAAAATTACCAAGGTTTTTCACCAAGGCATCGTTAAAATTGTAATCTCTAGTGGTTACATCATTACCCAATGCATTGGAGCGCTATCAGGGCGCACCCTTAAATTTGAATTTATTATCATGTGAGCCACATATATCATCATCAAACATTTCATAAATAACCCACATAGCATAAAATAAATGGGTTTCATTTCATAATCATAACGTTTTAAAAACTGCTTTAAAGACATGATCTTTACGTCACTTTAAAACCCACAGAAAAGGAAGGTGGGTCTCATGTATGTAAATCCCAGAATTTAAAATAGAACATTTTGGTATATATGTGAATACCCCTTTAGAAGAAAGAGCTTTGAGTATTCACTTAATAATATAAAAGAACTTTAGAAAAAGAGAGAGACATTTTAAGATGGAAATTCTACAGCATAACGGCTATGTTATGAGGTTTTAGAAGACATTAAAAAGAGAGGGAAAATGAGTCAAACATTCATAAATGACCCATAAAACAGTATATGGACAGAATAAGAAGGATACATGATCATGGTAATGAAATTTCAAGGACATACCATTTGAAATGAAAAACATGGAAGGAAGACAAAAATTAGATTTCTCTTATGAAAGTTCGACAGCCTAACGGCGTTACTTAAACTTCAACAAAAATGATTTAAAAAGATCAAATAGGGTCTCTCATCATGTGAAAATAAGAGTTCAGTATGATAGATATAGAGATAATTCCCCAACATAACAAAAATGAACTTGAAAGAATTGACATGAAAGTAGATCTTCAAAAAGAGAAGGGTGAAGAACCACTTAAAAATTCGGCAGCCTAACAGCGCCACTTAAAACTTCAAAATACTGAATTGAAGCGATCAAATGGGGTCTCTCATCATATGAAAATAAGAGTCCAGTATGATAGATATAGAGATCATACCCCAATATAACAAAAAGGAACTTGAAATAATTCACATGAAAGTAGAACTTCAAAACGAGAAGGGTGAAGAACCACTTAAAAATTCAGCAGCCTAACGGCGCTACTTAAAACATCAAAATACTGAATTGAAGAGATCAAATGGGGTATCTCATCATATGAACATAAGAGTCCAGTATGATAGATATAGAGATCATACCCCAACATAATAGAAATTAACTTGAAAGACTTGACATGAAAGTAGAACTTTGAAAAAGAGAAGGGTGAGAGAATCCCTTAAAAATTCGGCAGCCTAACGGCGCCACATAAAACTTCAAAAAAATTGAATTGAAGAGATAAAATGGGGTCTCTCATCATATGATCATAAAAGATCAGTATGATAAATTTAGAGATCATGCCCCAACATAATACAAAGAAACATGAAAGACTTGAATGAAAATAGAACTTGAAAACGAGGAAGGTGAAAGAATCCCTTAAAAATTCGGCAGCCTAACGGCGCCACTTAAACATTCTTAAAACGAATTGATGAGAGCAAGGGGGGGGGTCTCTCATCATATGAACATGAAATAGGCAGTAGGAGGAATATAAAAGAACATCCTCCAACATAAGAACATGGAGTATAAAAGAAAAGACATAAAAGAGATTACTTGAAAAAAAGAGAGAGGTCGGATCCCTTACCTTAAAATGTAACTCTTAAACCCCAAAGGTTGGCACCATGAGGGCTTGGGGGCACCTTGGGAGGACTCCTTGGGAGGTAATGAGACCATAAATTCGTTGGGAATGAGTGGGGAGTCGAATGGATGAGAGGAGGGCTTGGTATTTATAGGGAAAGTGAGGGGACAAGGCATTAATGGCCAAGGGACACCTCACATGGGCTTTTCTCAAACCCATGTGCTCTCCCTTGTCATTTATCATGGAGTTAGGCCACATGGGGCCCCCAAAACAATAATTCATCACCCTTGGCCGGCCAACCCTCAAAAGATGTCATGACATCATCATGACACCGTTATGATGTCATTAAACATACCGAAACCCTAAAACTGTATTTTTACTATTCACTGAAAATTCAACTTTCTCAGAAAAATCCCAAAATTTCACATTAACCAAATATCAATGCTCTGATTTCAAAAATGAAATCCATTTTATAAAAATAATTTTCTAAATATTTTTAATTTAATTTTTAAATAAAAACACTATTCATCGAAAATTCATTTTTTCCAGAAAAAACCCCAAAAATTATCATAACATAATATCAATGCTCTGAGTTCAAAAATAAAGTCATTTTTATAAAAATAATTTTCTAATTATTTTTAATTAAAATTTTAATTAAAAAATACTATTCACCCGAAAAAACTAATACTTGAATAATAATTAATGAAACTGTTATTTAACTATTTTATTGAATCACATTACTTAATCAAGGTGCCTAGATTATTTTAAAACTTTCTTTAAGTGAGATTACTAATCCATTTGGTCATATTACTAATCCTAATCATAAAATCACTATTCATAATTTACTATTCATGAAAAATCAAGTTGATCTTATTAGACTCTAAATTTAGTACCGAACATAATTGTAGAAGACCATTTTTTGAAAATCATTACACATTTTTAATTATTTAGGGTTTACATAAACATATTTAAAATATCCTTTTTCTAAAATTCATCAAAAATATGCATACTATATTTATCCGGTCATTTCAAAATTCATAAACTTCATCATAAGAAGAAATCCCAATTTTTATTTAAAACAAGGATTACACAAGGTAGTTATGGTCTCGTTACATAACCCCTTATAATACCAGCATAGGACCTAAGAGTAAGGTGTGCTAGGGTGATAGAAGCTTGGGGCGGCTCAGTCAACATTGCCCGAGTAGTAATTTCTATCAGTTTGAACTTCTCACGAAGGTGATTTCGTTCCAGCTTCACATGATGAAGTTCGGCTTGGATTTGATCCAGAGCAAAGCCCAGTGGTGCTACCTCCTTCCCAAGCTCTGTTAGATGGGCTTCGATCGGTCCAAGACTACTAGGTGAGGCCATCAAATCTTCTTTCTATAATAATTAACCAAGATTACTTATATTTAGAGACAATAATCAAAACATTTTGTTCACAGCGGTCATGTTGACCGATGGTTATATAATAGTCAAAACCCACTGATCTTATTTTAATTATAATCATGTTTATCAAATAAAACATTTTTGTTGAGTATAACAATAACACATAAAATTAGGGAACAAAATTTATTTAAAAATTTCGGGTCGTTACAATCTTCCCCCCTTAAGAAATTGCGTCCTCGCAATTTTAAAATTGGGTTATGAAATTTCATTGAAAGTCCCACATCGGAAAAGGAGTCAGTAAAACTATTACTTTAAAATAAAGAAAGGGAAGTACAATGGTCACCTGAGTTAACCCACACTAGGGTTCCATGTAGGAAAACATGGACATGGAGGAAAAAACAAAGGGTCAAGTTCTGAGGGAGAGTGATAGAGAACATGATTAAGAGAAAGTTAACCATGAGAAAATCCCAAACTTATGATGTGTGTAAACGGTCTTTGATTACCTAGTAGGAAACGTAAACCAACAGCATTTTTGTTTTACGTTTCTTTTCATAATTTTGAGGATTTCATTTACCACATAGAACAAAAACATAAGAAAATATACCTACCTTCAAGTAGAGTTTCATCCTTTAACAAGTCCCTACCAACACTAATCTTTTCTCCAAATGATGAGAATTCAAAAACACTTGGTCTCATAAAAGCACAAGAATCATCTTCTATAGAATCACATAATCTACAAAAGATTAACTATCTACTTCTTCTATCTTTAAACATTATCCCAAAAAACAGAAAGGTTAAGGTAAAACAACTCTTCAAAAATAAAGAATCCCATAGGAATGGAAACTACTTTTAAATCATCAAAGTTCCATGGTACTACCCAAAGTTCATCATAGACCATTCCATAAATAACGGTCCTTAAAATTCCTCAAAACAAACCAAACTAAGATTGAAACCCAAATACAATAAGGATTTGATAACATAGTCTTCCAGAACAACTTCATTGTTCATCTCCAGAAAACATCAACCACTCCTAACATCTTATAAAAAAGTAGCTAACCTAAACATATTTTACCCAAGATAGGTTATTCATTCCCATAAGTAACCTAAATTACTATAAGTTCACCTTAAATTCATCGATTCTTCAAAATATAAGTCAACCTTACTCCTCAATGAAAATACCGTAGTAATCTATTTACCTCGATCAAATATGGTTCCCAAAATAATGAACGTCTTCCAAAATAATAATCATATTTTAATCCCCTAATCATCCCTGTCATATTAATACGAAAATCGTCGCATTTCCTATCACATTGGTTGTCAGAACATGTTCTTACATTTCTCACCATTAACTAAGAAGAGAAAGCATAATTAGGGGCTTAAGTACTTAGCTAATAATCATGAAAAGGAACTGAAAGCATATAAGGATAACTTGTATATGAAAGGTATACCCTAACTTGTGATCTCCTAGGTTCCCATCTAGGTTATGAATGATCATATATTCTTATGTGAACCTTTATTTTATTTTATCTTTGTTCCTTTAACAATGGTTCATACCAAGCTTATGAATTTACCAAAGCATATCCCCCGGGAGTGTCGTAACCAAGAGTGCAGCAAGGCCCGTTGTCGTGTACCAGTTCCCGTTCGAGTCTAGCTCAAAGCGGTGTTTTCGGGTTTTACCCCTATGTACATCTGTGCCAGAGCCACCTCTACCTGCTCGTATCCAGACAGGGATGTATTTTCTTGGCAACCCCTTACTCAATACTTACCAAAATACCAGGAAGATTTCCTATATTAAACTTTTCTATAGGGTTCCTCCTAGAGTTTTCATATCCTAATTTCCACAAATAACTAAACCATCCTTTGATACCAACAATAGCATCCCGTCTTTTTATAACATAACTTTTCATTCCATTACATGGAACTGAGGATCTTTAAGGTTTAGTGTCTTGGAAACAAGGAACATAAAACATGAAACAAAAAAAAAACATTCTTCTTAAACACTTCAAAGGCTTCTCCTCATGTTCACCCTAGGCTCATTACTGCATCTCATAACCTGGGGACATACATCAAAAGGAAGGGTGAGCAGAAGGCCCAGCAAGGGAAACAAGTGAAACATTTTACATATGAACTTGAGATACATCAATAAAGTCATGAAAAGAACTCTAATGCATGAAAATGAAATCATGAGGCATATCATAATAAAAATAAAACTTTTTCATAACTTGAAGATGTGGCTGCAACATTTAATATTGACAATCGTTTCGTTTCACCAAGGTCCATCCCCAAGGTGTCGTTAAAAATTACCAAGGTTTTTCACCAAGGCATCGTTAAAATTGTAATCTCTAGTGGTTACATCATTACCCAATGCATTGGAGCGCTATCAGGGCGCACCCTTAAATTTGCCTTTATTATCATGTGAGCCACATATATCATCATCAAACATTTCATAAATAACCCACATAGCATAAAATAAATGGGTTTCATTTCATAATCATAACGTTTTAAAAACTGCTTTAAAGACATGATCTTTACGTCACTTTAAAACCCACAGAAAAGGAAGGTGGGTCTCATGTATGTAAATCCCAGAATTTAAAATAGAACATTTTGGTATATATGTGAATACCCCTTTAGAAGAAAGAGCTTTGAGTATTCACTTAATAATATAAAAGAACTTTAGAAAAAGAGAGAGACATTTTGAGAAGGAAATTCTGCAGCATAACGGCTATGTTATGAGGTTTTAGAAGACATTAAAAAGAGAGGAAAAATGAGTCAAACATTCATAAATGACCCATAAAACAGTATATGGACAGAATAAGAAGGATACATGATCATGGTAATGAAATTTCAAGGACATACCATTTGAAATGAAAAACATGGAAGGAAGACAAAAATTAGATTTCTCTTATGAAAGTTCGACAGCCTAACGGCGTTACTTAAACTTCAACAAAAATGATTTAAAAAGATCAAATAGGGTCTCTCATCATGTGAAAATAAGAGTTCAGTATGATAGATATAGAGATAATTCCCCAACATAACAAAAATGAACTTGAAAGAATTGACATGAAAGTAGATCTTCAAAACGAGAAGGGTGAAGAACCACTTAAAAATTCGGCAGCCTAACAGCGCCACTTAAAACTTCAAAATACTGAATTGAAGCGATCAAATGGGGTCTCTCATCATATGAAAATAAGAGTCCAGTATGATAGATATAGAGATCATACCCCAATATAACAAAAATGAACTTGAAATAATTCACATGAAAGTAGAACTTCAAAACGAGAAGGGTGAAGAACCACTTAAAAATTCAGCAGCCTAACGGCGCTACTTAAAACATCAAAATACTGAATTGAAGAGATCAAATGGGGTATCTCATCATATGAACATAAGAGTCCAGTATGATAGATATAGAGATCATACCCCAACATAATAGAAATTAACTTGAAAGACTTGACATGAAAGTAGAACTTTGAAAAAGAGAAGGGTGAGAGAATCCCTTAAAAATTCGGCAGCCTAACGACGCCACATAAAACTTCAAAAAAATTGAATTGAAGAGATAAAATGGGGTCTCTCATCATATGATCATAAAAGATCAGTATGATAAATTTAGAGATCATGCCCCAACATAATACAAAGAAACATGAAAGACTTGAATGAAAATAGAACTTGAAAACGAGGAAGGTGAAAGAATCCCTTAAAAATTCGGCAGCCTAACGGCGCCACTTAAACATTCTTAAAACGAATTGATGAGAGAAAGGGGGGGTCTCTCATCATATGAACATGAAATAGGCAGTAGGAGGAATATAAAAGAACATCCTCCAACATAAGAACATGGAGTATAAAAGAAAAGACATAAAAGAGATTACTTGAAAAGAAAGAGAGAGGTCGGATCCCTTACCTTAAAATGTAACTCTTAAACCTCAAAGGTTGGCACCATGAGGGCTTGGGGGCACCTTGGGAGGACTCCTTGGGAGGTAATGAGACCAGAAATTCGTTGGGAATGAGTGGGGAGTCGAATGGATGAGAGGAGGGCTTGGTATTTATAGGGAAAGTGAGGGGACAAGGCATTAATGGCCAAGGGACACCTCACATGGGCTTTTCTCAAACCCATGTGCTCTCCCTTGTCATTTATCATGGAGTTAGACCACATGGGGCCCCCAAAACAATAATTCATCACCCTTGGCCGGCCAACCCTCAAAAGATGTCATGACATCATCATGACACCGTTATGATGTCATTAAACATACCGAAACCCTAAAACTGTATTTTTACTATTCACTGAAAATTCAACTTTCTCAGAAAAATCCCAAAATTTCACATTAACCAAATATCAATGCTCTGATTTCAAAAATGAAATCCATTTTATAAAAATAATTTTCTAAATATTTTTAATTTAATCTTTAAATAAAAACACTATTCATCGAAAATTCATTTTTTCCAGAAAAAACCCCAAAAATTACCATAACATAATATCGATGCTCTGAGTTCAAAAATAAAGTCATTTTTATAAAAATAATTTTATAATTATTTTTAATTAAAATTTTTAATTAAAAAATACTATTCACCCGAAAAAACCAATACTTGAATAATAATTAATGAAACTGTTATTTAACTATTTTATTGAATCACATTACTTAATCAAGGTGCCTAGATTATTTTAAAACTTTCTTTAAGTGAGATTACTAATCCATTTGGTCATATTACTAATCCTAATCATAAAATCACTATTCATAATTTACTATTCATCAAAAATCAAGTTGATCTTATTAGACTCTAAATTTAGTACCGAACATAATTGTAGAAGACCATTTTTTGAAAATAATTACACATTTTTAATTATTTAGGGTTTACATAAACATATTTAAAATATCCTTTTTCTAAAATTCATTAAAAATATGCATACTATATTTATCCGGTCATTTCAAAATTCATAAACTTCATCATAAGAAGAAATCCCAATTTTTATTTAAAACAAGGATTACACAAGGTAGTTATGGTCTCGTTACATAACCCCTTATAATACCAGCATAGGACCTAAGAGTAAGGTGTGCTAGGGTGATAGAAGCTTGGGGCGGCTCAGTCAACATTGCCCGAGTAGTAATTTCTATCAGTTTGAACTTCTCACGAAGGTGATTTCGTTCCAGCTTCACATGATGAAGTTCGGCTTGGATTTGATCCAGAGCAAAGCCCAGTGGTGCTACCTCCTTCCCAAGCTCTGTTAGATGGGCTTCAATCGGTCCAAGACTACTAGGTGAGGCCATCAAATCTTCTTTCTATAATAATTAACCAAGATTACTTATATTTAGAGACAATAATCAAAACATTTTGTTCACAGTGGTCATGTTGACCGATGGTTATATAATAGTCAAAACCCACTGATCTTATTTTAATTATAATCATGTTTATCAAATAAAACATTTTTGTTGAGTATAACAATAACACATAAAATTAGGGAAAAAAATTTATTTAAAAATTTCGGGTCGTTAGAATGAAGATACTTGAATAATGAGAAGAAAGGAAAAGATCTATTAGTAAATTTCTACATGGTAATAGGTGTACATTAAGGATCATGGGAGGGATTAATGGGAGTGAAATGGTAATATCATAATATTTAAATATAATGTAATTTAATTGGGATATTTGAGAATATATCACAACATGAATAAATTGGAATTGAGAAACGTAGCATAAATTAGGTTCTTGAATTAAAAATAGAAGAGATAAATCCTGGACTAAATTTGTGCATCATAACAGGTGTACATAAAAAATAATGAGCGGAATAATGAGAGTAAAATGAGGATAAAATAATTTATAAATAAAATAAAAAATAAGGGGAATATGGAAGAAAATATCCCAAACATGAAAAAATGCACACTATGATCATTTAAATAAAAGAAGTTCAATAATGAGAATGAGAATAGGTAAATCCCTTACAGGACATTGTAACTAAAAATTATTAGGAGGGTGTTACTAAGAGAATTGAAAACCTATTAAGGAGTTTATAAAGTGAAGGGACGAGTTTGGATGTGATTTAAGGGGTTTTAGTTAAATAAAATGAGAGCATGGGTGGGTTTATTTAAGAAAAGAGGGGGATTTCTTTATTAATTAGGATTAAGACTCTACCTAATAAAATAACCAAAACTACAAACCATCCCATGGTTTTTGCCCAAGGTTTCAAAAAAATAGGGCTTTATTCCATTATTTTATATTTTCAAGAGCCTAACATAATAAAATAATTCTTTTTCTTATGTGAAGTTCAGTCATACGCTTAAAGAACTATTTTTAAAACTTGAAAATATATTAATGGTTTGGGAGGATTCATAAACTATATATAAAATAAACAAAATATAAATTAATTCACATTTTTTTAAGTAAAAACAAATTTATTTCCTATTATACCCTTTATAGTATTTATTATATCAATTTTGGTTCATTGTGATGTCATAATAGACAAAGTATATTTATATGGTATTTAATTTTCACCAAAAAATTTGACTCCCTTGTAAAATTATGAATAAATCATAGTTGGGAAATTTCGAATATCTAATTCCAAAAATAATATTAATTTTATCTAAATAATTTTCAAAATATGTCAATTTCCACTTTTAAAATAATAACCAACCTTTATTGAAAATGTAATGTTATTTTGACAATAATAGTGTTTGAACTCTTATAAAAATTACATTTGACAACATAAAAATTATATGTCATTTTTATTTAATAAACATTATTTATTTAAAACTTTTTATTAAAATAATTATATTTCCAAAATCCATTAATTCATCACAATAAATTACTTAATTGAATTTGAGTATTACACAATATACGATTTGTGTTTTATTATATCAAAAGAAAAATCATTTATAATGTAAAATAAAATAGGTTGAAAATATATGAATTGTTATATAAAAATAGTGTACATACCAATATTGATAAGGTCTTGATAAATATCCCTTAAAAAAACTAGAAAACAACCTAAGGGTAAAGTGCATGATGGTTGGATATTCATGGGGCAGTTCGGAGAACATGGTTTGGGTCTTGATCAAGATGTGCTTAAACATATCTCATAAATGGTTTTAATCATGCTTAATTTATTGGATATCATATAGGGATTGGTCAAGGAAAAATTCTAGAGTTTCAGTCTTCCTCAAAAGCTCTGACAAATAGGAATCATAGGGTACAATCATACTAGTTGAGGCTATCACTACCATTTTTTATGATAGTTGGATTTGTAAAATACATATATTTATACTAATCATGTGATCACTTTTAAATAGAAATATTATAAATGGTAATGATTCTTAATGGTCAATTTAATCCGATAGGATATAATAAAACCAAATAAGTGAATGTATTTTATATAACCATATTACATAATAATACATTTATATAAATTTAAAGAGGGATTTTATTTACAATAGTACAGTTCATTAAAATTCCCCCCCATAAGAAAATTTACCAGAAAAAGGTTCATTTACCACACTAAAATAGATGAAGGTAGCTCTATTTCACCACCTCCTCTGATTCTAAAATTTCTTCATAAATCTTTTGGTTTCTTCACAACAGTTTGAAAAGGTGAATTTTCTAATTTATAGAACCTTTTTTCTAGGATATAATATACTTACCAGCCTCTCTTCATAAGAAAGATAATTCTCGAATGGTACCACCTCTGGATTTAGTACATGTGAGGGGTAATGTATAGAATTTTTCAAGAGGGATACATAGAATAAACAGTGCACTTGAGATAGGTTAGGTGGGAGGGAATGTCGGTATGCCACCACTCTGATGCAAACACTGATCTCAAAATGGAGGATGCACCTTGTACTAAGCTTTTCATTCTTTATAAATCTCATAAAATTATTACATTGAGATATAGGAAATAATAACATATCTCAAACATTAAACTATATGTATCTTTGATTATTATAACTATAGATCTTTCGTCAACAGTAATCATCCTTGACGAGCTGCTAAATAGTTTTAGCCTTTTCCTCCATTTAGTTGACCATTTCTAAACCATGTAGTTTTCATTCCCTTACTTCATCCCAACATGCAGGTATTTTTAAAATCATCCCATAAAGAGCTCCATAGGGAGCTATTTGAATGATCAATTTGAAAATGTTGTTTTAAGGGAAATCGACTAGAGGAAGATATTGGTCACATCCTCTTTTCAGGTCAATTGACCATTCTCTCAACATTTCCTCGAGTTTTTATTTAGTCCACTCATAATGGCCATCAGTTTTTGGGTGATAAACTATGATAAAGTTCAACTCATTGTTTAGAACATGATGAAGAATTTTATAGAACATAGATATGAGTCTCTAATATCAATCAGATACAATCATTAGTGGTGCTCCATAAATCCTCACAACATCTCTAATGTATATCCATGAATTTTTATCTAGTGAGAGGTCCCTCAAAATGCAACTAAGTGAGATATCTTTGTAAGATGATCCACCACAACCCATATGGATTTGTTTTCTATGGATTTCGTCAAAAGTGTAGTGACAAAGTCCAGGGTGAAGTTTTCCCATTACCATGTGGTTATGGGTAATAATTTCATAATAACCATATATTTATTTCTTTTATCCATAACATTCTAACATAAAAATCACTTTGATGTCTATTAAATGACTATGTTATTCATATTTTTCCACCATTAGTTCTCTCAGAGATCTCGACACATCTTTTTGTACTTCTTGGGTGAATGGAGAGTGTTGAACTATGCGAGTCATCCAATAATTCATTATTTAGTTTTGGATTTCATGGTACACTTAGCTATGGCCCAAATTTTATAACTCCTTCATCATCAATGAACTCAGCAGATTTCCTTTTTTCTTATAGTTTCCACATTCTTCTAAAATACCACATCATTTTTTTGATCATAATTTATCATTTTCATAAGTTACAATTGAGAAATAATTTGTAAAAGGATTTATGAAATTCCTTCTTTTACGATTCCCATATACATACATTGCTAATTTAAGAAGATCAAATGCCTGTCAATTATCATCAGTGATAACATTTCTTAATCATTTCTTCAGAGGGTGTTCGCCACTTTATTTTCATTACTAAGATGATAGTGGATTAAGCAGTCATAGTCCTTGATCATCTCTAACAATATTCATTGATTCATATTCATTTCTTTCTGTGTGAATATATACATGAGGTTTTTTATTTTTGTAAATATATGACACCTCTCTTCAATGAGATAATGTCACCATATTTTCAATGTGAATATCATTACAGCCAACTCTAGATCATGTATTGGGTAGTGTGACTATGAGGGTAGTGAAAAACCCTTTTCAACCCATTTAATCTCTCCTAAAATTCATCATTCCAACAAAATCTGGATCCCTTATGAGTTATCATGTTAAAATGTTTTCATAATCATGATAAATATATCAGAAATCCATGATAATACCCATATAACCCATGGAAACTACAAATAGCTTTCATGGATATCAGATTAAACAATCCTTCAATTTCTTCTATATTTGAAAGAATAACATATATCCCATTGGTTTTGATGATATTCTCCATGAATGAGAATTCCTTTAACCCGAACTCACATTTTATGTTTTTTCATAAAACTTCTCCTTTCACAAGGTATTTAGCATAGTTCTCAAATTCTCCTCATGCTACTCCTTGGTTTTTTAGTATAATATAATATATTATATACAGACTACCAAAAATTTGTTAAGGTAATTTCTAAAGACTTTTTTCATCAATACCATGAATATTTGTTGAGAATTAGTGATCCTAAAAGGAATCACTATGAACTAATAATGCTCATACCTTGTATGAAAAAAAGTCTTGGGGATATCCACCTTCTTCAAACTAACATGGTAACATCCCAAATGTAGATACACCATGGAGATGTTTTGTTTTCCATGTATTTGACTGAACATTTCATCAATCCATGGAAGTAGATACTTGTTCTTTATTATGATCTTGTTCATATTATGATAATCAATTCAATAACTTGAATTAAATAGAAGGATGATTTAGAAAATAGATACTAATTTATTTCCCACAGAAATTTTTGTTGGATCCATATTTGGGAAGCCAATCCATGACAAGAATTTTATCAATTTCCACTAACGGGAGGATAATATTATATTCAATAAGGACATTTTAACAAACTTCAACATGTGATACATGATCATAGAAGTTATCCAAGATGATATTATGTAATTCCATGTCGTGACTCAGTGTTCTTAGAAAACAAAAAGGAAATTATAATAGGGCATGAAATGAAATACAACATTACATACACTACTTTGGAGCAGAGGCTACATGTATTTCTGTCATCATGATCTATCTTTGAATTAGACTTTCGTATTCCCCTCAGCCTTGGAAATTGTTGATGGTCATCATGCTTCTCAGTCTTTGACATAGGGAATTTTCTTGGATAGATAACGACTTCTACACATTTATGACATAAAATTGTATATAATTTCTTATATTGGACTTTGTTTACATACATAATATTACTCATTTTTCATTAAAATTGGATACTTTATGACCAATATTTCTGAACATAAAACATATCCTAGTTCCTTTGTGACATTTCCCTTGGTTCCTATTACGAAATTTTTTCCACAAATGAAATTGCATATTCTTTCCATTATCACCTATATTAGATGAAATTCAATGAGATGTCAAATTCATATTCCTTGATGAATTTTGGAATGAAAATAATTTCTAGTTGTTAATTGTCATTTTTGATAGCTATTTTTGCATAATTATAATATGTTCTACATGGCCTCCCATTAGATTGGGCATCTCCTTTGGTAAGTCATGAAATTTACCATCACATTTATTGGTTACCCGATTCATCCTATTTGCAACAATTTTCTAGAATAAAAGAAAAAATTTGGATGATTATTTTTAAACTATAAAACACATAAAAGGTTATCCAATGATATGAAAGGGATAACTTATAAACTAAATTTACTTTATAACTTATGAATTTTGAGGCTTAAATCTATGTTATCGATGACCTATTTCCAAAAATGTATTATTATGGGAATTTTTTTCTCTCGATAATAGTTCAAAATTAGATCATGCATTTACCATAGCATATAACCTAGGTGTGTCAAATTAGGTGTGCATTACAGTCCGTTTTCCTATACCATGTTACAATGTGTCAGGCCCAGTATACCTTGTCGGGGTTGTTAGCCCAGGGTGCATCAATGGAAGAACCATATCCACTTATAGTATAAAGACAATGATTAATTTTAATGATAAAACACTTACTCTAAAATCACCAAAATTTAGGGATGTATTATTATACATAGTCTTTTCCTTAAGGATTTTATCAAGAATTTTGTAATCTTAATCCTAAAAATAACTAATCTTTTTTCTCTGATGCCAACTATGATGACCTTTCTCTATATTACACAATAATTAATGATTTATTACATAATTTTAAACTTAATAAAACTCAAAATATTGATAAGTATAGTTTTTTTGGGAATTAGGTACATATCATAATATCTTGAACATAGGATACGACAACATTATTGAATTCATCCTTAATATTCTTATAAAATTCCATGGCTTTTAAAACTGCACCGGATAACCTAGGGACATACATAAGAAAGGTGAGAGATATAAAGCCTAGTAAGAGAATACAAATATCATAATTTAAGAAATGTTTGAGAATAGGAATAAAAATTAGGAATAAAAATTGTATGATTCATAAAAACGAGTAGCGAGACATGATGTAGCATGATAATAATAACATGGGAAATGTGAAAACTAATTAAAACACTAAATCATAAATATAAGTCAAGGATAACTGCCAATAAATCACAAAAATAATGTCCCAAAAAGTAAATTGGTTCACTCCCTATCCAATGTTACGTCTCATTGAAAACAAATTCCCCACTTCATTAGAGTTTTATATAATTTTGGGAACACCCTCCCCATTAATTTCATTCCATTCTTAAATGTTCCACACAGATCATAAAACTTGGATTCAATCATCGTAATATTTTTTCCCATTACTAAAGTGTGTGTAATAAATAAATGTAAGTAAAATATAAAATAATTATAAGTGTATAAATGTGAATACCCTTTATAGAAAATGGGTATGTTATTAACTATAAAAGTTTTTTGTCATGGAAAATCATGGTGAAATTTACGTAGCTTATCAGTGTCGCTTAAAAATTCAAAAATAGGGTTGATGAGACTTGAAGTGGTCTATAACCATTTGGAAATAAATTTTAATTTATGGGTGATATGTAATAACATATTCTATCATAATGAAACGATGATAGAAAATAACATGTATTGAAGACAATTAATTAAAGAGGAGAAATGAAACGATACCATACTAATGTTTGACATGGTAAGAGGGGTACATAAAAGTTCGTGGGTGGGTTAAATGAGAGTTAAATGGAACTATCATAATATATAAATACAATGTAATGTAATCAGGACATGTAGAAACATATCCCAATTTGAAAAAAATTTAAATTTAGAAACATATCCAAAAAGATGTGCTTGAATTGAAATGGGAAGAGGGAAATCCCTTACAAAATTTTGGCATGGTAATAGGTGTACATAAAGTATCATGGGATGAAAAATAGTATTGAGGGGGGGGGGGTATAATCATTTATCTATAAAATTTTAATTAATGGGGATATAGAATAAAATATCCAAACATGAACATATGGACACTAAAAGGCATTACTTAAAAGAAGTGCTTGAATGAGAATGAGAAGAGTGAAATCCCTTACTTGAGCGCGTTACACCAAATGATTTGGAGGGGCTTATTGAGATCTTAGGGAACCTTTTGAGAATTATATAGATTTTTTGGAGGGGTATTAATGTTATCCAAGGAATTATAGTGAATATAAATGGGATAATGGGTGGTTTATACAGGATAAGAGGGGGATCTCATTATTATTTAGGTTTTGGACTCTATATAATAAAATAAACAATACAAATAGACCATATAATGGGTTTTACATTGATTCTACCAAATGGTAGTGGTTTCCATTATTTTATAAGCTAATGGTCTGAAATTAATAAAATAATTTCCTTGATTATGTGGAGGTGATTCATATTTTTAAAGAAATATTTTCAAAACCATAAATATATTAATGGTATGAGAGAATTATTAAAGTCATTATAAAATAAATTATATAAACATAGATTCACATTAATTTAAAGTTAAAACATATACTTTTTCTTGGATACACATTATAATATTTTTTACATCACTTTTGGGTCATTATGTGGCCATAATACAGAAAGTATATGTTTATAGTTTTTAATTTTTATCTGAAAATTTGAATGTATCAAAAAATAATGAAAAACTCAGAATTGGATAATATCCTCTTTATAATTCACAATGTATTACTAATTTTTTCAAAATAATTCTCTAAATAAGTGAATTTTCACTTTTAAATTGATAACCTAAATTAATTGAAGATTTTGTGTTTTTTTGACAATAACTTTTTTTGAACCCTTATAAAAAATGAACTTCGTAAAATTTATATGAAGATTTTTATTTAATAAAAATTAATTAAAAATTTGATTAAAATATTATTTATTTCAAAAGTTCATTAATTCTTTAATGAAAATTCCTTAATTAAATTTAAATATTACCCAAAATACTATTCATGTTTTATTTTATCAAAATACTAGTCATTTATAAAGTAAAAATAATAGGTTGAAGATATTTTCATTATCCAATAAAAAATAATTTACATACTAATATTTCTAGGGTCTTGATACATATCTATTTAATAAACTATAAAATTACCTAATGGTAAGGTGAGGGGTGGGTGTACTTTCTTGGGGCGGTTCGACGAACATGGTTTGGGTCATGATTTTGATGATCTTGAACTTCTACCATAAACAATTTCTCTCATGATTAATTTGTTGGATCTCAACCAGGGCTTGGTCAATGAAAAATCCCAGAGATAATATCTCTCATGGATGATCCAATAAATGGGTTTTATTAGGTACAATCCTACTAGTTGATTACATCACTTCCATTTCTAGTGTTATTTGGATTTGGGAAAACCCTATATTTATAATAATAATGTGATCATTGTTGCACAACTATATTATCAGTGGTAATGAATCCTAGCAGTAAATTAAATATGATAAGAAAAAATGAAACCAAATAATTGAATGTTTTTTATATAAATATATTAAATAATAATAAATTTAAATAAATTACAGGAAGACTTTTATTTATAATTGTATGGGTCATTATAAAGAGAAAGATCCATAAATAAGTCATTGTAGTGAAGAGGGTGTTTCACCTACTTTAAATACTATTAATTTTTCAGACCATATAATATTTATTGGTTATATTATTCTTCTAATATCTATGAAAATAATTTTTATGTGACATATCATGCATGAATTTTAAACCATTCAATTGTCTATATATCTACTGTTTATGTTACTAATTATTTTTTCCTTGGATATATGTGACTATTTTAGGGTCATATATGCTGTGTATTCTCATGTTTATTAATATTCATTTGTTATAGTTTCCTAAAAATATTATATAATGGTATGATATGTTTGGTACACACATCTTACCTCTATCTGAGTGGGGTTCAGGTGGATATGGATCAGTTTGAGTGGTATTAGAGTGGTTGATTCTGAAGAATGGAGATCAGATTTTGTATCCG
The DNA here is from genome assembly GCA_963277665.1 of Viscum album. Taxonomy (NCBI): domain Eukaryota; kingdom Viridiplantae; phylum Streptophyta; class Magnoliopsida; order Santalales; family Viscaceae; genus Viscum; species Viscum album. Next base: position 20,148,597 of record OY728155.1, read on the forward strand.
TGTGATGATTTAAAGAATAAATGGTAATGGGTTTAATATTATTTTGGTTTGGTTAATAAAACATGGAAATCAGTATTTTTTTGAGACTGAAATATCCATTCACAAGAACCTTAATCAACTTTGAACACCATAGAATAGATTACAATGTATGATAATGATGGTACATGCATCATATAGTGATCAATATATAATTGATCATACACCAATAGTTTCATTAATGTAATAAAAAATAATCAATAAAATAGTTTTTTTTATATTTAACCATCTCATTATCATAATTTTAAGACTACATTATTGAGACAATTAATTTATGAGTTCTATAAGTGTTTTCAGGTTTCATTTTTTGAAATAATTCTAATGGATTAGTGATAGGATTCCAGAATTGTGATTTTTTTCCATGTTAAATTTATAAATATAAATCCCAGGGATGATTTACTATCTTATAAGAATTTATTTTATGTCAAATAATAGATGAAAATATAAGGATTCACTGACTATTCTACGGAGTCTATGAAAATGTGTTTTTTTATTTACTGAAAATGTTTTGTGAAGATATTATATGAAATTATAATTTTTGTTATCATTTCAGTTCACGAATATTTTTACCTTAATTCATCAGGATTCTAATTACTATTACTAAAGAAATTATAATTTAATGATATATAGGCAGTGCATCAGTGCATACAAAACATGGGTTTAGGATGTCACAATCATCCATGGTAATTGTCATTGTGATATTTAGAGTGGTTATTAGATTTGAAATAGAATAATTGATAGGGCATAAAGGTCACACAAAGGTAATCACATATCATAATTGGTGTGATCGATCCTATTTAATAATAAGGAAACCCCTATGAAGAATATATTAGAGAAAATGGATATATCCCCAAATTATTTCAGTTTACTACATCAAAAAAATCTAAAGAAATTGATTGTACATGGCATATTATCTTTGAGATTCATTAAGGTGGAACAAAATGATAGAAATGTATATTTTGATTATAATTTTGTGTAACTTTTATATCTAAAATGCTGAAGAAAAATAGGGAGAGAGGATAAGATATTGTTCATGATTTTGAATCTAGCTAGTTTCATATCTAAAATATTCATTGGGAGGTTGATATATCATGATAATGATCAGTCTATATATAATTGATGAATATTATCATTAAATGTACAAAATTATATAACAAAACATTGATAAATTAATCCAAGCATTCCTTGAAATATTCAAATAGTATTTCGTAAAACAATTGTGTAAAATATCTAGGGGGTGCACAAGATCTAAATTCAAATGGAATTTATAGTTGATTAAATCTAAACTCAATTGACTTTTTTAAACATTTCATTGATTCAAGTACTTGGGATATTAGGTCTACCCCTTTCCTCATTTTCCTATTTTTTTAATAATGATACCGAATCATGTGTATAGTGATCACAAAAATTTCTCTTGAAGGATTAACCACATTATAATAAGAGTTATTAAACCTTTCATTGTACTATATACCGTGAGTGTTCATTCTCATTCAAACTCTTATATTTGAATCAACATATTTTACATTCATTTACAAGAAACTGTTTTGGGAATAATAGTGATTCTATGTTTTTTAGAAACCAGAAGTTCACACTTAGTATTGATATATTATCTTCTAGAGAATTTAATTTTATTATTTAATATTTAATATTTTAACCTTCAACCTATATTTATCCCATTAATTATTTTTCATATAGATTTTATAATAAGAATCGACACAATTGTATCTCATTATTTTTTCCTTGAAACATTAATTTCATTAAGAGTTTCTTCCAACTCCACTTTAATGTTTAAAATACCATTAGAAACAAGATCATCACCATTAATTACCCCTTCAATACATGGGTTTCCAATAAAAACCATAGTAACTTATTTATTTAATTATTTTTAGTACATAATATTTTCAACATTGGATTAATCTAAGAAAACACCCTATTATGAATGCAAATAGTTATTCAAATAGATATTCAATTAGTTATCCCTTTTTCAATTCAAATATCATTTATATTATAAAATTTAATGTCAATATATTTATAATCATATAACCTGATAGAATATTTATCAGCGAAGTGTCAAAAATTTTCGTATCAAAAGTATACATGTGAAATATTTACCTTAACAATTCATTTTTACCTCTTTAGGTGTGTGGAGGAAATGAAATGAATACCTCAAACTAATTTTCCTTAGGATATTCAACCTGGTAAAGAATCTTTATTTAACCAAATACAACTTAATGAGATATATATAATTATTTAGATTCTTTATAATTTTTCCTCATCTATTATAAAACAAGAATACTATACAGAGATTTCAATGTGTTTTCGACTGGATCCTTTTCTACAATCAATGCAACCATTTGAAAGAAATTATTTGAAAATACTATCAATAATATCATTACTATATAAATATAATAAATGGATTATATAGCAACCCAATCTTATATATTGATATTACTTTAGAATAGAAGTGTATTTATTAAAACATATAACAAAACCATGACATGATTGTTTTTGTATATTTTCTTTAGAAACCGGGAAACATAAACAACTGGTTCATAAAACATCAACATTGTCATCCATTTAATTCATCATATATAGAATACTTTTTGGCATATCATACTTAATATCCTTCTTTATTACTGGGGGAAAAGAAACAAATAAAAGGGTGATCTCAAATGCTTAGTAAGGGTAAATAAAGGAAATATCAATTATATCATATTCATAAGACCATTACATTTGAAAATATTATCCTCCATATAAAAGATCACAATATAACGTCATGGGATAAATACTAAAAGTTAAATGTAATCCCAATAGTCAAAACATAAGACATGAAACTTTGTGGCATACACACATAAGCAAAGAAAATCCTTTCACTCCTCATCCCAACCCTGTATCACTGATCTAGATTTACTTGTTGTTCTAGTCATTAATATATCATGAGATATAAATTACTACCCAATATATTAGAGTTATATATAGGTCTCATCCATATCATAATGAAACCCTTATTACATTTTCCACAAAAAAATAAAAACATTTACATGATAATAAACCATGTAATAAAATGGGTTTTTAAAAGATCAATCCATCAGAATTGATATAAAACAAATTTATTTCATAAATAACATTCTATTATAAAAAAAATAAAATCACAGTAATGATAAGGATAAAAATATAACCCTATTTAAAGTGTGATATATTGTATGAAGAATAATATTTAGAAAACACTTTAATTTTATTCATGAGGAAAATATCCTTTCTTTTTTTCCAATTTTTTTCTTTTCTCAAAATAAAAAAAATTTAAAAGAAAAGAATTTAGTTGAAAATAATACTGAAATCATTTAGAGGAAGATTCATTGAAATAAAATGTCATCAAACCATAATAATTCATTCATGCTGTATAATTTAAAAAAACATTTTTCTCATACTTTGGCTGGAAAGGTCAAAAAGTACCTCATACCGAGAATGCCAAAAGATTCCACTGATACCATTTTGTAAAAATTCACCAATTGGTGAAATTGAATTTAAACAATTATATAAGGATATAAATAATATTTTGAAATACATAGTAAGGAAACATTTATGTGGATGATAAATATACATCAACAAATACTTACGAATAAACAATCACTGATAAAAATGAGATTTTCAAAGTTATCCCTTACCTTAGGTCTGATATTATTTTAATGTATCCAAACCTCCTATATAATTATTTAAATAATGTTACTGATTTATTCAATAATCATAATCATTTTTATGATAACATTTATGATCATATTTTCATCTTTTTCATTGTAACATTTCATTGTTGCTCATTATTGGGGTATTAATTTCTTTATGTTCTTATGAATGTTTTGTCGGATAAGTTCTCATAACTATATTTAGGTTATAGAAATATTATTTACATCATGGTATTAGTATAATATATACCATATTTATTCATTCAAATAATTTTTATATTCATTGTTTAATAATAATTATGTAGAACGAATCACATCGCACCGTGGAGACGGTAACCCATACGTACGCACATGCACTGATATCATTACCATAATTGTTGAATGTTATTGAAGTGTATTATGTATAGTATCTCTAAATTATTATAATATTAAAATAATAATATATAGTTATTATTTCAAACATTATACTCATCCATATAAGGTGGTGTTGAGAAACAGATTACACCATCGCGTGGAGATAGTAAGCTGTATGAACGCACACGCGGTGATTTCGTGTTCCATAGGATTTATATAAGGTATAATAGGTTATTTTCATAATTATAATAACATTTAAATTTATTAGTGATGCTAATGTTATTAATTTATAATGAAACAACTAAACAATAGGAAGTAGAAGAAGAAAGAAATTTTAAAGAATCTGTAGAAGAGATTACCTCTTCCACAACGTGCCTCTTTTAAATATCATATTAGGTCACTAGAGTTTGTATTTTGAGAAGATGATAACATCTTGAATTAAATTAGGTAAGTTTAGGAAATAAATGGTCAGGGTTTGGCCGATCATGTAGGCTCAAAATGGAGTGAATAGGAGAGGGAGGAGGTTCCCTTTTATAAGAGAGGAGAGAGGCAGTTAGGAAACTCTCAAAATATTAATTTATAATAAATACAATTTAAATTAAAAATGGTCCTAATAATATTTAATTATACTATAATATGATTATTCTTATAATACCCATCATCCAAAAATATTTAGACAAGTTTGGGATATTTTTTATCCTTATCGTTTAGGTTTAACCCTTATTTTACCATTTTTAATCTTATTGTGATAATTGTTATTTACACATTATGTTTTAATTTAATTATATTATCATGTCAAAAGACCCAAAAAAAGTTATTTATAACATATTTGGACTTATATTAACTATTTTTATGAATCATATATTTTTGGGAATTTAATGACATTTCATAAACTACATTATGTTTTAAGTTATGAATTATGTCAATTTTGGATACTATTCATACCCGACTTTTAAAAAATTATAAAAACTTGATTACTTCTATCCATAGGAATTAAATCATCCCAATTATGTTTATTTAATCTAAAAAATTAGTGTATGGAATAAAAATTTTCAAATTAAATTTATTTCAATACTTATAAATTCATTTATTTGAATCATTCATTAATGGGGTAATCACTACATCATAATTATCTAATAAATACATATATTTATTTAATTTCTAAAAATTAAAAATAAAATACCATAATGTATAATGTTTTTATCTTTATAATGACTATTTATAGAAATAAATATAAGTTATATAACCCTATATTAAAATCAATTTTGTAAAAGATATATGTTTATGTTATAACTATCTCTACATTAAATTATATCTTATAAAATGTCATTTTCACATCCAAGTGAATCCATGGGGTCCCAAAATCGACCCAAGGATGAACATGGTCAGAAATATATCATCCAGTAGGATTAGGACATGTTTTAGGGTAGTTTTATACCATTAAATTATTATTTGTTTACCTTATTTACCAGATTTACCCATTAACCATGGTAAATAATATAATTACTGAAGTTATTATTCCTAATATCAAAAAAATAAAAGGTCCCTATTTATAATATTTGGACCTTATGATTCAAAATATGGAATCCATTCTTCCAAATTATAATCACATAAGATGCAGTGATTTATTTAATATTATTTCCATTAGCAAAATGAAAAAAGAAGTTTATAAAGTTAAAACATTGCAAAAGATTGAAATGTTTTTAATTCTTAATTCAATGTAAAATAAATGATAATTACATAAATTAAATTAAATGGTAAAAATATATTCTATTTATACTTTAACATCATTCAATATTATAATTTAACCATATAAATTATCTCAATAAAAAATTTGTTTTTAACTAAAATTTAGCGTATTTTTACTATTCATCAAAACATGAAAGTTATCAGAAAAATATCAGAAATTTATCCAAAGTAAATTTTTAAATCCCTGTTCAAAATAACATGTTAATTGTTTCATATATAAATTATTAATGTGTCAAAATCTTAATTCAAAATGGGTTCAATATTCAAAGGTGTAACAATTAACCTTTAAAAAAAGGTTATTGTACATAAAATAGAAATTTATTCATACCCTATGGATAAAATATCAATTGGATGAATATTAAAAATATATTATTAATTATATAACACACATATATATATCATTAATTTAAATACCAAAATTAATTTTTTAAAAAATACAAATATCTAATTGATTTATATGTTTCATAAGTAATTAATGGCCAACGAATTCACAATGCATTTTCATAAGTTAGATATAATTATTTCCGCTAACCTAACGGTTATTATATAATGGTAATTTTATATTAAGGGAATCTCACAATTTTTTTACACTCACAATTTCATGCAAAGAAATCTACTGTAGAAATCAAATTAGTTAATGATAATATTTCATAAAAACATCCGGGAGTTAAATTCTACCCACCTTAAATTGAATTTCGCCCTCAAAATTCATCACTTGAAACCAAATAGATGAGGATACCTCTCCCTCAAAATATCGTCAAGTTACCATGTAGCTTCATCAATTTAGTGGTTCCTCCATAAAACTTTTACCAAGCGAGTTTTCTTGTTTCGTATAACGTTTTCATTACAATCTCGAATCTCTATCAGTTGTTCTTTATAAGAATGATCATACACCAATAGCAAGACTTATAGGCTTAGTATATGTGAATGATCAGGTATGTACTTTCTCAAGAGATATACTTGAAACACATCCTGAATTTGAGAGATATTCGGTAGAAGCACTAATTGGTAGGCAACATTCCAAACATGATCTATTCTTTCAAAAGGACTAATATACATAGGGATTTACTTGCACTTCATTCCAGATATCATTACTCTCTTTGAGGGAGATATGCATAAGAACACCTTATCACCCACTTCAATCTCTAGATCTTCTCTTCGGTTGCCAGCACACCTTTTTTGTCAACCTTGAGATGATCTTATGTGTTGTTGAATAGATCTGACATTTTCTTCTGTTTCATCATCTAGATCAAGTCCTAATAGCTTTAGTTCTCCAACTTTATCCCAGCAAGTTAGAGTTCTTCACTTATTTCCCAAGAGGGAATAATAAGGATCTGTCTAAATACTAGAGTGAAATCTGTTATTGTAATAAAATCACACCAATGGTAGGTGTTGATCCCAACCACCTTTGACATCCATAGAGAAAGCTCTCAACATTTCTTAGAGAGTTTTAATTTTCCTATATGATTGTACGTCTATCTGAGGATGATAATCTGTGTTGAAACATATCTCTGTATCCAAAGCATGATGAAGTCTTTTCTAGAACATCGAGGGAAACCTTGGATCCTGATCAGATATAATGGAAATTGGTACTCTATGTAATCTTACTATTTCCTTTACTTATATCCTGGCTAGATGATCAAGAGTGAAATCCTCTCTAATATCAATAAAGTGTTTTGACTTCTTAAGATGATCAAGTATAACCCAGATATCATTATTTCCTTTAGATGTTTTTTGAGAAGTCTGATGACAATGTCCATAGTGATGTTTTACCGTTTCCATTCTCGACCGGGTAATGGTTGTAACATCCCCTTATAATTCTATCTATAAACCATAACTAGCTAACAAACCAAGCATCGAAAGACATATTTGGCGATATCCCTTTTCATGCCATCCCACTAGAAGTACTCTTTCAGGTCCCTGCACATCATTGGGCTTCTAGAGTGAATAAATAATGAATAACTATGATCCTAATTTAATAGATCCTTATTTAATTTTGGTATGGGAGGAATACAAACCTAGTTCCTGAACCTTATTATTTTGTCACCATCAAGGTTGAATTTAAGAACCTTTCTCACCTTCTTTTGTAAATCTACATATTCCTTCTGTGCCTCTTTGATCTTCACTTGTATTAATGGTTGAGAATTCATTTGAGAAAGATAATATTTCTCCCCTTTCATTAAAAATTCAAGATCCATCCTTTTCAAATCCATAAATATTGGATCTTTCATGATCCTCATCTTGGATAAGCTAGCATGGTATTTTCAACACAAAGCATCTACCACCTAGTTCACTTTCCCAGGATGGTAATGTATTGAATAGTCATAATATTTAATCAACTCCAACGCTCTCCTTTGGTGCATATTCATCTCATTTTGTGTGAAAATATACCTTATACTTTAATGATCATTATAAATATCACACCTTTCACCATAAAGATAATGCCTCTATATTTTTAATGATAGATTACTGTAGCTAACTACAGATCATGAGTTGTGTAATTTTTCTCATGGATTTTCAACTATTGTGAGGCATAATCTATCACCATATCATTTTGAATGAGAACACACTGAATCCCCTTCTTGGATGCATCACTGTATATCAGAAACCATTCTTCACTACAAGGAAGTGTGAGCACAAGTGCACTGGAAAACCTTTTTTTATCTCTTTAAAATTCTCTTCACATTCCACCATCCAAAAAAACATAACTCCTTTCTAAGTCAACTTGGTGATTGGATTAGATAATTATGAAAAATATTTCACAAAACATCGATACAATCTAGAAAAACCAATTACACTTCAGATCTTAGTTATTGTTGTTGATCTCGACCATCTTTCAATAACCTCGGTTTTTGATGGATCCATAGATATCCCCTCTCTTGATATTATGTGACCCAAAAAAGAAGATTTTTGAAGGAAAAATTCACACTTGGTAAATTTGGCATAAATATATTTTTTCTCAGGGTCTTTAGTAAAATTCTAATGTGATCTTCATGTTCTTATTTTATCTTGAAATAGACAAGAATATCATCTATAAAGACTACCACAAACTGATCAAAATAGTCCCAAAACACTATATTCATTATATCAATGGAGATTTCAGGGGCATTATTAAGACCAAAAGGCATCACTATAAATTCATAGTGTCCATAACTTGTACGAAATTCCATCTTTGGTATATCCTCCTTTTGACCCTTAATTGATGATATCTTGAATGATGTTTAATCTTGGGAAAGTATTGAGTTCCATGAAGTTATTCCAATGAGTCATCAATGCATGTGAGAGGATATTTGTTCTTGATTGTGATCTTGTTAAGTTCTTGAAAATCAATGCATAGTTTCCTTGATCCATCTTTCTTCTTAATAACCTGAACATGTGCTCCCCAAGGTGACAGACTAGGGCATATGAATCCCATATCAATATTCTCTTGGAGTTTCTTCTTCAATTCCTACCACTCAATTGGGGATATTCTATAAGGCATATTTGAAATAGTTATAGTACCCATTATGAGTTCTATTGAAAAAAAAACATCATGATTTGGTGGAATACCTAAGAATTCCTCTAGAATGACATCCTCAAACTCTTGTAAAATGGTAGTATTTTTAATCAAGAGTTTCTCCCCAACCATTTTAGATAAATAACCATCATTTATTGGAATCAAGACCCATAAGATGGAAGAAATATCTACTAGAATGTTATATTCACCCATGCATTGATAGATGATCATAGATTTATCTGGAATAGGAAATGTGACATTCCTTCTTGGGAAATTGTTATGAGATTCATATAAATAAACCCAATCCATGCTAAGAATAACATAAAATTTCACTATAGGAAGGATCACAAGATTTGCAGGAAGCACTTTAACACAAAATTCAATCGGATAAGAATTATAATCTTTTTATATGACCATTTTTCCCTCAGGAGTTGTCACAGTTAACTCAACATCTACTTTTTGAGGTAATACGATGATACCCATAGAAAATTATTCAGAAATAAAAGAGTGGGTGGATCCAAAATCAAATAAAACATTTGAAACTTTATAGTGAATGATAAGTGTACCTTTCACTGCTTCATTATCGTACTCCATGTCACCGATAGTAATTTCATTGTACATTATTTTGTGTTTGTCTTAAATAGTTTTTTATGTCGATCATCATGAATAACCCCTAGAATAGGGCCTTGATTGGAATAATGCCCCATTTCCTTGCACTTCTAACATTGAAGTGTAGGAGGTTCATTCTGTGTAGTCTTTTCTTTTTTCGCATCATTAGACATCTTTTTCCCATCACTTCGGAATTCAATTTCCCAATAAACTTATATTCAACACATAAAACATTCACTAGTCCATTTAATACCATTCCATACATGTTTCTTTCCAAAAATTAAGCATAAGGGAAAAATCATATTCTTTTCAGTGTGGTCTTTAGATTTTCCCTTGAATTCCATTTTCCTCTTCTTATAAACCCATATAACTGATGGGTTACTGCAATCTTCATTTCAACCTTGAGGTCACATCGAACAATTTTCTCATCGATATTGATGTCTATTATGTCTAATTACCTTAGAAGATTTGGTTTTAAGACACTAAATAATCGATCAATCTTACTCTCACATTGGATAATAATTCTAGAAGCGTACCTTGAATGACTTGAAAAATTTTCTTCATAGGTACCAACAGATTCATCATCCATTATCTTAAGTTCAAGGAACTCTTTCTCCATATTTGTTTGACGAATACGAGGAACGTACTTATTAAAAAATAAGTTTCTGGACTCTTCATCTTCTATGGACTCAATCTCATCTTTTTGCATTGTATTCTTGAAAATATTCCACCATTGATCAGCTTCACCTTCCAAACGATATACTGCTAGGATTAAATTTTCATGTATAGAACATTATAGAAATTAAAATATCTTTTTAGTGGTACTGATCTATTTTTTAACCACTAATGGATCAGAAGACACGCTGAAAGAAGGTGGATGCTGCATCATAAAGGATTCAATATAATGTAGCTCCCTCCTTTCCTTGTTTGAAAGTATAACATGATTCATATATTAAGAAAGTTGTGTGAGAATGGCTACAAGAGTTTTCATTCCAGCTCCCACAACATTTGGTTTTTATGGGGGGGGGAATCAATTTTTTTCCCATCACATTCTGCATTAACGCAGTTCCTTTAGGTTCTAGCCATTGACTAAAACCAAGAATCATAGTGTGGAAAAACTGATCAAAATAGGAAAACCACATAATCAAGAATAAAATTTAAATTTAGGATAGTTTAGATTTTATCCTAGGTTATTAATGGTCCTTTATAAAACACTACGATTTTATCCTATACATAGACATATCATTAAGGCTTTCTCATCCTAGTTTCCAAAGGTTAACCATACCTTTCCTCTAATGCCAACTTTAGAAACCCATTATTTACATACATTGATATTACTTCAGAATTGAAGTGTATTTATTATAACATATAACAAAACCATGATAGTACCCTTTATGAATAGTGTATTTAGAAACCAGGAAACATAAATAACCAGTTCATAAAACTTCTACATTGCCTCTTGTTTATTTCATCAAAACTAGACTCATTTTTGGAATATCAATATTAATACCCTTATTCATGACCTGGGGAAAAGAAAAATATAAAAGGATGAGTTCAAATTCTCAATAAGGGTAAAAAAAAGTAAATATAAATCATATCATATTCATAATAACATAACATTGGAAAATCTTATCCTGCACATAAAAGATTATAATATCATGTCATAGTATAAATCATAAAAGTTAAATGTAATCCCAATTGTTAAAAAATAATACTTGAAACATTTTGAAATACACACATAAGAATTGAACATCATTTCATATTAGTCAATTATCATTTCCAAGAGCATCATAGTTGATAAAGTCCATTACTGCACTGAGATCACTCCTCATTCCAACCCTGTATCACTAAACCATATTTACTTATTGTTCAATCCATGCATATCTCATGAGATATAAATCTTTACCAATTGAATTGAAGGGATATATAATTACATCACATCCTATAATGAAACTATTCTTACATTTTCCACAAAAACATAAAAACATTTACCTTGGCATAACCCATGAAATAAAATGAGTTTCTTAAACATCATTCCATCAAAATTGATATAAAACAAATGTATTTCCTAAATTAAATTCCATCATAAAAAAAATAAAATCATGGTAATAATAGGGGTATAAATATAACTCTATTTAAATAGTGACATCTTAGATGGAAAATAATTTTGAGAAAACACTTGAAATTAATTCCTAAGGAAAATATCCTTTCTTTAAAAAAACACTTTTTTTCTCTCAAAATGCCATGAAATTTGAAACAAAATAATTTTGTTGAAAATAATCTTAATATAATTTATAGGAATCTTAATGGAATATAATATGTCATGAAAATATAAAAATTCATTCATTTTGTATAATTTTTAAAACATTTTTCTTGTACTATTGCCGGAATGGTCAAAAAGTACATCGTACCGAGAACGACAAAAAATTATATTCATACCGTTTAGTAAAAATTCACCAATGGGTAAAATTAAATTCAAAAAATTATAGAATTATTTAAATAATATATTGACATAAATATTTTGGAAACATGGATTTTGATGATAAATATATCCCATTAAATATTTTCAAATAAACAATCTTGGATAAAAACAAGATTTGAAAAGTTATCCCTTACCTTAGGTCTAATATGATTCGTATGTATCCAAAACTCATGTATAATGATTTAAATAACGATATTAATTTACTAAAGAATCATAATATTTTTATCATAACATTTATGATCATATTTTAATCCATTAGTTAGTAAAATTTCATTGTTACATGTTATTCCTTTATTAACTGCTTTATGTTCGTATGAATATTTTGTCAGATAAAATCTTATTCAACTTTAAAGGTCAGAGTAATATCATTTACCGAATATTATTAGTATAATATATATCATATTTATTCACTCAATTAATTTATATAATCATGGTTTAATAATGACTATGTAGAACAAATAACATCACACCTTGGAGACGGTAAGCCGCACATACACACAAGCGACGATATCGTTCCTATAATTGTTGAATGGTATTGAATTGGATAGTGTATAGTATCTAAAAATTAGTATCATGTCACAATAATAATATATAGTTATTATTTCCACCATTATACCCATCCATGTAATATGGTAAGAATTAACAGATTACACCACAATGAGGAGACGGTAAGCCGTATGTACGCACACGTGGTGATTTCATTTTTCGTAGGATGGATAGAAGGTTAAATAGGGTGGTTTAATATTTATAATAATATATCAGTATATTAGTGATACTTATGTTATTACATTGTGATGAAACAACTAAAGAATATAAAGTATAAGAAGAAATATATTTGAAAGAATCGGTAGAAGAGATTACCTCTTCCTCAATGTGCCTCATTTAAATTTCCTCTTAGGGCACTAGAGTTGGTCTTTTGAGAAGACCAAAACATCTAGAATGTAACTAGGGAATTTGAGGAAATAAATGATCAGGGTTTGTCTGAGCTTGAAGGCTCAAAATAGAGTTAATAGGAGAAGGGGGAGGTTCCCTTTTAAAATAGAGGAGATGGGCACTTTATGAAAGTCTCAAAATATTAATTTATTATAAATTCAATTTCAATTAAAAATGGTCCAAAACATATTTAATTAGAAGATAAGATGAATTTTATTCGAACAACCATATTATAATAATTTTTAGACATGTTTTGAATATTTTTTTATCCTTATCATTTTGGTTTAACCCTTATTTAACCCTTTTTAATCTTATAATGATATCATGTTATTTACACATTGTGGGTTAATGTAATGATGATATCATGTAAAAAGACCCATAAAAATTATTTAGGACATATTTGGACTTATATTAACTATTTAAATTAATCTTGTATATTTTTTAATTTAATATCATTTAGTAAAATATTTTATGTTTAAAGTTATGAATTATGTCAATTTTGGCAACTATTCATACAAAACATTTTAAAAAACTCATAACAATCTGATTCCTTCTAAAAAAGGAATTCCATAATCCCAAGTATGTCATTTAAATCCAAAAAAATCATGGTTGACATAAAAATTTTCAAATTAAATTAATTTTAATATTTATAAATTCATTTATTTGAATCTTTTATAAATGAGATAATCACTACATCATAATTGTGTCATAAATAAATATATTTATCTAATGTCTAAAAATTATAAATAAAATACCATGATGTAGAATTATGTTTTTAATTCAAATGATTATTTATATAAATTTATATCAGTTATATAACCCTATATTAAAATACATTCAGTTAAAGTTATATGTTTATGTTATACTTATCTTTAATTTTTATTAATTCTAATAAAATATAATTTTCACATCCAAGTGAATCCATGGGGTCCCAAAATCAACAAAAGGATGAACTTGGTTGGAAATATCTCATTAAATAGGACTAGGACATGTTTTGGGGTAGTTTTATACTATAAAATGATTACTATTTTTACCTTCATTTAGGAGATTTACCCTTTAACCATGGTAAATAAAATAATTACTGAAGTTATTATTCATAATGTGCAAAAAATAAAAGGTACCTATTCTCACAATATGGAAATTATGATTCCAAATATTAAATCCATTTTTTATATTCAAAACACAGAATTAATAAATTTAAAATTATTCCTGTTGTTGAAAAGAGAAAATGGGTTTTAAAAGTTAAAACATTGCAAAAGATTGAAAGGTTTTTACCTATGAATTCAATGTAAAATAAATGATAATAAAATACATAATATTAAATGGTAAAAATATATTATATTTATACTTTAAAATAATTAAATATTATAATTTAACCATATAAATTATCTCGATGAAAAAAGTTGTTTTAATTAAAATTTAGCGCATTTTTACTGTTCATCAAAACATGAAAGTTATCATAAAAATATAATAAATTTATCCAAAGTAAATTTTTATATCATGATTCATTATTAACTATTTATTTTTTAATATATAATTTATTAATGTGTCAAAATGTTATTTTAAAATGGGTTCACCATTTAAAAGTGTAAAAAATCAAACTTAAAAAAATGTTCTTATACATGAAATAGGGTTTTATCCATATCCTAGGTCTAAAATATCCATTGAATTAATATATAAAATATTTTATTAAGTATATAACACATATATAACTCATTAATTCCATTACCAAAAGAAATTTACTCAAAAAATAATAATATCTAATTGATTAATATTTTTCATAATTAATTAAAAACTAATGAATACATAATGCATTTTAATAATTTAGTTATAATTATTCCCGCTAGGATATAATAGTAATTTTATGTTCAGGTCATCTCACAGTTTTTTTAAACTCATGATTGTGTGCAAAAGAAGCTACTAACGAATAAAAATTATTTAAAGAAAATATTTAATAAAAACATCTGGCTATAACGGATTCATTATGTTTAGGAATGTAAACTAATATATTATTCAACCAATAAAATAATGCTTCAAAGAATTCATTCAAGTGTGTAATAATATTTCCGTACATATTCCATAAAAACTATAACATAAATTAAATTACTCTTGAACCACATTCATAAACAAAAGAAAACATTTTACACATATAATATGATGATTTACATGGTGTCACATTCATGTATAATGGGTTGGAAAATGATCTTGTAAAGGAATTGATAAATTTGGAATCAAAATCCAACATATTATTTCTTATTTTATATAAAGAATTTCCCCCCATGTTGATCACAATTCAATGTATATTTAACATGCTCATGTATTTTCCTAATGAGTATAAATTATTTTGTATTCAATTATTCCATAATTAAATGATGTTCCCTTCGATGATCATAATTAATTTTTATCTCACATTTAATTCCATATATATCGTATAGTGAAAAATATATCAGGATGAATAATTCACTTTGATAAGACTTGATAGTATCATATAATAAATATACCATGATGGTTTCAAAATTTACGAATTTAAATTTCAAATCATCTTTCTAATGTTCTTATTGCACTGCTAGTTAGAATGAAAGAACACTTTTAGAATGAAATATATAAGATTAATATTATCAATGAGACATATTATTTAATATACATGGTTCACCCATACTCAAGATTTTACAAGGAAAATAAAATTTTGATGTAATAATGTACCAAAAATCCACTAATTACCCCACTAGTTTATTTATAAATCTCGAATAGTATCATACAAAATATTTGATTAGAACATTAATAAAATATAATAACTAAATTACTTACTCACATAAAAATATCACACTAATATCCATGTAACACATCAATATTATATGAACCAAAAATGAGAAAAATACAAATATAGTGGTAATAATCACTCAAATTTCATGTTATTAAGTTATCAAAATGAATTTAAAATATTGAACTCTATAATTTTATTATATTCTATATATTTTTCTATCACACTAATTTCTATAACTCCCCATATTTCAATCACTATAAATATAGAATCTTCTTAACTTATAATAAGGGTTGATTTCCATATCTCTTGTGTGAATCTATAGGTTTATCATTTTTTATATCCTAAAATTACATTGATTATGAAAGAAAATTTTGACCATTAAACTTCTCATAATTTGATTCTAGGATAATTAAATTAGATTTATTCATACCTCCATAGTGATATGTAATAGCATCCACAAGTAACCATTTGGATCTATAAAAAATGATCTTAATATCTTTATATCCTAAAAATATACGTGTTTCTATATTTCATGTTCCCATATTCTCACACCAATGTAGAGTAGAAATATTTTGAACATAAAAGAAAAACATTTATAGAAAATTTTACCATTACATATTTTAAACCATGGATTTTTTTCCATGTCTTAAAAAACTCAATTAGACATGAAAAAGATCTGTCTCATTTTCATTACTATTCCCTTCTCAAACTCTACATTTTTGTTAATATTACACTAATATTACAATGACCTTATAAACCCTTGTAATGGTTCTCAACATTCCTTTTAGTGAAATTATTAATAACATGTTTATTGAAACACCTACTTTTATATGTAATAGACCAATTTTATAATCTTGATCTATAGAAAACCAATTCTATATTTAAATTAACTCTTGTAACCTTCATAAAAATATCTTTATCATGAAAAATTTTGGGTTTTAATGGTCATAAAAATAATATTCAAACTAAAAAGTCTTAGAAACATAAGTTTTAAATGAAAAATCCATTTTCAAGAACCAATATAAATACTATGATTCAATTTTCCATCAATATAGATATTTCATAATAACATTTAACCACGAATTCAAGTTCATAATCTCAACTATTTTTTGACAGACTCTTCATTATATATTTATTCAACCACCATTTAGTCCTCTATCAACACATTTAACATTATATGTAATAAATACACATTGATATTATTGTTATTTTTAACTATATCAACCATTATATTTTATCAAACATGACCTAAGAATTTATCCGTATAATTTCTTTAATAGTATATATTTTTATTACGTTAAAAACCACATAAATAAACACATTTTCATTAAAACACCATCCATTATTTGTCCCGAACATCTTCATATGGATTCCTTAGTGATTAAATAATCATATATAAGAAGATAATATGTTTCATTTTATTTATGAAAAATTTAAGTGGAACTAAAATATCATCCATAAATAGTTTATTTATCTTCATGTCTTTTTTTGACACCACATTCTATCAATTCATTTAAAAAACCTCTTAAAAAATCCTATTATATGAAAATTTAAACATCAAAACCAATTTTTATATTGTAAACATGTATGAGAAACTTATCCCTTTGATTTAATAAATTATAATTCATACTCCCATAACTCATAAAAAAGGAAACTTCAATCATTTTTAGACACAACAAAAATATATTTCCTTCTTTTAAAACTTTTGATTAATTCTCTAGAACTATAATTACGTATTAATATATTAAAAGAATTATCACTTTGTGTCATTTTGGATTAAAAACAAATTTTTAGAATTCATAAAATGAGAAATTTAATCCTACTTAATACAATCATTATTAAAAAAACACATTTCCCATGTACCACAAAAAAATTATATCACATCATTGTATTAAATCATTGAACATCAATCGCATTAAGGGACCAGTGTCCCTTTTACAAAGAATATATGTGAATAAATATTATTGAACTTTAAGATCCAATTGAAAATTACCTATAAATTACTTACATATATTATTCATCATAATATTATCGATTTTACATTATGTAGAAATGTAATGAAATTTCAGTAGACCTTTCTCAATATTAGCCTTTGTGAAGTGATATTTAGTATCAATGTTCTTTATTATTGAGTGATTAATTCTTTGTTTTCAATAATTAATATCACTTAAGTTAACATACAGGATTACTATTAGATATTTCTTGTAAAATATAAATATTATAAAGTTATAACATTATCCATAATATTTTCCATTATTCCTGAGTAGCTATTATATATTTACCTTCTATCATCCTCAATTAGAAATTATATTTATTCTTCCACAACTAATAAATATTAGAAAATACTAGATATAATGAATCACGTAATTTATTATTCTTATCACTTAAACCATTAAAAACCATATCTTTATTTCCCAATAAATATTTCTACGACATTGTATGATATAAAAATATCAAATAAAAAATACATTTTATTGGTTGGATATTATGAAAAGAGAGAGTAAATTTTCCTTTGGTAAATAAATCCAAAAAAAGATAAATTCTACAATAAAATTATTTTGAAATAAATATGAGATAAATTGGATACATGATAATTGATAAAATGGATTAGAGTTTATAAATAATAATTCTTTGAAAATAAATTATGTAAAAATTAGAATCAAAATTATGAATGTATTTGAGGATATATTTGGTGATGTGAAGTATAAAATTATAATAAGGACAAAAATGGTTTATAATGAGTGAAAATAATGCTTGATTTGTACCTAAAAGTTCCCTCCCCTTAACATAAGAGGTTCATAGTGTAAATAAATTAATATTAATAGTGACTAAGAACCAATCCCTCATAATTGTGGCTTGTGACTAACCTCATTATCATTTTCAGTCATCATATATCCCATCCCACACATTTTTAATCTGTGAAACGTTAGTGAAATGAGGCCTATGAAATAGAGTGGGTTTCTATTATAAAACAATTTATATGACACTATTAAATATAATTGATGGAGTGATGTACAATATATGAATATGATATTTTTGGAAAGGTTGATAGCTATTAAAGAATATAAGACTTGTAGTCTCTTGAGAAATTTTTGAATTTTAGATCTTCATCATTAATTTATCTTTGTGATCATGTTGTTGGGTGCAGAGATCACATGTTTTCAATGAGATACTTCAATAAAAAAATGGGGACCCCTTAAAATATTTAGAAAGGCATGGGAAACTTCTAGAAGCACCGAGTACATAGAACCTAGAACGATACATCAATATGGACTTTTCTACCAGATTAAAATCCTTATCACTCAACACTAACTAACACTTACAGGTACCTAGTAGCCTCCACTGTGTATCGGGTGGGAACACTATTTGTGAGGGCTTCTATAAGACCTCCACCAAAGAGCTTCTACTAGCCTATGACAATCTAGTGGCCTTTGGAAGAATGAAATTATTCTCTATTAGAGAGACATGCTATCTAGCGATCCTCCAATAGGTAGCTAGTGGTCCTAGAATAGAATAAGCTAACTACAACCATTGTACAAGTAGCCATTTCACCTAATTGGGTTATCGGTGCACTCAATATAGGTTCCTCTCTAATTGTAATCTCCTACACTTCACTCCAACCCCTTCTATGTATCACCAATTATTTCATAATAATTAAATTATGTGGAAGATGTGATTCTATTAAATAATCAAAGATGGAATAGATCTTAAATATTCCATGAATTCCACCACTTTTAATTCCTTAAAAAATAGTGAAACTAACATAAATTAAAAAGAGAGATATATTGGTGTCTTTTTTATCAAAACAACCACCATAAGAGAGAAATAGTGTGATATTAAACAGTATTCAAATTTTTATGATCACAAACTCTTAACATAAAAAAGTTAAATTAAGCATAGGTCATGATGGAAATAATTAGAGAAAATATTAAAGTGAATAAACTGATACTCATTGAGAAAAAAATGAAAACTTATCAAGAACCATTTTAATAGCAATAAAAAATAAATTAAAATTATTTTTGAAAAGACCCCCTCTATAATTAAATTTAAGAAAAAGGTTGAAAAAGAATATATAATGTAAGAATAAATTTCAATAACTCACTCCCTTTTTAATGAAAACATCAAAAAAGTATCCCACTTAATTTTTAACACATTTCTCCCTTTTTATTATCATAAATAATGAATCAACAAAAGAAGGAAAAGAAATCAGGGGAATTAGAAATTAAAAGAATATTTTTGAAATAAAAATACTCAATAGAGAAAGTTTAACAAATAAAAATTATTTTAAATGTGGGAGAAAAAGAAAGGAATATATTTTATAAAAAAATTAAATTTACAAAATAATTAAAAATAATATAATTATTATATAGTGAGAGAGAGAATAAAGTAAAATATATAAAACAAATGAAGAGGAAGAAGAATTTCCAAAAAATCTTTTTTCCTTCGAAAACCCCAAAATAATTGGATCAATTTTAGAAGAAAGGATAATACAGATGAATGAAAATTATGTATCAAAGAGAAAATAATGTTAAATGTAAAATAGAAATGTTTATTATATATAAAAAATGATAAAAATAAGAAAATAAAAGAATAAAAGTAAAATAGGTACCTACCATTGACGAATCACATCAACGAATGGCTTCACATTCATTGATAGGTTTTCCCTTTAAAAGATATATAATTGGTTATTCCTTTTAAATGTAACCATTTATTAAAAACATGTCTTCAATTTGGAATTTCAAAATTTGAAAACCTAAGAGAAATAGTAGAGGCAACTATATAAAAAAAATTTACTCATCATTGATATTCATTAAAATAGATAAAAATAATTTCATTAAAATAATATAAACATAAGGATTTAAAAGGGAATTTGTTTAAATGACTTTTAGAAAAACTTTAACCAAATATAAATATATGGTATCAAATTAAAAAAATAAAATAATTTAAAAAGTAATTTATTGTGAATATATGAATTTGAAAATTTTATAAATAGTAGAAAATAGTATAAATTTACTAATTAATTAATTTTAGAAAAAAGAACTTTATTAAAGAATACTTTAGAATTAAAGTTATAAACTTATCCCCCTAAAATAGTAACAAAAGTAATATAAGGTATCATAGTCATGATAAGTAAATGAATAATGAAATAAATTCATGATTTAAAGACAACATTTTTTAATACATGATTTTTTAAGAATATTTTTAAGATAATTTTAGATATCCAGGGATTAAATGACAAATATTCCAAGTGAATCATTCATAATTCATTTTTAATTAATGATAAATGATTATAGGATAGAGGTTTAGAGAAAATGTTATCAAGTTGAGATTTGTTGGAAAAAATAAAAGAATATATTTTTTTCTTGTAATTGATCTAAATTTAATTGGCGATGAAGTTCAGTGTGTTTAGAGTGAAAGTGTTCGATAATTTTTTTATTGATATTAAATGAATTGGTATATTCCCCAATGATTGAATACTTATCATCCATTGATTGTATGAGGGTTCATATTAAAGTTATAGTGCCTGAAAAAGGATTTATTTTGTGTGGAGAGGAAAGAATGGACTCATTAATATTTCTCCTCCTGAGGTCATGTTGGTTCCTAGCAGACATGATCAAAACTGGTTGTGGGCGTTCAGTTAGATGGGAGCCTCCTAGGTAGGGGATGAATCTTAATGTGGATGGCGCCTATGAGTAGGGTATTGTGAGGGTTAGAAGGCTGATGCGGGATGGTAGAGGCTCCCAGTTATTATGATTCATTGTTTTCTTTGGCCCAAGGAGCCCTTTGGGTGCTGAGGCATGGGCCATCCCTTGCGGCCTTCTCCTTTATGATCTATTTGACTTAAATATTTCTATATCAGATTATAAATCTTCCTCCTTGGTGATATTACTTATCACAAACATGTCCGTCCATATGGATTTAGCCTATTTTATCATGGAATGAAAGAACCTACTCAAAAAAGGCATCAAGATGAGACACAATCTTAGATAATGTAACGTTTCTCCTGAATTCCTTGATAGAAATGCGAAAAACAATGATATTTTATAAAATTTCCTCCATTTTGATTTGAATCCAAAAGACTATAAGATCATTATTTGTGGTGATTCTCCCAGTCCTCACAACTATCATCCCCCATGAATCTTTTTATCTTTTTTTTCGGCTAATATTTTAATAAAATGTGAAGATAGAGAGAAGGAATTGGAATTTTTAAACTTAATAGGGATTTTAATAAATGTAATACCTAATTCCATGAGAGTATGTGGCATCAATAGAATTTGATCTCAACAACTCCAAGTAGTTATGTATTTCACTTTGGATATAGAAAGATAAATATAATTATACTTCTTACAACTCCATGAGATGATTGATATTCCTAGTAGATTTAATTCCCCACTTATACTTTTCCTATATAATTTTTATCTATG
Source organism: Viscum album (assembly GCA_963277665.1). Lineage (NCBI taxonomy): Eukaryota > Viridiplantae > Streptophyta > Magnoliopsida > Santalales > Viscaceae > Viscum > Viscum album. Next base: position 20,171,125 of record OY728155.1, read on the forward strand.
GAAATCATCATTAGAAAAATAAAATAAATAAAAATAGGTACTTTTTGGATATAATAATCCCAACTTTATTTACATACATTGATAAAAAATTCTTTTCATACATTTTAAATCATAATACATTAATTTTTATTTAAAATAAGTACCAATACAAGCACTAACCATGCTATCAAGTTAAGTCATAGATATATACAGTATAAAACAAATAAATATTATAAAAATATATTTTTAACGAATTTTATAGCTGAATCCATCATTAAATTTAATTTTTGTCTTATGAAATTAATAATTTTGAAAGAATGATCCCTTTAGAATTATTTTAAAATTTCATTTATGTATTTACATTAATTTAAAAATATTCCATTCTAATATTTATAAATTTTGTTACCAAGGATGAATTTGAGTTCATCTATAATGATAAAATCAAATTCCACTTTCATTTTATAAAAAAATAAAGTTTTCATTTTTAGAGACAAAAATCACATCATCAAAAAAAATTTGAAAATTTAAATTTTTGTTTGAGATGTGTTTTAAATATAGATTTGAATATAATTTTCCCAATTTAAAACCATTTTAAAGAAGATAGTTTGGAATATTATCATACCAATCCCGAGGGGATTCTTTAATACCGTAAATATATTTTATATGATTGAAAATATAATTTAAAAAAATGATGATTTTAAATACTAGTTGGATGTTCTATAGAATCATTTTCAAATAAAAATATTAAGAAAATAACATTTGACATCTATTTAAAAGTGATTGAAATTCATATGAGAAGTGAATGAAAAAAATATTTATATAGATTCAAGTAGATTTATGATTGAAAATGATTCACCAATGTTGATTCCTTATTATTAGTTATGACCTTTATAGACTAAAAAAGTTTGTTTCTATTTGTATTACTATATTTGTATAGTATCTTTTAAAAAAATCCCATTAAGAGTCTATGACCTGATGCCCATTAGGTATTTCAATAAAATTCTATACATTACTCAAATTAATATAAATAAGTTCAAATTACATGGAATATATCCAATTTCAATCATTATGGGTGTCATTATGTTTTTTATATTTAGAAATAGAGACAATGGCTTTGTTATCAACACCATTTAACTACGACGTACAAGTATTAGTTCTGAATTGTAAATTTCTTATGAATTTTTAAAGGGGTTGGTATTTAGAATTTTTAAAGACATTAAGAAGAGATTTATAAGGATATTCTAGATATTCTTTAACATATTTATTTTGAAATGTTCATTTAAAACATCATTTTAAAATACAATATTCATAAATGTTTTATCAAAATCAAAAAAGTATGGATTATTTGACCATTTTAGTACATTAGATAAAGAAAGTGTATTTATTTCTTCAGTTGGAGTATGTTAGAAATTATGCTCTTCAGATTTAGAATAAATGTTTCCAAGAGTTTTTTTCATTTAAAATAATACAATTACAACAAATGTCTTTGAAAAATCCCACCATTGGTATTTTATTATGCCAAATATTTTAAGGGGTTTCATTGAGAAAATACATATGAGGAAATTGATTAATGATATAATAATTTTTATTATGTTCCTTTTCCAAAAATTATTATTATAGAAATTAATTTAAAGGAGTTTAGTGTTTTTTAATCATTTAATTTCACCTCACTATAACCCAATTTTGTTAGGGTGGGGTTTACGGAGATGAAAATGAATGCTCATATCAATCTATAGAAAAAAATTCATTAAATTAGTTTTTAAAAAATTAGCTTCTACGATAATTGTTATTTGAAATAATTTTAAAACCAATATAATTTTTTGAACTATTGGGAAACATGATTAATTTTTTGGAAGCATCAGTTTTACAAGTTATTAAATAAGCCCATATTAACATTATATACTCATCAATGAATATAATATTAGGTTTTGTGATGTATAATTTTATTTTGATTAGGGAAAAAAGATAAATATGGATAATTTAATGTGATTTTTGAAGGGAAACACAATTTTTATATTTTAAAAAATATTTTCATTATTTACCATGTAATCATGCTTCACAAACATGGTAATCATTAAAATGTAATTTAGGAATAATTCCAAGAAGTTAAAATTAGTTGACTTTGGCAAGGGAATCATAGGTAAAATTATATGTGTATCTTTTCCAAATAAAAGACTCATTCATTTGTGCTCCTAAAAGTTTGACATTTTGGGTTGAAAAATATTTTATATTTATTTTGTAAATATATAAAAATCATGAAGCAATAAAAAAATTTATTTTTGAATAAAAAGGGTTGCCAAAAAATATTTTTGAAGTGATATTTTAATACATTTATCACACAATTGAATAAAATATAGTAATTTATGTTTCAATATTTTTATGATTGAGAATTTTTTAATTAATGTTATGTTATAAAAATAGATGCCACCATCACTGATTATCATACCTCTTCATTTATCACCAAAGTTGATGTGAACCCCTTCATGTTTATTAATATTATTACATTTAGAGTGTCTGAGATACATTTGTCTCAAAAAAAATGTCTACTTTCCACATTAATTCATGCATTTTACTCATGAAAAACATTGCCCATATAACCAAATTTTTTATGATTTTGGTACCCACAAAAAATGGTTCCTATTACATTATACAAGAAAAAACATAATTGAATTTTGTGTAATGGTTTTTCTTTTGGAATTATATGGTAGAGAGGTAAATTGTATTTGAGATTCCACAAATTTAATTTTTACAGTCACTTTCATTTATTAAATGACAGATTAATTTAAAATAATTGAAAAACAATATAGGGAAATATATTAAAAAGTTGGTTTTGAAGATTCTTTTTAAGATATAACATGATTAGATTAAAAAAATCTGACTCGATCATTTCTGATTTTTTTAGAAACCAATATTATATTTATATTTTCATCACCATGGGACAAATTGAAAAAATATCTTCTTAGTAGGGAAGATAAATTCAATCACTTAAATATGAAGTTTATGTTATATTTTTATGATGTTATGTTATTTATATTTTATGAGAATAGCCTTTTATTTTTAAATATTACATTTTTATTTTAAATAAATAATAGGTTTCATTTTTATGTTCAATATATAAATAATCAAGTTGATGGAATCCATATTGATTTGATTTTAGACATATTTTAATCCATTAAATCATAGTATACTGAAAACTATTCTGAAGGAGAAGTGGAGACCATGAACCATTGCTGAGTCGGTTTTGTTTTGTCCCAATGACTAATTTTGTGGTGCTCAATTATTGCACAATAATTAATTTTGAGTCACCCTTTCAATTCATAATGGAAATACTAAAAGGTTACCTTATCCATAACTAGGAACAAATATTCTATCCAACGGCTGGAGAAAAATTGGGGTTTTAGACCCAGTAACACTAAAGGATTCACAATGTTCATGAAGAGGGGAGGTTGATATTAAATTGGACTAGCATTATAACATTACATAATCTTGAATTTTATTCAAGAACTCGCTTCCTTTCACATTGAAAGGAATTTCACATTTAGAGTTTTAGAGATTTGAGATATAAAACATACATAACATTCTACATTTATATAGAGCATATACCACAAAAGACAGTATCAATTTCTCCCAAAATATAAAAATTTCAAACAAAACATGTTTTCTTTGAAAAATCTTAATAACATTTAACTTGGCTTCCTTCGTTTTCTTAAAAATACTTATAACCTGTGAAAATAATTTAATAACATGGGATGAGCACAAAAATCTAAGTAAGGGATATAAAAATGAAGAAAGAAAAGATTATTCTATGAATACTTGTAATGTATGAAATCATTTTCGAAAAGATATACTTGTCACCCATATAAACCTACTTTGCGAGACTTCATATTTCCATGAGATTTCCAAAAAACATATTGAACATAAATAGAACCATAAAGGTATCTTGGGGAATTACATACATAATATTTTAACACTCATTTCTACCTTATAAGTTTTAACCCTCATGGATACCTTATAATGTAACCCTCACAGCTACCTTATTGTGCAAGCATCACAGTTACACACAGAGTAACCAGATGGCTAACCTCTAGCTTACACATACCCATTGATTTAGAGGTAGATATAGGACCCACCCTTTATCATAAACAATTCCCAATAACCAAAATATAATAATTCATCATGAATAATATGATAAAAACATTTCTTTTGAATTTTGTAAAATGTAATTTCTAAAGAGGATTTTAAAAGAAAATCCCCTTAAAACATCATATAATTGATTCGAGACTTAATACAATGGATGGAATATGTATATACATTGTAGATACACATAATTGAACATAATATAAAAAACAATTTCTGCCCAAACAATTTTAATACCACATAAATAATGATGTAGATGGTTATCCCAAAGAATGAAAATCGGTTTAAGAATTCCCTTACCACTGGTTTTTTATTACATAAAACATGTTTAAAACCAATGAATAATGGTTAAAAGTGTGTTATTAATATATTATAGAAACATATTCATGTTTATAACACTTTATATGAACATTTCATAACATCATTTCACCATTTAGTTATTAGTATTTTGTTACTTCCATTGTTTTGGGTGCATTCTTTACATGATTTCCATGGCCGCTTTCTATTTGATTTTCTTATCGTATGGAAATGAAATTCCAGAAGTGGAATGAAAAGTTACTCATATGTTTATATATTATTTAATGATACCACCAATAATTTTTTTATCATATATAATGATGATTCATTATATAGAATAATAATGATACTTGTTTAGATCATTTTTGCTGGTTTCCCAATAATCATGAACTTATTTCATTATATAATTTAATTTCATGATCATAAGTTCATTCCAGAACATAAAAGAGGTTACATTATAAAATTAGAATTATTTTTAAATAATTAAAATGGTTTTATGATCATATTTTAAGGAAGTAATGGAAATTATAAACATATCATTCACAATTTTGGGGAAAAGAACATCACTAACGATGTCTTTATAAGAGGTGGAGGAGATGACATAAGATGATGACTTTTTTTCCATAAAAATGATAACATCCAGAATATATAAGATTTGGATCTTTCATTCCTCTTTTATAAGGAGAGGATAAGGGATCATATGAAAATAAAATGAATTTAAATGAAAAAAACAAGAATAAGAAAGGATATTTTTACCTCTTGATCTCTTCTCCTTGAGATCCTCTTTAAGGCCTTTGGTTTTGGCCTTTGGGTGAAACCAGTTGGTGTTTGACGTGTATAAGTGACTTGAGAAGGAGATCAGGTAGAACTTAAGGAATACAAAAATCTATAGAGGTGTGAGAGGAAGAGGGGAATGAGGGTGGTATTTATAGTGGAGGAGAGGGGGGGGGGTTCCATTATTTTAATCATTATTTTAATATTTTTGTCCATGACTATGAATAGTCTTCATTATTTTGATAAAAATAATAAATAGAGAATTTGAGTTTTAAACAAGTGGGCCCAATTCATCCATGATGTAAAAAATAGTGCATTAAATTGGTAATTTGAATATACGGTATTTTACCATATTTAACTATTCTTGAAAAAGTTCAAGAATTACATAAAAATACAAAAAATTCACCCTAACCATTTTGTGACATATAGATTTCAAATATGAAGTCCATTTCATGAAAATTGTTTTTTAAATATTTTTATTTTAATTTTGGAATATAATCATACTTTATTCAAAAAACAACAATTTTAAAACTATAACTAATTTTATATCACCTTTAAAAGGTAATCAAGATCAAATTATCTAATAACCTTAAGAAAATTAAATAATAATTTGATTAACTATTCATAAGGTACATATTACTATTCATATTACTACTCATAAGGGTATGCTACTATTCACAAAAAATAGGTTGGTTCTATCAGACTCCAAATAACTTATTGATCACAATAATAGATGGCCGTTTTTTGAAATTGAAATCATAGAAGTAGAAAAATTATGGTTAAATGCTAGTTATTACTATCTATGTAAAAAAAAGTTTCATTCATTTAAATTTATTTTTAAAACCTTGGGGTGTCACATTCTCCCCACCTTTTGGAAATTGTGTCCTCATAATGTTTTTTACTTTTTAAACAATTGAGGGTACCTTTACCTTATAGAATTTTCAGACTCCCATATTTCTTCTTCCACCATGTTATTTCTCCACAAAACCATTACCCAGTGGATTTTCTTATTTTTCAATACATGGTCCCTTAAATAAAGAATCTGAACTAGTTTATTTTTATAAGAAATTTTCACTTCCAGGTGAACTACCACTAGGCTCAAGACATGAAATTAATCTAGCATATAATTTCTCATCATTGAAACATGAAAAACATTGTGTAACTTAGATAAAATCAGTGTAAAAGATACTCGGTAGGGAACTAGTCCAACTATTTCTAGTATTTCATAAGGTCCGATGAACCATGTAAATATATTTAATATCTAACTAAAACACGTAACACATTTCCATGATGACATTCTATGAAAAACATGATCCCCTACCTCAAAAGAAAGGTCTTTCCTCCTGTTGTCTGTATAAATTTTATACATACTCAGAGTTTTCCTCATGTGTTTCTTTATCATCCTCACTTTAGCATCCACTTCCGGTACTAATTCTAGTCCCATCAACATCCATTCCCAAACTTCATTCCAAAAAGATGGAGTTTAACACTTCTTTCTATACAATGCCTCAAAAGGTATCATCTATATACTATAATTAAAAATTTTATTATAAGAAAACTCAACTAAAGAAAGATGTTGATCCCAACATCCTTGATATTCCATTGAATAATCTCGAATAATATCCTCCAAAGTTAAAATAGTTTATTTTGACTTCCCATATGATTAAAGATGAAAAGTAGTAATGAAATTTAATTCTGTACCCAATGACATCTAAAGGACCTTCCAAAAATTAGAAGTGAACCTAGGTTCCCTGTTGGATATGATGAAATGATTCAATTCATAAAACCTTATGATCTATTTGAGATAAAGTTGAGAAATCTAGTTTCAAGACTTTTTATCTTGAATATAAATGAAATGTGCAGATTTAGTCATTCGGTCAACAATAACCAACATTGCATTGTTACCTCTAGAAGTCTTTGGTAATCCTACTACAAAGTCTATAGAATAATTTTCCCATTTCTTCTCTCGCAGTGGAAAAGGATAAAGCATCCCTTTTTGTAACTACCATTCTTCTTTAACAGGTTGGAAAATCAAATATTTCACTGTAAAGTCAGCAATATCTCTTGTCATTCCATCCCACCAGTAATAATACAAAAGATATTTGTACATATTATTACTATTAGGATGAACTGAAAATAGAGAACTATGATATTCACATAACTACTCTTTCTTCAAATATGAATCACAAGGCACACACAAACTTTTTACAAATCATAAAAAACATATTTATCAAGGTTAAATTCTAGAAACAAACCAATTTTAACTAATTATAAATTTTTCTATGGCAAACAGTCTTCCTTCTACACATTCATAATTCCATCGTATAATGATGATTGCATTGAAACCTGAAACAAAACATATGTATTTTCTACACCAACAACTTCTAAACCAAAATTCATCAAATCATTAATCAATGGATCATGTTCCAAATGTATAATGGTTAATGATGCATGATGTTTTTGACTCAAGGTATCCACCACTTTGTTTTCTTTTTCCATGATGGTAATTGACCGTGAAATCATAATATTGTATCAATTAAATCCATCTTATTTTTCTTATGTTTAATTCATTTTAATTGAATATATACTTCAAACTTTTTTGGTCAATATATATTTGACATTTGTCTTCATATAAATTATGCCTCCAAATTTTCAAAGAAAAAACCACAGTTTCCAATTCCAAATCATTTGTGGGATAATTTAACCCGGGGGGTTTTAGTTGTGTTGAAGCATAAGAAATTACCCGGTCATTCGGCATGAAAGCACAACCAATTCCCTTCAAAGAAGCATAATTATTGATGAAAAAATCACCATTTTAGGAATTCAAGTTCAAAACTTAAGCATTAACAAATCTCATCTTTAGTTCCTGAAAACAAATATCACATTCTTTTATCCAAAAAAATTTAACCCCTTTTCATGTTAACATAATTAACATGCTAGATAACTATGCAATGTTTTTAACAAATCATTGGTAATAAAATACTAATCCATGAAAAAAATAAATTTCTATAACATTTGTAGGTCTTGGCCATTCATCAACAATGTTTTTTGAAAAGATCAACTACCATTCCATCCTTAATTATAATGTTCCCATGAAAATAAATCTGTTGCAACCAAAAATAATATTTTCTGAATTTTCTATATAGTTTCTTTTCCATTAAGGTTTTCAAAAAATCCCTTAGATTTTTCCATGCTCCTCTTTACTCTTAGAAAATACAAGAATTTCATTAATAAACACAACCTTATACTTATCCATGAGCTTCTAAAATATTCTATTCATAAGATCAATAAATATAGTAGGTGTATTAGATAACCCAAATGGCATAAGAACATATTCCTAATGACTATATCTAGAATGAAAATCTATTTTTAGAATCTAATAGTTCTTCACGTTCAGATGATGGTATGCAGATCTCAAGTCAATCTTGGCAAAGTACCGAGTACTCTAGAGCTGATGAAACATGTCATCGATATGGGGAAAATGATACTTTTTTTAATAGTGATGTTATTCAAGGATCTATAATTATTGAAAATTATCATGGATCCATCTTTATTTTTAATGAAAAAAATAGGATCATCCCTTGGTGATGGTCTTGGATGAATGAAACCTTTATCAAACATCTCATGCAAATAATTTTTCAATTCAATAAGTTCCATGTAATCCATTCGATATGGGGTTTTTGAAATTGTCTTAGCATTAGGAACTATGTCAATTGTGAATTTGACTTCCAGATCAGGTATGAAACCAGGTAACTCATCATGAAAAACATCAAGGTATTGATTTACCGCCGACAAATTATTAATCATAATAGTTCCCCTATTTTCAATAATATGAGAATGATAACATTAATTTTCATATTTCAATTGTTTCCCAACTTCATAATATGTTATAAATTGTATGGGTTAGTTCTTGTACATATAATAAAACTCTTTCTAAAAAAAATCTTATCTAGCTCTACAGTTAATCATAGAATAATAAATAGAAAGCTAGTCATTTCTAAGAATAACACCAATCTCTACTAAAAGAAAAACTTCATGGTTTTCAGGTAATGTATTTCCATATATAATAATATGAAGATTCTTAAAATGACTTTTTTTTTATAAAAATAGGAAGATTATTAAAAACAACAAGGTTTGTTATAATTTCTTGTCTCGTTTTTGAGGGGATATTTCCAATTTACTAAAGCATTCCTCAGAAATAAAATAATGTTAAGAACCCATATCAAACAAAACATTAGAAAAATCCAAATAAAAAAACAAAGTACATGATACAACACTATTTTATAGGCCGACATCTTCTAATGTAGTCGCAAAGGATGTCACTACACATTTTTTCTTATAGTTTGGCTTTTTCTGATTATTTAGATATGTATTTGGGAAGACATTTTCATAATGAAACATCTCACCACATTTAAAACACTTTAATGTTTTCTTATCAGAACTATACTTTGGATCATTTTCGTTACAATGTTGTGACGTATTTCCAAACTTACCACATCGAAAACATTTCCCAATTTTGGTAAGGAATTCCCCATGATTTTCCACACTTTTCACAAACTCAAAACTAGAAATTCTAACCATCATATTTCTATGATTGATTATTACCCATAACATCCCATCTAGATATCTTCTTCTCTAGGTTTTCAAAGTGCACGTGATCATCATAAAACTCTATTTATACTCTCTCATCACATCAAAAAAGTTTCTCATAACTTTTGAATTCACAATAGTCCAATGAACATTGATACATTGTCTTAAATCCTAAGTTAAAATGGTTGATTTTTCTATCAAGATCCAGAATAAGATATAGACCATACCTCACCAGTCAGGTGAATATTTCTTCATACACAACCACTAAATCATCCTCCTTTTTATTTAATTCATGAAATTTCTTATCCATCAAAATTCAAACCAACTTTGCAAAATATTTATCAATGTGAATACTTTTAAGTTCATTCCACTATTAGGAATCAATCTCATCTTTATCCATGATATTTTTGAACATTGACCACCACTGATTAGATTCACCTTCAAAATGATAAATGGAAAGACTTAACTTTTTATTTTATGATCATCCCATAATGTAAAATATCTTTTGAAGGGATTTAATCAATCCTTCAGCCGCTATTGAGTAAAAATATCCATTGAAAGTAGGAGGTTTTTTCTCATAAAATGTTCCACTATCGTCATGATCCTTTATTATACCTCTGGTTGTTCTCTTGCATGCATTCCTCTGCCAATTGTTTATAACATCCCACCTTTTTATAACATAAACTTTCATTACATTACACATAACAGAGGATCTTTAAGGTCTAGTGTCTTGGAAACCAGGAACAAAATACATGAAAGCAACATAATTCATTCTTCTTAAACACTTGAAAGGCTTCTCCTTAAGTTCATCCTAGGTTCATTTCTGCATCTCATAACCTGGGGACATACATCAAAAGAAAGGGTGAGCAGAAGGCCCAGTAAGAGAAACAAGAGGATCATTTTACATGTGAACTTGATATACTTCAATAAGGACATGAAAAGAACTTTAAGGCATGAGACAGAAATCATGAGGCATTTAATAATAAAAAAAAGATTTTTCATAACTTGAAGATGTGGCTACATCATTTAACATAGACAATCATGAACATATCACCAAGGTCCATCCCCAAGGTGTCATTTAAAAATTACCAAGGTTATTCACCAAGGTATCGTGAAAATTGTAATCTCTAGTGGTTACATCATTACCCAATGCATTGGAGCGCTATCAGGGCGCACCCTTAAATTCGCCTTTATTATCATGTGAGCCACATATATCATCATCAAACATTCCATAAATAACCCATATAACATAAAATAAATGGGTTCCATTTCATAATCACAACGTTTTAAAAACTGCATTAAAGACATGATCTTTACGTCACTTTAAAACCCACAGAAAAGGAAGGTGGGTCTCATGTATGTAAATCCCAGAATTTAAAATAGAACATTTTGGTATATATGTGAATACCCCTTTAGAAGAAAGAGCTTTGAGTATTCACTTAATAATATAAAAGAACTTTAGAAAAAAAAGAGACATTTTGAGACAGAAATTCTGCAGCATAACGGCAATGTTCCGAGGTTTTAGAAGACATTAAAAGAGAGGTAAAATGGGTCAAACATTCATAAATGACCCATAAAATAGTACATGGACAGAATAAGAAGGATACATGATCATGGTAATGAAATTTCAAGGACATACCATTTGAAATGAAAAACATGGAAGGAAGACAAAAATTAGATTTCTCTTATGAAAGTTCGGAAGCCTAATGGCGTTACTTAAACAAAAAAAAATGATTTGAAAAGATCAAATAGGGTCTCTCATCATGTGAAAATAAGAGTTCAGTATGATAGATATAGAGATAATTCCCCAACATAACAAAAAGGAACTTGAATGAATTGACATGAAAGTAGAACTTCAAAACGAGAAGGGTGAAGAACCACTTAAAAATTCGGCAGCCTAACGGCGCCACTTAAAACTTCAAAATACTGAATTGAAGAGATCAAATGGGGTCTCTCATAATATGAACATAAGAGTCCATTATGATAGATATAGAGATCATACCCCAATATAACAAAAAGGAACTTGAAATAATTGACATGAAAGTAGAAATTCAAAACGAGAAGGGTGAAGAACCACTTAAAAATTCGGCAGCCTAACGGCGCCACATAAAACTTCAAAATACTGAATTGAAGCGATCAAATGGGGTCTCTCATCATATGAACATAAGAGTCCAGTATGATAGATATAGATATCATACCCCAATATAACAAAAAGGAACTTGAAATAATTGACATGAAAGTAGAACTTCAAAACGAGAAGGGTGAAGATCCACTTAAAAATTCGGCAGCCTAACGGCGCCACATAAAACTTCAAAATACTGAATTGAAGCGATCAAATGGGGTCTCTCATCATATGAACATAAAAGATCAGTATGATAAATTTAGAGATCATACCCCAACATAATAAAAAGGAACATGAAAGACTTGAATGAAAATAGAACTTGAAAACGAGGAAGGTGAAAGAATCCCTTAAAAATTCGGCAGCCTAACGACGCCACTTAAACATTCATAAAACGAATTGATGAGAGCAAGGGGGGGTCTCTCATCATATGAAAATGAAATAGTCAGTTGGATGAATATAAAATAACATCCTCTCACATAAGAACATGGAGTATAAAAGAAATGACATAAAAGAGATTACTTGAAAAGAAAGAGAGAGGTCGGATCCCTTACCTTAAATCGTGACTCTTGAAACTCAAATTTTTGGACCTTGAGGGCTTGGGGGCACCTTGGGAGGACTCCTTGGAAGGTAAGAAGACCAGAATTTCGTTGGGGGAGAGTTGGGAGTGAAAACTAAAGGAGGAAAGGGTGGGTATTTATAGGGAAAGTGAGGGGACAAGGCATTAATGGCCAAGGGACACCTCACATGTGCTTTTCTCAAAACCATGTGCTCTCCCTTGGCATTTATCATGGAGTTAGGCCACATGGGGCCCCCAAAACAATAATTCATCACCCTTGGCCGGCCAACCCTTAAAAGATCTCATGACATCATCATGACACAATTATGATGTCATTAAACATACCGAAACCCTAAAACTGTATTTTTACTATTCACTGAAAATTCAACTTTCTCAGAAAAATCCCAAAATTTCACCTTAAAAAAATATCAATGCTCTGATTTCAAAAATGAAATCCATTTTATAAAAATAATTTTCTAAATATTTTTAATTTAATTTTTAAATAAAAACACTATTCATCGAAAATTCATTTTTTTCAGAAAAATCCCCAAAAATTACCTTAACATAATATCGATGCTCTGAGTTCAAAAATGAAGTCCATTTTATAAAAATAATTTTCTAATTATTTTTAATTAAAATTTTAATTAAAAAACACTATTCATCCGAAAAAACTAATACTTGAATAATAATTTATGAAACCGTTATTTAACCATTTTATTGAATCACATTACTTAATCAAAGTGCCCAGCTTATTTTAATACTTTCTTTAATTGAGATTACTAATCCATTTGGACACATTATTAATCCTAATCATAAAATCACTATTCATAATTTACTATTCATCAAAAATCAAGTTGATCTTATTAGACTCTAAATTTCGTACTGAACATAATTGCAGAAGACCATTTTTTAAAAATCATTACACATTTTTAATTATTTAGGGTTTTCATAAACATATTTAAAATATATTTTTTCTAAAATTCATCAAAAATATGCATACTATATTTATCCGGTCATTTGAAAATTCATAAAAGAAATCAAAATGTTTATTTAAAACAAAGGATTACACAAGACAGTTACAGTCTCCTTACATAGCCCCTTATCACACCAGCATAGGACCTAAGTGTAAGGTGTGCTAAGGTGAGAGAATCCGAGGGAGGCTCGGCCAACATCGCACGAGTAGTAATTTCTATCAGTTTGAACTTCTCGCGAAGGCGATCCCGTTCTAGCTTTATACGATGAAGTTCAGCTTGGGTTTGGTCCAGAGCAAAGCCCAGTGGTGCTACCTCCTTCCCAAGTTCTGTTAGATGGGCTTCGATCGGTCCAAGACTACTGGGTGAGGCCATCGAATCTTCTTTCTATATTAATTAACCAATATTGCTTGTATTTAGAGACAATAGTCAAAACGTTTAGTTTCCAGCGGTCATATAGACCAATGGTCAAATAACAGTCAAAACCCAACAGTCTCATTTTAATTATACTCATGTTACCAAATGAAACATTTTTGTTGAGTATAAAAATAACACATAAAATTAGGAAACAATATTTATTTAAAATTTCGGGTCGTTACAATCTTCCCCCCTTAAGAAATTGCGTCCTCGCAATTTTAAAAAAATGGGTTTTGAAATTTCACTGAAAGTCCCACATCGGAAAAGGAGTCAGTAAAACTATTACTTTAAAAGAAAGAAAGGGAAGTACAAAGGTCACCCGAGTTAACCCACACTAGGATTCCATGTAGAAAAACATGGACATGGAGGAGAAAACAAAGGGTCAAGTTCTGAGGGAGAGTTTTAGAGAACATGATTAGGAGAAAGTTAACCATGAGAAAATCCCAAACTTATGATGTGTGTAAACGGTCTTTGATTACCTACTAAGAAACGTAAACCAACAACATTTTTGTTTTATGTTTCTTTTCATAATTTTGAGGAATTCATTTACTAAATAGAACAAAAACATAAGAAAATATACCTACCTTCAAGTAGAGTTTCATCCTTTAATAAGTCCCTACCAACACTAATCTTTTCTCCAAATAATGAGAATTCAAAAACACTTGGTCTCATAAAAGCACAAGAATCATCTTCTATAGAATCACATAATCTACAAAAGATTAACTATCTATTTCTTCTATCTTTAAACATTATCCCAAAAACAGAAAGGTTAAGGTAAAACAACTCTTCATAATGAAATAATCCCATAGGAATGGAAACTGCTTTTAAATCTTCAAAGTTCCATGGTACTACCCAAAGATCATCATAGACCATTCCATAAATAACGGTCCTTAAAATTCCTCAAAATAAACCAAACTAAGATTGAAACCCAAATACAAGAAGGATTTGATAACATAGTCTTTCAAAAAAACTACATTATTCATCTCCAGACAACATCAACCACTCCTAGCATCTTATAACAAATGTAGCTAACCTAAACATATTTTACCCAAGATAGGTTAATCATTCCCATAAGTAACCTAAATTACTATAAGTCTACCTTAAATTCATCAATTCTTCAAAATATAAATCAACCTTACTCCTCAATGAAAATACTATAGTAATCTATTTACCTCGATCATATAGGTCCCCAAAATAGTGAACATCTTCCAAAATAATAATCTCCTTTTAATCCCCTAATCATCTCTGTCATATTAATACAGAAATTGTCGCATTTCCTATCACATTGGTTGTTGGGACACGTTATTCCATTTCCCACCATTAACTAAGAAGATAAAGTATAATTAGAGGCTTAAATACTTAACCAATAATCATGAAAAGGAACTTAAAGCATATAAGGATAACTTGTAGAAGAAAAATATACCCTAACTTGTGATCCCCTAGGTTCCCATCTAGGTTATCCATGATCATATATTCTTATGTGAATCTTTATTTTATTTTATCTTTGTTCCTTTAACAATGGTTCATACCAAGCTTATGAATTTACCAAAGCATATCCCCCGGGAGTGTTGTAACCAAGAGTGCAGCAAGGCCCGTTGTCGTGTACCAGTTCCCGTTTGAGTCTAGCTCAATGCGGTGTTTTCGGGTTTTACCCCTATGTACATCTGTGCCAGAGCCACCTCTACCTGCTCGTATCCAGACAGGGATGTATTTGCTTGGCAACCCCTTACTCAATACTCACCAAAATACCAAGAAGATTTCCTATATTTAAACTTTTCTATATGGTTCTTCCTAGAGTTTTCATATCCTAATTTCCACAAATAACTAAACCTCCCTTTTATACCAACTATAACATCCCGCCTTTTTATAACATAAACTTTCATTACATTACACATAACTGAGGATCTTTAAGGTCTAGTGTCCTGGAAACCAGGAACAAAATACATGAAAGCAACATAATTCATTCTTCTTAAACACTTGAAAGGATTCTCCTTAAGTTAATCCTAGGTTCATTTCTGCATCTCATAACCTGGGGACATACATCAAAATAAAGGGTGAGCAGAAGGCCCAGTAAGAGAAACAAGAGGAACATTTTACATGTGAACTTGATATACTTCAATAAGGACATGAAAAGAACTTTAAGGCATGAGAAAGAAATCATGAGGCATTTCATAATAAAAAAACATTTTTCATAACTTGAATATGTGGCTACATCATTTAACATAGACAATCATGAACATATCATCAAGGTCCATCCCCAAGGTGTCATTTAAAAATTACCAAGGTTATTCACCAAGGTATCGTGAAAATTGTAATCTCTAGTGGTAACATCATTACCCAATGCATTGGAGCGCTATCAGGGCACACCCTTAAATTTGCCTTTATTATCATGTGAGCCACATATATCATCATCAAACATTCCATAAATAACCCATATAACATAAAATAAATGGGTTCCATTTCATAATCATAACGTTTTAAAAACTGCATTAAAGACATGATCTTTACGTCACTTTAAAACCCACAAAAAAGGAAGGTGGGTCTCATGTATGTAAATCCCAGAATTTAAAATAGAAAATTTTGGTATATATGTGAATACCCCTTTAGAAGAAAGATCTTTGAGTATTCACTTAATAATATAAAAGAACTTTAGAAAAAAAAGAGAGACATTTTGAGACAGAAATTCTGCAGCATAACGACAATGTTCCGAGGTTTTAGAAGACATTAAAAGAGAGGTAAATTGCGTCAAACATTCATAAATGACCCATAAAATAGTACATGGAAAGAATAAGAAGGATACATGATCATGGTAATGAAATTTAAAAGACATACCATTTGAAATGAAATACATGGAAGGAAGACAAAAATTAGATTTCTCTTATGAAAGTTCGGCAGCCTAACGACGTTACATAAACATCAAAAAAAAATGATTTGAAAAGATCAAATAGGGTCTCTCATCATGTGAACATAAGAGTTCAGTATGATAGATATAGAGATAATTCCCCAACATAACAAAAAGGAACTTGAATGAATTGACATGAAAGTAGAACTTCAAAACGAGAAGGGTGAAGAACCACTTAAAAATTCGGCAGCCTAACAGCGCCACTTAAAACTTCAAAATACTGAATTGAAGAGATCAAATGGGGTCTCTCATCATATGAACATAAGAGTCCAGTATGATAGATATAGATATCATACCCCAATATAACAAAAAGGAACTTGAAATAATTGACATGAAAGTAGAACTTCAAAACGAGAAGGGTGAAGAACCACTTAAAAATTCAGCAGCCTAACGGCGCCACTTAAAACTTCAAAATACTGAATTGAAGCGATCAAATGGGGTCTCTCATAATATGAACATAAGAGTCCAGTATGATAGATATAGAGATCATACCCCAATATAACAAAAAGTAACTTGAAATAATTGACATGAAAGTAGAACTTCAAAACGAGAAGGGTGAAGAACCACTTAAAAATTCGGCAGCCTAACGGCGCCACTTAAAACTTCAAAATACTGAATTGAAGCGATCAAATGGGGTCTCTCATCATATGAACATAAAAGACAAGTATGATAAATTTAGATATCATACCCCAACATAATAAAAAGGAACATGAAAGACTTGAATGAAAATAGAACTTGAAAACGAGGAAGGTGAAAGAATCCCTTAAAAATTCGGCAGCCTAACGGCGCCACTTAAACATTCATAAAACGAATTGATGAGAGCAAGGGGGGGGGGGTCTCTCATCATATGAAAATGAAATAGGCAGTAGTATGAATATAAAAGAACATCCTCCCACACAAGAACATGGAGTATAAAAGAAATGACATAAAAGAGATTACTTGAAAAGAAAGAGAGAGGTCGGATCCCTTACCTTAAATCGTGACTCTTGAAACTCAAAGTTTTGGACCTTGAGGGCTTGGGGGCACCTTGGGAGGACTCCTTGGAAGGTAAGAAGACCAGAAATTCGTTGGGGGAGAGTTGGGAGTGAAACTAAAGGAGGAAAGGGTGGGTATTTATAGGGAAAGTGAGGGGACAAGGCATTAATGGCCAAGGGACACCTCACATGTGCTTTTCTCAAAACCATGTGCTCTCCCTTGGCATTTATCATGGAGTTAGGCCACATGGGGCCCTCAAAACAATAATTCATCACCCTTGGCTGGCCAACCCTTAAAAGATCTCATGACATCATCATGACACAGTTATGATGTCATTAAACATACCGAAACCCTAAAACTGTATTTTTACTATTCACTGGAAATTCAACTTTCTCAGAAAAATCCCAAAATTTCACCTTAACCAAATATCAATGCTCTGATTTCAAAAATGAAATCCATTTTATAAAAATAATTTTCTAAATATTTTTAATTTAATTTTTAAATAAAAACACTATTCATCGAAAATTCATTTTTTTCAGAAAAATCCCCAAAAATTACCTTAACATAATATCAATGCTCTGAGTTCAAAAATGAAGTCCATTTTATAAAAATAATTTTCTAATTATTTTTAATTAAAATTTTAATCAAAAAACACTATTCATCCGAAAAAACTAAAACTTGAATAATAATTTATGAAACCGTTATTTAACCATTTTATTGAATCACATTACTTAATCAAAGTGCCCAGCTTATTTTAATACTTTCTTTAAGTGAGATTACTAATCCATTTGGACACATTATTAATCCTAATCATAAAATCACTATTCATAATTTACTATTCATCAAAAATCAAGTTGATCTTATTAGACTCTAAATTTCGTACTGAACATAATTGCAGAAGACCATTTTTTGAAAATCATTACACATTTTTAATTATTTAGTGTTTTCATAAACATATTTAAAATATCCTTTTTCTAAAATTCATCAAAAATATGCATACTATATTTATTCGGTCATTTGAAAATTCATAAAAGAAATCGAAATTTTTATTTAAAACAAAGGATTACACAAGACAGTTACGGTCTCCTTACATAGCCCCTTATCACACCAGCATATGACCTAAGTGTAAGGTGTGCTAAGGTGAGAGAATCCGAGGGAGGCTCGGCCAACATCGCACGAGTAGTAATTTCTATCAGTTTGAACTTCTCGCGAAGGCGATCCCGTTCTAGCTTTATACAATGAAGTTCAGCTTGGGTTTGGTCCAGAGCAAAGCCCAGTGGTGCTACCTCCTTCCCAAGTTCTGTTAGATGGGCTTCGATCGGTCCAAGACTACTGGGTGAGGCCATCGAATCTTCTTTCTATATTAATTAACCAAGATTGCTTTTATTTAGAGACAATAGTCAAAAAGATTAGTTTCCAAAGGTCATATAGACCAATGGTCAAATAACAGTCAAAACCCAACAGTCTCATTTTAATTATACTCATGTTACCAAATGAAACATTTTTGTTGAGTGTAAATGTAACACATAAAATTAGGAAACAATATTTATTTAAAATTTCGGGTCGTTACATTGTTCCTTCTTCAGCTGAGCCATTACTGTTACAAACTGATCAGTTCAAATCCCTACCATTCTAGGCTGAAGATTCAGAATGATATCCTTCTGTCAATGCCTCTCCACTTCAGATTCCCTTTTTATTCTTTGGAAAACCATTCTAAACAAACATATCTTTGTCGATGAAACATTGTAATCTTTAAATTCAATTTCATTTCAAATTAACCATAGTGTAAAAATCATTGATGGTATACTATTAACAGTATCCTAACCCCTAAAGTTATCTAAACCGTCCTTTGATACCAACTATAATGACATGTCCTTATTACATTACATAATCAGGAATTTTAATCAATAACTCACTTCCTTTCACATTGATGTCCGTTTCAATTTCATAGTTTTAGAAAATTGGGAATGAACACATACATAACATTTCATATTTATACAAAGTAGATACTAAAAAAAACAATTTGCATTTCTTCCAAAATATAAAATATTTCAAATAAAATATTTTCTCTTTGAAAAATAATCATAACATTTAACTTGGCTTTATTCATTGATTTACACATCCATAAAACCTGTGAGAATCATTTAAAAACTTGGGATGAGCATAAGAAACTCAATAAGTGATATAAAAAGAATGTAATAAACTATTAGTGTAGAGAACCAAGCTTGACGTATGTGTTCATTACATTTATTTTCTAGAATACTTAATACATGGTACAAACAGACACCCAAATACAATATTAGTTTACTGCCTTTGGAATCTCGAAACATAATCATCTAATTATGGTGAAAGATATTTAACATCTCCCCAAAATATCTTTCCCTTTTTGGTTTCCTACCTAAAACCATTATTTATATATTGGGGAAAAGATACTTATAAAAGGGTGAGATCAAGTGCATAGTATGTGTAATCATGGATAACATAAAACAAACTATAAAAATTTGAACATAGAAATAGGAACATAAAGTTTAATTATTAAAATTTTGAGTCATGAAATTTTTTTTGGCAGTTCATAAGGCATGGATCAAAAAGGAGCACTAACCATGATATAATAGAATTGGAATTAAATATGTAATTGTGGAAAACTAATAAACACATAATATGGTTTCCATAGTAGCCAAGGCATTATTTCCAAGACTATCATAGTGGACAAAGTCCATTACTGAACCAATTTTTCATACCGTTCCAGCCATGTATTACTGAACCAGATTTACTTGTCATTCCAGTCATGTCTATCTCATGAGATATAAATCTATACCCAATTCAATGGAGGGAGATATTGGTCTCTCCCATATCATAATGATATCATTCTTATAATATTCCACAAAAACATAAATCCTTCATCATATCATAACACTTGAAATAAAACAGGATTCTAAAACATCATTTCATCATAACATATTCCATATAAGATAAATTGTCTTTATAAAATACTTTCCTCATAAACAAAATCAAATAAAACTAATAATAGGTATATAAATATAACCCTACATCGTCTTATGTGGAAATTAATTTTGATAAAACACTTGAACTTAATTCATGAGGGAAATATGCTTTCTTCCTAAAAAATGTTTTATTTTCTAAAAACTTCATGCAATTTTAAAAGAAAATAATTTAGTTGAAAATTGTCTTGAAATAGTGTAGAATAAGCCTTTTGGATAAAAGGCATCATGAAGATGTAAAAACCCATTCATTATATATAAGTTAAAAAAACAGTCTCCTCATACTTTTACAGGAAAAGTCAAAAAGTACCAGGTATGGTAAACAAAAGAAATATTTCTTCCATACCACGTAGTAAAAGTCAAAAAGGGTATAAATGACTTTAAATATACATAGAATAATTGTAAACATTTTATGAAAACATATTTAGAAAAGATGGACCCAAATAAAACCTTAGTAAATAATTACGTATAAATAGTCTCAGATAAAAATGATATTACAAAATTATCCCTTACTTTAGGTATGATTTCTTTCATATGTGTCTAAAACTCCAATATAGTGGGTTTAAACTTATTATTAACATGTAACATAACAATAATAATATTTCTGATAGCATATATGATTCACTTACAACTTTATATTACACATTTATCTGTCAATTCAATGTCAAATCAATATTTTAGGTAATAAAAATTTTATATATCGTACGTGTTTTGAATTTTTATTCTTGATATTATTACTTATATCCTGATTTACTTACTTCTAGAATGTAAACCATGATTTATATATTATATATATTCAGTATATAAATTCATAAATAATAGATAGATAAATCAAATGAAATACACCATTCATGGAGACGGTTGGTCGTACGTACGCATGAACACTGTTTTTCTATTCCTTATTAAATTGAATAGATGTAAGTAAATTGCATATATATATAAAATGGTTCAAAATGGATTGAAAATGATAGTGAGGATGTGCCATTTTATAATAGAGGATAGGGGCACTTTAGGAAAGTCCAAATTTTTTAATTTATTATAAATTTAATTTCTATTTAAAATGGTTCAATCCTTATTTACGTCGAAGATAATATTATTTTGGTTTAAATACCCATCATAAAATAAATTTTAAATAAGTTTTGAATATTGTTTTATCCATACCTGTTTGGTTTAATCCTTCTTTTACCCTTTTTAATCTTACCGTAATATTATGTTATTTACATATTGTGGTTTAATGTAATTACCAAATCATGTCAAATGACCCACAAGAAGTTATTTATGAATATTTAGAATTTACTAACAATTTTTCCAAATCATATATTTTTATGAATTTAATATCATTTACTAAATTTTTTTTGTTTTAAGTTATTAATTATGTGAATTTTGGGCACTAATCATACTTGACTTTTTTTGAAAATTCATAACAACCTAATTCCTTTGATCCACAGGCATCAACTCATCCCTAATATGTCAATGTCCTCAATAAAATATTTGGATGGAATCAAAATTTTCAAATTAAATTTATTTAAATATTTATAAATTAATTTATTTGGATCTTTCATTAATGAGGTAATCATTACATAATAATTGTGTCATAAATAAATATATTTATTTGCTGTCTAAAAATTATAAATAAAATACAATGATGTATAAAATATTTTTATATTTCTAATTAAAATTTTTATATATATTGATCACTTATATAAACATATATGAAAATCGATTTAATAAAAGATATATGTTTAGGTTATAATTATCATTACAATAAATTAATTCTTATAAAATGTTGTTTTCACATCCAAGTGAATCCATGGGGTCCCAAAATCGACCCAAGGATGCCCATGGTCAGAAATATCTAATCCAATAGGATTTATACATTTTTTTGGGTAGTTTAATATTATTTTAATAATATTTTCTTTACCTTATTTACTAGATTTACCCTTTAACCATGGTAAATAAAATAAATATTGAAGTTACTATACATAAGGTTCCAAAATGAAAGGTGCCTATTAAAAAAATTTGGACCTTATGATTCAAAATTTGGAATCTATTTTTTCTAATTCAAAATATAAAAGTTGCATTAATTAATTTAAAATTAATTTCCATTGTCAAAACCAAAAAGCGGGTTTTTAAGAAGTAATAACTATCAAAAAATTGAAAAGTGTTTATATAAAATTTAAAAGTGAAATTACTTCCAATGAACAACATTGGGATAAATGAAAAAAATATATTCCAATTAAAATTTAAAACCAATTAAAAATTTAATCTAACTATATAAATAAATTAGATAAAAATGTAGTTTTGAGTTAAAATGCAGTAATTTTCACTATTCATTAAAATTTTAATTTTATTATAAAAATATCAAAAATTCAAAAAAAAGTACATTTTTATGTCCCACTTCAAAATAAGAAGTTTATTTTGTCGAATTTGACTTATAATAGTGTCAAAAACTAGATTTAACATGGGTACGCCATCAAAATTAGGTTAACTTGCATTTTTTTAATAATACTTGTTTTATCTGAAAAACATTATTTTCTTGTCAGATCATGTACTAGAAAACGTGTAATATGAATGATAATGATATATAAAATTCAAAATTCGGTAAATAATATTCAAAATAGCTAGTTTATACCCCATTAAATAATAATATTTTAATAATATATCTTTGTTTAGTGAAACTCGGTATTGCATACAATGCAAGCTATCGAGGAAGGTCGCACTTGCATGTAACAGAAGACAAGTAAATGTTTCATGTAGTGAATGCTTTATTTGGTGTTGCGTATAATATAATCCAAACATATTTATTTTATACAGTTAAAAAAATCTATACTCAAAGTTTCATAAAATAAATTCTATCAAACACACTTGAAATTGTGTGTAACAAAATCCAAGAATAGTGTTTTTATATTGCAAGCTAATACAGTGTTATTTATAGCAAAAGCTAATATTTGTGTAGCATAAAAAACAATACATTGAATAAATTAAAAATAATCCATCTCATAAATTCTTGGGGTGTTACATTTTACCCCTCTTAAAATGAATTTCGCCCTCGAAATTCTTCTAGGTTATAAATAGTTTAATATTTGAATGTTTCTTTCATTGAAACCCAAATCATAAAAAGGAATAAGACAATTTCATTTTAGAAAGGAATTCTAGAAACATAAAAATTTCCCAAAGTAACTATTCAATGGGTTTCCATATATGAGAACATAGGTAGGAAGTGAAATCTTGGATATGGAAGAGAAATATAACCATCATGTTCTTATGGATTGTGAAAGAGAATAAGTTTTGGAGAAAGTTAACTAGCAGAAATCCATACATTTGTGATGATTTAAGGGACCATCTAATTCATCAAATAAGAAGGTACTTGGATAACATTTTTGGTTTTCCAAATCCTATTTCTATAGTTGAATAATTTTTCATGAGAATAAATACTTACTTGATTTTGATACAATATAACTGTTTTTCATGTCGTGGCCAATTTCCACTTCATCTCTAAATAAATGAAGTTGAATTTTTAATTCATGAAGTGTCATGAAATCATGTGACAGAATGATAGGTCATTCCATCTATCTAAAAAAAAGGTTAGAACAGGTTATCATACAAGAATATGTCCACCTATAGTGAGATAATACATTAATATAACAAACTTAAAATAGATAATAACTTATACTATCCATAAATGGATAACATTACAATCCTTCCAAAAAATAAAAATATAAAACTTTAGAATGAGGTGAACTAAATCTACATAAAATTTGTCTCACATATCTCATAAGGTAGTTCTTGGTTATCACCTTCCAAACATTTTAATACCTTAATCATTTATTCTCTTGAAACAAGAAATATGATAAAACCTTAGAAAAAACATGATTGATTTCAAAAGTTAACTCTTTCCAAATACCAAAATACAAAAAATTCTATATACTCAAACCATGATATCACTTTGTCCTTATATTATTCATGAGCTCATTAATACTATCAAACGTTTCATTATCTTCTTATCCCTTCATTATGCAGATATCATGTGTTTTCCAAAAATATTTGAATAACCATTCATGGTTACCAGTACCATTCAACATATACATTCAAATACTTAAATAAAAACAACAGTTTAAAAATCCTTAGATGTTCCTTATTCCATAGTACCATTAATTACTTTTACAACATTACTCTTGAAAAACATGCAATAATTCCACTACCTTCTTAAAATATTCACCGATCTTCATAATTGTATTCCTCAACACTTCTTTTCATCTCATATATAATTTGTAGTCTCTTCATCATCATTAACATAAATACTACCCATATGACTATGCATATTCTCTTCATGATATTTTCCCTTAGGGAATCAATTCTCATAATACCCATACATTCCACATTTAAAACATTTAGCCTTTGTTTATGTCTTAATAATACCATTATCATTGTCCATTGTGTTAATTTAACGTTTTTCTTTTCAATTACTAGAATTGTGTCCCTCTTTTCCACACTAAGAGCATCTACTAGTTCATTTGAAACATTCTACTTGATGCCTCTTCCTACATGATTTACAAGAGGAAAACTTTCTTTCCTCTATGATCACCATGAAACTCCATCTTTATCTTATTAGATGCTTTAGGAAACTCGCCAAAAGTTGAGATTATTGATCATATTATGATATTGATGATTAGGAATAATAATTATGTTTCTCCTTATAACTCCCATTTCATTTTGTTTCTCATGAAGAATATCATTCAGTTGTCCATTGTATTCTCCATTAACATGAATCATCCTGTTTCCAGCCATTTTCTAAAACACAAAAAGAATTGTGTGAGAGGAAAAAATAATATTAGGAAAAAATATAATCAAGGGGAAGTAAATTAAATATCTAAAATCTTAGGTTTAATACCAGGTTATTCATGATCGTTATCATAATTCTAGGATAGTGACCTATACTAATACTTAAATTTAAGGACATCCATAATCATACCTTAGAAATATCTCTAGGGATCTCACTAATGTTTTTGCACCCTAGTTTCCAATGGTTTACTAAACATTCACTATGATACCAATTTTAGAGACCCAATATTGACATACATGGACATTATATTTCTTTTTTGGAATACTTAAAACATGACACAAATAGATACCTAAAGACCGTATTAGTTTAGTGCCTTTGGAAACTCGAAACATAATCTTATAATCATGGTGAAAGATCTTCAACATCTCCTCTAATGATCTTACCCTTTTTGTTTTCACACATATAAACATTCTTTATATCCTGTGGAAAATAAACACATAAAAGGGTGAGAAAAAATTATCACTAAGGGTAATCATGGATAACATAAAACAAACCTTGAACATTTGAACATAAAAACATAAACATAATTTTTAAATATCAAAATCTTGAGTCATGAAATAAATATTGATAGTATGTAAGGAATGGATAATAAAGGATCAGAAATCATGATATAATATCATTGGAATAAAACATGTAATTGTGGAAAACTAATAAGAACATAATTATATTTCCATAGTAGCCAAGACATTTCTTCCAAGACCATCAAATTGGACAAAGTCCATTACGGAACTGAGTTTACTTAGAATTCCGGCAATAAATTTTTGAACCGTATTTACTTACCATTCCATTAATGTCTATCTCATGATATATAAGCTTTTACCCAATGCATTGGAGGGAGATATATATCCTATCCATATCATAATGAAATCTTTCTTACATTTCCACAAAAACAAAAATCATTCATCATATCATAACCCATGAAATAAAATGGGATTCTTAAACATCATTTCATCATAACATAATCCATATAAGATAAATAGAATTCATAAAAATAATTCCATCATAACACAATCAAATCAAATTATTAATATGGATAGAAGCATAACCCTATTTTATCTAATATGGAAAGTAATTTTTGACAAAACACTACAACATAATTGTTGAGGAAAATATCATTTCTTCTTCAAAAATGTTTTCTTTTCTCAAAACGACGCATAATTTTAAAAGAAAAAAATTTAGTTGAAAATAAACATAAAATAGTGTAGATGATTCTTTGTGGAAATAAGGCATCATGAATATATAAAAACCCAATCATGTTGTATAAGTTAAAAAAACATTCTCCTCTTACTTTTACCACAAAACTCAAAATGTACCTTATAAGTAAACAAAATAATGATTCCTTCCATACCACATAATAAAAGTCAAAACAGGTTAAATATGAATTTTAACATACATAGAGTAATTTTTATCATTTTATGAAAACATATTTATAAAACATGGACATAAATATAATCGAAGTTAATAATTACATATATACATTCTCAGATAAAAATGAGATTGCCAAATGTTTTCTTACCTTAGGTCCTGTTTCTTCCGTATGTGTAAAAAAATCTAGAATAGTGGGTTTAAATATATTATTAACTTGTAATAGAGTCATAATAATATTTATTATATCATATATGATTCACTTACGGCTGTATATTACATTTTCATTTGATAATTCCATGTTAAATTAACGTTTTGTGTAATAATCATTTAAATTATCCTATGTGTTTTGAATTATTATTCTGGATATTATTCCTTATATCATAATTTAATTATTTCTAAAATGTATAACATGATTTATATATTATATATATTCATTATATAAATAAATATATAATATAGATATAAATGAAATGGAATACACCATTCATGGAGACGGTAGGTCGTACGTACGCATGAACACAATTTTCCTTTCATTATTAAATTGAATGGAAGTCAGTAAACGAAATATGAAAATATATACATACATAATGTAGAATTATTATATCATATAGTTTATGATTATTTATTATTTATACTTTATAATCATTCTTGAATGGTTAACGTGGAGAATGAATCTCATCGCATCGTAGAGACGGTAAGCTATACGTACACATGAGTGACGATATTGTTCCCATAATTATTGAACTGTATTGAATTGGATGGTTTATAATCTCTCATAATTGGTATAATGTTATAAAAATTATATATATTTATTATTTCCACCATTATACTCATCCATATAAGGTGGTGGTGAAAAATAGATTACACCACGACGTGGAGATTTTAAGTCGTATGTACGCACACACGATGATTTCATTTTTCGTAGGATGGATAGAAGGTGAAAAAAGTGTTGTTTAATATTTATAATAACATATTATTATATTAGTGACACTGATATTATCACTTTATAATGAACCAACTAATTAAGTGGAAGTAGAATTAGAAAGAAATTTGAATGAATCAGTAGAAGAGATTACCTCTTCCTCGACGTGCCTCTTTAAATTTATCCATAGGGCACTATAGTTAGACCTTTGAGAATAAAAAAACCTCTAGAATATAACTAGAGATGTTTATAAGATAAATTTGAAGGTAATGGTCGAGATTGAATGCTCAAAATGGAGTTAGGAGGAGAGGGAGGAGGCACCTTTTTATAAGAGAGGAGAGGGGCACATTAGGAATATCTTAAAATATTAATTTATAATAAATACAATTTCTGTTTAAAATAGTAAAATACTTAATTAAGTCAAATATAATATGATATTGGTTCAAATACTCATCATCCAATAATTTTTAGACATGTTTTGAATATTTTTGTGTCCTTATCATTTTGGTTTAACCATTATTTTACCCTTTTTAATCTTACCGTGATATCATTTTATTTACTCATTGTGGGTTAATGTAATTTTCATATCCTGTCAAACGACCCAAAAAAAGTTATTTATGAAAACTTGTGACTTATATTAACCCTTTGGATGAATCAATTATTTATAACAATTTAATATCACTTAATAAACTATTTTAGGTTTTAAGTTTTTTATTATGTCAATTTTGGACACTATTCATACTTGACTTTTTTACAAAATTTATAACAACCTTATTCTTTAAAAAAAGCATTAAATCATCCCTAATATGTAAATTTAATCCATAAAATTTTTGGATGTAATTAAAAATTTCAGATAAAATTTATTTTATTATTTATAAATTCATTTATTTAAATCTTTCATTAATGAGGTTATCACTACATCATAATAGTGTCATAAATAAATATATTTATCTAATGCCTAAAAGTTATAAAGAAAATACTAGGATTTTGGAAATATTTTTATATTTATAATAAATTTTTATATGCATATATATCATTTATATTACCCTATATTAAAATTGATTTTGTAAAAGATATATGTTTAGGTTATAATTATCTTTACATTAAATTAATTTTTATAAAATTTCATTTTCACATCCAAGTGAATACATGGGGTCAAAAAATAGACACAAGGATTTACATGGTCAAAAATATCTAATCCAATAATATTGGTACATGTGTTAGGGTAGTTTTTTATTATTATAATATTATTTTATTACCCATATTTACCAGATTTACCCTTAAACGATGATAAATAAAGTAATTACTGAAGCTATAATTCATAATGTTCCCAAATAAAATGTAACTACATAAAAAATTTGAACATTCTAATTACAAATATGGAATCCATTTTTCCAAATTTAAAACACAGAATTTTCAGTAATTAATTTAAAAATATTCCCATTGTCAAAACCAAAATGTGGGTATTTAAGAAGTAATAACTATCAAAAGATTAATAACTATTTATGTTCAATTTAAAAGTTAAATTACATAATATTTTTGAAATTGGTTTAAATGAAAAAAATATAATACAATTACACTTTACAAAATATTAAGATGATAATATATCTATATAAATAAATTAGTTAAAAAGGCAGCTTCGATTTAAAATGCGGTATTTTCACTATTCATTAAAATTCTAATTTTATTAGAAAAATACCATTAATTCAACAAAAGTAAATTTTTATGTCCCTATTATAAATATGATGTTTATTTTTTCAAATTTAAGTTATAAAAGTGTGAAAAACTAAATTTAAAATCGGTGCGCCATTAAAAGGTGGTAAATCTACATTTTTGGAAAAACACTTCTTTTATCTGAGAAAAATTATTTTGTTCTCATAGAAAGTTCTATAAAATGAGTAAGATTAATTATAATGTCATATAAAATTCAAAATTTTGTTAATAAAATTCATAATGGCTAGTTTATATCCCATTATATTATAATATTTTAATAATTTATCTTTGTTTAGTGAAACTCGGTATTGCGTACAACGCAAGATATTGAGGAAGGTAACCTTTGCATGTAACGCAGTCCAAGTCAATATTGCATGTAGTGTAAGATTAATTTTGTGTTGTTTATAACATAATTCAAACATATTTCTTTTATACATTTAACTAAATCTATACTCAATGTTGCGTAAAATAAATTCCATCAAACAAACATGAAATTGTATGTAACAAAAGCCAAGAAGAGTGTTGCATATACTGCAAGCTAATACGGTGTTGCGTATAACAGAAGCCAGTCTTGGTGTATCATATAACACTAGAAATCAATAAAATTAAAAATAATATGTCTCTTAAATTCTGGGGGTTTTACAATTAGTCCATGAATACCTGTAACATATGAAATTATTTTAAAAAAGACATACTTATCACCCATATAGACTTACTTTGTGAGACTTGAGATTTCAATGATATTTCCACTAAGCATATAGAACATATATATAACCATAAAGGTATATTGTGGAATTAATTACATAATCTTGTAACCCACTAGGATACCTTATAATTTGTAACCCTCAAGGCTACCTTACAATGTACTCCTTATAGCTACCTTATTGTGTATCCATTGTAGTTACACTTAGAGTAACCATAGGGCCAAAATCCAACCAAAAAATACCCAATTATTTGAGGGAGATATGGTTCCCACCCTTCATCATAATAAATTACCAAGAACCAGAACATAATAACACAACATCAATAATTTCATTAAAGCATTGATTTTGAATTTGGTAAAACAACATTTTAGAAGAGGATTTTAAAAGAAAAACACCTTACACATACCATATAATTGAAGTGAGACATAATAGAGAGGATTTAATGTGTATATACAATATAAAAATACAATATTAAACATAATATATTCAAAAATAACCACATAATTAAATATAATACCACATAAATAATGAAGCAGAAGGTTAACCCAAAGAATAAAAATCAGGTTAAGAATTCCATTAACTCAGGATATTATTCCTTCAAACTTGATTATAACTCCTATATAATGGTTAAAATCATGTTATTAATATCTTAAATAAACATATTAATGCTATAAAGGCCTTATAATATCATTTAATAACATCATTTCATCCATTTATTATATTGATTTGGTCCCTTCCATTATTTTGGGTGCATTCTTTACATAATTTCCATGGCCGGTTTGTATTTGATTTTATTATCATATAGAAATAAAATTCCAAAAGTGGAACTAAATGGTAATCATATTTTTCCATAATAATTAATGATATGAAAAATCATTTTGTTATCATATATGATGATGAATCATTAGATAAAACATTACTGATATTTTTTTAGATCATTTTGGGGGGTTCCTCGATAATCACAAACTTTTTTCAATATATAATTCAATATCATGCTTAAAAGTTCATTAAAGAACATAAAATAGGTTACATAATACAATTTAAACTCTATTTAAACCATTAAAAGGGCTTAATGATCATATTTTTAGAAAGTAATGGAATTTGCAAACACATCGTCCACAATTTTTGTAAACGACACATCATGAACGATGTCTTTATAATAGGGATATGAGAGAAAGTAAGTTGATGAATTTCATACATAAAAACGATCACATATAAAATATATAAGGTTCTAGAGCTTTCAGGCCTCTTGGATATGGGGAAGAGTAAAGAGTATAAGAAAATAAAAGGAATTGAAAAGAAAACACAGGAATAAGAATTATGATTTTTACCTCTTGATATCATCACAATGAGATCCTCCTTAAGGAATTTATTTTTGGCCTTTTTGTGAGATCATCAATGTATTGTACTAGTATAATATCCTTGGTAATGATATTTGAGAGAATATTGACAATTCTCAAAGCTTGAGAGGTGTGAGAGGAAGAGGGGAATGAGGGTGGTATTTATAGTTGAGCAGAGGAGGAATTTTACATTATTTTAATCATTATTTTAATATTTTTGTCCAAGATTATGAATAATATTCATTCTTGTGATATAAATAGAATATAGAGCATGTTATTTTCAAACTAGTGAGATTAAATCAACCACATTATTAATAATAGTGTATTTAACTGATAATTTGAATATATGGTATTTTACCGCATTTCCTTATTGATGGAGAATTATAAAAATCCAGAAAAATATCAAAACATCACTTTAACCATTTTGTGGTATGTATAATTTCAAAATTAACTTCATTTTTTGAAAATAATATTCCAAATAATATTAATTTAATTTTTAAATAAAATCATACTTTATAAAAAAAACAATTTGAAAACTGTAACTGATTTTATATCATCTTGAAAAATTAATCAAGATCTTATTATCTTATAAAATTATGAAAATAAAATAATAATTTGAATTACTATTCAAAAGAGTCGTATTTCTATTCATAAAGGTATTTTACTATTCACCAAAATAACATGTTGGTTATATTAGACTAAAAAAAATTTACTGATCACAATCGTAGATGAGATTTTTTTTGAAATTATTATCAGGGAAGTGGAAAACTGGTGTTTAAAGGATAGCTATAACTCTCTAATTAAAACAAAATCTCATTCATTTAAATTTATTTTTAAAACCTCTGGGTGTTATATGTCTCATTGCATTCTTTTTGGAGGAATTGTTCCCTACTCTAAAACTTTCTTATAGATTTAATATATGTTATTGAATCTCTACCTAACCCTGATATAAGACTCATTAACCTAAGAAAATTATCATTCGTTATATCACTTTTTTTGAAAAAATGATTATATTTTAATCCCTTTTATGTTCAAAAAATGATCCTAGTTAAATTCTTTTTATATGAAAATGAAATGGTGTCTCGTGAGTGAATCCTTTTGTATATTTTTGAGGTATTCTTAAATTTTCCAATAATTAATTGTTTCATATATGTTTATGACTTATAACTAGGATATTTGAAATTTTCTTCCATATAGGGAGGTTGTTAATATTCTGAGGAGGGGATTGAGAAAATATGAGGCATCCTACATGTCCTATTTATTGAAGGATTAAAATCCCATGGATCTCATTAAAAATGTGCAGTTTTGAATCATATAGAAATTATATATGTGGGATCACTTGGGTGAAGGATATTTTAATTCAAGTCTCGTGAAGACATCCTACGTATCATGATTATAGTAGAAATCAGAGTTATCATAGTTTGATCACACCCTTGGGACTAGTCTAACGGTAGATTCTCTTATATAGAGGATGTTTGTATCACGTCACTTATAAGGGCTTATATACTGAGATTTCCCCATCAGGTGGAGATTCATAATATGAATGACATGACTATTTCGCTTCCATATGGCCATGTGATCTATGATTTATTTGTGAAATAAGGGATAACAATTAATCCACCTCACTCCATGTGGAAGCATGGATTATGTGCTGGGACAACCCTTTTGATGTTTTATATAGAGACCTGTCCTTGGAGAGATGTCTTAAGTACCTAAATTGTTCTATAAATCAGAGTTCTCATAGTTCAATTGGCATCTCATTTCACTGGTGGATGAGTTAGAATGATTATCCTATGGGAATGATTGGGTCTCAATGGTCGCTATGTCAGATACATGAGGGACTTCCCCAAAATGGGTCCCGACAAGAGTTTGGGATTTTTCCTAGGGAGGGTGTCCTACATATCCTAGTTATGGATGAAATTAGAGTTATCATAGTTTAGTTGGTCGAGGATTATAGACAAAAATTTCACTTATAGTTGGGAAATATCAAATTATGCTGCTGGTCGGGTTACATTCTCAAGCCGTCCTTAACTATGTAGTGGCTTGTGATGCAGATTATACAATTGTTTCAATTGTCTTATCCCACATGATCTGTTTTTGGTGTGGGGGAAAAGGAAAAAATTATCAGTCTCATTGATTATGGATACATGAATTATGTATAGAGACAAGCCTTTATATGTTTCATATAGCACTCAGGCCTTGGAGAGATGTCCTACATATCTTGGTTATAAGAGGAGTAATCGTTATCATAATTTCTTTTATCGAGGCTTACACACTGATATTTCTCTTATAACTAGGGATTACACACTAATGATGATTTTTTTAATTCCTAGGATACCCCGGTGACCTGGCCTTCTTGTATGCCTAAAATTCATTGATTTTCTGCTCGATATGCCTTGATTGACTACTTGACATTTTACATGGCATCATTCATACATGTCTAATGATAATCACATGATCCAACCGACTTGTCAAAGGGATGAAACATAACCTATATGGAATTTCTAAAAGTTGTTTAATGATGGAGGATGACATGTGTTGAGGAAATCGTAAGACCTAGATGGATAATCCTAGAATCTATCACATGACCATAACTCACATGCTCATAGGGTGTCACACAATTCAGCTGACATGCCCTGGGGTCATCATGAAAGATGGATGACATGCTTGGAGCATGTCTTGAGAGTCTTTGTGATGTGTATAGAGGGTGTTGTGAGATGTTGTATGGAATGTCTCTATGAAATAATGTGATCTAGTTAGAATGTCTAGAAGGCATCATAAAAACAAGTTTAGATGTTTGGGTGCTAACGTTGGACTCAGCTGGCATGCACTAGTATTGGAATATGAGTTGGGTGATATGTCTAAATAATAATATAGGTTTTGGGAGATTATCCCCATGGGTTTCTCAAGATTGAGGTTGGATGACCAGGAGGCACCATGAGACTTTCTTTGACATGTCCAAATGTCTTAGAATGAACCAAATAGTATACCGAAGGAGTGTTCTAGGATCTGGATGACAAGTCCTGGTGATCTCACTTATCTTGGGTGGTTAATTTGAAGCTCACAAGGATTATCATATGTTTATTCCACATCATTCTACCATATTTTAGTCATTCTTACATTTTTTTATTTCAATTATCTTTTATTTAATCAATGTTAACTTGTTTTCTGTCTCCCGTGATTTAGCATATATGTAGTATTTTCTTGACATATCTTTTCAGATGTCCTTCATGTGATCTATAATGATCACACATAGTGTTTATCCATGCTACATGATTGATATAGTTTTTCACCAGATCAAACCTGATGGAAGACTTCCCACTCATGAAATTAGCCGCCCTGAGAAATCCACTCTTGCGCTGGTGCAAGGTTCAAAGGAAAATCCTGTCTTGATAAAGTGGAAAAGTCCAACATGGTAGTGTTTCATTAATCATGATGGGGTGTTGTGATTTATAGGCCCCAGACCCCCTATAATTCAATTTTCATAATGATGAAGATTATGTGAGTCCATGCTGGTGTCCGTGGAGAGTTTAACATCACGTGTCTTCACAAGGTCTTAGTTTGGATCGCTTTTGGGGTGTTTCATGTCTTTTATTGACCATGAAACCATCATATCAATTCCTCATTTATTAGATTATTTAAAATTAATGGGGTCATTTTTGATCATTGGGAATTCCACGAGACTTTCATACTTTCATATTGACATGTCCAAGTGCCTTCACAGGACAAGGATGACATGTCATGGGCTTCCATGTGATGCTCAAATCCATGTCTTAGATATTCAGTGATACAAGGATTACTTGTCGAGGTTCTTTAACAAAATGGAACTGACATGTCAAGGGTTATTGTTTTACCATGATGTGGTCATCATAGGCTCATCGTATGATTTTTAGAACCATGAGAGTCTTCCACCTTCTCCAAATTTTACCTTCCACATTTAATAAAAATTTGGGTGTTTTTTGAGGTTGTATTATTTTTTTTCTAGGAAAATTACTGTACCTCTTAGTGATGTGTTTCATAACCGATAAAGGTCCTTTAGAGATGCTAGGTCATTTCATTGAAAATTTTATCTATTTGTCCTTGTGGATCCAAAGGGGGAGTGTGGGGTTATCTGAACACATCTGAGGCCCATCTTGTGAAAAGTATAAAATGAGAGTGGGATTTTGTGAGATGAGAAGGACATATCATTGGGTTCTTTTGGTGTCTTCTGGGTCTCCAAGGATGTATCTCTTGACTTTTATGACAGTTATAGGAACTACCCTCCTTTCTATTTTACTTCAATTGTTTATTTTGAAAAGATTGTGGATCTCAAGAGCTTCCTTGAATGTTTTCAAGGAAAATAATTCTTCCCATCGATGATATACCACATGAGATTTATAGATGCAAGTGGTTCCCCAATTTTGGATATTTCATTCCTATTTTTAAGTAATTTTATATGGGGTTTTAGTCGTCCACCAATCGAAAAGTTCCATGACTTGGGGAGGCAGTTAGGTTTCCACTGTATGATCAGTGACTGTCTGGGGTGCTGTCAGTGAGAGAAGAAGGAATTTTTGAAGGGTTTACATAGAATATTTCATGGGATATGCATTGAGTGTAGCTCATTCATGTGACCCTATGAAGGTCAATTGATCACAGGTCTGTTTGATGATCACACGATCTGTGAATCTTGGTCTCCTTATTATTTCTTTCATTTTGCAAGGAAAATAGTACCCAAATCCAAATATTTATTTCATTGTGTATTTGTTTATTCAAATATGGTAGGTGTTGACAAATGAACACCCTTAGGAGGGAAATATAAAGGGACATGGGTTCTATATTAAGGAAAGTAAATGCCTTCATGAGTCTTTGGAACTATCACAAATAAGTTGTTGGGTAGAGCTTGTTCTACCTTGAAATTCTTGGTATTCCAATGCATGTTATATAAATGGTGGGTAGAGAATGGATCATTTCAATAGATACTCCATTTTCTTGTGCTCTCCTCTTTCTTATGTCATATACCATTATATTGAGACTATGTAAAAAATCTATACTATGAGGCCTTATAATGATACCATACTGCAAAACCTTTATCACATGACTTTATTTTTTCCAGTTGCCTACTTGAACCAACCAAAAAGCATCATCCGATAATTTATTAAACTTCATACATAGAGATTCATGATCACATTGGGGGTTTTGTAGGATCTGTTGGCTATATATAAAGTTACATTGATTGTTTTTACAGATTGTGTGACCATGCCCATATCATGTTATCATGAATCATCAGCAGATCTTATGATTTCATACTGATATGAAGGTTATATAACCCACAAGACCATCCATAGTTAGATGATTAACGATTCTTTTTTTTTGATTCTTGAATCCCTTTAATGATTAATGCATTAAGCATAATGCATCCAGTATATTATGAATTTCTGTTGAGAATATTGTTTTATCGATTTGACATATGCCACTTATGTCAATTCAAATAGATTCCATCTCAAGTCAAAGATCCTCTTGTGTGGAAAATAAAATGTCTATGGTTTCTAGAAACTTCAAAATTGACCCCCATTATCTTGTGAATTCTGATAAAGAGGTTTTAAAGAGGTTTCTCGCATCTATGCCCCATGATTATCCTTTATAACACCATCATCTGGTGTATAAGATCAATTTTCTAGATGATGTTGCCATCCCTCATTTATAAATAAATATACCGTCTCACTAGGAGTCAAATTCTTATGATTGTATTCATATGAATAATGTTGAGAATGCTTGGTTGGTCAGAGTTCGACCCCCGGGTTTTTCTTATATGTGGGAAAA
This sequence comes from Viscum album, assembly GCA_963277665.1. NCBI lineage: Eukaryota > Viridiplantae > Streptophyta > Magnoliopsida > Santalales > Viscaceae > Viscum > Viscum album. The sequence goes on from OY728155.1 coordinate 20,208,536, forward strand.
CTCTCCATTAGGTCTTGATGGCTTTGATTTTACTTATCAGGCTATTGATTAGTGCTAGTATAATATATTCATATCTTTTATAGACAACTTTGGTGGAGGATGGAATATGAAATAGGATCTCCATCCTAGTCATAATTTCCCTAATTAAAAAGCATGGCCATTTTGGGGTAGGGAATAATTCTTGGAGTTTACTAATGAGTTGTAGAGGGTCCATAGTTATGAAGAAGTTTATATCTCCCAATTTATTTCCTATCACCAACAGAATATTCTTTGAGAGATGATAAACAATTAGATTCCCAAAACTAACACATTTTATTTGTCCTGTGGTGATGTGGGCATCATCCTACGCAACATCTACCACGTTGATGGGATCCCAACTCTATGAGAGATGTACAATGATTCCCCCCCACTATATATGTTTAGGATGACCTTTTTGAAGACTCCCATATTGGTGAGGGATATGATTAACATTTAGAAGGAAATTATATGAAAGGAGTTGAGGATGTACATGCTTATATCATTCAAGGATTGGATCAATATTTTCCTTTTTCACAGTGAGATTAGGCCAATAGTTATAAACCTCAATCGGTTCCCTTCCTAGAAAGTTTGTGATATTTCAGCTCATATTGGGCCATTTTGGAAGCTAGGGATCATACTTTATGGGGATTTACAGTGAACTTGGAGATCTCTCCAATCCTCAGGCACATGGGATTTATTTCCATATTATTGAATGGATGGCTTTTCCCATTTTGGTATGTGCATTCATAAATCTATGTTAGTATGATGGTGATTGAAGAGCGACAATCATAAAGGAATTACCTTAAATTTTTAGTGTTGGAACATTCAAGCCTTTATCAAATCCTAATATATATTCAAAATGGTAGTGTACCCTAAAGGATCAATGGCCCATTCTAGTATTTTTTTTGCTGGATAAGAGATAATTTACAATATTCTGAATACTAGAACACCATTAAGATCCTTGATGTCATATCTAATCCCTAGTTTCTAAATGTCTCTAGATTTGGGGCTATGTCTCTATGCTCTGAAGGGGTTACAGATGTGTTGCATGAACATGAAAGCTTTGAATTCACCCCTTATAAAGCACTGACTAGTCTGATCATTGACAATAGCAGCAACTCCCTCAGTGAAAGGTCTTATATGATCTCTATTTCGGATGGGGTTCTTATGGATAAAATTGAAAAGATGATCATCTTTGAGCCATGTAATCCTTAAATGGTTTCATATCAATTCAGCTACACACAATGGGTCTCCCATCTTCCATTGGTTGGTGTGTGGGGAGTGTATTACCTGAGGATCATCCTCTAACTTTGGATGATGTTTTCTCATGAAGAAACTGATGTTGAGATCATCCTCCCACCTACTGATGCTCATGCCTTTCTTACCCAGGATTATTCCCAGGCTTGGGTAGCAGTATATCCAGGTGGTTTTATAAACCGATTGGTTCATCTTATGGAAAATCCATTTGCTTCGTCGACCCCACTTTATATTGAAATAGTATAGCAGATTCAAGACATGGGTGTGACGTCAAGGAGTCCCTCTCATTATAGTGATAAAAAATATGTTAAGGGTATTAGTCCTATAGTTCAAGCATTGGGCAGTACACCTATTGAGGGAAGATCATATGATGCTTCTTCTACTACTTCCTTTCTATATCAAGTGGTTATTCATCCTCCTAAAGTGCCTTTCAAGTCATCTTAGAGGTTCATAAATGGAATTGGTTGATTTGGAATATGATTCACACCTAGATTACTGAGACCAATTTTGGAAACAATTCATGACCAAGGGGAACACCTTCACCATCTATTTAATTACTTGGGGGAAGATGGTTTTGGTCTCCAGCCACATTATGACATCATGAAAATTTTTATCCTAACTCGGAGATATTTGGCCACCAATGAGAGAGAGTTGTGTTATATCGATGATGAGGATCCCCTTTTCAGACAAGTGAATAAGGATTTGGAGAAACTGGATAAGATTCACTAGTTTATATCTATAATTCAATCCTACATGGATGTTTGTACCATATAGACAAAGAGATATAAATAAATATCAACTTTCAATAGGTCTAACCACTTAGTGGATTCATCATCATTGGAAATTTTAAAATAGATTGTTGAATAGATTAGTACTTTTCCTGATACTCTTCATCCTATGAAAGAAGAAGAAGAGATGGGATGAGCTATACTTCAACATTAAATTGATACTTCTCTCCATAATATTACCAATTTTCTAGACCATCTAACTAAATTTTGTTATAGTTCCCTAATTTTTTTTTCTGATTCCCCGAGAGAATCTAAAATGTGGAGATTCCTCCTATCTGTTTCTATCAATGATTGAATTTTTTGAACCTTCCCTAGTCTTGTGTAATTTTTTTTCATTCATTATATGCATGAAATTTCATTGATCCAATGTTGTATAAAATGGAAACGGTACCCATACATTCCATAATATCATGTTAACCTGAATGATTGGGCTTGAATGTTTGAATCATAAAATATTATTATCAATATGTTCTCATGAATTCCCAGTAATATGAAATTATTTATTGATGTATATGTTCTAGTTATCTTGATATCAATTGATTTTCAGGAGGATAATCTGGGTTTAATATGCATCCCATAGGAAGTGACCTCTTTATTTTTTGAAAGATGATAGACCTGTTGAAAATAATTTTCTTTTTTCAAGGCAACATGGTGGAACTTAAAATATTTTCTATTATTTCATACTATATTACTGCTTTGAGGTAGTTTATGTTATTTGAGGTCCGACCTTCTATTGATTGAGTTTAGTTTATTTTCTCTTCGACCTTCTATCACAATAATTTTAGGCCTTTGAGCATGGACCTTATATTACTTTAGATTAAGGCCTTTCATCTTGGACCTTCAATCTCTTTAGTTTGGGTTCTTTTATCTCAAACCTTTTATCGCTGTAGTTTATGGTCTTTTATCTCGGACCTTCCATTTCTATAGTATAGGTTCTTTTATCTTCAACCTTCTATCATGGTTGTTTAATTCTTTTAGCTTGGACCTTCAATATCTATAGTTTAGGGTCTTTTAGATCAGACTTTCTGTTGATGTAGTTTAAAGTAATTTAGCTCGGACCTTGGGATGCTGTTTAGTTTAAATACATACATATAGTACATAATTTATGATCATGTAATATGGTATTGACATGTTAGGAATGACCCAAAACACTCTTGGGTGTTTTTTCTTCTGGGGTGTTGCTAAGGTTCACAAGGCTTGGTGTTTCATTCTTACAATGAGGATATTTCTCTGGTTGGAAGATTGAATTACTCAAGCGTCTATATAATTTTTCAAGATGTTGTGTCTCCATTCATTTCCAAGGATCTAGGAATATTTATTGGGATAAATATTGGTTGAAGGGGAATTAGTAGGGATGATTGCAACATCTATATATTGGGAGTACAAGTTATATAAATCATAAACCAAATGATAGATTCTATGAATATGTGATGGGATAGACATGTTGAGGATGACCCATAAAACTCTGAGGTTCTAGGTTCTACTGTAGTGTTTCAATGGCTCACAAGGATTAATAATACTCTATCGCAAGGAGGAGATTACATTATATTATAGGTGAAAGCCTTTATGTGTTGACAGAATAGACAATAAAATATTATTTATACTTTTTTATGAGGGATATGAGAGATTTCAGAGGACTCAAATGTCTTGATAATGAAGTTGGGTATAGAGGAGATCTATCCAAAAAGGGTTCCAGATCCCTTGGGTAGTTTATCTCTTGATTGTGATCCTTAAAATCTAGGCCATGAGTATTCAAATCAGAAGTTGTGGGCCATAAAATGTTCGATAATGAAGTGTCACATTAGTTCGTTGAGAAAGGGTGAAAAATATGATGACTTAACATTCAGGATGTTCAATCCCATAAAATAGTTTTGTATGAGGATTTTAAATCATGGTTCGAAGTTCTTGGGTAAGGAGGATGATATGAGACAATCACACCTAGAATGAACAAAATCAAATTGAGGTTCTTGTTTCTTCTGCATTTATTTTCGAGCTCATAAGGATCATAAATCACTTTTTACCGAGTGAAACATTTCAGGTCCATGGATATACATTCATAGTCATGAAAAGGTTCCCTTAAAGAAGGGCATCTTTTTGAGGGCCATGGAAGGGTTATGGTGATTTGACACACCCAAATCATGAATTTTGATTTGTGGAAAGAGTAATATCCAAGGAGGTTTTGAGCAACCTAAAATTTTTGTTGTCTCCTAGTGAATCGATTATCTTGGTGAGGGGATGTGAAAAATCACTAATCAAAATGTTTCAAGAACCATGGAGTCCAATGACCCAAACATGGATTTTACAGGGTTTACAAATTTGGCCCGATGATGTTTATTTCTTATTTTTTTAGCCCTAATTGTTTTCATAAACATTGAATATGAAGAGTTTTCCTAAGAGGAATTTATTTTTTCATATAATTCCATTTTTTGATCTTCAAACTATTGATCTAGTAATCTCTTTCAAAATATTTTTAAGGTATTATGATCTGGACAATTATATGATAGATATTAAGGTCGTACAAATTTGACCAAAGTGAATGAATTTCATGCTAATGAACCAAAGGGACCAGATATGGATGATGATACACAAGAGCATGATTGGGATACCTAGAGATAAGAGTACCCCATCTTCTGTTTGAAAAGGAGATTAAAATAAAGTAAATCCGGGATCTAGGTTCTCAGTTAATTTGTAATTATATCATATTATAATGTTGTGAATGGTCCAATATACAATAATGCATTGGGCTCTATCACGGTGATGTCAGGGCACAAAAGGATCAGAAATCCAATTTTACAGATTGACACATTTTGTTGGTGAACATAGTCACATATGAAGGAGACATAGAGATGTATGAGTAATAAAAGAAAGAGTCCTTTGAAGTCATGTTTCTTTACCAAGGGCCATGGAAGGTTCTTGGAAACCAGAGGCCCTCGATACATGATGAATGATTTATAGATTGAGGTGTTCAAATTATTGGGGAAGTAACCTATATTTTTCATGACTGAGGTAAGGATTTCAGTTTCCTTTGATAAGGGATGGTATATTGGTGATGGTCTATATACATTAGCATCGTGTAGTGGAGACATATTTTTCTCTTTGTAGTTTATCATCATGAGGTTATGAAATTTTATGTGTAGTTTATTTTCATATGATAATATCATTTTTGGTAAATTTTATTATCATGTGGAATGATGCTTTCCATGTAGGTTTTCTTTATGTATTAAGAATGTTCTTATTATGGAATTTCAATGTACTATAACCAGGAAGTTTTCCTCACATTTTTACATCATATGGTAAGGATATGGAATTAGATATGTAAAATTTTACATGATATATTTCATGCATAAGAAATCCATACACAAATTTAACTAATACGTATGAAAAAAGATCTTCTATTACTCATCCTCCAAGAATTGTGGGGTACATTTTTTATTGGTAAAAGTAGATGGGACTAGTATTAAAGATTTGTGGTTCACTACATATCCTATGGTAAATAGAATCAATCAACACATAATTATTGAATGGGAAAACTCCATGAAGGTATTACACATACATAGGGGTGGTAATTTATTCTATTGGTTTCTTTATCTGGGCCCATGATTTGACATCTAGATGTCACTATGTATCCTTTGATGAAAGTAATCAATCCACACATAGTTCTTGAAGAACTATGCCATTTAATGTCATGTAGAAAGGATAATTATTTTTTGATGTGAAAAGGGGCATGGTGGTTGGACCCCAAGATTGATATATGGGATTCACTACACATCCTAAGGTAATAGGAATCAATTCGTACATAGTTCTTATGGATGTACCTTCACGTACAAGTCTAGTCTATATGTAGAGTGAAGGAATTTACTATTTGTTTTGACTAGACACAGAATAGAATAACCATGTGTCTCTATGTCTCCTATGATGTTATTAATCATGCTTCACATAGTTATTTGGAAGGAGGCATTATAGAATAAAAATCAACTATGATAGTGGTCTTGTTGGGTGAGTTCCACAAGAATGTTCAATGTTTGTTCATGGAAGAGACATCAAATGTGTTGTTTATCATCATATAGAGAGGACTCATGGAATGCCTTTTATGTTATTGAATTTAGGAACTTAATAAGCCACTCATTAGACTTTATGCCTCGATTATGTATGGGATCCCTTAATAGAACTCCTAATCTCACATGATCTATTCATCATGTGAGAAATGTGGACTAAAATGGTTTCTTACCATCAAGAAGAGGCGATGAAGGATAGTAAAGGGTCATTTTTCATCATGTGGTGCGTGGAAAAAGATATAGGATTGAGTAGCACCAATACATATCATTTAAAATGAATATCATGGAATACATAGATCTGGAATACCCATGTAGCATAATGTCATGGGGATATGTCATTTTTTGGGCAGCTTAACATCATGAGTTAAGGACATGGGGGTGAACCATCATGAAAGAGGTGAAATGTTGAGGATATGTGTAGTTTTACATCATTATGTAAGGACAATGGGCCTCCTAATATAGATTAAGATGTGTAACATGGATGGAAACATTATAATAAGTTTTCTCACCACTACATATCATGTGATGTTAGTAATGAATCCACACACAATTCCTAGGAGAAGAGATTCCCTATGTAGAGAAAACTCTCACTGGGGGAAGAAGGCATTTCATCCTTTCCTTGTATAGATATGGCTTATATGTGGTTAATCATTAGTGGAAACTTCTTAAAATATATTTTAATGTCATGACGTGAGGAAATCTTCATATATTTTAATTTCATGTGTTCAGGATGAGCTCAATTGATGATTGCTATGAAAGTATTTCTTGAGAAATCTCAAATCGGTGGGGTGTGTGACACACTCCCCATCCATCATGGACAATGATAAAGCTCCATTGTGATAGAAATATTGTATGATTTATGGACCATACCATTTGGGATCATAATTTGTCTGATTCATTCCTGTTATCATTTGGTCCCTAAGATCCATCACTATTTCCATTTTGGGGAATGAACAAAGGTGAACCATCTTATTAAAGGGTCATGCAATACGAATCTGATGGACTTAAATGTTGTGCAGTGTATGTAATCTATTCTCATCGATCCATTACAATTAATCCAACCACATTTGGAAATGATCATCAACTTAGAGTTGTGTAGAAATGGACTTTTAGAGGGAAGATACATAGAGTATTATGGGTAACATGGACTTGGTCCCATAAACCAATGATTATTGAATTTGTTGTTTAGAAGTATGGGTGGTGGTACAATAGACCCAATAATAATGGAGGAGTATATATGGAAAAGAATTATTATCCTTTTTCACAATATTCTAGATTATATTCAACAATGTCTTATTGAAGGCCTCAATCTATCAATTTTCTACTTTGTGATTGAAATGTTCCTGGATGGACTCGATGTTTCACTCCAAGAATAGTTTCATAAACTCTTTCCAACAGAAGTTGGTCTCATTGTTCATAAATATTGTGTGAGGGATTCCAAACCAAGTGATGATATGGGACCTCATGAATATTATGATATTAATTATTTTGACTACCTTGAATTATATTTCTCCAACCCATTTGGAAAATAAGTAGGTAGCAATAAGGATATAATTGAAATTCTTAGTTGTGGTAGAGTGATATGGACCCAAAACATCCATTTACCAACTAAAAAACATCCAGTAATATTTATTTTTATGTAGAAATTCTGGGGGTTTATGGATTATGTTTGAATGGATATGGCCCATGTTAAATTTCCTAGTGAATGACACATAGTCTTGTATAATGGGTTTCTTGTAATAACCTAGACTCTTGATTTGGTGAGAGAGAATAGTCCCAGATTGATGACCGCCACATGAGCCTTCACATAATTCTTCCATGGTGGTGATAATATATAATTTTTTTATCATTATTAGGAGGTTTCAATTGAATTCATGCATCTAGGGGTCATTTTTCTCATTTGGACCACTCTGTAGGGTAATGTTCGCTACATGGTGCCAAATCTATTCCCTTTCAGATCAATCTATCAGGAGAGCTCCATTTTGGAGATAACCAATTATTATATCTAACCATCTAGGGGTTGGTTCTAGTTCATAATGATCTGGGTAGTGTTGAACGGATTGATTTATTCCATAGCATAAATGATGATCGTTGAGACCATTCTTCAGTGTGTGATATGGATGATTGCTACCTTCTGATCATGGTTATCAAAGAATGTGGATATATTAGACAGTGCATTGGCATGGGAATTATGGGATCGAGGGAACATGATGCAATGTGGTATCAAGATGGGACTTTTCCATCAATCCTCTAACATAGTCAGGGGGTTGTTATCCCTTTTTGATGGAATACTCTCTATTTATCTCATTTATCACTGGTCCTGATTCCCTTTTTATATTCAGGTAGGCTATTCGCAGCTATAGGTCTAGTTCCAACCAAATGATTATGGCCTAGTTTTCAGCCTCATTATTTATGTATCCTTCATATAGTGAGAAATATCAGGGAAAGACTTCATTTTTTAGAGATACAAATACAATCCCTAAGCCAACACGATTGACCTTTGGATTTTTCGTCCTTTTTCTGATAGAACTTCAGGAGGAACCATAGAAAAATATCTCCCATAACCGAGGAGTATCATTGTCTTATAAGACCTCCTCATATCGAAGATTGGTGTCCATTGGTGTATTATCCTAGGTAGGATGTGATATGAGGAAATCAGCCCGGGCTTTCCCTTTTACCAATTTATGTTATAAAAAATGATTGGTGCATTGATGTAGAATGACCACCCATTGGATCAAGAACCCAATATATATAAGAAATATATGCGTGAACATGTGAATATCAATATGAGAGACTAAATGGAATTTATGGTTTCTCAAGTAAAGCCTTAGTTTTCTCATTGTTATTAGGATTGCGAGGATGTTCTTTTTGACATCTGAGTTTCAAGTCTCATTACCTAGTGTTTTTTACTGAGGCATTATAGACTCTTCTCACTCCCCAAATCATTTTTATGTGAATGGAGAGCTCCCAATGAGTGTTTTATGGAATCCACATATATAATAAGTGGCCTACCTTCCACCAGAGGCATCATAACTGGTGGGTGTAGTAGAAAATAGTTTATACATTCAAAGGCCTCTTAACAATTATTACTCTGTTAATAAGAAATTACTCTCTTCATTAGTATACCAAAGGGGATAGCTTAGCCGGCCAAGTTAGAAATGAATCACCAAATTTAGGTGAGACTCTCTTAGACCCCCTTAGTTATTTGATATTTATGGGCATGAAATTTCTAGAATAAAACTAGTATTATATGGGTAAACCTCAATACCATAGTGGAATACCACAAAGTTAAGGGTCACCTATGATATCACCTCGAAGGTACACTTCATCAGATTAATATTTAAACTATGTTGTCGCAACTTGTAGAAAATTGTTTACAGATATGTGATGTGCTCACAATGATATTAATATTTTACCACCATGTCATCAACATAACATTCAGTTATTCTTCCCAATAATGGTTTAAATATATTATTCACAATTGGTTGATAAGTGACACTCTTTTTCTTTAATATAGAAGTAATAACATGATAGAAAAAGTTCCTTGGAGGTTCTATGAAGGTAGTTGGTTCCTCATCTTTAAAGGTCAAATTTATTTGTTTGTATCATAAATAACCATCCATTAAGTAAAGGGACTGGAAGCCTTCAATTTCATTGATCAAAATTTATATGATTAGAAATGATAAATAATCCATTGGGTAGTGCTGATTAAGTTATCTGATTTCACGATATACCATAATTTTCCTGTTTCTTCTAGATGGGGATGATGTTGGCATTCCATCTTGGATATTGAAACACACATACAATGTTTTATTTGATAAAATTTTCAACTCCTACCTCTACATTGGTGTAATGAGAGGGGTGTATCCTCATGGATTCTTACTTGAAGCCTCGATGCTTATTGGGTAAGCTGAGATGGTGGATGGCCACATCTAGGTTCAGTCCATGCAATTCTATGTAGTTCCAAGAAAAATCAATCCATTGTTTTTATATAAACGGTATTTAAAAATATTACACATCAAAGGAATGGTGGATCTAATCATAGTAGCGCATGGGTCTTATTATATTCATAGGTTCACCAGCCTAAACTCATCAATGGAGTCATAGATTACTTCCTTAAATATTGGTGGATATTTCTTGAGATCAACCTCATATTGTTCGATATCTTTGTTTATGGAGAGATTTTTAGATTAAGTCACTAATACAGGGTATTCATTGTCACTATTGGGGTGAGAGAGGCCATGATAAGATATATTATTATTTTCTAATTCATGACTTATTATAAATAGTTTTTGGAGCTGATGGTCTTTGATATTTCCTCTTGGGATTGGAGGGGATCATACTTCTTTGACAAGGTAAATCACCTTAACTTGATTTATTGGGAGCACATAGTCCCCTTCAAGGATACTATTAGGGGTTTCAGGGGTGGAAACCAATCCATTGGGTGCTACAACATGTGTATCAACATCATCCACTATTGGTTGTTTGCCTCTACGTTTATACAATCCTGCTTCAACATATGTTTTTTCACAAGTCACAAAGGGGGAACCATCACCATGTAGTATAATGACCTTTCCATTAATGGGTTATTTCATAAATTTATGGAATGAAAAAGGTAAGGACATGTGGCTATGGATCTAGGGCCTTTCAAGTAGGACAATATATGCAGTGTCTTACTAGATAACCATAAACTCATCATCATATTTGAGGTGCCCAAACTAGGTATTGAGTTTGATCTTCCTGATAGATCTTTATCACTCTTATCATACCCTTGATTGGTAATCCTTGTAAAAGGAAAATATCCTTCTCTATATCTCAAATGTCTGAGGATTTGAATCAGAATGAGATTAATCCAAAATAATTTTTCCATAAAATCCCTTTGAATATTGACATTATTGAGTCTACCTAAAGCATATAGGGTTCTGATTTGTCCCTGGATGACCTCTTCTAGACCCTGGTGATTGAATAATATGGAGGCTTGTAATTATTCCAAAATGGTCTGTAGTCAATAGACCTAGGATTCAATGACTTCTATCAAAAAGTCTTATGGGGACTAGAAAGATTCAATGAGTGCCTCCCCAAGTTCAATTGAAATATGTAGTGCATCTAGGATTAAGAGTTCGGTTGGGGAAATCATTAGATATTTCAGAATGTATTACATTTGTGCTAGATGTGGGTGCTTCCAAAGGTAGGGTTTCTCCTAGAAATGTGGTTTAAAAATAAAGTCATTTGAGGTGGACGGGTATGGTTATTATGAAGAGGTAACATGAAAATCTTCTTCTAGTGGTGCAAGTCATGCCGACCTCCCTTGTTTCCTTGGATGATATGAAAATTGAACCTCCACTAGGTGTTCATGAAAGAACATTGGGTGTCTATGACCACTAGTGTGATCTAAGACACCTCTATGTCTCTTATGGTCTTTTGAATCACTTTCATAAGGGTATAAGTAGCATATATGTCCTCTGTTGGTAAATGGTCGAAATATTGGGTGTGACCATGCCCACGATGTCCCCTATACCTCATTTATTATGAACATGACATCCCATTCCATAGTTATATGTGGGAGACTCATATTCGATGTAATATTACTCATTGAAGAAGGGGTCTTCCAATTTCTTCACAATAAAATAAACAAATATAAACTCTCTCTCTAATGAGGATTCCATTTGTTGAGGGCAGTCCCAAAATTTTGGACATCATAGTGAACAAGTCTGCAAGAGTTATAGATGGAATTAGAGAGAAATATGACTCATATGCTTATGTTTTTTCCTTATTCCAATGGTCATACCCCCTTGTGGGACAAATATATATTCTCCCCAAATTAGGCGATTAAGCTATTTTAGGTTTGTGCATCTATGATCTCAGGGTAGCCTGAATTATATCAACTATCTTTTGAGTCATCCAATTGTCTCACATCCCCCCATGCCAGGACCTAAAATTATACCAATCACCTTTTTCTTCTATCTGTGCAATGGTTATGTAGGCAAGCTATTCAGAGGAGTTATATAACACCACTTTTCTAGAATTGACCATTTCATGAAGGACATCTTTGAAGAAGAATAAATCCTAGATATTATTACCCTACATTCTATGGAAAGGGAAGTAGTTATAATGGTTGATGGGATCAACCACATTAGTATTCCTAGTCCATGGATGATTAAGTAAGTTATTTTACATGACTTCCATGAAATAAATGGGGACTTGTTATCTCCCAAACAAGTTTTCTTTATGCATGTATTCCTCAAATCTTGGGCAATCATGATTTCACTATGCTTCTACCCATGGGTAATTATGTAGTTATCAAACTCAATAAGAGGTTTTAGGTGGTTTGGGACCTACCTAGTTTCATGGATGAGCAAGGATATTGGATTGAGAGTTACACCTGTAGCTTCTACTTTGCCTAACATCTCCTCCTTTTGAGGTAATGAGCTCGATTTTGAACCTGGATTGCTGAAATGAATCCCCAATATGTTCTACGATTCATGTGAACTCATGGAACCAACCTAGATACATCATTTGGATTAGAGTTGTCTACAACTCAACCCTAATGTTTTCATCACATAGGTATAGTAGTTTTTCTAATGGGAGGTGGATACTAAGTGAATATGTTAATCCATTTCCTATTAGCTATGAAGTTAGAAACACTATCATTTTGATGTTTTTTGAAGTTTGTATAGTCAATAATCATTTTTTTCCTTAGCATGGAGATGGACTAATAATGAAATTTGTGATAAAGGTCTTACCATCCTAGAATAGATCCTACTAATAGACTATTAAATCAATCAAATTCTTTCCTTGTTAGAGATTATATAAAACACCTCTGTTTTATTACATCATGTAGATCTAAAGGGAACAACATTATCCCACATTAGAATACAATATGTGTGAGATGCTTTTGGGGGTCACTTGGACCATTAAAGGTAGAAAAGGTTGGATTTACAAAATTAAGTGGTTGTATTGTATCATCCACCCATTCAAGATATGGATTCCTCTATAGCTGCAAAGGTGAATGTCACACATCCATGGATTTTATTCAAGTAGCTAGGGAATTGATGACATTGTTACTCTCCAAGGGTATTATTATTTGATCTTACTCTAGTCTAAAGGGGTGGGTTGGGGTTGATGAGGTTTCCCTGCCTTCATCTCCAAGTCATTATGGATTCATCTTAAGACTAAATGATGACCCTGGGGAGGGAGATGCTACGACAACAATAAAGGGAATTCATAATCAATTTCAACTTTCGCATTATTTTAGAATAACTACTTAGATCCAATGCTATTATGATTCTTAGATATCAAACTTATGGGTAGATTAGCTACGAGAGGTAGAATATTCAACTGATCCGGAAGACAATACCTAGTTGGAATATTGACACTGAGTTTTTCATCGTTGAGTCATATGAATATATTTATGTTATTCTCATATTATGACAACTGTATTTTTGTTGAAGTAATTTCAACTCTTCAATGTGGGGAATAGGATGTATCAACTAATTTAACTTTTTCATTGGGTTTATTCCACCAGGGAGGTTGAACGTCGATATTTGGTGGTACTAAGTTTCAGAGTATTAATTGGGTTCAGGTGTATGTAGCACTGGTTGGTGAATCCAAATCACCCTCATCTCAAGGTACATTTTCTGTGTTGTGAAACATTATATTTAAATCTAGATCTACCATGTCTATTATGTTGATAGTGAAAATATTAGTAGAATAATATCGGGAAATTGTGCATATTCAAATACCTTCTACTCAACTGGTATATTATACACTTCTTTCATCAGGGAAGTTATTCGAACACCCAGACATATTGAGCTATTTTGGATTGAATCTCTGGCTATATCTGATCTTCATTTAAGTATGCTTCTCATATCATTGTATATGACCAATAACTTTGGGGGAGTTTACGATCTTGATTTATAAATGGGCCTCGATCAATAGAGGGTTGTCTTGTGGTGGGAGGAACAAATGGGATGATGACCGTTTATTTTTAAGTATCATGATGGGGAATATAGATTCCCTCTATGCTGATTATGAAAATAAAAATGCCTCCATCCTTATAAGTTTGGGGTTATTTTATTCCTGAATTGGAATTGATTAATCCTATCGATGAGGATCGAATTATTCCTATTAGGGATTTGAGGACTCTTGGAATAGACATTGAGATATCAATTCCCCTAACCCATTGGGATGGGTTTTATAAAGAATAAAAATTGATATCCCTAGGACCCTATCTGAGGACGATGAACACGAATATGGTAATTTAGATATAAATTCTCTACATCCTAGTGTACTATATTTTGTTTCTAGATTATGAGGATTATCCTCAATTCTCTAAAGAATTGTTGATCCGAGGGGTGGAGTTGGTGGCTGAAATTACCCTGGAACAGTGGGGTGGTTATTCTCCTGGATGAAATCTATAGCAGCCACTATTATGGCTCATTTGATGTGGTTCACCTATGCTCAAATAGGAGCTAGGTGTGATGATATCCCATGAACAGAATCATTCATTACAATATGTTGTAAAGGTGATCAAAAACTCGATATCTGTGTCTGAAATAAATTCTCATTAATTCAAGGGGGGCTTGTTAGATGTCCTTTTGGAAATCATCTCACTTTGTTCAGGATATATGGGCATATACGAAGTGTGAGAATACCATCTTAGTGATCAACTGCCTTGTACGATTCCTTGTCCCTTGATTTCATCGAAGGCTATGAAATTAATGAATGTTCTATCTAAAGGGATATGTTGTTATGAGGAAATTATGAAGTGAGAAGCTCCATATTTCACCCACACTCGGATACACATATCTAGATATTTTTAATAAATAAATCATCAAAGGGTTGTTGTGGTACTATGATAATTACTACATAAGTGCTTGTCATGCTCTTCCACTCCTATGTTCATGGATTTGAAAAAAATAGCCATATCCAGCTCACAATAGATTGTATTGATGAGTTGAAGGTGATAATCATATCCTATATAAGGTATATTTATATCTTTCTATCACTAAGGAGTTGCCAACATATTTCAATGTAGATAAGAAATGCACTAATTTTATAGCTCATCTAGTTCCTCATAGTAAAATGTGGAGGGGCCAGAACATGAAGGGAAAGTTGATTCCCGAAAAATGTCTGTATATGTGAATGTTAGTCTCCTCCTCATCACAATAACATGACTCCATCAAGTCCTGACATAAAATATTATTCTGAGGGTCACCTACTGACTGTAGTGGAGTGTTGTTGGAAGCTGATTGGGAACTATATTTAGTTGAACTTGATGTTTTGAGCAATAATATATACGATGGAATTTCAGTTTGTAGACCTCTCAATATGGAGGTTTCTAGGAAAGGGGAGGATTTCATTTTCTATAATAGATATCATCATGGGGAGGTCAACCACAGTGGATGTCATGAGTAGAGTGTATGAAATCCCTATCCACACTACCATGATGAGGACTATCATAGTAATTATCATATTATAGTTCAGTTGAAGAGTCGATGAACCCTTTTTGTAAAGAAAATGTGTCTCAAATAACCATAAGGAAACTGAAATTGATAAGATTAAGAATATGGTCCATGTTTTGCGTTGTGGCTGTAATATGACAACATGCCTTTTAGAATTGTAAAGTGATATTATCCTTCTATATTATAGTTTCCAGAACATTTTTATAATTAGCTAGTGCTACGAAGATAACATCCTGTTACTAAAAAGATGGTGGAATATGCTATAGTGGTGTCTCATCATTGAAAGAAATGTGAACATGTCCTGAGATGTAATACATTCTCACTTAGTGAGCCTTGGTTACGGTAGGACTATAATCCTAATCATGATCCTTTGGAATATTCTGCTGGTCTTTCTTGGAAGGGATATAAGCCCAATCCATGTCATGCTCTACTCACACTTCGTGAGACCCAGTTGGAAAATAAATATGATCCTTGAACAGATATTCATTCCCAACCAGAATCTACCGACAAACCTCTAGAATCGGAGAAGGGATTTGATAAAAATCATTTATTACTTAGAAAGGATGTGGATGTAGTCATTCATCAGTTGAAGATTGAATATGAACTTGTCTTCTGTGATCTATTAAAATTTTCCAGATATATTCCTTGACAATAATAAGGGTATGTCTTGAGGCTTGTTCCATTATCACATGATTAGACATCTCTAAAACGAGGATATATATCTTTTCATGGGACTTTGGAGTATTTTTGTAGTCTTCATGGACACAAATATGAGCCTTGCCTAAGTTTTGTGCCCCTCTCACATGTTGTGGACCATCCAGAATGGGGATATGAGCCTGATTCTAGGAATTTGAAATTTGAAAAAAATATTTTTTTGATATGTATTTTTCACTATCCCAAGGTGTGTGCTACTCCCAACTGGCGAGCCTCAGTTGGAATTGGAATATGATTATGGTTTTATGCCTCTTTATTTATCAAAATATATCGATAATTATCCCAGATATGAAAAAGAATGTCTACTTTTTCTAGAGAATCCACTAGTTCATAGTGATCAGAGTGTTGAGTAATCACAACTATAGTGATTGAAATATTCACCTATACTTGTATTTGTACCAGTTCTAGAATATGTAGATGTAGTTCATCATTTGTTCCTAAAATATATTTTAATTTTATAAAATTGTTTACAGTGATATAAGCCTCCATAATTTACATATCTATTATATATTGGATGATATCCTCGATTGAAGAGGGGATATGAATCCACTACTTTCCTCACTACACTAGATTATGATAATTGTATTCATGTATTATATTTGGGTTATATACCTCCCCCATTCCTTCTATGGGAATATTACTATAGGATTTTTTTGAGTGAGTAGGAATATGAGCCTTCTCACTTTCCACCACCGAGATATGCTGACACACATCATTAGAGGGTGTGAGGATGAGATCTCACTTTTGGATTCCCAACACCTTCCTCACCCAACGTGTCTTCCTTTCTTCCTAATCATGGGTTTCATATGTAGCAGTGTTTTAGGTGGTACCCTCAGTAGGTGTTGGGTGGGTACTGGTGAGATGATGGTGGTGATGGTGTTTGATAAAATCCCTCCTTGATATCACCTAAAACTGGATGACATCCATATTTAACCCCATGTTCCAACTTTATTAGATATTTATAGTGGTGATTTTAATTCTTCAGGAATGAAATCTTCAAGATGTTGGTTGTGGAAATGAGGTCTATAAGATTAGCAACAAAATTCCCTGGAGGATGTGGACTTATCAGCATCATGTCTCAGTGACACTCATGGTAATCTCTAAGCACTGGGATTGTACCATGTTGATGGTACTCCTGATCTATTGTGTTCTACAATTAAATCTGAAGCTTTTGAGTATGTGAGATAATTTTGTAACCCATGGGGGTTGTAGACATAGCTTCCATACATGAACTATCGTTGCATGATGGCATTACCTTGGATTGAAATGCTGGTGATGATAGTTGTATATGTAGTTGCGAAGAAAATAAGGTACAAGGTCACCAATTAATGTAATAACATAGTCATGATTTACTCAATCATATATACATGGTTGACATAATTTTCCATTTATTCCTGATGCTACGATTCTTCTTGTGTGGAATAGTCAACACGAGGATGTACTTATTTCATCAGAACCTCAGTTATAGAGGATCATCTAAAATGTTTATGAAAAAATTATTATATTTTTTTGTGTAGGATATGAAAAAATGTGGCATGACACATGAATAGTTGATCAATTTGATATTTGAGATATTCACATTGGATTCTCCATTTTTTTGTGTGCACAGTGCAAAAAAATGGCCAAATAGATAATAAACTAGTCATTTGGTTATTTTCATGATTTCATCGAGTTCCCTATTATTGATTACGTACAGTGTAAAAATAATTTCCTAATGGATAATAACATAATTTTTTTATTTGAGGGACTCACATCAGGTTCACAAATTTTGTTTATGTATAGTGTGAAAGCAAGATGGTCTGATTGGTAAAAACATAATCATTTGGTTATTTGAGATATTCAAATCGGATTAATCATTTTTCTTTTCATATAGTGTGTAAAAAATGTCCCAAAAATTAATAACCTATTATTATTTTTATTTGAGGGATTCATTTGGGGTCAACCTTTTTTGTTTCAATAGATAAGAGGCAACCAGGAACCCTTGCAGAGTCAGTTTCTGTTTATCCAGATGGGTAATATTAAAGGGTTCATTTCCCATAAATTTGTTAACATCGGGTCACTATTTAAAATATTAATAGAAACACTCTATGGACCCCTTATCTATAACTAGGTATAGACTTTCCTTCCAAAGAAAGGATACCAATTGGGGTTTTAGAACCACTAACACTTAGGGACTCCCATTTTTGGATAGAATGGGAGGTTGGTCTCATCGCACCATTTTGGGGGTAATTGTTTTTTTCTTTGGGACACTCTTAAATATTTAAGATATGTTCACAAATTTGTACCTATCCATGATACAAGACTAGTTACCTTAACAAAAAAATCATAGGTTATGTCTCTTTTGTATTCACAAAAAAAGATTATAAATCAATCGCTTTTTATGTTTACACAATTATCATAGGTCAATCCCTTTTATATTTAAAATGAAGGTGATCTCATTATTGAATACTTATATATATATCCATGTTTCGTAGTTGATTTCCCAATAATTAATAGCTTCTTATATGATGAATCCACATAATAAGACACTTTTGAAATTTTCTACCATATAGGGAGGGGTTAATAATCTAGGGATGTAATTTAGCCATTATGTGGCATCCAATATATCTGGTTCATTACCAGAATAAAACAAATATAGTTTATTAAACCTATGCAGTTTAATATTATGTGGAAGGGAATTTGTACCGAAACATGTGAACTAGATATTTGAGATCGAATCATGAGAAGGCATCCAACATATCCTAGTTATAGTATTAATCAGAGTTATTATAGTTCGATCAAGCCCTTGGGACTAGTCTAGTAGTATATTACCTTATGTGGGGGATGTTTATATCATTCCTCTCATCGAGTCTTACATATTGAGAATTATTTGGTTTACAGATATTCACTAAGTGAATGATATGCCTATTAGACATACGTAATCTTTTGTGACCTATTATCGGTGTGGGTAACAAGGGATATCAGTAATCGGCCTCACTTCATGTGGAAATAGGGATCTTGTGTTGGGACCTCCCTTGGGATGTTTCATATGGAGATCGAGTATTAGAGATTCATACTATATACTCTGATTATGATAGGAATCAGAGTTCTTGTAGTTCAATTGGCTTCTCAGTCTGGTGATGGATGAGGTAAAATGATCTTCACATGGAAATGATTGGGTCCTAATAGTTAGTATATCAGATACATGAGTGACTTTACCCAAATCAAGTTCCCACATGAGGTTTGGATCAGACCATAGGAAGGCATCATGTGTAAGATAATTATGGAAGGAATCAGAGTTATCATAGTTCTATTGGTCGGGCTTTAGTAACTAACGCTGGTCGTTTAATCAGGACATATCAAAGGAGGCCATTGGTCTTGGAAAACATGATGAGGTCACCCTAATCATTATAGAGGATTATTATGAGAATGATATGATTATTGAAACTCCATAATCTCATGTCAGTTTTGATCAATGTGATAAATAAGGGATGAAAAATAATAAGTGTCACTCCTCATGGATGTGGGAATTATGTACTTATAAATCTCTTATAATGTTTCATATGGGTCATTAACTCTACATGGACACTTTAGGTATATTGGTTATAATAGGAATCAGTGTTCTTGTATTTCCATTAACTTGGGATTACACACTAACGTTTACCTAACAATTAGGACTTACAATATGAGGATTACTAAGATTTTCATGTCCTAGGACACCCTACTTGTCTTCCAAACGTGTGTTGATTATCTTCTCAACATGACCTGAATATCTTCCTGACATGTCAGAGGGAGTCCTTATGACATTTCAAAATTATATCACATGATATAGTTGACTTTTCTGAGGGACCACATAACCTATATAGAATTAATGAAGTTTTTCACATGAATTAGTCAGACTTGTCTGATGTACATCACAAGACCTGGCCACATAATCCTAGAAACCACTCTAGATCAAAGCTTACATGCTCAGAGGGTGTCCCACGGTCAGATGATAGTCCCTGTTGTCTTCGAGAATACTGGGTGACATGCTTGGAGTGTGTCACAAGAGTCAAGTCGATGTTTCTAGAGGGTATCATGAGATACTACATGACATGTCTAGAGGAAATTGTGAGACAATGTTTCCATTCCTGGAGGGAGTTGTGAGAACTAGTTGACCTGTCTGAGTGTTACCATGAGACTAAATGGACATAAATTTGTGCTACCATCTGTGTTGGGTGACATATATGATGATCATTTTTGGGTTTAGATGGTAATACCACAGGGAATCACAAGATTTGAAATAAATGTTTAGGATAATCCATGTGCCTTTCTTTGACATGTCCAAAGGACATCGGATGATCCAAATAGTACATCAAATTTGTGCCGCAATATATGGATGAAAATTGTTTTTATTGACATGTTTCTTGGTTAGTTCACATGAAGTTTATGAGGATCATCATTTGTGTCTTTCAAATAATTCTCCAATTTTTTAGTCTTTGTTTGATTTTTATCATGAATGATTCCTATTTACTCAGTGTTAGCTTATTTTAATTCTCATGTGGTCATGAATAGGCATGGGATGTTCATCCCATGTCTTTATATAAGTCATTTGAGTGATCTATAGTGGTAAAAAATAGTGTTTATGCATGCTTCCTAATCTCTCTAGTTGTTCTCTGGATCCTACCAGGTGGAATAAATTCTAGTTTTGAGAATAGCCTCTTTGAGAAATCTACTCTTACACCTTTGTGAGGATCCATGTAAATCATGTCCTCTCAAAGTATTGAAGTCTGAAATAGTAGTGTTATATTATTTATGATGGTGTTGATGATTTATAGGCCTCTACAACCTTATAATTCTCCACTATACATGAAATAGATTACATGAATCTTGGATGGAGTCAATGGAGGGCTGAACATCATGAATCTTTATGAGGTCCTATTGTGGATTTATAAGGGGGTGTCACATGTCTTTCAATGACCATAATACCATCCTATCAATTCCCTATTTATTAGATTAATTATAATTAATGGTTAATTTTTTGATCATGTGTCCATTCCAAGAGAAATTCATTAATCGTATCTACATGTCCACTAGTCCAAGTGTGACTTTGATGACCTGTTAGGGGATTATTCATGATGCTCAAAGCCTTGTAAAATATATTCTTCAAGATAAGGATGGATTTTCAATCTATTTTCGCATAATCAAAATATATTTTTTGTTTGGGGTTTCGTGAGACCATGTTGCGATAAAGCTAGGCACATCACATGAGTTTTACAATGGTGAGAGGATTCCTCCTCTGTACCCTTTTATTTATCTTGTATAATTTACAATGTTGAGGGATTTTTCAAGGTTTTATGCATGTTGTTGAATAAAATCACACTAACTCTTGGTGATGTGTCACATGACCGATAAAGGTCCATTGGAGAAGAGATATAATTTCATGGAAAAGTCCATATGTTTGTTATTATGGAGCCAAAGGGGGAGCGTGAGGTTGTCTAGACATGTTTGAAGCCCTTCTCATGATAAGGATGATGTGATTGCAAGAATTTTAGAGATGAGTTGGATATGTCTACTAGTTAAAGTGGTGTCTTTTGGGTCACCAATGATGTGTCACATGCCTTTTATGATAGTGAGAGGCAACAAACTCCCTTCCTTTTTATTTATGTTTTTTATTTTTCATTGGAGTTGGATATCGCGAGCTTGATTAAATGTTGTTGAGGAGAATAATTCTCCACACTATTGATGTACTATGTGATTATTATATCCTCAAGAGGCTCCCACCTTTTCAATATTTCCTTTATATTTTTGAAAGGCTTTTGGATGGTTTTTTATTTTTCCACCGGTCGACAATCCGCGTTACATGGGAACTAGTGTGGTTACCACCGTATGATCGACTATTGACTGGGGCACCATTCAGGAGAGTATAAGAAATTGTCAAAGGGGTTTCATAGAATCCTTCATGAGCTATACACCGCACATAGCATCATCACATGACCCTATGAAGTAAACACGATCACATTTCTCCTAGAGGCTTACACAACATGCGAGTCTTGGTTTCCTTTTACATATTTTTTTAAGGAAAAGAATACCCAAATTCATGTATTTATTCTTTCTTGTATTTGATGATACTCATTTGGTGGGAATAAAATACATGAAATAATAAGATTAAGGTAGAGAATAATGATAAGAATAATGATGAAAATAAGAGGGATTATAAGAAACATGAAAGTGAGTACTAACCTTGATTTCAATATCAAAATGTTTCCTTATACACTTTGGGCTAGTGTCACTTTTTGTAGATAATGATGTTTTTTCCCTGTAATTGTTACTTCATTCAATGGGGAGACATTGAAATAATTTTTACATTTCTTCTTTCCTCTGATATTTTTCTTGTAAATGAGGCACCCTTGGTTTATGGGAAATTTCCTTTTATATTTAAAAATTTTCACATAAATTTCTTCATTTTGATTTGACATTTTGGATCTCTTTTTCATGCACTTCTCCACGATGAATTTTTTCATCTTCCTCAAAAAATGAGAATTTTCTAAAAAAACAGCTTTGGATTATTCATCATTAGTTTATTGGAAGTTAAAAAAATTATCAAAATATTTGGATTCATTGGTCTCCTTATCCACATTATGATTTATTGTGATTTTTAATGTCATTGATGATCCAATGAGTTCATAGAAAACTATCTTTTTCATGGAATATGATTCTTGGATAATTTTCAATTTAGGAGTACATGAGCTAGGTAACACCAATAATACTCTTCTTATTATTGTTTCAATATATAATTCATCACCAAGGTACATTAAACTATTTCATATGTTAATAAATCCTAAACACATTATTGTAATATATTCTTCAGAATTCATATTGAAACATTAAAAATATTGGTTTTATATATCTAATCAATTGTTCTTAACTTTATTTCTTCCTTCATGTATTAATTCTAACAATTTCCATGTCTCATAACAAAGTTTTCATGTAAAAATAAAATAAAATCATCTTTAAAAAGTCTAATACATAAGTCATTCAAATATTTATTTATCAATTAAAAATACTAAATATCTTCTTAAAAATAAATTTTCTTATTCATTAGTGGGAATATGCATACATGATAAAAATACTACAAAGGATCATATTTTATTCTTAAAATTGGATTAATTGGTGATGATAAAAAATTAAATCATGTGAATTGGAATTAGATTCCATAATAAAAAAATAACATTAAAATAAATTAAAATTTGAAAAAATTGAAAATAAACACAACTTTGGAAAAAATGGTTTTGTGAAAAATACAGAAATTCACCTTTGATAAATATTTTTGGTTATATATTATTATAATGGGGGTGGGGTGGAATTTCTCTTTTTGAAATAAATATATAAGAATATATTATTTATAAAATAATGTTTTTGAAATATAAAAGTTAGAAATTGAATATGAAACAGTTGATGACTTTGATTAGAGTTTATAAGGAATATATCATTGAAAATAAATAAGGGAAACATTAAAATAGAAATTATGAAAGTGTGTGATATTATTATTAATGATGAAATTTTGAAAATTAAATAGAAGGCAAAACAGTTGAGAATGATTTTGGAAAAATAATGATGGGCACAACTATATATCTATCACTTAACTGGGGAGGTCGATGGAATAAAAAAATTGGTCTCAATAATGACCAAGAACCCATAATGTACAACTTATCCACTTGATCACCCTCTTGAATATTTCCAATCTTAAATTAACTCATACCACACTTGTATGGGGTGTGAAAAATTTGTGAATAGAGGTTGATAAAATATTTTGGTTTTCTTGAGAAAAACCCTTGACACACAACAATGATATAACTTTACCGATGTAATTTAAAAACGTGGAAAAAAGGGATTGTCACAAAACTAGAGACACTGTGAAGGATTTAGAATAATAATGCCAATGAGATAGTTTTTGATTCTAGAGAATCATCATTGATTGATCTTTGACAACCCATAATTGGGAGAAAGGAAAACTAGTTCTCAAGGTGAGTATTCAAGGATCCATTGGTGTACATTTATAAGATCTATTTTTTTGGGAAACATCTATAATAAATTGTTACATAAATCCATGAACATTACATCATAATGGAATTATGGAGAAAATTAAAATTCCTTCTTAGTTAACACTTCCCAACACTATAGAGTACCCTATATACACCCCTAAGAAACATATGTCCTAAATGTAGCTACATGATGACAGAAGTATTCCACCATCTAGCCATAATGAACCAGAAAATGGAAGATGGAATATGGATTTAAGGCAAACATCTCTAGTGGAACAACTTGAAAATGATTCTCCTCCACTAAGTAGTTAGTAGAACTTCTATAGAAGAATATTTCTACAACCATTGCAATGGGTAATTGGTTCACCTCACTAGGTATATAATGCATTACACATAGTTTCCACTTCAATTGAATCCTCCTCCATTTCACTCAAATGAATCCTATATTTCTTCTATTTTTTTAAAACATTAAGGATTATGAAATGTTATGTCCAAGTCTTTATCAAGGATTCAATGTATCTGAAAGATTCCCTGAATTACCAAATAATTATTCCAATAAAAAGAAGATGAAAATAACATTAATGTAAACATTATAATTATAAGTTAGTGTTTGTTATAGTTAAAAACCATTTCTGATAGAGGTAATACACCATTAACATAGATAAAATATTTTTTTCATCAAACATGCCCCATTAATTAGGATAAATTTTCTAGCTTATGGTTTTTTTGGTAGAAACAAATACATGTCCTCTTGTTATGAGATCCAATTGGCTCCTAATGATATTACCATATTATATAATATCAAATATTTAGTCATTTTAAAATATTGGAAACTAATACAATGTTGTAAGATGTTTTTTCAAAAAAATTATATTCTATATTATAACTATGTTTTAAATTTATTTTGTACAATATGACTGTGAAATCCAATTTCCATGATATCATTGAAAAAAAATCAAAACCATGAAAATTGTTAATTCACTAATAATAGACATTTAAAACTCACTCTGAAAGAATCAAAAAAAATATTATTATTTATTTAATACTCTTATAATTATTCCATAGACATTACTTTTCACCATATATGTTTGATCATTCTAATTCTTAAAAACGATATTATGATCAAAACATCCATTATAGAATCCATGGTTTATAATGTATAAATAATTCCTAGATTCTAATATCCTTATAGATACTTAGGATTATCATAAATGAATATTAGATCTTTTTAGATGAATATTCATTACATTACAGATACAAAATCCTAAGGACCGTAATAGTTTATTACCTACGGAAACATGGAACACAATATTCTTATATGGTGATAGATCTTCAATGTTTCACAAAAATATCTTCCCATTTTGTAATATTCAGAGACATACCATAAATAAACCATTTTGTTTTTACCTATGGATGGGAAAAATAATAAAGAGTGAGCTCAAATGCTTCATAAGGGTAAAAATTAAAGTTATCAATCTTTGATCATATGAAATCCAAACATAAGTGTAAGGTTATTTTATCATGAAAATAACATACAAGGTTAATACCCAACCAATCCTAGATCATAAACACAACTCATGTAATAAATATTGATATTTCATAGGAGAAAAATTATAAGTGAAATAGGAGGATGATTCATAAGAGAATAAAATTTCGATAGGAAATATATTTGCAACATAGAAATAATCGTAAAAACCCATTTCCTTCATAGTAATTGTTCAGTTTCAAAAAATATAAGGCACTATATGGTAAATGAACCCCCTGGGTGGGATACACGCCTATCCCCAATGGAATCCTTTTTCTCATAGTATAATGGATTCACTACTCAAACCATCATAGTAGTCAAGGATCACTCCCAAGACCATCATAGCATACTAAGTCCCTTATTGAACCGAGTTCAATCCCCATTACAGTCCCATATATCTCATCAGATATAAATATTTACTCGATGAATTGGAGAGAGATATAGGTTATAAATTTTTTATAACATCCCAAGAATCCCTTTTTATAACATAACCTTCATCAATGGTTATAAATTAACCACCATAACCTAATGCAAATCATCTATTTGTGTTCTAGAAGATTATAAAAGATTTTTCTTATCATAGAAAATGAAATGAAATGGGTTCCATAAACTTTTCAAAAAATCATCACCTATAGAAAATTAAAAGGTTTCATAATCATTTTTCATTTTCATTATAGAAAATTACATGAAAAATAAGAAGTAATCATAATTATTCTATCATTATATATCTCATGTATGATAAACAAGTTTTATAACCATTTTTTGAAAATAAACTGTTTACAGAAAGAGTAAGAATGATATCCTTGGATTATATTCATAGTAATGAATACATAGCACCAATAAATTTCATCATGGATGGAAAATAGTAATCAAATATTAATTGGGTAATTTATTGAGGAAAATATCTTTTCTTGAAATTCTTTTTTTCAAACTGAATTTTTTAAAGTCATTTTCATTGAAAATAACCACAAAAACATATAGGGGATGAATTAAAACATTTCATGAGGAATATATTTTTTCAATATGGAGACCGTTATTTTTATAAATTAAAATAGTTTTCATTTAAATAACCAAAAAAACTTATAAATTATTCTTCAAATAAAATATTAGTAATTACGATGGGAAATTTCATTATCAACATACACAAGGATTCCATTCACATTTTTGGTAAAAGCAGGATATGGAATATTTTTTTTGAAAAAGACATGATTATTAATTTTAAAATTTTAAAAGTAAAACATGGATATTAATTTATTTAACAAATCATTTTAATAACATTAGAAACAATTTTGAATTCATTTTTTGAAAACAATTTATGAAAATATGGTTTTGGATGAAAAACTGTTTTTGACCGAAAATATGATTTTTTGTAAAATAACTCATTTGAAATCATTGGAACATACATAGAGTGAAATAAAGGGAAATCTTATTCTAATGATATAACTTGAAGAACATATATATGAAGATTTTATTTAGAGATAGATTATAATGTTTCTTCATTGGAAAAATAATCATAAACAATCCCGATAAACTATGATATTGTAACATAAATTCATTACCAATTTTTTAATATTTAAATAATAAAAACCAGGATGGTATAAAATAAGATGGGAATTATAAAATTACAAGGATAAAAAAATAATGATATTTCTTGAGAAGTGTTTTTTATATACACGTCAAGAATGCATATAGGTTTATAACATAACATACATCTCAAAGATAGAAAATTAAGACAAATATACCATATCAATTGGTTAATTTTGAAACATAAAACATCTAAAAGAGATTTCATAAAATATATATTTAAATAAGTATAATTTTAATTATAATCACCATAAAAACATTAATGAGAAATATATACACCACATGAATGAATCAGGTTTTGAATATGGAATGTGTCTCATATATGTAAAAAGGGGGGCGAAATCCCTTATTATAAGTCTCAAATTCATTCATACTAATTATAATAACCTATATAAAAATAATATGTTTATTATAAATATACTTAATAACAATAGTTACAAATAAAATTATATATATTATATAATTTTTCAGTTTATTAACAGTTTGTTAACAATTCCATGTTAAATCCATGTTTGTAGTAACAAGAATTGATTTTCTTATACGTTTTCATTGGCTATTTTTCTGGTCCTCTTACATTGATCATGATTTCATGATATCCATAATGATATATATGATATAAAATTCATGTATTTTTATAATATATTTATTTATAATAATCCATAAAACATAGTGGTTTAAATTGAAATACGTTGTTCATTGAGATAGTAGACCACATGTATGCATGAACACCATTTTGATTTTATTATTGGATTGATAGAAATAAAGTTAAATGAAATATAATCAGAAAATAATAATTTATATGTTGTATATATAGTATATTTTCATTAAACTCACCATTAATACCTTCCATGTAAAGTGTGAATGAATCACATCGCATCACGAGGCAGTAGTCCACCATACACATGAGCGACATTATCATATTCCTCAAAAATCTATTGTATAAATTTATTTATAGTTTAAAAAATAATTAATAATAATAAAAAGTATAAATATATTATATTCAAAATAAAATCATCATTTGGTCCATCCTTGAGAGGTGGAAATAGAAAAATGAATGACCTCAGTCTGTGAGGAGGTAGTCTGCTATATAAACAAACGATGATTTCATAAACCATTTAATGGAAGTGGATATTAAATTAGTTCAAACCTGTAACATAAAAAACAGAACAGAATATGTATTATATTTAGCTTATTATGTAATAATGGTATAATAATAATTTAATGGGGGTGGAGGAAAAAATAAAACAAAAAACCTCATTGATGAACATTGCCTCTTCATCCTATATCGTACATAGGTTTGAAATAAAATCATTTCAAGGCTATATTTATACAAAAAAGAATCAAGTATGAGTGTATTGATTTTTTAATGTCATATTTCTATTATGTGGATAAACGAAAACGTTTTTAATGTGTAAAAAATATATTATAGTTGGTGGCCTTTTATAAGTGGGTGAGAGGCCACACTAGGTATTTTTGAAATGATTTGAGTGCTACCTAATTTTTTATATGTCTCAAGAGTGCCAAATGGGACCTTAAAAAACATTATAGGTTTAGTGGTAGAAATATTTCTATAATATAGTTCTTAGAAAAGTTTATTAGTCATTTATTACCCATATTATTTTAGTTTAACCCCTAGTTATCTTATTTTTTCCTTAACTACAGTAATTAATTTTTACTATATTTTATATTTTATTAGATAAAAAATTAAGTTTACCATATTAGATAATAAATAATATTATAATTCAAAATATTTAATACTTTTTTTAAAATTAAAATCACATAAGTGGAAAATTTTAATTTTATATTAAACTGGTATATGCGACGAGAAAGTGGGGATTTAAAGAGATAATGTTTAAAAGATTACAATGTTTTTATATCAAAATTAAATATGAAATTGTATCCTATCAGTGGAATTTTATAAATGGATGTATTATTGATCTAATTTAACATTAAATTAAATTTTAAATATAATTTTACTTCATTAAGAAATTAAAAGAAAATAATGTTTTCAATATAAATTAAACATTTTCATTATTCGTCAAATTTTTTTTCTCTAAAAACTCACAATAATAAACCCTAAGATAATTTTGTAATAAATATTCAAAAAATTATTTATATTTTTTTTAATTAAATATCTAAAATTTTTAAATATATATTTATATATAAGTTCCCCAATGGTAATAAAACTTATTTTTATAAAAATAATGATTTAATTGTAAAATTGGATTTATTCTTATCTCTATTCTAGAAAACCCAAAATATAAAACTTATATAGAACACATAGTATACATATACCATTAAAACCATTAAAAACAATTGAATTTTAATTTATTAATGGGAAACAACTTTTTTTATAATAAATTAAATTTTTAGAAAAAGATTTCCTTTATTTTCAGAAGGTTTTTAATTTCATTTATAATTAATTTTTCACTAAGTAATTCATTATATATACTTATTTAAATAATATTTTATTAATTTATTTAATCATATTCATAAAATTCCTTTTCAATTTATAGTTTATAACTATTATAATATATAATAATACTTCAATAATAGGTCACATTTCATTTAGACTCGGTGTTGCATGTAACACAAGATACACTCATTGATAAATGTATCTCTAGATAAAATTAGTGTTACATGTAAAAAAAGATAAAATTGGTGTTGTTTATAAAAATATCAGGAAGATTAAATTTATTTGAAAAAAATATTTCATAAAATCTTAGGGTGTTACACTCTTAGTTCTTGATTTGGTCTATAATGTGAATTCATTAAAAATAATATTTTTTATCATATTCATGAGTGAAATTCTGTTAAATTTTTCATTGTAAAATTTTATTTAAGTAATGAATTCAAAAAGGGTGGTTTATGATACATTTGAAAAAAAATTAACCGCATTTAAATCACTATAAAAAATAATCACACCATTTCCATCATAGCCATTAGAAAATTACATTGTCCACATTGATTCCAAAAACCCTGAAATTTCATTTTGACAAAATTCATGATTTGTTCCAAATCAAAGTTTTCCCCTTAAACATGTATTTGGAACCCCATTTTTTCAATAATTTAAAACTTCTCCATCCTAAAAAATACTTTCCATGCCTGATTCATCTAATTTTGGTTTAGAACATAATTCATAACCTTGATCAAATTTACATTCTTAGTATAATAATTAAAAATCATAGGATTCCCTTATAGATTGAATAATATTCAATTTCATTTCATTATTATTGCCATTTAGACGAGATATATCACATTACCTAATAATTTCTACTCATAATGTTTATAACTACTTCTCACATTCTATATAGATGACTATATTTTTCAGTTACATGATCATTGATGCCTTCCAAAATTTAATCACCGACCACTCATTCCCAAAATTAGTAGCTAACCCAACACCATATTTATTAAAATTTAAAATATGTATTTAATTAATCATTAAATTTTTCTCCACTATAGTTACATATTGATTTTCAATTATTTTTCCAATGTGTATTGAATGGATTTTCATCATTTTCTCTTTGATGAGAATTCAATTAAAATACCTTAATCCATATGAGATTACAAATTCTCATTGATATATCCTTTTATTATAATAAAATGTTATATTCTAAATATATGGAATCATTTAAATGTATTATTTTTCTTATAACACATCTAATAAATTTTTACTTATTTATATGGTAATAAAAATGCTCTATTAGTGACATAGATTGATGTCAAGAATGGTTTTATACAAAAATTTTACCTATAGTTTTTTCTTAACCAGAATCTTTTGAGCCATATTATGGATTAATTGAGGTTTACTTTTATATAAACCATATTTTAGAAGAGTTATCACTAGTGAAAAAAGTTATATTAACCAATTAATTTAATGACAATCCTTCCCCATGTTGTTTGTAAACTGAATGTCATTTTGGGTCCAGTGTTCATAAATATTTATATAATATTGAATTCAGATAATTTCCAATGACATTTAAGAAAATTAAAAACGTAATTATTTGTTGATCAACAAAATCCATGCCATAAAGATATATTAATATATAAAAAGGGGATTTTAGATTTTAATCAGTAGATTATGGTGATATTATCAAATACAAATAAACGTGAACCAATTAAAATAATAAAATCTAATTTTTTCACTTCGATTGTAGGTATTCCAAATTATTTTTTCTATTTTGTTAAATAATAACCATATGAGTAACATTATGTCTAATGTTAGGAATATCATGTTAATGAACACTCATTACCAAATATTTAAATGAAATTTCGGCTCAAGCAGTTATGCTCTTT
Organism: Viscum album; assembly: GCA_963277665.1. NCBI lineage: Eukaryota > Viridiplantae > Streptophyta > Magnoliopsida > Santalales > Viscaceae > Viscum > Viscum album. Next base: position 20,240,243 of record OY728155.1, read on the forward strand.
CTGCAAAAAATTATTTTCATCTTATTTTAAAATGAAACACATATATTCTATTCTAACTAAAACACTATGACTTTGGGTCCTACCATAACTTGAGATTTAATAATATCTCCCTTTGAAAATGAATGTGTATAATGTTAAACATACATCCTTCCATGAGTCACACTATTGTATAATACTATGAAAATTGATACCATGGAATTATACAATAAATACATCATTGAACCTTATATACCATCCAATGATTTTGTATTTCCTATAATCATCATTAAAACATTGTTGTTGAATATTATTAATTCATCATAGCATGACATGATTACAAGTAAATGATAATTTTCCCTCGGCATATGGGATGTAAATATGTTATTAACAATTAAAACCCCAATTTGGAATCTTCTTTTTATTAAACTTCTAAAACTATATCTTTGTTTTCCAAATCATTTTTCATTATAGATTGTTCCATTAATTATTTTTTTAGTGAATATAATACTTCACCTATCAAATTTGATTGATTTTCTAGATGTTATGCATATGAAAATTAAAATTTCATATTCTTGTTTATTTATAATGCCTATATCTATTGAAAATTCCTTATTTGAGTCACTCATGAAACACGATATTTTATATTTGATGAAAAATACCTGCAATTGGGATTATATAATACAATTTTCCCCTAAATTACCTCTATTCCATTGCCTGTTCATTATTTTATTTTACTATATTTTTACTAAGGCAACTAATGGTTTTCGTATATTATTCTTCCTCTTCAATGATTATTTAATGCTACTTTAGGAAATTTTGGTGTCTCCCAAACCAATATTCATCCTTGGAGTGGGAGTGTGTGTACTTACTTCAACCAAAATCACTTTTTTTATCAAGACCCACAAAATTGTTTCCTCATTATAATTTGATGATATTTTATGACCCCCCCATTTTCATTACATCACCATGTTTATCATAAAATTAAACTTTATCTCACAAATTCCAACTTCATTATTTTATTCATGGAGTTTAGTATCTTTGTTGTCCCTTGATATATTATATCACCGGGATGAATTCAATATTTATCCGACCAATGTTTTAGCATTTGTTTCATAATTCTTGTCAATCTAATAACGATTTAAGCTTTATTTTAAATTTTTATTTATAATTACTAATTTTTTATTTTTTTTCAAAATTTCCATATTTAATCCTATCATTTTCATCTATTAATTCATTATTCTCAATTCATTTCATTTTAAATATATTTTTTAATCCAAAAATAATCTATTGGATGTAATTAGTTATTCACTCGAAAAATATATTTCTTAATGTGTATCTTCAATCTATACATTATGGTCTGCAATACCATCAATATCATCATAATATCCAAATCATTTATCTTTACTTTGTGGAAGGACTTTAAATGAAATAATCCCATCATTGATGAGCTATTTTTACTCTCAATTATCCTCCACTTTGGATTCTTCAATGCTATCATATTCCTATGATTGTATTTTCTTCTTATTGATTAAATTATTCATTGTAATCCTCTTTCTATGCATATATTATAATTATTTCATTAATAAAACTTCATAATATTCTTCCTCATATAGTATTATGTGATTTTTTATTTAAGGTGTAGAATGAATCTATTTCGAAAAAATTAGAGTAAAATATTCACCATAAACATCAATTTTCCCACTTTTTATGTGAACGGAATGTGATTACATTAATTTTTTTATATTATTTTCCTAATTTGTTTCCTCCAATTATATATTATCTAATTACCTGTAAAATTCGTCATGAGATTTATCTTTTTCCAAATATAGAGTGATTATAGTTTTCTATGGTTAGGGACTAACCAATTTTTAGATTTTCATAGTCTGGTTCCACTCTGGGTGGTAAAATGAAAATTTAACCCATATTACTATACTAGAAAATCATTCATTAGTTTCATTGATCATATACTATAGTGGTTATCCCCATGAAGTGTTTTGGTGAAATTAGAAAAAAATGAATTTAACTTCAAATTTAAAATTTATTAACTAAATAAATAATTATCCCATGATCATAGATGGTGATATGTTTACTAACTGAATGGGCCAAAGGCCTTCAAGATTTTTTCATTTTCTGGAAAATCCCTCTGTTTAGGGTTAATGTGGAACCCTTACCAAGTATGTAGGCTTCATGACATTACAGGACTCAGAGGTCATTAAAAATTAATTCTAGACTATGACTACTTGAAACTGCCCATCCCCATCATTTGTATCATGGTCATCTCTTTACCTTTGCATGATAGTTCAACTAGATTTCATGTGTAGAGATGCAAAAGCCTGGTACTGATAGCTAATTACATTCCCTCTCAATCTTTCAAATCTGATAGATCTACTTTGGTGAATTTTCCTACTTTGAATCATCTTATAGAGTGCGTTTCATGTAGAATTTATCTGGTTAGTATCTGCACATAATTTTTCCCAAAGTTCTTGAGGTTCCCCGAAAGAAATAAGGCCGGACAAAGACCTTAAGGTGGCCTGAAGGCCTTACTAACTCAATGTCTTCTGTGGCCTGAAGGCTTTAATAACACCAGGACCAAACTGGTGGCTCCAAGGAGAATATTTTTGGATACAACAGTACCGAACTGTACCCGTTACAGTAATTACTACAGTAAATCTATTATACCCTTAAATATGCCTCTTCTTGGATTTGAACCTTGGTCTCATGGATACACTTGGAGAGGCATCACCAACCAGGATGATGCACATGTTCAGATAGATGGAGATATATTCTCTATGAATTTTCATATTCTTATTTTGATCCTAGTATTATTTATGGAATTTTGTGTTTTCCTTAGGTGAGGAATATGTTTTGTGCCCAGCTGTCAGTGCCTTGAATGCATAACTTTAGGAATTTAACATAATATCTTTCTTGATCTAATTATATACTATATAATCCCTGGTTGTCACTTTTTATATGGTTATCAAATTCTAAAATTTATGAAACCCAAAGAGAGAGAGTTATTGGGATATTTTATCTCACATTGAGGTAAACCACAATAATACTTCAATAGGTTGAATAATTTATGTTTCACAATAACATCAATGACTAGATTATGTGTTGTTTAATTATGGGATAGTTGAACCAAAGAAAAATTTATGTGATAGTAACCCACAATGTGTATGGATTTATTATTTTTTGTTGATCTTCTCTAAACTTATTCCTTCCAAATCATTGATGAATACCAAATATTATTTGGGGACCTTTCTACCAAAAATTATATTATGAGATCTGTTTAACCTCTAGTTGTGTTGATGAATCATTATTGGTGATTTGTTGTGTAAATTATCTTCGATTCTAATTTAATCTTATAATTTCAAATTAAATCATGTTCCATGTATTTAATGGTGATTATAATTATATGAATCTTTTTATGTTCTAAGAGATTTCACAAATACACTTTATGACCCATTCTTCCAGTTTAATTGATCACAATGGTAATTGATCATCAATATCATTAATTTTAGAGGGTAGTTTGATAATGATGATATATAATTCTTAATAAATAATGATGTCTTGGTGATATTGGATGATAAGTATACAAGGTAAGAGGGTCATTAAGAGCATTGGGTAGTGTCACATGGAGTGTGAAAGAAGAATTCAATTTGATGGGATCACTGAGAAATCACCTTTAAATTTATAGAGGCTCCTATTAGATGTTATAAAGTTGTTTCATAGTGCATTATTTTATGCAACATGTATGGTGGAGGTTGAGGAAATGAAATCTGATGGTTCAGTTGTAACACCTATAGATTTTGTGAATTATTTTTCATTAAATACATTTTATGATTTTTGATATTTTTGGACACATGAAACACTAACTTCATATTCCATCATAGGAAGCATTGATTTTATGATGATTTACATATAAATAGAGGTTCACATGAAATACATGGTACACCGAGTTTAAAAAAAACATTCCATTCGGTTAAATTATTATTCTATTGTGATACTTATCACATAGACGTTGGAATGGTAGCTATAAATAAGATTAACTATATAATTAATATATATGGTCTACACATCAGAATAAAATTAATTATTTTGTGACCAATTAATTATGAAGGAAAATAAAAACTATTTGGAAACAAATAAAATCATTTTCTGAAAAAACTATTTTTCTCCATATAAATTCATTTTAGATTAAAAAATTAAAATAGTGGTTGAAATATTTTAATAAAATTTATTTATTATATATTCAATTAAAATTTTAACATTTATCTTATGCATTTTCTAGAAAAGTGATAAGAATAAATGAAAATTTACACCTAAAACTGTATTTTTCTATAAAGTTATTTGGTATCCTTTTTCAAAATAAATTTAGAACTAATTATTTGATATATTAGATCATTAATTAAACAAAATACAATTCTTTTTTGAATTCATCATTAAAAAACAATCTTTTGGATCATTTTATAGAATTGTCTAAAAATTGTAAATTTTTGATGAATTGTGAAACTACTGAATTTTTATTGAAACTTTATTTTTTTAAAGGAGGCCATGCCTCTTTTATTAAAAAACCAGCAAAAGAAAGAAATCCAAAAGCGTATGAGAAACCAAGAAAATCCAAAGACCAGCTATCTACCTATCTTTTTCATCAATATAGCACTTGTATTTTTTCTTCTTCTTGAATTTCATGCCATTCAGCCCTTCCACGACTGCGACCACGACCCCGACCTCTCGATCTTCCTATATTTGTAGGTTGATATTGGAGGTTTTCTAAAAGTTTCTCAGCATTAGTGCTGTCAGAATCAAAGTTATCTTCTTGTTGATTTTTCCCTTGCTAGGAGTATGATTTTCCTCCTTTGTGGTTATCAAGTCTGGGATCTCCTGAGTCTCATCAGGAGAGCCCTAAGTGGAACCCTGCATTTCAGTGGCATAATCTAAATGTTGAGCAAAAGATGGATTGGATTTACTAGCGATCGACACAGCTGTAGATTGTGTCGTCTTATAGGAAACAAGCTGAAAACCTTCATTATCAACAACGGGCTATGAAGAAGTCTGAAAAGGTTTAGAAGTGACTGGGGAGTCAGATTCTAATTTTTTTTTACCCTTTTGGTTACTCGAAGCAACTATTCTATCATATGAAAGTTGATGATTGGCTTCTTTCTGAATTTCATCTTCAGTATCACTGTCAAATTTAAAATTTTAATCATGGCATGACATTTGAGGAGACGAAGAAATCTGAATTTTCTTCAAATCAACACACTTGTCTTGGCTATTGGCATCAACATTCACTTCCTTAGAAAAGATGGAAGCCCAAGACTTTGGCTTGTTTTCAGAGGTAGAGGCATGGATATTAGGTGTGTTACATGTTTTCTCACCCTTCTCATCCACTGTAGGATTGAAAACATCCTCATAAACACCTCCCTGCATTTCTTTCCTCATATTGTCAGCAGAAGAGGGTTTTCCTTCATGACCCTTGCAATGTTCCTTGCAATCCTCAAGCTTCCGATCATGTGTACTTTTGTTCTTACTGGGACAATTCATCATCTCATGTCCACGTGAAGAGAAAAGGCTACAAACTGTTGATTTCCTACATGTAGATGTGTCATGACCTATAATGTTACAGTCCTTGCTGAACATTGGCATTTTTTCATAAATAATATTCAACCCAATAACTTCATTTTAATTTAAATAATATGTAAACATTAAATATATTTTAAATTGATTTAAAATTTAACATATTTTAATTATATATCTATTAAATTTATTTATTTATTTGAGATCATTTTAATATTTAACTTTTATATAAAACCAGTGTAAACTATTGAAACTTTTCTATTTTAATACCCATGTTATTGTAACATCTACAGGGTAAATTTAAATTAATTATTTTCACTTTTGTGAATTTAATTTGGAAAAATGGATTACATATTTAGAATCCAAATAATCTTAGTCATCTACTAAGTTCAAATTATTTTTTGACAAATGTGAATAGTGAAAATAAAAAAACATAACCACCGTGTCTAAGCTGAAAAAGGGGTTACCTGGGGTAGAACATAAATGACGAGGTTTATAATGACCTAAAAACTTTTGTAAAATATATTATATAGATCTATGTAAACCCTATAATATAAAAGTCTTGTTAATAATCAATTTTGGATCTTATTGGGATGATAAAAACAGGGGTACACATTTTTCATTATAAAAAATTACAAGTGTACCACTAACGTCACTTATAAAAGTCACCCCTCCCCTATCTTCTTCACACAATACAACCATTTTTCATATATTCCCAAGATAATTTAATTCAAAAATCCACTCCTATCGTCCTATATTGTTTTTACGGGATTTAATACAACCTAGTAAGGATTTTGGTGCAAACCTAAGGAAGTTATCAGAAGAAGACGTATTGTTCTTATACAAGAGATTGTATTCCATTCATCCACCCAAATCAATTATTATTAAACCATTATTATTTAATAACCAATTTATCATCGTTATAATTTATTTTTTTTATGTTATGGTAATTAATTACAAATATTTCAAATTCCATTAAATTGGAAATGAAATCATCGTTTGTGTGTACAACGTGATACCACCTCACAAACCGGTATCTTTCATTTTTCTATTATGAAATCTCATGGTTGGGTATAATGAGGAATATAAAGTATATATATGATATTTATAACATTATTATAAAACTATAGTAACTATATAATATATATTTTTTTATTTTCCATGCCGTAGGGGATATGATAACATCATTTGTTTGTACGGCAGACTACCTCCATGTGAATCATTGTGATTCATTTTTCACTAACTATTTACATGGAATATAATAAAAAAAATATGTCATATAAATGAAATTATTATTATATTCACCACATATTTATCATTATTATAAGATAATATATCTTTTTTATTTCTTACCTATTCACTTTCTTAAGGATTATAACATCATGTTTGTATGTGTGGATTATCACCTTCCTCAAGCAATGTGACTCAATTTTCATCACCACAGAACTTTGATTGTATTTATAAGTATATTTAAATAAAAAATATGATACTTATGATATTATTATAAATCCATAAACATAAAATATTGCATACCTCTATTCCATAAAGATCATGTTACTCATGCATATGTACGACCAACCATCTATATGATCAGAACAAACTTCATTTTTCAAAAAAAACATTAATGATTGGTATTAAAATTATAATTGATTTATAATTATTATAATTATTTAATTATTATTAGTTTATATATGTTTTAACAATTATCAAATTAATATTTATAAAAATAAAATATTAAAACATATAAGAAAATATCAGTAGTTATTACCCAAAATGTATGTTTAATAAGGAATTTTAAGAAAATAGGTAATAAATGGTCATATGAAAATAATATGTGGAATTATATATATAATTATGGATATATAATATATGTATAATAATTTGTTTTATATTATATAAGAGTTTCAATTTTTTACAAAGGACATCAAGACTTTGGTAAGGTATTTATATCTCACTTTCTATTTTTGTAAGACACATGCCATATTCACCACTAATTTCTATAATGTGGTGAATATAATTCCCATAAATTTATTTTAATATTATCTTTATAATAAATATTGGTATCTAAATATAAATTTTAGGACCTCACTTTTATTATGATTTCAGTTCAAATGTATCCAAATCAGTAATATAATTTTTGTCTCAATTTATCTTCGTTGAGATATATTATTGTGTTTTTCATTTATCTTATTTTGCAAGGTGTATATAAATCACCTATTACATGTAATACCTTGAATTTATTTATCATTATTATATGATAATTTTAAATTTATTATATTAATTCATGATTATTAAGTTTCAAGGTTACCAAAGTGGTAATTATTTTTTGTTATAATCTCATTGTTTATTAGGATTGTTTATGACTATGTTTTCAATAATAAAATTATGGGATCCACCTCTAAAAAATCTAATTAATTATCTTTTCAAATTCTTATTTCATGATAATTAACGTTTTCCTTACATTTTCCACTCTTCATGTACTTAGTAGTTCAAAAAGAATGTTTTAAAAAAACCATCTTTTTTTTCCAAAAACCATTTTTCTTATAGAACCGTTTTCTAAAAAAATCAAAAAAAAATCCAAATTTTTAAAATTATTTGATAATAAGATTTTTACCCATATTTTTAATTTTAAGTTTTATAATTTATCATCATGTTGTTTCCCCAAAAAAATATTCATTTTTTGTTTACCAAAATGTTAAAGAAATATTTTTTTGTCTGTATGACATGAATAGACATTCCCACTATCATGGCCGTTATATTCTTTGTAGATTACATTATATGTTTACAAGGTTAATTTTAAATAAAATTATTTTCAAAATATTTTATATTTTAAGAAAAATAAAAGTAGAAGTAATATTTTTATAAATAAATGTTTAAATTATTTTTTAAAAGCATCCTTTACATGTTTTCAATTTTTTTTTCAAATAACTGGTATAAAAAACAATATTCTTTTGAAAACAATTTTTCAAAGTGAATGTCTATTTTCATCAAGAAATATTTTAAATATATTTTTTAAGGATTAATTGATATGTTTTTATGTATATTTTCGTAGAAATGGGATTTAAAAGTTTTTATATCTTCAAAATTATTTTCCAAATAGGAATGGATATTTTCCTCAAAAAAATATTTTTAGGATTTCTATTGATTATTTTATAACTTTTTAGGATATTATTCGAAAAAATTAATGTTCTAAATGTTTTATATTTGAATTTATTTTTCAAACTAGGATGTTTTTTTTCAAAATATATTTTTTAAATTACTTTAAAAGATTACATTATAATTATAAAAGATTATTTTTAAATATAAGAATTTCCAAAAAAATATTCTTTGAAAAATATATTTTTAAAGAAAATTTATCATTATCTAGAAGCATTTTTTGTAATATTTAAAAATCAATATCCATATAACAAAACATCCTTTGATGATACTTATTCTTTACTAGGTATATGATCCAAGGATACAATTTTTATCATTTCTATGAAAGTTTTATGATTATACTTTTTTTATGAAACCCATTTCTCTTCCATGGTTTATACAATGATAAAATTATTATGAATCCAACTTCATTTTCAACGGGTTTTGATATGATGCTACGAGGATAAGCTTACAAAAATTGTCTCTTTTACACAAGTAATGATATGGGTAAATGTTTATGAAAGCCATTTCATTTCATGGTTTATGATATGAAGAATCATTAATGATATTGTAGAAAACATATGTTTGCCTTCAATTATGTATCATTTGGGACCTCGATAACCTCTAATTCATTGGGTAAATATTTATATCTCCTAAGATGGATAAGAATAGAATTGGTTGAAACCTAGATGACTAATGTATGTTTTCTGCTATGACAGTTTTGGGAGTGATACCTAACTACTATGATGCTTTCTGGTGTAATCAAATTACACTATTATATCCTTGGTAGTGATCAGTGAATATTGTGGAAATGATTTTCAATTCATATGTGTATGCCATAATTTTATGTGTTATTAAAATGTTATGAGATCATAACTCATGTTTTTTTGTTTTCATTATTATTGATGTCTTAATAACTTTCAATAATTATTCCACGAATCATGATTATGATTGGTGATATGTTTCTTATGGTTTTCAAGTGTTGTTCTCATGTTCTCATACCCATATGCTCATGTTTTTCTTACACATATATATTTTTTACCTTTATTGAGCATCTAGTCTCATCAATTATAAAAATTCATTTCCACAAATTATGAAGAATTTTTTTATGTATGCGTACTAATAGGGAATATCTGTATAAGATATATAGAATATCTTTTATGAATTATGATGATTGTGTCCAAAGAATGAAAAGTTAAAAAACCATTACTGTCCTCAGGTGTGTGTTTTTTTGATATAATGAATTTTCATAAAAAAATATGCAATATACATTTATGAGAATCCTGAGTCAATATATTTGGTATCATAGGAATGGTTTTGTAAACTTTTGGAAACATGGATAAAAAACTATAGTCAAATCGCTCGGGATATTTCTAAAGATATGTCTAGGGATATCTCTATAGATGAGTCTAAGGATGAGTCAATGTATAATAAAATTTCATATAATTTTTTAAAAGGATATGGAGAGGGGATTCTAATAAATTACATCCCTATTTGGATAACACAAGTGAATGTTTCACTAGAACATATGTACCTAGTGTAATAACTAAAAAAGAGTGCATTTATTTGGACTCGTTCATCACCTTCTTTGTGACAATGGGCCTTGTTGTACCTCTAGTTTGACACTCTTGATGGATATACTATGTAAATTTACAAACTCTTCATGAACCATAATGAAGGATTTAAATAGATATTTATTGTGAATAATCTAAGATAAATCTATGGTGTCGTAGATTAAAAATAAGGTTTCATTATTTAGAAATCTTATTAGTCATTTTTTCATAATTAAGTGGTTTTCTGCTATTATTTGTTTTTTTCACATGATACGATTTAATTTTATTCAATGTTCAATACCTAAAGGAATCATTGTAACATTAAATATAGTTTCATATTTAGTGACTATAATGAAAAAAATTTGATGATGAATGAGGATAATGATAATCTAATTATTCCTAATGAGATATCATGATAAATTATTTATAATGTGAACTTCAATGAGATTACCAACAGATCTAATAAGAGAACGATGAAATTTTAAGTATTTTCATGTCAAAATTAATATAGGTGAAAGACGAGTCGTCTTCCAACATTCCATGTAGATGGGAATAAGAACCCATAAGATTATCCCAAAAGGAGGGGGATATATTGTTTTGTGGAAAAGATGTCCATACAGTGAAACATTGTCAAGGAGTTCAATGTATTATGTGTGGGGAACATGAGAATTATACAACACAACAACAAAAATGAAGAATTTACATATATAATATGGAGGGATATGTTCCATTCCAATAATTGAAGTTTAAGAAATACTGTATTTATGTAATTATATTATAGAATTATTTTTTAAAAGTATTTTACCAATTATATTTTGGTAATTATATTAATGAAAGAGCTAAGAATTTTGTTTTTTTGGAAGAATATATGTCTCCATGTCATATTAACATAAAAGTTATGGATTCTATAAATGGTTTATTATTTTATGGTGGATCATATTTTAAAATTATTATAAGTCACTTTTTATATTTTCTGTCCTGTGATTTTATCATTATTAAGAATATTTTCAGAGACCTTTATGGAAATAAAACCTTTTGGTTTTGAGTAGGAATGCCTTTCGTTGACATATGATTAATGGTATTGGAAACCTTTCTAGTTTATGCTAATTATGGGTTATTTATATTTTGAAATGTATTTACTCAATTAGTTTTTCAAAATTGATAACCTACAATCCAATCTTTAAATTGTTTCATCCAACAAAGCTATTGGGTATGAACCCACTGCCGATTGTTGAAAATGGAATAAATCCCACCACAGCCCTACATGAAAGATTATTATTAGTGGGACAACATATACATATATATTTCTCATTATATATCTAGATTATTAGACTGTCAATAATTCAATACTAAGAGGAAAATATATAGATTTATTCTATGACCATTATCCACACTAGAAAATAAATGGGAACAAATCACTGTAGGATTAATCTTCAGATTCTCCCAAATCATCTAAACGGAATAAGGATACATGGGCTGTAGAATATATCCATTATTATTCAACATCTTCATCTATTTCAGAGAATATGTCTCCTTGGGTAATATTTATTTGAAATATATTAATGGCATGTTAAGGATTTCATAGGGTAAAACATTTTACTATATATAACCAATATTCGAATATTACAATGTTTTTTTGCAGAAGTATTTAGAAATATCTTGATACTCATTTTAGTTTCACCACTTAATATTATCCTTATAAAGAAGTTCTATAATGAACCAACTGTAGAAAACCTAGAGTCAGTGTCTAAAACCATTACATTTGAATGATTGGAAGGAATAAAATCATGAAGGACCAAACATATTAGTAGTTTGGGTAAACTAAATACATACATGAGTTTTTTATTACAAAGGAATTCATTAATTATATCATATTGTTTTCATTGGAGGAAAAATTTATACAATCTAGAATATCCCTATATATATTTCATAGTATTCTTCTGGGATTCCTTGGAAAAGAATCAAAATAAGGGTTAGGTCAAATTCTTAGTAAGGGTAATGTATAGGAGAAGAAATATTGAATCAATGATAATAATTACTATGGAATGGTAAATAACTGAACACACATACCACATAATAAAAAAACTAGGAAATATGTATTTAAACAATATGGAAAGGTAATAAATAGAAACAAATTCCATTCAAATAACTAGATAATGAAAACTTAATATGGAAATTTATGGAACTAAAACACGGGCCATTTAATCAATGAACATAGAATGAAATGCATATATAGTTATTTCAGTTCCAAACCTCATAGATAAAGAATAATTGAAACAATATGAAGGAAGTGATTAATTATTTCATGTCATAAATCTAGAACATGAAACATTATACCTTCAAGATATATCCTCAATACATTTTACGACCCTATGTAGATACCCATCTATTCTGATTACAGACAAAATAAAAGGATTTTTCTCTAAATGTTTTTATCTATTAATATTACCAATGGATCGAGGATCTATATATTTTCTATACCCCATTACTACATGTCAAATGAATTCTTCATAAAGATTAATCAATTTAATTAATAAACAATATCGTTGATCAAATACCCATATTGAATAATGAATACAATTTTTTCAATATTTCTCAAAATAATATAATAAATTAAAATCCAATCACCATTTTAAATATGGTATACAGTTCAGAAAATAATCATATCTATGAAAATTTATATGGATATTTAACAAAATTTCAGTGATGACTGATCATAGAAAACTGATTATTTCAAGTGGACTAAAATAAATAAATAATTTGAAGACCAATAAAATACTTGGGAAATAAAACACAAACCATTTAGAGGAGGAATATGGATGGTATCAATAAAACATATCATTAGTGAAGCAAAAATGATTTGTTTTAGTGAGGAATAGAAATACTATAAAATTATATTTTAAAACATTTTTGAGGAAAATATAATTTTGTTTTGAAAAACTGTTTCAAAAAAAATTCATTGGAAATCACTTTTGAAAACATTTACTATAAAAATAAATCTTTTAAACCTTTTAAGGAAGCTTCAATGAAAGGACGATTGGTAAATCTACACATGTCGTATGAGGTGAAAAGAACATTCATTTTTCACTGTAAAATGGATATAAATTTGACTTGTTTGTAAAGTGATAAGAATATTCATTTGAAAACATTGGTAAAAGACAAAAATTTTAAAATTCATTCAATAAATAATTTTTGGAGTGTTTAAAAATTCATGGATTTTTTTTAGAAAACAAAGTTTTTAGAAAAAAAATATTCTCTGACTAAAGAGATAACAATATCAGGGTTTCAAAAAAACATTTGATAGAACATGTCAAGTATTGTAAAATGGTAATAATACTTGAAAATGGTTATGCATAACAATATTAGAGGAAACATAAACTGTTTATTGAATAGGGTTCATATAATTTTATCTAATGGAAATGAAGTATAATTAAAATTATTCATACAGAAAATAATATTTAAACATTCCAAAGTGTCACATATAATTTTGTAATATTTTAAATCATAAACCTCATGAAGTAGTAAAATTATATGAATTATTTAAATACCATGAATAGAAAAGGATTAATGATATAATACATCAAAAGTGGGGGGGAAATCCCTTACATTGAGTATGACTTGACTTGTCTGTCTTTGTATTTTGGAATAATAAACTTATGATAATTATTTAATATCATAATAAACTCTTTTATATTTATAATTACTTTTATTTCAGTTATTACTTTGTTTTATATGGCTACTTATATAATTATTCTTATGTTGTGTTTTTTAACCTAATTCAGTTTATGTGTCAAAAACAACATTGGTATGTCAAATATGGTGAATGGGGTCATTATATAAAATCTACAGAATAATAATCATGAAATTATTATCATATTCATATTTTAATTATAATTTTAAAATCAATAATTTAATATTTTTATGAAAAATGAAACAACGTTACAATCATGGAGGTGGTAGGTTATACATTTGCATGTGCAACGTTCCCATTTTTCAGTGATCATTTTGGAAAGAAGGTAAGTGTCATTAATATTACAAGAATGATAATTATATCATAAATATAATATTATTTTATTATATATATTTATATATATAATTCTTGGGATGTAAAAGGAATCAAATTGTGTGGAAGAGGTGGTAGTCCACTCATCCACAAATGACATTATCAATTTTTAAGTGTGTGAAAGTGTAATAATGAAAATGATATATATATATTATATTTCCATAAATTTAATTATTTAATTAATATCATATATATAAATATATGTAATTTATGTCACATAATTTTTATTAAATCCATCATTTTTACATTCCATGTGTCATGTGATCGAATCACATCACTTTTTGGAAGCAGTAGTCCACACATCCAAAAAAAAGATGTTATCATATTTACTCAAAATGAAAATAAAAATGCTATGTTATATATATGATTTAATGAAGAAGAATGAAATAATTAATATCATATATATTGTAACACTGCAAGGATTTATAAATAAATTTAACATTTAATGATTTAAACATTTTGTCTCTACAAAACACCACATTATTATAAACTAGCCAGTAAACATAATTTTACCAACTTTGTGATTTGAATTTAGAAAACCTCACATATACAATACCATTCAGTAAGATATTTAGATTCTGATAACGAAAAAATTAATTTATGGTTAATAGTAACATACCCTTATGAATAGTAATAGTAATAGTAATATGACTAGTATGAATATTAAATTGTATTATTATTTTATTATCTTATGTTTGTAAGATAATGAGATCTTGATTAATTTTTCACGGTGATATAAAACAAATTATAGTTTTTGAATGGTTTTCTTGAATAAATTATGATATATTTAGAAAATTAGTTTCAAAAAAGTTGGTTCATTTTTGAATTCTAGTAGTCACAAAATGGTGTGGGTGAATTTTTTTATTTTTCTGAAATACTTGAATTTTTGATGAATAATAAATTACTATAATTCACCGTATATAAATATTATCATTTAAATTAAATATTCAATGAATCATAGATGATGTAATAAAACTTTGTTTGTAATCACATGAACTTATTACTGTTATGGGTTACTTGAATTAACACTACTGGTTTTCTTGAGGGACATAATATACTAATGAATAAGATATTCAAAAAACACCCCTCTCCTCCACTATAACCCCCCACTCCCTCAATTATTCACTTCTATAAAGGCTTGTTCTTTGTATAAATTATTCTCTAATCTCCTCACAAGTTCTTACCCCACATCATGTAGCCCTTGGTCTCATAAAAAGGCCAAAACCTCTCCCTAAAAGATACTCTCAAGAAAGATAACTTTAAGAGGCCAATTCATGTTTTCATTTCTTTTTATTTCAAGTTCCTTTATTTTATTTTTTTCCTGAACTCTTTCTATCAAAATTTTATGATAACTCTAGTAACATAAATGTACTTGAATTTTGTTATAATAATGGAAAATGTTTTCATCATCCCTCTTTCCCCCTTCTTTTATACTAAAAATGAAAACACCATCCAATATGTGTCAATTTATCACATTCTAGGACGACGAGATTTCAATTTCTATTACCATCTTCAATTTTGGTCCTGAAACTATTTTTAGTGTTGAACCAGACTAGTATATATGTATTATATCATATTTAATGTTCTTTATTCTTTTTTTACTCATGATATTAATTTTAAATCAAAATGAGTTTGTTGTGATAAAAAAACTACCAATTGACCCAAAATATTATCATTAATGTTTTATATAATGGTTCATCTTCAATATAAATAACCAAATGAATTTTATAACCATGTAATATTATGTATGTTAGAAAATAAATTAAATCTTATTTTCTGGAAAACCATTATCATCTTACATGATTATCCTCACAAGTATATAAGTAAACTGGTCATGAATACCAAAGAATAAAATAGTCCAAATAATAAAATTAAACCACTTAAACCCTTCAGGAAGGCCATGAATGAACTTAATAAGGCTATTCTAAAAAAATTAAAATGGATTTAATATGGTTTTTCTGGACACTATGATCAAGTGAAGAACACCATCTGATTTATTAAAAGGGTTTCTACCCGAACCTACATTTTCTTTCAGGTTACTCTTTGTCTTTATTAATCATAATTAAATTTATATTTATTCATATTTATTCATAATAAATTCGGTGTGAATGTTCAATATATTTTTACCAACCAATATATTTCATTATTTTAGGGATATATACATGTTTTGAAAGGATCTTTCAAAAATTATTTCCAAAATACCAGCCCGATTCATGGGAATTTCTCAAAATCTTAACTATTTTCAAGGGCACTCTAGAATATGTTCTCAGAAACCATTATATTTCTAGAATAACTCCTTTTATTATTAAAATACTATATTTATTCACGTATTGTTCTACACAAATATTTTTTTCAAAATGAACTCTTCTTTTCAAAGTAAAATACAATTTGTCCCAAGAATTACTCGATAATTTTATAAGAGTATCATAATCTACTTCAGCATTATTTTTTATTATTATGTATTATTGGGATTAATATTTTATGATATAATTTACCATATTTAATTTAATTATTTATCATTAGTTGGATTTTGGATGTCCTATCTTAAAACCACTCACCAATTTACACCGAATGATTTGTGTTTTTTCTTAATATTCAGGGAAAGTTATTTACATTTCATATGATAGTTTCAATATGAATGATTATTTTGTTTATATTTATCCCCATTCATATGAGGAATGAATTTCAATTTTTATGTAAAGGGCAAGGCCCTCTATATCCCATCAATGTTTTAGTAGGTCTCATGATAAAAACTACTATTTAGGCACAAGGCCTTGATAATATGGTTATTTATGGTCAGGACATGAGGCCTTGCCGGTATTATTATGATTTCCAACATTACTCATTCATTCATTATGAAACTAGTAATAGAATGTTCTTGGGGTCATTTGACTAGTATAATACCCATGATTAATGTTTATTATGCAATTATTTATTTATCATGTATTCATGCTATAAAGTGTCCAAGTTTAATTTTTTTAAACACATGTGCTTTTAGTTATTCACCCTACCTAATGTTTATGTTTGTGATATCTTTAACTATATTTATTAACCTTAATGAGCATTTTCACTCATCGCTTTCTTATATTTTATTTTTCCAGGAAATGAAGAGGTATATTAGGAGTGTCATTCAGGGATAACCTAGGGGTTATGGTTGTTTTCAAAGGAAATTCTATATTTTATTTCTTTCTAAGTTGTAATTTAGAACTTATGATGGTATCTAGTTTTTCAAAAATAATAAACTATTCATTCCTTTGGGATATGAATTTCTTGCCATCATTCCAACGTAAAGAATTAAGGCACAGGCTCCGCAAATCTAGGTTTGGGTCATTACAGTTTCAATCATTGGAAGTTTAGTAGAAAACATGGAAAATATATTTAGAAAACATAGATTAGGGAAAAAACTATGATATACATTAAGGATAAATACAAAAAAATATACTAGAATTCTGGTAAGTGATAGATTATGTGGATATTTCTTGAAAACATATCCCTTCATGAATACTACAAGTGGACGTGGTTCTAGAAAAAATATACCTAGTAGTAACAAATCTGTCAAGGAGTTTTGGGCTTGACCTAAGGCATCCTAGTACATGACAATGAGCCTTATTGTGCACCTATTTTGACACACATGGGGGATATACAGAGGATAATTCTAATTTTATTTGCAATCCATTATGAAGGATTTAAATGATAGTTTTTCTTCAAAAAAACCATGTTTATGATTATGATATATCTATGTATAGGAAATAAATTTATTTTATTGGTTTTTTTTTTGGTTTTATACATTATGATTCATAACCTACACTAGTGTATGCCATTATTTCAAAATGGTTCCTAATGGAATGAATGGAAACTACATGAACGTGTGTGTCCCATGTAGGGATTTCCCTTCAAAACAAGATAATGATGTTGGAAATGGTGTAGTGACTGGTGTTAAGAAACATATATCTATACTGGTATAGTTTACTTAGGTTATAAAAAATAATCTTACCCATATATAGAATTCTAATCTACAACATAGAGGAGATATGTTAGAATTGTTTATGTGAAAACAACCTCCATCGTTTCATGGGACTAAAAACCCATTCGTAACAAAGAAGTTTATATATTCATTAGAGAATATATTTCACTCTCTAGGACGTAACAAAATATAGAAGGTTGTTATGGTGGTTTTTCATCTTTCGGGAGATGCGGATTAATGGTGGTATTTAATTCAAAAAAAATTGAGGTGGAAGAAATATAAGATACAGAATGGAGGAATTTTAAGTAAATATTCTTAGAAAAATACATCCCTCATAACTAAAGAGTATATATGGAATGGACGTTTCTAAATCTGAGGGAAAAAGAGGATTATATTGTTGTAAAGTATGAAGCTAACTTCACTAGGGTAGCAAGACAATCCACAAACTGCATATGTTATCCAAGGTGAAATGCTGATCGATTTTTGATGGTTTAAAACCATTATTATGAATGTCTCTAGTATCCCAAAGCTTTTAATCATATGAGGATCTAATCTCATGTGCTATAAAGATAGAAAAGAAATTCTCTAAGTCTTATGATTTTAATGGAATGAAAGAGAACAATAGGGATTATGAAAACTGTTGAAAAGAAAATAATTAAATGGGGAATAAGGTAAGGGTTGACCGTTTACTTGGTGATAATTGTGTAAAGAGACACCATAGTACTTGGCTGATGAGTATGGGTGTTTGATTCAAGTATGCATAAAAGGCCACCTATCTCGATATTGTAAGGGGGAAAAATAAGATACCTATGTTCAATGAAATAGTTTATAGGGAAAAGGGCATTATGAAAATGATTTTCCTAGGTGACAAGGAAGTGTTCCCCTAAGAATTACAAGGTAGAAAGTCCAAGATCATGTGATCACAACTGCTGACATTGAAGTTCTTAATGATGTGGTGGGAGGCACATTAATTTTTTCCTCAAATATAGTCAATTATTTATTTTATTCTGGATCATTTCATTCTTTTATATCATCTATGTTTTTCAAGAAAACTAGTTATTTCCGATTAGATTTAATAAAGGATTTTTCAATAAAAAATCTTAAGGGAAGTATCATGGTATCAAATATGTGTCAGGTAGTCCTCATTATAGTATATTAACGTTCATTATATACTGATTTTACCATTATACCCATGAATTAATTTGATATAATCCTTGGTTTGGATTCTCATTCAAATTATGATGTGAAAATATATTAGAAGAAGAAGGATGTTATAATTTCTGTGGACGATCGTGAATCCCTTATCATTAGGGTAGAAACATCACCATCTGATTCTCATCTAGATCAACCTTAATAGCTCTAATTAATTCAATTTTTAGGGAGTATGAGAAATCAATATCTATGAGTGAGGAAAGAATTGTGAAAATAAATGATATATCTATTTTGAAAGAATTTATTGATGTTTTTCCAGAGGATTAACCTCGATATCCTCTAGAGCGTGAATTTGAGTTCTCTATTGATTTAATTCCTGGTTCAAGTCCAATATCAAAGACTCCTTATAGAATGTCCACTGTGGCATTAGTAAAACTAAAGAAAAAATTGTTTTAATTGAGGGTTAAAATATATATTCTCCCTATAGACTCTCGATGGGGATCCCATGTTATTTTAGTTAAGAAGAAATATGGATCTATGAGTTTGTGCATTGACTACAGGGAGATCAATGTTATAATAATAAATAACATGTATCACCTACCTTACATTGATGTTTTATTTGAGAAAATTCGTGGATCCAAATATTTTTTTAATATTGACCTTCGACCTGGATATCATCTATTGTGAGTGAGGAAGGAAGATATTCCAAAAATAGTCTTTCGAACCAAGTATGGACATTATGAGTTTACAATAATTCCTTTTGAACTAAATAATGCACCATATATTTTCAAGGATCTAATTAATATAGTTTTCAAGGAATATCTTGATGAATTTATGGTGGTATTTATTGATGATATCTTGGTATACACCAAAATCTACAAAGATCATGAAAATCACTTGTACATTATTCTGAAGACTCTTATAAGAAATGAAATATATTGGATCTTTAACAAGGGTTAATTTTGGATTCAATCAGTTTATTTTCTTGCACACATCATTTATAAGGATGGAATATCTGTTGATCCTTCAAAGATAAAGGTTGTTCAGGAATGGCCTTCTCCAATGAACATAACCAAGGTACATAGTATTATTGGTTTAGCAGGTTATTATCAGTGTTTCATTCAAAAAATCCCCCGATTGGCCAACCCATTAACAAAGGTTACCCGTAAATGGGATACGTTCATATGGAAAAATTAATGCGAGGAATGTTTCAAATAATTAAAGAGGAGATTAGTTAATCCCCCTTCCTAACTCTACCATCAGGGATTGATGGTTTGGTGATATATAGTGATGAATGAAATAAAGGACTTGGACATGTCCTTATATAGGATGATAAAGTTATTTCATATGCATCAATTATGTTAAAAATTCATGAATAAATATATCTGACTCATGATATTAAGTTATGTGCTATGATCTTTTCTCTAAAAATATGGATACGTTATCTCTTTGCTGAAAGATGTGAGATATATACAGATAACAAGAGTCTGAAATATATATTGTCACATATATAAATCAATATGAGTCAATGGAGATGGCTTGAAATAAGAAATAAGTATGATTGTTCCATAAAATATCACCCCGAAAAAGAAAAAAAGTTAGCTGATCCATTGCGAAGGAATGATCATGGATTTTTAAAAAATATGAATATTCAAAGTGATCCTATATTCATGGATCTAGTAAGGATGGACAGAAGAATCATCCAAGAAGGTGAAACATAATTACTTTTAAATTAGTTTCCAAACCAATTTAATAGAATTGATTAAATTTTCCTAGCCTAATGATGAGAATCTTAAAAAAAATTAATGACTTGGATGATAGGAAGTTTCAAGACTTCATATATAATGATGGAATTCTAGAATATGGGATGAGTGTTTATGTTACAGCTATACCCAAGAAAAAAGGGAGTTATTAGATGATTCCCATAGTTCAAATTTTACTATACACCGTGGTAGTACTAAAATGTATAGATATTTGAAGGAACATTTCTATTTGGACAATATGAAGTGGGATATTGCTAATTATATATCAAGATGATCAGTCTATGAATAAGTGAAGGCAAAATTATAACATCCTAAAGGAGTCATGAAACCACTACATATTCCTACATAGAAATGGGATGACATCACCATGAATTGTGTCGCTAGATTGGACAAACTCAAAGAAAGAATGATGAAATATGGGTTATTATGGGCTGACATACAAAATCTGCACATTTCTTTTCAAAAGGGAGGATTTTCCAATGGAGCGACTTGCACGAATCTATATGATTAATGTTTTAAGACTTTATAGAGCCCCACTTTGAATATTTTCTTATCACAATCCTCAAATTACATCAAAATTATGGAAAAATCTTGAGAAATACCTAGATACTGAGCTTCTATTGAGTACTTCTTATCACCCTCAAACTGACGAGAAATCAGAAAGGACGATCCAATCATTATAAGACACATTGAGATCAATCTCACTTGATTTTAAAGGTATTTGGGATCAGTATTTATCTTGGTGGATTTTTCCTACAATATTAGTTTCCATTAAACCATTCAAATCGCTCGATATGAAGCATTGTATGGGAAGAGATGTCGTACACCAACTTGTTAGGATGAAGTCA
The DNA here is from genome assembly GCA_963277665.1 of Viscum album. Classification (NCBI taxonomy): domain Eukaryota; kingdom Viridiplantae; phylum Streptophyta; class Magnoliopsida; order Santalales; family Viscaceae; genus Viscum; species Viscum album. Next base: position 20,262,277 of record OY728155.1, read on the forward strand.
GTGAAAGGAAGCTTGTGGGTCCAGATATTGTGGAGGAATCAAAAGAGAAGGACAATACTATTCAAACCCATATCAAAGAAGCTCAAATTATTCAAATGATCATTGTTGATAATTGAAAGATGGATTTGTAATTTCAAGTGGGAGATCATGTTTTCTTAAATGTATCTCCATAGAAGGTTGTAATAAGATTTGGTAAGAAATGAAAATGGATCTATATGTACATTGGACCTTTTGAAATTCTAGAGGGAGTTGGAGCTGTGGATTATCGCTCAGAAATACTACCTAGCCTGTCTAATGTACACTATGTATTCCATGTCTCATTGTCGAGAAAGTACATACCAAACCCAATGTATGTCCACACTTATTATGGTTTAGAATTGGAACCTAACTTATCTTACATTGAAGAGCCTATCCATATTATAGAAACTAAGAAACATGTGTTGAGGGATCTAATGACATGATTGGTTAAAGTACATAAAACAAATCATAGAATTTAAGAATCAACATGGGATCCTGTGGAGCTTATGATGAAGAACAACCCAAATATTTTTGTGAGGTAACATTCTAATAATTTTGAGGTTGAAATTTTTGTGGGGGGGGGATATAACACCTCAATGATTAAGAAATAAATATAACCCTGAATGCATGAAACAATGAGTCTTTATAAAACACCACTTTGTTATAACTCGACTGTAAACATAATTTTTCTACCTCTATGGTTTGAATTTCAGAAAAATGAAATACATAGTTGTGTTTAGTAAGTTATTTAGAGTTTGATGAGACACAAATAATTTTTACTAAATAGTAAAATACCCTTAGGAATATTAATATGACCCTATTGAAAGTTAAATCATGTTATTATTTGATTATCTCAGGGTTATAAGATAATGAGATCTTGATTAATTTTTCAAGGTGATATAAAATGAATTATAGTTTTAATATTGTTATTTTTTGAATAAATTATGATTTTATTTAAATATTAAATGAATCGTATTTAGATAATTATTTTCAAAAAAAGGAGTTCATTTTTTAATTCTTCATATCACAAAATGGGTTGGGTAAATTTTTGGTATTTTTCTAAAATACGTGAAATTTTTATGAATAGTAATGTACATCAATTTTACTTATATGTACATTATCAGTTAAAATCACTATTCCTAGACTCATGGATGATGTAATAACACTTGGTTCCAACTCACATGAACTTTTAACAATTATGGGACACTTGAATTAAATCTATTGGTTGTCTTGAGTGAAATAATAAAATAATGAGTAAGATATTCAAAAATCACCTCTCTCCTCCACTATAAAACCCACCTCACTCCCACTTATATTCACTTTTATCAAGCCTTGTGCCTTGTCTAAATTCTGATCAAATCTCTTTCCAAGATCCTACCCACGTCTAAAAGCCCTTGGTCTCATAAAAAGACCAAAAACTCTCCCCGAATGAGGCCCCCAAGGTAGATAACTTCAAGAGGTAAATCCATCTTATAATTTCTTTTATTTCGAGTTCCTTTATTTTTTTATTCCCTCACCTAATTTCATACAAATTTTATGATAACTGTAGTACCATACATGTACTATAATTTTTTTATGATAATGGAATAATTCATTGTAATATCTCTTTTCACCTTCTTTTATAATTGAAATGAAAACACCATCCGAGATATATTAATTTATCACATTCAATGATGACGGGTTTTCAATTTCAATTACCATCTTTAATTCTTTCAATGATACCATTTTCAAGGTTGAAATGGACTATATTGTATTTTTTATAACTTGTTTATGGTTCCAGAATCTTTTTCTAGACATGATATTGATTTATAATTCAAAATGAGTTCATTGAGATCAATAAAACACCAATTAACCCAAACAATTATCATTAATGTTTTATATAATGATTCATATTCACTCCCAATAACTAAATGATTTTTATAACCATGTAATCATATGGATGTTAAAAAAATAAAACTTATATTCTGGAAAATCATTCTCATCTTACATATTTATTCTTACATGTATATAAGTAAATCGGTCATGAATACCAAGGAAGAAAACACTCCCATACAATAACATTGAAACTATCAAAACCACCAAGCTAGTACGCATCACATAATAGAACTTTCACATTAAAATGGACCATTTAAAAAATACACACATACCAAAATAGTTTTCCAACATAGTTTCCCCTCTAACATAAACCAAGAAACTATTCAAAAACATCATAAGACAAGTCCAAGGAGTGTAACCGAGATTTTCACATAAATTCATTCTGAGCACCCTATTTTGAAACCAAATTCATGAGAATATAAAATAAACCCCGAAATTGATTCCCTATAAACACTTAATAAAACCATTTCACGAACCATAAAATAAAATCAAAGTGGTACTATGAGGAATATAGAAGTCAAACACACATTTTTACACAAAAATGCTACATTAAAATAAACTGTTAAACAAATGCTACCAAATATAGTTTTCGCACCACACACAAAATATTAGTAACATGATAAATAAATTAATAATGCAATGAAACTCATAATGAAATTATTACACATGGAATCACCTATAAAAAATTTCAAAATAAAAAATCCTTTTCTGAAAGTTCACCTGCACCACCACCACACCACAAGGGATATCAATAAAACCTAAAACTATGAGATTGTACCAAAAAAATCCAAGATAAAACACTTAGTTAGAATTTTTAATTTCTAAAAATTAGTAACTTAACTAAAATATCGATGAAGCCCTAACCAAATGAATAAATCCTAAGAAAATGGGAGAAGGATGGAAGGAATCCCACTTACTTGAGATATCATGAATAAAATGCCCAAAATACACCAGTAGATGAATTTCCAAACATATAAAAATGAATGAGACGTCTGAAGAAGGATGAGTAGGTCATGTGAGAACTGATATGGAGGGAAAAGAGTAAATATTTGAGGAGTTATGAAAGAATCAAATTACCTCTTCAAATCTGAATTATTTGAGAAATGAATAAAAGTTTATCCATAATTAAAAATGAATATGATATTGAAAGCGGGGAAATATAATGGGGGTGTGCCATGTTTCTCTTATGCTCCATTGATATTCCTCTTTCATAACAGGTACTGTATTCTTTATGTTATGCTTTGTTTACTCCCTTACTGGGATTTGTAGCTTACCCTTTTCTTATGCATGTCCTTAGGATACCCCATGCACTAATAAGTATGAGGGAATTTAGTGGTCATGAAAAGAAGATTTAAATAAAGATGTCATGTTTCATGATTTAAGTCATTATGTAATGTTCTTAAGCCCCAAAGAAACTAGACCTCTAGATCTTCTATGTTATATTAAGTGAAAAGTTTGTGTAATAAAATATGTCTGATTGTCAAATAAAGAGTAGGGTTGTTACAGTTGGTATCCAAGGATAGGTTTAGTTATTTTTGGGATTAGGATTAAAAAACCCTAGTGAAATCCTTAGGGATAAAGTATAAAAAAACATCCATATGTTTTGGTGAGTGTTAAGTAAGTGGTTTATCCTGAAAAACATCCCTGTTTGGATTCAAGAAGGTAGGGGTGGCTCTAGCACAGATTTAACTAGGAGTGAAAAATCTGACAATCAGTTTTGGTCTTGACCTGAGGTATCCGGGTACACGAAAATGGGCCTTGCTACACTCTTGGTTACAACAATTATGGGGGATTTTCTTTGGTAAATTCACAAGCTTAGTATGAACCATTATTAAGGGGATAAAAAAAGTTCCCTAAGAATATATGGTTGGAATTAGATAATGGATAATATAGATTGAATCTTATCGATTTATAAGTTAATGAAATAAAAGTTATTTATAAGATATCTGTTTTTGTACATGGATTTCCCATTATGTGTTACCACTATCTTTCCTTTCATTGCAGCCAATGGTCCGTAATAGGATGAAGAGGGCTAACAACCAATGTGAAGATCAATGTGATGACTATTCTAATGATATTCCCAATCCAATGGGAGAAGGAATCATAAACATTTTCATAATAAACTCTCAGTTAACTCAAACTTTGAAAAGATACATGGCTAAATAGGAATGTTCAACCCCCCTATGAAAGAACAAGTCACAATCGAGAGCTTTATGAGACAAAGGCCTCCTACTTTTAATGGATCATATGATCCCTCAATTAATGAACAATGGATCAACTCCATTGAAAATATATTCTCTATACTTCAATGTTATAGAAATAAAAAGGTTCTTTTGGATGCTTATCATATGGTGGTGTAAGATGATCAATGGAATACATTGATGAAAAATACAAACCCTAAAGAGGCGATCATGGCATTGGAATGGAAGGATTTCTAGATGGTGTTTTTCGATAAATATTTTTCATGCATGCTCTGACTTAAGATGAAAATGATATTTCTTTCCTTGAAGAAACAAAAAGATGAGGAATCAATCAGAGTGTACAAGGAAAACTTCACAAGGATTACATGATACACCTCTGGCTTTGTCATTACCATCGAATGCAAGGTTGGTCATTTCTTTGGTGGGATAAAACATATCCTATGGAAAGCCCAAGTGATCTGTGACATCAAGAGCTATGAAAAAATTGTCTGATGTGCCCTCAAAGTCAAAATGGATATTGGAGAATCCTAGGGGTATCATGGGGATAAGAACCATAAGGTGGAATTCAATTCTGGCAATATTATGGATGAATCCAATGGTGATAAGAAAATCTGACACCCCACCTGCCAAAGGTGCGGAAAGAAGCACCCAAAAAATTGCATGATGGGGATAGGGAATCGCTTTAGGTGTGGAAGAGAAGGGAACCTAGCCGTTAACTACCGATAAGAAAAACCCGCCCCTGTGACAGAGGAGAGGAACAATCTATTCATCTCTTAATGCATTGTTCATTTCTTCATCTGCAAAGAACCAGGGAACCTTGAAAATCAGTTCCCTAAGCCAAGGGTTTTCAGAGGCAACCAACAACCTCCAAGGAAACAAGGGAGAGATTTTTCCATCAATATCACAAAAGTTAACCCCAAAAACAAAGTAGTGATAGGTACACTAGTTATTCATTCAAGAATACTGAACATACTTTATGATTCTGGTTCTAAACATTCTTTTGTATCCTGAAATTTTAGTAGAACAATCCCAATAAAACCACAAATCATGGAAGTAAAGATGTTGGTGAGTATGGAAAATGGGAAAATCATTGCATCCCATTAATAGAACTCCTCCCCTGTCATTATCTATGGACTAAAATTTCCAGTGAACCTCATCATACTCCCTATGCTAGAATTTGATGCAATTCTCGGCATGTATTGGATTTTCTTATATAGAGCCAACAAAAAATTCCAAGAGGAAGAAATCATTCTTCATATGGAGAATCGTCCCCCAATTATGTAAATGTTCAAGGAGGGGGATGAATCTTCTTCAGCACCATAATCTCAAGCATCAATATTATTACCCTATGAGCATGCATATCCTTCTCAGATGACTGATTCTAAGGAAGCAACCATCCTTGATGACATGCCTATTGTGAGGGAATTCACAAATGTGTTTCCCAAGGAATTTCCAAGTCTTCCTCCTTAAAGATATGTTTAATTATCAATTGATCTTATAACTAGGGTGTTTCTAATATCCCTGAATCCTTATAGAATGACTATTGTGGAGCTTGAGGAGATATAGAAACAACGACAGGAGAATCACGATAAAGGTTTTATACGCCCAAGTGCTTCACCATGGGGCTCACCAGTCCTCTTCTTCAAGAAGAAGGATAGGTCAATGCACCTTTGAATTGATTATCGTGACCTCAAAAAAATCACGATAAAAAACAAATATCCTCTTCCCCAAATTGATGACTAGTTCAATTAGCTACATTGAGCCCAATACTTCTCCAAGGTGAATTTTATGGCATCCCGACTTTTTAATACATAACTTTTCATTTCATTTTACATACATAGGATCTTTAAAGTCTAGTGTCTTGGAAATAAAGAACAATAAAACTTGAATACAACATAAAACATTCTTCTAATCCACTAATAGGGATTTAACATAGGTTTTATCCTACATATAACTACTGTATCTCATATCATGGAGACATACATCAAAGGAAAGGGTGAGAAGAAGGCCTTGTAAGGGTAAACAAGGGAATTAGTTTACTTGTCTTAACAATAAGAACTTGAATAAAAAGATAAAGACATGAGAAAAGGAAGTATAGGAATATAATAATGAAAATAACTTGGAACATAACATGAATATGTGGATTCAACACTTCATTTAGACATTCATGAACATATCACTAAGGTCCATCCCTAAGGTGTCTCAAAAATTTCCAAGGTTATTCACCAAGGTATCATGAAACTTGTCATCTCTAGAGATTAATTATTTACCCAATGAAATGGAGCACTATCAGGGTGCACCCTTAATATGTCCTTAATTTCATTTGAGGCACATAGATCATCATAAAACATTTCATAAATAACACAAATATAGTCAACGAAATGGGTTTCGTGTCAAAATCATTACGTTTAAAAAGAGCTTCAAAATAAGATCATTATGTCATTTATAACCCATGGAAAGGGTGTGAGGGTTATATGTATGTCAGTTACTGAATAAAAAATATCATATTTATATATTAATTAACACCCATAGAAACGAAATAGGTCTGGGTAGTCACATAAATAAGACAAGATAATTTCTTGAGAGAAAGAGATGGAAAATTTGAGACGAACATTCTGCTACATAAAGGCTATATAACATGGTTTTAGAAAACATTTGAAAGAGAGGGGAAAAGAGTCACCCACTCATAAATAATTTATAATACAGCATGGGTACTGAATAAGATCATTGTATAGATACTTGAATGACATACCACATGAAAATTAAACATGATAGAAAAGAGGAGATGCGATTTCTTTTACGAGAAATTCAGCAGCCTAACGAAGTCACTTAAAAATTCATAAAACAAATTGATGATAGTTGAAAGGGTATTTAAACAATTAGACATGAAATGGGAAGTAATTAGAACATATAAAAACATACCCCCAACATAAAGATATGGAAACTAAAAAACACAAGATAAAGGAAGTCATGACTTAAAAGAGGAGGGTGAAAGGATCCCTTACCTTGAAGAGTAACTTCGAAATCATGATGTTAGGGACCTTGGGAGGCTTCAGGGAACCTTGGTAGGACTCTCTGGGAGGTAAGGAGACCCGAAAATCATTTAGGAGGATTTGGAAATGAAAATAATGACTGAATGTCTTGATATATGCAGGAGAAGGGAGGGGACAAGCCATTAATGTCCAAGGGGCACCTCATCGGTGGTATTGGAAAAACTATGGGCTTTACCATGGTATTTGCCCATGGTATTGGCCACTTGGGAGATATCATACCTTATTGTACTATTAATAAGTCTACTAGAATTATTACATAATTATTACATCCTTAATGATGTCATTAAACACCCGAAACTTAAAACTGTATTTTCACTATTCACTGAAAATTTATTTTTTCAGCAAAATCCCCAAAAATCACCTTAACCAAATATTGATGCTCTGAATTCAAAAATGAACACCATTTTATGAAAATAATTTTATATATATTTTTAATCTAATTTTTAAATAAATAATACTATTCACCCAAAAAAACTAATACTTGACTAATAATTTTTGAAACAGTTATTTAACAATTTTATTGAATCACATTACTTAATCAAGGTTCCTAAGTTATATCATTACTTTCTTAAGTGAGGTTACTTAATCCATTAGGTCATATTACTAAACATAAGCTTAAAATCACTATTCATAATTTACTATTCACAAAAACATTAAGTTGATCTCATTGAACTCGAAATTTCTTACTGATCATAATTATAAAAACCATTTTTTGAAAATAATTACACATTATTAATTATATAAGGTTTACATAAATATTTTAAAATATCCCTTTTTTCTAAACATCAATAATATATATCTTATATTTATCCAGACATTTGAAAATTCACAAAGTTCACCATAAAAAAAGCCACAATTTTTATTTATATCAAAGGATTTCATAAGGAACCTAAGGTCTCATTACATAGCCCCTTATAACACCAGTATAGGACCTAAGTGTAAGGTGTGATATGGTGATAGAATCTTGGGGCTGCTCAGCCAACAATGCCCGAGTGGTGATTTATATCAGCTTGAACTTCTCGCGAAGGGAATTCTATTCCAGCTTCACACGATGATGTTCGGCTTGGGATTGGTCTAGAGAAAAACCTAGTGGTGATAACTCCTTCCCATGTTCCATCAGATGGGCTTCGATCGGTCCGAGACTACTGGATGGGGCCATCAAATCATTTTTCTGTATTAACCAAGATCACTTGTATTTATAAAAAATAATTGTACCATTTAGTTTCGAATGGTCATATTGACCAATGATCATATAATAGTCAAAACCCAACTGTCTCATTTTAATTATACTCATTTTATTGAATGAAATAGTTTTGTTGAGTATAAAATAAAATAACACACAAAATTAAGAAACAAAAAATATTAAAAACTTCGGGTCATTACAATCTTCCCCGCATAAGAAATTTCATCCCCGATATTTTTAACTCGTACCCTTAGAAGAGAAAAGGTGTGGGTGCTTCTGCCTCATAGACTCTTCGGGTTCCCACATGGCTTATTCATATTTGTGGTTCCTCCATAACACCATAACAAGGTGGGTAGTCTTGTTGCATAGATCCTTGTCTCTATAATGCAAGTTCTCAACCGGTTTCTCCTTATAATAGAGTTCGTGTTCCTGTTGTACAACATATGGGTTTAGTACATGTGAAGGGTAAGGTATTTAATTCCTCAAGAGGGTTAGGTGGTAGAAATAATTAACTTGTGCTAGATTTGGAGGAAGTGCAAGTCGATAGGCCACTGCTCCCACACGATCAATGTTTTCATTGGGCCCAATGTACCTAGGGCTGAGCCTCCTTTTCTTTCCAAACCTCATGACTCTCTTCTAATGTGAAATTCGAATAAAGACCTTATCATCGACATCAAAATCCAAGTCCCTTCGATGGTTGCCGACATAGATCGTTTGCTGACTCTAAGAAGCCTTAATGTGTTGTTGGATGGCATGGACTTTTTCTATCATCTCTTTATGAAGATTAGGCCCAGGAAGTTTTCTCTCACCAGCTTCATCCAAAAAAGTAGGAGTTTTACCTCACATCCCATATGGATTTCATAGGGTTCCATTTGAATGTTTGAGTGGAAGTTGTTGTTGTAAGAGAACTAAACTAAAGGGAGATGTTGATCCCATCCACCCTTAAATTACATTGAGCACATTCTCAGCATGTCCTTGAGTGTTTGAATAGTCTTTTCAGATTGTCCATCTATTTTGGGGTGATAGGTCGTAATGAAATTCAATTCAGTGCTCAGAGCAAGCTGAAGACTCTTCAGAATTTTGTTGTAAACCTTGGATCATGATCAGATACGATAGAAAGTGGAATTCCATGCATCCTTACCACTTCCTTTATATAAATCCTGGAAGGTTGATAAAGAGAGAAATCTTCCCGAATAGAGATAAAATGGGCAGTCTTGGTGAGATGGTCCATAATAACCCATATCGCATTGTTTACTTTGGAAGTTCTCAGAACACCGGTGAAAAATTCCATTGTGATATTGTCCCACTTCCATGATGGCATGGGTAGTGGTTGCAATACCCCTTTAGGAAGTTGTCGCTTTTCCTTCACTTGCTGACATACTAGGAACCTTGAAGTGTAGTCAGCAATCTCCCTTTTAATATTGTCCCACCACTAATGATCACGAAGGTCCCTATACATTTTTGTGCTTCCAGGATGTATCAATAAAGTAGAGATATGAGCTTCATCCATCAGCTCCTTCTTTATTTCTGGAATAGATGGAAGACATAGTCTTGTATGAAATTTCAGTACACCTTCCTGATCAATATTGAACTCAGGAAACTTCCCATCCTTTATAGCCTCAAACATTTTCTACAACAAATGATCTTCTTTCTGTGCTTTCTTGATATTGTCTAGTAATGTTGGTCTAGAAATCATTTGGGTTAGGGTTGATGATGTCCCTTCCCTTATAATTCATGTGTCCATCATTAATAGGTCATTGATCAATGTATCTCTTTGAATTTGTATCATGGAAAGAAAAACTATGTAACGCCCTGACCCTAGATACCCAGAGTCAGTGAATTATTACATATCATTGGAATGATCACAATGGATCAAGTCTCGAATGACCGATTAGTTTAGTAGTCATGGAAACACTAAATATATTCATAAGTCTTACATTACATCGTAAGGTAAAAAAGAACAACAACATCTTGTCTTCATATCCCCTCATACTATCCCTACAGGTCATTCATAAATTACTTCTTCACATCCTGGGAAATGATAAAACATTGAAAGGGGTGAGCTCAGATGCTCAGTAAAGATAACAATATAGCAAAAGCTTTCATAAATAAGAATAAACATTCAAGGAAATGTATAACTAAAACAAAAGCCTTTTAAACATGAACTTCAACATAGTATGGAAAAAATAAAATGAAATAATGCCATTTACTTATTCCCACAGATATTCTACTAATCGAATAATCACATGAAATATCAATAACCACTTTCATAACGATGGAATGCATAATTCCAGACAATCATAACCACATAGCCAAGGCCTTGTTCCAAGACTACAAAAACGATTGTGCCAAGGCCTTGTGCCAAGACACTAGTTTGTCTCATGAGACCTACCGATGCATCGAGAAGCTATAGCGGGCTCCACCCGTCACTTACTATGTCCAATGCATTCCTCATATGAAAAGTTCGAAATATAACATAAACATTTGTATTAAAACTAGCATACGAAATGTCTATACTTTATCCACAAACCATGAATGGTATAAAAATAGCACATCCATAGTCAAACATAACTCATTCGATACAATATGAAAGATTTCATTGTATCAGATTAACCTCAATAGATAATGATTAAGGATAGATGAAAATAATCATCAAAAATATTATAGAGAAATATCCCACCTTTTCTTGAAATCATTTAAAAGTCGCACTATTTTTCAAGAAGTCATTTAAAAACATATATTTGAATCAAAGTGTCCCATACCACTTTGAATATTTTAAAAGTAATTTAAATTTTAGAACCATAATTTCCATATAAATAAATCCTTAAAACCATTTTTTAAAACATGGACATTAATGAGCAAGATTTAGAAGAATAAGTCTTTCAAACATTTAAAAATGGTATTTTAGTTAGAGTTTCTAACCAAAAGAGAGACACTTGAATACAAATAATTTAGGTAATCAAAACATTGTAATATCATGAGAATAAAGGGATTCATGATATACGATGTAAAATTACATTATATACATCACATAAAAGTGATTTGGTGTATAACAACAAAGAAGTCTCAATGGAATGTAAACTGAGATAACATCTCTCATAAAGGCCGTATCCTTAGGTTAAAGATAAATCAACGAAATAGTTATGTGTGACAAATATAAATACACTAAATATGATTGGATATTCAGTGTAAAACAATCAAAGGACATTCACACATAATCTTGTGAAAAAAACACCAATGAATTGGATGTTTAACTCAACAAATGGAGAATGAGTTAAAATTACTCTTATCAAATTCATATCGATGACTTGAGAAATTATCAATGGAGTTATTATGTGCATAAAATGTATATCCAAAGAAAGGTGACTGGAAATTATGACATAATCAAATGAATAGTGATTCCACACATAATCTTGGAGTAATATAATCAATGAAATATGCGTAAAGCCAAATGAGTGGAAATTGAAATTTCAAATTCCCTTATCGATTAGGTAACTTAAGAAACATACACCCATGAAAGAAGGATCATAACATGATTATGTAAATATCCATAAATTAATGTATATTACACAATGAATACAATCATGGGCAGTACACACACCACATGCAATAAATAAGTTGTGAACAATGGAATTCCCACGGAATTAAAAGTGAGATAAGAAAATCCCTTACTTTGTACTTTTTCCTTGGTCGACGGTAGGTTAACCTCCTGTATAATGGTTAAATAATTGTTATTAAATTATTCAATAATAATATACATTAATATGATATCATATATGATCTTTTAACATTGCTTTGTTAATAATGTCTTAGAATTATCGTCGTTTCGGGTGTTAACTTACTCATTGTTTTTATATGTTTTGTTACGTAAGTCATGGTTGTCATGGATAGGTTGTATATTATTCATATCCAGAATAATATCAAGTCCTTAAAAATTATTTTTAAATCATAAAATGATAATTATACTTGAATGGATACGATAGAGAATGAATCTCATCGCATTCGTGGAGACGGTAGTCCGTACGTACGTACGAGCGACAATATCATTCTTTTGATATTAAAATAATATATAATTGGATGGTATATCATATATACAGAATAATTATCATGTTACATTTATTATTTACATGAATTACACATCATTATTATACCCATCCAAATAATAATTTATTGAATAACAATTACACCACGATGTGGAGACGGTAAGCCGTACGTTCGCACGTATGGTGACATGTTATTCAAAGGGTGGATATAATACTGAATATGGTTGTACCATATTTATAATAATATTAAAGTATATAAGATATACTGGATTTATTATTTTAGAATAGAAATAACAAATAAAGAAGAAGTGGAAGAAGAAAGGAACTTGAAAAAGGGTGGTGAAATCATTACCTCTTCTTCGGGTTCTTCCTTTTGATTTGATCAAAAGGGCTCCTTAGGTTGGATTTCTGGTAACACTAAGGCCTCTAGGTTGTATTGAGGGAAGTTGACAGAGTATTTGGGCAGGGGTTGGCTGAACCAAAATGCTTTTAAGGTTTGAAGTAAGGAGAAGGGGCAGTGCCCTTTTATAAGAGGGGTGAGGGGCACCTTTGGAAAATCTAGAAATATTATTTTATAATAAATTCATATTCGGTTTCTAATGGCTCCAAAGTGTATTATTTAAAGGTTAAGGTGGGGATGGGTCGAAAAACACTCAACTAATATAATTTATACAGGTTTGGGCCATTATATTAACCTTATCATTTAGTTTTAACTATTAGTTAATTAGTTTGACACTTACCATGCCACTTTGTATTTCTATATTATATTGTTAATAAACTTACTATATACATCCAAGAGACCCCCAAGTGGTTCATTAATGATACACCTTTCATGATATAAGTCCTTTGGCCGAACCTTAGATTTTTAGGAATTTAATATCAATTAATAATATAATATTTCTTTTAAAAACTCTTTTATGTCAATTTTGACACTATTCAATAATTAATTTTTGTAAAAATCATAACAGAATTATTACTTCGAAAAAAGTTAATTAAATAAATCCTAACATGTAATATTATCCTAGAAAATTAGTTCAATTCATAAAAAGTCTCAAATTATATTTATTTGGGTATTTATAATATCAATTGTTTTAATTTTTCACTATTATGGTAATTACTGCATCATCATTATGTCATAAATAAATTTAATTATTTAATGTCTAAAAATTATAAATAAAATATCATTAAGTAGGAAATAGTTTTTATCTTTCTAGTGAATATTTATAGTCTAAAATACAACATATATAACCATATGTAACAATTTTCTTGCTAAAAGATATATGCTCGTGTCATTTTTGTATTCATTTTAACTTAATTAAAATAAAGTGTCCCTATCACTTACAAGTAGATCCATGGGGTCCCAAAATCGACCCAAAGATGCCCATGGTCGGCCATGTATCAACCAATATGGTTAAGACACGTTTTAGGGTAATTTAGTATTATTATAATATTATTTGTTTAACCCTTATTTTCCGGATTTACCCTTTAACCATGGTAAATAAAATATTTACCGAAGTGATTATTCAAAATGTCTAAAAATAAAAGTTACCTATTTACACAATTTTAACATCCTGATTCCAAATATGGAATCCATTTTTCCAAATTCAAAATACATAAGTGTCAGAAATGAATTTAAAATTAATTCCTGTTGTTAAAACAAAAAGCGTGTTTTTAAGAGATAATAACTATCAAAAGATTGACACATGTTTATGTCTGGTTTAATTATGAAATTATGTCCAATGAAAAACATTGAATTAAATGGTAAAAATATATTCAAAATATACTTTTAAACCACTCAAATTCATAATTTAACAATATTAATTATTTCGATTAAAAAAGTGGTTTTTAATTAAAATTTAGTAATTTTCACTATTCATCAAAATATGAAAGTTATCTGAAAAGTACCAAAATTTCACCCTAGGCTAATTTGGATATTCTGAATCCAAAAATGAAGTCTATTTTGAGAGATAGAATTTATAAAATTTCAAAAAGTATGTATTGCTATTCATAATGACTAGTTCGATTGGTTGTGGTGTGTTAGAATCTCGAAGTTGCGTACAATGCACGCCATTGCATTATTCAAAGGGAAACGTACCGTGGAAGCTTGGGGTGTTACATTCTCCCCTCCTTCAATAAATTGCATCCTCACAATTTTTTAAAATTGGGCTTGAGAATATAATGGAAAGTCCCACATCGGAAAGAGATTCAATAAAACTATCACTTTAAAAGAAAGGAAGAGAGGTATAAAGGTCACCCATGATAACCCATACTAGGATTCCACGTAGGAAAACATGGATATGGTCGATAAACTAAGTGTTCAGTTCTGATGGAGAGGGATAAAAAACATGATCAGGAGAAAGTTAACAATAAGAAAATCACAAACTTGTGTTGGGACAAATGGTCCTTAGTCTCCTAGTAAGAAAAGTAAACGGACAACATTTTTTGTTTTAAGTTACATTACATATGGACAAGGAATTCATTTATGATATTGACTAAGAACATAAGGAGATATACTTACTTTTTAAGTATATTTTAATAACTTTTTACCACTAACTCATTTTTTTGAACAATGAGTTTTCAAGAAGACTTGGTCATAATGAAAGAGCTAGAATAAACTTCTATAGAAATACATGATCCATGTAGGATAAGCTATATATTTAACTTGTCTTTAGAGAATAATCTAAACCAAAATGGTTAGTATAATATCTGATGACCCCACAAATGGATATTCCATTAGAGAAAAAAAACTAATCTTAATTTCTAAAATTAAACCATCAATACCCCAAAGTTAAATAAATATCATTCAATAATAAATTGTCCTTAAAATCCTTCAATATAATCCAAACTAATATTGAAACTCAAAACTTATAAGAATGTAGTCTTCCATGTTAAATTGTATCTCCAAATGACATTAATTACTCTTAAAGTCACATACTTAAAAGTAATTAACCTAATCATTTCCATAAAAAAACCCAAATCACTATAAATCCATAATAAAAACATAGATAGAAATCCACCATTACTCTTCAAATGAAATCCCATACTATTCTATTTTACTTGGGCATATAGTGTTCACAACAAAGCAAACAACTTCCAAAATAACATCTATCACATAATCACCAAATCATTTTCCTATACCAAGGGTATTCATTTAATAAGACATAAGAACCCAAATCAACTTATTATTGATCAATAAAATCATTTAAATAAAATAATTAGTCAAACTATCCAGGGACTTCACGTAGTTCAGTGATAGGCGATAAATCCCAATCGCACTTTGGTTGTGGGTTCGATTCCCACAGCTTTGTCCGACGCGACGAGTTGTCACACGGTCTGCGTGTTGTCCTTTTTCAAAAACTATATTTTATAATATTACCAAAATGAAATAAATTCCTCAAAATAACCATAACATAATTTAACCACAAATCTTATCTCATACCTTGAATTTTCATCCCAAATTATGAAAACTTATAATTCTCTCAAACCCCAATGATCATATAAAACCAAATGGTTATTTATAACTATATCCACAAGAGAAGAGATAATTCTTCCTCAAATATCATTCCCACATTGAAAACTGTGGGGTTACAAATACAAGAGAAAATTATTCCAAAGTAAACCCATCAACAAGGATCACTAATACTTTTTAAAATTTCTCCTACCATTTATTTCCACATAACTTCTTCTTTGAAAAAGAAAATATCCTATAGAATAGGGCATTCACTCGGGTAATGGCCAGGTCCCCTACATTTACGGAAAATGACTGTAAATGGACTCTTGGGACCATTTTTATCTTCTTCCATAGTACTCTTCATTTTTTTCGGCAATTATTCACTTTATGTCCTTCTTTCCCTCATGTAAATCATTTCTTTGTCCCATTGAGACACATTCCTGGGTGTCTTTTTCCACATTTCCTGCAAGATGGAAATTGAGGATTCCTTTCTCCATGGTCTCCACTGCTAGAGCTCTTATCATTCATCAACATTCTCTTCTTTGTTGATTCCGGGAATTGGTTAATATATATCTAGTTGATCATATTTTTGGAAAATTTATTTGGCATAAAGACGATATCTTTTACGCCTATCAACATTCCATTTTGTTGCTCATTTCCACCACTGTTCCCACCTTGTACATCATTATGTAAGTCACTATGACTTCTTTGGAATCTAGACATTGACTAAAACCAGAAAGAATTGGGTGAGTAACAGTAGTCATAAAATAATTTAGAGATTAACATGTCACCATATTCTCAATTTGAAACACATTAGGATTAACCAAGGTCATTTACTCTCATCATATATATTTAATACTTCAAATCGTTTAGTAAAGAAAATGTAAATTATCCTAAGCATATCCCCCGGGAGTGTCGTAACCAAGAGTGCAGCAAGGCCCATTGTCATGCACCAGTTCCTGTTCGAGTCTAGCTCAAAGCGGTGTTTTCGAGTTTTACCCCTAGGTACATCTATGCCAGAGCTGCCTCTACCTGCTCGTATCTAGACAGGGATGTATTTCTTAGAAAACTCAAAAAATCTCCACAATACCAAAATTCTAGGAAGTTCTCCTATACTAATCCTCAATGTTCATCTTAGGTCTACGTGCTATAATCAGAGTTTATCTAAATCTAGCTCCCAAGGTTTGTACTAAACTTCCTCTGGTACCAACTGTAACGCCCCAACCCTAGATACCCAGAGTCGGTACATTATTACATAACATTGGCATGATCACAAAGGATCAAGTCTCGAAAGACCGATTAGTTTAGTAGTCTTGGAAACACTAGATATATTCATAAGTCTTACATTACATCATAATGTAAAAAAAACTACAAAAACATCTTGTCTTCATATCCCATCATACTATCTCTGCAGGTCATTCATAAATTACTTCTTCACATCCTGGGAAAAGATAAAACATTGAAAGGGTTGAGCTCAGATGGTCAGTAAGGATAAAAATATATCAGTAGCTTTCATAAGTAATAATAAACATTCAAGGCAATGTATAACTAAAAAAAGCCTTTTAAACTTGAACATCAACATAGTATGGCAAAAATAAAATGAAATAATTCCATTTACTTATTCACATGGATATTCTACTAATTGAAAAATCACATGAAATATCAATAACCACTTTCATAATGATGGAATGCATAATGCTAGAATATCATAACCACATATCCAAGGCCTCATGCCAAGACTACAAATAAGATTTTGTCAAGGCCTTGTGCCAAGACACTAGTTTATCTCATGAGACCTATCGATGCATCAAGGAGCTATAGCAGGCTCCACCCGTCACTTACTAAGTCCAATTCATTCCTCATATGAAAAGTTTGAAACATAACATAAATATTTGTATTAAAACTAGCATACAAAATGTCTATACTTTATCCACAAACCATGAATGGTATAAAAATAGCACATCCACAGTCAAACATAACTCATTCGATACAATATGGAATATTGTATTGTATCAGATTAACCGCAATAGAGAATGATGAAGGATATATGAAAATAATCATCAAAACCATTAGAGAGAAATATCCCACCTTTTCTTGAAATCATATAAAAGTCGCACTATTTGTCAAGAAGCCATTTAAAAACATATTTTTGAATCAAAGTGTCTCATACCACTTTGAAACTTTTAAAAGTAATTTTAATTTTAAAACCATAATGTCTATATAAATAAATCCTTAAAACCATTTTTTAAAACATGGACATTAATGAGAAGGATTTAGAAGAATAAGTCTTTAAAACATTTAAAAATGGTATTTTAGTTAGAGTTTCTAACCAAAAGAGAGACACTTGAATACAAATAATTGAGGTAATAAAAACATTGTAATATCATGAGAATAAATGGATTCATGATATACTATGTCAACGTACATTATATACACCACATAAAAGTGATTTGGTGTATAACAACAAAGAAGTCTCAATGGAATGTAAATTGAGATGAAATCTCTCATAAAGGCTGTATCCTTAGGTTAAGGATAAATAAACGACATAGTTATGTGTAAAAAATATAAATACACTAAATATGATTGGATATTCAGTGTAAAACAATTAAAGTACATTCACACATAATCTTGTAAAAACAACACCAATGAATTGGATGTTTAACTCAACAAAAGAAGAATGAGTTTAAATTACTCTTATCAAATTCATATCGATGACTTGAGAAATTATGAATAGAGTGATTATGTGTATAAAAAGTATATCCACAGAAAGGGGAGTGGAAATTATGACATAATCAAATGAATAGTGATTCCACACATAATATAGGAGTAATATAATCAATGAAATATGCATAAAGCCAAATGAGTGGAAATTGAAATTTCAAATTCCCTTATCGATTAGGTAACTTAAGAAACATACACCCATGAAAGAAGGATCATACCATGATGATGTAAATATCCATAAATTAAAGTATATTACACAATTAATACAATCATGGTCAGTACACACACCACATGCAATTAATAAGTGGTGAACAATGGAATTCCCATGGAATTAAAAGTGAGATAAGAAAATCCCTTACTTTGTACTTTTTCCTTGGTCGACGGTAGGTTAAAATCCTTTATAATGGTGAAATAATTGTTATTAAATTATTCAATAATCATATACATTAATATGATATCATATATGATCTTTTGACATAGCTTTGTTAATAATCTCTTAGAATTATCGTCGTTTCGGGTGTTAACTTACTCATTTTATTTTATATTTTTTGTTACGTAATTCGTGGTTGTCATGGATATGTTGTATCTTATTCATATCCAGAATGATATCAAGTCCTTAAACATTATTTTTAAATCATAAAATGATAATTATACTTGAATGGATACGATAGAGAATGAATCTCATTGCGTTCGTGGAGACGGTAGTCCGTACGTACGCACGAGCGACAATATCATTCTTTTGATATTAAAATAATATATAATTGGATGTTATATCATATATAAAGAATAATTATCATGTTATATTGATTATTTACATGAATTACACATCATTATTATACCCATCCAAATAATAATTTATTGAGTAACAATTACACCACGACGTGGAGACGATAAGCCGTACGTACGCACATATGGTGACATGTTATTCAAAGGGTGGATAGAATACTGAATATGGTTGTACCATTTTTATAATAATATTAAAGTATATAGGAGATACTGGATTTATTATTTTAGAATAGAAATAACAAAGAAAGAAGAAGTGGAATAAGAAAGGAACTTGAAAAAGGGTGGTGAAATCATTACCTCTTCTTCGGGATCTTCCTTTTGATTTGATCAAAAGGGATCCTTAGGTTGGATTTCTGATCAAACTATGTCCTCTAGGTTGTAGTGAGGGAAGTTTAGAGAGTATTTGGGCAGGGTTTGGCCGAACAAAAAGGCTTTGAAGGTGTGAAGTAATGAGAAGGGAGAGTTCCCTTTTATAAGAGGGGTGAGGGGCACCTTTGGAAAAGCTAGAAATATTATTTTATAATAAATTCATATTCGGTTTCTAATGGCTCCAAAGAAGATTATTTAATGATTAAGGTGGGTATGGGTCGAAAAAAACTCAAACAATATAATTTAGATAGGTTTGGGTCATTATATTAACCTTATCATTTAGTTTTAACTAATAGTTAATTAGTTTGACACTTACCATGCCACTTTGTATTTTTATATTATATTGTTAATAAACATACTATATACATCCAAGAGACCCCCAAGTGGTCCATTAATGATACAAATATCATGATATAAGTCTCTTGGCCGAACCTTAGATTTTTAGGAATTTAATATCAATTAATAAAATAATATTTGTTTTAAAAACTCTTTTCTGTCAATTTTGACACTATTCAATAATTGATTTTTGTAAAACTCATAACAGAATGATTACTTCAAAAAAGGTTAATTAAAGAAATCATAACATGTCATATTATCCTATTAAATTATTTTAATTCATACAAATTCTCAAATTATATTTATTTGGGTATTTATAATATCAATTGTGTTAATTTTTCACTATTATGGTAATTACTGCATCATCATTATGTCATAAATAAATTTAATTATTTAATTTCTAAAAATTATAAATAAAATATAATTATGTAGTAAATAATCCTTATCTTTCTAATGAATATTTATAGTCTAAAATCCAACATATATAACCCTATGTAACAATTGTTTTGCTAAAAGATATATGCTTGTGTCGTTTTTGTAGTCATTTTAACTAAATTAAAATAAAGTGTCCCTATCACTTACAAGTGGATCCATGGGGTCCCAAAATAGACCCAAAGATGCCCATGGTCGGCCATGTATCAACCAATATGGTTAAGACATGTTTTAGGGTAATTTAGTATTATTATAATATTATTTGTTTAACCCTTATTTACCGGATTTACCCTTTAACCATGGTAAATAAAATATTTACCGAAGTAATTATTCAAAATGTCTAAAAATAAAAGTTACCTATTTACACAATTTGAACATACTGATTCCAAATATGGAATCCATTTTTCCAAATTCAAAATACAAAAGTGGCAGAAATTAATTTAAAATTAATTCATTTGTTAAAACAAAAAGAGTGTTTTTAAGAGATAATAACTATCAAAAGATTGACACTTGTTTATGTCTGGTTTAATTGCAAAAAAATGTCCAATGACAAAATATTGAATTAAATGGTAAAAATATATTCTAAATATACATTAAAACCACTCAAATTCATAATTTACCAATATTCATTATATCGATTAAAAAAGTGGTTTTTAATAAAAATTTAGTAATTTTCACTATTCATCAAAATATGAAAGTTATCCGAAAAGTACCAAAATTTCACCCTAGGCTAATTTAGATATTCCGAATCCAAAAATGAATTCCATTTTGAGAGATAGAGTTTATATAATTTTAAAAAGTAGGTATTACTATTTATAACGGCTAGTTCGATTGGTTGTGGTGTGTTAGAATCTCGAAGATGCGTACAATGCACGCCATTGTATTATTCAAAGGGAAACGTACCGTGGAAGCTTGGGGTGTTACAAACTCGATCATTCCTGCTTAATACATCAGTGACTTTGTTTTCCCTTCTAGGATTATAATGAATTAAACAGTAATATTATTTAAGAAGTTACAACCATATCCTTTGTCCCATGTGCAATTCCTTTTGTGTGAAAATATACTTCAAACTTTGATGGTCTGTGTATATATCCAATTTCTCCCCATAAATATATTTCCTCCATATCATCAGAACAAAAAAGACTGCAGCTAGCTCTAGATCATGCGTAGGATAATTCTGCTCATGAGTCTTCAACTTTCAAGATTCATAAGCAACTACCTTGTCATTTTTCATGAGGACGCACCCAATCCCTTTTAGAGATGAATCAATAAAAATAACGAATCCTTATCCACTTTAGGGAAAAGTTAACATGAGTACTGTAACCAATCTCTTCTTCAGCTCTTGGAAACTTTCCTCACACTATTTTTTCTAGATGAACTTGACCCCTTTTCGAGTTAGCTTGGTTAATAGATTAGAAACTCATGAATTGTTTTTCAAAAACCTCTTATAAAATCTTGATAATATAAGAAAACTACGAATCTCAGTTATTTTTTAGGTTGATTCCACTCGTCTACAACTTTTGTCTTTGTAGGGTCAACTATGATTCCTTCATTGGTTACAATGTTCCCTAATAAATCAACTTTTTGTAACAAAAATTCATATTTTTTGAACTTCCCAAAAAGCCTCTTCTTCCACATAGTTTTAAAAATATGCCATAGATGATCCTCATTCTCCTTGAAACTTTTGGAATATATCAGAATATCATCAATAAAAATTACCACAAAGTTATCAAGGTATTCCTTAAAGACTCTATTCATTATTTCCATGAAAATAACAGGTGCATTAGTCAGTCTGAAGGGCGTAACAAAAACCTCATAAAGCCCATATCTTGATCAGAAGGTAGTTTTTGGAATATATTCTTTTTTCTACCTCAATTGATGATAACTAGATTGAAGATCAATCTTAGAGAAGAAATGATCCTCATTAAGTTGGTCAAATAATTAATCAATTCTTGGGAGAGGGCATTTTTTCTTTACTGTGATCTCATTCAGTTCTCTATAATTAATGCATAGTCGCATCGTTCTATCCTTCTTATTTACAAAGAGAACATTTGTTCCCCATGGAGACACACTCAGTCTGATAAACCCCTTTTCCAAAATATCTTGGAGTTGTTTATTTAATTCTTCCAGCTCTACATTTTCCATCCTATATGGGGTCATTGAAATCGGATGAGATCCAGGTACGAGTTCAATTGATAACTCTACCTCTCTTTCTGGGGGAGGTCCAGGAAACTCCTTAGGAAATACGTCAACATATTCATGGACGATGGGGAGAGTTTCTATCCTTAAACTCTCATCTCCACCTTCTTCTTCTTCACCGATCAACTCCATAAAAAAGGATATAGGTGGTTTCTCTAGACAAAGATCAGGTTGTGATATATCTCCTTGGAAGATAACTGTAGGTTTTCCATTTAAGACTACTGAGATTTCCTTGCTTCTGCATTTGATATTAGCATTATACTTTCAGAGCCAGTCCATCCCTAGTATAATGTCGAATTCCAGCATAAGAATGACTACTAGATTTGTGATAATATTGTGATCACTAAAGTAATTACTAGAGTTTCTAAACACACTGATGATGCTTGGATAATCCACAAGGAGTCTTCACTGATAACTATATTTTTATCAAATCTGGGGTTGATTATAAATTCTTTGCAATAATAGAGGAAATAAAGGAATGCATAGAACCAGAATCAAACAAAGTACTTGCTAGCTTTGAGAGAACAACAAGAGTACCTACTACCACATCATTTGGAGCTTTGACTTTAGCTATCATGATTGCAAAATCACAACCTTGATCTCTTTGAATTTTCTGAGGCTAATAGTGGTTCCCCTCCACTGCCATCAAATTTGGATAGTGATTGGGAAAGTTCCCATGTTGTCCACACATAAAGCACCAGACACCTGGTAGGGGATGCAACATCTTCCCCTTGTCGTTAGCGTTTGTAAGTTGAGGTTTCACCACACTATGTCAATTCCTCATAATGTGGACATCTCTACCACAGATTTAGCGATTCTCACTCCTGAGCATGTAGTTCCCTGAATGCTTCTTCCCACATTTATTACACGTGTAAAGTTACACTTGCTTTCATCTTCTTCCCTGATCGGAGGTCCTCCCTAAGCCAGACTCCATCGATCTCTTCTATTCATTTGATTTATGAGACCACTGTGTCTCTCCGAACTCTAGCTCAACTTTCATCACACTCCGCACGATCTCCTCATAGCTACTATAGTCTCGGTTGGCTATATTCTTCCGCAAATGAGGTCTCATTCCACCAATGAATCTATCAACCTTACCATTTAGATCCATGACAATGCAAGAGGTATATCATGAAAGCCTTGTGAAGTTCATTTTGTATCTTCCCACAGATTCATTCTCCTTCGGGTTCAGCTTGAGAAACTTCTTCTCTATTCATGTTGTCATGGAACGAGGGAAATACTTACTGAAAAAGATCCCTCTAAACTATTCCCACTCCATTGCTTCAACTTCCACTCTTTTCCTTGTGTTTTTAATCAGTTCCCACCCTTGATCATATTCTCCTTATAAGTGATAGACATCCCGGGTGATATTCTCTTACTCTGAACATCGGAGAATAGAAAAGATCTTCTCGATAGAGCTGATCCACTGCTCAAAAATCAAGGGGTCAGTCGATCCATTGAAATTTGGTGGTCGTTGACACATAAAGGACTCAATATAATGTTGTTCACTTCACGGTGATATCAGTCTCTCAACTTGATTCATGTTATTTCCCGTAAATTGAGTTAGTTGGTTCATCATTATCATGAATGTTTCCATTCCGACTTCCATCAGAGGGCCGTCAGCGCATGGTCCATTGTGGTCACCATTTTCATGGTTCCTCCTATTTCCCTCCATTTTCTAAGAGAATAAAATATATGTGAGAAACTTATTTCATTTATGAATTTTTTAACTATAAAAGATTCTATGTCTTAAAACTTCATGCTTAAATAGTTAAATTTATCTATAATTCCTTTGTAATGATTCATAAAAAGTTTTCAATTAATTAAACCTATCCCTAGAGAGTTTAGTAACCAAGAGTTCAGCAAGGCCCATTGCCATGTACCACTTACCATTTGAGTTAAGCTCAAAGTTGTGTTTTCAGGTTTTACCCCTATGTATATCTGTGCCAGAGCCACCTCTATGTACTCATATCCAGACATGGATTTATTTTCTTGATAAACCATTTACTCATTACTCACCAAAATACCAGGAAGTTTTCCTATATTTAAAATTTTCTATAGGGTTATTCCTAAAATATTCATATAATAATTTCCATAAATAACTAAACTATCCTTTGATACCAACTATAACATCCCACCTTTTTAATACATAACATTACATTATATTTTACATACAGTGGATCTTTAAAGTCTAGTGTCTTGGAAATCAGGAACAATAAAACTTGAATACAACATAAAACATTATTCTAAACCACTTGTAGGGCTTTATCATAGGTTAATACTACATAGAACTACTGCATCTCATATCCTGGAGAAATACGTCAAAGGAAAGGGTGAGCAGAAGGCCCAGTAAGGGTAATCAAGGGAATCAGTTTACTTGTGTTAACAATAAGAACTTGAATAACAACATAAAGACATGAGAAAATAATGTATAGGCATATCATAATGAAAAGTACTTGGAAAATAACTTGAATATGTGGCTTCAACATTTCATTTATACATTCATGAACATATCACCAAGGTCCATCCCCAAGGATTCATAAAAATTACCATCGTTATTCAACAAGGTATCATGAAACTTGTCATCTCTAGAGATTAATTATTTACCCAATGCAATGGAGAGCTATTAGGGAGCACCCTTAATATATCATTACTTTAATTTGAGCCACATATATCATAACAAAATTCATAAATAACCCAAATAGAATAAAAAAAATGGGTTTCATGTCAAACTCATGAAGTTTAAAAAGAGCTTGAAAATTAGATCATTATGTCATTTATATCCCATGGAATGTGAGTGATGGATATATATATGTCAATTACAAAATAAAAAATATCATATTTATATATTTATGATCACCCATAGAAACTAAATAGGTCTGGGTATTCACAAAAATAAAACAAGATAATTTCTTGAGAGAAAGATATAGAAATTTTGAGATGAAAATTCTGCACCATAACGGCTATATAAAATGGTTTTAGAAAACATTTAAAAGAGATGAGAAAAGGGTCAAAAACTCATAAATAATTCATAATACAGTACGTGTACCGAATAAGATCATGATATGGATATTTTAATGACATACTACATGAAAAGGAAACATGAAAGAAAAGAGAAGATGCGATTTCTTTTAACAGAAATTTGACAGCCTAACGACGTCACTTAAAACTTCCGAAAACAAATTTATAAGAGAGGAAATGGTATCTAAACAATTAGACATGAAATGGAAAGTAATTAGAATGTATAAGAACATACCCTCAACATAATGAGATGGAAACTAGAAGATACAATATAAAGGAAGTCATGACTTAAGAGAGGAGGGTGAAATGATCCCTTACCTTGAAGTGTAACTTAGAATGCTTGATGTTCGGGACCTTGTGAGGCTTCAAGGAACCTTGGGAGGACAACATGGGAGGTACGGAGACCCAAAAATAGTTGAGGAGGATTTGTAAATGAAATGAGTGATGGAATGGCGTGGTATTTATAGGAGAAGTGAGGGGACAAGTCATTAATGGCCAAGGGACACCTCATCGGTGGTATTGGAAAAACCATGGGCTTGCCCATGGTATTTTCCCATGGTATTGGTCACTTAGGAAACATAATACCTTATCTTACTATTAATAAGCAGAACAGAATTATTTCATAATTATTACATCCTTAATGATGTCATTAAACTCCCGAAACTGAAAACTGTATTTTCACTATTCACCGAAAATTCATTTTTTTTAAAACAAATCCCCAAAAATCACCATAACCTAATATAGATGCTCTGAATTTAAAAATGAACTTTATTTTATAAAAATAATTTTCTAAATAATTTTAATTGAATTTTCAATTAAAAAACACTATTCACTCGAAAAAACCAATACTTGTCTAATAATTTATGAAATTGATATTTACCTATTTTATTGAATCACATTACTTAATCAAGGTACCTAAATTATATAAATATTTTCTTAAGTAAGGTTACTTAATCCATTTGGTCACATTACTAATCATAAGCATAAAATAACTATTCATTATTTAGTATTCACTAAAAATTAAGTCGATCTCTTTAGACTCTAAATTTCTTACTGAACATAACTGCAGAAGAAAATTTTTCTGAAAATAATTACACATTATTAATTATTTATGGTTTACATAAATATTTTAAAATTTCCCTTTTTTCTAAACATCAATAATATAAATCCTATATTTATCTGGACATTCGAAAATTCACAAACATCACCGTAAGAAGAAATTACAATTTATATTTATATCAAAGGATTACATAAGGAAACTAAGGTCTCATTACATAGCCCCTTATAACACCCGCATAGGACCTAAGTGTAAGGTATGATAAAGTGATATAATCTTGGGGCGGCTCAGCCAAAATTACCCGAGTGGTGATTTATATCAGCTTGGACTTCTCATGAAGGAGATTTCGTTCCAGCTTCACAAGCTAATGTTCGGCTTGGGTATGGTCCAGAGAAAATATCAGTGGTGCTACCTCCTTCCCAAGTTCCATCAGATGGGCTTCGATTGGTCCGAGACTGCTGGATGGGGCCATCAAATATTCTTTCTGTATTATCCAAGATTACTTGTATTTATAGAAGATAATTGTAACATTTAGTTTCCAAAGATCATATTGACCAATAGTCATATTACAGTCAAAACCCAATGATATCATTTTAATTATACTCATTTTATTAAATGAAATAGTTTTGTTGAGTATAAAATAAAATAACACACAAAATTAGGAAACAAAAATTATTAAAAATTTCAGGTCTTTACAGATTTTTGGTCGGGATATTTCCAAGTAGGGGTGAAGGAGGATATCCTCTAGATTGATTTTCGTACAAGCTACGAACACTATCAATTCATAGTAATGCCTTACAAAATCAGTAATGCTCCAGCTATCATCATGGAATTGATGAATAGAGTCTTTAGAGATTACCATGTCAAATCTGTATTAGTCTTTATAGATGATATTCTAATATACTCCAAAACCATCGAGGATCATGAGGAAAATCTAAGCACTGTACTAGAGACCTTGAGGAAGGAGAATCTTTTTACAAAATTCAAAAAGTGTGAGTTCAAGTTGAAAGAGGTCTCACTCTTTGGTCATATAATAACAAGAAATGGGATATCTACAGATCTATCCATGAAAGTTTCAATTAAGGGATGGCCGAGGCCAACATCAGTGATAGATATCCATATCTTCTTGGGGTTAGCTGGATATTATTGTTGATTTGTGAGAAATATATCAAAATTTTCAAACCCACTTATCAAGCTAACTTGTAAGAGAGTAAAGTTTTCCTGGAGTGATGAACACGGAGTGTGCTTTAAGGAGTTAAAAAGGACGCTTATCACTGAGACCCTACTCACATTACCGACAAGTGGATAACTTTTGTGGTATTTATTTATGCTTCAAATAAGGGCATGGGTTGTGTGTTAATTCAAAATTACAAAGTCATTGTCTATTCTTCAAGGAAATTGAATGTTTATGAAAAAACCTATCCAACACATGATCTGGAGTTGGCTGTAGTAATCTTCACTTTAAATTTTAGTGACATCACCTCTTTGGGGAGAGGTGTGAAATATACATAGATCACAAAAGCCTGATTTGTATATTCACAAAGAAAGAGTTGAATATGAGTCAACGAAGATGGTTAGAGATGATCAAAGACTATGAATGCTCAATCCATTACCACCATAGGAATGTATACAAGGTGGAGGATGCTCTATGTAGAAATGAACCATCAATTCTATCATTGATGAGAATTGAAAAGGATCCAGTAATCATTGATTTGATGAAGATGGTCATGGGAATCATAAAGAAGGGAACATCATCAATACTTTCACAAATGATTTCTCAACTGTCTCTTTTGAAAATGTTAAAGGATTCTCACAAGGATGATGTGGGAATTTAGAAGAAAGTGGAAGCTATCAAAAAACGGAAATCCTTGGATTTTAATGTTAATGAACAAGGAATCGTGATATTTGGGTCAAGACTAGGTGATACATCAAATCCAGAGTTAAAGAAATTACTTTTGGATGACGCACATAGTTCAAATTTCTCCATTCACCAATGTAACATAAAGATGTACCGAGATCTATGAGAGAATTATTGGTGGTATAACATGAAGAAGTCAATCGCTGAGTATTCATCAAAGTTTCTGGTATGTTAGCAAGTGAAGGAAGAGAGGTAGAAGTCTAAGTGGATGATGCAACCACTAATCATACCCGCATGGAAAGAGAAGAATATCACCATGTACTTTTTCACCAGACTTCTAAAGACATCTATAAAAACAATATTATCTGGGTTATTGTGGATCATCATACAAAGACTGCACACTTCATTACAATTTGAGAGGATTTCTCATTGGATCAACTAGAGTGGGTATATATCACGAAAGTGGTAAGGCTACATGGAGTTCCACTTTCGATTGTATCCGATCAAGATCCAAGATTCACCTCTATGTTTTGGAAGAGTCTTCATCATTCTCTGAATACTGAGCTGAACATTAGTACGGCTTATCATCCTCAAACTGATGTCCAATCCAAACGCTTGAGGACATGTTTAGAGCTTCCTCAATGGAATTAAAAGGAGGCTGGGATCAACATCTTCCTCTAGTTGAGTTCTCTTACAATAACAGTTTCCACTCAAGCAGCCAATTGGATCTTTATGAAGCCCTATATGGGAAGAGGTGCAAAACACCTACATCTTGGGATGATGTTGAAGGAAAGAAACTCCTAGGTCTAAAAGTTTTCAAAGAAATGGTAGATAATGTTAAGACCATCCAGAAGCACATTAAAGCTACCCAAATTCGAAAAAAGAGCAATGATGATAATCATTGATGAGACAATGAGTTTAATGTCGGAGACATGTTATTCCTCTTCATATCACCAAGGAAGAGGGTTATGAGATTTGGGAATAAGGGAAAGCTTAGTCCAAGGTACATCAGCCCTTTTGAGAACCTTTATTGCATTAGAGTAGTGGAATATCGACTAGACCTCCCACCGAACCTATCTCAAGTACATGATTTATTCCACGTATCAATCTTGAAGAAGTACATACCTGAGCTATCACATGTACTCAATCGAGAGTTGGTACCATTAAAAAATGAACTCCCCTATGAAGAGAATCTAGTGAATATCTTAGATCATATAAAAAACTTTCTACAAAATAATACAATGCCCCTCATGAAAGTGTTGTGGAGGAACCCCATATATGAAGAAGAAACATGGGAACTAGAGGAAGTGATGAAGTAGAGTTACCCACATCTATTTTAGTGTGGTAAAATAAAATTTTTATGGTGAAATTTCTTAAGGTGGGAATATTGTAATGTCCCATACTTTTATTAATCAAAATTCATCTTGATATGATTAAATGTATTATTTTGTAAAATTGTTATATAACATATAAAATTCTTTGGTTTTTTTATTTTAAATTTCAAAATAACATTATGAATTGTTACCATTTCCAAAATAGCCTTTGAACAATGACCACATGATTAGTATAAATATAGGGCTTTAACAAATCCAATTTACTCTGACCATGGAAGAGATGACCACATCCAGTAGAATTGCTCCGTACAAAGCCCATTTTTTAGAGCTCAGAAAGGAGGTGTCATCACTCTTGATGAAGCCCAATACTAGCTTCAAAATGTTAAGCTCGAACAGAACCGTTAATAGGAGATGTGGAT
This sequence comes from Viscum album, assembly GCA_963277665.1. NCBI lineage: Eukaryota > Viridiplantae > Streptophyta > Magnoliopsida > Santalales > Viscaceae > Viscum > Viscum album. The sequence continues at coordinate 20,292,633 of OY728155.1, forward strand.
GTTAGTAGAGATTACCAGCCGAGAGATGTTATCCGAGCCACCCCAAGAGTCTGTCACCATCGCACACATTACCCTTCGGTCTTATGTGGGTGTTTTAAGAGGTTATGTTACAAGACGCTAGCATAATGATTATGTTCATTATTTTTGTATAGAGAACATACTTTTATTTTATTATTGTTACTTAGTAAATAGTTTTTAAAGAACAAATAGTATTTTAATGTAATATTCAATTAAGAAATATAATGTGATAAATTAATGGATTTTCGAATTAAATAATATTTAAATTAAATTTTATTACTAAATTATTTTTTATTAAATATAAATGATCGTATAATTTTTATGAATACAATTATAATTTTTATTAAGGATTGAAATTCGTTTATGTCTAATCCCATGAATTTTTGATAAATAACAATTTTGATTTTAAAAGTAAAAATTAGAATTTTTAGAAAATTATATTGATAAAATGAATATTTTTTTTGGAATCAGGATGTCGAAATTATTAAATATTGATTTTTTCATAATTTTCCGAGACAATCTAATTTTTGGGTAAAAATTAAATACCGTTTAATTATATAATGTGTTTTATGACATCATAATGACCCCATAGTGATGTAATAAAATTACATAAACATTATTTTCGGCCAATATATATTTTTAAATTAAAATAACATGATTTTAGGTTTATTTTTTTTACAAATCATTAGTGGACCCTCCAAGATTTATAAAACATTTCATCTTTTTAAATATATTTCCCTTAGATTGTGACTCATCTCTACATATAAAACCCTTTTATTTTAAAACTTTCAGCCATGGGACTTATAAAATAATGTTTCATACTCCCCTTTTTCAAAGCCCATTGGTAAAGACAATGGGTAGGTTTGTAGTTTTGATTAGTTTAATGTGTGGTGTCCCAAACATAAATAATAAATAATTTTCCCTCTTTTCCAATATAAACCCACCCAAGATCCCGCATCCTATTCAGTCAAATCCTTTGGATCTCGCCCAAACTCTTCCCTCCTCTCTCTAGAATCATCCCCAGGTTCCCCAAACTCTCAAGAAGCCTATCTCAAGCCTCCCTCAAGCCTTTGGGATCACATTTCCTAGAAATGGATTCTTTCCTTTCTCATTTTATCCATGTTTATTAATATTTCTATTCCATTCTATTTTAAATTATAAATGTTGGGGTATTATTTTTAAACTACCCCGTACTATCATCCTTATCTTTTAATTATGGGAGTCTCATTTCTCTCTCATTAATTCAGTCCATGTACTTCTGTTACCATGCCGAAATTACGTAAGGAATTTCTCTCTCTTCAATTACATTCAAACAATTATTTTGTATTATGAATCTAAATTACATTAATTGTGTTGGGAAATGTATCTATATGAACCCATTACTATCCATTTAATTTAACTATGTTGAGACACCCCCTTCTCTCTCATCAACCATTTTTACGAAGTCTTATGTCATGATGTTATGCTGCCGAAATTACTCCGAACTTTTCCAAGGAAAAATCATTGTGTAGTGAATACCATGTCCATTTCTCTATTAAGGGTATTCAACTTTATGCACATTTACTTATTTATGGAAGTGTTTCATGTATTAATTACACATTCCTTTATTATGGAATAAATTATGATGTTTAATGAATACATGTTGTCTGATCTTGTGGCACACTTATGCATGAAATGAAATTATTAAGAAGGGTGTGCCCTGATAACGCTCCAATGCATTGGGTAACGATTAGTATCATGATATGTAAAGTGAAATGAGGTTTTAATCTTGATAATTCATGTGAAATGATGTTTTAATCATGATCCATGTGCAATTAGCCTTGGCTCATGCTAATACCCTGTTAAGTGTTATTGTCACATTCTCATCCTATGATAATCATGCGATATCATGTCATTATGTTAATGTTTCTATTATGGAAATTGATATTACTATTTCCTAACATGTACTGTATTATTCATGTTTGAAAATTTTGACTCCCTTACTGGTCTTTGTAGATCACCCTTTTCTTATGCATGTCTTTAGGTTACCCCATACAATGCTAAGTATGAGGGAATATAGTGGACATGTAAAGGAAATTTTCAATAAATATGTCGTGTTTCATGTTTTAAGTCATTATGTAATGTTCCTATGACCCAAAGACACTATATTTGTCGATCTATTATGTTGAATCAAGCGACAATTTTATGTAATAATATATTTTTGAGTGTGAAATAAAGAGAAGGATTGTTAAATCCTTGGATCGATTTATGAAAATAGGGAGAAATATACGATTATGTGAGGGGGTTTTAGGTAATATTTTATCAGATATTGGTTGGTCCATGGTTTCTTGCGATGTTGGAGGAATTGGGAGGAATATGTTCCCTTTTATAGTGGATAAGGATTGGCACTCTTGTAAATTTAATGATAGGGAATTACGCCTACGTTTTTTCATTTATCAAGCGGATTTAATAATTTTATAAATTGTATACAAGAGAGGAGAGGGTCTAATTAATTTCACTAAATGGTTTTTTGAAATGTTTATAGGTCATTTTTACCCTTAATATTAACAATTAGTGTCTTTTGAAGCTTAATTTCACTTTAATCATTGTGATTAATTTTAATTACTTTAACTAATGATTTTAGTTAACAATATCAAAAATTATAAATTGTTATGATTCCAAATATAGAAACTATTTTTCCAAATTCCTATCACAAAAGTGTTTGAAATTTATTAAAATTTATCTCCATAGATGAGATGACAATGCAATGTTTTAATGTAAAACAAGCTGTAAATATTGCTATGTTTTATATCCAATCTAAAAAATTATATTGATTAAAATGAACAAAATTGAATTAAATTATATAAAATTGATTTAATTAATTTTTAATAAATAAAATAATTTAACCTTATAAATAAATTGGATGAAAAAGGAGTTTGAGTTAAAATTAAGCCTTTTCACTAATCATTACAAAATAAAACATCTTATAAAAATACTAAAAAATAATCCAAAACTCATATTTATATTCTTATTTCATATATTATGTTTAATTGGACAAATAATATTTATAAAAGGTAAATAAAATGTATTTTAAATAGGTTCTCTATTAAAAGGCTGTAAAAGTACTTAAAAATATATGTTTTTATGTGTAATATTGGATTTATTCATATCTCATGATAGTATAATCTATTGGGTGAATAACAAAAATAATTGAATGAATTTATAATATCTATATATTGAATTAATATCACTCACTAATTGTAAATAATTTTATTTATGAGGACAAAACCATTTGTGGGCATAAATTTATTTTATATGAAAAAATTCCATTTATATTCAATTGGTTTTAATATACATGTATTATTAATTAGTGACCAATGAATTAATATAATTTTTTGGGTAAAAACTTGATTTCATATGTAATTTAATACTTTTTATAACCATACTTTAATGACTTGGTTAGACCTTATTATATTAAAGACTAATATTTAAATAATATTATGTTTTTTTGGTAAAATAGCATTCTTGTGTATAATGCAAGCTATCGAACTAAGATGTTATTTAATGCAAGGAAAGTTAACTCATGATTTTATAGAATTGATAGGTAAATGATAGTTTGTATTTATTTAAAATGTGAATTATATAATAATGTCTTGGGATATTATATTCCCCTATGGGTTTAGGGATGCATGTCATACATGATATCGAATACAATGTTCATATTTTAAATTTATTGGGGTGTTAAGTTCTCCCAAAATTAATTAAATTTATTCCTTTAAATTTGAACCTGACTTGGTTATATATACTTTAATATTTCTTATGTTGAAATCCCACATTATGATAACGTTTTGTAAAATATCTTCTAGAAAATATGGAATGAGAATTAAAAATGTGGCATCGAATTACATATAACCCATCCTCTATGTTGGTAAAAATTAGTGTAAATCAAAGATACATATATGAAGGAAAATTTAAAATATTTATAGGGAGTTATTGAGGTCATCAATCATAGAAAATTGAATGATCAGTGGATATTTGAGGGCCTCCAATCCATAAATCTATGATGATTTATAGACAATCAGTTGAACAAAAATTAAGGTATTAGGAAAAAATTTGTCTTAAGATAATTTTTCTAATTTTGAGAAATTACTTTACTTTATAAGAATATATTGAAATATAAGTACATAATATGTTTTCATTTTATATGATCTATTCCATTTTTTCATTCTTTGATTAAGTTCTAATTCAATCCCTACATCAGGAAATGGGAATCCAATAATTAACTATGACCCATGAAGCACCAAAATACACATTTAAGGGATCATGAGGCCTATAAAATATTGAAAATGATTTCAATTTGTCTTTAACTATTCTCCAAATCCAATACAGTTAGGACAATAATCTATAAACCTAAAAGTTTACACTACAAGTTCATCATTTATATCTACTCATCAAATTATTCAACTAAAAACAATGACATATCAACTATGAAATTGTGTATAATAGTTATTGGGATTAAAGAATTATCATACTTCGATCATGGGTTCATGTTCTGTGGCCTTATAGGATTTTATTAGTTTTCCATGAGCATACATGTTGGACTTTTCAAAACCCCAATTAATATAAATTCTAAAAAATATGATGTAAATCCAAAAAATAAGGTTAATCAGTCAGTAGATTTTAAATATATATTTTTATACAACACATATACAAAAATACTTAATCCAATCATTTCATCATTGATCCTTACTTGCTCAAAAGACCATCAATTTTATAATTTGTAGGATTTTAAATTCATCACACCTCATATTCAATCAAAAACACCTTAGGCTTAACCAATGTCATAAATTGTAAAAACCCGTTATAATTAATTGTAAAGAAAGTTTCAATTATCCTAAGAATATCCCCTTGGAGTGTTAAACAAGTTTTAAAGTAATTCTCATTCTCATGTACCAGGTTACAGCAACTCCAGCCTGATTCACCATGTCATAGTTATTTCTACAAGGTACATCTATGTTAGAACCACATCCACTTATAGTATCCAGACATGGATGTTTTTTTAGGAAGACCCAAATAATATCTACCTTAAGAAAATTATAGAATTTTTTTCTATAATTATCCTCAAATTATACCATAGGGTTGTGTTCAATAATTTATTTTTTCCAAATTCAAGCTCCCATGGAATCCTTTAAATTCCATTTGATACCAACTTTGGTGACCCGACCATAGTGAGTCTAGTGTTGGGGTCTACTACCAGTACATTGTCATGATTAAAATTAATCAAATCCTAAAGGATCGAAAAGTTAAGCAGTCCTTGTAAAATAGGTGCATGGATGAATCTTGTATTAAACAAGAATACACTAATTGTTATAAATTCTATTCCATTAAGGATAAAATTATTCCACGTAAATTATCTCAACATATCATTTATAATACGATTCTTGGATTTTGATGGAAAGGAAAAAAACAAGGGTGAGATTTAATTCACAGTAAGGGTAATGTATAGTGGAAACAATATTGAATCAATGAGAGTAATAATTATAACTTGGTAAATAAAAAAACAATAAATGTAATCAACAAAATGAGAAATAAGAGTATAAAAATTATGGAAAGAGAATAAATGGGAGCACATTCCATTCAAATAGCTAAATAAAGAAAAATTAGTATCACAATGTAAGAAATAGAAAAATATACCATTATTCAATAAACTGAGAATAAAATGAGTCCATAGATATTTTGACACCAAATATCATGGATAAATAATAACTAAATCAAAATAGAGGAAATGAATAATTATTGAATGTCATGTATTGGGGGAATGAACCATTATACTGTCAAGATCTATCCTCAAGAGAGTTTACTTTTATGGGTAGAAACCCATCTATTCTGCATCGAAACAAACTGAAATGGTCTATCTCCAATGAATTTCATCAAATGGGACAACTGATGCATCATCGAGAAATATATCATCTAGGGGCCACCCATCACAGCTTGTCCAAATCATTCATTATATCGAGTAATAAATTTAATTAATAAACAACATTCCTTATCAAATATACATATTGAATAAAAAATACATATTTATCAATATTGACCCCAATAATCAAATAAAATTCAATGTAATCACCATATGAAAAATTAATTTTTCCAGTGAATAATCATATCCATGGAATTTGACATGGATATTTAGGGAAATTCAATTTCAAATGATGATAGAGAATTGAATATTTAAAGGGGACTAATAAGAATAAAATATGATAATGATAATACTATCCTTATCTAAATCAATAACAAATCATCTGGGGGAGGAATATGGAATTTATTAATACAACAAATCTAAATTGGAGTAAAAAAGGTTTTTTTATATTGATGAATAAAAATAGCAAAAAAACGTTTTTTAAAAATTATTAAGGGAAATATCCTTTTGTTTTAAAAAAATATTCTTTGAAAATAAATGTTGAAATCATTTTATAGGAAAATTAACATTTTAAACATGAAAAGTAAGGTTAAAATAAAAGAAGGTGGGAAAATATGTACAAGATGTTGGAGGTAAAAGGAATATACTTTTTGTATGGTAAAAAATTAGGAAATGTTTTTAAGGAAAGAGACACAGATGTTCCTTTCAAAACATTGGTAAAAGAAAAAAAGGTAAATATTTTTAAATATATAATTTTTGAGTTGTTATAATCATTTTTTTGAAAACATTTTTAGAAAAAAAGTTTTTAGTTGAAAAAGGGTTGTCTAACTAATGATAGAAGGATGTTGGGTTTTTTGAAAAACATCTTCTAAAAACTTTTGTATACCAAAGAGTTGAAAATGATAGTAATGCTATAAAAAGTTCATGAATAAAATATGTAGAAGAATATTATAGGGTTATTTTAAAAATAGACATATAATATCTTTAAATAGAGGTGAAGAATTGTGGAAATTAATCTTGAGGAAAATAATCATCAGTCAATCCAAAGTGTCCCATATAACATTGATAAATTTTATATCATAACCCTCATGAAGTAATAAAAGTAAATAAACGTTTTAAATACCATTAATATAAAAGGACTAATAATATAATATATCAAAATGGATAGTAATTAAACCATAAATAAGAATTAGGTGAGGAATATGACATTTATCTCACAAATGTAAACACTAGAATGAAAATACCTTACCTTGAGTCCAACTTGTCTAATGCTTCTTCATATTCTTGAATAATAAAACTATGTTAATTATTAAATTTATTAAGAAAATTTTTATTTTTTACTTTTTGTTTTATTTCTTTTATTACCATGTTTTTAGAACTATAAGGAAAATTAAGTTTACATATGGTGTTTTGACCAAATTAAGTTTATCTATCAAAAACAACTTTGGTAGGCCAACTGTGGTCAAATGGTTCATTATCTAAAATCTAAATAATAATAATCCTGGCATAAATATCATATTTATAAATAAATTATTATTCTTAAAACAAATCAATAAATATGGTTAGGAAAAATGAACCAACATTAAAATCACAGAAATGGTAGGCCATATGTACGCTTGAGTAACATTCACATTTTTAAAGACCATTATGGAAAGAAAATAAGTAACATTAATATTTGAATAGTATTAATTATATAATAAATAACATATTATTTAATTTACATTCTTATATATATTGTTCTTGTTTTTTAAAATTAATAACATTGTTTCAAGGAGGTGGTAGTCCACGCATCCATGAATGATGTTATCACTTTTTAAGTGTTTAAAAGGGTAATAAAAAAATTATATATATATTATATTTAGAAAACGTTAATTTTTTCATGAATTTCATATATATTTCATTTATTTCACATATTTTTAATTAAAAACATTAATTATACATTCCATGTATCATGTGATCGAATCATATCGGTTTTAGGAAGAAGTAATCCACACTTCCACAAACGATGTTATCATATTTACAAAAAATGAAAGCATAAATTTATCTTCTATGTAAAATTAAAGAAAATAAATAAATTAAAAATACCATATATATATATGTATCATATATAGTTAGTGTTTCCATCATAACACCCACCAATGGGAGGGGGTAATGGAAGAATTAAAAATCCTTATTTCGTGGGGTGGTAGTTTGGTGTACACATAAATGGTAAGTTGGTTACCCATTAGATGGATGTGTGTGTAATTTTAGGTTGAAAACATAACATAAAAAAATCTCAGTATATTTAAGATACTTGTGTTGTTATATAATCATGGAATAAATAGAGTATAGGGGGTGGAAATTGAAATAAAACTAAAGAGCTTGAGGAAGGTTGCCATCGTTTATTCAGGTAACTAATTTGGGTTTACACCAAATGGATTACTTGGATGGATTTATCCCCAAATGGATGATTATAAGATGAATTTAGGGATTTTTAGTAGCTATTTTTGAATATATAAGTTCATCTAATGTGTCTTGAGAGATGTGAGGCAGTGGGAGGGGTGAGTGCCTTTTTATAGTGGAGGAGGAGCGACACTCTTGTAAATTTTGTTGAAATGGAATTCCACCCACGTTATACCATGTAAATTGGCTCCTATAAAGATCCAAATTAGATAACAGAGTGTACATGGTTGAAAAAAGACAACCCTATGGAGATTGGACAATTTTATAGTTCATTTTGACCCTTAAGATGAATTCTTAGTCCCCTATTAAGCATAATTTCACCTTAATCATTGAAATTATTAATAACTAATTTCACTAATGTTATTGGTAAAAAAATAATTTTAACTTATTAGAAATTATAATTTTTTTATTCCTAATATAGACTACCTTTTTCTAGATTCTAATATCACGAGTAGTCGAAATTAATTTAAATTTATTCCTGAAGAGGGGATGACAATGCAGTTTTTTAAAGTCCAAATGCTCAAAATATTGCTATGTTTTTATATAAAATATAATATTGATTATGATTAAAATGAAGTAAGTTGGATATAATAATATAAAATTTATATAATTAATCTTAAAACCAATAAAAAATAAAATTTATCATTATAAATAAATCAGCTAAAAAATAAATTTTGAGTTTGAATTCTGTATTTGTTTCTATTCATTTAAAAATGAAACTTCAGAGAAAAATACAATAAATTCATCCTAACCTAATTATTTTGTTATTATCTAAAATATAAATTTTATTTTGACATTTAATATTTATAATTTTTTTAAAAATTGGATTTGAATTAGGTTTTCCATTAAATGGCATTAAAACTGCTTTAATAAAAATATAGATTTTTATATGAAATATTAGGTCTATTATTATCTCATTTCTATCAAATCTATTTGATGAATATAAAATATAATTTAATAAATTATATATATATATATATATTTATTTATTAAATTAATATCCCTCACTAATTGTAATTAATTTAAATTAATATGATAAGTCATCTTTCTGAGAATAAAAATAGTTTTTTATAAAACCATTCCCTTTATATTCAATTAGTTCTTATATTCATTTCAAATTAATTAAATACTGATGAATTAATTTCGTATTTGTGTAAAGCATAGATATTCATATGTTAGTTAATAATATTTATAACCACAAATAGAACGACATGGTTATATCATTTAATATTAAATAATGATATTTTAAGAATATATTACTATTCAAGAAAAACTCAATCCTGCATCTAATAAAATAAATCAAACAAGATCATTCTTACATGTAGGAAAAGCTAACATAGTGTTTGTATGAATTTAAATCTATAGGATTGTTTCAATTTTTTAAAAATAGTAATTATTTTTTAATGACTCTGGATATTATATTCCCTTAAATGATTGATGTTGCATGTCATAGACACTCTCGAAGGAAATGTTCCTATTTTAGATTTTTTGGGAAATACATGTTTATTCAGAGATAAAACTTAAAACCATAGAAGTTATCATAAAATATTTTTATACGGATTTTAAATGTGGTTTTGGTTAAAACATTCCTTAATTTGAATATTCATACAAGAAAATATTTCACTCAAGAATATAGATAGATCCTAATAAAGTTGTTTATAGAAAGAAGTATAGGAATGAAACATACTGGAATGAAGTTACATAAAAAAAGTTATAGGGACTAAGATATCTAATGAAATTGAAAATAAGGTTAGATCCATTAATAAAAAATTACAAGAAAATTTGATGAAAATATTATACATATGATCATCGATGAACTCTAGAATTATATGTTTGTGGGAAGGAGATTTTCCAAATATCTCCTTGGAATAAATGAGGGAAAACTAAGCCATATGTATATTTGTCACATTTAAATTATTAATATTAATGGGAATATATATTATAACTGAGTCCCTCCACTGATACTCTCTCAGGTTCATTATTTTTCCATGTATCTCCCCTAAGGAAGTACATACCTAATCTATCACATATATAGAACAAAAAAGACCAACAAATCAAGAATGATCTTTATTATAATGAATAATTGATTGTGATTCTCGATCAAAGAAAAAATATCTAAAAAAGAAGAAAACCCGCTGGGTAATTTTTTTGGGGAAAAACCAAAATATTGATGAAGAAAAATGGGAACCTAAGGATTGAATTATGTAGAGGAATCCTTATTTTATTGTACCAAAGTGATTAACTTCCATAGAAAAACTAATTTTATATGGGTATAATGTAATAACTTGAGATTTTGTGAAATGTATTTTTTTAAAAATAAATTCAAGCCTATTGATATTTTATATTACACTCAACATTGAGTATATATTTCATTACACCCAATACATATTTTATCTTTTTTACCTAAAACACTAAGTGTTTCTTGTGATTTGTGCTACAATGATTTTAAGTAAAATGTAACATACTATTAATATATTATTATTTAATTTAATAGTATCAAATAGCCAATGGAATGGTTTCTATGAATCTTATTGACTAAATAATGAAAATATATAGTTAATTAAATTATATAAAATTAAGTAAATTGTGTTTAATTAATTATAAATTAATATCAACACTATTTTGAAATAATGGAAATCTTTTTATTGAAAAAGTATTTTTATGTGCACAAATGTGTTCTACCTTAATCAATTAAACAAATAATATATTGGGAATTATTTTAATTAAATTTTTATATAACATATTCAATAAAATGTTTAATTTTCACCTTATCTGTTTTCAAGAAATATATAATAATAAAAAATTACTCTTCGAAATTTTTTTTAAATGCAGTTTTCTCGCTTTTTTACACACATTATTTAAAAATAATTTTCCACACTTTTAAAAAAAATATTTGAGGAAAATAATTTAATTATGAAAATCATAATTTAAAAAATTATCTTTGGGTGAATTTATCAATATTTTAAGAAAATACTTGGTTTTTGATGAATTTTGAAAAATATTATATTTTAATTGAAAAATAAAATAAAATTTAAATTATTTATAAATATAAATTATATTTTAAATTTATTTTCAATTTAAATAAGATCAATTATATATCTTATAATAAATTGTTTTTCATTGAAGTCATTTTTGTATTGAATTTTGTTATACAAACCATATAACCGTTGATCAGTTTTTCATTGAAAACATGCAAGATTTCCTGTCTACGACATTTATTTTAACTTATATTTCTATCACATTATTTAATGTAATTTGAAAAAATTGATTCTATATTAGGAATCAAAATAATTTATTTTGTCTTATAAATTGAAATTAAATATTTACCAAAATGAATAGTGAAAATAGTAAAAATTAATCACTCTGGTTAAGGTTAAAATAGGATTAATAGGGGTAAATATAAAAATATAATTTATAAAATGCCGTAAAAAATGCATTAAATATATTACATCACCTTATTTTGGAACTTTATTTTCTAATTGTATAGAATACACTATTTTGAATCCTTTTGGAATGAGAAACATGTTGGTAAACCATTTTTGTTCTTAACAATTACAACTCTTCCACTCACCTCACATATAAAGGCCACCCCTCTCCTCTCTTTATTAAACCATAGAACCATTTTGGATAACCCAATACCATCCAAAGTCACATCCCAAAAATACCTAATATCACCATAAAATCCCAATTTTTAAAAAAAGTGTTCCTAGGAAGGATTTTGATGAAAAACTACGGAGGTTATTTAAATAATAGATAACATTCTCCATCGAGAACATCTATTTTATTCGTCCTCATTCATAAATTATTATCAGAAAATTATGATATAATAACATAAATATAATCCATATACATATTTTATTTTATGTAAAGTTCATTACATGAAACCATCACTACTTTCATCAACTGGGATACAACAGTATCATTCGTGTTTACGATAGATTACCACATCATGTTCTAGTGTCATTAATTTTTACATTACCACCTCTCAAATTTGGGTATGAAAATAAATATAAAAAATATATATATATATATATATATATTATATTTTTGATATTAATATACCTCCAGAGTAATTCTATCATATATACCATTTTAATTTCTATTTAGAAGATTATATAATTATGTCATATGTGTTTGTGGAGGACTACTGCCTCACGAAGTGGTATGATTAATTTTTTACAAATTCATTACATGGAAGATAATAAGGATAAATTTATTGAATATAATTCAAATAATTATAATATCAATTAAACATTTATCATTTTTAAAATTCAGTAAATAATTTTTTCTTACCTTTTCACTCAATTAATGATGATAAACATCATTTTTGTATGTGTAGACTGTCACCTTCATGAAGTGATTAAACTATCATTTCATCATGACACCTCATGGATTATATTTATAAGTATATTTAACATATTAACTTTTTAATTTTGATATTTTAATTTTTTTTTGAAAATATATTAACTAAATCCTTTATATAATGATCATGTTACTCAAGTGTACATATGACCTATCATCTCCATGATTGTAACATACTTACCATCTCAAAAACATAATTCATGATTAGTTACAAAATTATTATTTCTGTGTAAATATTATAATTATTTTATTATTTTTATACTATATATGATGGGAACATGATCAAATAAATAGGGAAAATATAGAAAATCAATATATAAATGAACAATTAAACTGTTATTACTGAAAACTTATTTTAGCAAAGAGTATTTAATAAATGGTTAGTGAAAGGTAATAAATAAATCATATATGGTATGCTATATAAAATTAGGGTTATATAATTAAAATATAAATAACATATATTTATTGTATAGGAGGTTCTAATTTGTATGACAGAATTTGAGACATGAGGTAAGGGATATTTGTAAAACTTTTTTACTTCTATGAGACTCATGTCATATTCAACACCTATTTCGTTTATGTGGTTAATATAATTCCTATGAATTTATTTTATTATTAATATCCTAATTTTTTTTGGATTTAGATATCCATTTTAGGATCAATCTTTCATGAGGTTTACATTTCAAAAGTTACTAAATCTATAAGAGATTCTTGACTCACATTTCATTTTTTGAGACATATGATTATGTTATTCACATATCTTTTTATATGAGGCATATACTAAGTTTCATTGACATTTAATGTCAATAGATTATTTATATTCATGATATTCTTTTTCATTAAATGATATTCCTTTAGGGGGTTTATGTTTCAATGTTACTAAAGTGGTAAATATTTTATGCTACAATCTCATCATTAATTGGTAATTTTTATTACTATGTTTATGATGATCAAATATTATGATCCATATATCATGAAACTGATGGCCATTATTTTATTATATTTACTTAATTGGAATAAATGTTTTTCCTTAATTTTCCTCTCTTGATGTACTCATGAATTTAAGAAGAATATTTTAAGAAAAAGTTTATTTCTGATCTAAATCCCATTTTCACACAAAACTATATTTTATAAATTTTTTTTCTTTTTTTAATATTTATATAATGGTTTAACAAATAAAATTTTACCTATGGTGTAGTTATTAAAAAAATTCATGGATTCTTCCCTTTATTTTACAAATATTTCTCATTTGGAATTTAATAAAAATGTGAAAGGAATTTTTGTTTTAATATGTTTTTAATAAATGAGATTTACCAAAATTATGGCCATTAATTTTTTAATCTTCCATTATAGGTTTTAACAGTTAGTTTAAAATAAAATTATTTTCCAATTTTTTTATGTTTTAAATTTTTTCACAAGTTGGAAAGTAAATTCTCATCAATATATGATTTAAATCATTATTTAGAGGATTACATTATATGTTATCAAGTTTATTTTCAATGAAAATGGTTTCCAAAATGTTTTTTGTTTTAATTTTGCTTCAAAATGGGATGAATATATTCCACATGAAATATTTTAAATTATTTATAAATATTCCATTACATGTATCGATGTTTATTTTCAATAGAAAGGATTTCCAAAATGTTTTTTTTTTTGTTTTTAAAAGTTTTTTTCAATGTAGAAACGATATTTTTCTCATGAAATGATTTAAATGATTAACAATTTTTCTTTAGGTGTTTTCAAATTTATCTTCAAATAAGTTTATTTGAAAAATGTATTATATTTAAAAAAAATAACGTTGAAATGTTATTTTCCTCATTAAATGTTTTAAAATATTTATAAACATCATTTATAAGAATTCATGTTTATTTTGAATGTAATGGATTTCATTCAATTTTCATGTTAAAAATTTGTTTTCAAGTGAATTTTATCATCCCCAAGAAATGTTACAATTAATATTCCAAAACCAACATTCATATAATAAGACATCATTTTATTTTACATATTCATTTCTTGGGATATTATCCAAGTACAACCATCTTATCCATTCTATAAATTGTTTATGTTGATGATGCAGATATGTTTATAAATATTTTTTCTCTTCCAAAGGTTATAACACGATAAAAACCTTTTGAAATGTTTTTATTTATCCATGTGTTGTTATATGATGAAATGATGAAATAGTTATGAAACTTGTCTCTTTTACACAACTGCTGATATGATGAAAATTTTATAAAACCTGTTTCATTTCATGGTCTATGATATGGTGAATATTTTATGATATTTTAGAACACATATATATTATTTTCATTATGTGATGGGTTGAAAAAATATATCCCTCTAATGGATTGGGTAATGATTTATATCCCCTAATATTGAAAGAATGAGAATGTGGAGTAAACCAAGTTCATTATAGGACTCTACAAACTATTATGGTCTTGGGAGTGAACCTAGACTACTATTATGGTTTGGAGAGTGAACCCATTCCATTATAATAGCCTTGGTAAAGAGAATTGAATAATATATAAATTGTTTTCCATACTTATGGGTATTCTGAAATGTGATGTATTATTCCCATGTTATTCTCTCATAGATCATTTTATTTTATTTCATTATGATTAATGTCTAATGAAATGCCAATTTTTATTCCATGACCCAAGATTAAGATCAATTATATGTAAGGAATGGTTTTAAAATGTTATTTTGATGTTCTAATACCCATATCCTCATGTTATACTTATAAATCTCCATTGTATAC
This sequence comes from Viscum album, assembly GCA_963277665.1. NCBI lineage: Eukaryota > Viridiplantae > Streptophyta > Magnoliopsida > Santalales > Viscaceae > Viscum > Viscum album. The sequence goes on from OY728155.1 coordinate 20,308,109, forward strand.
ACTTACTGAGCATCTATGCTATCCCATTCATATGTTTCATTTCCCCTAGTTATGAATAATGTTTGTTACATATGAGTACTAAAGAGGAATATTATTCATGAATAATGAATATTGTCTTACATAATTCCATAGTAACTAAACTATTATGATCCTTATGCATGTGCTTGTGTAATTTAATGGATATTCAACTAATTTTTTTAATTTCCATCTATGATAATTATAGGTTTCAATATTAGTGGTATGACCTGATGTATCATGAGTTTTGGGGAAGAAAACCCATGAACATTGTTATAGTCACACATGCATAAGTTTCTTAGGTGACTATGGCTACGGTGCTAGGGTTTCTAAAATTTATAAATATCACATAGTATTATATTTGATGAAACAAGTAATTCTTGACTTTCACTACTCAACTCATCCTATATAGGGGGCGTATTCCCAAATGTTTATTTGTCCCCAAAACAAATTTGGTCCAAGGAAACATTCTAGGTACATTATCCCCACACAAGACTCATCATATTTGTTGTACAATCCATATAAGCAGATTAGATTATCCTTATATGAACATCTTCTTGGACATGAAATGTATCATGTCTTCTATATGTTGCGGGTCAATTTTATGCACATAGATCTCCTCTATTGGTCCAAACCATAGTTTAAATCATTCTACACATTGTATAGTTCAATATCCATAGTGTATGTGAATAATAGTACATGACCTGGAAATCACTGAGGGGATAAATTTTTTTCACCACAATTGTAAATTCCATGAATTTTTCTACCCATTTTTATTTTTTATATCATATTTCTAATGGTTCACATATTATTATTTGAGTAATCCATCGTTAGATTGTTTTAACTTCAAACATGATACCTCCCCCCATATAAATATTAATTATGAAGCATATGGATCTTTAGTCAGTTTAGTTTCCATAACATTATAAGGATGGTTACTATAATTGAGCATAAAAATCCAAGTAAATAGACTGTTATATACTCTCCATAGGGGTACCAGTGATAAACTGTGATTCACCCACATTTATCATATTATTCAAAACTAACCTACAATCTTAGGGTGTAGTTCCTCTAGATCATGCTCAGGGTTTGGATTTCCATACCATAGACAATGTCTAGGTCTCTTAAATGATATAAAGAGTTAAGAACCTCACACACACTCACACACCTTTTTGGGGGACTAGTTTGTATATTAATGGTTTCATGTTATACGTCACCTAATGTTTTTATTCTCTCAATAAGGCATGGGTCTTCCTTTAACGGTTTTCTTACTCACTGAACATACACTTACCATCAATGAGGTATAGGTCCTCTACTATATATTCTGTGATGTGTGTGGGGTTTTTATGGATGTGTTTATCTGGGGAGTTGGGTTCAATACTAACATGATGCAAAATTGTTCATGTACAATATTAGGGTTCACCAATAAGTTTCTATAATAGTTATATAGTAGGTGAAGGTGACATAGGGTGTAACGGCCTCAAATACATTATTAACTTCATGTATCATGGGTGATACACTATTGTCTATGGTGTCAGAATTAAATAGTTGAAATTTTTTTATATTATATTCCATACAATGTAATACGAAAATATGATATTTTTTAATAAAAAAATACCAACATGAAACACATGAATGAAACCAAGGGTTGGTGGGATAGATCCCTACGAGTCATGGGGTATGATGTAATGGATCCCAAGAGAATTTACTTTAATGCGGTCCTCATATTCTATGGGTAGACATCCAAAAACATAAAACTCCTTAAGAATTGTCGGTATCCTTCATGATATGACATAATGAGTGGTGGTAATGTTATATTATTCGGTGGATTTTATTAATCCTTAACTTATTGTGGAAATTTGTTTTCTAAATATAATATTTAGGTTGTCGAGGACACCCTTATGTCCTAGAAACAAAAAATAGTAGATAATTTATAGACTCACTCCATATATGAAGTTACTCTATTATTCTATAGATTGAGATGCTATTTTTATTGTATTAAATTTTTTATATCATGAATTCATAATAAGTATTTTTGTAGTATCCCTTTCACAAGATTCAATCTAACATGTGTTTCTCCTCTAAAAATTTGATATATTTTGGATTCGAATTAAATATAAATTACTATTGTGATGTTAGTTTTGGGATAAATTTTTTATAATATTGAGGGTGCTTGCTAGTTTCATATAGTGGTGATAGATGCTGAAGACATATCTCAATGTTGACGTATTTTCAATAAAGAGTATAATTTCCCTTATCTTAGGGATCATTTAGTTTAGAGCCATTATTGGATCTAATGTTCTCATGTAGTTTTTATTATATGTAAAAATAAATATAACATGACTTTTCATTTATGAATTTTATAAATTTTGGTTGTCAACATATCTACTTTGGGTTTTATTTGGTACTTTATACCTCATAAATATGTGTCTATTAATGTTTATTATAGGATCAGGCTACCCATGCATGTTATTATTTACTAGTGAAATCCCTAAACCTGATCCTATTAGAGGTGGGGTTAGTTTGGAATACTGAACTTACCACTAGTCTAAGAGGGTCTCTAGTGGGCCGAGTTAGGTCAAAGTGGTATTAGAGTATCTAATTAAAGGGGATAGTGTTTATATTTTTTATTACTATGAGGATTGGTTAAATAATTTAGGTTAACCTTTCTAATTTGATTTTAAATTAGTAATTACGTAAGTGAATCTAGTATTTGTGATGAGACAAATATATCCATAAACTAGGAACATGACTGTATTTGAAATGTAAGGCACCAATTACATGGTATAGTCACGATGGTGCTTTCATCATGTAGTGGTCATTTTATATCTTTTATGTCCTCCTAGTGTTATGTCATTTATATATTCACTAATCAATATATGTTTATCCTATAAAAACAAGGATTCCACCCATATATAGATATCTTATATGTAGAGGCATGGTTATAATGGGATTATTTCAGTAGTTAAGCCTCCAGAACCTTATTTATTTGAGTGATGAGGTATGAATTTAGAGAATAATATAAGCTATACAATTTCCACCTAAGAAGCGAAAGACTCTCTGCCAAAAGTTCTTAGGGTAGACATTAAATTAAATCGGTTAATAGTTTCCAAATATAAGAAAACTTGTAGGATGACTATGAAACGTGTTTTCCAATATCATAGGCCTCTTAAATTATAATATTATCATAATTATCACATGATAGAGGATTGATTAGTTCACATGACTCTAGTGATTCATTTGGTTTCAGTACCTTCCAACCTGATGATTACTATGGTATTAAGATCATTTTATAGTGTAGTTATATATTAATGGATTTTTTATTTCATGAAATCACAACATGACGACATTTCAGTTTTTATCATTTGTTCCCTTATTCAATAAGTAATTCATTTTTTGGATGCCCAAGATATTTTATGTTCATGAGATGCTAGACCCTCAGTCTGGCTTTAGGACCATGTCCATTTACATTTAAATTCCTCTAAACCACATGAGGTTTTTTTATATAAATGATTTTAAATATATTTTTTAAGATCAATTGTTGTTTTTCAAATATTTGAGAGATATAATTGATTCCCAAGTTGTAAATGTACAAAAATACAACTACTCTAGAGTCCATAGGGAGTGTTAGAATATTTATAAAGTTAATAAGAGGTTCACCTTGGTTTTGGGATAATCTTAACTATTTATAATCGGATTGAAAATGAAATTTCATAGCTAGAACCCCATTATTATGATGACTCTATGATTAGAGACCTTCCTAATGATGGAAGATCAACCTACCATTGATTTTTTTGGCAGATTAAGAAATTGGTGGTGTATATGGATGATGCTTAGATCCACATACATTATTTCAACCATTACATATTTTATATAATTGGTGGATTTCTAGTATTCTAAGTTGTGTGATGGAACAAATAATTGGTTGTTAAGATTAGGTTTTATCTAGATTAGCTTGAGGAATGATTTGTTTTCTCTTATCAAGAATCATCATACATGTTGGAACAAAAATAAAATTTTCATCCTAAAAACATTATATAGGGGTTAGTGCTTCTAGGGGAGCTCTTATTAAGACTTTGTTATCATGGTTGTTCTACTGATCTAATTCAATAACTTCATTAGGTTAAGTGACTATATCCTTGGGAGAAATGAAATACATTCATTGGATTCATTCATTTCTGAGATGTGAAATAATGGTATATCACTTATATATATATATATTTTGAACATTCTTTAGGATTATATAATTGATATAAAGTAATGAAAGCAATGAGAGTATTATATTCAGGGGTGAGTTGAACCCCCTACACAATGAATTTTAGAGTCCACTAACATGTTTTGGATAGATACCTATTATATTTTAAGCATAAATGTTTTAGTTATTTTTTTGATAAATCGCTCCATATTATTGTGAAGGACTTTTAAACAAATTTTATATTAAAAACCACAATTTTACCTTAGCGAGATGAAAAATATTACATTAAAATAAATTATTAAAATAGAATTCATTATATTTGTTATCGATTGATGAATTATATTTATATTATTATTTAACACTTGAACTGGTCCTTTTTTTAATAATTCATAGGAAATTTTCTAAGGGTTGTAGAAAAATTAGATATAGTAGAAAAATTAATTCACAGTTATTTAGACTATACATGTTATAGAGATTATATTGGAACAATATTAGAAAGGTGGATAAAATTTTGGTAAGTAATTCCATATATAGATGATGTAAGACACACTTGATAAACTATAATCAAAGTGGTTGAATATTTTTGGGAAAGGGAGATGTTGGTTACTATATGTTAATGGTAGTGGAAACCAACTATTATTTCTTATGAAAGAGACCCATGGTAGTTATATAAATTTACTAGTCTTTTATGGGAAAAAAGTATTATTCAATGGACCTAATGGGAATTCTGAATGGATGGGAGGACATCTTATTCTTCCCCATGGGTTAGTGGTACTCTGTTTCTATATTCATTAGATTTCATGATGGATATCCTTATAGAAGAACCCTCAACTAGGGAATCATAATTGTATGGTATTTCTAATTATGATTTTTGATATTCACACTGTCTATGGATATACAAAGGATGGTGTGTTCTATGATGATTTTAGTTTTTGGATTCTTGAGTCCATGCATATGATATCCTATAGACTTGGGTCAATGTTTTGGGGTCAACTAAAAACAAATAACCTTATACATAAAATAATGTGGATCGAGCCATTAATGAGCCATGGTATGTGACTAGATAGTCTATGAAGGATGGGGTTGTATATTGATGATCTCATAAATTCATTTCATGAAATAGTGAAAAGGATTCAACAAGGTTTTTTTCAGTTATGGATTTGATATTTTTTGGTAGTAATGGTAAGATTGTGGGATTCCTAATAATTATTTATTTATATTTGAGATAAAATCAAACTTTTTCAATATTTTCCTTGATCTAGAATAATTTTCAAGCGCTGTGTTTAAAATATATTCCAGAAGTTGAGATGTAGACACTAAAGATAATACTACCTTTAAACGCTTCTATTTTTAGTATAGAATTTTAATGAGTATATCAAGAGTGGAGTTTCTCATAGATTTTCCATTTCCATGAAGAAGGAATAGAAAATAATATTTAAATATAGGTATTATAATTATTCCATATTAGACAACATTGGAAATGAACAATTCCATGGTAAATGTTAGTGATTCATGTTTTCATGTAATACCATGTGGTTGGGAGACCATGGGATGAGAAAATGCTACTGGGTTTTGGATCATGAAGAAATGTGGATAATGAAATCATCTACTTCTATTAAGGTATTTAATAGAAATAATTTTTAATTTAAAACTCTGAAGGTGAGATATTCCATTCCCCTTGATGGGTTTTTGTATAGGGATAACTAATATCTAAGACCACTATATGTAAAAGAACAACATGTTTGGCAAAATTATGATTTCACATGATTGATTTTATGAGATAACTTGTTTAGTAGCTCCAATTAGACATTTTAAGGAATTAAAATATTTAATGTAGGAGAGTATGCAACAAAACATGATTTCCTAAGTTTTCACATAACACTTTATGAGATTTTTAGATTTGGATTCCTCTATGGACCAAATAATGTAGATTAACATTTTCAATTTTCCAAAGAAAATTATTTTAAGAGTTATTTTGATATCAGTGATTGGTGTCTACCCATTGGACCAGTTTTGTTAAAATATTGTGAAATAATAATCTATTAAAGCATTTAATAATTATTATTGATATAAATCATTATCCTATGAGAATGAATGGGGATATATCCTAAACAGAATCTTATTTAGAAATTTTATCCCCATGTATGTGTCCGTAATGGGATGTTTTTCCATAATGGTATTAGTTTTGTGCATAGGTCTTGTCCCTTAGACTGAGCTATTTTGGGTTTTAATTAAAAACATAGTTATCTAAATAATTGATTATAAAATCATTATTATATAATTTAGTATATTTTTATCCTTCTTTACAATGAACAAACCATAATTTTAGTTAGAGTTAGTTTGGATATTCATTTTAGATAATGTGAAAAACAATTTCGGTGTTGTGAAATATTGAAATTTGCAATGTAAAAAATGAATAGGTCACACAGAAATGATGGATGAAACCTTGGCATTAGTAATATTTTAAAGTTATATTTATCCTCCATGTTGTTATTATTCATTATTTTGTATTTTCTCTTTCACTACTTATATTGTTTACGATTCATTTTTTTATTAAAATTATTTTATAACTTTTTAAACAACATATTTGATTTTTTCATCATATAAAATATAATGATTAAATTCAATTTATTATTTATTAATAGAAATTATCTTCGATCATGATTCATTATACTAATGATAAATGATAATTATAAATACATATATTTGGCTTTGTGGGTAATTATATATTAATTTTTGGATTCCAATAAATGAACCAAACATCATTTGTTCCCTTTTATTCTAACATCATAGATTCTATTGGTAAATAATCACCATAATCCTTTATTTTTGATGGAGTTACAATGATTTTGAGATGATTTTTTTAACCAACAATGATGGGTTACTCATTCAGGTAATTTGTTTTGGATTTTCGAGGGTTTCAAAAATTAAAGTGTGGTGGAGAAAGTCATTCATTGGAATGGATCCACATAAAAGGATCAATGTTAAATTAACTACAAATGGTCTAAAGTTCTAATAAAAGGTTAGATGTAAATTTTTATTCATAGTATATTATAAAGATAGGATAGTTGAGGATATTAAATCTAATAGGATAGAGGTTTGATCCGATGTTTTGGTGTTTGATAGAAGAAAACGTAACTATATGAAATATTGACTCAAGAAAACATTTCATGTACATCACTTTGAAAATAGATAAAGGATTTTAAATTTATAATTATATAAAAATGTTTAACTTCTACAAACTTAACTTATTAAACTAGGATTACAATACACTACATGATTCAGGAGAACATGGACAAATAGTGTTATAGTCCCATGAAACATTTGGGTAAGAACACAAATCCTATTTTTTCTCTATCACATGACTCATCTTATCTATAGTTCTCATAGAGTGAGATTTTTGGTCATATATGGAATAAAACTATCTTATATATGTCTTCTACTATGGTTCCAACATGAATTGGGTTTTGGCTATTCATTTCGAGTTTCCATGTGGGTTATACAAAATATTTAAACTATTATACACACAGTTTAAATCATCCCCCAAATAGAATGTAAATAATTTACACGACTATAATATCATAAGGGGTTACACATCATGTACACATAATTTAAATAACATTTACTTTCTGATAAATGGATATTTTTCATATATTCATACCCGAGACTTGGATTTGGGCACAAAAATATTCATTAAAAAAATCGTTTGAAAGATGGAATAAAATTCCTTAAAATTATAGGTGAAAGAATAAGAAATTCAGGAAGTTTAGAATCCTTATATATCTGGTACTGAATGTTGGTTTCTTTTATGATAATTAAAATAAACATTGTAAAGAACTCCCCTAGGGCCACACTAGTGATAGTGTGTGGGTCCCCCGTATTATTGTTAGAGTTTGGTACTCCATCTCATTCTATAGTTGTGAATATGAAGGATAATTCATGGGATTATCACACCCATGGACATGACATGGAGCGAATCTATTAGAAGACTAATATTTTTAAGTACTCCTTGAAATATTTGGGGACTATATCCTTTTTTAGTGGTTTTAGGTAATCCCCAATATAGTGGGGTTTTAGTTGGAGCGAAATGGTTCCACTATTAGAGTTTATAACTCCCTCAAGTAATTTTTATCATTGACGGAGTATGGGTCCCCCATGATATATTATATGAGTTATTTCAATATTTGAATAGTTAATTAGTAATGATAAGTATTTGTTTGTGCCATATTGATTACAAGCTATTCTGGTACCCAATGTGTGTTTCCAAATAAGATTATTGAATAGTGATATAATAGTTGTGGGTGATAGGATACAACACTCACTTGACCTATGTATGTATCGTAGTTAGCTACGACTTCCTTAGTATAGTTATTGGTGGATGTAGTAAATAATTTAATTTTTTGGATAATCCTTGAATTAATGATCTTTAAAAACAAATTCTATCCCTCATGATATACCTTACAACTGGGATGCTGCGTTTTGACATTTTGAGACTTTAGGTATTTTGAGAATCCATATTTTCAGGAAAAACGATCATTCGTGCAGAAAAACTAGGACAATAAAGATCCTTTTTATCATAAAGGATTATTGTTATAGATAATATCTAGAAAATACCTTTATTTATGTTCCCCTAAAATTTAAAAGTCATAGCTGACTTATTATTATTTCCTTTCTATTTTGTTTTGGGGGAATCCTTCTCAGTATGATTATACTCACCCATGAACAAACTTCTTAAACACATGTTTTTTGTCTATATAGATGATTCATAGGTTATAGGTGACCTCAATGGTCATGGTGTTGGTGATGCTTCTTCACAAAAATATTTTCCAATGTATAATTTATGCTTGTGGTTCATGATAACAATGATGCTGATAGGTAATGGAGATTGATAAAAGTGTCATTATAGTGATGATTCTCTTTCTTCATATCCTTTGGCACATGGCGTTCAAATACATTTTTAAAAACATTTTTATATTATTTTTATTATATTTAGATATTCTAATCATGTGTTGTCTCATGTATTAATTATATACAATTAAATTATATATATATATATATATATACCATTGGTTTCACGAGTATTTTTTTATCATAGAAATGTTTCTATATTATGTTGATAAAGACAATTGTCTCGAATGTGTTTTATTCTTTCTCGGTGCTAGTATCTACCCCATTGGATATTGGGGTTGGGCTTGGTGTGACACACTTGGATTTCCACCTCCCTGAATGGGTATTTAGTGGGTTAGGTCATGTTACTATAATCATTCACATTGTTCCTCATCTGAAATGAAATAAGAATCCATTACCATTTTTATATTTGAGGGATATAATGATTATTAATACATCAATGTAATAACTTGTTGTCTTTCTAGGAACTAATAAAGTATAATTTTTATCTTTTACTAATTTGTTTTTTCAATTTTCACCTTATCAAATTTTATTTTGTAAATCAACTATAACTATTTTAACAATAGAAACATTATTAAATTAAATTAGTCAATTTCAACTATTCTATAGGTTTCTTATAATATAATTCATGTTTTTAATATATCATAAAAATAAAATATTTACGGATCACAATTATTTATAATTTTTTTAGAAGTAAGATACTATTGAATTCATGAAAATATAATTACTAAAATTTTGTTGATCCACTATTATAATTTTTATAACTCTTCAATAATACAGTTATAATGAATTTATGATATAGTTATCTATTATCAATAATCCATTTTTTTCAATTTTAGGATATTGTATTTTAATTTCAATACCCTAACTTTTATTTATGAATTTTATGTCAAATAATAAATTGTTTTAATTAATATGGATATATATTAAGGTAATAATCATCTTCAAAACATAATTGGTCACATAACCCTTAACATTAATAATGTTAATTAAATCTATCTGTATCCTCCATTTTTGAATTATATTTAATAAGGATTATTTAGGTTCATATTCAAATATTCATCTCATATATAAACAATATATTAAAATGTGGAAAACATGCCAAAATATTCTATATCACTGACTATGTCAATAATTTTTGAAACTATCTCTTATTTTCCATATTCTCTCCTATGATATTATATTTAATTTCTATGAATCTAGAGAACTAACTTATAATTATTTTTTATATGAAATTATATTGAAATATTTTGACATCCCTTGACGTATCAGAGAATTTATTTGAAATTTTATGGCTCCCTAAAAATATAAAATATGATTTCAAACATACATTTTTTTAGAAAAATTTTATTTAATTGGTTTTTGGAATAAAACACACATCCATAATATTATTTTTATATGATTATTCATTAGGGTAAACATGTATTGTATTTCAAAAAAGGTTATATATTTTATTATTTAATCAATACACATGTTTCATGGTTGTATCATATTTTATATAATTTTATCGGATTATTTACATTCAATGTTTAATTCTCTTACAAAATTAGTAATTTCCTAGTTTATTCCTTTTAATACTTCAGAATAATTCTCTGAATATTAGTGGAGGTAGAAACTGATATGGTGTGGTATTTTTGAGGCCTACTAATCTTAGAATTGATTATTAAATTATATTAAATATATTAAATATCTTACATTTTCAGTTTCCCTAAAAATGTGGAATGACTTACAAAAGGTTTATCAAATTAGATTTAAAAGGTTTTCATTGAGTTCAGACCATGGGTTTTACCCTAGGCCCGATATAACAATGTAATTCATTGATCCATCGGGTTGAGCATGGTCTCAAGAAAATTATTAAAGAAATAAAATAAATTACTTATTTGATTTTAATTTTTCATGATGACATAAAAAACACATATAAATGAGATGATATTGAAAAATACCATAGTTTTACACATAACCACATGGAATTCAGGATAGATCATATGAAGATCATTTTAAGAAGAATGATGACCAGATCATGGACCGAAGACTGTTGTGTAGTGCAACTTTTGGTTCTCACCAACAGAAATGATGTGCAATCATTACATGTCATTAATTGACCCAATTCAATGTAGGGTGTTGATTTTGGGAATATATCCCAATTTATTATCCTACGATGAACGAAAATAAATTAATTTATACATTGATTCAAAGATTTATCATTTTGTGGGTATTGGTTTAATTGTGGGATTTTGGGATAATTTTTATTTGTTTTTTGTTGAAGTTTATACATGATTTTATTTATTTCCACCACAATGGATTGTGGCTGAAAACAAACAAAGTCCTAGGATCATTTATTTCATTTACGGATTACAGTTGTCTCTCCCCATTCTATGTGAGTTTTTCATTGTAATATTATATTAACTTATGATTGAATAATTTTATAGTTATTTATTATTTCACATTAAATCATTGGCCCAAAATATTTCAACAATGAGTTTGAGAATGAGATTAAACTACACGGTCACTATTTACGATTATGGTAGTTGTAACACCCCAAGGGTTTATAAATAAATTTACCGTTTAATATATGAAACACTGATTCTCTACAAAATACCACTTTGTTATAACTTATCCATTGAACATAATTTTTCCACCTCTTTGTTTTGAATTTTGAAAAAACAGCATACACTATTGCATTCAGTAAGATATTTTTAGTCTAATAAGATAAACATAATTTTTGGTGAATAATAACATACCCTTATGAATAGTAATATGACCATTATGAATATTAAATAATATTATTATTTTATTGACTTAAGGTTATAAGATTATGAGATCTTGATTAATTTCTCAAGGTAATATGAAATTAATTATAGTTTCAAAATTATTTTTTCGAAGAAATTATGAGTTTGAATAAAAATTATATATTTCATATATAGAAGAATATTTTCAAAAAATGGAGTTCAATTTTGGATTCTACACATCACAATGTGGTTTGGGTTAATTTTTGTGATTTTTTGGAAGTACTTGAATTTATGATGAATATTAAAAAACGGTAATTTACCATATATATACATTATTAGTTAAATTAACTATTCCTAGCATCATTATTAATATAAGAACACTTGGTTAAAACTCACATGAAATTATTAATATTATGGGCCAGATTAATTAATACTATTGGTTTTCTTGAGGGAAATAATAAAATAATGAATAAGATATTCAAAAATTACCTCTCTCCTCTACGATAACCCCCCTCACTCCCTCTTATCTTCACTCCTCTAAATCCTTTTTTAGTTTCCTAAATTCTGCTCAAATATCCTCAAAATCTCCTTCCACACATCTCTCATCCCTATATTGCATTAAAATACCAAAACCTCTTCCCTAAAGAGGATCTCAAGGAAAATAAAGTTCCAGAGGTAAATTCCTCTTTTCATTTCTTTTATTTCATGTTCTATTCATTTCATTCATCTTTCTTCACCTCCTTTCATCGAAATGCTATGCTAACTTATGTACCTTACATTTACAATAATTTTTGTTATGATAATGGAATAATTTATCATCATATATCTTTTACCCTTATTTTATACTAGAAATGAAAACACTATATGAGATGTGTTAATTTATCACAATCAAGGATGAATGGTTTTCAATTTTTGTTACAGTATTAAATTCTGGTCATGGAACCATTTTTATGGTTGGAACTGACAATAATATATTTATTATAACTTATTTAAGGTTATGGAATCTTTTTATACATATGATATTAAATTATATATCAAAACGTGTTTGTTGTGATAAAAACACCGCTAATTATCCCAAAAACATATCATTAGTGGTGTATATAATGATTCATCATCACTCCCAACAAAAAAATGAATATTATCAAAATGTATGATTCTGTATTGTAACAAATAAAATTAATCTTAAATTATGGAAATCCATTCTCATCTTACATGTTAATAATCACATGTATATAAGTAAACTGGTCATGAACACCAAGGAAGAAAACTCTCCCAAACAATAAAATTGAACCTATTAAACCCATCAAGAAGACCATGAATGAACATAAAAAGGAAATTATAAATCAATTTTATATATAATATGTCTATAAATATTAATTAATGAATTTATTTTGGTTATCTAGGACACTAATATCAAGTGAAGAACACCGTCAGACATAAGGTAAGGATTTTCTACCCGTACCTCCATTTTCATTTGGGATACTCTTATTATCTATTTTCCTTAATAAAATTATCATTTATTCATATGTAATCCAAATAAATTCTTTTTTATTGTTATATATATGTGTAGCAACCATAATCCTACTTTAATTTATGGGGAGTTATATATTTTAGAAGGATCTTTCAAATATTCCTCCAGAAATACAAGCCTGATTCTAGGGAATTTATCAAATTCTTACATATTTTAACTTTATCTCTATAATTAATTTTTTTAAAAAATTATCTTGCTAATTTCACTCATTTTATAATGATGATACTTACTTTCTTAACTTTTGAATTCAAAATTTTTTTTCCAAAAGAACTCTTCATTTCAAAGTAAAAGTGTATTTATCCCAAGAATTACTCGATGATTTTATAAGAGTATATTCATCTATTTATACTATATTTTATATTCTAATGTATTATTTGGATTAAAATTTTATGATATCATTTAATATATTTAATATAATGATTTATGATTACTTTTATTGTTGATGTGCTATCTAAAAACCATTCACCAATATACTCATAATGGTTTGTGTTTATGCTTAATGTTCGAGGGAAGTTATTCATATTTCTTATGTTAGTTTAAATATAAATGTATATTATTTTTATGTTTATCCGTGTTCATATAATGAATTTATTCGTCTTATTAAGTGACAGGTTGGGCCCACTATAGCCCATCGATTCATCAATATGTTTAATGAGACACACTATGGTCTTCGCACAAGGCCTTAACAAAATGGTTATTTATAGTCTTAGAATGTGGCCTTGATGGTATAGTTATGATATTCGACATTATGTATTCCTTCATTATGAAATTATTAATTTAATTTTCATGTGGATATTCGACTATTTGAATACCCATGATTATGCCTTATTGTGGAATTATTTTTTATACTTTTATTCATGCCATAATGTGGTCATGTTTATTTTTTTGAAAGTTCTATGTTTTTTATTATTCACCATGAATAATGTTTTTGGTTATGATATATTCTACTGTATTCCTTACCCTTAATTAGAATTTGGGATCACCCCTTTCTTATGTTTTATTTTTTCAATAAATGAGGAGGTATATAATGAATGACATGCAGGGATAACCTAGGGGTTATTGTTGTTATCAAAGGAAATTCTTTATTGTATTTATTTTAATGTTGTAATGTTGAACTTATATATCTATTTGGTTTCTTGAAACTACTAAACTATTCATTCCTTCAGGATATGACTTTCTTTAAATCATTCCAATTTAATGAATTAAGGCACCAAATATAAGAAACTGGGGTTGAATCCTTAGAGTTGTTTTCAAAGGAAGTTTAGGAGAAAATTTGAAAATTATATATATATATATAATGTAGATTATAGAACAAAACCCTAAGATAGAATTTGATGATAAAAATACAATAATATCCTGTAATTTTTGTAAGAAATATATTATATGGATCTTTCTAAAAAATATATCCATGTTTAGATACTACAAGGGTATGTGGTTCTAGAACAAATGTACCTAAGAGTAACCACTCTGACAAGGAGTTTTGGGATTGACCTGAGTTATCATGGTACATGACCACATGCCATACTACGCACCTAGTATGACACTCCCAAGATATATGCATATGACAAGTCACATTTTGTTTACAATACATTATGAAGGATTTAAAATTAATATTTTTTTTTAAAATAAATCATGTTTAGGATTATGAGATTTGCTATGTATACGATTTCAATTAATGGTAAAAAAAATTTACATTGAGATTATACATTTTGATTCATATCTTAATCTAGTGTATTCCATTATTTTGAAATGGTGCCTATTGGAAGTAACAGAAACCACATGAATGAGCATGTCCCATGTAGAGATTTACCTCCGATGTAAGATAATGATGTTGGCTCTGGTACTGTGACTGGTGTCGAGTGACATATAACTATACTGGGATAATTGTCTCATGTTATGAACAATAACCTTACCCATATAGAACATCTAGATCTACAATGTGGATGATCTATATTAGACCTCTTTATGTGACAATAACCTCCATCATTTAAGGGGACTAAAATCCCATTAGAAGTGGAGCAGTGAATATGTTTAGTAGAGAATATATTTCTCTCTTTGAGATGTAACGAAAGAGAGAATGTGGTCATTACAGTTTATTATCTATCGGGAAATGTGAATAAGTGGTGGTATTCAATACAAAACACCAAGGAGGAGGATGAAATATTAGAAATGGAATGGAAGGATTTTAAGTAAATCATATTATAAACATACTTCCCTCATGAATATCGAACAGATATAGAAAGGTTGTATTTGAATCTGAGGCAAAAATATGATGAGAATGTTGTAAAGTACAAAGTTAACGTCACAATGTTAGAAAGTCATGACACAGAACAAATATTTAATCCAAGGAGAAAGGATTATTGGTTTGTTAATTGTATAATACCATTCCTCGGAAGGGCTCTAGTATCCCAATGTTTCTCATCATATGAAGATATAGTCTCATATGATATCAAGACAGAAAATAAATTTCTATGTCTTATGATTTTGAGGGAATAAAAGAGAACATAAGATCTATTGAAAACTATGGAAAAGGAAATAAGGTAATGGGGAAGAATGGACGAGTTGACCTTCCACCCTATTATATTTGTGGGAAGAGACACCCTGGTAAATTATTGAAAGGTATGGGTGTTGTTTTAAATGTTTGGAGAGAAAGGCCACCAATCCCATGGTTGTAAGCGGAAGAAAAAAGCAACCAATTTTCAGTGATACAATTTTAAGGAGAGGGGAAATTATGCAAATTATTTTTCTATGTTTCAAAAAAATGTTCCCCAAAGAAGGCCAAGGGTGAAAGCCCAAGATTATGTGACCATAACTGCTAATATTGATGTTCCTAATGTTTTTGTGGAAGGTACATTAATTGTTCCCTCAAACATAACTAATGCTTTATTTGATTCTGGATCATCGAATTCTTTGATATCTTCCCAGTTTTCCACAAAAAATTGATATTTATAATTTTATTTAATAATGGATTTGTCAGTCAAAAATTGTAAGAGAAGTATCATTGAAAAAATTATGTGTCAGGAAGTCCCCATCAAGGAATACAAAAATGATTTATCTACTTGTTTTATTATCATTCCCATGATTTAATTTGATATAATCCCCAGTATGGATAGGAATTCGAATCATGATGTGAAATCTAGTAAAATAAGATGGAGGATACAATTTTTGAGGATGATGTGGAATCCCTTATCATTAGGGTAGAAACATCACCATCTGATTATCATCTAGATCCACCCTCAATAGCTCCACTAAATGAAATTATTTTGGAGGATGATAAATTAATATCTATGGGTGAGGAAAGGAATATTCAAATTGAGGATATATCTATTGTGACAGAATATATAGATGTTTTTCTAGAGGATTTACCTCGATATCCTCCAGAGTGGGAAGTTGGGTTCTCTACTGATTTAATTTCTCATTCAAGGCCTATATCAAAGAATCCTTATAGAATAGACATTGTGGAATTAATAGGGATAAATTAACAACTAGATGAATTGATTTATCAAAGACTTATTTACGCTAGTGTCTATCCATGGGGAGCCCTTTCTCTCTTTATTAAGAATAATTATTGATATATGAAGTTGTGCCCTTACTAGAGGGAGATCAATGCTATAATAATAAAGAAAAAGCATCCCCTACCTTGAATTAATTATTTATTTGATGAAATTCATGGTTACAAATGTTTTTCTATGATTGAAAATAGATTTGGATATCATCAGCTGCGAGTGAGGAAAGAAGATATTATAAAAACATCAATTTGAACCAGGTATAGGAATTATGAGTTTACAGTAATTCTTTTTTTGACAGACTAATTCACCCTCTATTTTCATGGATCTGATGAATAGGGGTTTCAAATAATATCATGTTGACATTGTGGTGGTATTTATTTTTGATATATTGTTATAATCCAAAATATATGAAGATCATAAAAATTACTTCTGCACTATTTTGAAGTCTCTTAGAACAATTGAATTAAATGGGAAGTTTAGAAAGTGTAAATCTTTCCTTCAATCAGTTTACTTTCTTGGACACATTGTCTCTAGTGATATAATATTTGTTGATCGTATAATGAAAAAAGATATTCAAGAATGACATACTCTGACGAAAATAACTGAGGTATGTAGTTTAATTGGTTTAGTAGGTTATTATATGCATTTAATTCATAACTTCACTCAATTAGATATCCCATTAACGAAGATTACTCTTAAAGGGGTTATGTTCTTATAGACAAAATAATGAGAGGATTGTTTTGAATAATTAAATAGGAGATTAATCAATGCTCTAATCTTAACTCTATGATCGAGGAATGATGGATTTGTGATCTATAGTGATGCATCAATGACTGGACTCGGTTGTGTCCTTATGGAGAATGATAGAGTTATTTATTATGCTTCAAGAAAGTTAAAAATGAATGAAAAAAGTATCTTACTCATGATCTTGAGTTAGCTGTTGTGATATTTGATCTCAAAATATAGAGACACTACCTCTATGGTGAAAGATGTGAGATATATACAGATCAAAAGATTCTTAAATATATATTATCCCCGAAAGAACTCAACATGAGGCAAAGGTTATGGATCAAACTACTCAAGTATTATGATTGTTCCATACACTACTACCTATGAAATGAAAATAAGGTATCTGATGCATTAAGCTGGATGGATCGTGGGGTTTTAAAAAAAATGAGGATTAAAAGAGATCCTATATTCATGGATCTAGTAAGTATTAATAGGCGAATCATAAATTAAGTTAAAACATTATTACTTTTTTAATTAGTTTCCCAATAATAATTATTAGAATGGATTAAAATTTCTCAGCCTAATGACAAGAATATTCAAAAGAAAATTACTGTTGTGAGTGATGGGAAGTTGGAATAATTCATATATTAAGATGTAATTTTGAAGTTTGGGAAGAGGTATTGTGCCCCACTATTGCCAAACTAAAAAGGGAGTTATTTTATGATTCCCATTGTTCTAAATTCTCTATACACACTGGTAGTAGTAAAATGTGCAGAGATTTGAAGGAACATTTCAGGTTGGACAACATGAAGCATCAAATTGGTTATTTTGTATCAAGATTTTTAGTCTTCCAATAAGTGAAGGTCAAATGAAAATATCCTATTGGAGTCATGCACACTCAACCTATTTATTCATAGGAATAGGATAAAATCACCATGAATATTTTCACTGGATTTCCCAAAACTCCAATAATCAATGATGTGATATTGGTAATTTTTGATCGACTTATGAAATAAACACATTTCCTAACTATAAGGGAGGATTATCTACTGGATTTATTTTAAAAAATCTATATCAATGAACTTTTAAGAGGTCATGGAGAACCTCGTTCAATCTTCTATAATCACAATCCTCGATTTGCATTGAAATTCTGTAAAAAACATTAGAAATCCCTTGTTACTGAGCTTCGATTGAGTACTTCTTATCACCCTCAAAGTAAAAAACAATTATGAATGACAATACAAACTTTTGATTACATGTTGAGATCATGAGCGCATGATTTTCATGGTATGTGGGACCATTATATACCTTGGGTGTAGTTTTCCTACAATAATAGTTTCCATTCCATAATTCAAATGTCACCATCTAAAACATTGTATTGAAAGAGATGTTGTACACCAACATGTTGGGATGAAGTCAATGAATGGAAGCATCTAGGTCAAGAGATTTTGGAAGAAAAATTAGGGAAGGTATATAATATTGAAACCCATATCAAAGAAGCTCAAATCAATCAAGGGAACTATAATGATAATCGAAGGAATGATTTTCAATTTCAAGTGGGAGATCATGTTTTCTTAAAAATATCTCTAAGGAAGGGTGTTATTAGATTTGGGAAGAATGAAAAATGGCGCCCTATATACATTGGACCTTCTGAAATTATAGAGAGATTTGGAACTATGGATTATCATTTGGAAATTCCGCCTAGCCTTTCTAAAGTACAAAATGTGTTTCATGTCTCATTGTTGAGAAATTACATGCAAGACCCAATGCATGTCCTCACTTCTAATGGTATAGAATTGAAACCTAACTTATCTTACAATGAATAGCCTATCTATATTCTTGACCCTAAGGAATAAGTGTTGATGAATCAGACGACAAAACTGGTAAAGGTACATTATATATATCATAGAATTGAAGAAGAAGCATGGGAGCCTCAGGAGATTATGATGAACAACTACCCATATCTTTTTGTAAGGTAATATTCTGGTAATTTTGAGGAAGTTATTTTATTAAGGGAGGAGAATGTAACACCCCCAAAGATTTATTAATAAATTTAACATTGAATGCATGAAAAACCAAGTCTCTACAAAACCACATATTATTATAACCATGATAGTAGACATAATTTTTCCACCTCTGTTATTTTAATTTCAATAAATAGATATTCAATGTTGTATTCAGTAAGATATTTAGAGTTTGATAAGGCAAACATAATTTTTGGTGAATAGTAATATATCCTTATGAATAGTATTATGACACTTATGAATATTAAATCAAATTATTTTTTTACTATCTTAATATTATAAGATAATGAGATGTTGATTAATGTTTTGAAGAGATATAAAATGAATTACAGTTTTAAAATTGTTACTTTTCTTATAAAATATGATTTTATATTAAATTTAAAATAAACATATTTAGAAAATTATTCTAAAAAAGTGTATTTAATCTTTGACTTCTACCCATCACAAAATGGGTTGGGTTAATTTTTGGATTTTTTTGAAATACATGAATATTTGATGAATAGTAAAATATTTTAATTTATCGTATATATGCATTATAAGTTAAATTCACTATTCCCAATATCATGGATTATGTAAGCACACTTGGATAAAACTCTTATAATCTTATTAATATTATGGGTCACATGAATTATCACTAATGGTTGTCCTGAGGTAAATTATAAAATAATGAATAAGATATTCAAAAATCACCCCTCCCCGCCACTATGAAAACCCCCTCACTCCCTCTTCACTTCACTCCTCTCAAGACTTGTTACATTTTCAAAATTATCTTCAAAATTTTTCCCAATATCCTCCCCCACGTTTAGTAGCACTCATCTCATAAAAATATGAAAACCTATCTACTAAATTGGTTCTCAAGGAAGACAACTTCAAGAGGTAAATTTCTCTTTTCATTTCATTTATTTCCAATTCGTTTCTTTTCTTTTTCTTTACTCTCCCACATTCATCAAAATGTTATGATAACTAAAGAAACCTAAATATACTATAATTTTGTTATGATATTTTAATAATTCATCATCATCTCCCTTTTCCCCTTCTTTTATACTAGAAATGAAAACACCATTCAAGATATGTTCATTTATCACATTCAAGGATAAAGGGTTTTTAATTTATATTGTAGTATTAAATTATGGAAATGAAACCATTTTATGGTTGAACCAAAATATAATATATGAAATATAACTTATGTAAGGTTTAAGAGTCTTTTTAAACACATAATATTAATTTATAAATCAAAATGAGTTCGTTGTGATCAAAATAAAACCGCTAATTAACCCAAAATATTATCCTTAAAGTTTTATATAATGATTCGTCTTTACTCCCAATAAAAAAATTTATTTTATAGTCATGTAATATTTTGTATGATAAAAAATAAAATAAATCTTCTATTTTATACCACTATTCTCATCTTACATGTTTATCCTTACATGTATATGAATAAACCTGTCATTAACACCATGAAAGAAAATGCTCCCAAACAATAAAATTAAACCTCTTAAACCCATAATATAGTTCTTGAAAGAACTTAATATGGATATAATAAATAAATTAAATAATTAATATGTTCTGAAAATATTAATTAATGATTTTGTTTTAATCTAGGATAGTAAGATCTAGGGATGAACAACATCAGACTTAATGTCACAGTTTTCTACCCGAAACTCTATTTTCATTGGGGTTACTCTTATTATATACCTACCTATATTAAATTATTATTTATTCATATTTACTACTCATAAATTCTATGTAAATGATAAATATATGTGTACCAACCAGAATCATAATTTCACTTATGGGGAGTTATATGTTTTAGACGTATCTTTGAAAAATATTCCTGAAATACAAGCCCAGTTCAAGAAACTTTCTCAAATTAAAACCTATTTTCAAGGGAAAACTATGATCTATTTTTAGTAACCAATATATATCTAAAATAAATAATTTTATTATTAAAATACTATATTTATTCACTTATATTTTTATTCAATGTTTTTTTCGAAAGAACTCTTCCTTTTCAAAGTGAAAGAGTATTTATCCCAAGAATTACTTGATGATTTTATAAGAGTGTCTTCATCTATTTCAATACTCATGTTGATTATTATGTATTATTAGGTTTAATATATTATGATATCATCTACCATATTTAATTTAATGGTTTATGATTAGTTTTATTGTGGGTTTTTTATCTTAAAACCATTCACCAATTTACCTCAAATAGTAAGTGTTTATACTTAATGTTTGGGGACAGTTATATAAATTTCATAAGTTAGTTTTAATATGATTGTATATATTTTTTATATTTATACCTGTAAATATGAGGAATGAAATGGACATAGTAATTGTTGGGTGGGGCCTGTAATTTCCCTTTTAGGCATTAGTATGTATCATGAGATAAATTACGGTCTTTCCACAAGCCCTTGACAAAATGGTTATTTATGATATTGGCATGAGGCATTGATGGTATAGTTATGATGTTTGTAATTATTCATTAACTCTTTATGAAATATTTAATTGAATGTTCATGAGGTTATTCTACTAGTATAAAACCCATGATTATACTTTATTATGGCATTAATTACTCAGCTCTTAATTATTCCATATTGTGGTAATGTTTATTTTTTAAAGGCATGTGTTTTTAGTTATTCACCATGACTAATGATTATTTTTATGATATCTTATGATGTATTTCTTAAACATATAAAGAATTTTAGATCACACCATTATAATGATTCATTTTATAAGGAAATGAAGAGTTATATTATGAATAACACATAGGGAAAACCTAGGGGTTGTGGTTGTTGTCAAAGAGAATTATATATTGTATTTATTTTCAGTTGTAATTTTGAACATATCTATGTATCTGGTCTTCCAAAAACAACTAAACTAACCGTTCATTTGGGATAAAACATTCTTGTAATCATGATAATTTAAAGAATTAGGGCACCGACTCTGGGAAAATGTGGTTGGGTCATTACAGTAGAAGATCCATATGTGGAAAAGGTGTGGATCAGAGATCCTATTTAATGAGTTTCCTCATTTAAAATAGTGGAAATAAAAATTGTGACATTAAGGATTTCATGGCCATAATATGATAAGAAAGTGATGATAGGAATCAGATGGACTAAAACCTAGTTCAGTGGGTTGAATCATTCAGAGTGATTACGAAATTAGAAGACATGTGTGGTTTTACCTAATTCTTTTCAAAACCTACCAACACGGTGTTTAGTCCTATGAACACATGAAATTTAATTTATTTTATGAAATTATAAGGTTTTCATGAAAAGAAAAATATCACATGCCATGTGATTGGATTCACACATTAGGTGACCCTCAGTGGACAACCCAAGTGTGTATATGTCTTAAAATCCCAAGAGTCCATGTGTTCTGTAACACCCCAAGATTTCATAGTAAGTTTTACATTTAAAGTAATTTAATAGTTTATATTGCAAGCAACACCTACTTGTCTTGTGTTATATGAAGGATTGAGTTTCTACGAAACAACACAATAGTATTATAATTATTGAAATGATGTATTTATTTGTAAATTAAATATTGTGATATGCATAGTAATATATAAATTTGGTAAAATTAAATTTGGTAAAATGGAATTCATTTTTGAATTTAGAATATCAAAATTATATTAGGGTGAATTTTTTGTATTTTTCTGAAAACATTCAATTTTGGATGAATAGTGTGAAATACTCCATAGTATATAAAAACTGACTTTTTCATTTAAATAGTTATTTTTAATTAAAAATTTATATTATAGTCAAAATAGACACATAATACATATATTAGTACAATTTAATTCATTAGAGTTATTTTATAATAAGATTAGATATATAAAATTTTATTGAACCCTTATAACATCTTTTTACCCACCTTCAAGGCACATTTACTCACCTTCTAGGCACATTTGCAAATTTACATAAAATGTAATTTTACCGCTTCTATGAATTTAATTCCAAAAATACAAGATACACAGTTTACATGATTAAGTATAATGATGTTTAATAGGATGAAAATATTTTTCGGTTAATAGTAACTTTTGAATTTTATTTACCATGGTTAAAAGTAAATAAGGTAATTAAAGGTTAAAAAAATTAAAATTACCCCAAAACATGTCCTAATTCTATTGGATAAGTTTATTTAGACTAAAATCGACCTTAAGAAAAAAAATATCATTTTGATCCATTTGGGCATGATTACGACATTTATTATATTTTATTTAATGAAGAGTTAAAGGTGTTAAATTCAATGATTAATAAATAAACCATTTGAAATATTGGTCTAAACATAAGATAAATCTGAAAATAAATATTCATTACAAATATTGAAGTATTTTATACTTCTTGGTATTTTATTTATAATTTTTATCATTAAATAATTTAATTTATTTATTACATAATGATGATGCAGTAAATACCTTATTGGTGAATGATTAAAATAAATGATGTTATAAATATTAAAATAAATGTAAACTGAAACTTTTTATGCCATACAATAATTTTTCTAAGTGAATATGACATGTTATGGTTGATTCAATGTATTGTTTTCAAAGTCATAATGTTTTTATTACTTTTACAAAAACCAAATACTAAATAGAGTTAAAATTGACATAAATAAGTTTTTAGAACAAAAACTATATTATTAAATGATATAATATTAATAAAAATATAATATTCAGACAAAGGACTTATATATTGTTATATATGTCCTCAATGAACTACTTTAGGTTATTTTGTAATTTTATAGTAACTTATTAACCATGTAATATAAAAATAAAAGAAGACATGGTAAACATTAAACTATTTAATTATGAGTTAAATCTATAAGATTAGGTTAATATGGTGACCTAAAATTGTCTAAAACCTATTGGATTAGAGTATTTAGACCCATACCCACATTATCCTATAAATAAATTCATTTTTAGAAATTATAAAGTGAAAATTATTTTATAATAAATTAATATTTCAATCTTTTCCTCAAGTGCCCCTCACCTCTCTTATAAAAGGGTACTTCCCTTTTCTTAAATCCACACCTCCAAATCAATTTGTCTCAGAAATACCCAGCTCTAATATCTTACTAGCTACCCTAACATAGACCTATAGGCCTTAATTTTATCCAAAATCCAACCGTATTGAGCCCTTTTGTTGAAATCAAAAGGAAGAACCCAAAGAAGAGGTAATTATTTCATCACCTCATTCAAAGTTCTTTTCTTCTTCCAATTCCTCTTTTTTTTGTTGTTTCCATACCTAAATAATAACTCCAGTACCTTCTAAATACTGATATGTTATTATAAATATGGTAAAACTATATTCATTATTCTATGGATCCTATGAATGATAATTTCATCATACGTGAATATGTACGGCTTACAGTCTCCACGTCATGGTGTAGTTTGTCATTTAACACTTCATTATTTGGATGGGTGTAATAATGAGTATAATTGATGTAAATAATAAATATAATATTCAATTATTATGTATATATAATATACCATCCAATTACATACTATTTCACAATCATTAGAATGATATCATCGCCCGTGTGTTTGTATGGCTTACCATCTTCACGATGCGATGAGATTCATTTCCACATTCACAATTCAATGATGATTATAAAAATATATTTTATTAATAAGTATGTAATATATTAAATAATAATGATACTAGAAATATATAAATAAATATATCTATATATATGTATGTATTTACATATATCTAATTCACTTACTTACATTCAATACGATATGAAAACTAAAACGGGGTTTATGCGTACGTACGACCTACCATATCCATAAACAGTGTTTTCTATTTAATATATCTATCTATTATACATATTTATATACTGAATATATATGATACATAAATAATTTTTTATATTCTTCAAGTAATTAAATCATGATATAAGTGATACGATCATGAATAACAGGTTAAAACATGTACGATAAAGAAAGTGATTATTACTCAAAATGCTATTTTAACATAGAAATTATTATTATATGGGTAGTATAAAGACATAAATTAATCAATTATGAAACTATAAAAATGAATATGGTTTTTTAATTATTTAATAATATACTATGGTCATTATATTGGAGGTTAAACATACCCTCAACCAAAGGCAAGTACAAGGTAAGGGTTAATTCCTCAATCACATTATTATCTGATATTATTTATGTGTAAGTATTTACTGGAGAATATTTATCATCCATATCCATGTTTCATAAAAATGTTTTCCAAAAAAATATTCTATGGATTTTTGTATTGTAATCTTTAGAAATATCATCATTTTAAATGTTATAGTGATTTATTCTTCTAAATGTTTTCAATTATTTTCCCTGTTTTCAAAATGATTTTATGGATTTATTTATATTGAAATGATTGTTTTCAAATTCTAATTCCATTCAAATGTTTCAAAGTGGTATGAGACACTTTTATTCAACAATATATTTTAAATGACATCTTTTATAAATTGCGTGACTTTTAAATGATTTTATGAAAAAAGGATATTTACCTCAAAGCATTTTACTAATTATTTTCCACTATGTTAACATTCTTTATTATATTTTATTCTTTATTGAGGTTGATTTATTATAATAAAATCATCCATATTGTATTTAATGAGATATGATATGTTTGACTGTGGATGTGTTCTTTTTCTAGAATTCATGTTTTATGGTTAAAGTATTTACATTTCATATGATTGTTTTAACATGAATGTTTATGTTATGTTTCAACATTTTTATACGAGGAATGCATTGGAATTAGTAAGTGATAGTTCGAGCCTACTATATCCCCTCGATGCATCGATATTCCTTATGAGAAAAAATACTATCTTGGAATAAGTCCTTGACAAAATTTATATTTAGGTACTTGGCACGAGGCCTTGAATTATGGTTAATATGTCCTACATTATGCATTTTATCTTTATGAAATTAGTTATTAATGTTACATGTGATTATTTGAGTAGTATAATATCCATGTGAGTAAGTAAATGGAAATATGTTATTTACCTTTTCCATATTATGCTAAATTTTATGTTTAAAAGGGTTTTGTTTCAATTTTATACCTTTCCATAAATGTTTATGATTATTTATAATAGCTTCCGCTATATTGTTTGTCCTTATTGAGCGTCTAATCTCACCTATTTATTATGTTATATTTTCCCACTATGAGAAGAAGTATATTATGATTTTTATGTATTTTTATGCTAAGGGAATAATGGTGTTCTCAATGGATTATTCGTGTTGTGTTTTATGTAATAAATTGTAATGTAAAGTTCATATATGTAGTCTATTGTCTAGGACTTCTAAACTGATATGTTCTTTGGGACTAGATTCCTTGTAATCATGCGAATGTATTAAAATAATTCACCATCTTTAGGCTCTTAGGATCGGGCATTATATTTTATTATTATTGGAAGCTTAGAAACAACCTTGGAACTATATTTAGACAAACTCTGATTAGGATACATTACCCTAATAGAGACTTTAAGGATTAGTACAGAAGAACATCTGAGAATTTTGGTAATGTAGATATTATATGAATTTTTTAAGGAATACATCCCTGTCTGGATACTACAGGAGGACATGGCTCTGGCACAGATGTACCAAGGAGTGAAAAATCTGACAAAGAGATTTTGGCTATACCCAAGGTATCCTAGTTGATGACAATGGGCCTTACTGTGCACCCGGTTTGACACTCCAGGGGGATATGCTTAGGATAATTCACATTTTCATTATAAACCAATATAAAGTATTAATGAGTAAATATGTCAGAAAAGAATCCAATGTTATGATTATGAGACTAGATGTGTGTAAAGTTTTAATTAATACTGATAATTTTTTTAGTTTTTGAGTATACATTATGATATGATCTAACCTAGTGTATGTCGTCATCTAGATATGGTGCCCAGTAGAAGGAATGCGAACATCGAAAATACGCATGATCCAAATAGTAAGAAGGATAATATCTTTCTTGGTCGTAAGCCCACATTTAGAAGAGAAATATTCTCCCATGTATCTGTATTATATGAAGAAATGGTATCATGTGTTAATAAGATAAGTAAAAAATTCTCTGAGTCCAATGGATTTTAAGGGAAGCAAGAAAAGAAGAAGATGAAAACAGATATGGATAAAGGGAATAAGGGAAATACAGATTTTACCACATGTGATAACTATGGAATGAATCACCTTGGTAAATTCTTGAAGGGAATGAGAGTATGTTATAAGTGTTGAGAAAAAGGACACCCCATTCTTGATTTCTAGGGTAAGAAAAAGGTTTCAAATGTACAATGCTTCATCTACAATGAGTTGGGAATCTATGAGAATCAATGTCCAAATCATCAGAGTATGACCCAAATGATGCTATTGGATAATAATCAAGTTATGATACAACCACAAATGAAGATGAATTACTACTATTATGTTTTTATTAAATAATTATGTCATTTGAGTGTTGTTTCAATGATGTACTAGTTATATGAATTATGGAAACAAATAATGATTTTACTGTACTACTGTTTAATTGATGATTTGAGGTTATATGGTTTTAGAAAAAGTGACTCAATAGTAATTTAAAATTTTTGGAGAATACATGGTTGAAGGAAAGATAAACCTTAATATGGTTCTAATATTGTGGTAGTGATTTTGGAATAAGATATGATCGATTTGAAAAAATTATTTTGGATATTATTGACTACCTTAAAACTGATTAATGATTTTTATATTCCAAAATTGTTGGAGTTTAAAACATTTGTGGATTTAAAAGTATATCCCGTATTTTGTGTTTTACAAAAGGAATAAGGAATTACATATATATTCAAAGAAGGGTTTATGGAAATTCAGGTTGTTACCATGTTTAAATAAAATAAAAGATGAACGTATTCACATGTTGATCTTCATTATGTTATGCTAACCTTCCTTATAAATTTTTGGACAGTGAGTTTGGACACAAGTATTTTGGATAAGTCTAAAGGTTGGAATTGAGTAAGTGGAACATTTTATTTTTATGAGGTTAAAGCATGATTTGTTGGATACATTGACCTAACCATTTTGTTATTAGTAAAAATTTAGAGAATTAATGGATTACTTGTGGACCTTAGGATTTATCAAATTTTTTTTAGGAATAAAAAAATCTTTTTTGAACATTAATGTCCTAGTGTAAGGGAAGGAGTCAAAATAGATTGAAGCACAACCAAATGATGATATTATTATTATGACAGGTAATGAAATCAATTATATTTTCTTGAGTTCTTATCATGATAGAAAATTAATCCCTCCTCTTAAAAAAAGTATCTAAAAAATGTGTTATCCTAATACATTATGTTTTTGTTGAATTAATGATACTTTAAATCATAGTAGATTGATGGATTTGAGGCCCTCAATTTTATATTTATTATTCACTTGTTTGTGATTGATTACCTCAATCCCTCCCTATAAATATTTACGTTTTTCCTCCAATTATGTGTGTCAAATTTTCACCAATTTTCTTATATTAGAAATCCAAATTTGGTGGTGATACTTCCATTTCCCTTTATCTCTTATTAAGTCTAAATTTTGTTAACCCTTTTTCGGATCTGGGTTTCTCAAAATGGTATTTTCTGTTTTCAACCTTATATTTTTGATGAAAATTTTCAAATTGTAAGGACCCAATTTATAGGAGTGGAGAATGTAACACCCCAAGATTTCATAGTATGTTATCTCTTTAAAGTAATTTAATAGCTTATATTGTACACAAATCCATCTTGGCTTGTGTTATACACAAGATTGAGTTTATACAGAACAACATATTATTATTATAATTTTTTAAACGATATAATTATCCATCAATTAAATATTTTAATATTAATAGTAACATATAAATTTTAAATTTTATTTATAATTATTTCACATAAATAAAATATATTTATAATTAAATATATATGTTTGGTTAAAATATTTATATATTTTGAAAAGCTATTTTCTTAGAACAATTACTTTTTATGCCATTTTGTAAACAATAAAAAAATTAATTTTATACACTCCTACAAATTATATCAGGTAAAAATGAATTAATTTTTTAATTATTAATATCAAAATTACCTTAAGGTGAATTTTTGGTATTTTTCGGAAAATATTCAATTTTTGAGGAATAGTGAAAAATACCGCATGGTACATAAAAAACGACGTTTTCATTTATAAAATTATTTTTAATTAAAAATTTAGCTTAAAGTAAAAACATATACATAATACATATATTAGTGCAATTTAATTCATTGGAGTCATCTTATAATAAGAATAGATATATAAAATTTTATTGAACCTTGTTAACGACTTTATACCCACCTTCAAGGCACATTTACCCACCTTCTAGGCATATTTGAAATTTTGCATATAATTTATTCTTACCACTTTTATGAATTGAATTTTAAAAATTTAAAATACACGTTTTACATCAGTAAGTAAAATATGGTTCAATAGGTTGAAAATAATTTTTGGTGAATAAAAACTTTTGAATTTTATTTTTCATGGTTAAAATTAAATAAGTTAAATAAAGTTAAAAACAATATTAAAATTACCCCAACACATGTTATAATTCTATTGGATAAGCATATTTCAACCAAAATAAACTTTAGGAAAAAATTTAGATACTTTTCAACTATTTGGGTTAGATTAGGACATTTATTATATTTTATTTAATGAAGAGTTAAAAGTGTTAAATTCAAAGTTTAATAAGTAAACAATTTTTAATACAGGGTTAATCATAAGATAAATTCGACTGTATATATTCATTAGAAATCTATAATGATTTAATACTTCAATGGTATTTTATTTATAATTTTTTGACATTAAATAATTAAATCTATTTATGACACAATGATGATAATTAATTACAATATTAATGAAATATTAAAATAATGGATGTTATAAATGTTACAATAAATGTAAATTGAAACATTTGATTCCATACACGAATTTTATAGGTGCATATGACATTTTACGGTTTATTAAATGTAGTTTTTTAGAATTAATAATTTTTTTATGACTTTTACAAAAACCAACTACTAAATAGTGTTAAAATTGACAAAAATGAGTTTTTAAAATAAATACTATATTATTAAATGATATAATATTCCTAAAATTTTACGATTCAAAAAAAGAACTTATATAATGTTATATATGTCATTAAATAACCACTTGAGGTTCTCCCTCCCTTTTATAGTAACTATATTAACCATGTAATATTAAAATAAAAGAAGACATGGTAAAAATTAAACTATTAAACTAAGAGTTAAATAAAAAAGATAAAGTTAATATGGTGACCTAAACCTGTCTAAAACCTACTGTATGAAAGTTTTAGACTCATACTCACCTTATCCTCTAAATAAATCCATTTTTAGGTTATAGAAACCGAAAATTTGTTTATAATCAATTAATATTTAAAGCTTTTTCTAAAGTTCCCCTCACCTCTCTTATAAAAGGGTACCTCCCCTTCTCTTAAATTCACACCTCCAAATCCATTTGAGTCAGCCAAACCCTACTCAAATATCCTAAAAACTACCCTCAATTCAACATAGAGGCCATAATTTTATCAAAAAGCCATCCTAAGGTGCTATTTATTTCAAAACAAAAAGAAGAAACTGAAGAAGAGGTAATTATTTCATCACCTCATTCAAAGTTTTTTTTCTTCTTACACTTCCTATTTCATTGTTGTTTCCTAACCAAAATAATAACTTCATTAACTTATACATTCTAAGATGTTATTATAAAAATTTTACAACTATTTTCATTATTCTATCCATCTTATGAATGATAATATCACCATACGTACGTACGTATGGCCTACCGTCTCCACGTTGTGGTGTAGTTTGCTATTCAACGCTTCATTATTTGAATGAGTTTAATAATGAGTATAATTGATTTAAATAATAAATAAAACATGTTAATTATTAGGTATATATAATATAACATCCAATTACATATTATTTCACCATAAATAAAATGATATCATCTCTCATGAATACATATGGTTTACCGTCTCCACGACGCGATGATACTCATTTCCACGTTCACCATTCAATGATGATTATAAAAATATATGTTATTAATAATTATGTAATATATGACATAATAATTATACTATAAATTTTAATATATATATATATATATATATATATATATCTGTGTGTGTGTGTGTGTGGTTTTACATATATCTTATTCACTTACTTCCGTTCAATACAATATAAAAATAGAAATGGGGTTTATGTGTCTGTACGACCTACCGTCTCCATAAATAGTGTTTTTCATTTCACGTATATATATATTAAAAAAATTTATATCATGAATATATATGATAAATAAGTAACTTTTTATATTATGGAAGCAATTAAATCATGATATAAGTGATACGATCAAGAATAACATGTTAAAACACGTATGATAAAGAAATTAATTATTACCTGAATTGTTATTAAAAAAAAAAGAAATTGTTATTAAAAGGGTATTATAAATCCAGAAATGAATCAAATATGAAATCAGAAATACGAATATGGTTCTGGTATAACTTCATAACATACTATGGTAATTTTAGAGGAGGTTAAAAGTACCCCCGACCAAAGGATAATACAAGGTAAGGTTTGATTCCTCATTCTCAGTGTTATCCGAAATTGTTTATGTGTTAGTATTTACTGGGAAATATTTATCATCCATGTCTAAAATTTATTAAAATGTTTTCTAATGGAATATTTTATGGTTTTTTAAGGGACTCTTTAGCAAGATCATCATTTTTAATGTTTTAGTGGTTTATTCTTCTAAATATTTTTAATTAATTTCCATTTTTACAACAATAATTTTATGGATTTATTTATATGAACATGATTATTTTAAAATTTTAATTCTTTTTAAAATTTTCAAAGTGGTATGGGACACTTTGATTCAAAAATATATTTTAAATTTAATCTTTTATAAATTATGTGACTTTTAAATGATTTCATGAAAAAGAGATATTTCCCTCAAAGAGTTTTACCGATTATTTTCAAGAATGTTAACATCATTTATTGGATATTATTCTTTATTGAGGTCGATTTATTATAATACAATATTCCATATTGTATTGAATGAGCTATGATACATTTTAATTTATTTATACTATTCATTTTTACTGTTAAAGTATTGACATTTTGTATGCAAGTTTTAATATAAATGATTTGTTTTGTTTCAACATTTTTATATGAGGAATTCATTAGACATTGTAAGTGACAGGCAGGGCCCACTATAAACCATCGATACATCAATAGTCCTCATGAGAAAATCTAGTGTCTTCGCATAAGGCATTGACAAAATTTATATTTAGAGTCTTGGCACGAGACCTTGTCTTTGTGGTTTAGATGTCTAGCATTACGAATTCCATTATCATGAGATCAACTATTAATGTTACATGTGATTATTCAACTAGTAGAATACCCATGTGAATAATTAAATGGAAATATTTTATTTATATGTTCTATTTTTTGATTAATATTATGCTTAAATGGCTTGTGTTTCAATTTTATACCTTTCCATAAAAGTTTAATATTATTTATGATAGCTTTTGTTATACTGTTTATCCTTATTGATCATCTGATCTCATCCATTTACTCTATTTTATTTTCCCAGGATTTGATGAAGTATATTATTATTTATATAAAGGTTTAAACTAATGGAATAATGGTGTTCTCAAAGGATTATTTATGATGTGTTTTATGTTATAAATTTTAATGTAAAGTTCATGTATTTAATCTATTTTCCAACTCTACTAAATTGATCGGTCCTTCAGGACTTGATTCCCTATTATCCTGCCAATATATTAGAATAATACGCTAGATCTGAGCTTCTGGGTTCAGGGCGTTATGGTTTTTATAAGAGAAATTTTATGAAAAACATTGGAAATATATGTAGATAAACTCTTATTAGGAAACATTACCCTACGATAGACTTCGAGGATTAGTATAGAATAAAATCAAATTTTTTGTAATGTAGATATTATGTAGGGTTTTCAAATAGTAAATCCATTTCTGGATACTACATGTGGATGTGGATCAGGCACAAATGTACCTAGGAGTGAGAACTCCAACAAGGCGTTTCAGTCTTGACCTGGTGTATCATGGAACAAAACAAAAAGCCTTACTACGCACCTAGTTTGACACTCCTGGGGGATATGATAAAGATAATTCACATTTTCCTTACAAACCATTATTATTGATTTATGAGTAAATATGTTGGAAATGAAACCCATGTTATTATTATGAGACTATATGTGTGTAAATATTCAATTAATGCTGAGAATTTTTATATTTTTTGGATTATTCATTGTGATATGATCTAACCTAGTGTATGTATTCATTTAGAAATGGTGCCTAGTAGATAGAATGTGTACTCCAGCAATACGCATGATCCAAAGAGTAATAAGGACCATATCTACAATGTCCCGGTTCCAGAAGCCACCCAGAGGAGTGCCGTACCCGGTTGGTCATGTAACACCCCAATCTTCCACGGTATGTTTCCCTTTGAATAATGCAATAACGTGCATTGTACGCAACTTCGAGATTCTAACACACCACAACCAATCGAACTAGCCGTCATGAATAGTAATACCTACTTTTTTTAAATTTTATAAATTCTATCTCTAAAAATGGACTTCATTTTTGGATTCGGAATATCGAAATTAGCCTAGGGTGAAATTTTGGTACTTTTCGGATAACATTCATATTTTGATGAATAATGAAAATTACTAAATTTTAATTAAAAACAACTTTTTTAATCGAAATAATTTATATTGGTAAATTATGAATTTGAGTGGTTTTAAAGTATATTTAGAATATATTTTTACCATTTAATTCAATGTTTGTCATTGGACATAATTTCACAATTAAACCAGACATAAAAAAGTGTCAATCTTTTGATAGTTATTATCTCTTAAAAACACGCTTTTTGTTTTAACAACGGGAATTAATTTTAAATTAATTTCTTCCACTTCTGTATTTTTAATTTGGAAAAATGGATTCCATATTTGGAATCAGGATGTTCAAATTGTGTAAATAGGTAAATTTTATTTTTAGACATTTGAAATAATTACTTCGGTAAATATTTTATTTACCATGGTTAAAGGGTAAATCCGGTAAATAAGGGTTAAAAAAATAATATTATAATAATACTAAATTACCCTAAAATGCGTCTTAACCCTATTGGTTGATACATGGCCGACCATGGGCATCTTTGGGTCGATTTTGGGACCCCATGAATCCACTTGTAAGTGATAGGGACACTTTATTTTAATTAAGTTAAAATGAATACAAAAATGACACAAGCATATATCTTTTAGCAAAACAATTGTTACATAGGGTTATATATGTTGGATTTTAGACTATAAATATTCATTAGAAATCTAAAAAGGATTTCCTACATAATGATATTTTATTTATAATTTTTAGACATTAAATAAGTAAATTTATTTATGACACAATGATGATGCAGTAATTACCATAATAGTGAAATATTAAACTAATTGATATTATAAATACCCAAATAAATATAATTTGAGAGTTTTATGAATTAAACTAATTTTCTAGTATAATATGACATGTTAGGATTGCTTTAATTAAAGTTTTTAGAAGTAATCATCTGTTATGATTTTTACAAAAATAAATTATTGAATAGTGTCAAAATTGACATAAAAGAGTTTTAAAAAAAAATATTAAAATATTAATTGATATTAAATTCTTAAAAATCTAAGGTTCGGCCAAGAGACTTATATCATGATAGTTGTATCATTAAGGGACCACTTGAGGGTCTCCTGGATGTATATAGTAAGTTTATTAACAATATAATATAAAAATACAAAGTGGCATGGTAAGTGTCAAACTAATTAACTAATAGTTAAAACTAAAAGATAAGGTTAATATAATGACTCAAACCTGTCTAAATTCTATTGGATGAGTGTTTTTAGACTAATCCCCACCTTAAAATTTAAATAATCCACTTTGGATCCATTAGAAACCGAATATGAATTTATTATAAAATAATATTTCTAGCTTTTCCAAAGGTGCCCCTCACCCCTTTTATAAAAGGGCACTCCCCCTTATAATTACTTCACACCTTGAAAGCCTTTTGGTTCGGCCAACACCTTCCCTAATACTATATAAACTTCCCTCAATACAACCTAGAGTCCTTAGTTCGATCAGATATCCAACCTAAGGAGCCCTTTTGATCAAATCAAAAGGAAGAGCCCAAAGAAGAGGTAATGATTTCACCACACTTTTTCAAGTTCCTTTCTTCTTCCTCTCCATCATTATTTGTTATTTCTATTATAAAATAATAAATCCATTATCTCCTATATACTGTAATATTATTATAAATATGGTACAACCATATTCATTATTCTATCCACCCTTTCAATAACATGTCACCAAACGTGCGTACGTACGGCTTACCGTCTCCACGTCGTGGTGTAATTGTTATTCAATAAATTATTATTTTTATGGGTATAATAATGATGTGTAATTCATGTAAATAATAAATATAACATGATAATTATTATGTATATATGATATACCATCCAATTATATATTATTTTAATATCAAAAGAATGATATTGTCGCTCGTGCTTACGTACGGACTACAATCTCCACGAACGCGATGAGATTCATTCTCTATCGTATCCATTCAAGTATAATTATCATTTTATGATTTAAAAATAATTTTTAAAGACTTGATATCATTCTGGATATGAATAAGATACAACCTATCCATGACAACCATGGCTTACGTAACAGAACATATAAAAGAAAACGAGTAAGTTAACAACCGAAACGACGATAATTCTAAGATATTATTAACAAAGCAATGTTAAAAGATCATATATGATATCATATTAATGTATATTATTATTGACTAATTTAATAAAAATTATTTCACCATTATACATGAGGTTAACCTACCGTCGACCAAGGAAAACGTACAAAGTAAGGGATTTTCTTATCTCACTTTTAATTCCGTGAGAATTCCATTGTTCACCACTTATTTATTTCATGTGGTGTGTGTACTATCCATGATTGTATTCATTGTGTAATATACTTTAATTTATGGATATTTAAATCATCATGGTATGTTCATTCTTTCATGGGTGTATGTTTCTTACGTTACCTAATCGATAAGGGAATTTGAAATTTCAATTTCCACTCATTTGCCTTTACGCATATTTCATTGATTATATTACTCCATGATTATGTGTGGAATCACCATTAATTTTATTATGTCATAATTTCCACTCCCCTTTATGTGGATATACTTTTTATACACATAATCACTCCATTGATAATTTCTCAAGTCATCGATATGAATTTGATAAGAGTAATTTTTACTCATTCTCCATTTGTTGAGTTAAACATCCAATTCATTGGTGTTGTTTTTACAAGATTATGTGTGAATGTCCTTTGATTGTTTTACACTGAATATAAAATCATATTTAGTGTATTTATATTTTTCACACATAACTATGTCGTTGATTTATCCTTAACCTAAGGAAACTGCCTTTATGAGAGATTTCATCTCAATTTACATTCCATTGAGACTTCTTTGTTGATATACACAAAATCACTTTTTTTTGGTGTATATAATGTACTTTGACATAGTATATCATGAATCCCTTTATTCTCATGATATTACAATGTTTTGATTTCCTCAATTATTTGTATTCAAGTGTATCTCTTTTGGTTAGAAACTCTAACTAAAATACCATTTTTAAATGTTTTAAATACTTAGTCTTCTTAATCTTGCTCATTAATGTCCATGTTTTAAAAAATGGTTTTAAGGATTTATTTATATGGACATTATGGTTTTAAAATTAAAATTACTTTTAAAAGTTTCAAAGTGGTATGGGACACTTTGATTCAAAAATATGTTTTTAAATGACCTCTTGAAAAATAGTGCGACTTTTAAATGATTTCAACAAAAGGTGGGATATTTCTCTCTAATAGTTTTGATGATTATTTTCATCTATCCTTCATCATTCTCTATTGAGGTTAATCTGATACAATACAATCTTCCATATTGTATCGAATGAGTTATGTTTGACTGTGGATGTGCTATTTTTATACCATTTATGGTCTGTGGATAAAGTATAGACATTTGTATGCTAGTTTTAATACAAATGTTTATGTTATGTTTCAAACTTTTCAATTGAGGAATGCATTAGACTTAGTAAGTGATGGGTGGAGCCTGCTATAGCTCTTCGATGCATCGGTAGGACTCATGAGACAAACTAGTGTCTTGGCACAAGACCTTGACAAAATCTTATTTGTAGTCTTGGCACGAGACCTTGGCTATGTGGTTATGATAGTCTGGCATTATGCATTCCATCATTATGAAAGTGGTTATTGATATTGCATGTGATTATTCGATTAGTATAATATCCATGTGAATAAGTAAATGGCATTAATTCATTTTATTTTTTCCATACTATGTTGAATTTCAAGTTTAAAAGTCTTTTGTTTTAGTTATACATTTCCTTGAATGTTTATTATTATTTATGAAAGCTTCTGCTATATTGTTATCCTTATTGAGCATCTGAGTTCACCACTTTCAATGTTTTATCTTTTCCCAAGATGTGAAGAAGTAATTTATGAATGACCTGTAGGGATTGTATGAGGGGATATGAAGACAAGATGTTGTTGTAGTTTTTTACCTTATGATGTAATGTAAGACTTATGAATATATCTATTGTTTCCAAGACTACCAAACTAATCAGTCTTTCAAGATTTGATCCTTTGTGATCATGCCAATGTTATGTAATAATGCACCGACTCTGGGTATCTAGGGTCGGGGCATTACTGTTGGTATCAGATGAATTTTAGTACAAACCTTGGGAGCTTGATTTAGATAAACTCTGATTAGAGCACGTAGACCTAAGATGAACATTGAGGATTAGTATAGAAGACTTTCCTAGAATTTTGGTATTGTAGAGATTTTGTGAGTTTTCCAAGCAATACCTTCCTGTCTGGATACGAGCAGGTAGAGGCAGCTCTGGCATAGATGTACCTAGGGGTAAAACCTGAAAACACTACGTTGATCTAGACTCGAATGAGAACTGGTGCATGAAAACGGGCCTTGCTGCACTCTTGGTTACGACACTCCCGGGGGATATGCTTAGGATAATTTACATTTTCTTTACTAACCGATTTGAAGTATTAAATATATAAGATGAGAGTAAATGACCATGGTTAATACTAATGTGTTTCAAATTGAGAATATGGTGACATATTAATCTCTAAATGATTTTATGAATACTGTTACTCACACAATTCTTTCTGGTTTTAGTCAATGGTTGGATTCCAAGGAAGTCATAGTTACTTTGAGAATGATGTACAAGGTGGGAACAATGGTGGCAATGAGCAACAAAATGGAATGTTGATAGGGGTAAAAGATATCTTCTTTATGCCAAATCAATTTTCCAAATAATATGATCAACAATATATATATTAACCAATTCCATGACTCACCAAAGAAGAGAAATGTGATGAATGATAAGATCTCCAGCTATGGAGACCATCGAGAATGGAATACTCAATTTCCATCATACAGGAAATGTGGAAGGAGACACCCAAGAAAGTGTCTCAATGGGACAAAGAAATGATTTACATGCAGGAAAGAAGGATATAAAGTGAAGAATTTCCGAATAAAAACGAAGAGTACTATGGAAGAAGATAAAAATGGTCCCAAGAGTCCATTTACAGTCATTTGCCGTAAATGTAGGGGACCTGGCCATTACCCGAGTGAATGCCCTATTCTATAGGATATTTTCTTGGTCATAGAAGAAGCTATGTAGAAATAAATGGTTGGAGAAATGTTTAAAATGTATTAGTGCTCCTTGTTTATGGGTTTACTTTGGAATAATTTTCTCTTGTATTTGTAACCCCGCAGTTTTCCATGTGGGAATGATATTTGAGGAAGAATTATCTCTTCTCTTGTGGATATAGGTATAAATAACCATTTGATTTTATATGATCATTGGGGTTTGAGAGAATTATAAGTTATCATAATTTGGGATGCAAATGAAAGGTATGAGATAAGATTTGTGGTCAAATTATGTTATGGTTATTTTGAGGAATTTATTTCATTTTGGTAATATTATAAAATATAGTTTTTGAAAAAGGACAACAGGAAGACCATATGACAACCCGTCGCATCAGACAAAGATGTGGGAATCGAACCCACAACCATAGTTCGATTGGGATTTATCGCCTACCACTGGACTACGTGAAGTCTCTGGATAGTGTGACTAATTATTTTTAGTTAAATGATTTTATTAATGAATAATAAGTTGATTTGGGTTCTTATGTCTTATTAAATGAATACCCTTGGTATAGGAAAATTATTTGGTGATTAAGTGATAGATGTTATTTTGGAAGTTGTTCGCTTTGTTGTGAACACTATATGCCCAAGGAAAATAGAATATTATGGTATTTCATTTTAAGAGTAATGGTGGATTTTTATATATGTTTTTATTATGGATTTATAGTGGTTTGGGTTGTTTATGGAAATGATTAGGTTAATTACTTTTAAGTATTGGACTTTAAGCATAATTAATATCATTTGGAGATACAATTTAACGTGGAAGACTATATTCTTATAAGTTTTGAGTTTCAATATTATTTTGGATTATATTGAAGGATTTTAAGGACAATTGATTATTGAATGATATTTATTTAACTTTGGGGTATTGATGGTTTAATTTTTGAAATTAGGATTTTTTTTTTCTATAATGGAATATCCATTTGGTGGGTCATCAGATATTATACTAACCATTTTGGTTTTCATTAATCTCTAAAGGCAAGTTAAATATATGTTTTATCCTACATGGATCTTGTATTTCTATAGAAGTTTATTCTAGCTCTTTTATTATGACCAAGTCTTCTTGAATACTCAATGTTCAAAAAAATGAGTTAGTGGTAAAGCATTATTAAAATATAATTAAAAAGTAAGTATATCTCTTTATGTTCTTATTCAATATCATAAATGAATTCCTCGTCCATATGTAATGTAACTTAAAACAAAAAAATTGTTGCCCATTTACTTTTCATACTAGGAGACTAAGGACCATTTCCCCCAACACAAGTTTTTGATTTTGTTATTGTTTACTTTCTCCGGATCAGGTTTTCTATCCCTCTCCATCAGAATTGAACACTTATTTTATCGTCCATATCCAAGTTTTCCTACGTAGAATCCTAGTATGGGTTATCTTGGGTGACCTTTATACCTCTATTTCTTTCATTTAAAGTGATAGTTTTATTGACTCTCTTTCTGATGTGGAACATTCCATTATATTCTCAAGCCCAATTTTAAAAAATTGCGAGGATGAAATTTATTAAAGGAGGGGAGAATTTAACACCGCAAGCTTCCACGACACGTTTCCCTTTGAATAATGCAATGGCATGCATTGTATGCAACTTCGAGATTCTAACACACCACAACCAATCAGACTAGCCGTTATGAATAGTAATAACTACTTTTTGAAATTTTATAAATTCTATCTCTCAAAATGGACTTCATTTTTGGATTCGGAATATCGAATTTAGCCTAGGGTGAAATTTTGGTACTTTTCGGATAACTTTCATATTTTGATGAATAGTGAAAATTACTAAATTTTTTAATCGAAATAATTAATATTGGAAAATTATGAATTTGAGTGGTTTTAAAGTATATTTAGAATATATTTTTACCATTTAATTCAATGTTTGTCATTGGACATAATTTCACAATTAAACCAGACATAAACAAGTGTCAATCTTTTGATAGTTATTATCTCTTAAATACACACTTTTTGTTTTAACAACGAGAATTAAGCTTAAATTAATGTCTGCCACTTCTCTATTTTGAATTTGGTAAAATGTATTCCATATTTGGAATCATAATGTTCAAATTGTGTAAATAGGTAACTTTTATTTTTAGACATTTTGAACAATTACTTTGGTAAATATTTTATTTACCATGGTTAAAAGGTAAATCCGGTAAATAAGGGTTAAAGAAATAATATTATAATAATACTAAATTACCCTAAAACGTGTCTTAGCCCTATTGGTTGATACATGGCCGAACATGGGAATCTTTGGGTCGATTTTGGGACCCCATGGATCCACTGGTAAGTGATAGGGACACTTTATTTTAATTAAGTTAAAATGAATACAAAAATGACACAAGCATATATCTTTTACCAAAAGAATTGTTACATAGGGTTATATATGTTGGATTGTAGACAATAAATATTCATTATAAAGATAAAAACGATTTCCTAAATAATGATATTTTATTTATAATTTTTAGACATTAAATAATTAAATTTATTTATGACACAATGATGATGCAGTAATTACCATAATAGTGAAAAATTAAAATAATTGATATTATAAATACCCAAATAAATATAATTTGAGACTTTTTATGAATTAAACTAATTTTCTAGGATAATATGACATGTTAGGATTGCTTTAATTAACGTTTTTAGATGTAATCATTCTGTTATGAGTTTTATAAAAATCAATTATTGAATAGTGTGAAAATAGACATAAAAGAGTTTTTAAAACAAATATTATATTATTAATTGATAATAAATTCCTAAAAATCGAAGGTTTGGCCAAGAGACTTATATCATGATAGGTTTATCATTATTGGACGACTGGGGGGTCGCTTGGATGTATATAGTCATTTATTAACAATGTAATATAAAAATACAAAGTGGCATGGTAAGTGTCAAACTAATTAACTAATAGTTAAAACTAAAAGATAAGGTTAATATAATGACCCAAACCTGTCTAAATTATACTTTTTGAGTGGTTTTCGACCCATCCCCACCTTAACCTTTAAATAATCCACTTTGGATCCATTAGAAACTTAATATGAATTTATTATAAAATAATATTTCTAGCTTTTCCAAAGGTTCCCCTCACCCCTCTTATAAAAGGGCACTCGCCCTTCCCATTACGTCACACCTTAAAAGCCTTTTGGTTCGGCCAAAACCTGCCCAAATACTCTCTAAACTTCACTCACTACAACCTAGAGGCCTTAGTTTGATTAGAAATCCAACCTAAGGAGCCCTTTTGATCAAATAAAAAGTAAGATCCCAAAGAAGAGGTAATGATTTCACCACCCTTTTTCAAGTTCCTTTCTTCTTCCACTTATTCTTTCTTTGTTATTTCTATTCTAAAATAATAAATCCAGTATCTCCTATGTACTGTAATATTATTATAAATATTTTACAACCATATTAAGTATTCTATCCTCCCTTTGAATAACATATCACCATACGTGCGTACGTACGGCTTACCGTCTCCACGTCATGGTGTAATTGTTATTCAATCAATTATTATTTGGATGGGTATAATAATTATGTTTAATAAATTTAAATAATAAATATAACATGATAATTATTCTGTATATATGATATAACATCTAATTATATATTATTTTAATAACAAAAGAATGATATTGTCGCTCGTGTGTACGTACGGACTACCGTCTCCACGAACGCGATGAGATTCATTATCTATCATATCCATTCAAGTATAATTATCATTTTATGATTTAAAAATAATTTTTAAGTACTTTATATCATTCTTGATATGAATAAGATACAACCTATCCATGACAACCATGACTTACATAACAAAACATATAAAAGAAAACGAGTAAGTTAACACCTGAAACGATGATAATTCTAAGATATTATTAACAAAGCAATGTTAAAAGATCATATATGATATCATATTAATGTATATGATTATTGAATAATTTAATAACAATTATTTCACCATTATACAGGAGGTTAACCTACCGTCGAACAAGGAAAAATTTCAATGTAAGGGATTTTCTTATCTCACTTTTAATTCAGTGAGAATTCCATTGTTCACCACTTATTTATTCCATGTGGTGTGTGTACTGCCCATGATTGTATTCATAGTGTAATATACTTTAATTTATGGATATTTACATCATCATGGTATGATCCTTCTTTCATGGGTGTATTTTTCTTAATTTACCTAATCGATAATGGAATTTGAAATTTCAATTTCCACTCATTTGGCTTTACACATATTTCATTGGTTATATTAATCCAAGATTATGTGTGGAATCACTATTCATTTGATTATGTCAAAATTTCCACTCCCGTTTCTGTGGATATTCTATTTATACACATAATCACTCCATTGATAATTTCTCAAGTCATCGATATGAATTTGAGAAGAGTAATTTTAACTCATTTTCCATTTGTTGAGTTAAACATCCAATTCATTGGTGTTGTTTTTTCAAGATTATGTGTAAATGTCCTTTGATTGTTTTATACTGAATATACAATCATATTTAGTGTATTTATATTTTTCACACATAACTATGTCGTTGATTTATCCTTAAACTAAGGATACGGCCTTTATGAGAGATTTCATCTCAATTTACATTCCATTGAGACTTCTTTGTTGATATACACCAAATCACTTTTATGTGGTGTATACAATGTACTTTGACATAGTATATCATGAATCCCTTTATTCTCATGATATTACAATGTTTTTATTTCCACAATTATTTTTATTCAAGTATATCTCTTTTGGTTAGAAACTCTAACTAAAATACCATTTTTAAATGTTTTAAATACTTATTCTTCTAAATCTTGCTCATTAATGTCCATGTTTTAAAAACTGGTTTTAAGGATTTATTTATATGGACATTATGGTTTTAAAATTAAAATTACTTTTAAAAGTTTCAATGTGGTATGGGAAACTTTGATTCAAAAATATGTTTTAAATGACCTCTTGACAAATTGTGCAACTTTTAAATGATTTCAAGAAAAGGTGGGATATTTCTCTCTAATAGTTTTGATGATTATTTTCATCTATCCTTCATCATTATCTATTGAGGTTAATCTGATACAATACAATCTTCCATATTGTATCTAATGAGTTATGTTTGACTGTGGATGTGCTAATT
Source organism: Viscum album (assembly GCA_963277665.1). NCBI lineage: Eukaryota > Viridiplantae > Streptophyta > Magnoliopsida > Santalales > Viscaceae > Viscum > Viscum album. The sequence goes on from OY728155.1 coordinate 20,352,743, forward strand.
TTATACCATTAAATGTTTGTGGATAAAGTATAGACATTTCGTATGCTAGTTTCAATACAAATGTTTATGTTATGTTTCAAACTTTTCAGATGAGGAATGCATTGGACTTAGTAAGTGATGGGTGGATCCCGCTATAGCTCCTCGATGCATCGGTAGGTCTCATTAGACAAACTAGTGTCTTGGCACAAGGCCTTGACAAAATCTTATTTTTAGTCTTGGCACGAGGCCTTGGCTATGTGGTTATGATAGTCTGGCATTATGCATTCCATCATTATTAAAGTGGTTATTGATATTACATGTGATTATTCGATTAGTAGAATATCCATGTGAATAATTAAATGGAATTATTTCATTTTATTTTTGCCATACTATGTTGAAGTTCAAGTTTAAAAGGCTTTTGTTTTAGTTATAAATTGCCTTGAAGGTTTATTCTTATTTATGAAAGCTTCTGCTCTATTGTTATCCTTAATGAGCCTATGAGATCACCCCTTTCAATGTTTTATCTTTTCCTTGGATGTGAAGAAGTAATTTATGAATGACCTACAGGGATAGTATGAGGGGATATGAAGACAAGATGTTGTTGTAGTTTTTTTACATTATGATATAATATAAGACTTATGAATATATCTAGTGTTTCCAAGACTACTAAACTAATCGGTCATTTGAGACTTAATCCTTTGTGATCATACAAATGTTATGTAATAATGCACCGACTCTGGGTATCTAGGGTCAGGGTGTTACAGTTGGTATCAGAGTAAGTTTAGTACAAACCTTGGGAGCTAGATTTAGATAAACTCTGATTAGAGTACGTAGACCTAAGATGAACATTGAGGATTAGTATAGAAGAATTTCCTAGAATTTTGGTATTGTAGAGATTTTGTGAGTTTTCCAAGCAATACATCCCTGTCTGGATACGATCAGGTAGAGGCAACTCTGGCACAGATGTACCTAGGGGTAAAACCCGAAAACACCACTTTGAGCTAGACTCGAATGGGAACTGGTGCACGACAACAGGCCTTGCGGCACTCTTGGTTACGACACTCCCGGGGGATATGCTTAGGATAATTTACATTTCCATTACTAATCGATTTGAAGTATTAAATATATAAGATGAGAGTAAATGACCTTGGTTAATCCTAATGTGTTTCAAATTGAGAATATGGTGACATGTTAATATCTAAATAATTTTATGACTACTATTACTCACACAATTATTTCTGGTTTTAGTCAATGGATGGATTCCAAGGAAGTCATAGTGACTTTGAGAATGATGTAAAAGGTGGGAACAGTGGTGGAAATGAGCAACAAAATGGAATGTTGATAGGCGTAAAAGATATCATATTTATGCCAAATAAATTTTCCAAAAATATGATCAATATATATATATTAACCAATTTCCAGACTCAACAAAGAAGAGAAAAGTGATGAATGATAAGAGCTCCAGTAGTGGAGACCATAGAGAAATGAATCCTCAATTTCCATAATGCAGGAAATATGGAAGGAGACACCCATGAAAGTGTCCCAATGGGAAAAAGAAATGCTTTACATGCGGGAAAGAAGGACATAAAGTGATGAATTTCTGAATAAAAATGAAGAGTACTATAGAAGAAGATAAAAATGGTCCCAAGAGTCCATTTATAGTCATTTTCCATAAATGTAGGGGACCTGGCCATTACCCGAGTGAATTCCCTATTCTATAGGATATTTTATTGGTCAAAGAAGAATATATGTGGAAAGAAATGGTTGGAGAAATGTTTAAAAACTATTAGTGCTCCTTGTTGATGAGTTTACTTCGGAATAATTTTCTCTTGTATTTGTAACCCTGCAGTTTTCCATGTGGGAATGATATTTGAGGATGAATTACCTCTTCTCTTGTGTATATAGGTATAAATAACCATTTGGTTTTATATGATCATTGGGGTTTGAGAGAATTATAAGTTATCATAATTTGGGATGAAAATTCAAGGTATGAGATATGATTTGTGGTTAAATTATGTTATGGTTATTTTGAGTAATTTATTTCATTTTGGTAATATTATAAAATGTAGTTTTTGAAAAAGGACAACATGCAGACCGTGTGACAACCCGTCACGTCAGACAAAGCTGTGGGAATCGAACCCACAACCAAAGTGCAATTGGGATTTATCTCCTACCACTGGACTACGTGAAGTCCCTGGATAGTGTGACTAATTATTTTTAGTTAAATGATTTTATTGATCAATAATAAGTTGATTTGGGTTCTTATGTCTTATTAAATGAATACCCTTGGTATAGGAAAATGATTTGGTGATTAAGTGATAGATGTTATTTTGGATGATTTTCGCTTTGTTGTGAACACTATATGCCTAAGGAAAATAGAATAGTATGGGACTTCATTTGAAGAGTAGTGGTGGATTTTTATCTATGTTTTTATTATGGATTTATAGTGATTTGGGTTGTTTATGGAAATAATTAGGTTAATTACTTTTAAGTATGTGACTTTAAGATTAATTAATGTCATTTGGAGATACAATTTAATGTGGAAGACTACATTATTATAAGTTTTGAGTTTCAATATTAGTTTGGATTATATTGAAGAATTTTAAGGACAATTGATTATTTAATGATATTTATTTAACTTTAGGGTATTGATGGTTTATTTTTTGAAATTAAGATTAGTTTTTTTATCTAATGGAATATCCATTTGGGGGGTCATAAGATATTATACTAACCATTTTGGTTTTGATTAATCTCTAAAGACCAGTTAAATATATAGTTTATCCTATATGGATCATGTATTTCTATAGAAGTTTATTCTAGCTCTTTCATTATGACCAAGTCTTATTGAATACTCATTGTTCAAAAAAAATGAGTTAGTGGTAAAAAGTTATTAAAATATACTTAAAAAGTAAGTATATCTCTTTATGTTATTAGTCAATATCATAAATGAATTCCTCGTCCATATGTAATGTAACATAAAACAAAAAAATGTTGTCTGTTTACTTTTCCTACTAGGAGACTAAGGTTCGTTTGTCCCAACACAAGTTTTTGATTTTCTTATTGTTAACTTTCTCCTAATTATGTTTTCTATCCTGCTCCATCAGAAATGAACACTTATTTTATCGTCCATATCCATGTTTTCCTACATGGAATCCTAGTATGGGTTTTCTTGGGTGACCTTTATACCTCTCTTCCATTCTTTTAAAGTGATAGTTTTATTGAATCTCTTTCTGATGTGGGACTTTCCATTATATTATCAAGCCAAATTTTAAAAAATTGCGAGGACCAAATTTATTGAAGGAGGGGAGAATGTAACACCCAAAGCTTCCATGGTACGTTTCCCTTTGAATAATGAAATGGCGTGCATTGTACGCAACTTCGAGATTCTAACACACCACAACCAATCGAACTGGCCGTTATGAATAGTAATACATACTTTTTGAAATTTTATAGCTTCTATCTCTAAAAATAGACTTCATTTTTGGATTCAGAATATCGATATTAGCCTAGGGTAAAATTTTGGTACTTTTCAGATAACTTTATATTTTGATGAATAGTGAAAATTACTAAATTTTAATTAAAAACAATTTTTTTAATCGAAATAATTAATATTGGAAAATAATGAATTTGAGTGGTTTTAAAGTATATTTAGAATATATTTTTACCATTTAATTCAATGTTTGTCATTGGACATAATTTCACAATTAAACCAGACATAAACAAGTGTCAATCATTTGATAGTTATTATCTCTTAAAAAGACGCTTTTTGTTTTAACAACGAGAAATAATTTTAAATTAAATTCTGCCACTTCTGTATTTTGAATTTTGAAAAATGGATTCCATATTTGGAATCAGTATGATCAAATTGTGTAAATAGGTAACTTTTATTTTTAGACATTTTGAATAATTACTTCGGTAAATATTTTATTTACCATGGTTAAAGGATAAATCTGGTAAATAAGGGTTAAACAAATAATATTATAATAATACTAAATTACACTAAAACGTGTCTTAACCCTATTGGTTGACACATGGCCATCCATGGGCATCTTTGGGTCGATTTTGGGACCCCACGGATCCACTTGTAAGTGATAGGGACAGTTTATTTTAATTAAGTTAAAATGAATACAAAAATGACACAAGCATATATCTTTTAGGAAAACAATTGTTACATAGAGTTATATATGTTGTATTTTAGACTATAAATATTCATTAGAGAGCTCTAAAATATTTTCTACATAATGATATTTTATTTATAATTCTTAGACATTAACTAATTAAATTTATTTATGACACAATGATGATGCAGTAATTAAAATAATAGTGAAAAATTAAAATAATTCATATTAAAAATAGCCAAATAAATATAATTTGAGAATTTTTATGAATTAAAATAATTTTATAGGATACTATGACATGTTAGGATTTCTTTAATTAAATGTTTTCAAAGTAGTCATTCTGTTATGATTTTTAGAAAAATCAATTATTGAATAGTGTCAAAATTGACATAAAAGAGTTTTTAAAACAAATATTATATTATTAATTGATATTAAATTCCTAAAAATATAAGGTTCTATGGAAGAGACTTATATCATGATATGTGTATCATTAATGGACCACTTGGGGGTCTCTTGGATGTATATAGTATGTTTATTAACAATATAATATAAAAATACAAAGTGGCATGGTAAGTGTCAAACTAATTAACTAATAGTTAAAACTAAAAGATAAGGTTAATATAATGACCCAAACCTATATAACTTCTATTGGTTGGGTGGTTTTCGACCCATCCCCACCGTAACCTTTAAATAATCCACTTTTTACCCATTAGAAACCGAATATGAATTTATTATAAAATAATATTTCTAGCTTTTCCAAAGGTGCCCCTCACCCCTCTTATAAAAGGGCATTCCCCCTTCTCATTACTTCACACCTTAAAATCTTTTTGGTTCGGCCAAAACCTACCCAAATACTATCTCAACTTTCCTCACTACAACTTAGAGGCCTTAGTTTGATCAGAAATCCAACCTAAGGAGCCCTTTTGATCAAATCAAAAAGAAGAGCCCGAAGAAGAGGTAATGATTTCACCACCCTTTTTCAAGTTCCTTTCTTCTTCCACTTCTTTTTTCTTGGTTATTTCTATTCTAAAATAATAAATCAAGTATATCCTATATACTGTAATATTATTATAAATATGTTACAACTATATTCAGTATTCTATCCAACCTTTGAATAACATGTCACCCTACGTGCGTACGTAGGACTTACCGTCTCCACGTCGTGGTGTAATTGTTATTCAATAAATTATTATTTGGATGGGTATAATAATTATATGTAATTCTTTTAAATAATAAATATAACATGATAATAATTCTGTATATATGATATACCATCCAATTATATATTATTTTAATATCAAAAGAATGATATTGTCGCTCGTGCGTACGTACGGACTACCGTCTCCACGAACACGATGAGATTCATTCTCTATCGCATCCATTCAAGTATAATTATCATTTTATGATTTAAAAATAATTTTTAAGGACTTGATATCATTATGGATATGAATAAGATACAACCTACCCATGACAACCATGGCTTACGTAACAAAACATATAAAAGAAAACGAGTAAGTTAACACCTGAAACGACGATAATTCTATGATATTATTAACAAAGCAATGTTAAAAGATCATATATGATATCATATTAATGTATATGATTATTGAATAATTTAATAAAAATTATTTCACCATTATACAGGAGGTTAACCTACCGTCGACCAAGGAAAAAGTACAAAGTAAAGGATTTTCTTATCTCACTTTTAATTTTGTGAGAATTCCATTGTTCACCACTTATTTATTGCATGTGGTGTGTGTAATGCCCATGATTTTATTAATTTTGTAATATACATTAATTTATGGATATTTACATCATCATGGTATGATACTTTTTTCATGGGTGTACGTTTCTTAAGTTACCTAATCAATAAGGGAATTTGAAATTTCAATTTCCACTCATTTGGCTTTACGCATATTTCATTGATTATATTACTCCAAGATTATGTGTGGAATCACTATTCATTTGATTATGTCATAATTTCCACTCCCCTTTCTGTGGATATAATTTTTATACACATAATCACTCCATTGATAATTTCTCAAGTCATCAATATGAATTTGATAAGAGTAATTTTAACTCATTCTCCATTTGTTGAGTTAAACATCCAATTCATTGGTGTTGTTTTTACAAGATTATGTGTGAATGTCCATTGATTATTTTAAACTGAATATACAATCATATTTAGTGTATTTATATTTGTCACAAATAACTATGTCGTTGATTTATCCTTAACCTAAGGATACAACCTCTATGAGAGATTTCATCTCAATTTACATTCCATTGAGACTTCTTTGTTGATATACACCAAATCACTTTTATGTGGTGTATATAATGTACTTTGACATAGTATATCATGAATCCCTTTATTCTCATGATATTACATTTTTTTGATTTCCTTAATTATTTGTATTCTAGTGTATCTATTTTGGTTAGAAACTCTAACTAAAATACCATTTTTAAATGTTTTAAAGACTTATTCTTCTAAATCTTGCTCATTAATGTCCATGTTTTAAAAAATGGTTTTAAGGATTTATTTATATGGACATTATGGTTTTAAAATTTAAATTACTTTTAAAAGTTTCAAAGTGGTATGGGACACTTTGATTCAAAAATATGTTTTTAAATGACTTCTTGACAAATAGTGCGACTTTTAAATGATTTCAAGAAAAGGTGGGATATTTCTCTCTAATAGTTTTGATGATTATTTTCATCAATCCTTCATAATTCTCTATTGAGGTTAATTTGATATAATACAATCTTCCATATTGTATCGAATGAGTTATGTTTGACTATGGATGTGCTATTTTTATACCATTCATGGTTTGTGGATAAAGTATAGACATTTCGTATGCTAGTTTTAATAGAAATGATTATGTTATGTTTCAAACTTTTCATATGAGGAATGCATTATACTTAGTAAGTGACGGGTGTAGCCCGCTATAGCTCCTCGATGCATCGGTAGGTCTCATGAGACAAACTAGTGTCTTGGCGCAAGGCCTTGACAAAATCTTATTTGTAGTCTTGGCACGAGGCCTTGGCTATGTGGTTATGATAGTCTGGAATTATGCATTCCATCATTACGAAAGTGGTTATTGATATTGCATGTGATTATTCGATTAGTAGAATATCCATGTGAATAAGTAAAGGGAATTATTTTATTTTATTTTTTCCATACTATTTTGAAGTTCAATTTTAAAAGGATTTTGTTTTAGTTATACATTGCCTTGAATGTTTATTCTTATTTATGAAAGATTTTGCTATATTGTTATCCTTACTAAGAATATGAGCTCACCCTTTTCAATGTTTTACCTTTTCCCAGGATGTGAAGAAGTAATTTATGAATGACCTGCAGGGATAGTATGAGGGGATATGAAGACAAGATGTTGTTGTAGTTTTTTTACCTTATTATTTAATGTACGAATTATGAATATATCTATTGTTTCCAAGACTACTAAACTAATCGGTCTTTCGAGACTTGATCCTTTGTGATCATGCCGATGTTATGTAATAATGCACCGACTCTGGGTATCTAGGGTCGAGGCGTTACAGTTGGTATCAGAGGAAGTTTATTACATACCTTGGGAGCTAGATTTAGATAAACTTTGATTGGAGCACGTAGACATAAGATGAACATTGAGGATTAGTATAGAAGAACTTACTAGAATTTTGGTATTAAAGAGATTTTGTGAGTTTTCCAAGCAATACAACCCTGTCTGGATACGAGCTGGTAGAGACAGCTCTGGCACAGATGTACATAAGGGTAAAACCCAAAAACACCGCTTTGAGCTAGACTCGAACGGGAACTGGTGCATGACAATGGGCCTTGCTGCACTCTTAGTTACGACACTCCCGGGGGATATTCTTAGGATAATTTACATTTTATTTACTAATCGATTTGAAGTATTAAATATATAAGATGAGGGTAAGTGACCTTGGTTAATACTAATGTGTTTCAAATTGAGAATATGGTGACATGTTAATCTCTAAATGATTTTATGACTACTGTTACTCACACAATTCTTTCTGGTTTTAGTCAATGGATGGATTCCAAGGAAGTCATAGGGACTTTGAGAAAGATGTACAAGGTGGGAACAGTGGTGGAAATGAGCAAAAATATGGAATGTTGATAGGCGTAAAAGATATCATCTTTATGCCAAATCAATTTTCCAAAAATATGATCAACAATATAAATATTAACCAGTTCCCAGAATCAACAAAGAAGAGAAAGGTGATGAATGATAAGAGCTCCAGCAGTGGAGACCATAGAGAATGGAATCCTCAATTTCAATCATGCAGGAAATGTGGAAGGAGACACCCAGGAAAGTGTCTCAATGGGATAAAGAAATGCTTTACATGCAGCAAGGAAGGACATAAAGTGAAGAATTGCTGAATAAAAATGAAGAGTACAATGTAAGAAGATACAAATGGTCCCAAGAGTCCATTTTTAGTCATTTTCCGTAAATGTAGGGGACCTGGACATTACCCGAGGGAATTCCCTATTCTATAGGATATTTTCTTGGTCAAAGAAGAAGATTTGTGGAAATAAATGGTTGGAGAAATGATTAAAAAGTATTAGTGCTCCATGTTGATGGGTTTACATTGGAATAATTTTCTCTTGTATTTGTAACCCCGTAGTTGGCCATGTGGGAATGATATTTGAGGACGAATTATCTCTTCTCTTGTGGATATAGGTATAAATAACCATTTGGTTTTATATGATCATTGGGTTTTGAGAGAATTATAAGTTCTCATAATTTGGGATGAAAATGTAAGGTATGAGATAAGATTTGTGGCTAAATTATGTTATGGTTATTTTGAGGAATTTATTTAATTTTGGTAATATTATAAAATATAATTTTTGGAAAAGGAAAACACGCAGACCGTGTGACAACCCGTCGCGTCGGACAAAGCTGTGGGAATCGAACCCACAACCAAAGTGCGATTGGGATTTATCACCTACCACTGGACTACGTGAAGTCCCTGGATAGTGTGACTAATTATTTTTAGTTAAATTATTTTATTGATCAATATTAAGTTGATTTGGGTTCTTATGTATTATTAAATGAATACCATTGGTATTGGAAAATGATTTGGTGATTAAGTGATAGATGTTATTTTGGAAGTTTTTCGCTTTGTTGTGAACACTATATGCCCAAGGAAAATAGAATAGTATGGTATTTCATTTGAAGAGTAATGGTGGATTTTTATCTATGTTTTTATTATGTATTTATAGTGTTTTGGGTTGTTTATGGAAATGACTAGGTGAATTACTTTTAAGTATGTGACTTTAAGAGTAATTAATGTCATTTGGAGATACAATTTAACGTGGAAGACTACATTCTTATAAGTTTTAAGTTTCAATATTAGTTTGGATTATATTGAAGGATTTTAAGGACAATTGACTATTGAATGATATTTATTTAACTTTGGGGTATTGTGGTTTAATTTTAGAAATTAAGATTAGTTTTTTTATCTAATGGAATATCCATTTGGGGGGTCATCAGATATTATACTAACCATTTTGGTTTTGATTAATCTATAAAGACAAGTTCAATATATAGTTTATCCTACACGGATCATGTATTTCTATAGAAGTTTATTCTAGCTCTTTCATTATGACCAAGTCTTCTTGAATACTCATTGTTCAAAAAAATGAGTTAGTGGTAAAAAGTTATTAAAATCTACCTAAAAAGTAAGTATATCCCTTTATGTTCTCAGTCAATATCATAAATGAATTCCTCGTCCATATGTAATGTAACTTAAAACAAAAAAAATTTGTCCGTTTACTTTTCATACCGGGAGACTAAGGACCGTTTGTCCCAACACAAGTCTATGATTTTCTTATTGTTAACTTTATCCTAATCATGTTTTCTATCCCTCTCCATCAGAACTGAACACATAGTTTATTTTCAATATCCATGTTTTCCTTCGTGGAATCCTAGTATGGGTTATCATGGGTGACCTTTATACCTATCTTCCTTTCTTTTAAAGTGATAGTTTTGTTGACTCTCTTTTCTATTTGGGACTTTCCATTATATTCTCAAGCCCAATTTTAAAAAATTGTGAGGACCCAATTTATTTAAGGAGGGGATAATGTAACACCCCAACCTTCCATGGTATGTTTCCCTTTGAATAATTCAATGGCGTGCATTGTACGCAACTTCGAGATTCTAACACACCACAACCAATCGAACTAGCCGTTATGAATATTAATACCTAATTTTTGAAATTTTATAGCTTATATCTCTCAAAATAGACGTCATTTTTGGATTCGGAATTTCGAAATTATCCTAGGGTGAAATTTTGGTACTTTGCAGATAACCTTCATATTTTGATGAATAGTGAAAATTACTAAATTTTAATTAAAAACAACCTTTTTAATCAAAATAATTAATATTGGTAAATTATGAATTTGAGTGGTTTTAAAGTATATTTAGAATATATTTTTACAATTTAATTCAATGTTTTTCATTGGTCATAATTTCACAATTAAACCAGACATAAACAAGTGTCAATCTTTTGATAGTTATTATCTCTTAAAAATACGCTTTTTGTTTTAACAACGAGAATTAATTTTAAATTAATTTCTGCCACTTCTGTATTTTGAATTTTGAAAAATGGATTCCATATTTCAAATCAGGATGTTCAAAATGTGTAAATAGTTAACTTTTATTTTTAGACATTTTGAATAATTATTTCGGTAAATATTTTATTTACCATGGTTAAAGGGTAAATCCGGTAAATAACGGTTAAACAAAATAATATTATAATAATACTAAATTACCCTAAAACGTGTCTTAACCCTATTGGCTGATACATGGCCGACCATGGGCATCTTTGGGTCGATTTTGGGACCCCACGGATCCACTTGTAAGTGATAGGGACAGTTTATTTTAATTAAGTTAAAATGAATACAAAAATTACACAAGCATATATCTTTTAGCAAAACAATTGTTACATAGGGTTATAAATGTTTTATTTTAGACTATAAATATTCATTAGAAAGATAAAAATGATTTCCTACATAATTATATTTTATTTATAATTTTTATACATTAAATAATTAAATTTATTTCTGAGACAATGATGATGCAGTAATTACCATAATAGTGAAAAATTAAAATAATTGATATTAAAATACCCAAATAAATATAATTTGAGACTTTTTATGAATTAAACTAAATTTATAGGATAATATGACATGTTAGGATTTCTTAAATTAAATTTTGTCGAAGTAGTCATTTTGTTATGATTTTTACGAAAAATCAATTATTGAATAGTGTCAAAATTGACATAAAAGAGTTTTTAAAACAAATATTATATTATTAATTGATATTAAATTCCTAAAAATCTAAGGTTCGGCCAAGAGACTTATATCATGATAGGTGTATCATTAATAGACCACTTGGGGGTCTCTTGTATGTATATAGTAAGTTTATTAACAATATAATATAAAAATACATAGTGGCATGGTAAGTGTCAAACTAATTAACTAATAGTTAAAACTAAACGATAAGGTTAATACAATGACCCAAACCTGTCTAACTTCTATTGGTTGAGTGGTTTTCGACCCATCCCCACCTTAACCTCTAAATATTCCACTTTGGAGCCATTAGAAACCGAATATGAATTTTTTATAAAATAATATTTCTAGCTTTTCCAAAGGTGCCTCTCACCCCTCTAATAAAAGGGCACCCCCCTTCTCATTACTTCACACCTTAAAAGCCTTTTGGTTCGGAAAACCCCTGCCCAAATACTCTCTCAACTTCCCTCACTACAACCTAGAGGCCTTATTTTGATCATAAATCCAACCTAAGGAGCCCTTTTGATCAAATCAAAAGGAAGAGCCCGAAGAAGAGGTAATGATTTCACCACCTTTTTTCAAGTTCCTTTCTTCTTCCACTTCTTCTTTCTTTGTTATTTCTATTCTAAAATAATAAATACAGTATCTACTATATATGTGTAATATTATTATAAATATGTTATAACCATATTCAGTATTCTATCCACCCTTTGAATAACATGTCACCATACGTGCGTACGTACGGCTTACCATCTCCACGTCGTGGTATAATTGTTATTCAAAAAATTATTATTTGGATGGATATAATAATGATGTGTAATTCATGTAAATAATATATATAACATTATAATTATTCTGTATATATGATATAACATCCAATTATATATTATTTTAATATCAAAATAATGATATTGTTGCTCGTGTGTACGTACGGATTACCGTCTCCACAAACACGATGAGATTCATTCTCTATCGTATCCATTCAAGTATAATTATCAATTTATGATTTAAAAATAATGTTTAAGGACTTGATATCATTCTGGATATGAATAATATACAACCTATCCATGACAACCACGGCCTAAGTAACAAAACATATAAAAGAAAACGAGTAAGTTAACAACCGAAACGACGATAATTCTAAGATATTATTAACAAAGCAATGATAAAAGATCATATATGATATCATATTAATGTATATGATTATTGAATAATTTAATAACAATTATTTCACTATTATACAGGAGGTTAACCTACCATCGACCAAGGAAAAAGTACAAAGTAAGGGATTTTCTTATCTCACTTTTAATTCCGTGAGAATTCCATTGTTCACCACTTATTTATTGCATGTGGTGTGTGTACTGCCCATGATTGTATTCATTGTGTAATATACATTAATTTATGGATATTTACATCATGATGGTATTATACTTCTTTCATGGGTCTATGTTTCTTAAGTTACCTAATCGACAAGGGAATTTGAAATTTCAATTTCCACTCATTTGGCTTTACGCATATTTCATTGATTATATTACTCCAAGATTATGTGTGGAATCACTATTCGTTTGATTATGTCATAATTTCCACTCCCCTTTCTATGGATATAATTTTTATACACATAATCACTCCATTGATAATTTCTCAAGTCATCGATATGAATTTGATTAGAGTAATTTTAACTCATTCTCCATTTGTTGAGTTAAACATCCAATTCATTGGTGTTGTTTTTACAAGATTTTTTGTGAATGTCCTTTTATTGTTTTACACTGAATATAAAATCATATTTATTGTATTTATATTTGTCACACATAACTATGTCATTGATTTATCTTTAACCTAAGGATACGGCCTTTATGAGAAATTTCATCTCAATTTACATTCCATTGAGACTTCTTTGTTGATCTACACCAAATCACTTTTATGTGGTGTATATAATGTACTTTGAAAAAGTATATCATTAATCCCTTTATTCTCATGATATTACAATGTTTTGATTTCCTCAATTATTTGTATTCAAGTGTATCTCTTTTGGTTAGAAACCCTAACTAAAATACCATTTTTAAATGTTTGAAAGACTTATTCTTCTAAATCTTGCTCATTAATGTCCCTGTTTTAAAAAATGGTTTTAAGGATTTATTTATATGGAAATTATGATTTTAAAATTAAAATTACTTTTAAAAGTTTCATAGTGGTATGGGAAACTTTGATTCAAAAATATTTTTTTAAATGACTTCTTGACAAATAGTGCGACTTCTAAATGATTTCAAGAAAAGGTGGGATATTTCTCTCTAATAGTTTTGATGATTATTTTCATCCATCCTTCATCATTATCTATTAAGGTTAATTTGATACAATACAATCTTCCATATTGTATCGAATGAGTTATGTTTTACTGTGGATGTGCTATTTTTATACCATTCATGGTTTGTGGACAAAGTATAGACATTTCGTATGCTAGTTTTAATAGAAATGTTTATGTTATGTTTCAAACTTTTCATATGAGTAATGCATTAGACATATTAAGTGACAGGTGTAGCCCACTATAGCTCCTCGATGCATCGGTAGGTCTCATGAAAAACTAGTGTCTTGGCACCAGTCCTTGACAAAATCTTATTTGTAGTCTTGGCACGAGGCCTTGGCAATGTGGTTATGATAGTCTGGAATTATGCATTCCATCATTATGAAAGTGGTTATTGATATTGCATGTGATTATTTGATTAGTAGAATATCCATGTGAATAAGTAAATGGCATTATTTCATTTTATTTTTTCCATACTATGTTGAAGATCAAGTTTAAAAGGATTTTGTTTTAGTTATTCATTGCCTTGAATGTTTATTCTTATTTATGAAAGATTTTGCTATATTGTTATCCTTACTGAGAATCTGAGCTCACCCCTTTCAATGTTTTATCTTTTCCCAGGATGTGAAGAAGTAATTTATGAAAGACCTACATGGATAGTTTGAGGGGATATGAAGACAATACGTTGTTGTAGTTCTTTTTACCTTATGATTTAATGTAAGAATTATGAATATATCTAGTGTTTCAAAGACTACTAAACTAATCGGTCTTTCGAGACTTGATCCTTTGTGATCATGCCAATGTTATGTAATAATGCACCGACTCTTGGTATCTAGGGTCTTGGCGTTACAGTTGGTATCAGAGTAAGTTTAGTACATACCTTGTGAGCTAGATTTAGATAAACTTTGATTAGAGCACGTAGACCTATGATGAACATTGAGGATTAGTATAGAAGAACATCCTATAATTTTGGTATTGTAGAGATTTTGTGAGTTTTCCAAGCAATACATCCCTGTCTGGATACGAGCAGGTAGAGGCAGCTCTGGCACAAAGGTACCTAGGGGTAAAACCCGAAAACACCGCTTTGAGCTAGACTCGAACGGGAACTGGTGCACGAAAACGGGACTTGCCGCACTCTTGGTTATGACACTCCCGGGGGATATGCATAGGATAATTTACATTTTGTTTACTAACCGATTTGAAGTATTAAATATATTAGATGAGAGTAAATGACCTTGGTTAATCCTAATGTGTTTCAAATTGAGAATATGGTGACATGTTAATCTCTAAATGATTTTATGACTACTGTTACTCACACAATTCTTTCTGGTTTTAGTCAATGGATGGATTCCAAGGAAGTCATAGTGACTTTGAGAATGATGTACAAGGTGGGAACAGTGGAGTCAATGAACAAAAAAATGGAATGTTGATAGGCGTAAAAGATATCGTCTTTATGCCAAATCAATTTTCCAAAAATATGATCAACAATATATATATTAACCAGTTCCTAGACTCAACAAAGAAGAGAAAGGTGATGAATGATAAGAGCTCCAGCAGTGGAGACCATGGAGAAAGGAATCCTCAATTTCAATCATGCAGGAAATGTGGAAGGAGACACTCAGGAAAGTGTCTCAATGGGACAAAGAAATGCTTTACATGCGGGAAAGAAGGACATAAAGTGAAGAATTGCTGAATAAAAATGAGGAGTACTATGGAAGAAGATAAAAATGGTCCCAAGAGTCCATTTATAGTCATTTTCCGTACATTTTGGGCACCTGGACATTACCCGAGGGAATGAACTATTCTATAGGATATTTTCTTGGTCAAAGAAGAAGCTATGTGAAAATAAATGGTTGGAGAAATGTTTTAAAAGTATTAGTGCTCCTTGTTGATGGGTTTACTTTGGAATAATTTTATCTTGTATTTGTAACCCCGTAGTTTTCCATGTGGGAATGATATTTGAGGAAGAATTATCTCTTATCTTGTGGATATAGGTATAAATAACCATTTGGTTTTCTATGATCATTGGGTTTTGAGAGAATTATAAGTTCTCATAATTTGCGATGAAAATGCAAGGTATGAGATAAGATTTGTTGTTAAATTATGTTATGGTTATTTTGAGGAATTTATTTCATTTTGGTAATATTATAAAATATAGTTTTTGAAAAAGGACAACAAGCAGACCGTGTGACAACCCGTCGCGTCGGACAAAGCTGTGGGAATATAACCCACAACCAAAGTGCGATTGGGATTTATCACCTACCACTAGATTACGTGGAGTCCCTGGATAGTGTGACTAATTATTTTTAGTTAAATGATTTTATTGATCAATAATAAGTTGATTTTGGTTCTTATGTCTTATTAAATGAATACCCTTGGTATAGGAAAATTATTTGGTGATTAAGTGATAGATGTTATTTTGGAAGTTGTTCGCTTTGTTGTGAACACTATATTCCCAAGGAAAATAGAATAGTATGGTATTTCATTTGAAGAGTAATGGTAGATTTTTATTTATGTCTTTATTATTGATTTATTGTGATTTGGGTTGTTTATGGAAATGACTAGGTAAATTACTTTTAAGTATGTGACTTTAAGAGTAATTAATGTCATTTGGAGATATAATTTAACGTGGAAGACTACATTCTTATAAGTTTTGAGTTTCAATATTAGTTTGGATTATATTGAAGGATTTTAAGGACAATTGATTATTGAATGATATTTATTTAGCTTTAGGGTATTGTGGTTTAATTTTAGAAATTAAGATTAGTTTTTTTATCTAATGGAATATCCATTTGGGGGGTCATTAGATATTATACTAACCATTTTGGTTTTGATTAATCTCTAAAGACAAGTTAAATATATAGTTTATCCTACATGGATCATGTATTTCTACAAAAGTTTATTCTAGTTCTTTCATTATGACCAAGTCTTCTTGAATACTCATTGTTCAAAAAAAAGAGTTAGTGGTAAAAAGTTATTAAAATCTACTTTAAAAGTAGGTATATCTCTTTATGTTCTTATTCAATATCATAAATGAATTCCTCGTCCATATGTAATGTAACTTAAAACAAAGAAATGTTGTCTGTTTACTTTTCCTACTGGGAGACTAAGGACCATTTGTCGCAACACAAGTTTGTGATTTTCTTATTGTTAACTTTCTCCAAATCGTGTTTTCAATCCCTCTCCATCAGAACTGAACACTTAGTTTATCGTCAATATCCATGTTTTCCTTCGTGGAATCCTAGTATGGGTTATCTTGGGTGACCTTTATACCTATCTTCCTTTCTTTTAAAGTGATAGTTTTTTTGACTCTCTTTCCGATGTGGGACTTTCCATTATATTCTCAAGCCCAATTTTAAAAAATTGCGAGGACCCAATTTATTTAAGGAGGGGATAATGTAACACCCCAAGCTTTCACGGTACGTTTCCCTTTGAATAATGCAATGGCGTGCATTGTACGCAACTTCGAGATTCTAACACACCACAACCAATCGAACTAGCCGTTATGAATAGTAATACCTAATTTTTGAAATTTTATAGCTTCTATCTCTCAAAATGGACGTCATTTTTGGATTCAGAATTTTGAAATTATCCTATGGTGAAATTTTTGTACTTTTCGGATAACTTTCTTATTTTGATGAATAGTGAAAATTACTAAATTTTAATTAAAAACAACTTTTTTAATCGAAATAATTAATATTGGTAAATTATGAATTTGAGTGGTTTTATAGTGTATTTAGAATATATTTTTACCATTTATTTTAATGTTTGTAATTGGACATAATTTCACAATTAAACCAGACATAAACAAGTGTCAATCTTTTGATAGTTATTATCTCTTAAAAATACGCTTGTTGTTTTAACAACGAGAATTAATTTTAAATTAATTTCTACCACTTCTGTATTTTGAATTTATAAAAATGGATTCCATATCTGGAATCAGGATGTTCAAATTGTGTAAGTAAGTAACTTTTATTTTTATACATTTTGAATAATTACTTCGGTAAATATTTTATTTACCATGGTTAAAGGGTAAATCCGGTAAATAAGGGTTAAAGAAATAATATTATAATAATACTAAATTACCCTAAAACGTGTCTTAACCCTATTGGTTGATACATGGCCTACCATGGGCATCTTTGGGTGGATTTTGGGACCCCATGGATCCACTTGTAAGTGATAGGGACAGTTTATTTTAATTAAGTTAAAATGAATACAAAAATGACACAAGCATATATCTTTTAGCAAAACAATTGTTACATAGGGTTATATATGTTGTATTTTAGACTATAAATATTCATTAGAAAGATAAATATTATTTCCTACATAATTATATTTTATTTATAATTTTTAGTCATTAAATAATTAAATTTATTTCTGACACAATGATGATGCAGTAATTAACATAATAGTGAAAAATTAAAATAATTGATATTATAAATACCCAAATAAATATAATTTGAGACTTTTTATGAATTAAAATAATTTTATAGGATAATATGACATGTTAGGATTTCTTTAATCAAATTTTTTCGAAGTAGTCATTCTGTTATGATTTTTACAAAAAATCAATTATTGAATAGTGTCAAAATTGACATAAAAGTGTTTTTAAAACAAATATTATATTATTAATTGATATTAAATTCCTAAAAATATAAGGTTTGGCCAAGCGACTTATATCATGATAGGTGTATCATTAATAGACCACTTGGGGGTCTCTTGGATGTATATATTATGTTTATTAACAATATAATATAAAAATACATAGTGGCATGGTAAGTGTCAAACTAATTAACTAATAGTTAAAACTAGAAGATAAGGTTAATATAATGACCCAAACCTGTCTAACATATATTGGTTGAGTGTTTTTAAACCCATCCCAACTTTAACCTATAAATAATCTAGTTTGGAGCCATTAGAAACCGAATATGAATTTATTATAAAATAATATTTCTAGCTTTTCCAAAGGTGCCTCTCACCCCTCTTATAAAAGGGAACACCCCCTTCTCATTACTTCACACCTTAAAAGCCTTTTTTCTCAGACAAACCCTGCCCCAATACTCTCTCAACTTCCCTCACTATAACCTAGAGGCCTTATTTTGATCAGAAATCCATCATAAGAAGCATTTTTGATCAAATCAAAAGGAAGAGCCCGAAGAAGATGTAATGATTTCACCACCCTTTTTCAAGTTCCTTTCTTCTTCCACTTCTTCTTTCTTTGTTATTTCTATTCTAAAGTAATAAATACAGTATCTACTATATACTTTAATATTATTATAAATATGGTATCACCATATTCAGTATTCTATCCAATCTTTGAATAACATGTCACCATACGTGCGTACGTACGGCTTACTGTCTCCACGTCGTGGTGTAATTGTTATTCAATAAATTATTATTTGGATGGATATAATAATGATGTTTAATTCATGTAAATAATATATATAACATGATAATTTTCTTGTATATATGATATACCATCCAATTATATATTATTTCAATATCAAAATAATGATATTGTCGCTCGTGCGTACGTACGGACTACCGTCTCCACAAATGTGATGAGATTCATTCTCTATCATATCCATTCAAGTATAATTGTCATTTTATGATTTAAAAATAATGTTTAAGGACTTGATAAAATTCTGGATATGAATAATATACAACTTATCCATGAAAACCACGGCCTACGTAACAAAACATATAAAAGAAAACGAGTAAGTTAACAACCGAAATGACGATAATTCTAAGATGTTATTAACAAAGCAATGATAAAAGATCATATATGATATCATATTAATGTATATGATTATTGAATAATTTAATAACAATTATTTCACTATTATACAGGAGGTTAACCTACCGTTAACCAAGGAAAATGTACAAAGTAAGGGATATTCTTATCTCACTTTTAATTCCGTGAGAATTCCATTGTTCACCACTTATTTATTGCATGTGGTGTGTGTACTGCCCATGATTGTATTCATTGTGTAATATAAATTAATTTATGGATATTTACATCATCATGGTATGATACTTCTTTCATGGGTCTATGTTTCATAAGTTACCTAATCGATAAGGGAATTTGAAATTTTAATTTCCACTCATTTGGCTTTACGCATATTTCATTGATGATATTACTCCAAGATTATGTGTGGAATCACTATTCATTTGATTATGTCATAATTTCCACTCCCCTTTCTGTGTAGATACTTTTTATACACATAATCACTCCATTGATAATTTCTCAAGTCATTGATATGAATTTGATAAGAGTAATTTTAACCCATTCTCCATTTGTTGAGTTAAACATCCAATTCATTGGGGTTGTTTTTACAAGATTATGTGTGAATGTACATAAATTGTTTTACACTGAATATACAATCATATTTAGTGTATTTATATTTGTCACACATAACTATGTTGTTGATTTATCTTTAACCTAAGGATACGACCTTTATGAGAAATTTCATGTCAATTTACATTCCATTGAGACTTCTTTGTTGATATACACCAAATCACTTTTATGTGGTGTATATAATGTACTTTGACATAGTATATCATGAATCCCTTTATTCTCATGATATTAAAATGTTTTTATTTCCTCAATTATTTGTATTCAAGTGTATCTCTTTTGGTTAGAAACTCTAACTAAAATACCATTTTTAAATGTTTGAAAGAATTATTCTTCTAAATCTTGCTCATTAATGTCCATGTTTTAAAAAATGGTTTTAAGGATTTATTTATATGGAAATTATGGTTTTAAAATTAAAATTACTTTTAATAGTTTCAATGTGGTATGGGACACTTTGATTCAAAAATATGTTTTTAAATGACTTCTTGACAAATAGTGCGACTTTTAAATGATTTCAAGAAAAGGTGGGATATTTCTCTCTAATAGTTTTGATGATTATTTTCATCTATCCTTCATCATTCTCAATTGAGGTTAATTTGATACAATACAATCTTCTATATTGTATCGAATGAGTTATGTTTTTCTGTGGATGTGCTATTTTTATACCATTCATGGTTTGTGGATAAAGTATAGACATTTCGTATGCTAGTTTTAATACAAATGTTTATGTTATGTTTCAAACTTTTCATATGAGGAATGCATTAAAATTAGTTAGTGACGGGTGTAGCCCGCTATAGCTCCTCGATGCATCGGTAGGTCTCATGAGACAAACTAGTGTCTTGGCACAAGGCCTTGACAAAATTTTATTTGTAGTCTTGGCACGAGGTCTTGGATATGTTGTTATGATAGTCTGGCATTATGCATTCCATCATTATGAATGTTGTTATTCATATTTCCTGTGATTATTCGATTAGTAGAATATCCATGTGAATAAGTAAATGGAATTATTTCATTTTATTTTTTCCATACTATGTTGAAGTTCATGTTTAAAAGGCTTTTTTTAGTTATACATTTCCTTGAATGTTTATTCTTATTTATGAAAGATTTTGCTATATTGTTATCCTTAGTGAGCATCTGAGCTCACCCCTTTCAATGTTTTATCTTTTCCCAGGATGTGAAGAAGTAATTTATGAATGACCTATAGGGATAGTATGAGGGGATATGAAGACAAGACGTTGTTGTAGTTTTTTTACCTTATGATGTAATATAAGACTTATGAATATATCTAGTGTCTCCAAGACTACTAAACTAATCGGTCATTCGAGACTTGATCCTTTGTGATCATGCCAATGTTATGTAATAATGCACCGACTCTGGGAATCTAGGGTCGGGGCATTACAGTTGGTATCAGAGGAAGTTTAGTACATACCTTGGGAGCTAGATTTAGATAAACTCTGATTAGAGCACGTAGACCTAAGATGAATATTGAGGATTAGTATGGAAGAACTTCCTAGAATTTTGGTCTTGTAGAGATTTTGTGAGTTTTCCAAGCAATACATCCCAATCTGGATACGAGCAGGTAGAGGCAGCTCTGGCAAAGATGTACCTAGGGGTAAAACCTGAAAACACCACTTTGAGCTAGACATGCATAGGAACTGGTGCACGACAACGGGCCTTGCTTCACTCTTGGTTATGACACTCCTGGGGGATATGCTTAGGATAATTTAAATTTTCTTTACTAACCAATTTTAAGTATTAAAAATATAAGATGAGAGTAAATGACCTTGGTTAATCCTAATGTGTTTCAAATTGAGAATATGATGACATGTTAATATCTAAATGATTTTATGACTATTGTTACTCACACAATTCTTTCTGGTTTTAGTCATTGGATGGATTCCAAGGAAGTCATAGTGACTTTGAGAATGATGTACAAGGTGGGAACAGTGGTGGCAATGAGCAAAAATGGAATGTTGATAGGCGTAAAAGATATCATATTTATGCCAAATCAATTTTCCAAAAATATGATCAACAATATATATATTAACCAATTCCCGGACTCAACAAAGAAGAGAAAGGTGATGAATGATAAGAGCTCCAGCAGTGGAGACCACGGAGAAAGGAATCCTCAATTTCCATCATGCAAGAAATGTGGAAGGAGACACCCAGGAAAGTGTCTCAACGGGACAAAGAAATGATTTACATGCGGGAAAGAAGGACATAAAGTGCATAATTGCCGAATAAAAATGAAGATTACTATGGAAGAAGATAAAAATGGTCCCAAGAGTCCATTTATAGTCATTTTCCATAAATGTAGGGGACCTAGCCATTACCCAAGTGAATGCCCTATTCTATAGGATATTTTCTTGGTCAAAGAAGAAGCTATGTGGAAATAAATGGTTGGAGAAATGTGAAAAAAGTATTAGTGCTCCTTGTTGATGGGTTTACTTTGGAATAATTTTCTCTTGTATTTGTAACCCCGTAGTTTGCCATGTGAGAATGATATTTGAGGAAGAATTATCTCTTCTCTTGTGGATATAGGTATAAATAACCATTTGGTTTTATATGATCATTGGGTTTTGAGAGAATTATAAGTTATCATAATTTGGGATGAAAATGCAAGGTATGAGATACGATTTGTGGTTAAATTATGTTATGGTTATTTTGAGGAGTTTATTTCATTTTGGTAATATTATAAAATATAGTTTTTGAAAAAGGACAACACGCAGACCGTGTGACAACCTATTGCGTCGGACAAAGCTGTGGGAATAGAACCCACAACCAAAGTGCGATTGGGATTTATCGCCTACCACTGGACTACGTGAAGTCCCTAGATATTGTGTCTAATTATTTTTAATTAAATGATTTTATTGATCAATAATAAGTTGATTTGGGTTCTTATATCTTATTAAATGAATACCCTTGGTATAGGAAAATGATTTGGTGATTAAGTGATAGATGTTATTTTGGAAGTTGTTCACTTTGTTGTGAACACTATATGCCCAAGGAAAATATAATAGTATGGGATTTCATTTGAAGAGTAATGGTGGATTTTTATCTATGTTTTTATTATGGATTTATAGTGATTTGGGTTCTTTATGGAAATGATTAGGTTAATTACTTTTAAGTATGCGACTTTAAGAGTAATTAATGTCATTTGGAGATACAATTTAACATGGAAGACTACATTCTTATAAGTTTTGAGTTTCAATATTAGTTTGGATTATATTGAAGGATTTTATGGACAATTTATTATTGAATGATATTTATTTAACTTTGGGGTATTGATGGTTTAATTTTAGAAATTAAGATTTGTTTTTTTCTCTAATGGAATACCCATTTTCGGCGTCATCAGATATTATACTAACCATTTTGGTTTTGATTAATCTCTAAAGACAAGTTAAATATATAGTTTATCCTATACGGATCATGTATTTCTATAGAAGATTATTCTAGCTCTTTCATTATGACCAAGTCTTCTTGAATACTCATTGTTCAAAAAAATGAGTTAGTGGTAAAAAGTTATTAAAATCAACTTAAAAAGTAATTATATCTCTTTATATTCTTAGTCAATATCATAAATTAATTCTTCATCTATATGTAATGTAACTTAAAACAAAAAAATGTTGTTTGTTTACTTTTCCTACTGGGAGACTAAGGACCATTTGTCCCAACACAAGTTTGTGATTTTCTTATTGTTAACTTTCTTCTGATCATGTTTTTCTATCCCTCTCCATCAGAACTTAACACTTAGTTTATCGTCCATATCCATGTTTTCCTATGTAGAATCCTCGTATGGGTTATCTTGGGTGACCTTTATACCTCTCTTCCTTTCTTTTAAAGTGATAGTTTTATTGACTCTCTTTCCGATGTGGGAATTTCCATTATATTCTCAAGCCCAATTTTAAAAAATTTCAAGGATGCAATTTATTGAAGGAGGGGATAATGTAACACCCGAAGCATCCACGGTACGTTTCCCTTTGAATAATGCAATGGCGTGCATTGTACGCAACTTCGAGATTCTAAAACACCACAACCAATCGCACTAGCCATTATGAATAGTAAGACATACTTTTTAAAATTTTATAAATTATATCTCTCAAAATGGAATTCATTTTGGAATTTGGAATATTGAAATTAGCCTAGGGTTAAATTTTGGTACTTTTCGGATAACTTTCATATTTTGATGAATAGTGAAAATTTCTAAATTTTAATTAAAAACAACTTTTTTAATCGAAATAATTAATATTGTTAAATTATGAATTTGAGTGGTTTTAAAGTATATTTATAATATATTTTTACCATTTAATTCAATGTTTGTCATTGGACATAATTTCACAATTTAACCAGACATAAACAAGGGTCAATCTTTTGATAGTTATTATCTCTTAAAAACACGCTTTTTGTTTTAACAACAGAAATTGATTTTAAATTAATTTCTGGCACTTCTGTATTTTGAATTTGGAAAAATTTATTCTATATTTGGAATCAGGATGTTCAAATTGTGTTAATAGGTAACATTTATTTTTAGACATTTTGAATAATTACTTCGGTAAATATTTTATTTACCATGATTAAAGGGTAAATTCGGTAAATAAGGGTTAAAAAATAATATTATAATAATAATAAATTACACTAAAACGTGTCTTAACCCTATTGGTTGATACATGGCCGAACATGGGAATCTTTGGGTCGATTTGGGGACCCCATGGATCCACTTGTAAGTGACAGGGACACTTTATTTTAATTATGTTAAAATGAATACAAAAATGACACAAGCATATATCTTTTAGCAAAACAATTGTTACATAGGGTTATATATGTTGGATTTTAGACTCTAAATATTCATTACAAATATAAACAAGATTTCATACATAATGATATTTTATTTATAATTTTTAGACATTAAATAATTAAATTTATTTATGACACAATGATGATGCAGTAATTACCATAATAGTGGAAAATTAAAATAACTGATATTATAAATACCCAAATAAATATAATTTGATAGTTTTTATGAATTAAACTAATTTTTGAGGATAATATGACATGTTATGATTTCTTTAATTAACGTTTTGTGAAGTAATCATTCTGTTATGAGTTTTACAAAAATAAATTATTGAATAGTGTCAAAATTGACATAAAAGAGTTCTTAAAACAAATATTATGTTATTAATTGATATTAAATTTCTAAAAATCTACGGTTCAGCAAAGAGACTTATATCATGATAGGTGTATCATTAATGGACCACTTGGGGGTCGCTTGTCAGTATATAGTAAGTTTATTAACAATATAATATAAAAATACAAAGTGGCATGGTAAGTGTCAAACTAATTAGCTAATAGTTAAAACTAAAAGATAAGGTTCATATAATGACACAAACCTGTCTAAATTCTATTGGTTGAGTGGTTTTCGACCCATCCCCACCTTAACCTTTAAATAATCCACTTTGTAGAAATTAGAAACCGAATATTAAATTATTATAAAATAATATTTCTAGCTTTTCCAAAGGTGCCCCTCACCCCTCTTATAAAAGGGCACTCCCCCTTCTCATTACTTCACACCATAAAAGCATTTTGGTTCGGCCAAAACCTACCCAAATTCTCTCTCAACTTTCCTCACTAAAACCTAGAGGCCTTAGTTTGATCAGAAATCCAACCTAAGGAGCCATTTTGATCAAATCAAAAGGAAGAGCCCGAAGAAGAGGTAATGATTTCACCACCCTTTTTCAAGTTCCTTTCTTCTTCCACTTCTTCTTTCTTTGTTATTTATATTCTAAAATAATAAATTCATTATGTCCTATATACTGTAATATTATTATAAATATGGTACAACCAAATTCAGTATTCTATCCACACTTTGAATAACATGTCACCATACGTGCGTACGTACGGCTTACCGTCTCCACGTCGTGGTGTAATTGTTATTCAGTAAATTATTATTTGTATGGGTATAATAATGATGTATAATTCATTTAAATAATAAATATAACATGATAATTATTCTGTATATATGATATATCATCCAATTATATATTATTTTAATATCAAAAGAATGATATTGTCGCTCATGCGTACGTACGGACTACCGTCTCCACGAACGCGATGAGATTCATTATCTATCGTATCCATTCAAGTATAATTATCTTTTTATGATTTAAAAATAATGTTTAAGGACTTTATATAATTCTGGATATGAATAAGATGCAACCTATCCATGACAACGACAACTTACGTAACAAAATATATAAAAGAAAACGAGTAAGTTAACACCAGAAACGACGATAATTCTAAGATATTATTAACAAAGCAATGTTAAAAGATCATATATGATACCATATTAATATATATGATTATTGAATAATTTAATAACATTTATTTCACCATTATACAGGAGTTTAACCTACCGTCGACCAAGGAAAAAGTACAAAGTAAGGGATTTTCTTATCTCACTTTTAATTCTGTGAGAATTCCATTGTTCACCACTTATTTATTGCATGTGGTGTGTGTACTTCCCATGATTGTATTCATTGTGTAATATACTTTAATTTATGGATATTTACATCATCATGGTATGATACTTCTTTCATGGGTGTATGTTTCTTAAGATACCTAATCGATATGGGAATTTGAAATTTCAATTTCCACTCATTTAGCTTTACGCATATTTCATTGATTATATTACTGCAAGATTATGTGTGGAATCACTATTCATTTGATTATGTCATAATTTCCACTCCCCTTTCTGTGGATACACTTTTTATACACATAATCACTCCATTGATAGTTTCTCATGTCATCGATACGAATTTGATAAGAGTAATTTTAACTCATTATCCATTTGTTGAGTTAAACATCCAATTCATTGGTGTTGTTTTTACAAGATTATGTGTCAATGTCCTTTGATTGTTTTACACTGAATATCCAATCATATTTAGTGTATTTATATTTTTCACACATAACTATGTCATTGATTTATCCTTAACCTAAGGATACGACCTTTATGAGAGATTTCATCTCAATTTACATTCCATTGAGACTTCTTTGTTGTTATGCACCAAATCACTTTTATGTGGTGTATATAATGTACTTTGACAAAGTATATCATGAATCCCTTTATTCTAATGATATTACAATGTTTTTATTACCTCAATTATTTGTATTCAAGTGTCTCTCTTTTGGTTAGAAACCCTAACTAAAATACCATTTTTAAATGTTTTAAAGACTTATTCTTATAAATCTTGCTCATTAATCTCCATGTTTTAAAAAATGGTTTTAAGGATTTATTTATATGGACATTATGGTTTTAAAATTAAAATTAATTTTAAAAGTTTCAAAGTGGTATGGGACACTTTGATTCAAAAATATGTTTTTAAATGACTTCTTGACAAATAGTGCGACTTTTAAATGATTTCAAGAAAAGGTGGGATATTTCTCCCTAATAGTTTTGATGATTATTTTCATCTATACTTCATCATTCTCTATTGAGGTTAATATGATACAATACAATCTTCCATATTGTATTGAATGAGTTATGTTTGACTGTGGATGTGGTATTTTTATACCATTCAAGGTTTGTGGATAAATTATAGACATTTCGTATGCTAGTTTTAATACAAATGTGTATATTATGTTTAAAAATTTTCATATGAGGAATGCATTGGACTTAGTAAGTTACGGG
Source organism: Viscum album (assembly GCA_963277665.1). Classification (NCBI taxonomy): domain Eukaryota; kingdom Viridiplantae; phylum Streptophyta; class Magnoliopsida; order Santalales; family Viscaceae; genus Viscum; species Viscum album. The sequence continues at coordinate 20,380,484 of OY728155.1, forward strand.
TGGAGCCCACTATAGCTCCTCGATGTATCGGTAGGTCTCATGAGACAAACTAGTGTCTTGGCACAAGGCATTAACAAAATCGTATTTGTATTCTTGGCACGAGGCCTTGGATATGTGGTTGGTCTGGCATTTTGCATTCCATCATTATGAAAGTGGTTATTGATATTGCATGTGATTATTCGATTAGTAGAATATCCATCTGAATAAGTAAATTTCATTATTTCATTTTATTTTTTCCATACTATGTTAAAATTCAAGTTTAAAAGGCTTTTGTTTTAGTTATACATTGCCTTGAATGTTTATTCTTATTTATGAAATCTTCTGCTATATTGTTATCCTTACTGAGCATCTGAGCTCACCCCTTTCAATGTTTTATCTTTTTCCAGGAAGTGAAGAAGTAATTTATGAATGACCTGCAGGGATAATATGAGGGGATATGAAGAAAAGATGTTGTTGTAGTTTTTTTTACCTTATGATGTAATGTAAGACATATGAATATATCTAGTGTTTCCAAGACTACTAAACTAATCGGTCTTTCGAGTCTTGATCATTTGTGATCATGCCAATGTTATGTAATAATGCACCGACTCTAGGTATCTAGGGTCAGGGCGTTACAGTTGGTATCAGAGGAAGTTTAGTACAAACCTTGGGAGCTAGATTTAGATAAAATCTGATTAGAGCACGTATACGTAAGATGAACATTGAGGATTAGTATAGAAGAACTTCCTTGAATTTTGGTATTGTAGAGATTTTGTGAGTTTTCCAAGCAATACATCCCTGTCTGGATATGAGTAGGTAGAGGCAGCTCTGGCACAAATGTATCTAGGGGTAAAACCCAAAAACACCGCTTTGAGCTAGACTAGAACGGGAACTGGTGCACGACAACGGGCCTTACTGCACTCTTGGTTACGACACTCCTGGGGGATATGCTTAGGATAATTTAAATTTTCTTTACTAACCAATTTGATGTATTAAATATATAATATGAGAGTAAATGACCTTGGTTAGTCCTAATGTGTTTAAAATTGAGAATATGGTGACATGTTAATCTCAAAATGATTTTATGACTACTATTACTCACACAATTATTTCTGGTATTAGTTAATGGCTGGATTCCAAGGAAGTCAAAGTAACTTTGAGAATGATGTACAAGGTGGGAACAGTGGTGGAATTGAGAAACAAAATGGAATGTTGATAGGAGTAAAAGATATCATCTTTATGCCAAATCAATTTTCCAAAAATATGATCAATAATATATATATTAACCAATTCCCGGACTCAACAAAGAAGAGAAATGTGATGAATGATAAGAGCTCCAGCAGTGGAGACCATGGAGAAAGGAATCCTCAATTTCCATCATGCAAGAAATGTTGAAGGAGACACCCAGGAAAGTGTCTAAATGGGACAAAGAAATGCTTTACATGCGGGAAAGAAGGATATAAAGTGAAGAATTGCTGAATAAAAATGAAGAGTACTATGGAAGAAGACAAAAATGATCCCAAGATCCCATTTATAGTCATTTACCATAAATGTAGGAGACCTGGCCATTACCCGAGTGAATACCCTGTTCTATAGGATATTTTCTTGGTCAAAGAAGAAGCTATGTGGAAATAAATGGTTGGAGAAATGTTTAAAAAGTATTAGTGCCCCTTGTTGATGGGTTTACTTTGGAATAATTTTCTCTTGTATTTTTAACCCCGCAGTTTGCCATGTGGGAATGATATTTGAGGAAGAATTATCTCTTCTCTTGTGGATATAGTTATAAATAACCATTTGGTTTTATATGGTAATTAGGGTTTGAGAGAATTTTAAGTTATCATAATTTGGGATGAAAATGAAAGGTATGAGATAAGATTTGTGGTTAAATTATGTTATGGTTATTTTGAGGAATTTATTTCATTTTGGTAATATTATAAAATATAGTTTTTGAAAAAGGACAACACACAGACCGTGTGACAACCCGTCGCGTCGGGCAAAGCTGTGGGAATCGAACCCACAACCAAAGTGCGATTGGGATTTATCGCCTACCACTGGACTACGTGAAGTCCCTGGATAGTGTGACTAATTATTTTTAGTTAAATGATTTTATTGATTAATAATAAGTTGATTTGGGTTCTTATGTCTTATTAAATGAATACACTTGGTATAGGAAAATGATTTGGTGATTAAGAGACAGATTTTATTTTTGAATTTGTTCGCTTTGTTGTGAACACTATATGCCCAAGGAAAATAGAATAGTATGGGATTTCATTTGAAGAGTAATGGTGGATTTTTATCTATGTTTTTATTATGGATTTATAGTTATTTGGGTTGTTTATGGAAATGATTAGGTTAATTACTTTTAAGTATGTTACTTTAAGAGTAATTAATGTCATTTGGAGATAAAATTTAATGTGGAAGACTAAATTATTATAAGTTTTGATTTTCAATATTAGTTTGGATTATATTGTAGGATTTTAAGGACAATTGATCATTGAATGATATTTATTTAACTTTGGGGTATTGATGGTTTAATTTTAGAAATTAAGATTAGTTTTTTTTCTAATGGAATATCCATTTGGGGGTCATCAGATATTATAATAACCATTTTGTTTTTGATTAATCTCTAAAGACAAGTTAAATATATAGTTTATCCTACATGGATCATGTATTTCTATAGAAGTTTATTCTAGCTCTTTCATTTTGACCAAGTATTCTTGAATACTCATTGTTCAAAAAAATGATTTAGTGGTAAAAAGTTATTAAAATCTACTTAAAAAGTAAGTATATATCTTTATGTTCTTAGTCAATATCATAAATGAATTCCTTGTCCATATGTAATGTAACTTAAAACAAAAAAATGTTGTCCGTTTACTTTTCCTACTGGGAGACTAAGGACCGTTTGTCCCAACACAAGTTTGTGATTTTCTTATTGTTAACATTCTCTTGATCATGTTTTCTATCCCTCTCCATCAGAATTGAACACATAGTTTATCCTCCTTATCCATGTTTTCCTACGTGGAATCCTAGTATGGGTTATCTTGGGTGACCTTTATACCTCTCTTCCTTTCTTTTAAAGTGATAGTTTTATTGAATCTCTTTCCGATGTGGGACCTTACATTATATTCTCAAGCCCAATTTTAAAAAATTGTGAGGACTCAATTTATCGAAGGAGGGGATAATGTAAAACCCTATGCTTCCACGGTACGTTTCCCTTTGAATAATGCAATAGCGTGCATTGTACACAACTTCGAGATTCTAACACACCACAACCAATCGAACTAGCCGTTATTAATAGTAATACCTAATTTTTGAAATTCTATAAATTTTATCTCTCAAAATGGACTTCATTTTTGGATTCAGAATATCTAAATTAGCCTAGGGTGAAATTTTGGTAATTTTCAGATAAATTTCATATTTTGATGAATAGTGAAAATTACTAAATTTTAATTAAAAACAACTTTTTTAATCGAAATAATTAATATTGGTAAATTATGAATTTGAGTGGTTTTAAATTATATTTAGAATAATATTTTACCATTTAATTCAATGTTTGTCACTGGACATAATTTCACTATTAAACCAAACATAAACAAGTGTCAATCTTTTGATAGTTATTATCTCTTAAAAATATGCTTTTTGTTTTAACAACGGGAATTAATTTTAAATTAATTTATGCCACTTATGTATTTTGAATTTTGAAAAATGTATTCCATATTTCGAATCAGGATGTTCAAATTGTGTAAATAGGTAAATTTTATTTTTAGACATTTTGAATAATTACATTGGTAAATATTTTATTTACCATGGTTAAAGGGTAAATCCGGTAAATAAGGGTTAAACAAATAATATTATAATAATAATAAATTACCCTAAATCATGTCTTAACTCTATTTGTTGATACATGGCCGACCATGGGAATCTTTGGGTCGATTTTGGGACCCCATGGATCCACTTGTAAGTGATAGGGACACTTTATTTTAAATAAGTTAAAATGAATACAAAAATGACACAAGCATATATCTTTTAGCGAAAAAATTGTTACATTGGGTTATATATGTTGTATTTTAGACTATAAATATTCATTAGAAAGATAAAAACTATTTCCTACATAATGATATTTTATTTATAATTTTTAGACATTAAATAATTAAATTTATTTATGACACAATGATGATGTAGTAATTACCATAATAGTGAAAAATTAAAATAATTGATATTATAAATACCCAAATAAATATAATTTTAGACTTATTATGAATGAAACTAATTTTATAGGATACTATGACATGTTAGGATTTCTTTAATTACCGTTTTTCTAAGTAATCATTCTGTTATGTTTTTTACAAAAATCAATTATTGAATAGTGTCAAAATTGACATAAAAGAGTTTTTAAAACAAATATTATATTATTAATTGATAATAAATTAATAAAAATCTATGGTTCGGCCAAGAGACTTATATAATGATAGGTATATCATTAATGGACCACTTGGGGGTCTCTTGGATGTATATAGTAAGTTTATTAACAACATAATATAAAAATACAAAGTGGCATGGTAAGTGTCAAACTAATTAACTAATAGTTAAAACTAAACGATAAGGTTAATATAATGAACCAAACCTGTCTAAATTATATTGGTTGAGTAGGTTTTGACCCATACCCACCTTAAACTTTAAATAATCCACTTTGGAGCCATTAGAAACCGAATATGAATTTATTATAAAATAATATTTCTATCCTTTCCAAAGGTGCCCCTCACCCCTCATATAAAAGGGCACTCCCCCTTCTCATTAATTCACACCTTAAAAGCCTTTTGGTTCGGCCAAACCCTGCCCAAATACTCTATAACATTCCCTCACTACAACATAGAGGCCTTAGTTTGATCAGAAATCCAACCTAAGGAGCCCTTTTGATCAAATCAAAAGGAAGAGCCCGAAGAAGAGGTAATGATTTCACCACCCTTTTTCAAGTTCCTTTCTTCTTCCACTTCTTCTTTCTTTGTTATTTCTATTCTAAAATAATAAATCCAGTATCTCCTATATACTGTAATATTATTATAAATATGGTACAACCATATTCAGTATTCTATCCACCCTTTGAATAAAATGTCACCATACGTGCGTACGTACGGCTTACCGTCTCCACATCGTGGTTTAATTGTTATTCAATAAATTATTATTTGTATGGGTATAATAATGATGTGAAATTCATGTAAATAATAAATATAACATGATAATTATTATGTATATATGATATACCATCCAATTATATATTATTTTATTATCAAAAGAATGATATTGTCGCTCGTGCGTACGTACGGACTACCGTCTCCACGAACGCGATGAGATTCATTATCTATTGTATAAATTCAAGTATAATTATAATTTTATGATTTAGAAATAATGTTTATGGACTTGATATCATTCTGGATATGAATAAGATACAACCTATCCATGAAAACCACAACTTACATAATAAAACATATAAAAGAAAACGAGTAAGTTGACACGCGAAACGACGATAATTCTAAGATATTATTGACAAAGAAATGTAAAAAGATCATATATGATATCATATTAATGTATATGATTATTGAATAATTTAATAAAAATTATTTCACCATTATACAGGAGGTTAACCTACCGTCGAGCAAGGAAAAAGTACAAAGTAAGGGATTTTCTTATCTCACTTTTAATTCCGTGAGAATTCCATTATTCACCACTTATTTATTGCATGTGGTGTGTGTACTTCCCATGATTGTATTCATTATGTAATATACTTTAATTTATGGACATTTACATCATCATGGTATGATCCTTCTTTCATGGGTGTATGTTTCTTAAGTTACCTAATCGATAAGGGAATTTGAAATTTCAATTTCCACACATTTGCATTTACGCATATTTCATTGATTATATTACTCCAAGATTATGTGTGGAATCACTATTCATTTGATTATGTCAAAATTTCCACTCCCCTTTCTATGGATATACTTTTTATACACATAATCACTCCATTGATAATTTCTCAAGTCATCGATATGAATTTGATAAGAGTAATTTTAACTCATTCTCCATTTTTTGAGTTAAACATCCAATTCATTGGTGTTGTTTTTACAAGATTATGTGTGAATGTCCTTTGATTGTTTTACACTGAATATCCAATCATATTTAGTGTATTTATATTTGTCACATATAACTATGTCGTTGATTTATCCTTAACCTAAGGATAAGACCTTTATGAGAGATTTCATCACAATTTACATTCCATTGAGACTTCTTTGTTGTTATACACCAAATCACTTTTATGTGGTGTATATAATGTACTTTGACATAGTATATCATGAATCCCTTTATTCTCAAGATATTAAAATGTTTTTATTACCTCAATTATTTGTATTCAAGTGTCTCTCTTTTGGTTAGAAACTCTAACTAAAATACTATTTTTAAATGTTTTAAAGACTTATTCTTCTAAATCTTCCTCATTAGTGTCCATGTTTTAAAAAATGATTTTAAGGATTTATTTATATGGACATTATGGTTTTAAAATTAAAAATACTTTTAAAAGTTTCAAAGTGGTATGTGACACTTTGATTCAAAAATATGTTTTTAAATGACTTCTTGACAAATAGGGAGACTTTTAAATGATTTCAAGAAAATGTGGGATATTTCTCTCTAATAGTTTTGATGATTATTTTCATCTATACTTCATCATTCTCTATTGAGGTTAATATGATACAATACAATCTTCCATATTGTATCGAATGAGTTATGTTTGACTGTGGATGTGCTATTTTTATACCATTCATGGTTTGTGGATAAATTATAGACATTTTGTATGCTAGTTTTAATACAAATGTTTATGTTATGTTTCAAACTTTTCATATGAGGAATGCATTGGACTTAGTAAGTGACGGGTAGAGCCCGCTATAGCTCCTCGATGCATCGGTAGGTCTCATGAGACAAACTAGTGTCTTGTCACAAGGCCTTGACAAAATCTTATTTGTAGTCTTGGCATGAGGCCTTGACTATGTGTTTATGATAGTCAGGCATTATGCATTCCTTCATTATGAAGGTGGTTATTGATATTGCATGTGATTATTCGATTAGTAGAATATCCATGTGAATAAGTAAATGATATTATTTCATTTTATTTTTGCCATACTATGTTGAAGTTCATGTTTAAAAGGATTTTGTTTTAGTTATACATTGCCTTGAATGTTTATTCTTATTTATGAAAGCTTCTGCTATATTGGTATCCTGACTGAGCATCTGAGCTCACCCCTTTCAATGTTTTATCTTTTCCCAGGATGTGAAGAAGTAATTTATGAATGACCTGCAGGGATAGTATGAGGGGATATGAAGACAATATGTTTTTGTAGTTTTTTTAACTTATGATGTAATTTAAGACATATGAATATTTCTAGTGTTTCCACGACTACTAAACTAATCGGTCTTTCGAGACTTGATCCTTTGTGATCATGCCAATGTTATGTAATAATGCACCGACTCTGGGTATCTAGGGTCGGGGCATTACAGGTCACATGGCCTCAAGCGTATTTTCTCAAATTCCAGAGGGTAATGACTAGCAGAGAGTACTTTGGGTGTGAATGTGGGGAAACTAAGCCCTCATTGGTAGAGTAACACAGCTGAAGTAAAAAAAATAACAATAGCGGAAGCAGTAATAATACCACAACAGTAAACTTCGGAAGACTAAAAGAAATAAACTAGATCACATATATATATAAAATATGCTTGATACATATGTCTAGGAAAGAATCCAAACTAATCAAAATGATGTAATATAGTACTAACAAAAACTACAAAAGGAAATCAAGTAAACAGCTCCACAGCATCACAAGCCTTAGCTTAGTCCCATTCTCTCGAGCTCCACAGAAATAAAGTACCTGAAGTAGAAGGGCACATGCCTTTATCTATACCTACAGAAATATATATTTTTTTGGACCCAAAAGCATGACCTAAACAGGGTGTGAGACTAATCCCAGTAGGAAGCAACCAAAAGATCTATGCCTAACAGTCAGTTAATATATGGAAGGAAATAATTAAAAGAGCAGTAAACAAAGAAATACTCATTAGTAAACATTCCTATAGTTTAAACATTCAATTCCACATATCAAGTAGGCAGATATTTAGAATAGGTAACCCTCTGGGAATTACACACATCCTATTCCCTCTGGTTCAATTACAAGGATATAATGAAGACTCTCTGAGGAAGCACTCACTGTCAATTCCCCCTTATAGTAAATAGTGATTAAAGACTATATGAGGAAGCACTCACCGTCAATTACACCTATAGTATTTTAACAGCAACCTACAGGCACTCTGAGGAAGCACTCAATGTCAATTCCCCCTATGGCCTCATAAGGTAACTATAGAAAATCAGATGGAGCACTCAACTTTAATATCTCTATGGTATCACAACGTGATAATTATAAAAGACACTCTGGGAAAACCCTAAACGTCAATTTCCATTATAGTCTCGCTACACAGGGTTACCGCAGCCCCGTGTAAAGCAATCTTGCACAAATGATGAACTTTATCCAAAGTAAACCACTATAACTACATGGATAAACAATCTTCAACATATCAATCATGTAAGATAAAAAATAACGCCATCTTATAATACGAATCATGTTAAAAACTAGGAATCCTAATAGGATTAACAGGACCAAATAGTCATAAAAAACACATTCATGGTAAAAAACATCCAAATCATAGAAATAGACCCTATTCAAATTCAAATAAACTCTATTCAATCATACAAGAATAGCAGGAAATTAACAGGGTAAAAATTGTAAACACGCAATACCCTGAACATGGGTATTGGGCACTTTTGCACATAATATTCATAAGCTATCTACAGAATGGAAAAAACCAGCAACTTCGGTGTTGTACGATTTTTATACGTGTACCTCAAGACTTGAATCGCCCATGAACAATGTAGATCCACAAAAATGTCTAAAAAATTCAACTGAAGATAACATGAGAAAGAAGATGAATCAGGAAACAAAGCTCTAGAATAAGGAAGAGCTTACCGAGGTGATCCTAATGCAATCAACAATGGACAAACCGGAGGTAGAATGCTCGATCGCGAGCTCTAGGAAACATCACAGCCATAAAATCTCTCTCGGAAGAACCAGACCTAGAAGTAGACGGTTCTGTACCTTAGACATGACCTCGATGCGTTTAATGAAAATAAAAATAAAGCAAATGAAGTGTACTTTTTAAGTATAGGGTTTGTAATTTCAGTTAACGATCCTCGCTTTAGGCAGCCTCTAGGTCAACACACACGACCGTGTGGATAGCTGCTACACGGCCAACACATGGCTACCCGCGGTAACTGAGTACACATCTTGTACCCATATAGTACATGGAATGTACTTAAAAAATTTCCAGAAAAACCTCTTTTCACAAATACACCAATAAAAAGAAAATCATACTTGAATAGAAGCCTCGGGTTCTTAAAAACTTCCTCCCTTGAAGAAATTAGTCCCTGAATTTCCCTAGCATGGTGTCGTAGAAGAAGAAACCATGAACAACATTGGACACTATAATTCTCTAGAAATACTTTTCTAAATAATCTAAAACATATCAAGAATTTCATATAAATAATCACACCATCCTACAATAATAAGAAAGGAAAAAAAGGTAGCCTAACATGTTTAATTGGACCAAATGGTCATAAACAAAACATGCATGGTAAAACACTTAAAAATCATAGAAATCTACCCTATTCAAATTAAATTAAACTCTAATAAAGAATACAAGCATTGTATGAAATTAACAAGGTTATAACCGTAAAAACACAATACCCTGATCAGGGGTATTGTGAACTTTTGCGCATAATATTCAAAGGCTATCTATGGAAAGGCACAATCCACCTACATCGGTGTTGTAGGATCATTATACGTGAACCTCAATCCTTGAATCTCCCTATAACACCGTATATCCACAAAAAAATCTAAAATGTTCAACTAAAAATAACTTAAGAAAGAAGAGGAATCCTGAAACGAAGCTTTAGAAGAAGGAATATCTTACTGAGGTGATCCCAATGCAATAGACGAGGGTTAAATCGGAGGTCAGATGCTCGATCGGGGTCTCAGGGAAATATCGTGGTTGTGTGACATCTCACGAACGAACCAGACCAAGAAGTAGATGGTTTTTTCTTCAGACACAACCCCAGTGCGTTAAATGAAAAAACATTAAGTACATGGCTTGTAGTTTTGATGTACATGGAATATACATTCCCTTATCGTGCCCTGCTTTAGGTGACCTCTAGGTCACCACACACTGTCGTGTGCATGGTCGTTACACGACCAGCACAAGGCTACCCGCGGTAACTGAGTTCACAACATGTACTTTATAAAATTCTAGAAAAACCAGTTTTTCGCGAAAACACCCGAAAAAAACATACATAAGAAGAAGATCTGGGTTCTTACGATATCTTTCATGGTCTTAAGCCAGCATTTATAAGGGAAATATTCTCCTATGTATCAAAATCATTTTAAGAAATATTATCATGTGTTAATAAGATAATTAAAGATTTATCTGAGTCCTATGAATTTGAAGGGAGGAAAGAAAAGAAGAGGATGGAAAAAATGATGGATAAAGGGAAGAAGGGAAATATGGATTTTCCTACATGTGATAACTGTGGAGTGAATCACCTTGATAAGTGCTTAAAGGGAATGGTAGTATGTTATACATATGGAGGAAAATGACATCACGTTTGTGATTTAATGGGTAAGAAAAAGGTTTCAAATATACAATGCTTCATTTGCAAGGAGTTGGGACACTATGCGAATCAATGTCCAAATAATCAAAGTATTCCATAAATGATACTATTCGATAATAGTCATGTTATGATACTACCACAGATGAAGAGGAATGACTAGTGTTCTTATGTTTTCATTAAGAAATTATGTCATTTGAGTGTTGTATCAATGATGTAATGGTGATATGAATTATAGAAATAAATAAGGATTATACTGCATTACTATTTTATTCAGGATTTGATATTATTTTATTCTATGAAAAGTGAATCAATAGAAAGTTAAACTTTTTTGGACAACACATGGTTGAAGGAAAGATAAACCTTAATATGGTTCTGATACTAAGGTAGTGATTTTGGAATAAGAAATAATTGAATTGGATAAATTATTTGGGAAATTCTTGACAACCATGAAATTGATTAATGATTTGTTTGATCCATCATTATTGGAGTTTACATAATTTATTGATTTATGGAGTATATCAAGTATTCTATATTTTACTAAAGAAATAAAGAAGTACATACAGATTCAAATAAGGTTTTATGGTAATTCAGGTTGTCACCATGTTTTAATAAAATACATGATGAATGTATTCACATGTTGATATTCATTATGTTTTGTTGACCATTCTTATATTTTTTTATACTATGAGTTTAGACAAAAGTTTTATGGATTAGTCTAAAGGTTGGAATTGAGTAAGTTCAACACATGATTTTTTATGAGGTTGAAGTATGATTTGTTGGACACTTTGACATAACCTTTTGGTTTTGAGTAAACATTTAGAATATTAAGGGAATACTTGTAGAACTTATGATTTATCAAATGCACTATAGGCATAAATGTTTTTTCTAAACATTCATTTCCTAGTGTAAGGGATGGAGTCAAAATAGATCAAAGCAAAACCAAATGATGAAATTATGATTATGACGGGTAAAGAAATCAAGTATGTTTTCTTGAGTTCTTATCTTGATAGTAAATTAATCCTTCCTCTTCAAAAAAATTATCTAAAAAATTGTGTTATCCTAATAACTTATGTTTTTTGAACCAATGATACTTTAAATCCTCATAGATTGATGGATTTAAGGCCCTCAATTATTCATTTATTGTTCACTTGTTTGTGATTGGTGACCATAATCACTCCCTTTAAATATTTACATTATTCCTCAATTATGTGTCTCTAAATTTCACCCATGTTCTTATATTCGAAATCCTAATTTGGTGGTGAATTTTTCATCTTCCTATCCCTCTTATTAAAACTAAATTTTATTAACCCTATTTCTAATGTGGGTTTTCCATAAAGGTATTTTCTAGTTTAATATTTTATTTTCGAAGAACTATTTTTAATTATGAGGGTGGAATTTATAGATGGAGGGGAGAATTTAACACCCCAAAATTTCGTAGTAAGATATCTCTTTAAAGTAATTTAATATATTGTATTGCACACAACACCGACTTGTCTTGTTTTATATGCAATATTGAGTTTTTACGAAACAACACATTATTATTATAATTATTTATATGATATAATTATTTTTCAATTATATATTGTAATATGAATAGTAACATATAAAATTTATATGTTATTTATAATGTTTTCACATAAATAAAATATATTTATAATGAAATGTATAAGTTTTGTTAAAATATTTATATATTTTGAAAATCTTTTTTCTTAAAGGAACTACTTTTTATGTCCTTTTGTGAACAATAATAAAATTAATTTTAGACTCTCTTAAAAATTTATTTTGATAAAATTGACTTCTTTTTTGAAAATGAAATATCATAAATATCTTATAGTGAATTTTCAGTATTTGTTTGAAAACATTCAATTTTTGACGAATAGTGAAAAATACTGCATAGTACAAAAAACGACATTTCATTAAAATAATTATTTTTAATTAAAAATTTATCTCAAATTAAAAATAGATACATAAAACATATATAATTACAATTTAATTCATTGTAGTCATTTTATTATAATATTAGATATATAAAATTTTATTGACCCTTTTTAACATCTTTTTTCCACCTTCTAGGTACATTTACCCTCCTTCAAGGAATATTTTCAAATTTGCATGAAAAATAATTTTACCACATATGTGAATTGAATTTAAAAAATTTGAGAGACATGGTTTAAATCATTAAAAAAAATTTGTTCTATAGGATGAAAGTAATTTTTGTTAAATAGTAACTTTTGAATTTTATTTACCACGGTTAAAGTAAATAAGGTAATTAAAGGTAAATATAATATTAAAATTACCACAACACATGCCCTATTTCTATTGGGTATGTTTATTTCAACCAAAATCAACCTTAGGAAAAAAATGAGATCCACTTTATCTATTTGGATTAGATTAGGACATTTATTATATTTTATTTAAAGAAGAGCTAAAAGTGTAAAATTCAAGGTTTAATAAATTAACCATTTTTAATATAGGTCTACACATAAGATAAATTCTACTATAAATATTAATTATTAAAATAAAATTATGTCTTACATCATGGTATTTTATTTATAAATTTTCGGCATTGAATAATTAAATTTATTTATGACACAATGATGATGCATTAATTTCCTTATTAATGAAAGATTAAAATAATTGATGTTATAAATACTTAAATAAATATAAATTGAAACTATTGATGCCATACAAGATTTTTATATGTGAATATGACATTTTAGGATTTATTAAATTTATCCATTTTGCAGAAATCATTTTGTTATGACTTTCACAAAAACTAAATACAAAATAGTGTTAAAATTGACATAAATGAACTTTTAAAACAAATACTATATTATTAAATAATATAACTTTACTAAAAATATAGGATTATTATAAAAGGGATTATATAATGTTAGATATGTCATTAATGAACCAATTTAAATTCTCCTATCATTTTATAGTAACTATATTAACCAGAAATATAAAAATACAAGAAGACTTGGTAAAAGTTAACCTATTTGACTAAGAGTTAAATCTAAAAGATAAGGTTAATATGGTGACCTAAAATTATATAAAACCTATTTTATGAGAGTATTTTAAACCATAACCACCTTATCCTCGAAATAAATATATTTTTATATAATAGAAACCAAAATTGATTTTATAATAAATTAATATTTCTAGCTTTTCTTAAAGTTTCACTCAACTCTCTTATAAATGGGTACTTCACCTTATCTTAAATTCCCATCTCCAAAGGCATTTCGCTTGGCCAAACCCTACAAAAATATCCTAAAAACTACCATCAATTTAACCTAGAGTCCTTAATTTGATCATAAAGGAAACCTAAGGATCCCTTTTTTTCAAATCAAAAGGAAGTACCCAAAGAAGAGGTAATTATTTCATCACCTCATTCAACGTTCTTTTCTTCTTCCACTTCCTCTTTCTTTGTGATTTTCAAACCAAAATATTAACAGTAGTAAATTATAAACACATATATGTTATTAAAAATATGGTACAACCATATTCATTATTCTATCCATCATATGAATGATAAAGTCACCATACGTTCGTACGTACGGCTTACCGTCTCCACCTCGCGGTGTAGTTTGTTATTCAACACTTCATTATTTTGATGGGTATAATTGATGTAAATAATAAATATAAAATTTTAATTATTTTTTATATTTAATATAACATCCAATTACATATGATTTTACCATCAATAGAATGATATTGTCGCTCGTGCATGCGTACGACTTACCGTCTCCACGACGTGATGAGATTCATTTCAATGTTCACCATTAAATGAGGATTATAAAAAGAAATATTATTAATAAGTATGTGAAATATGACATAGTAATTATACTGGAAATATACATATATATATACATATATCTCATTTGGTTACTCAGTTCAACATGATATGAAGACAGAAACGGTGTTTATGCGTATGTACGACCTATCGTCTCCATAATCTGTGTTTTCCATTTCATATATCTATCTATTTAGAATATTTATATTCTGAATATATATGATAAATAGATAATTTTTTATATTCTGGATGCAATTAAATCATGATATAAGTGATATGGTCCAGAATAACAAGTTAAAACACATACGATAAAGAAAGCGATTATTACATTAAATGTTATTTTAACCTTAAAATTATTATTAAATGGGTAGTATAAAGACATAAATGAGTCATTTATGATATCATAAATATGAATATTCTTCTTTAATAATTTATTAACATACTATTTTCATTATACAAGAGGTTAAACATACCCTCGACTAAACGAAAGTACAAGGTAAGTGTTAATTCCTCAATATCTTTATTTTCTGAGATTGTTTATGTGTAAGTATTTACTGGGACATATTTATCATCCATGACCATGTTTTATAAAAATGATTTTAAAATGAATCATTTATGATTTTTTGGAAGGGACTCTTTATCTATATCATCATTTTAAATGTTTTAATGATTTGTTTTCTAAATATTTTAAATTAATGTTTATGTTTTCAAAATGATTTTAAGGATTTATTTATATTGACATGATTGTTTTAAAATGTTAATTCCTTTAAAATGTTTAAATTTGGTATGGGACACTTTGATTCAAAAATATCTTTTAAAAGACATCTTTTATAAATTGTGTGACTTTTAAATGATTTCATGAAAAATTGATATTTCCCTCGAAGAGTTTTATTGATTATTTTCAACTATGTTAACATCCTTTATTGGATATTATTCTTGATTGAGGTAGATTTATTATAATAAAATCTTTCATATTTAATTGAATGAGCTATGACATGTTTTATGTGGATGTTCTATTTTTATACCATTCATGGTTTATGGTTAATTTATTCACATTTCGTATGCTAGTTTTAATATGAATGTTTATGTAATGTTTCAACACTTTAATATGAGGAATTCATTGGGCATAGTAAGTGACGGGTAGGGCCTACGATAGCCCATCTTTGCATCAGTAGGCCTCATGAGAAAAACTAGTGTCTTGGCATAAGGCTTTGAAAAAATTTATATTTAGGGTATTACCACGAGTCCTTTACATTGTGGTTAAGATGTCCGACATTAGCATTAAATAATTATGAGATTAGTAATTAATGTTTCAAGTGATCCTTAGAATAGTAGAATATCAATGTAAATAAGTAAATGGAATTATTTTATATAACCTTTCCATATTATGCTGAAGTTTTTACTTAAAGGGCATGTGTTTCAATTTTATACCTTTCCATAAAAGGTTATTATTATTTATGATAGCTTCGGCTATGTTGTTTATTTTTACTAAGAATCTAATATAACCCCGTTATTATATTTTATTTTCCCTAGATGCCAAGAAGAATATTATGATTTATATAGAGGTTTAAGCTTTGAGAATAATGGTGTTCCCAAAGGATTATTTATGATGTGTTTTATGTTAGAAAATGTATTGTAAAGTTCAGGTATGTAATCTATTTTCCAAGACTCCTAAACTGATTGGTCCTTCAGGACTTGATTTAATGTATTCATGCCAACGAATTTAAATAATGCACCGGCTCTGGGCGTCTGGGGTCGGGGCATTACATGGTCCCACAAGCAGTTTACATAAGAAGTACATGGTAAGCCTAGTATAAAATTGTAATTTAATGTTCTCAGAAACATACAAGTACATATTCATGGTTTGGTGTGCACAGGAATCTGAATAACAGCACACCAAGTTCCCAGGTGACATATACATTCTATGTACCCCTAGGAAAGTATATATATTTTCGATAAATACATGATATATGATAATGATATAAAGGTAGTTCTAGGTTTAGTGAGACACACAGTATTCCCCTAGGTACACATCGTGTAATACTTTGAGAACATTTAGTATTCCCATTTATTCTCATATTAGCGTCATTATGATCTAGTATGAGCTACATTGGACCAGTATTTATTGAGTGTGATCCCATGGTTCATTTCTTTAAGGGTTTGGGGTTTCATCATATTATTTTCATAATAGGTGAACCTGTTATAGATTCCTAATGATCATTATATTGTGGGTGGTATCTTATTTCTGGATTGAGTTTTCTCTATGTACTTTGACATATTTCTTAGCATCATGGAGTATTTATCCCCTCGGGTGGCCCAAAAAAATCCAAGTATCTTTCACGATTCATTATATGGGGTTGTTGAAATTAGTGTGACCAATATTTACATGGATTCTGATCCCCTATACAGGTGGATGATTACAGTAGGGGTTGGTTCCCCTAGTGAGCCTTAGGAATTGACCCCTATCTATTTATTAAGATATGATCTTTCTGATGGGTTATTGGTCTGATGGACTGTGTATCTGAGATGAAACCTATCAGTTTCATTTTTAAATCTTATTAGATAGACCAAATTATTGTGTTCTTTTTGATTGATGATATTTAGTATGGAGGGGAAGTTTTATTAGCTAATAGATTACAAATAGAGGGACATCTCAAAGAAGAATTCCACCAGGAATAGTGATGCTCGTGGAGTTAGATCTTCTAGATGAGCATTATCTTAAATCCTCAGAGTGGAAGTATGGCTGGAATTATTTGGTAACATTGACACTCTATATATTTTATGAGTATATTTTAATGTTTTATTATGATTGAAATATCTTATAATGAGATAATACTCTTGATTCTTTATGCCTCATGATTTAGGGGTGTTCTACAAAGTATTATTATACAGACACCTTCATCGGATCTTCTCGCACATGTCATGTATTATTCCAATAATGGAACATTATATAGAGTCTTTATAGGAATATTAGTAGGTGGAGATTTGTTCGGCTTGACATACCGAGGTGTATACCTGAGTTTCATTTGACTATAGTCCCCTTTTTTGAACTGGTTGGCCATTATGTTTAGTTTTCTAAAGGCTTCTATTTTCCCCTTATCATATGTTCTAATACATTATGGCATACTCCGATTGAGGTATTATAGTTGAATTCATGAATATTTATGTATTGTGTATATATTTTATCATTTTATCATATTGTACATGTGTGTGTGAATACATTTACCATATGTTGATTACCCTCATGTTTTTGATACGCCTTCTTGGTGTTAGTCACTAACTCCTATCCTTTTTGAGGTGGTATTGGGGTAGTTGAGACTCAGATCCCAATTTGATGGGTAGTGAAAAAATGGTATCAAAGGTGTACCCAACATATTGTTTCATTAAATCCATGGGTTTAGTATCATAGTTTGGAGTTTTCTCTAGATTGGGGATTTGGTTTGGTGACTATGGTATAGTGTTAAAAAGTTTCAAAATTGGATCTTAGGCTAGGATGTCCAGTGTTGGAGTGCTGTCCATTGTATCAATTTACCCGGACCCAGATTACCTATGTGTTGACTTGATATGTGGTGGAATTTGTTGTTGGAAAAAAATGGTACATGAATCATTGTTGAATGGATTGTGGTTTCCTGATGTACTCATTGACCATGGTGTGTCATGTCTTATTTCAAGATGTAATGATGAGTAGGTACCGAGAGTATTCAGTAGAAGGATCGAGTTTTTGACATGATGTGTGATGATGTCACTATGAATGGGCGTAATCATGTTGTAGGTTTTCTTCTTAGTGGACATATGGTAGATATTCCACCCATTAAGCATCATATAGATCCAACTCTAAGCGTTTAGGTTGATGCAACTTGTTAGAATGAGCTGTGGATGGATATTTTTGTATTGTAAGATGATGTGAAGGGTTTGAGAACATATCATGAGCTTATAAGGAAGATATATATTACGAAATAGGGTCAACAAAGCCTATCAGTAGTAGGAGTGGAATGCTTGTTGTGAAACATGAGGTTTTATTAGAGATCTCATGAACATATATGTTCTAAAAGGTTGAGAAATTTCAATTATTATTTCTGGAAAATAAATATAATGTGGGATTTTACTAACCATTCTCTTAAAATTGTCGATATGTTCAATAAACCACCTATGAAGAGGTAGTGGCTAAATTAAGGATATATTCAGGGTGACAGACATGATGGAGGGGTTGGGGGAGTAGTAGGAAGTGGTATGTGCTTTGGATTGATGTTACCACCACCACCCCGAGGTAGACCACTCAAGGATATATTAGATAGTGGTATGAATCCTAGATAACTTCAGGAATTGTAGTATCTTATCCCAGAGGGTCTCGGAATATTTCTATATATGTTTTATGTACCTTATACTTTTACAGTATGACTATTAGACAAAGGTACATGCCACTCTTTTCCTACTATGTTTGAGTTTTTTTCACGGGAGACGTGTGGAGTTGGTGGAGACCTGTTTTGGTGATGTTTAGTGTGACTTTGGACATATAAGGAAGAAAAACATTACACCAATGAGATTAATTCTTGAGACATGAAGCAAAATAGTTTGGGTGAGTCAGTTCCATCCAAAGAATATTCTGTTGAGGTGTGGTGGTTGAGTTCCTCTAACTTTTGTGTTTGAGGTTTTTTTGTCCAAATTATCAAGAGAGATACATGTTTGTGGTAAACATGTGGGAAATAGAAATAAATAGTTATGAGTAGTGTGAGAATAGAGCGGCTTCGAGTGCAGTTCAAGGCATGATGTGTGTCATCACTTCCCCAGTAACAGTTTTTACACAGTGTAATGTGTCTTGTTTCCCTGGGTGTGTCCAAAGTTAGAGACCTAGACATATGAGTGGGCCCATTATGCTCAACCCTTGTGTTTTTTGACCATATAGATAGTATCAATGACTTCAAATCTCTGTTGATGGTGTGGACTAACTCTTTGATGAGTGATAGAGACACATAATAAATATTTTCATAGTAGTCGTGGGACCCTATGATGTTTTCCATGGTATGGAATTGTTCCCTACCATCCACAATCATTTTTTATACCAGTGATTTTAGTAGTTGTTTTTTTCTTGTTGGGATGGATTTTTACTCCTTTTATAAGTAGTGATCGCATACTTGGTAGTATGATATCATTCACATGATGTTATATCCACTTCCTTATAAGTTGGTAAAATATTACCATTGGTGCAACAGATGCTTCGAGCTTTAAGTTTAGTATAACAATATAGGAGTATTAGGTAATCCATATTGAATATGGAATGGGTTTTCCATAACATAAAGAGTTATTTTTTTTCACGGAATTTCACTATGGATGAATGGATATCTATGATAGGATATTAGATGAACTCCAATAGCTATGATAAGTGGAGGTGTGGTTGCAGGAGTCTATAGGGAAGGGGATATGTAAGACCCAATATTTTCCCAGGAAAACCTGTTTGTTTCACCCAGGAGGTAGATGATTTATTGAGATTGTGTGTGGATTGGATCCATTAGGATTAAATGACATGATGGAAGGTATCCACTACCAAATATTTTTTCCTCATTGACTCGTGGTTTGGGGAAAAGTGGTTTTTTCAGTTTGACCAAAATAAAAGTTATCACAAACTCTAGTTTTGGAGTTGGATATACAAGAAGTGGATTTACAAAGTAACTATTTTTTTTGATTTAGTGGTGACACCCTGGATGAGTTGTATTCTATAGAAAAATCATTAGACTTATGGACTAGATCATTAACACCTGTTTTTTAGTTCGAAGTGGTCTTCTTCGATAGTACCCATGTGTGTTGAATATCGATTTATGGAACATGAGACACATTTTGATGGTATTTTTTACATCCAATTGATAGTAATTACCCATAAATTCTTCTGAAATCTGGGGAGGTACAACTCAATGTCATCTATTATGATATGTTTCATGACCAAATATCTTCAAAATAATTTCCTAATTGATTCCTTTAAGGAGGGAATAACTTCATTTGTTTCCAAAGATGGATGGTGGTTCCAATAATCGTGTGAGATGAGGTGATGAGGAGGTGGTTTTCCCATATAAGTACATCTGGTGGAGGTGACTATGTACCATGATCTATTGGAATCTGCTGGATATCCATGGGAGTTACAATAGGGTTTCAAGCAAAACTCTTATTGTGTTTCCTGTCATAAGGTGAGGACCAACAATATTTTATAGAGATAATATGGGATGCCATTGGAGACTCAGTTATAGTTTACCATAGTGTTTTCCCCTAGCCTTCATGCATAGTAAAGTGGACCATTTTGGTTTTGTTGAACATGCATCAGGTTTCCATGTCGATTTTGAGGAACACCTAAGAGTATCATCTCCCAATAGTTGAGTATTCATATCATGGTGATTACCAATCCACCACTAGATCATCACCTTTTCAAGGTTGTGTATGAAATAACATGTAGGAAACATTTACAATGGTTAGAGTTAGTCTATAATAGAAATTGGGAACTAGTTTTCATGCTATTGATTATTGTAAAAGGTGTAGTTCATTTAGGGGATAATGATGAATTTTAGGAAAACATCAGGAGTCCTCATATGATTAATGATGAAGGCCTTTATAGTTCTATAGTCATGGATTCTTATCTTGATTGATAGGATATCTCTTAGGTTCTTATGACCTTTCTTTTCCTATTACTATGTCTAGATAAAGAGTTAGTGTACAACCTAACACCATGAACATAATAGTCTTTCTTGCTTAGTTTCTACCAGTTATCGCAGATGATGATGTATATTCACAATGCATTATACGATATCAATCTATGTAATCTACAACCTTGATCATAGAGTTTCATTTTTGAAGAAGATGGTGGTGTTGAAAAATGGAAGAGAATGAAACTTAATGGGAATGTTTTTTCCTTGGTTGATTTTTTTTGACAATATAGGAAACCATCGGGAGAACTTGTGGCAGTGGGAGAACAAGTTGAGAGTTAAATATCCCCACATATTATCATATCTTATGATTTTTGGGGATGAAAAAACATAAATGGTGGAATAATTTAATGTCTGATGTTTTCCTATATTAGACCGTGGAATATTTCTATAAATAATTCCAGAACTAGACTCTCAAATGGTACAATATTATTAGGCCCAACGAACCCGAAATTGATTTTTTAAATATATTAAATAAATATTGATATCATGAATTCTTTAACTAAAAAACAAGAATGACTCTGAAAAGATAGTCTAAGATCATAAACATTATACCACCATTACATTTAGAGCGTGGGTATTACCCTACATGTGACATAACATTAGAACACATCATATATTCAGGTTGATCGTAGTAGTGGGAGAATTATTAAAATAATAAACTTTTGTAATTTTTTTTATAATTTTCACCATTACCTAAAAATGGTTATAAGTGTAATAATATAGAAAAATCATTGGGTTATTTATATAAACATGGATATTTGAGGAGAGAGCATTGGAGGATCGTTCTCAGAGGAATGATGACCATATCATTGATTGATGACTGATGTGTGGCTCAACTGGTGGGTCTCTCCAACGATATCAATGTATCACCATTCTTCATCATCAGTTTATCTAAATCGATGTAAGAAATGGTTTTTGTGGATTTATCCCCATTTATGATCCCATGACAAAGGTTTATTAATCAACTAAAATATTGATTTGTAGATTGATCATTTGGTGGGTATGGGTTTAATTAAGATATTGGGGAATATAATTAATTTTTTGTTGATTTTAATATCTCCTCATAATTCCCTTCAATGAGAATGGTCCAACAATGAAAACAAAAAATAGATGAGGTTCATTTCCACATTTATGGTTTATGGTTTTCTCTCCTTGTTCTATATATGTCCATCATTAGAATTTTATTTTGGCCTATGATTATATGATTTCCCATGATGGATCATTGAGAATTTGATCTTTTTCCCAGTAGAAGGCTACCATGGGTTTTTGATATAGATTCGATGTCATGGTCTCATTTTATGAAGATGGTTGTAGTCACATTAATGGAGAAGGTGTGGATTGAATATCCTCATGCATGGTATTCCTTATTTCGATGAGGAGAGGCAACAATAATTGCGATTTCAAGGATTTTGTGGCTATAATCTAGAAATCAGGTGAAGATGGGATATGATTTAAAACAAATAAATTCATTGGGTGGAATAATGAGTATGTGGAATGAAATTGGAAGCCATGTGAATGTTTTAATGGGTTCTATAAAAAACCTGACTAAACTACATTTACTCATATCAACACACTCTTTGTAGCTTATTCTATGCGACACATGGGTTTCCACATATGGATAAGTATCACACATTATATTATATGATTCGCATGCCCTGTGACCCATAGTCGACCCTCTCAGCATGTATACGGGGTATAAACCGAGGTAGACATGTGGTCCCAAATACCATGTACTTGGTAAGTACATCGGAATTCCGATGTAAAAAGATGTAACCGTGTTCTTGGACATGTCTAGGTACAAGGACATGATATGGTGTATATAAACATGGGGTAGACGATAGGATGAGTGCTTGGGTGACATCTACACACCATGTACCTCACAGACACTCCATGTATTATATAAAAATACTTGTCTTGTGAGCATGAGATGTGTGAAATTATGAGCATACTAAGACACATTAGATGCCTCTAAGCATGAACTATGTACTCCAGTGAGAATACATTGGATTCCCCTTTCTTCTTACATCATCATCATAATCAAATTTTATAATATTCCATAGAGTATTATTGGTTTAGAGTGTTCCCTTGGTAAATTATTTTTTTCGGGTTTGGTGTGGTTTCACTTTCCCATTATATTGGGTGACATTTCGGTAGATTTCTTTTAGTCAATGAAGTGTAGGCAAGTTACTTTTTATGGGGGAGTTTTCTATGTCCACTTTGAAATATATATCACTAACTTGGAGCATGTATCCCTCTGTGATTCACAGACTGATCCTCTTGTACTTCATTTTTTCGTATATAGGGTTGTTAGAAATAGAATAAACAATATTTAGAATGTACCAGATCCCCTATC
This sequence comes from Viscum album, assembly GCA_963277665.1. Lineage (NCBI taxonomy): Eukaryota > Viridiplantae > Streptophyta > Magnoliopsida > Santalales > Viscaceae > Viscum > Viscum album. The sequence continues at coordinate 20,404,054 of OY728155.1, forward strand.
TATGAGGATTTTCCCATTAGGTTTTGTTATCCCCCTAGTTTGACAAAGGAATTTACCCCATATCTGTGTAACAAGATATGATCATTCTGATGGTGTATTATTCTGTTGGTTTTTGTATCCTGGATAAACCCTCTGAGTTTCTTATGTGGTTCTTCATGTCAGGACATGATGAGAGTATTCTACTAGGTTATTTTCATCTATTATGGTGAGGATATTCTATCTGATTAGTGATTCCCAAGAGAGTGATATCTCTAATACAAAATTCATCTGGGATGATGAGTCTCATGGTTTAATATCTCTAGGGTGAATGTTATCTAAGAAACTCAAAATGGAAAAATAGATGGCAGTGGTTAAATCCTTTGACTACAAATGTCTTTTATGAGTATATCTAGATTTTTTATTAAAATTGAAATATCTTATGATGACCTGACTACTCTTAATTATTTAGGATTTCTGATTTTGGGGTGTCGTAATCGGTATTTTTATAGTCACTACTGCATGGGCTCTGGCTGCACATATCATGTCTTATACAGACATAAGAACTTTTTATGCAGTCTTTGGAGGACTAGTTTTTTGTGTATCTTATTTGGTATATACAATCTAAGGTGTATACCACAACTTAATTTGAAAATATTACCCTCCTTTGATTAGGTCATATTTTTTTTTAAGTTTTATGTAGTCTTGTATTTATCCCAATTTTATAATTTATAGTAAATTAAATTGTATTTTGATTGTGATATTATAGATATATGCATATATTATTACTATTTTTTACATTTAACCACTTTATAGGCTTGTATAAGTGTTCATTCATATTGGTACCTTAGGCTATTGCCTCCCATATGTGTGATATGTCTTTTAGGTACGAGTACCCACCTCGGGCCTAATGGAGGCGGGCTTGCGGTAGTTGCAACTTAGACCCTGGTGGGTCCATTTGTGATAAAATCATCCATCAATTGTTTCTGAGAAACTATGAAATCATCATATACTAATAATACATTAATGAATCATATTTTATTAGAAATTATTTCAGATTTTGGATACTGTCTTATTTTAACATGGTTATTTAGTTTGAAATAGAATTTTTAAACCTACTACTAATAATAATCCTATGTTATTAGAAAATATATTCAACTATATTGGAATCAATAATGACATTTCATAATAATTTTAATTTATTTCACATTTTATGACAACTAATAAAGACATCCATTTAATTTTTTATTCAACATATATTTTATAAAGGTATACTTTTTTTCTAAAAGCTCTCCCTTACTTCATATGGATTCCACCTTATCAAAATATTCATATAAGTTATATTCTCGTCAATGGTTTTTTTTCTTTTGGTTTATTCCCACTATCTCTAGTATATCAATTTCCATTTTCATTACTGGTGAAATTTATCATATTGGCATTTGAAATTAAATATCACAATTTAAAAAATTCAGGATTTTTTTAAATGTTATCATCAATGGTTAATAAAATCAACCTACGAGGTGGAGAATTGTTTCGTTGCCTAATTTATTATTTTTCTCAATCTCATCTAGTTTTTTCATGATATTACTAATCGTTTTCACAAATTATTGTTTAAAAAAATTATATAGTTATTTCTTATTAATATTAACACTGAAGAATATACAACATTCAAAAAAACCAAAACATTTACATAGTAAAATTATTATATAAAGGCTAATTTATGGTATAAAAAAAATCCCTTATGTCATGTAAAAATAAATAAAACACTTTTAATTATAGTTTTAAGAAATTTCACTCCTCATTAAGGAACATATCGAATAAATCATTAAACTTATTGACAGATCTTATTCTAAAATTAATACATATAGTACTTAGGTTAGTAAAAAAATTCAAAGTGAATTTTTAATTACTTTATTAAAGTAATCTATGCACATAAATATGTGACAAGTTATTTCATTATAGCTGTTTATTTATCCATATGAGATGATTTCTATTTCCCTATGTACACATACTCCATAACAATTTTTTCATGTGTAACTAGACATCCAATTATAATCTCTATGAACAATTAGAGGTAATTAAATTATTTTTATAGAAGATCACATATACCATAAGATCACGTTATATATCCAAAAGTATTCCAATAATGTAATCTCGTCAAACATATTGAAATATTATGCATTTATACATTTTCATAGAGGTATGGGTTTTATATTACTACATATTAGATTTAATACACCCTGATGTTAATTATTTTAAATTAAGATTGATGATCAATTAAGAAATAAATATTCCAAATGTGTCATACTATTGAGAAAGTATTGTTTTCAATAATAGTTTATTTTATTTTTATGGGTAGATTGTTGGAATAATAGTCTATATCTTTATAAAGATTTTGATGATCACAAATATCCTTATTTATTATTCTAATAATTTTACTTTAAGTATATTTTTGGAAATTTATATTATTTATTTTATTATTTCTGGATTTATAATAAATCATTTAATCTGAATGGAATATTTGACAAAGTGTTCGGAAATCACTTTAGCGTATTCTAGAAACACTGTTCATACTCTACATATTCGGGAATCACTTTAGCTTGTTCTGGAAACACTGTCCATACCCTATGTTGAGGAGCGTAGCGTAAGAATGAAAAATGTTGCTTCCAGGTTATCAAAATAGTATGGTTAAGCAACCATACATTATCAGAAATGTATAAGAGAATAATACTATGTTTGGAAGGAACCTTATGTTTGGAATATCATAAAATTATGGTTAACTAACCATATATTTCAGAAAAGTATGAAAGAAGAATACTATGTCAGTATAAAACGTCATGTTTATTTCTAAAAAGTATGGATCATTGACCATACTATTGTGAAAAACCATAGGTTTGATTGAAAAGTATGGATCATGAATATTATGTTCTAAAGTTGAGAAAAGTATGGATTATATACCAGACGTTTAGGAGTTGAAGAGAAAAGTATGGATGATGAACCTTACGTTGTGAACCTTACATTGTAAACCTTACATTGTGAACCATATGTTGTGAACCTTATATTGTGAACCTCACATTGTCAAACATACATTGTGAACCTGATGTTGTGAACCTTACATTGTGAACATTATGTTCAGAGAATGAATGATATGAAGTTCAACCCTACATTTGACGTCGAAGATTTCAATTATGAATTTATTGACCAAAAGTATTTATGAAGATTATTTGGATGATATCAATCTATATTAAAAGCCCGAATCTAAAGCACCTCTTTGAATTATTCAAATCAATTTATTTTTGATTCAGAGAATCATTTTAAGAAGAGCTTTTTATGCTGAATTTTCATGGGAGTTATGACTGCTCTATTATTAAAAATTTTGAATATGGAAATTCTAAAGGAAACTTTTGGGGATCTAGATTTAATAAGAAAACACTCACCTTTATTCTATATATACCTATATTTTTTTCATTACAGATAGAGAGGTGAATCCTCTAAAAAGGGATAAAATTTTATATCATGATCTTTAGTTTTTCAATGCTACAATTTACAGAGTTAATAGAGGCTTACTGATCTTCTATTACGAAGAGAGACAAAGATCTGTTTTTTGAAGAAGAAGAAACATGATTGAAGATTCCTTGATTCTACATCGCATATATTTTGTTGATAGATTGTTGTAAATGTAGAAAATAATATTTCAAGATCTACTTCAACTGTATTGACTTATAACTAATTCTATTTGAAGAACATATTTTTCAGAATATGATGATCCCAATACTGTTATTTCTGTGCTGTTGCAACTGTGAAGAACAATATGAAAGTATTTCAAAGTTAAACACTCTTTTAATCTCAAGTAACCAGCTTCTCATACTAAGCAGTGTATTTGGTTTTGTGTATGAACCTGAAGGACCTTATTAGCCTTAAAGTTTTAAATGTTTCAACTTCCTGCAATAATTTATGGAACGTTCTGTTGATAAGGGGACCAGATAGTGAAAATCACTGAGCTCATGGAGTAGAGCATAAATGGAGTGGACTAGGGGCCATCAGTTCCCTGAATCACTATTTATCGTGCATGCTTTGCTATTTATTTTCCACTGCTTAATCATTCCAATAATGTTCAAAGGATAGATCATGATATCATGATGAAATTTTAAAAGACACATTTCACCCCCCCCCCTCTTGTGTATATTTGGTATAACCCGATATAACAATTGGTATCATAAGATGGTTATTTTTATAAAACTATAACAAGATGAAAATTTTCTTGACTATAAATCAGCAAAATGGCTGATACACGAGAGGGGATGTCAATGGTTCGTGCTCCTTACAAAAACGGTGAAAATTATGGATGCAGGAAACCAACGATGATTATTTATTTAAAGAACCTTTGATATAGAGTCTACTAAAAAATTCTAACTCTCTAGGTGATTCCAGAGAAACCTGAATCATGGAGTGTGGATATAGATGCAGAGTACGACAAAAAATTAAAATATATGAATTCCATCATCGCGGTCTTGGACCAGATGAATTCTAGAGAGTATCACAGTGCCCAACGTCTTATGAAATGTGGAAAATGATTGCAGTTTCTTATGAAGTAACTGACAATGTCAGTCAGATGAGGTATGCTACTAATAAACTAAAATTTGATACATTTAAGATGCTTGAAGGGGAAAGAATCTCCCAAATGAATGGAAGGTTGATATAGATTTTCAACAATATCACTATCTTGGGAGATCTAATCAAACAAGGTGATCGAACACTGAAATTACTGAGAGTACTACCACCCAGATGGAATGGAATCTCTGATGAAATTAGACAATCATCTCCTATAAAAGAATTAACAATGAGGGTTTTACTTGGAACTCTTATGGTTTATTAAGTTGAGATGAATGATGAAGAAAATGATCCTAAGATTCTGATCAATAAAAAAGACACTACATTAAAAGTAACATCTCAAAATAAAAGCAGAAAACTGAAGAAGAATGAAATAAAAGTAAAATCATAAAGTTTTGATTCATCCAATTCATATGTGGAACTGGCTCAGCTAGCCAAAAAAATTTAGTATGTATTATTGAAATAAGAAATGTTTTTGAAACCCATTTAAAGAGAATGAAAAGGAAGTCATATGCTATGAATGCAAGAAGATGAGTCACATCAAACCTAACAATCCTTAATTAAAGGATGACAAGTAAAATAAATTTATCAGGATAAATGACTATGAGAAGAAAGAGAAGAAGGCTGAGAAAGCTACTTGGAGTGTCTCTATAGACTCAATCAGCTCATCAAAGTCTAACTTAGAAAAGGAGGAATCTAATCTAAAAGAAAATATGTGCTTTATGAAAGAAACTGATGAGGAAGCAGGTCATAAAAGCCAAACTGAAATATGGTACATGACAGTGGCTACTCTAGGAATATGAGTGGAAACCTGTCAAATTTTTTAACTCTAACTCAAAAGGATAGTGGTCTTGTCACATTTGGTGACAATGCCAAAGGTGAAATTATTGGCATTGGAATTTTTGGAGATCCATAAGTTTTCCAAATTAATAAATTACTCTATTTACAATGATTGAAACACAACTAGATAAATATATATCAACTTTGTGATGATGGTTATGTAGTTGATTTTTCTAAAAATTGCTATTCTATTTTCAAAGATAAATTGCATAAATTTAGACCACCCAGAACTGATAATGTTTATACTCTGGACTTCAATTCCTTGTGTAAACAAAAATTAAAATACTTAATTTTGACGATAAATAAATCATCGATCTGGCATAGGAGACTTGGACATTGCAATATATATCCATTACACAATTTATCTAAGAAACAATTAGTTTTTTATTTTCCTAGTCTCAAAGTTGAATGTGATAGATTTTGTGATGCATGTCAGCTAGTCAAGCAACACAAATCATCCTTTAAATATATTAACAAAATTGCTACATGTAAACCTCTAGAACTTATCCATTTGGATTTGTTTTTATCTTAAAGGGTAGAAAATATGGATGGTAAATTATATGTGAATTTTTTAGTTGGTGACTATTCATGATTTACTTGGAATTATTTTTTAAAATATAAAAATAAAACTTTTACTTTATTTGAAAGTATATGAAAAGCTGTTCAAAATGAAAAGAGTTTTAAAATTATTTCACGAATAAGTGATCATGGTGAAGAATTTGAGAATCTGGAATTTAATTTATTTTTCTCCAATATGTGTATTAAACATAGCTTCTCTACACCAAGAACACCCCAACAAAATGTAATTATTGAAAGATGAAATAAGACTATTCAAGAAATGGCTAGGAATATGTAAAATGAATACAGTCTTCCTACCTATTTCTGGGAAAATGATGTTATCACAGCCTGTTATATAATAAATAGTGTTTTAATCAGACCGATTTCTAAAAAGACACCCTATGAACTCTATAATAACAAATAATCTAAAGTAAATTACTTTAATGTTTTTCGATGCAAGGTTTACAACTTAAACACCATGGACAATCATGGTATGTTTGATCCAAAATATGATGAATTCATTTTCATAGGATATTCTATTACTTTCAAAGATTATAGAGAATTTAATAAAAATTAAAGGATTTTTGAAGAGTCATTTAATGTGAAATTTGATGAATCAGATCCCTTTGAGAAAAGGAAAGTCCAAATTGAAGAGTCTAACTCCAATGATAACACGAGGCTTGAAAACATAAAATATTATTTTGAAAAAGGCAGTAATGAAATTCAGTCCAATTCAGAAGGACACGACATTGAAGAACCTAATAGTGTACTACCTAGACAGTCTAGAACCCTAAATCATCACCTTTTAGAAACTTTTCTAGGATAACTATACACTAAAATAAAAACCAAAAGAAATGTAGGAAAACTTCTTGAATTTTCTTCCTTTATATCCCAATTAAAATCTATGATATTAGAATAAGCCTTTGTTGATGAAAGTTGGATGATATCAATGTAAGAAGAACTAAACCAGTTTAAGAGATATGAATTTTGGAATTTAGTTAAAAGACCTCAGAACTATCCAGTTAGAGGAACCTAATGGGTCTTTAGAAATAAACAAGATGATCATGCAATAATAACTAGAAATAAATCAAGACTAGTAGCTAATGGATATAATGATGTATAAGGTATAGACTATGATGATACCTTTGCACCTGTAGCTAGATTAGAATCCATTACGATCATTTTAGCCAATTCATCTCATATGAACTTTAAATTACTTAATATGGATATCGATTATTCCTTTTTAAATGGTTACTTATTGGAGGAAGTTTATGGTGAGAAACCTCCTGGTTTTGAAAATTCACAAAAACCAAATTCTGTTTTTAAATTTAATAAAGATCTTTTAGGAATTAAACAATCACTTAGATCTTGGTATGAAAGATTAATAACTTTTCATTTAAAAAATGATTTTACGCTTGGGATGGTAGATCCAAAATTGTTTAAGAAAACTGTTAACTTTAATATTATATTGGTTCAAATTTATGTTGATGATGTAATGTTTGGTTTAACAAACAAAAACGTTTTTCATGAGTTTTCAAATTTAATGCAAAAATATTTTGAAATGAGTTTTATAGGAGAATTAGATTTCTTTTTATGACTTAAAATTTATCAAAAATATTTTTTGAAATGTTTAAAATCGAATAAAATACATTAATGATTAACTAATGAAATTTGGACTTGAAAACATCAAGACATATTCAATTCCTATGTGTACTAATATAAAACTTTATTTGGATGAAACTGAAAAAATCAGTTGACTATAAGTTATATAGAGGTATGATTGATAGTTTATTACATCGTACTGCTAGCAGGCCAGATATAATGTACTCAACATGTCTTTGTGCTTTATTTTAATCTCATCCGAAAGAATCTCACCTAAGTGCTGTTAAAAGAATATTTAGATATTTAAAGAGAAATGTTTTTCAATATCTTCTCTATCCAAAAACTTATGATTTTAATTTAATTTCATATTCATATGCAGACTTTGGAAACTGTATATTAGATATAAAAAGAACCTCATGTACTTTTCAATTTTTTGGAAAATATTTAGAGACTTGGTCTAGAATGAAACAACACTCATTTTCCATGTCAACAGCTGAAGAAGACTATGAATATGCAGGTAGTTTTTGTGCATTGGTTTTGTGGATGAAAAACACTCTTATGGATTTTAGACTAAATTTTAATAATATACCTATTTTATGTGATAATACAATTGCTATAAATATTTCAAAAACCCTATTAATCATTCTAGGAATACACACATTGATATCATATATCACTTTCTAAGAGAAAATGTTCTTAAAAAGGATATATTCGTAGAATTTTTAAGCACTTTCAATCAGCTGATATTTTTACTAAAGCACTTCCCACTGCATGGTTTGATTTTATTAAGGGGGTCTAGGTTTATTTATTTTTAAATAATTTTTTAATTCTTATATTATCTATTTTTATTGATACTAGTTTTTAATAATTTAATTTTTTTGGTACGGTTTTAAACTTTTCCTGTTCAAGTTTTTACTTTTAAATAATGTAATAATTACTATGTCCATAATCACATGGGAATCAAGGATTTCAGAAATCGATTCCACTTACAAACCCATTCATTTTCTCAAAACTCTTCAAAACATAGAAAACTACTACCAATATTCTCTACCCACAACATAATCTTTAAACCCTTAACTTTTCGAACCATTAAATACCAGTGATAGAAATGGCCAAAACTAAAAGGGTTGGTGAGCTAGAAACCAGCAACGCAAAGCGGAAGTGCTCAACTGGATGAATGTTTTTGCAAGGAAAATTGGTCAATCTGGAATGGTTTTACCATACGAATATGATGCTGAGGCAAGCCCTAAAATATCAGAAACTTGAGAAAACTTTCAACGGAGATTATATGGAGTTTCTATATGTGGTAGAACTTCGTCACATTTTTTTAACTAGTCAGTTCAGTCTAGGAGAGGATGAAGATTCAATAATAGCTAAGATCGAGGAGAGAGATTTTTCGATATTATCTGTAGTGATAGCCAAAATTCTTATCTTGCCTCATGATGGATTTTTCCATTTTGATTTAAAGAATATTGGTGATAATATTCATAAGTCTGAGGACATTATTTCATTCATGTTTGGATCTAAAAATATAAGGAAAATGTTAGTGAACGATCTAGAGCATGACCAGGTGATTTTAGTTAAATTCGTGCTAACAGGTATTGCACCTAGAATTTCAGAGATGGATAAAATTTTGTACCCTGACATGTATATAATGGTTCTGTTCATGAGTGATATTATGTTTAATTTTATGAGATTTATGGTCAGATATCTCAACTTCTTCTTCCAACCAGAAGCAAGGATGATCTTCTATACCATTGGAAGATTCATTTTAAAGATTTTATTTAAAAAAGATATGGTAAGGATGGTGGATGTTTGAGTGAGATGTCACCATAGAAACATTTTTTATGCTGGAACACTAAGAAAAAATGGTTTCTTTTGGAGCACAATAAAATTCAAACTCATGCCTTTTGGAGTAGAAAAAGAGCAAGAGAGTGCGCAGAAGCTACCTGCAAAATCAAAGGAAGGAGTAGTTGAATCTAGAACAAGAGGAGTATCAAGGAGGATACGATTTGAGGAAATTGATCCACCTGTAGATTAGGAAATTCAATAAAGACATCAATGAAAAATTCATAGAGTGGATCAATATGGAGAGGAGCCTACTAAATCAAATGCGGAAGAAACTGATCTTCTTCTAAGATACAAATTTATTAGAGAATCTACAGTAGAGTTCATTGAAATCCCAACAGTTTCCTAGATTGAGGTGACTCCACAAGTAGAATAGGAAATTGTGCCTCAAGAAGAAGTAGAAGGAGAACCATAATTAGAGGAAGATGCTGATCTTGGAACTAAACATCAAAATGATGTTGATCAAGACGAACCAATTTTTCAGGAACCTGTCTTGGAAGAGATCAATGAAGAAGATACACAGGAGGAGAAAGAACAAATTCGTATGTATCAAGAAGAGAACCCTTCTAATATTCATACTGAAGTACTTAATGAGAATTTTTCTATTGATGAGTCACTTCATGACTATGGGGAAAAATTAGTAGAAAATCCAGTACAGAGGAATGCTGAAGAGAAGTCAGATTCTGAAACTCTACCTCAAGCACTGATAAATATAGTGGTATATTAGACTACGAATCAAGAACATGGTGCCTCTGATTCTAATAATTATAATGTAGAGTATTTGATCTATATGTTTATTAAAGTTCAAGCTGAAAATTTATCTTTGAGAAGAGAATTAGAAAAGGAGACGTAGAAGTTTCAGAACCTGAAATCTAGTACTTCTTGTAAGAAATAAGAAGAAAATTTCAAGAAGGAAATGTTGGATGGAGTTGAAAATCTAAAATATGAAATGGTGATGAAGTCAGATTTACTAGAGTTTAAATCTTTTATAGAGAAACAATTTGCAGCTGTCATAAATAGTGAATCAAGTACAAAAAGTACATCACCTGATCTAATTAGAAGATTTCAGGCCATTACAGCAACTATGAGAAATATGAATGACCGACTATAGGACCTTCAATGATATAGTGCTCCTTTATCTATGTTGTTGGACAATCAATAGTTTTTTTGAGGAGTGGACTTCAAATGAACATGGAATTATAACTTTGCTGAATCAGTTCACTTATAAGATAAATATTTTTATGTAGAAGGAAGATAGGCTTCACGAGTTCTTCAGAGTCAATTTGATTGAATAAATTTATCTGACTCAAGAAAGAAGAGATATAATAGTCCTATTAGGTGATGGACTAATGAAAATGTAGAGAATGTAGTTGTCAGAGATCAAGTTTTCCATTAAGAGGGGATAAAACAAGTTTCTCAAAACCTTTTTAGCCCATACTTGATTCTTGTTGTCTTTACTGTACTTTTAATTATATTTTCAATAAAATATATTTGCATCCCATGTGCGTGTGTTATTAATTTGTTTTATTGTCCTATCTCTACTAGAATTCCAGTAATCTAGATTCATATATTGATAAATAGTTTATCATGGAATTTACTTATGTTCAAGTGAAACCCTAAAATGTGCTATATTCCTTATTCACTCATTCTTTTTTATATCACAACAGGGGTAGAAATATGGATAAATGCAACATTTTTTATTTAAAGATTTTAAATCTATTATTGGGGGAGAAATTTTTGGTGAAATGTGGATAAACGCAAAACTCTTTATTTATAAAGGAGGTCATATTATTTTACTTTATAAAGTGGTGAAAAATTAGTAAATAATTTTGTTAAAATTAAATATTGTTTTATCTTTGGAAAACTCTAAACTATATTGAATTAATTTTTTAGGTTAATTTCATTGGTTATTTCATGGGTTTTGTGATCATCAAAATGGGGGAGATTGTTGAGCATGTATTGTTTTCAATAATACATTGTTTTATTTTTAAGGGTATATTGTTGAGAACAACACTCTATCTCTTTATAATGATTTTGATTCTCACAAATACCCTTATTTTTTAATCTAATGATTTTACTTTAAGTATATTTTAGGAGATTTATATTCTTTATATTATGATTTTTGGAGAAATATCATACCATTTAATCTGTGTGGAATATTTGACAAAGTGTTCTAAAATAACTTTAGCATTTTTTGGAAACATTGTTCATATTCTATATATTCAGGAATCACTTTAGTGTGATCTAGAAACACTGTTCATACCCTACGTTGAGGAGCATAACGTAAGGATGAAAAATGTCTCTTCCAGGTTATTAGAAAAGTATGGTTAAGAAACCATACGTTATAAAAAATGTATAGAAAAATAATCCTACATTTGGAAGGAACCTTATGTTTTTAATATCATAAAATTAAGGTTAACCAATTATACTTTATCAGAAAAGTACGAAAGAAGAATCCAAAGTTAGTAGAAAATGTCATTGTTTATTTCTAAAAAGTATGGGTCACCATCCTTAATTTTGTGAACAACTGTATGTTTGATTGAAAAGTATGAATCATGAATCTTATGTTCTGATGTTGAGAAAAGTATGGATTATATACCATACATTTGAGAGTTGAAGAGAAAAGTATGGATGATGAACCTTATGTTGTGAAACATACGTTGTGAACCTTATGTTGTGAGCCTTACATTGTTAACCTTATGTTGTGAACCATACCCTGTGAACCTTATGTTGTAAACCTTACATTATGAACCTAACATTGTGAACCTTACGTTGCAAACCTTACATTCAGAGAATCAATGGTATGAAGTTCAACCCTATGTTTGAGATAGAGAATTCAATTACAACTTTATTGAGCAACATTATTTATGCAGCTTATTACGCTGATTTCAAACCAGATTAAAATCCCTAATCTAAAGCATGTCTTTCACTACTTCAAATCCATTTATTTATGATTAAAAGAAATGTATTAAGAGGAAATTTTTATTCTGAATTTTAAGGGGAGTAACGACTACTCTGTTATTCAAACTTTTAAATATCTCAATTCTAAAGGCGAATTTTATGGATCAAAATTAAAAAAAACACTCGACTTTATTCTTTATATACCTATATTATTTTTTATTATAGATAGAGAGGGGAATCATAAAAAAAAGAAAAAATTATATCAAGCTATTGAGTTTTTCACTTCTACAATTTATAGAGTCAATCGAGACTTAAAAATTTGCTGTTACGAAGAGAGTGAAAGCTCTATTTTTTTATGAAGAAGAAACAAGATTGAAGATTCAATGATTATACATTGAATACCTTATTTGGATCAACTACTATTAAAGTTTCTAATAATATTTCAAGATATACTATAACTGGATCGACTCAGAACATATCTACTTGAAGAACATATTTTCTAATAACGATGATCCATCTATTATTAGTTGTGTGATGTTGCAACTATAAAGAACAACAGGAAAGTATTTCAAAGACAAATAATCTTTTTATATTGAGTAACCTACTTCTCATACTAAGATGAGTATTTGGTTCTTCGTATGAACCATAAGGCTTTGCTTAGCCTTAATGTTGTAAAGGTGTCAACTACTTGCTCTCATTTGTGGAGTGATCTGTTGATAAGTGGACCAGCTAGTGAAAATCACCAAGATCGTGGAGAAGAGCGTTGATGGAGTGGACTAGGGGACTTTTTTTCCCAAAACACAATTCATCATGCATCCTGTGCTATTTATTTTCCACTGCTTAATCATTTTGATAAAGTTAAACGGATAGATCACAATCTCATGAAGAAATTGTAAAGGACCCAAATTACGCCCCCTCTTGTGTATATTTGGTATAACCTAGTCCAACACATACAATTTCTATTAATTTCAATTAATAAACATATATCTATAATGGATAATATAATTCTACAATGTTCATAGTTTAAATGAATTAAGAAATATTATTTTCAATAAAAGGATCTATTAGATAGATTTCCATTAAATACACTCTCTATTTTATAACTTCATTTATAAATTTTCTAAACATCATCAACATGTCTCTCATCCATTATAAACCAGAAAAATAATTCTCATATATAAATTTTATACAAATATTTTTGGAAACTTGGGTATTTACCATTAAATATTTTTTAAATTGTTGTGACATTTTCATGTTTTCATAGACTCACATGTTGATCTTTATAATATTTCAGGATTAATTTAACATTCCATTTTTTTATGGTCATTCCCAATTATGATTTATCAAAAATAAATAACTATTTCTTATAGAATATTATATTTCTAATGAACTTAGTTTTAAAATAAAATTATTCAAAAAGTAGTAATAAATTTATGAACAATGTATCTAATCCAATAATAATAAATAGGTTAATATTTCTATTGAAATCATTAAATTGTATGATGTATAATTCTTTATCGATTTAATTGAATATCTATGTGTTTGGTAGATATTGTTATCTATTAATTACAAATATATCATTTAGTAATTATATTTACACAATTAGGATTAATATTTTTTTTGAATATATTGTAATATAATCTTATGAAAAACATGTTCAAAATTATATCTTGTTTAGAAAATTATAATGTGGAAATTTCATTAATATAATTTATGTTGGTAAAAACATTTAAATACAAACATGGGATTAATAATATCATTGTTCATATATACTTTTTATAAAAATAAATTTTAAGAAACTTTAAAATATGATCTTTGTAGAAATCCAGGATTTACATAAATGGTTATTTGAATATTTTAGATGAATATTTGTTATATTACAAAAATTAATTCCCTTGGACCATAATAGTTTAGTGTATTTATAAACATGAATACAAAATATTGTATCTCATTGAAAGATATTAAGAACCTCTCATAATGACCTCCACCTTTAGTACTTATACCTAAAAACATTCTTTATATCCTGGGTAAAAGAAACATAAAAAAGAGGTGAGATCAAATTCTCAGAAATTGTAAATAAATGAAATGTGTAAGCATGAAATGAAAAAGGGTATGGAAATTGATCATAACATTTAAATATCATACAATAAATAATAGATATGATAATAATCATTGGATGTTCATTAGACATAAATAATAACGGAATTAAGATCATAAGTCATGAAATCAAAACATAAGAATAATACATGGAATTATGGAAGACATATAATCCTTTAAAATGATTTCTATAGTAGTAAATGAATCTCTTTCAATACCATACTAGTAATATGTGTTCATTACCCATACCATATTGGTATTCATGGTTCACTCCCTTGTCCATCATAATACCATGAGATCACTCCTGATACTATATTTGTTTTCATGGTTTACTCTCATGACCATCTTAGTAGATAATATTTACTCCAAATACCATCTTAGTCTATATGATGAGATATAAATTTTTACCCAATGCATTGGAGGTAGATATAGGTCCCACCCCTCACATAATGAAATCATACTTACATGTTCCACAATATCACATCCCATGAAATGAAATAGGAATTATAGAAATGTAAAAAATATCATTACCTATAAAGCAAGATATAAGATTCATAATCATTTCACAAAAATAATAACCTATAAAATAGAAATTAATTTCATAAACATATAACATATTGAAGAGAAATTAGTTTCATAATGGTTGTGACATTAATAAAAAAACATTAATTTAAAGAATATGACTGGAACAGTTATATCATTTCCTAGTAGATCGTGAGTAACATCAATAGATGTAATCTTAGATGGAAAATAATTTTGAAATATATTTTAAAACAAATCTTGTGGAAAATATAGTTTTTTCTTTGAATAATTATTTTTAATACATAAAACCATTTTAATATCTTGTTATTAGAAAATAATTTTAAAACACATTAAGAGGACTTGAAATAATTTTGAAAATATTTTTCCTTGAAAACTTATAAAAGATGCCTCAAAATATTTTTAAAACCTTTATCTTTGAAAAATACATTGAAAATCATAAATAAATCTCGAAAATGTTTTGAAATCATTTTTAAGACATATTAAAGAATATTTAAAATGTTTTGAATACAAATTCATTTAAAAAAATTTGAGAACATATACAAAAAAACCCTAAAAGTTTGAATATGTGGTTCATAGGATCTCAATCTTATAGTTTTTCTCTAACTGAAAGTGTGTTTCTATTGGTCGAGGATTTTTTCACTTTCATTTACCATCAAATAAAAATAAGCATCAAGCATGGAGTATTGGGTAATTTATGTTGAAACCTAGATGGATTTATTTACATTAGTGGTCTTTGGAATTTAAAATAGCAAATGAAATGAATTAATTTTCTCTAGTTTGGGTTCGTCTTCATAGACTCAATTAGGTCATTTGGCATCCAAAGATCTTATATGCCATTGGTATGACAATTGGGAATCCTATTTTCCTTGAAAAGTAAACTAAGGATGTTCGGGTTGGACAATTTTCCATCATTTTGGTAGAGATTGACCATAGAGCCACTATGATTGATAAGTTAACTCTTTCTACCCCTACTCATAATATCCAAATTGAGGTTGTGTATGAAAGAAAACCTCTTTTTCTCAATGAATGGTTGGTTTTTGGTCATTCATTAGAGATATGTTGGAGGAAGGTTTCATGTGATAAATGTGGGATGAAAGGTCATCCAACCAATCTCTGTCTAAGGAAGCCAAATATAAAGGATCCGTATTTATCAATTCCCATTGATCAAGAAGGTTATACACCCACATATCCATTTCCCACTATGTTTGATGTGTTTATTTTTGGGAAATATGCTTCTCTGAAGCCTAATTTGAATGGAAAGGGACCACTAGTGGATGATTCGCTGGTGATATCTAGTAGTGGTCCCTCTAATACTCAAGTTGTTTTTTTATAAAAGGATACTGCAAAAGAGGACAATACTACACGGTCTCATGAATGTATGAAATTAGTGACCTATGATCCCCCTAAAGATGTCTCTAATTGAAATGATTCCCAACAACATGTTAATTTTCATCCATAAATTGATAAAATATTTCAATCCTATATATTGGATAATACATTGGGTAATGTCTCTGAGGATGAAAGGGTGAACGTCGGTACCCCTATTGGGGCATCAGGTAGTGGTGTGAATGCATATTTTAAGGATGTATTCCTAAGTGGAAAGAAAAAGATGACTGATAGTGAGGGATTAAAATCTATTGCCCCAAAGAGGATACCACAACAGGATTATTTTACTCTTCCTAGGACTATGTCTACTAGATCATCTTATAATCTACAACGGAAGGTGGATACATATACCCTTAATATTTTCAATCAGGGTAAGCCTCAATATAAGTGGGAAACATCTGATGACTCTGATTATGGGAATCACATGTTATATTATGATCTTTTACATTATTTATTGATGGATGAGTGCATTCCTATCTTTTTACCCCAACCAAATCCTTTGTACTTTTCCATTCTTTTTAATAAATGGTTAGGGGCTTTGCTTCTGGTTTGACTTGTTTGGTATTTTACCGATTTGGAAATATTTGAAACATAAACCCCATGATATAAAGATCATATAATGGATATTTGAATATCAATAAATTTAACTATAATAAAAATTAAATACATCCATGATAAGTATACACACTATAAAAAGGAATGGGTGGGGAAGAAAGTGTGTATCACATGGAAATAAAACGTAATATGAAATCACCGTAAATAGTGTCTTGACTATCTTAGTACTCATACAAACCTCCTGTATAATAAATAAAAATGTATTATAAATCATTCATAGGACAATATTATTACTTATAATAACATATATGGTTTTATTATGTCTTTATATTAACTGGTTGTTCATAATTCTATGTTAAGGTTTCACTTCGGGTAATATTCACTTTGTTTTCCACATGTGTCATAATTTGTTATATCTATTGTCCTCATATTTATATCAGGATTTCCAGAATGTAAAACATGATTTGAATATAATTTATATTATTTATATTTATATTATAATAATCCATAGAATCTGTAAGTATTAAAAAATACACTATTCCTGGAGACGGTAAGCCGTACATACAGATACCGCTATTTCTGTTTAATTTTCATGTTGAAAGAAATAAATAAAAGTCATTTTTGTATATATATATATATATATATATATATATATATAATTTTTATAGTAGATTTATGATATCATATATATCATATATATTAACTAATAACATTCTTAATACGCTCCATGTAGTCTATGAATGAATCACATCACTTTGAGTTGGTGGTAGCCCACACTTCCTCAAAAAAATTATCGTATTTACATAAAATGGAATGTAAAAAATATATGTGTTGTAAAAGGAATAAATAATACTAATTAAATAATAAATATAATATATAAAATATATTTAAATATATTTTCCATCATAATTTCTACCATAAGAGGTGGTAAAGGAAAAATGAACAATCATCGTTTAGTGATGTGGTAGTTCACCGTACAGAAAAATAGTGTGTTCGTTACCAATTAGATGGAGGTGCGTGAAAGTTTTTCTTGAAAGCATAGAATAAAAAATCCTTGTATATTTAGGATACTATTATTTTTATACATTCATGTAATATTGAGATTGGAGTGGGTGGAGAAGGAAAATAATGGAAAGGACATCGAGGGATGGTGTTACGTCTTAATTAGGTAACTCTTTTTTGTTTGTGCCAAAAAGATTCCTTGGAACACTTTACTCCAAAATAGAGGCTTCAAGGAGGAATTAAGGGATGTTGTAAATTCTATTTGGTTGATATTGGTGGAACCTTATTTGTTTTAGTGGTGTGAAGAAGAGGGTGAGGTGGTGGCCTTTTATTTGGAATGAGCAGTGGATCTATTGTCAATATTTTAAAAGAGAATTTCACACACGTTTTTTATGTTACAAGTGGATCCAATAATGATAAAAAATATATATAGATGATTATATGGTTTAAATATGGGCAAACAATGAACTTTATAGGGTTGTTGGGCCTTATGGTTATGGTTTAGTCCTTTATTACGCTTAATTTAACCTTAATTAATGTAAATAATTTTTATCAGTTTCACTAATATTTTTCGTAATAATGTATTTTGACCATATTAAAAATTATAAATTATGATAATTAAAAATATGTAATCCATTTTTTGAAATGATAATAACATAATAGGTAGAAATTAATTTATTATTATTTCTGGAGTCGGGTCGACAATGCTAGTTTTTAATGTATAAACATTCAAATGTTTGCTAGGATTTTCCATCCAATTTCAATGTGAAATAAATTTAAATTACCTAAATTGTATTAATTGCAAATAATATTATATAATAATAATTTTAAACCAATTTAAAATATATTTTATCCTTATTAATAAATTAGATAAAAAATTAGTTTTCAACTAAAATTCCATATTTTCAACAATTCATTAAAAAATAAAACCTTACAGAAAAATACAAAAACATTATTATTACCTTATTTTTGTGTTTATAATTCAATGATGAAGTATATTTTTACTTATTAGGTCTATAAAATTGATAAAATTGGGATTTCAAATGGGTTCTCAATTAGAAGGTGGTAAAAATAATTTCTTAAAAATATATGTTTTTATGTATAAAATTGGGTTTTTTATTTATATTAGTTCTATAAAATAACCTTAAGGAATATAAAAAATATTATTATAGAATATATAAAATATATATTACATTAATATAACTCAGAAGATATATTTAATTCAATTTATTTGGGTAAAATATCTTTGTTACCCTAAAAATAAAAATATTACCTATTTTTATTCCTTCATATTTAATATTCATTTAAAATTAATTTGCATCCTATGAATTCATACTATATTGTTTAAGAAACTATTTTCTAAATTAGTTATTACTATCAATAACCTATAATATTACGCCTAATTTTTATCTTATTATATTAAATAATCATATTTTAATAATATATTATTCATCGGTAATCATTAGTATTGCGTATTACACAAGCCATCAAGGAAATTCATTGTTCCATATAACATAGGCTAACCTCAGTGTTACAGGAAGAACAAGAAAAATTTTATGTTATGTGTATTTTATAATTAACTTGGCATTGTGTATAATGAAATACAAACATTGTCCTTTAATATAAAAAAACTATCTTCAGTATTGCATGAATTAAAAATATTAAAAAGGGTAAATTTATTAAAAAATCACAAAACCTTTGGGTATTATATTCAACCCCCCATAAAATGAATTTCATCCTAAAAATGTGTCTAGGTCGTTAATGGTTTAATACATGAAAGATTCATTCATTAAAACCCACATCGTAAATATGAATACAAAAACTTCCCTTAAAGTGGAAAGATGGAACCATAATGGTTACCCAAAGTAAAATATAAATGGGTTTCAACATAAGAGAATATAGGTTGGGAATGAAGACTGTACATAGAGGAAAAGAGTAAATATTTATAAGGATCGATCGAGGTCATAAATAAAAAATTAGTGAATGGTCAAATAAATATTGAGTGCATTAAATTCATAAATCTGTGATAATTTTAAAGTCCATCGGTTCAAAAAAATTAAGGTATTAGGAAAAATAATTTTTTATTGATCATTATCATAACATTTAGTAATTCATTTATTGACCAATATTATAAGAAAATAAAATTACTTGATATATTTCTATAATAAAATTTCATTCTTTGGTTTTTCATTGAACTATATATATTTCATCTATTACAATAAGATATGGATGCCTTGAAATTAAATTTGATGACCGAAGCACTAAAATACACTTTTAATAGATATCGATACCCATAGAAGAAGGAAATGTATAACTATTTATCTATAACTATTCTTAAAAATAATTATTATTTATATATTAATCTCGAAAAATTAAAAGCAACACAATTGTTTTAACTTAAATAATTATTTTTAAAAAATAATTATACATTAATCAGAACATCATGTAGGCTAGGCGTAGGTGTAAAACCCTTATAATCCATTGGTCATGGGTTCAATTCCCATGAACATTCCAGACAATATTTTTTTCACTTGACATACATGATGTCCTTTTCTAAAACCATATTAGTATAATTTGCAAAATATATAATATGGGGATCCTGGAAATAAGGCTAATTAATTAATAGCCTTTTATCCAAGGGTTTCAATACAAACACATGGAATAAATTCTTAATACAATGTTTAACTTCATCTGTTCATTAATGGAGAACCTTATAACACTTCTCAAGGATAAAAACAAAACATTTATAAAAACAATCAGGAAATTAGCTTAATGTTGATTCCCCAATATAAGAAGATGCTTCTATTGGTTTTTACATACCAAACATGTGGATAACCTCATCATACATTCTCTTGAAACATGTGGATAACCTCATTATATATTCTTATGAAACATATTAATAACATGAATTATAATAAATACATATGTAAAACACATATGATTCCTTCTTCCATATATTAATGGATATATTTCATAAATACAAGAAGTTGTAAACTTCATTCTTGATATAATATACTACTTGTCAACAAGTCTGTAATTAGTTTCAAGTAATCAGTAACTTACAACTTACTTATTCATATATCACATATATTTATAAACACGACATTATCATAACAAAAGGAAAAAAATTATGGTTTCTCATTCTCTTAATAATGTGTTTTCCAGTGACATATCCTTACCATTATATCACTTTTCTATTCCCTTGGAACCATTCACTGTGTTCTTATAAAACCATTGAGAAAAAAATCTAGACATTCCTTATATATTTCTCATATCATATAACATACTACTTGAATCCAAATACCTAAAACTTTTATTATCACACTTCATCCTTATTTCATTATGAAGGTTACCTCATTTTAATACACAATACCTATTTCCATTCACATTTCATCTATAGTCTCCTCATCGTCAGCATTATAACCATTACTCGTACCACCTTTCAAATCCTCTTATAGATATTTCCTCTTAGGAAATTGAGTTTCATAAGGACAAGTTATTCCACACATAAAACACTTAAATTTTTTTGATACCTTAGGGTGTTTAATATTCTCATCCATTTTATTAACCACCCTCTTTATTTTTCACTTGCAGTCAATTTCTTTGTGTCATTCTTTACTATAGTCAAAACATCTTCTTGTCCCTATAATAGATTCACATAGGTGATTCATTCAATAGAAAAGACACAAAACAAACCAAATATAATTTCACCCTTGTTCCCCACTACCCATACTCCTAGTGAACTCCTTTATCTTCCTTGGTGAGTCCGAGAGTTGGTTATGATACACATCATTAATAATTTTCCATTTAACCTGATTAGGAATGATCCCAAAATCTACCACTCCAATGATCAACCCACATGAATTCTTATATGAAAATTTTCCATTATAATAAATGTTAATCTATTTCCTTCTAGTTTCTTCCATTGACTAAAAATATAAGCATAGTGTGAGAATTACTTATCATAGCAGAAAACCACATAGTCATGAAAAGAATTACATATAATATTTCTACATAATTATACCTTACATAATCTATGAAACCCTAGGTTTATACTTGGTTATTAATATCCAACTAATATTTAAATCCTATTTTATAGTTTTTGGAGTGTTTTTTAATTCACAAAGCATATCCTCTGAGAGTGTCAAACCAGATGTGCAGTAAGGCCCATTATCGTGTACCAGATTACCTTGAGTTATACCCAGAATATCTTATCAGAGTTGTTACCTCTATGTACATATATTCCAAATCCACATCCAATTGTAGAATCTGGTCAAGGATGTATTTCTAGGAAACCACTCACTTTATCATTTACCAAAAATCTAGGACATTTTCCAAAATATTGACTCATCCTTATACTTATTCTTAGAGGCATTTATAGGAATATCCTTATAAATATACCTAGGGATCTCACTATTGTTTTCTCAACCAAGTTTCCAATGTTTTACTAGACCATTAATTTGATACCAACTATAGTGACCCAGGATTAACATACATGGATATTAAATAATTTAAGATGAATATTCGGTAAAACACAAAAATACATGCTCATGGACCGTAGTAGTTCAGTGTCATTGGAAACTTGGAAAATAAATATTATATATATGAGAATGATCATCAACATATCCAATAATGATCTACAACATTATTAATTATACCAAAACCATTTATTCATATCCTAGTGAAAGGAAACATAAGAAATGGGTGATCTACAATAATCATTAAGGTCAAATATAGAAAATGTATATGAATTACATGAACAACGAGTATGTAACTTGAGAGAAACATTTGAAGATCATACCCTGCATATAATAGATTTTAATAAGTATTGGAATTTGATATGACATAGATAATAAGATAATTAAGATCATTAGTCATGAAATATAAGAATAAGCTTAAGACATAGAATTATAGAAAACACATAAGCATGTAATATGATTTCCATAGTAGCTAAGGCATCACTGTAATGATCATCTTATTTGTATGGGTTCACTCCTCATACCTTTTTTGCAGTCATTGTTTACTCCCGTAGCCATCTTAGTTCCATGAGTACACTCCTCATACCAACATGGAAGTCATGATTCACTCACAAGTAAATCTTTGTAGTTAAGTATCAATCTCAAGACCATCATAATCTATCTCATGAGATATAGATCTTTACCAAAGGCATTGGATAGAGATATAGGTCCCAACCATCCAATAATGAAATCATGCATACATGTTTAACAATATCATAAATAATCATATCATAACTCATGTAATAAAATGGGTATTATAAACATTGAAACATATCATAACCTGTAGAAAAAGATAATAGTTTCCTAATCATTTAATCAAAAGAATAAATTTTGAAAGTGAAATAGATTTCATAAACCTATAACCCATGAAAGAGTAATGAGTTTCATAATGTCCATGAAATTTATCATATAACGTTCATAGAAATAATAATAATGGAACCTGTTGATCATTTCCTAGAATATAATGAGTAACATAAACATATGTCATCTTATATGGAAAATAAATGTCAAAAATAAAATTAAAAAAAATTCTTGAGGAAAATATCATTTCTTATCTAATAATGGATTTCAGTACATAAAAACTTTTGAAAATAATTTCTTATAAACTTCCTTTAAAACTAATAAAGTGGACTTGAAATCATTTTAGAAACCTTTTTCATTTAAAACACTTTGAAAACATATAAATAAATATTGAAGATGATTGGAAAACATTTTTAATTTAAAACATGTGAATGAATATTGATTTCATTTAATTTTTTTTGAAAATAAATTTAAGACTTTTATAAAAAACTTGAAAATGTTTGGAATCCTTTTTACATTAAAACATATGAAAGAAGTATAAAAACGTTTTGCAAAAAACTATCTTTGAAAATTCTTTGAAAACTTATAATGAAGTCCTGAAAATGTTTTGAAATCCCTTTTATATGAAAACATATGAAAGAGACTCCAAAAAGTTTTGAAAACCATTTATTTGAAAATACTTTGAAAATATATAAACATGGCTTAAAAACATTTTGAAAAACAATTTCCATAAAAATATTTAAAAATATCATGAAATCTTATTGAAAACAATTTCCCTTGAAAATTGATTTTTTAAAAAATCATTAAAAATAATCTATTTAAAAATGAAAAGGAAGCTTCAAATAAATGGCGACAGGTAAATCCATTCATGACGTATGAGGTAAAAGTAACATTCCTTTTATAGGGTAAAAATATTAAAAAATGCATTTTTCCGAAAGAGATAAGAATATTACATGATAATATTGGTAAAATAATAAAATGGTGAAAATTTATTTTAAATATTTTAGTATAATGGTATAGTATTCTTGGAAACACTTTTTAGGAAACATGGTTTTGAAGGAACATAGATTTCAGACTAAAGGATGTTAAATTTAGTATTCCTTAATAACACTTTATTAACTATATTATGCACCAAATAGTTGAAAATGGAATCAGTACATGAATATATCATGAATAACTAGATGATAATATATTTCATGAATTTTTTGGAGATATGTGATATAATATTTCATCAAATGAAGCATAAACATAAAAAATCATGAAAAATGATGAGATTTTTTTAATAAACTCTTATCACTTGGTGGTAATATTAGATCATAATCTCCATGTAAGAAAAGGAAATTATATGAATCTTATAATATCATTAAAATAATTATATTCATGATATATAATGTTCAATGGAATTATATACCCCTCAAAATGAATTTATGCACATAACAAAACATAATTCTCAAAAAGGTAAATTGAGACAAAAATGTTTTTATGATTTGGTAACTTTTGAAACACAAACCCCATGATTTAAAGAACATATAATGGATATTTGAATACCCATAAATTTAAATTTAACAATTATTTAACATATTTATGGTCAATATACATCCCACAAAAAATAAATGGGTGGTGAATAAAACATGTATCTCACGGAAATAAAAAGTGAGCTGAAATCCCCTTACCTTGTGTCTTTACTCTCTTCGTACTCACAAAAAAATCCTATATAAATTTTTTTTTATAAATACAGAATAGAACCATATTCTTACCTATAATAAAAAACATTTTTTGATTATATCTTTATATAACCCACTTGTTAAAAATTTTATGTTAAGGATTCACTTCGGGTAATATCCGCTTTGTTTTTCACAAGTGTGTTAATTTGTTATCTCTTTGGTCCATATATTTAAATCAGAATTCTGAAATTTAAAACGTGATTTAAATATTAATTATATTATTTAGATTTTAATTATAATAATTTATAAAATATATAATTATGAATGAGAAAACACTCGTCATGGAGATGGTAAGTCGTGCGTATGCATGAACCCTATTTCCGTTTAACTGTCATGTTGAAAGAAATAAAGTAAAAAATAATTAATATATATATATATATATATATATATATATATATCCTTATTTAAGTATATCTATGATAAATTTTATATAATATATATTCACTAAATCCATCCATAAAACATTCCATGTAGTATATGAAGGAACCACATCGCTTTAAGGGGGTTATAGTCCAAACATCCTCAAACAAAATTATCATATTTACACTAAATGGAAAGTAAAAATGTTATGTGTCATTAAAGTAATAGAGAAGGATAAATAAATAAAAAATAAAATATATTACATATTTAAAAATGGATTCCCTCATAATTTTCTCCATGATAGTAATTAACAGAAAAATGAACAATCATCATTTAGTGAGGTGGAAGTTCGTCGTACATATAAAAAGTATGTTCATTTCCCATTAGATGGAGGTGTATGTAAGTGTAGGTATAAACCATATAATAAATATATATTAGTATATTGAGGATAACTGTGTTGTTATTCAATAATGGAAAAAATAGTAGAGGTGTTGGAGAAGGAAAATAAAGGAAAGGCGCTTGGGAGAATGTGTTACCTCTTAATCAGGTTTCACTATTTAGTTTGTTCCAAAAGGATTCCTTGGAAGACATTACTCACAAAGGGAAGATTAAAGGAGTAATTTATAGATTTTTTAATTGTATTTATATTATAATGGAAAAGCATAAGTGGTTTTAGGGGTTTTAAGAACTGGGAGAGGTGGTGGACATTAATAGAAAATGAGGAGTGGTAATCTTGTAAATATGTAAAGTGATAATTCCACCCACGTTTTTCATGCATGAATAGGATACAATAATGATAAAATGTGAATAAAATGGTGTATAGATTATAAAAATTACCATAATATGGATTTTGGACAAGTATATTGATCTTTTTAGGCCTTATGGTTATTGTTTAGTCCCATATTATGTTTAATTTGTCCTTAATCAATGAAATTGTTTTTAATCAAATTCACTAATATTTTTGGTGAAAAACGAATTTGAACTTATTAAAAATTAAAAATTGTGATTATTCCCAGTAAGGAATAAATGTTTCCAAATTCAGATCACGTAATTGGATGAAGTTAATTTAATATTAATCTTGTAGTTGGGTCAACAATGTAGGTTTTTAAAGTAATCAAAAACAAAAGATTGCTATGTTATTCTATCCAATTTCAATGTGAAATTAATCAAAATAACCGAAATTTTATTAATTTATAAAAAATAGTATCTAATAAAAGATGAAACCAATTTAAAATATAATTTAATCTTGTAAATAAATTAGAAATGAAAGATGTTTTTAACAAAAATTATGTATTTTTAACTATTCATTAAATAATGAAACCTTAGAGGAAAATACCAAATTATTATCCTAACCTAATTTTTATGTTTCAATTTAAAATATTACATTTTTTTCGAAATATTAAGCATATAAATTTTATAAAATTTATATTTACAATGTGTTCCACTTTAAAAGGGAGTGAAACTACATTTGTAAAAATATATGTTTCCAGAATAAAATTGGGTTTTTTCTTTACCTTATGTCTATAAAATGGATTGAATGAAGATAAAAAATATTATATTTAATATATAACATAGATATTTCATTAATATCACTCAATTATTGTACTTAATTTTATTTATTATAGTAAAACATATTTTTTCCAATAAAAATAATAACATTACCTTTTCCCTTCAATAAGATTTAATATTCATTTATAATTTATTGGTAACCTATGAATTCATATTATACTGTGTAAAACATATATTTTCATAAATTAGATAATAATATCAATAAACTCTAATTAATCGTCTAGGTAATATGTTTTTATATTAAATATTCATATTTTAATAATTTATTATTTTCTAGTAAACCACGGTCTTGCATGTTACGTAAGACAGTAGGGAAGTCATTTTTGTGTATAACGCAAGCTAACCATAGTGTTTCGTGTAGTGAAAGATCATGTTTATGTTTCATATATTGCATGATTAACATGGTGTTTTATATAACACAAGAAAATCATTTTACTTTAACATAAAATAAACTATATTTAGTGTTGTGTGAACTGAGAAATATAAAAAATTTTAAATTAATTCAAAAAGAATAAGAAAATATCAAGGTGTAAAAATATTGGAAGGAAAAATTCCCTCTCATCACTATGATTACCGAATCTATATCTTCTTGTCACATAAAAAATAATTTTTGTGTCTGGATGGAACAATATAGATCCCCATCAAATTCAAAAATCATTGAATTTAAAACATTAGAACATATTAAATTATATGAAAACAAATAAATATTGGATAAGATATTAAATTCAATTTCTATATTTTTACATGATTTACGATTTATGTAGGAAATTATATTTTCTAATTAACTAATAAATGATAAAAATAATTTTAGATATATGTTTGAAAATTAATTTAATTTTACAAAATAACTTGAAAATAAGAAACTATCCTTATTTATTTAATGTAATATAATATTAAAAATAGATATTCAATATCCTACTAGGGTATGAATATTTTTTATTATCAAATGTAGTTAGACATAGTAAAAATACCAATTATATTAAACGATAACAATAATAAAATTAAAAAAACCTTGGATAGGATGAATAACAGTTGATCATTTGTGGAAATATATGCTACATATTTTATCTTTCATTTATCCTTATTGATTAATTTTCATTGTATTTAATATCTATGTGATTTTATGTCACATTTTATGTTTATTTCTGATCAAACTAACTAAATTCACATTATTAAAAAATATATATATTAGAAATCATAAAATTTTACTCATGACCCAAAATGATTATATAATCTATCAGAGTAAACTCTTTTTATAAATAAATAAGTGTAAATCATCAATACTAAGTGATAAAAATCATTCTTATTTCTCAATAATTATGTGAAATTTTTTCCAAAACAACATACAACATTGCATCCACTACTATTTACTGATTATCACGAACTAGGGTGTTTCAGGGCTATTTAACCCTTAAATTATATTTTTTTCATATCATAGTTTAAAATAAAAAGATCACTCAAAAATAAAAAATGTATAGAAAATATAAGAAACATGATAAAAATAAATGGATTTGTTAAAACATTTACTATAAGAAATTATTAGTTTTTAGTTTTTATATTGTAATATAAATTCACATGATTTTCCCTTCTTATTAGATTTAATCTAACAGGGAATAGGGACCACCTTGGCCACTTTAGATATTTACCACTTTATAGTATATAAGACTCTATTTGTTTTCAAAAATCAATAGAATATTAAAGTAATATAAGTTATTTACCATAAATAATTCATAAAATATAAGTCTAAAATGTTAATTGACATATATTTTTAAAAAAATTATATTCTCTTAAGAAGACTCAATCTATTCAATTGATTTTTATAATATTTCTCATCATAAAATTATTATAATTGGAACACCCACATAATAAATTTTATCGCTTCCCAAGTTAAATTTTAATATTAATAGTTACTACCAATATTATTTTTCAACTACGTACTGAATATACACACTTCCATCCATTAAGTGCTATTTTTTTTACTTTTCAAATTGTTTTCCCCCATGTAGTTGACTTTAATGGTAAAAAATTTATTTCCATTAAATCCATCATTTCTAACATCTCAAAATGTGTATAATATATTACCTACTTTAAAATACATAATATATCACAAGTTATAGGAATGTTTGAATCCATTGATAAATAACCAACAATATTTATAAATTAATTATCAAATATTAATTTAAAATAGATGAAACATATGGTCGATAAAACTCAAAATTTTCATAAATAAAACATTGATAAAAATAATTATAAAATTTTTTCAACTTTTACAAAACATCATGGCCCCCATTTTATAATATGTAAAATCAGTGATCCATTCATACACTTTATGTTGAGATAAATTATCACTCTTATTCCTTAATTTTCAGAAAGCTTATTTTTTTATCTCAATGATTAACAAACATTTTCCCTATAAATTCAACCATTTTGTAACATTTTGAAATGTTCCATTAATGTAAATTATCTTTTATCTCACATTTACATATGATTTTATTATTTATTTTTATTATCAATAAAAAATAATTATTAATTACACATGGTTCCATTTTTCTATTAACTAGTTCACAATTGAATGAAAATATTTCTCCCTTTTCCCACGTACTAATATATCATATGCAAAATGAATTAATAGTTATAGCCACTTTTTATTTTCAATGTGAATAATATAAAATTGTTCATATTTTATTTAATCATTATTTATCAATTATTAATCTGAAATAAATAGATTATCCCATGTTCATTAATTTTATTTTCAATATTCCGTATTTATTTCTAATCTTTTGACTAATAATATCAGGGAAATACATGAATTTAATGTTTAATGTATTTGATAGAAAAATATAATGCATTTTTAGATTAAGTAATTATCAGACCTTATCAATAATCACTTATATAATTAAAGAAAAATAATCATACTTCTATTTATGGTATAAACAATATCTGCAACCATATTTTATAATCAAAAAAATTTATATGTGAAAAAAATTATAGTTGGAGACTTATCATCCTTTCTTATATGTGTTACCAAGGAATGGCCAATTGAAATGAAATAGTAGTTGTTTTACTAATCATCACATTAATTAAATTATTATCTCTTATCAATGTTAGATCAATCAATCAACAATATGTTTATGTATTAACAATAATAATATATTACATGCATGGCAGATACAAGATTTATATTTATCCATAATAATATACCTTAATGATTATAATTTTTAAGATCATCTATATTGTGGACAAAATTTTTATGAATCAGAAAATATATCAATAATTTTTTGACAATAAACGCAATAATAAATATAACTTCTCACTAAAAGTATAGTATCTCTTTCCATTTCCATTATATATAATTTTAATATTCTTATGTAATTATTTCCATATTATATATTTACAATTTCTTCCAATTTTCTCAAAACTTATTTCTCTCTAATATTCAAAATATTCTACCCATAAATTATTATGACTATCTCTGTATATGTATAAAAAATTAAAAATTTAAATAAATATTAAGGGATATACAAAGCACATTATTGATGTAATATTGGTCAGATTTTCATTATCATTAAAAACATCTAAAACCCATCATCAAAGATTGGTTTTATAAAAATGTAGATTTCTTTGTCATTTTTGGAAGAAATTTCATCTTGAAGCATCATTATATAATATTATTGTTTTTAATGTTATGATTGACATAGGGTTTCATTGATCTATAGTTTTTTTTGAAATTCATTAAAATATATAACAGGTCTGATTATCACATCCAATTACCAATGGATACTAATCCTAAACGATCAATTTTTCTATTTATGAAATTATCCATGTAATCTATGTGGTTATCTAAGAGTGTGGAAAATATTTATACTCTATTGTATTTATTGTGAAAACATATTTCCTTTTACTATACCATGTCACACATCAACTCAATTGAAAAATAAATATACTTTTTTGTATATTTAATTACATCAGTGTTACCTACCTAGAATACATTTTCATTTATAAATAGTTATAGTTATTCATCATTCTCATATTCAGAACCATAGTCTAGTACTCTTTATAAAAATGAATATTCACATTCCTTCTATAAGATGTGATAACATTGGATTTCTAATTGCATACAAATGATGTGATTACACTAGATTTATTATTAGTATACCACAAACAAATATTTTATTCAAATATACATATTAATGATGTAAATATTGTATGTTTCTAATAATGCTATTAAAATCAGAATTCTTTTATAAAATTTACACAATAAATGTTTCATTTTTTGACTAGTATATATGAGTCAAAATCAAGTTTCAATCTTCTATGAAAAATTTTTATTTAAATAACTTGAATATATTTTTTCAAGACATAAAAGCATTCCATCATATTATGTGTTATATAAATTTGAAGAAATATTCAACTCATTGAGGCTATATATCTAAATTTTATCGCATTATTTTACTATAAAATGAATATATTTTTTTATTCAGTATAAATTATTATTATTTTTAATGTAAATAGTCAAAATGAGTATCGCAGTGCTATTTTTTTTTAAAAAAATCATTTTTTAATGTTTTATTTTTTGATGTTTATAATTAAGTTGCATAAATGAAATATTGAATACCCAGATCAAGGGTTCATTTTGTACACATAAATATAATTTTTTATTTTGAAACACTTTTATCATCATTATAAATTATAATGACCTTCAATTTCAAAATAAATATATACTTTTAAAAAAATATAATTTAGAATACTTACGTTACATCATCTAAGAATAATTACCTTTGTTTTAGATACAATTTTAAATAATATTTATGTTGATTATATCTATGAAATGAGAGATGATGTTTCGTTAATATTTATTCAATCAACATGTAATATCCTTTTCATACTAGATTGGACTACTTATATTAAAATAATAATTTCACACAAAGATAATTCTAAATTTGAATTAGATCCTTATTCACCACATCAATAGTACCCAGTGTGTATGGACAGATTATCCTTTCCAAGATATGATTTAATATTCAAATCATTCGGTCGGTTTTTTTGAATCAGGGGTTAATAGAGTATATGAGAGGTTTAGACGCCTCTAATATGAGTTTTTAATGATGCTTTGTTGTTGTGGTAATATGAATGTAGTGTATTGACACAATAGAATGTTTGACTCGTTTGGACTATTTCATATAGCTACCATCAACCTTATAGTGAGCCAAGGGGGATCTATTCTAGTAGCAGTACAATGATTTGCTGGTTTTCCTACACCATCTAGTTGGTCAGATTTTTATTAGGCAAAATAAAAATTCTTCCTACTCAGGTATTTAAAGGGGGTATCACCATCCCTTTAATTTTTTTATTTTTGAGGACAATAGATCTCCTCTCATCACTTAGTATTGCATAGCCTTCAATTTGGGTTTATTCTGGATTTTATTATTTCCATTACATGGTAATATTCTCCGCCAATTGATCTTATTTATTACCCTCCTTATCACTCTAGAATATTTGTTTCAAAAGTAAAAGATTTGAGATAAATTCAACTATAGGATGGTGGAAATGTCCCAGTATGATGGGGCCTCTATTCTTTTTATATTCTGGATGTCATGAGACTAAAGCAACATGTAGTTCATAGTTGTTTCAATAGGGGTAATACATCGGTTTACATTTTCTTGGGTTTTTAGAGATTTTTTTTTCAGTTATAGTTCAGATAATGGTTGTTAGGAATCATTCATGGGTTATTGTAAAGACCTTACAATAAACATTCCAAAGTGGGTTATTATTGATTTGTGTTTGACAGGTGCATCTAATGTGTGAAATCTTGGTAATGCCTATGTGGTTTAATTTGGATAATAAATTTTATGTTGTTAATTAAATAAAATTAAATTTTAATTAATTGATATTATTTGTTTTGATATTAAATAGGGTTGTTTATTTTTTTTTGTAGTTTTCTATGAAATATATTGGGTGGTTGGGTTTAGAGATAAGAGTTAAAGTGGTAAATATTTTAAATTGACGCAGGTGTTCTATCAAATGAAACCATAGTCACGTTTAATATATTAATTTATTAGTTTTGATATCTCACCAACACACCATGTTTTGATCATGATTTTAATTACACCCTACAATTATGTATTTCCACTTGTAAATAACTTTTTTAATTTGTTAGATACAATTTATGTATGGGTATCCTTATGGAAAATTCAACTAGTAATTTTAACTTATATTTTGCCGAATTTAATCATCTCATATAATATTCCATGAATTGGGATGTAACAAACATGCTTGAAAGTAAATTTTTAATCTTTTTTCTAGACTAATTAGAGATACAACAAGCAACCTAAATGGTGTTTTCTCTTGTATATTGTAAATGGAACGCTATTGATTCATTACTTGGAGATGTGTATTTTTTTAAGCTTTGATTAATAAATGTTGACATGGGATGATAATGAAATGTTAAATATGTTTGTAGTGATATTTTCCCATATTATTAAATTGCTTAAATGGGAACTAAGAGAAATGGAATCTAAATAAATTAAATGTTATTATGTGGAATCCATCATGAGTAAACATTGTATTCAAACATACCAAGTTTTAAATTTTTCTTATATGATTCATCAATTTAGAACAATGTATAGGATTTAGTGGAATGTAAAGAAATATGCATTGGATTCCTTAATTGTTTTATTAAGACATAATTCTCAGTTGAGCCATGTCGGTTCACTGATATTGTTATGATTGTGCTAACCTTTGTTGTATCTCATGAAATTAGTTTTTCAATGATGTATAACATGATCATAAATTCATCATTATTAGATGAAGTAGATATGGTCTTGTTTCTAGTGTCATCATAGAGCGCATGATTTAATGGTTGTTTTATAATCATTTATTTAAATTTATAAACATTTATATATTATGATGCTAAATAGAATTATTTTTATTTTTCATTCACATTCATTCACTATTATAGATTGGTTATTTTAGTTAAATCATTGGTTGTGGACAACTAAGTTATAGTCACACCCTATTTTTCCCACTATTAAACATGGGAACCTGAGAAGCTGCTTTTATTTTACTATAGGTTTAGATATGAAAAAGGGCATGATGCTATTGATTCTATTGTTTCTTGGATGGATCAAGGGAGTGGGATCTGGTTATTAATCAATTAAAAGTTGGGGGTCTATTTAGTATTTATTTATTAGTATTAGGATTATGTATAAAGTATAATGATGTATTCATCTCATGACATGAATAGTTTAACACATTAATTATTGCATTGTTATTTTTTATTATTTCTTTCATAAATGTATTTTTATTTTTTTTCTGTATATGATTTCCTTTATTATTTTTTTGAGATAACTTATTATTTGAGAACATTATCCCAATTGTACCATCTTTGAAACATTCTTCTATTCAGCAACCTCTTACATATGGGGAGGAGTAGTTGAGGTCTTGTAGGTAACCGTGCCAATGAAAAGGTTGAATGGATTTTTGGATGGGAATTACAAAATTTAATCATTGGATTTTTTTAATATATATGATTGGTATAAAGAAGAGTTAGAATATTTCAAGACATATGATAGAGATTGTGTTAGGGAATTAAGACCCCATGTATCAATAAATTCTATATTTGTAGGGGTTGTTGTACATGTCATTTGTTTTTATAATTTATCTGATATCACTTCGATTGATGCACAAGATTCAGAGGTTAATTGTTTATGGGATTTTTATCTTAGCACTATATGGAAATATATTTTGTGTTCAGGCAATGTATATGGCACATTAGATTCACTTATTTTAATTTTAATTTTTTTTATCGGTTTACCTAGATGATGACCTGTGTTTATTTTTTTTATTAATTTTATAAAATTTAGGTAGTTCTTCTATATAATTTTATGCTGGTATCATACATAATGGTAACCCTTAAAAGGGTTAAAATACCTAGTGTGTTATTATTTGGGCTTAATGGTTTTGAGTACTCAGTTAAATAAAATACAAATTACACTCTAAAGAATGTTTTCCTCTATAACATAAAATTTATTTCATCTTCAACTAAGAATAATTTGTGGGAAATTTTGAACAATGTAAATGGTTAAAAGGATAATATTTTATATTTTCATTTATTATTATATAGTGTTACTGGTCAGGGTTGTCTTAGTGGTACCACGTAAGGCGGCAACTCCCTAGTAATAGAGTTGGATCAGGTTCGAGTCCTTCCACACTCAAAATTAACTGGGGGTCTGTGGAGTACTGGTGGTTGGTTACGCCTAGGATAGGTATTGTGTGACACCCACATATACCTAATTTCTAATATAACACATTTTTTGTGTAATGTGTACACTACTTGGAAAATAAACTAGCTCAGGTTCGAGTCCCGCAACACTCAAAATTAACTAGGTGAATATGGAGCATAGGTGGAGGGTTAGGCCCAGGACATTCATTTTGTGGCGCCCACCTATACCTCGTTACCCATATAACACAATTTCCAAATAGGTTTGGCTTAGTGGTTCTGTTTAAAGCATCCATTCATGGAAACAAAACTGGCTCATGTTCTATCCAGTCACACTCAAAATTAACTACGGGCATGTGGTGCATATGTGGTGGGTTGGGTCTATAATAATCATGGTGTGGTGCTCACCTATACCTAGATACCCATATAACATGTTTTCTTGCTTGATATACCTAATTAACAATTTATCCTAGACCCTCTACGCTGTTAGGGAACTTTCCCAAGCCCAAGATTTCCACTTTGGTCTTCGCTGGGGAAATGTGGTGCATAGGTGGTGAGGATACACCTATAAATCTTTACTAATAACAAATATTCTTATTTAATGGGCATGGTGGAGTGGTTTCGGTTATGGAACCTAGACCCCAAGGTTCTAGGTTTGAGTCCTTGAAAGGAAACTCCTGAGATACATGATTAACAATATCTCATGGACCCTCTACCCTATTAGGGAGCCATCCCAAGCTTAGTATTTCACTTTGGGCCTCATTTGGGATGTTTGGAACATAGATAGCAAGGCTACACATTTACTTCATTGGCTATAAGAAGACGTTTTATGGCGGCCACTCCCAGGAAAAAGAAATTGCTCAGGTTTGAGTCCTACCACACTCAATATTAGATGGGGGGTGTGTGGCGTGCTTGTGGTGGATTTCATAAGAATAAGAGTGGTATGGTGTCCACCTATACATCACATGGTGTGGCACCTATGTATACCTCATTACCCATATAACATGTTTTACCGAGGGGGAATGATGGAGTGGTTTTTGTTGTGGTGCCACAACCCTGAGGTTCCAGGTTTGATTCCTCACATGGAAACACCTATGGTCCTTAATTAATAATTGATCCCAAACAATATACGATGTTAGTGAACATTCCCATGCCTAATGATTTCCACTTTGGTCCTCACTGGGGATGTGTGGACATGCAAGTGGTTAGGTTACACCTATACATCATTACCCATTAGAACACATTTTGTGAATATATTGGAGCAAGGTGGGAAGAGCAATGGAAACCATAATCTGGATTACGATTAGGGGAATGGGATCGAAGCTGCTCTGATTGATAATTGATTAGATGTTGCTCATAAGGATGTGTTTTCTCTTTGCACAAAGAACAATGACATCTGATCAAATCATATAACTAGTGATGGATCTAGGTCTGTGAGTTCTTTTGTAAATGATGCAAAACATGCTCGTGGAGGATCCTTCTTGGATTTTGATTTTCTCCATTTGAAAAGAATTATCCAGAAGGGTCACATTGCACATGTTGTGAAAAAACAATATGATGTGGTTGTAGCTGAAGCTGTTATGGCTGGATATGAACATCTTGTTAGTCATATAGTGAATGATAACAAGGAAATCAATTTTGGGTCCCCCTCTGTAGAGGATTTGCTTGAAACCTCTCCAACTCGTGTTTTTTCTAATGATGTTATTTCTTGAATTGGGATGGTTGTAGATGATTTAGAGTCGATTGATCCCTCTGTGTTGCTTATGGAATTTAAAAAGATTTATAGACAATATGATTTCTGATTCTTCTTTATGCATAAAGAGTCTTGAATATAATAAAGCTTCTATTCGTTTGTTTAAACTGAATATGGGGTCCCCATTTGAAGGCACATTGACTAGTTACATACCTACTTATCATCATATCCTGTTGGTTTTTAGCGATGTAAAGGCTTCTGGTTTATCTATGTTGAAAAATTATTCTTGTATAGAAACTAATGTTGTACATGATCCTTCATAGCAGATCCTAGTGTTCTGCCTAATCTACAACCAGGAGTGGTCATGTCTTCCTCCTCAGATCCAATGGATTTTGAAAAGGATCATGATGCATACAATGATTACCCATCAGTTCCTCCTTCTAAATCTTCAAGGAGGATGTTGCCTTTATGTTTTAGTGTGACTCCAGTTGAGTCATCCAATAAATTTGATGCATTAAATATTGATTTGATAGATAAAAATCAGGATTATGGATCTCATCAAGATGAATTTCTATCAATTCATGATGATCATCCCTCAGAGATAATGGATATTTGTAAAGATAGGACTCAAATCTCTGATGGGCCTACTACTAGGATCAGGTCCTCTCCGGGATGAATATCCTTTTTTGGAATTGCTAAGGGAATTGGAATTAATCCTTAGTTAAAACACT
This sequence comes from Viscum album, assembly GCA_963277665.1. Classification (NCBI taxonomy): domain Eukaryota; kingdom Viridiplantae; phylum Streptophyta; class Magnoliopsida; order Santalales; family Viscaceae; genus Viscum; species Viscum album. The sequence goes on from OY728155.1 coordinate 20,441,586, forward strand.
TAGGCATTTTGTTAGGACCAACAAACACATTCTCATTGATATTGCTGAACGAAGAATGTATTTTTCAAATTAGAATGATTTTAAGATTAGTTCCCATGTTTAATCATTTGTTTCTTGTAACTAGTTTGAAGGAGAAACATAATCCTTGTGGGTTAATAAACATGATAGTTTAAACATTGTTTCTTGTATTTCTGGATTTCAATTTGTCAAAATATATTATGATTTTAATAGAATATCTTTTGTTGTCACCTTTTTTATGACTACAACTTGTACATAAGAAGGTGAGATCATTGGAGGTACATGGAAGCCATATCAAAAAATATTTCCTATTGTTGGGTTGTTTTGAGAGTCATTAATAAAATTTTGAGATTAGAGGAGGAAAATGGAAGCAATTTTTGTAGGGACTCAACTAGAAATATTTTTAGGGATTTAGCTAACAATTTTTCCTTTTGTATTGATAAATGAAATTTTATTGAAGTTTCTATGATTGGAGATGATTTTACCTGGAGCTGATATTCTATCAATTTAAAGAAGGCTAGTTAATTGGAAATGTGTCTTGTACATATAGATGAAAGAAATTTAACTGATGAAATTTCTAGTATCACTCTTCCAATGATGCATTTTTATCATAATCATTTGATGGTTGATCTTTTTCTCAATAATAATAGATCATCTCCTTTACCTTTTATTTTTAACAATGCCTAGATAATTATGTCGGGTTGTAGAGAGATTACTCTAGACACTTGGGAGTTTTCTTTTGTTAGAAGCCCGATTCACATTCCTTCCATTAAGCTAAAGCTTATCATATGATGTATTAAGATATGGTTTAGGTGGTGTTTTTCTTATATTGATATTAATATTAAGTAGGATGAATCCATATTGACTCACTACCACTAATGTAATTGATATCAGGAATTTTGTTATCCTGAGGATATTAAATCTCTATATGATCTTGATGGTCTTTTGACACTCAAGGAAAATATTTCATGGAATAAGTTTAATATCTGGTGTCTCAAACATGGGGACATAAAATCATGACTATTACATTTCGTGTATAGGAAAAATGAAAATAGGAACCAACATTATTGTCCAATTGATGGGAGTTTTTATCTATGAAAATGAGATTGAAAATGTTTTGACATGTTAAATAAAAAATATTTATTTTTGACAATGGGGATAACAACACTCTTAAAATATCCAATTGTATTGATTCATGTATTGATGACAGAAAGAATATGATCCCAGTTGTGGTACCTAATCTTGCTAAAATACATGCATCTCTTTTCTATTTAAATATTGATATCACTGCTGGTCCTGATGGATTTACCAACAAATATTTTATATTCTCTTGGGATATTATTCATCTTGAGTCTATTAATGCAGTTATGGAATTTTTCACTCATGCATATATAACTTATTTAATGAATTCCAACATCATACATTTGATCCCTAAAAAATTCTCTTGATATCAAACACTTCTGGAATGTTGCTATTGGGAACACTATCTAAAAGGTTGTTAGAAAATTTGTTTCTCACAAGTTGGGTGATATTGCTAAAGGATTTATCAATTCCAACAAATTCGGGTTTGTCCCTTCTAGGAATAAAATGAAGGGCCTCTACACAACTTTATAATGTGTGAATATTATGGTGAAAAAGGTGAAGGATGGTAATATAGCTCTGAAGGATGAAATCTATAAGGCCTTTGTCGTCCTAAAGATTCTCAACTTCTCTTAGAGATTTATCAATATGATCTACTCTATTTTTAATAGTTATATGCTATCAATTATTATTAATGGGTATCTAAGGGGATTCATATAGTGTTCCAGAGGGTTATGGATGGGAGATCCATTATTTGGTATCCTAATTTCCATAGCTGAGGATTAACTGATTTGTTGCATTACTGATCTTCCTAATGTTGATATATATCATAAAATGAAACATGTGAGGGATTATCTTTCTCCTTCACATATTCTTTATGAAGATGACATTCTTCCCATGGGAAATAATTTTTGGATAAGGAATAAATAAAAGTATTTTGGGGCATTATGAGGAGGTTTCTCGGTAAGTTATTAGCTAGAGAAAGTATCCAGCCATGTTTAGAGAGGGAGTAATTACTGCTATGAAGAACAAGGTGGATCAACATCTTAGTATGAAGAGAGGACCCTTACATTTCATTTATCATAGTATCCCACTATTCTATGGAAATTATATAAGATGTTATATGGAAAATATCTCCTCAAAAATTGTGAATCATTTGGAATCCTAGAAGGGGAAAAATATGTCTCATGCAAGTAGAATTTTCTTCTTTAATGCTATTACTACCATGATGTTTTTATATACTTACTCATTTAATAGATGGCAGAGAGCTCTCATCAAGGAACTATAATGTATGATCCATAATTTTATATGGACTGGTTCGATCCATGGGAGGAATCATTACACTATTTCCTAGAAGGACTATGTGAAATCGGTTAACATGGGGGGTCTAAGAGTCCATTATCTTAGAGTTTTTAAATGGTACTATGCTGAAGAAGTTCACATGTAGTCATATTTCTAGCACTGAATCTTCCCTGTTTATTAACTCTACTAGGTTTGTTAATAAACTTTATAATGGGAAAGTCATGTATGTTTCTTCAACTATTTGGCCAATTGTTATGTAGAGGTATCATGACCATATGGTTTGTTTGAAATGGGTTGATTGTAAGAAATCAAATTTTATTTTTTTTCCAGTCACCTTGGCTCTGAAAACCTATAATTGAGGAAGTATTTATTCCTAATTTTGTGAATAATGCAATAATTTTTGAGTTTCTGATTGATAGTGATTTTCATTACCTGATACCATCTTAGCTTGATTTTGAATTCACCCACTATGTTTATGTTGATTATGATACTATACATTGGATGCCTACCTTGGATGGATGTTTTAGCACCATAGCTTGTTATAGATATCAATTTTCAGGTTCCATTTTGTTACCCTCATGGGTCTCTAGCTTCATGAAAACCCTTTATTCTTCCAGCTTAATCCATGCTTATCTGTAAAATCTGGAAAAATAGGCTTCCCACCAAAAATTTTCTACTGCATTATAGAATTCAACTTGCCTCTAATTTCCTATTGTGTTTGCAATAAGAAGAATCAATTCCTCGCCTATTTGGGAAATTCCATATTACCTATAGTATATGGGGGCATGTACATGACATGTGTCATTACTAATTTGATTCAAGAAACTGAAAAATCAATTTTTCTCCACATATCGCACTTCATGTAGTGACCAGATACAATCAATTCTCTTAGTCGCTATTACCACACTGGTCTCCTTCACTTTGAATTCTCAAAATGATGTTGTATTCAACAATAATACTCCCTCATTTTATGATGGATTCTCCCCTTTTCATTGAGGAATTTGTCTTGCATCCAAAATTCATACCAGGTCAATATAGAAGGACTTCAATGATTTGTTTATCTTGAGGTCACTTAGTGAAATAAGCAGAGAGAGTAAGCCGATTGCCCCCAACTATATTTGGTTCATACCACAAATCTCAGGATGGTTAAAATTTAATGTATACGGGATGATTTCAGGTGCATTGAGCCTTTGGGATGTGGTGGTATCCTTCACACCCTTTGAGGTCTCGTCAAATGCTTATTCATTCAATTTATTGGCAATGGTCTTGCAACTATGGTTTTGTTGTGTGCGATGATCAAGGTGATTTGATATGATACACACTTTGGATGAAATATTTTATGGTTGGAATCTGATTCAACTGTGGCTCTGCAGATTCTAAAAAACCACACTAGGAATGTCCCGTGGAGAATTTTTTTCCCCTGTATTTACTACCTTTATCTTATTGATTTTGTATCTATTGATGTTACATTTGTCTACAGGAAGACGAATCAAATTTTTTATGCTTTATCAATAAAGGCTATCCTAGAGGTGAGTTCGTCTTGGTCATTAATATTACTACATTCATGTTCTTGTTTAGTTGTGGATGATTCCCATCGTGATTGGCATACATGCCTTTGTAAACCATCATTGCAATGTTTTTTTGGTGCATTTGGTTTTTTAATATAATTTATTAGGAGCAGGTTTTCCTGACTCCTGGACCTTTTGTTAATATAGTTTCAGCTAAAAAACTCCAATTACAACATTTAAGTAATTTTCTCTTATAATATGTATGTGACTTTTCATTTATCTTATATTAGTTCTTTATGTACATGATGATATAAAATATAAAAGAATAATATTTTTAACCATTTACCTATTCATGGTGTATAGATTGTGTCATGATGATGTATACCTAGTATTTTACTAGTGTAGATGTCTAGAGATTCTATGATATGTTATAACCCTTTGTTTGTTAATTTGGTTATGATGGAAACGTAACTCGGTATAGGTCAGAGCGTGTTTTACCATCATGTTATAGGGGTCAAGGGATAGAGTGTCAGAGATCTTGAGTATTGATTCTATTATGATATCAGGTGTGCTTGTTGGTGGGATATTCTACTTTTGTAGTTTTTGTTGGACATTTGGCATTGGAATGTAATTTCCAATGCCTATTATTACCCCAATGGTTTGTTCATTGTTCTATCATAATGTATATGAAGAAGATGAAGAAAAAATAGGGGGATATTTTTGTTTTCTAAAAACATTGACAAACTCAGAACAATCCTCTTGTTATGCAACAGACATTTATTTATATCATAAAGATGAGTGAATTTCTAAAATAAATAAGGAGAAGAAGACATGGAAAATTATTTTTTAGGGAAAAATGATCCCATAGTCTACTCCACCAATTCTCTACTCTATGATAATGAAAATCTTCACTTATAGGTCCTCTTATCTGGAGACCTCTTCAGAATTAAGTGTAATGAATTGACACCTTACAAGGATTTTATAGAGACTTCTAGTTCATTTATATGGAAATGAGAATCCAAAACATAGTAAAAGAAGTTGAAACATGACCAAAACCATGATTGTGGATTCTTAGTCAAAACTCAAATAAATAAATATGTATTTATTTGATTGAGAACATATGTTTTTCTTCAGAGTTATAGTATCAACTAACAGATAGGTTGAGATATTCAACAATGCACTCATGTAAATAAATCATCAACATTTAAAAGTCTTTATTGAAAAAGTTAAAGAGAAAATAGTATAATTATTGGTAAAAATGTTTGTAATCAATGTGTACCTATTAAAATTAAATCATTGATGTTGTAGAAAAATATGAAACAATAAGATGTAGCCCTAGTGACAACAACAACTGTGAGTAGATTAGATATCTCATAACAAGGTTATACCTAAAGTGTAGCTATGAAGGAAATCAAAAACTTATTGTTTTTAAAAATTATTCTTCCTTATATATATATATATATATATTATGAATCACATCTCACTTTTTCTAATAAAAAATGTATCGTAGATTATATTATAAGTCGAATACTGCAGGTCAAACTAGATCCAGAAGTATTGCATAATATAAGATGAATATTTGAATTTAAAATCATTCATGTCACCGATAGCCTCTAGTTAGTATAAATACTATATATTCTATTGAATTTGGGCCTTTTAATCAAACGTAGATATCATTTTAAAAGTTCATAAAATATCATTGAATAGATATTAATTTCTAGAAAAACCATTGCAAAAATCATGGGACGTATCTTGAATTTAAAACTTCATCATTGAATATTAAAACCTAGGGTTTCTTTATGCAATGGAAAAATATAAGAGTTGGCGTGAAAACATATTATTTTTCACAAACATTTATTTGAAAATGTTTTTTTCAAAATCATGGGATTGAAAATGTTTGGTTGATTACAAATGAAGGGGTGAAAACATATTGGTGTTCACAAATGTAAGGTTGATAAAAAATTTTTTTCTCAAGTGTAGGCCTTTAAAAAAAATAAAGTATATGATCAATATTTATTCTTCAAAATGTAGGTTTTCCAAACTGTACATTACACTTACAAACATAGTGTATGTTTTATATTTCTAGAATAAAACATCCAGAATACTTCATCAAATGTTTCCTATAGATCAATGACTTGAAAATATTTCTAGAATAAATATTCTACTGGATATTACATCCTAAAATTCATATAATATAATCTTTATTGGAAATATTAATGTGGGTTTCTATGAGAATCAAAACATAAATTTATTTAATGAAATTTTTTAATCAACACATGTTAAATATTCTCCAACTAATAAAAAAACAAAATCTCGCCCTTTTTTATGATTAAAAGACCTACAACAAAAATTTTGATATCAAGAATTAAATCATTTTAGGTGAATAAATTTAAATAACAATATATAAATTAAAACCACATTTCACCCCCTTTTATATTTCTCCAATATTTCTCCCCCCCCCTTTTCAAATATTTCTAATAATATTTCATGATAAATTTCTCCATAAAAACCTCAACATATCTCCCCTATGATAAAAAATGAAATAATCCAAATATAAAAATCTCCACTTTTTTTTGACATCAAAATTTAAAGGGTAAATTGTATCAATATAATCATCCCCTATATTCATCCTTCCAAAAAACATATAATCAATGAGAATATGAAATAATTTTTAATGAATAAAATGGGTTTGAAACAAAAAATATAAATAATGTAGATAACTCATGGAAAATATTTCATTCTTTATATTAAATCCTCAAAAGTCATAGAATACAAAAAATTCAAGGAATTTAAGAATATAAAAAATATTTATTGTTTTTTCACATGTCATATTTGTATAAAATTATTTATTACATAGACTAATTTAAAATATGAAATGTGTTAATCAAATATTATGTAAAAGATTACATATGATAACCAATAAAATTATAAAACATTAAAATTAAATTATGACACATCATATAGCATATACTTCTTCCAAAAAATATTAAAAACAATATATATATAACATTAACATTAAATAATATACAAAAAAATCGGTCTGTTATAAAGGATTAGACGGTTTATCTGAAATTTCTAAACATCATAACATTTCATATAAATCGGATAAAACTGAAAAATTTATTCTATTCTTATTTAAACATATGTTTCCTTTGATATAATGATGAATACAAACACTATTCAACCCAGAAAAATTTCATCTTATCAAGATCCAACTTAGTAACAACTTCCCTTGTGAGAAACTCCATATTTAGAAATTATTATTTACAATTTTCAAAATCTTCTTTTGAAATGAAACATTCCTTCACATTCTGATATTCCCTTTATAGTTCTTCATAATACTATCTAGAAATATTCAGATCATCTTGTAACATCCCTTTTTTCATTCAATGTACTGATTTTGAAAAAAAATATTTTCATAAGACATTTGAGATGAAGAGTCTCCCAGGTCTTCATAACCATGAGAATCCTTATTTATTTTATAATTTTTCCCAAATGAATCATTAACATAAGAAACTAGTAGTAATTTTAATATATTATAAGGGTTACCTTTTTATCATTTGGGAGAAATAGTTTTTGCTAAACATGAATTACTGGATTGCTTCACCTTGCCGTGATAGGTTTTCAAATGACATTGAAAGAGATATTTCAGAAAAGATGGAAATAAAAATAGGTTTTAAGATGATAATGATTCTCGGGTTTTAAGGATAAATCAATAAATTTTATGAACTTTCTAATTTTTGAGTTGAAAAATAAAGAGTAATCATTATAAATTTTGATATTTGAAAATAGTTTTTCATGAAATAAGTCTTTTCAAAAAACATTTACAAAAAAATAATAATACCAAAAACAAAAAAAATTGTTTTTTATTATAATAATATTTCTATTATCTTTTTTTTTGACTATTTTTACAACTTGTTTCAATTAATAAGAAAAATAATCTATCTCTTAATGAAATATTTAATGTGAAAAGCATATATGTGAAATAGAAATATAATATGTCATGGTTTATAGATTCCATGGTTATTGTTTTTTACAAAAACTATTTTAGTGTTGATAACTCATTTTTTAGGATATATAATTCCATATACTAAGTAGAAAAACACTTCATGATTTTATAATGCACCTCATTGGTGTATTCTAATAAAACATCAAATACATGTGCCATTTGGTATACATATTTTTTTTGGTCCATCATTGTTTGAAATTAAAATTTTTAGGTAACCAAATTTCATTATTTTGAGAAGAGTTTTTGTTATTCAAGTTGAACAATTAGTTTGAACATTAAATATTTTTAACACCATATTTTTCAGTTTTTCAAAAGAAATAGTCATTTTTATAATGTCTATTAACACCACAATAAAAATATTTAATTTTTTAAATTATATTTATATTTGAAAAAGGAACAAAATAACATATATATAATTGGCCATTAAAAATTACTTTTTATTCCATGTTTTCCTTTCTAAATTTTACTTTTACCAAGAATTTGATTTAAATATTTTTATTATCTTATCAGTACAGTATAATCTTTCTTTAATGTATCAACTTAAACTAATAACTCTTTAATCTTATTTTAATTCATATCAAATGAATTATTAGAAGAATTTTATTTTAAATAAGTAATCTATTTTGAAAAAAAATGTTAATAAAAGATCATCATGATATTTTCTATTTCTTATAGTATCTTTATTTTAGGATTCATATTTTTATTTTTTTTAAATAAATACCTATTTTATTCGTTATAAGAATTTTCTTCTGAATTACAGTTTTTGAGAGTAATATGGTTGTACTTCATTATTATGAGACTTAAGAAACACCATTTGTTATTTTTATTAGTTTCATAATCTATAAAATACTCATCATGTAAACCAAATTAATCCCTAAAAGTACCCTTCATATTTTTTTCCTTTTATCTTATTATCGTATTTTTGATGATGTTTAAACAAATGATTATTCATCTTTGTATGAACTTTTTATTTATATTCTAATTATTTATTTTCTTCAGTCCATTTATTTTTCACAGTGTGTATTTTCAAATTTTTACAAAAGTTTATAAACAATTATTGAAATATGGCTGATATGAATCTGTGGATTTGTCCCTGTAGTTTTTGAGATCAACTTAATCATGTCTGATATGACTTTTGGCTTTAACCTGCATCTTATATTAATACATCATTAATGTTCCAAATAATTATACTATAGATTTTTTTTGTACTATTGTGGATTGACATATAGTTGTAGTAATTACACTCCACATAGAAGCTATTATTCTTCATAATTTTAACAATTTATCTAATTTTTAAATTTGATCTCCAAAAGCAGCAACATTATTAAAAATTCCTTAAAATATTCCATTCATTGGAGTCATGGTTTCATCTTTATGCATTTTGAAAGTATCTAAATTTTATTTTAATTTTTTTTATCCCAGCTGTCTGATATTTTCAGTTCCATCAGAGGTAATAGGAATATACTTCCACATCTCATATAGAGTTGAACATTCAGAAACTCAGTTAAAATCATCTGTTCCTAAACCACACACAATAGCATTAATTGATTTTTAATTGAGGTCATATTGTTTTTCTAGATCATCATCCCATTTTTTAAAATCTTCAATAAGAATTTCATAAGGATTGAAAACCTTTAAATAAACTCTTATACTGAGAATTTTCAAATAAAATAATCATATTATATTTCTATCATCCATAATTAACACTATTAAATTACAGATCACATTTCATCTATATATCTTCTATGAGATTTTATATTTTGATATTTTTTCTTTTCAAAATATTTAACTCAATCTAGTTTGGGATCTTGATATAGAACTTCTTCTAATATTTCTTTTACGTATGAAGTGTAATGAGAAATTAATAAACTCTAATACGTTGACAGTTTTTTTAATCTAAATAACAACAAATAAATCAACGGATTTTCAATAAGAGAATATACTTGTAGACCCCATCAACTGATACAACGTTTTGTGTCATAATGTATTTGAAGAAGATAAAAACACAAGAAGAGCTAAATTGTGTTTTTGAAAAACATTGACAATTTTAGAATAATTCTATTGTTATGCAGTCAACATTTAATTCTCTCTTAATGATGAGTGAGTAGTAACATTAAATAAGGAAAAGAAAACAAGGACATATATAAGTTTAGGGAATAAAGATCCCCTAGTCCACTCTTCCAACACTATATACCATGATAATAGTTACATTCACTAATAGGTCCCCCTATCTAGAGACCACTTAACAATTGATTGTAGGTTGTTGACACCTTACAATACTTTTCTAGGTCCCTCTATTTCTTTTATAGGAAACCAAAAATCTATAGATTAGTAAATGAAACAGACATTTCACCAAAACCACGATTGAATTCTAGTAGTCGAAACTCTAATAAATATATAGATATTGATTTGATTGATAACATATATTTTTTCACATATTTTCAACATCAACTAGAATATGAACTCAGATTTTCAATAATTTGTATTATCCAAAAAATAATCAACAATACTTAGGCTTTCTTCAAATAATGAGAGTGAAAACACTATACATCTGTGTAAAAATTTATGTCTGCAAAGTGTACTTATGCAATTTGCATCATTGATATTATAAAATAATCTTTCTCAACAAAATGATAAAATAGTTACAAAAACAATAGTGAGTCGATCAAAGTGATAAAAAATGTATGCCTCTGAAGTGTATCTCTAATGTAAATGAAGCAATTGTTGTATTTAAATATAGATCTACGTTAAATATATATATATATATATATATATATTGTGAATATCATCTCATTTTTTTTGACGAATTTTTTCCCGATATTTATAATATAGGTCCAATATATCTATATCAATCCGAATTTATAAATATCATAGAATAAATGATAATTATTTTATTTCAAAAATCAATCAACAGAGTCATTATTTCCCATAATAATTGAAATGATTTATTATGTTGAATGTAATCCTTTGAATTGATAGTAATATATTAATGAAAAAATATTTACTTCTTCTAAAACCATTGAATCCATCACAGATAATATCATGAATTTAAAATGATGGTGTTGAAATGAAAAATGTATGGTTTCTTTCTATATGAAAAAAATACAAATGTAGGGTTGACAACATATAGTTTTTCACAAAATTAGGGTAGATAACGTATGATTGTTCACAAATGAAGGGATGAAAACAAATGATTTTTCACAAAAATATGGTTGATGAATTATGGTTTTAAAAAATGTTTGGTTGATAAACCACCCTTTCCTTTTCTAAAACATAGGGTTTCAACCAAACATAGAGTACATGATTATTATTCATTATTCTAAATGTAGTGTTTCAAAACTATACATTATGCTTAAAAAAGTAGGGTATGAACTTTTTTTCTATAATAAAATATCTGAAATACTTCAACAAAAATATTTCATACAGGTCAATGAATTTAATATATTTCCAAAATAAATATTATACCAAATATTGCCTTCCTAAAATTAATATATGATCAACTTTATTAGTAACATTAATGTGGGTGTTTTTGATCATAAATACCAGAATGAAATTAAAAAAAATTGTACCAAAAAAATTCTCAACATGCCTGATATAGTAGTGGATAGGATGGGTTAATTTTTTTTGTGTGAAACCTTGTAGTGAGTAGTGAGTTTTAAAACATTCGATATCATATGGCCTTTCATATGGGGTGTATTACAATGAAGGTTGTGACCTAGGTAGGAATTTTGGTGTAGGATTAGTGTGAGATCCTAGTAACCCTTGCATACATGACCCGTATTAGGGTCCAGGTGCATTATGAATTTTGAGGGTAACTCATGAGACAGTTCATCTGTGTTTTTGACTTCTATTAAATGGGTGATTCACAACTAGATACATTAGAATTTAGAATCAGTACATGAAAGAAGATACAAAATGTCTATTGTTGGCACTATAGATGTTTTAGAGTATTTTGGTGAAATACCTATGGGTGTGAGACTTAAGTTTTATTTTAGTCTTGGGACAAAAATATTGTTTAGATTCCATGATATGTTGATTCCCTCATGGGTTTTTCTTGTGGTCTGGTCATGAGTATCATGTGTGATAGGAATTAACTATTTTGTTTTGGATAAAACCCAGTTGAATATCAAATCAAAAGACGTGTCAGGTGATGCGTGTTTCTAAGTGTAAGATATGACTTTATAATGAAAACACTAGTGAGATAGCCTTGATGAATATGAGGTGGTTTGGGCATGAGGTCCCTATGGATATGGAGTATGTGTGAATGAAATTTTTTTTGAGGACTATATAGATTCGGGTTTCATTTGAAATTTAATGTACCCAAAAACTTGGTGATTTAATAGCTCATATGGTTTTTATGGAAGGGAATGTTAGCTACCAGTATTTTTTGGCTTAGAGCTCACCTTCATAAACATTATGAGTGCATAAAAGAGTCATAATGGAATTATATACTAATGGTTAGATTTTAAGTGGTCATGTTAGTGGGTTTGTCTTAGAGACATGTTCTAGTATTTCCAAAACCCTGAGGGTGATCTATAAATAGAGAAATTAGAATGTGGGAGGGTCATATCTATTAGATTGGGCTTGTTAATAAAGTTTCCAGGAGACATGACTCAATCGAGTTAGAGGTAGGTCTTGTGATATGTTGTGTGGGAGCATGAAATTGATGAATGTTGATGGAATATTTGAGGTTTGAATTAATATATAATCTTGATTTACAATAAATTTAAGATTTTGGATAATAAAATTATATTACCATGATTCATGAATTTGGAATGAAGTCATGACTAAGACGATGGCTATTGTGAGTGTTTTTGAGTCACCCAATTGTGGTGACATAAGGATCTCAAATGTGTATTATGATGTTCTAGAAGGGGAACATGACTGCCTAATAATCTATTATTATTAAATAATAAATCAAGGTGTAAACCATAAGGAAATAAATAGTGGATGATGTGTTCTGTAAGGATGTGTGTCTCAGGAAGGGTGGCATGCATTTGTTTCTAATGAGACCTGTTAGGGTTAGCAATCTCAGTGTGGATAAAGATGAGCTGGGTTGTGTGCAGTACACAATCAGTTTTTTTAAATTCGAAAAATAGTTTTTAATAATTTTCAATTAGTATCGTGAAAAATGATTTCATGAGCCAGAAGCAGGAGATTGTTTCCTTTTAGATAGATACCCTAAGGTCAATAGTTTCATACTCATTTAGTCATCATGTTCATTAACGGATGGAGCATTGAAAATGGTGGTCATTAAATTGTTCTATGATATTATGATAACAATGATTATATGTTGAGGTTTAAGATAACTACCTTGTTGTTTTATCCCTTATGTGAGGAGTGTCAAGGGTAGTTTATTTCAATCGGTGGATGTTCATAATATAATTTGTATGAAAGATGGTAAATGGGGTCAAATTAAATGGATTCCTCAAATAATTATGGGTGTGAATTTAGAGGTAGTATTATTTAGGGTATAATTATCATTCTTGGGCTAACAATGAGTTGTGGTGATTTGAGCATGATCTGGTTTGTGGTTCGCTTGTCCACAAGATACAGAATTATTTGAAATTAAATGATTGATAGTCTGACATCGGAATGTCACTAAACGTTTTATAGGATCAATTATGGTATTTTTTAAAAAATAATAGGATTTACTTAGGGGTTAAGATATGTTGTTATTGTAGGTTAATAACACATTGATGACTAAAACTATGAGTTTTGGGATGATTTGGATAATTAATGTTCAGTATGATTAATTGAAAATAATTGGATGTGTTCTTCAAAAAATAAAAGTAGTTCATTCAGTTTGGGAATGATTAAGAGGTTTCAGGAATTTTTTTGTGGAATTTTGAAGATCATGGGGGTTTACTTGGATTGGTTCTTGGAAAACATGGGTTTATTTGTTTAATTATTTAATTTTATAATGATGAGAAGTACTAGAATTAGAATAGTAATTTCACATATGGTTGGAATTGTGGATTGAGGACATTATTAATGGGTATCTCTAGAATGTAAATTTTATGATTTGAAACTAAATTATAATAATAGAGTTGTCTTAGTAAAGATATAACCTCATGTAGCTATGTATTATGGTGGGGAACACTATACGACAGTTTTTTGGATGGATTTATACAACTTTGGTGTCTCTAGGTATATATGCATTGGAATTTTATAACTTTATGTTTGGATAATGTATTTAAGAAGAAATGTGTTTTCGATGGTTTAAGAAATTGGATTTCAAGTTGTGATCGTGATGTGAGTTGAATTATTCAGTTTGGAATGTGGGAATTGATAATAAATTAATGATTAAAGTTTGTTGAAATACTTCTTTTATATATCCATAGGTACTTCATGAGGATGATAAGTGCTATGGTGGGGAGTTTTTAATACCTCCAACATATAGACGGATTCTTTGAGAGGAAGAGTTTGAATTTTTGAATTATTGAGTGGGTTAATGTAAGAATCATGGTTTAGTTCTAGATATAAATTTTTTTGATACCTCTAAAATGATTATTTTGATGTGGTTTTAGGTTCAAGTGGTTGAAGAAAGTAGTGGTAAGGATTGATAAATAGGTCATGTGGTCAAAGCTACAGCCTGCAGCCACTGGCTTACAAGAAAATAGGTGTCCACCTTATTTCCAGTGGACCGCACTAACTAGTTATTTGGATTTTTAAAGGGAAGATTAAAAATTATTCCCCCTTTATTTAATAGATTGACAAAATAAATTTCAATAGAGGTAAGTTTTCATGTGAGTTTTTTTTAGATTTTAGAGAAACATTTTAATATATAAAATTATGTTTCTCATTCTAGTTTTTATAGATTTATATCTTGTGAGTTCATGTAACTCTTTATGGACATTCAGAAGATGGTTGTTCTTGGTTTATATGTGGATAGTGAATCGGGTTAGTGAATTTATTTTTATACCATATTGTAATATTTGTTATAATTAATTATGAAATTTTAATTAAATATGATTTGATTATAAATAATTAATATTTGTTATTATTAGTTTTTTCTATTTACAAATATTGATTAGTTTTCGGGCTTGGATGATCTTGGATCATGATTTTTTGGGTTAAGAGTTAATGTTTGAAATATTTGAATTGAGGTAGGTGGTATGTGTAATTAACTCATAATCATGATTAATATTTACAATTTATTAGTTGTGTAGTCTCGAATAATACCTTAGTGATGAAATTATATGTTAATTGGAACTTGATATCATTTCCTTTATCTTGTTATATTCCATTTTGAATGTGTTAGATTAAATTTATAAAGTGTGGTTCCAAAGGGATGCTCCACATGGAATATGACCACAATTTTGGCCAAATGTATTTGTTTAATAGAATTATCCATGATAGGTGTGGCATTTAATATGATTAAAATTCAATTGTATAATGTTGTTGTTTAAAAAATAAATACCATGAAAGAAAAATAACAGGTGTTTGTTCTTATGTATTTTGAATGAAACACTAGTTATTATAGACTTGATGTTGTGTTAATTTTACTAAATTTTGTGAATATTAAATGTCATAGGAAGGTGATATCTAAATAGTTGATGTATTTGGAGTGATATTAGTAATTTTTTTAGAGTTTATTAAATTTTATATATTGTACGAGGTTTCTCATTTAATTAAATGTTTTTATGTGAAATATAAAAAATGAATTAATTGATTGATTGAAATAATTTTTCAACGTTTTTATGAGGTTCTAGGAAAGACATAGAGATATTTATGGGATTTTATGGGATATTTTTTGACATGAAATTTCATGATCTGGTCCTATATTCTAATAAAGGATTCGGAATAATGTTAGGTTGTGATGCTACCATTGAATTCATTGAGGGATGTTTCTATGGAATACCTTTATTGAGTCACTTAGTCTTTCTAGATTTGTTACTTTGAATTTACTAGGGTGACTCCTCCTAAGACTTGAGTAACATATTATGTATCAAATTCCACATATTAATCTCATACATTCTTACTGGTAATCGTAGTTGAATTTCTTTGGATGAGATCATTAGAATATGATTGATCTATTTCGGATTACATCAACATGCATACGCTATGGATTCCAATCATGTCATGCATATAAATGTCAGGGAAAATTCATTTAGTTACATATTGTATGGTTTATATACTAAAATTCCAATGGTCATACCCATTAGATTCCATATGAGTTTTTTGTAGATGTAATTATTAGTTGATCCAAGATGGTTCTCTCAAATTATTACAACTGTATTTTATTTTTCTTTATTCTCTATAACTAAGAGGTCTGTGACATATGCCATTATTGGAGATTCTCAAGTCTTAGATGAAGCATCTATGTTTCAATGTTATGTATCATCGTATAACATGGGAATCAATAGTGGTATTATAATATTTTATTGAAATTGTTAAATTGTTAATGATTAAGATTACAAATTGTATATGTTTATTTAATTCCCGCACACGTGCACTATTAAAGACTGGTTATTTTAGATATATCATTGATGGTGAACTATTGATTTATACTCACACCCAAAATTGGTCATCATCAATATTGAGAACCTAAGAAACTATTGTTATTTCATTTTAGGTTCAGTTATAGAAAATATCCCAATGATATTGATTGTCTATTTGTTAGGATAAATAATGGGAGTTGAACCATCCTAGGAATAAAGTGAATTATATGAGTCATTATAGTATTTTTTGGTCTTGTGTTATAGTATATGTTTTTTGGATGTATGAAATGCCAAAAAAATTTGTGTTTAAATAATTTATTACTTCGTGGTTCGTATTTATTTTCTACACATTCCTAGATGCAATTCAACTTTTTTATTTATGGGGTTAACATATATTATTTCCTTTATTTATATTTTTCAGTTACTCTGATAATATTTTGTAGTCTCCCTGATATACCATTATATATTTGTGCTTCTAGTCTATAATAATTACACCATGAGGAGTCATTATTGATGATACATGGCTAAATGCCCTAGAGGTCTAGTTTAGGGGCTCCTTAGGTGGGGAATTACAACATATACCAACACATTATTCTCACGTACATCATTAAATTTATTCAAATAAATTTTAGAAACTAAACATATTTTTTGGCATACTAGTTTGAGTTTTCACTAAGTTCACACACCATAAATATCGTTCATAATAATATTCCTAAAATTCTCATGATTAAAAAGTATTTAATTTTTTATTATAATTATTTATCCTACAATATTTATTATAAAAATAAATATATACACCTTTATTTTTAATTTTATTATTATCATGAATCTATCTCTAAATTATAGCATCATATTCATCACAGTAATCATAAATAAGAAATTTGATCTATAAAAATGTTTATACCTAATGAATTTGACATTTTACCTATATAAAATTATGCACACCATGTAATTTTTTTAAGATATTAATTTTTTTAGTGTGAAAATAATAATAGTTTTTACATACTCACTCATTAATATGCGTTAATGTTGATTATTTTTTTACTATTATTGTAAATTTCTGAAATAATATAGAAAAATATTCATCCCTGTATTCTTATTTAACCACATCTCATATTCATTAATGCTCAAATTGTTTTGAATTAAAAACATATTCCACATGTTCCCATCAAATCTAAATTTTCCCTCCAAAATCACTATGGGTCATTATCATAAATTGGAATTATTAATTTTGGGTACACAATAATATTATTTTTTATCATATTAATAAATTTAAGAATTTATGGTATTCAGAATTGAATACAATATAGACTCAAATCTTTTCAAGATACATAATAAAATTTATTGGTATATTACATATAATATTTTCAATATATGTTTATGTATATTGTACAATGTTACCTTCTTAGAATATATCTTATTTCATTTACACATAGACATTTCAAGAATTTTTTATGACATAAATCTAATAAAACTCATTTTTGTAAATTCTTCAAAAAAAAAGAAAAATATTAATTTCTTCCTTCATTTACTTCATATTCATAGGAAATAAAATACTAAATGTAATTTACTAAGTTGAATTTGGATTTTAAAATCAATCATTGGTGGAAATATCTAAAAATTATTATTATTTAGAATATCTCAAAATTTTATAATTTGTTATTGTTTTGCCTATGAACTTATTGTAAATCATATTTATGAATCATTATTATCATGTTTTTTTGTAGAAGTGTAACACCCCGAGATTTTATGAAAAATATTCTTTTTAATTTCATTAATATGCTACACCAAAAAGAGCTTTCACAACACACATCTCTGACTTGGCTTGAATTACACGCAATCGCGACCTTCCACGATAGCGTGTGTTGTACGCAACACCAAGTTTCGCTAAACAACGATATGCTATTAAGATATTATTAAAACTAGCCGTTATGAATAGTAATAACCACTTTTTGAAATTTTGTAAATTTTATTTTTTAAAATGGACTTCATTTATGGATTAGGAGTATCGAATTTAGCCTAAGGTGAAATTTTGGTAATTTTCGGATAACTTTCATATTTTGATGAATAGTGGAAATTACTAAATTTTAATTAAAAACAACTTTTTCAATCGAAATAATTAATAGTTATAAATTATTAATTTGAGTGGTTTTAAAGTATATTTAGAATATATTTTTACAATTCAATACAATGTTGGTCATTGGATGTAATTTCACATTTACACCAGACATAAACAAGTGTCAATCTTTTGATAGATATTGTTTCTTAAAAAAACGCTATTTGTTTTAACAGCGGGATTTAATTATAAAATTAATTAATGCAACTTCTATGTTATGAATTTGGTAAAATAGACTTCATTTTTGAATTCGGAATATGAAATATAGCTTAGGATGAAATTTTGGTATTTTTCTGAAAACTTTCAATTTTTGATGAATAGTGAAACCACTAAGTGGTAGGTTAAAAACTGAATTTTGCATAAAACTTAATTTTATCGCTTCTGTGAATGGAATTTTGAAAATAAAACAGACACGGTTAATATCAAGGACTAAAATGTGGTTCAATGAGATGAAAATAATTTTTGGTGAATAGTAACTTTTTACTTTTTTTTACCACGGTTAATAGTAAATAGGGTAACTAAGGGTAAATATGATATTAATATTACCCTAACACATGTCCTAATACTATTGGACAAGTCTATCTCGACCAAAAACAACCTTAAGTGTAAAATATTATCATTTAGGCCCACTTGGATTAGATTAGGACATTTATTATTATTTAATTCAAAGAAGAGTTAAAAGAGTCAAAATCAAAGTTTATTTACTAAAACATTTTTAATATAGGGTTATACATAATATTAATTCGATTTTAAATATTCATTAGAAAGATAAAAAGATTTCATACATAATAATATTTTATTTATAATTTTTAGACTTTAAATAAATTAATTTATTTATGACACAATGATGATGCAGTAATTATCTTATTAATGAAATATTGACATAATTGATGTTATAAACACCAAAATAAATATAATTTGAAACTTTTTATGA
The DNA here is from genome assembly GCA_963277665.1 of Viscum album. NCBI lineage: Eukaryota > Viridiplantae > Streptophyta > Magnoliopsida > Santalales > Viscaceae > Viscum > Viscum album. Next base: position 20,460,997 of record OY728155.1, read on the forward strand.
ATTCCACTAATTTTCTAGGTTACTATGATATATTAGTGTTGATTTAATCAACTTGGTTCGAACATATAATTCTGTTATTACTTTCACAAAAATCATATATCAAATAGTGTCAAAATTGACACAAAATAGTTTTTAAATCAAATATTATATTATTAATTGTTATTTTATTCCTAAAAATCTAAGGTTCGGCCAAATGACTTAGATAAGGATATATATATTAATAATAAACAATTTGGGGTTCTTTTGGCATGTTATAGTAAGTGTATTAACCATATAGTGAAAGAAAACAAAAAGACACGGTAAAAGTTAAATTATTTAACTTAGAGTTAAATCTAATTGATAAGGTTAAAATAATACCCTAAACTTGTCTAAATCCTATTGGTTGATAGTATTTCGACCCATCCCCACTTTAGCTTCGATATAATACCCTTTGGAACCATTATAAACCGATTTTGACTTTAATATAAAATAATATTTTGAGATATTCCTAAGGTGCCCCTCTCCTCCCTTATAAAAGGGCACCTCCTCCCCCTCCTCCTCACACCAATTTGAGCACTCAAGCTTGGCCAAACCCTGTCATTTTATCCTATCCACTTCCCTAGAATAATCCTAGAGGTCCTGGTCTTCTTCAAAGACCAATCTTAGTTCCCTAAGTGGAGGATTCAAAGAAGCGTTCCAAAGAAGAGGTAATATCCATTACCGATCTTTTCAATTTCTTTCTTCTTCAACTTCTTATTATTTAGTTGTTTCATGATAAAGTAATAACATCAGTATTACATACATACTGATATGTTATTATAAATATGAAACAACTCTAATTAACCTTCTATCCATCCTACGGAAAAAGGAAATCACCACGCGTGCGTACGTACGGAATACCGTCTCCACGCCGTGGTGTAATCTATTTTCCGCCACCACCTTAATTTGATGGGTATAAAGGTGTAATGAGTAACTATATATGGTTATTATAAAGTGATATTTATACATAAATATTATACATACACTTCAACACAATTCCACGACCATGGGAACGATATCATCGCTCGTGCGTACGTACGGACTACCGTCTCCACGACGCGATGAGATTCATTCTCAATGATTAACCATTCATGAATGATTATAAAGTATATATAATAAGTACTAATGAAATATATGACCTAATAATGATACTGGAATTATTTATATTTATGTCATCTACTTAATTCCATTCAATTCAATAAGGAAACGAAAACAACGTTCATGCGTACGTACGGACTACCGTCCCCTTGAACGGTGTATTTATTTCCATTTAATGATTAATTATATATGTGTATTATGAATATATATATATATAAATCATGTTTTATATTCTGGAATTAAGTAATCATGATCTAAGTAATCATATGAATAATTACAAGTTAAAGACACGAACAACAAATGAGACGATTTTACCCAAAACGCTACTTTAACATGAATTTACAAAAGAACGGGTAATATAAAGTCATAAGTGGACCATATATGATATAATAACAATGAATATGATTCTGGAATAAGTCAATAACATGATTTAAATCATTATATAGGAGGTTCGGACACTTACAAAGCAAGTCGGACCTAAGGTAAGGGAAATATCACAATCTCATTTTTATCCGAGATTGTTTATACATTGGTATTTACTGGGGTGTATTTTATCATCCACATCCATGTTCCCTCAATATGTAATATTTTTTCCATCCACTTGCAATTGTTTAAATCAAATTTTACCCTTCGGTGAGTTTTTAGTAAATAATATGAAAGGAATCTTTTATCATTTTTCGTACGAGGTACTTTTTGACTTTTCCGACAAAGGTACGAAGAATGTTTTTTTTACTTAAACGGCATGAATGGATTTTTATGGTTTTATAAAGCCTTATTTTCATGAAACTTCCTCCAAAAGATTTCATGACTATTTTTAATAAAATCTCTTTCTTTTAAAATTGCATGATGTTTTGTGAAAATAAATTGATTTTGAAGAAGAAAGGATATTTTCCTCAAGAATTCATTTCAAGTGTTTTATCAAAATTATTTTCCATATAAGATAATAAAGGGTTCTGTTTCTATCCATATTTTTACATTGATTTGACTATGTTGTGATGGAATTATGTTTATGAATTCCTTTATCTTATATGAATGGTTTTATGATGTCATGTTGTTTAAGAATCCCATTTTTTATTAACTGGGTTATGAAATGATGTATGATTTATGATTTTGTGGCACACATAAGAATGGTATCATTATGAGATGGGTGGGACCTATATCTCCCTCCAATGCATTGGGTAAAGATTTTATATCTCATGAGATAGACATGGCTGGAATGGTAGGTTATACCGGTTTAGTGAAACAGGACTGAAACGAGGGTTACTCGATTCAGAAAGGGACTTTGTCTACTAAGATAGTCTTGGAAATGAGTCTTGACTAACAAGAAATGATTATCTATGATTATGTGTGAATGCCACAAAGTTTCATGTTTTAAGTTATGATTATTGTGATTACATTTCACTGCCATGATTTATCCCATGTTATGAAATTATGCTCTCTTTTGCAGGTTAAGATTTCCAAAAGTTATGTTCTTATGAATATGATGTGATTGATTTTTCTTTTGTTTACACTTACTGAGCATTTGAGCTCACCCTTTTATGTTTTATTTTCCCCAGGATATAAAGAAAGGTTTTAGGTAAAAAAAGGGAAGATCTTTATGGGAGATATTGAAGATCTTTCACCACGATTAGAAGATTACGTCCGAGTTTCCAAAGACACTAAACTATTACGATCCTTATGTGTGTGTTTTTGTTATGTACTAAGTATTCCGCAAATGTAATGTAATGTCCATGTATGTCAGGATACGGGCCTCTACAGTTGGTATCAGAGGAAAGGTTTAGTCAACCTTTGGAAACTAGGATGCGAAAACGTTAGTGAGATCCCTAGAGATATTTCTACGGTATGTCTAGGGATGTCCCTAAGGTTAAGTATACGTATAGGTTATAGTACTAGAACTATGCTAACGATCATAGAATTAAACCTAAGATGTTAGATATTGAAGGTACTTCCCCTTTATTATGTTGTTTTCCCTAGCATGATTTTTGCCTCTCACACTATTCTTTTTGGGTTTTAGACGATGGCTGGAACCCGAAGGAACCGTGTTGGTCAATGCAATAGACAATGAAATAATTGCCCTCCTGAACAAACAAATGTTATGGGAGATGGAGTGAAAAATCTTATTGCTATACTTACACAAGCTATGAATCATTCTGGACTTCCAAATGAGCAGAGAAGGGAACAATATTTTATTGAGTCCTTCATGAGGCAACGTCCACCTTCTTTCAGTGGGACTTCTGATCCACTTGTTGCTGAACAATGGATCAGTACCACTGAAAAGATATTTTCAGTTCTTCACTGTTCTGAACATGATAAAGTCATCTTAGCAGTATATCGTTTGGAAGGTGAAGCTGATCAATGGTGGAATCTTATCAAGAATACGAGGCCAAGAGATGAAATTGAGTCCATGGAATGGGACGAGTTCAAGAACTTGTTTTTCAGTAAGTACTTCCCTCGTATTCTTCGAACAAATATGGAAAAGGAGTTTCTTGAGCTGAAGCAGAAGGATGATGAATCTGTTGGTATATACGAAGCGAATTTTACAAGACTTGAAAGGTATGCATCTGGCATTATCATCCAACCTGAAAGTAAAGTTGATCGATTTTTCAGTGGCTTAAAACCAAGTCTTTGAAGGGAATTGGCTATAAGAGACTTCAGTAGCTATGAAGAAATTGTGCGTTGTGCTATCAAGGTAGAAATGGCAGTTGGTGTTACATATCCATCTCAGGGTTTTGACAAGAAACGAAAGATGGAGTTCAAGGAGAAATCTCACAATAATGGTGAAAAGAAAATGAATGTTTCCTTATGCTCAAAGTGTGGAAAGAAGCATGGTGGAGATTGTCTTAAAGGGACTAGAAAATGTTTTAAGTGTGGAAAAGAAGGTCATCGAGCAGCTGAGTGTCGAAGTAATGGAAAAAGGGTTTCTAATGATGTGAATAAAGCAAACACTACAGAGAACGCACCACCAACACTTCAATGCTTCAAGTGCAAGGAAATGGGGCATTATGCTAATAAATGCCCTAATCCAAGGGTTAGTGATGATCGACATGATCAACCGCTTAAGGCAAAGGATAAAGGGAAGTTACATGCGATCACTATTGGCGATGTTGAATATGACAACGATGTGGTGGAATGATTAAGTGTTTATGTAATGGGATTCCAAAATAATGTTGTATCATTGAGTATTGGAATATTTGTGTATTGGTCTAATGTGGTATTAAAAGTGATTGAGATATTTTTGGAAATAAGACGATATGAGCATAATGAAGGGAAAATGAGAAAATGAAATGTTTAACAGTATTCATGAGCTCATGATTGATATAAGGACTAAGTGATATCATGGTTTGATTATAAAGAATTTTGAGGATTTTGGTATGTGGAAAGTGTTAACGTTTAACTGCATTCATGTTTTCACTAAGGTTCAATGGGTATTCAATAGAATACATGATTAAGGACTTTGAATGTTTAGAATGTGACCAACAAGACATATCTTATGATATATGGGGATCAACGATGGTATTAAATCTCTGGTAATTGTTTTCACTATATTATGAGAGTGGACTGCAGTATTATGGATAAGCCTAAAGATTAGAATGGATTATGTTGGACATAAGTTAGTATTGTTTAAGGATAGAAGATTTTCGATATTATTGATGGGATGTTATAGTAATATAGCTTTAGAAAAAGGACAACCTGCAGGACGGGCGACAGCCCATCGCTTCGGACAAGGCTGTGGGAATCGAACCCACAACCGAAGTGCGACTGGCCTTTATCGCCTACCACTGGCCTACAGGAAGTCCCTGTTTAGTAGAAACTAGTTTTATTATATTAAGCTATATGACATATGATGTATAAGTCCATTTTAGGAACCATATATGATTAATCTCACTATAGATCGACTTATGTATATAATCTTTTTTTCTAACCTTTTGTTTGAGACAGATGGAATGACCCGTCATTCTATCACATGATCTGCTAACACTTCACGAATAACAAATTCAACTTCATTTATTAAAGAGATGAAGTGGAAATTGTTAAAGGCACAAACAACAGCGAGATTGTACCAAAATAAAGTAAGTATTTATTCTAATTTAAATTCTTTAACTTTAGGGAAACGATCTTGAAAACCAAAAATGTTGTCCTAGTGATCTTATATCTGATGAATCAGATGGTACCTTAGATCGTCACAAATTTATGGCTTTGTGATTGCTGGCTTTTCCATAGCCATGTTCTCTACCACTCTCCATCAGAACATGATGGTTAGATTTCTCTTCCATATCCATATTTTCACCTATGTGGAAACCAGTGATTAGTTTATTTGGGTAACCGTTACGTTTCATAATTTTGTTTTTAAAGATTGGTTTTGGTATTCCTTTTTACGATGTGGGTTTCTATTAAAGAAACTTTTGAATAGTAAACCATTTATAACCCCGACGAATTTCGAGGGCGAAATTCATTTTAAGGGGGGTAGAATGTAACACCCCGAGATTTTATGAAAAATATTCTTTTTAATTTCATTAATACGCTACACCAAAAAGATCTTTCACAACACACATCTCTGACTTGGCTTGAATTACACGCAATCGCGACCTTCCACGATAGCGTGTGTTGTACGCAACACCAAGTTTCGCTAAATAACGATATGCTATTAAGATATTATTAAAACTAGCCGTTATGAATAGTAATAACCACTTTTTGAAATTTTGTAAATTTTATTTTTTAAAATGGACTTCATTTATGGATTAGGAGTATCGAATTTAGCCTAAGGTGAAATTTTGGTAATTTTCGGATAACTTTCATATTTTGATGAATAGTGGAAATTACTAAATTTTAATTAAAAACAACTTTTTCAATCGAAATAATTAATAGTTATAAATTATTAATTTGAGTGGTTTTAAAGTATATTTAGAATATATTTTTACAATTCAATACAATGTTGGTCATTGGATGTAATTTCACATTTACACCAGACATAAACAAGTGTCAATCTTTTGATAGATATTGTTTCTTAAAAAAACGCTATTTGTTTTAACAGCGGGATTTAATTATAAAATTAATTAATGAAACTTCTATGTTATGAATTTGGTAAAATATACTTCATTTTTGAATTCAGAATATGAAATATAGCTTAGGATGAAATTTTGGTATTTTTCTGAAAACTTTCAATTTTTGATGAATAGTGAAACCACTAAGTGGTAGGTTAAAAACTGAATTTTGCATAAAACTTAATTTTACCGCTTCTGTGAATGGAATTTTGAAAATCCGACAGACACGGTTAATATCAAGGACTAAAATGTGGTTCAATGAGATGAAAATAATTTTTGGTGAATAGTAACTTTTTACTTTTTTTTACCACGGTTAATAGTAAATAGGGTAACTAAGGGTAAATATGATATTAATATTACCCTAAAACATGTCCTAATACTATTGGACAAGTGTATCTCGACCAAAAACAACCTTAAGTGTAAAATATTATCATTTAGGCCCACTTGGATTAAATTAGGACATTTATTATTATTTAATTCAAAGAAGAGTTAAAAGAGTCAAAATCAAAGTTTATTTACTAAAACATTTTTAATATAGGGTTATACATAAGATTAATTCGATTTTAAATATTCATTAGAAAGATTAAAATATTTCCTACATAATGATATTTTATTTATAATTTTTAGACTTTAAATAAATTAATTTATTTATGACACAATGATGATGCAGTAATTATCTTATTAATGAAATATTGACATAATTGATGTTATAAACACCAAAATAAATATAATTTGAGACTTTTTATGAATTACACTAATTTTATAGGTTACTATGATATATTAGTGTTGATTTAATCAACTTGGTTCGAACATATAATTCTGTTATTACTTTCACAAAAATCATATATCAAATAGTGTCAAAATTGACACAAAATAGTTTTTAAATCAAATATTATATTATTAATTGTTATTTTATTCCTAAAAATCTAAGGTTCGGCCAAATGACTTAGATAAGGATATATATATTAATAATAAACAATTTGGGGTTCGTTTGGCATGTTATAGTAAGTGTATTAACCATATAGTGAAAGAAAACAAAAAGACACGGTAAAAGTTAAATTATTTAACTTAGAGTTAAATCTAATTGATAAGGTTAAAATAATACCCTAAACTTGTCTAAATACTATTGGTTGATAGGATTTCGACCCATCCCCACTTTAGCTTCGATATAAGACCCTTTGGAACCATTATAAACCGATTTTGACTTTAATATAAAATAATATTTTGAGATATTCCTAAGGTGCCCCTCTCCTCCCTTATAAAAGGGCACCTCCTCCCCCTCCTCCTCACACCAATTTGAGCCCTCAAGATCGGCCAAACCCTGCCATTTTCTCCTCTACACTTCCCTAGAATAATCCTAGAGGTCCTGGTCTTCTTCAAAGACAAATCTTAGTTCCCTAAGTGGAGGATTCAAAGAAGCGTTCCAAAGAAGAGGTAATATCCATTACCGATCTTTTCAATTTCTTTCTTCTTCAACTTCTTATTCTTTAGTTGTTTCATGATAAAGTAATAACATCAGTATTACATACATACTGATATGTTATTATAAATATGAAACAACTCTAATTAACCTTCTATCCATCTTACGGAAATAGGAAATCACCACGCGTGCGTACGTACGGAATACCGTCTCCACGCCGTGGTGTAATCGATTTTCCGCCACCACCTTAAATGGATGGGTATAAAGGTGTAATGAGTAACTATATATGGTTATTATAAAGTGATATTGATACTGAAATAGTATACATACACTTCAACACAATTCCACGACCATGGGAACGATATCATCGCTCGTGCGTACGTACGGACTACCGTCTCCACGACGCGATGAGATTCATTCTCAATGATTATCCATTCATGAATGATTATAAAGTATATATAGTAAGTACTAATGAAATATATGAACTAATAATTATACTGTAAGTATTTATATTTATGTCATCTACTTAATTCCATTCAATTCAATAAGGAAACGAAAACAGCGTTCATGCGTACGTACGGACTACCGTCTCCATGAACGGTGTATTTCTTTCCATTTACTGATTTATTATATATGTGTATTATGAATATATATATATATATATATATAAATCATGTTTTATATTCTGGAATTAAGTAATCATGATCTATGTAATCATATGAATAATTACAAGTTAAATACACGAACGACAAATGAGACGATTTTACCCAAAACGCTACTTTAACATGAATTTACAAAAGAACGGGTAATATAAAGTCATAAGTGGACCATATATGATATAATAACAATGAATATGATTCTGGAATAAGTCAATAACATGATTTAAATCATTATACAGGAGGTTCGGACACTTACAAAGCAAGTCGGACCTAAGGTAAGGGAAATATCACAATCTCATTTTTATCCGAGATTGTTTATACATTGGTATTTACTGGGGTGTATTTTATCATCCACATCCATGTTCCCTCAATATGTAATATTTTTTCCATCCACTAACAATTTTTTAAATCAAATTTTACCCTTCGGTGAGTTTTTAGTAAATAATATGAAAGGAATCTTTTATCATTTTTCGTACGAGGTACTTTTTGACTTTTCTGACAAAGGTACGAAGAATGTTTTTTTTACTTAAACGACATGAATGGATTTTTATGGTTTTATAAAGCCTTATTTTCATGAAGCTTCCTCCAAAAAATTTCATGACTATTTTTAATAAAATCTCTTTCTTTTAAAATTGCATGATGTTTTGTGAAAAGAAATTGATTTTGAAGAAGAAAGGATATTTTCCTCAAGAATTCATTTCAAGTGTTTTATCAAAATTATTTCCATCTAAGATAATAAAGGGTTCTGTTTCTATCCATATTTTTACATTGATTTGACTATGTTGTGATGGAATTATGTTTATGAATTCCTTTATCTTATATGAATGGTTTTATGATGTCATGTTGTTTAAGAATCCCATTTTTTATTACATGGGTTATGAAATGATGTATGATTTATGATTTTGTGGCACACATAAGAATGGTATCATTATGAGATGGGTGGGACCTATATCTCCCTCCAATGCATTGGGTAAAGATTTTATATCTCATGAGATAGACATGGCTGGAATGGTAGGTTATACCGGTTCAGTGAAACAGGACTGAAACGATGGTTACTTGATTCAGAAAGGGACTTTGTCCACTAAGATAGTCTTGGCAATGAGTCTTGACTAACAAGAAATTATTATCTATGATTATGTGTGAATGCCACAAAGTTTCATGTTTTAAGTTATGATTATTGTGATTACATTTCACTGCCATGATTTATCCCATGTTATGAAATTATGCTCTCTTTTGCAGGTTAAGATTTCCAAAAGTTATGTTCTTATGAATATGATTTGATTGATTTTTCTTTTGTTTACCCTTACTGAGCATTGGATCTCACCCTTTTATGTTTTATTTTCCCCAGGATATAATGAAAGGTTTTAGGTAAAAAAAAGGGAAGATCTTTATGGGAGATATTGAAGATCTTTACCCACGATTAGAAGATTACGTCCGAGTTTCCAAAGACACTAAACTATTACGATCCTTGTGTGTGTGTTTTTTGTTATGTACTAAGTATTCCGCAAATGTAATGTAATGTCCATGTATGTCAGGATACGGGCCTCTACAAGAAGTGTCCAAGAATTAAATTTTATAAGGTATTCTAATATATTTTTCCAATATGGACAGTGTAATTATCACTTTCAACAGTAAATGTTGTTTTATTTTTTCATTGAAAATTTCTAAACATTTATAAACCATGTAATATTTGAAAAAATATAGTTATTTTAGAAACATAAGTCATTTACATTGTCAATGAGATGAGAAACACTGAAAATAATGTGGTTAAATATATTAATCAATTTATAGTCGTTATAACATTGATTATTAGAGACAATTTTTTTATTCTAAATTAATTTGATGTAAAATTTCCATTTATATCGAAATATATTATTTTTTCTTCCATACTTCTTGCCACAAGTTATTTTTTTTGTAATCATTCTTGTGCGGTAAAAACTCTCTGTCCATAATCAAATTTCTATGTTTTTATAAATATTTATAAACTAATTCATAAAAAATGTTTGTTCTTACACATTATTATATTTTAAATTTTATATAACTAATATTTTGAATAACTTATAAATAAAAATTTTGAGACACTCGATATTTTTTTTATTTTAATTAGTTATTTTTTTTATTTTTCTTTATGACACAAAAATTTGTCTGCACCATGATAAATTAATTAAATATCTTTATATTGTACCAGATTTACACTATATGTTTGTCTCCCAATTTATTTATATCATCTTATCTATTTATAATGAGACACATTGTTGTAGTACACATTCTCATTCGGTTATAAAATTAAAAAATTGATGTTTTCCTTGAATAATTATAAAAAATTATTGTTTTATCCTGGAAATATTTATTACTGAATTTGGGAATATTTATAGTCTTTATTGGCAACTATTTTTAAAAAAAAGTAAACTATAATTATCATCCAATACATATTTTATATTAATTTTGTAATAAATTTTTTATATCTGGATATTAAAAAATATTTGGGTTTCTCTCTAATGATTCCAAGAAATAGAAACATTATAATTATAATTATTTCTAATGATTATTATCTATTACTAGTTGATTGAAAAAATAAATAATCACCATCATAATAAAGTCTTAATGTTTCTATCAGAGTTTTCATTTATTTGTTTTTAATCATATTAATATTTTTTATTTCATGCTTTGTTCTTCATATGTTATGAATATTGAAAAAATTAAGTAGTTGGATTCTCATAATTAGATTTAAATTTATTCAAATAATCCTAAAAAATAAACACTTTTAAAATCTATTTGAATATCACTTTATCTTAATATATCATCATGGAAATAATGTATTTATATAATTTACTTATTTCTATAATAATGACTTTGTTATTTTCAATAGAATTTACCAAAGGTTGTCCATCTAGTTTGTTTTAAGAGTCATAATTATATAAAAAATCACCCCCATGTTTCATATCTGATTGAGAAACTCAATAATTTTCAACTTTAGTGCATTATATTTTTTATTTCATCCACTTAGAGAAAAATCATATTTCTCACAGAATGAAAATTCATCTTCATCATAAGAAGGAACCCCATATTTTTCTACTAAGAAAAATAAAATTCATTTTGTTTATCATCTAAATTTCATTAACCACTATTATTTTACTCAATATAAATTAAATATGTTTTCTTCAATATACAGTTTATTTTAGTCATTCATGAGTCAATTTTTCCAATTCCTTTTGAAATAAAAATTTTCCACTTATATAATTCACACTTTATTTTTTATTGATTGTTTAATTGGGTTTTAATTTTAATTCATATCGTAAACTATTATATCTAATTTGACCTGAAATTTATAGTATATCCATCTTAAAAAAATACATTGATAGTTTACCATTTTCACATAACATTGCTTCTTTATAATTTCTATGAAAACAATTAAAAAATATTTGTATAAATTAAAAAATAATTATTATCCTTATATTCAATTTGAATATAACACTTATTTTGAATCATTCTCATAGCATTATTGGACTCAAATAAAATATCTTTAACACCCTCTTCTTTATTATTAAATGATATTCCACTCCTCATTTCATTTAAAATCTAATCACAATCAATGCATCTGTTTTCAATTACCATATCTTTAATAGCTATAAAAATACCAATAAATTTATCTCTATACTATCTCAAAAAATAATTTCACATTAAATGGTTCATAAATATATTCTCTATAAAAACCTATAAAACACTATACCTTGTTTACTAAAAATATCAACTAATTAATATTCCACTATATTTTCATCATGAAATAATAGTTGGATAAATTATAATTTTATTTCATTTAAATGATTTAATCATCTATTAAGTACATTTTGTTTTATGTATTTTTCAATCCAAGGAGTTAATTTAATTAAAATATTAAAAATGATGATATGTAATTATTTTGTACTTTACCATCAAAATAAATTTTTCTTCCATAAACCTAAGGCATGTATCATTTTCAAGAATAATAATTATATAATCTCTTATTTCCATAATTTTTTCCTATGAATATTTCAATATATATATATATATATCTCTGTATATTTCCTTAGATATGAAGCTATGTTTGTCATGTCTCCAGACTCTAGAATTAATATATTATAAATACCAATACATAATAAATCACTCACACACAAATTTTAAGAATAATTATTTTTATCTTTTATTAGGATCTCAAATGGAAAATTAAAGACCACTACTCCTACCGAATTATGGGTTTTACTCTAGGAAATACATAGAATTTGTTAACATGTGATGTTAAGTGGAAGGATGATGTTCCAAGGAATATTAAATATTTTAAATAATTTTTTTTCTTATTTAATGAAAAACTAATCATTTCTCTAAATATAAATCATTATAAAATTTTCTTTGGGTTAGTTGCATAACCCTAGGATGATAGAGAGAAGTTGATAGGTGTACACTATTTTCATCAATGGACATGGGAATGTGGACGAACAAAAAATGACCAAGTTAATTCATGATATAAATGATGAATTTAGCAGCATCATCATCGTCTCTAGAATACATGATATTAACCAAAATTCGATATATTATTGAGTTAGGGCTATTTATTTTGTGTATTTTCACCCATTGAATAATTTTTCAAGGATGGATTATGTATCTTTATTAATTTATAGGATTCTGATTCCTCACATGAGCCATGTATTAGATTATTATTCAAGAAATTAATTATTTATATTTTTTTCAACCTTGAGTATCCCTTTTTTTTTGTAATTTGAAATCATTAGCAGATATCACATTATCCAAGGATGATCTCTCTTTTTTTTCCCTTGATTTTCTCACCACCATTCATTGAAATCATCATCATTGGCCCACAGGGTTAGAGAATCAATATTATCTTGATGCTCAAAGTATGATCAAAACCTATGAATCATGATAGATATGTGAAAAAACAAGATATTTGAATTTTTAGGATAGTTCAATGTGGATTTGTCTAAAGTATGATTTTTACTCTTGGACCCTTACCTCGAATGAAGATAAGAAGCACGATCCCAACCAATTTGGAGATTGGAGTTCCAATTTCAGCCACAATAATATGGGAATCAACAGTTAGTGAATATCCCCTAAGAATTCAACTATTTTATGTGAGTCAAATGGAATTGGATGTGGAAGTATTGTATGATTGGGTGACCACATTAAGACCAGTATGCAATGTCTATAAAAAATGAGAGTACAAATCATGTATCACAGAGGAATGTAGGAAGTGCATTTTTTGAGTCTAATGGAATCAAGTGTTTCAGACAGAGTTCTGTATAATACTCTATGTCAACATGCCCACACGCCATGTGACCTAATCCAATGAGTTCAACTGCCCGAGGGGGGAACATTCCCAAGAACCCGAGTCAATATACACATTGTTCCCCTATACGAACATGCGATATAGATCCACATAGTTGCAAAATTTGTGTGTAAAGGAGGACACAACAATGTTTTTTGTTGATGTAACATGTGATGTTAACCAATATAAACACAGTGTTACTTTCCCTCTTTCATCTACCAGGTGTATATACTTCTTCGAGACTTTATTTTGGACTCACGACCATCATATCCCATGTATGATTCCACATTAGACACAATGGAATATTTTATTTTTTTCATAAGAGATATGAAAGGATGTGATTATGATCAAGATGATTCATATAGTGATGATTATTTGGTGAAAGTTATTAGCGTTGATCAATAAAGAGATGATAGTGTCAGTAATCCCTGAACACACTTGTTGGGGGGAACCAATTATGGTTTATACAAGAAGACTCAGTACACCACTACACTATAGAGATCGTGAGTCCTCAGTCATCAAGGTGGTAGTCCCCTATCATCCAGATCTGGTGGGTATTGGTTCCTATAATTGACTAAGAGATCCCTCATACATAAAGCAATGTAGTGGGGGAATGGTCCCCTCCAAATATATTCTGGCATGATTGTGCATGGTGCTGAAAATTTGAAATGGGACCATTGGAGCTGTCTGAGGATTGGTAAACACCTCTAGATTATTATAGAGTCTGAGACTTCATTCTTTTTTAAATATGTTTTTAGTTTTATCATATCATCTGATGGATTTATATTCTGAACTTTCATACTGTTTGAGCTAGTTATTTTAATATATTACTTTTCTACCGGTTTTTTAGTCGATCCTACTATGTATGTTTATACTCACCCTTTCGTGGGATACACCTACACGTTTTGTTTCTTATGTATATGATAGGAATTTTATTGGTGTCTTTAGTGAACCTAGATGTAATGGAGCTTAGTATCACCAGGATGTTCTGGTCATGTGTGATGGTTAGTCATGGTTAATGTGAGTGGTTATCTCATTAGTTTTCCCTTTTTACCAATTATAGTCGATTGAGGACATATTTTCTATTTGTGATTGTATTTTTCCTATTTGTATATATTTTATTACCTTTTTTTTCTTTCTTGTATCGACTCGTTTATTTTAATTCTTTTATTATTATCTATATGTTACATTTTTATAATTATATCTCTGCACAATTCCATGCACATCATTTTGTTTGTTTTTGTGTGTATACATGTACAATAGGATAAGGTCTCACATGTCATTATTTAGGATACTTGGTTCATATAGTCGTCCCCTGAATTTTTCGATGAGGGATAGAGGTTTAACACTCCACTTACTGATAGCCTATGAAAGTCCCTACTGTGTTGGGTTTTGATAGAGTGGTATTAGAGGATATTTTCATAGTTTTAATATTTAGAGTTGTACATATTGTGAGGTTTGGTTTGAAAACATAGGAAAATGATGTGTGTCTTGAGTTGGGATATTAGGCTAGTGAACCCAGTTATGGTGTGATGAATGACATATCCATACATTAAGAATCAGGATTTCTAATTGTTAACTCATCATTCCAAGCAACCTGTTATAGTGAATGAAATGGTACCTTCATCATATCATATTGTGTAATTCAAAATTCAAGTCCTTTTGCAGTGTTCTCCCAATATATACTCCTATAATAATTTTACATCTTGATTTCATTAAGGATTTATATATGATGACAGATAGATTAGGCACTCATATTAGGCCATGATAAAGAACAATTGATTTATAAGGCCTCAGTTCAGTGACCCAAACAATTACGCGTTTTCTACATGTGAGAAGAGAGTAGTGCCTACAATAAAAGGGAAATGTGTATATCTCCCTCCAACAGTCAAGGAGGTAGATCGACTCTAAGTTGTATTGTTTTCCACTCCATCAGGTCATGATTATGATGCATGTATGCATAGGGAATTAAAAAATTCCAATGATAGTGACTATATAGGTTTCAGAGAATGACATACCATTCAGTTGAAAAGGCTTTGATGTGGTTGAATGAGTCTTTTGGATTTAATGGATCTAAGACAATCAATGGGTTTAAATTGTGACCAATATTCTCCACAATGTTGCATGGCACAAGTTGGGTCAGATCACATATACCCAATGAGGATTCAATAATATCAATAACACAATTTCCACAGTTGTTTCACTATAAGTATTTCCATTCATGCTTATGCACTATATGGATCTAGGAGACTTTTGAGCTGCATTATGGTGAAATTTTAATTAATGAAAATTCCACATGGTTGAATGACCACATCTACTACTCTCTTGCTATCATGTGATACAGATAATTTTGTTCATGGATGTTTGGGAATGGTCTTCATAGGTACTTATAAGCAATTATAGTTCTCATATTCATTAAAAATTATGATAGAGATCTAGAGGGGGCCTTGATGTAGATAAATTTATAAAAATGGGTCAATTTAAAAATATAGATGGTATTGGAAGTCATGGGGCTAATCTATTTGAAATGGATATTAGTCATCATACACATGGGTCTCATCATATGAGGCATACTCATTCTCATGCTCAGCACATGGATGTGCAACAAAAGGTTCACATAGACGGTCTAATTAACATAGAGAGAGGTTACGCTATGTTTTTTACATTCAAGGTCTCATGGATCATGATTTCTTGAATAATAAAGATACTAATGGTTTCTATTCATTGGATTTTCTTCCATGATAGATATAGTGTCTTGATCAGGGATCTCCTAGGAGTGGGTATGGAGGACCATATGGTGGAAGTACTGATAAAGTACAAGGTGGATACCCTAATGTAGGAGCTAAATGTAGATGATGAAGCTATAACCTACTCCCTCTAACACCACCAGGTGGATCCCCCTAGGATAAGAGGTTTGGTGGTTTTGGGTGTGGAATGTTGCAGGCTATGGAGGGATATTATAAGGATGCACATGAGATGGTTCACGGTACGATCTTTGAATTTCCTACATTAAAACAAATTATTGTTTAAATATGTTAATGTCATTAAATTTTCTCCATATATGTTTTTTGAGAGATAGATCATTCATTAGATTATTTGGATCGTCATATTCTACTAGAGGTACCTACATGGAGTGACTCATTTATATCAAATATCTGCTGGTAGTGTGAGAAGGTGTTTAGTGGAGAGACTTTTTTTAATACCTCTTGTTCATTGTAATGAAACCTTACAATGTTATTCTGGGTATTAACTGGTTATTCATTGGTCATGCTAATATTTTTTGTTATCAAAGTAGAGTAAGATGTCAATATGTAGATGGGACACTATTATCCTTCATGGAAAATAAGGATCAATTGGTTGAGTATGTGAGCCATGCGAGCAAGAAGCTATAACCTATATGCAATCAACTAGAATGTTTGTCCCATTATACAATGATATCTATATGCATATGGATTCTAGTAGTAGTGGAAGATTTTAGAGATGTTTTAATAGAATATTTTTGGGAAAAAATATGTGGAGGGATATTGAAATCTACATATAATTGGACCATGGGTCCATATTGATATATTCGTTGGCATTTTTGATAGCCCCTACCAAGATTGGTGAGAAGGGGGTGCAGTTGGGGACCTTCTAGGGAATTGTTTTATCACTCCTAGTTATCAGCCTTGGGGGAAGAAATGTTGTTCATGAAAACAGTAGTACATATTTTGAGGATTTTGTTTTCTTACCATCCCCTAAATGGGGTGAAGATCAAGAAAAATTACCCATTAGATATTTTTGATTCCATTTTCAACCAATTGAAAGCTGTGATCTAGTTTTTCTATATCGAAAATAGCTATAGTTTTCCTCAGTAAATGACTCATGTTGAGTATATTCTAAAGAAGGAATTATAATATCATTAAAGACATTTATATTCCCTATTGATCATTTTTAGGGTGACTAATTCCTTTATTTTTTCATTACACACATGAACTAGATCTTTAATCCCAATATATATTTGTTCATGGATGTTTCTATCAATGAAAACATCGTTTACTCTATGTTTGAGGGGGGGAATACATAGAATTTTTTGATTTTCCTAATAATAGTATGGGATAACCAATAGTAGGCTCTAAAAGTGTCATTTTAGTCTTTAAAAAGATTAAATTTCTTAGGAATTTCATCCCAATGAATGGTGTCACTATAGATTTAGTGAACATTGATGTATTGCATCCATGGGAGCCACTAAACTCTATGTTAGAGATGAATAGGTTCCTCAGTATTCCAGGGTATTATTCAAGGATCATGGTTGACTATTCTATGATCATTTCCCCTTTTCAATACCTTGATATTGAATGTTCAACCATTTACCTTGAGTGAATTATTTTAGTGAGCCGGTGAGGAAATAAGGTAAAGTATGACCAATGTTCCTATATTCAGGCTACTAGAAAAGATAACCAGGTAAGTGAAATTATATAATTCATATATAGATTGTCTAAAATTAATATTAAAACAATTAAATTTAGTGATTTATTATGGTTCAATGAGGTTGATAACACATGATCAGAACTTCATGACCCCGGACATAGAGCTGATTGTGGTAGTCTATATGTTGAAGTTGTTGAGTAATTATCTATAGGTTTACTATTTTTTTTTACTCAAATAACCAGAGTCTCGTGTATATATCCATAGAGAGAGTTCTCAACCTACGATTTAGGATATTAAAACAATTCCTAAACCACTATTACATTGATATAATCTACACTCCATGTCTGGTAATAATAATGGACTATTCCTATAGTAGGAAGTCCCTTTCTCACTTGGTGGAGGTGGAACCAATGTAGTTTTCCTTATTACAGCTAAACCTAGTGGAGGAGAGGGACATATATTTCTTTCATTTTATTGAAGTGAATCTATTGTTGCTTCAAAATGTGAGGGAGTTTCCATTGGGATATTTCTAATGTGATGTTTTGCAAGAATAGATATCCCTAATAGTTTAACTATAATGATTTAATTATGGTTTGGATCATATCACCATTTTCTATATATGGATGGTGGTTCTTGTCATGTTGCATGAGGCATTGTTGAAGGAGTATCAAAACTCCAACATGGATATACATACTGGTGTGTAAATGAAGTAAAAAACCTATTATATGTATTTTTGGCGGGCTTATGTGAGGAAGAGTGTTTCTATGTTTGTTTATCGATGCCTTCGATGTCATCATGTAAAGGTTAAACATTAGGTAAAAGTAGGTTTGAATCAACCTCTTCTAATATTTTATTATAAGAGGGATGGGATATTGATTGATTTTATAGTGAGGCTTACATGAAAAGTGCGAAATGATAATTCTATCTTGGTAATTATTGACCAAATAACCATCTTAAAATAATTTCCTACCATAAGGGAAAATTGTTTTTTTTATATTTTTTTTGATATATTATGTTTGTTGGATCATAAAGAATCCAGGGGTACGCAAGATAGTCATCTCCAACCCTGATTATTATTTCTGGTCATGGTTTGGGATGGGGTTGTAGGAGGCTTTTAGGACCCAATTACAGATGAGTACCATGTTTCACCTCCAGACTGATGCCCAGACTAAGCACACTTTCCAGTATATGGGGGATATGTTTAGAGTTTGTGTGTTATAATTTTTTCATAGATGGTATGATTAAATTATATTATTGGAGTTCACATATAATAGTAGATATCACTTCACTATCAGTAAAAACCCATTCAAGGGACTGTACATGAGACCCTGGAGGTTAACATGGTGTTTCATCGAGAATAGTGAGACATTACATATTGGGTCAGATATATTATATGTAATAAAAAATATTGTTTGTTGATATGTGAGTGGATGAGGATATACCAAATTCAAAACAAGTTGTATATAGACCAATGTCATATATATTTTGAGTTTAAACATAAAGATCATGTTCCCTGATATTCTCCCAATGATAAGGGATGAATATATTTTTATGTGTAAGAATGTTTCCCATAAGTTTCATTAGGACCTTCCATATCATGTGAAGTATTGGTATGGGTTTTTAGAAAATTTCCATACTCGCATAGTTGGTTCTTGTGTATGATATTTTCCATGTGTCCAAGATAAAAAGACACATGAATGACAGGATGCACATTATTTATTTTGGTGTGCTAGATATTGAGGACGTATCCACCCTCTCATAGTACTTGTTAGTGGTCAAGGATTGATTGGAGAAGATCATATGTGGTTATACCATTTCTGTTCATTGAGTGCTTTAGAAGTATGGGGGAATGCATGATAGATCCTCGGGGAATGAGAGACATATGAGTGCTCAGTACCCCCACCTTTCTTTGTATCTTTTGCTTTTATGGTGAATATCCTTCAAGGAGAGGTGAATATAGCAACTCTATTTTCCATATTTTGATCTATTGAATATTTTTATATAACTCTGGGTATTTCCATGGATTTGATTCTATGTTTTCTATGTTTCAGTAACAAATGTTTAATATTTCAAAAATATAATTATATATTAATGTATGCATGCATATCATTTCAAAATAAATCATTTTCCCATTTTGTAGGATATCATATGGAAACATTGAGGCCCTAATTATTTATGGAACATGATTATTACCCTAGGAATGAAAAAATGATATTCATATTCTTCTATTCTATGGAAGAAGGATATTGGTTTTCATTTAAAATAATTATTCTAATTAATTTTTTTATTTTAATCAAAAAAAAAATATACTCCTTTTATGTATGTCATTAGGTGAAATCTATAGGTTTGGATGCCTAAAAAAGGGATATTATGGGGGATTTGAAAGATATAAATCTTTGGAATTTGAGAACACATGAACATGGAGAAATAATGAATGATCATGGGGATTAGTGAGATTAATGAATAATGCATTGGGATAATTATCTCTGCCTCTAATGGGTGTGTTCTTCACAAATTATTTTTTTTCATTCCTGATTTAGGGAACATTATTATTTGGTTTTTATCCCTTTGATTAATTTTTCAATCATGGATTCCATATCTTCTTTTTTTAAATTCATTTTCTTCTCTTAAGATAAGTATTTAATTAGTGTTCATGAAAATATTTATTATTATTTGTTTCACCATTAAGACACACTTCTTTTCCTACAATTTAAATTTATTGAATATGTTGAATCGGCTAATGATGATATCGTTTCATTATTGTTCTTTTCTTAGAACTATTCTTTGTGTTCTTCATTTTGGCCTAATAGGTCTAAGATTATCCATTTCGAGGCCACTTCCAGTGTTACTGAACACTCAAAAGCATGATAGATATATTAATTAAGTAGGTATTGGAAATTTTTAGACCAATTGTGGTGGATTTTCATAATATAGGTGTTTTCATCTTATATCTTGATACCAAAAAATTATGGGAGGCACGGTGGATACTGCTCAGGAGATCATAGTTCTGATTTTTGACCATTAAAGGATGAAAATAAAAAATCAAAGACCTTCCTATAATAAACCAAATGATTCAAGAAAGCCAAACAGTAATGGAAATGGTTGCAATTATGGATCATGAAACTATAGAATGAATAGGACTCACTGTCGTAGATAAATGTGATAAGAAGTCAAGTATCCCTAAAGAACACATTCTATGTTATTTTGGTTCTCATGTTGGGTTAGGATTCTATAGACGTTACATATCACATGATGTTTGGTTGTGTCCATATATTATGTGACCCTAAACCAGTAGAAAATACTTGTGAAATGGGAAAATATACAAGGCCCTGGGTGAACCTAAACCTTCTGTCCTAGAGGGAAATAACATGTGGATCAACATTGTTTTTAAACTTGTGTCTAGGGGTGGACATTTCTAGTTGTTTTAGTGAAGTCACACACCTTGTGACTCTATATACATGTCATGTACATTTCAACAGAACATATACCTTTAGTATATCTGTCTTACAAATTTAGTTTGTGGATATCTAGTATTATGTATTGATTACGTATTTATATTGGACATGATGATATCATTAATTTTAGAATAATATATATAGATTGAGGTATTATGAGTGATATTCTTCTTCTAGTAATGTTTAAGTGATGACAGTGATAAGGTTTGATCATTAGAGTGAGGTTGAGGCCAGTACTTATCTGATGCAGTAGGTAAAGGGTCACCTATAATATTCGTACAAGTAGAGTTAGTACTCTCCCAAAATAAATGATGTTATTTGTCCTCTCTATATGGGGTGTTAATCGCTCATTAAATACAATTAGCAGGGATCTTGTACTCCAATGGTGTTAGTTCTCTCCCAAATGTGGAGTGCAATAGTGTGGAGGAGGACCCTCCACACCAATGCTATTGCGGTTTCACATGGTTCCTGGAATCGATTATTGGACATTTGGAGTTGTAGGAAGTGTCATCATCATCCATTGTGGGATGGGGAGATTGATAATTCTCTCATTTTTTGAGTTGGGATTTTGTATAAGAATATCTGAGGACTAATTTATGTTCCATCTTTGCCTATGGGTTGAGATAACTATTTTATTTTATTTTGTCCCTCTTTAGTTTTAAAGAAAATCCTACTGATTATGTTTTTACTCACTCCAACATGTTTTATTATAACACATGTCATGTATAATGAACATGATATGTTGATCAGTGGTTACTTTTTTGGCCTAGCATCGGAGGAACGTAGTAGTGTTAGGAGTGACCATCCATCTTAAGTGGTTAGAATCAATGATTGTGAATTGTTCTATCTTAATTATTCCTCTTATTCTAGTTTTAGTCATGTAGGAACCTATTTTTATGGTTGGTGTTTATTTTACACTAATATATCCTTAATATTACTATAATATACATTGATGTTTTCTCATAGAAGTTCTCGCATGGATTTATTACTCACTAGTTGTTATAATTTCATCCTTATATCTATATAACATTACATAGATACGTTTTTAGGCATTTTTATAGTATCATTTGGCTATGAAATCCAATTTCATTGTTTTTATAACTCCACACTTTTCCCCAACCCCTAAACTATTTGAGGTGATCTTGGGGTGTCAAACGTAGCATACTATTTTCCCAGGTGAGACCCTTCTCATTCAGGTCATGATGGTAATACTTTTGTAGATAACACGTAACACTTCATTACCAAAATATAGAACATAAGGAAATATATAATACTACCATATATGAATGTGAATTCAATTTAATTCCTTGTTTTATTTTAAAATCAATGTGTATTTGTGTAGTTTAATAATAAATTTTCAATAAATTTTCTTGTGGTAAACTTGGACTCTAATAAAGATAAATGTAAACCCCGTGCAATTAGGATCATTAAGAATGAGTGTGAGGGAATAATTTAGATTTAAAATATTAAAAAAATGTTTTAATCATTTATTTTGAAATGAAAATTCTCACTTCACAAGTAAATGGAGATTTATTGAAACCCAAAAATATGGTAGGGTGTTTTTAAATGTTTTACTAATCAATAAAATATGTTTTCTTGTGGTTTAATTTCATTTTTTTTCCAAATCACATGATATATAAAAAAAATTCAAGTGAAAAATAAATTTTTAATTGGAAATATTCTTGGATATCTTATATAATAATCACACAATAGTATAAAACACTCTTGAAATTATTCATAAATCATGAATGTGAATTTTATAATAATAATTTAAAAATTAATTATTCTTTTTGAATATTTCATTATCGATAAATGAATCATATTCATCATAAATTAGTTTCTTTTTTTGTAATTAATCATTATTTTAAACCAATTTACCTATTTCCTCTTCCTAATACAACTATAATACCTGGAATCCTTGTTTACATATCACTATATCTCTCATGTGATTTATTTTTGTCCTACATATTCTTTTCATATTCTCTATATTTTCTGTCTCTTTAACAAATCTCATTCCTTTCTATTTTATTATCTTTATTTTTTTTTCTTATTTATACACACATGTAGTCATGTTTCAAATATTATTTATTTCCATTAACTCTATCGAACATTAGTAATCTAATCAATGATAAATATATTCATTATTTTTACCATCGATTATATTAATATTTGTCGGATTATTTGAATAACTAATTTAATACCCAACAGTCATTGTGAAATAATTTCTATAGATTTATCACAAATTAATATAAAATTTTGTTAGAATAGATTTTATTTTATATAAATCAATCACTCTATCTAGAATTTAATGAAGTATTATGATCCATAAACATCATCCCTATCACTATTACACAATTAATATAATATTGAATTATATATTCTAATGAACAGTATAATTTTATTTCAAATTTATTAATAAACTAATAAAAAACTCATTCATGTATTTTTTCTAGTATATAACCAAGAATATATGAACTCACCCACTACAATACCTTTGAATATTTAGTTTAGTATTACACAATGTTTATATAAATTTTAGAAAATATTTTATCTTTTTCTTCATTCATATTTATATATCAATAACTATTATCAAACCATTTATTTCACAATTTCACTCATATGACACTCAAATTTACATTTTCATGTCCTTGAAAATTTTAACTTTATTCTTAAAAAAATTTAATCTATTAGATGATCTTTATATTTTTACATAGATTTTCAGAAAATAATTCATTTTTATTTTATTTTTTTATTTAAAAGGAAATTTGACCATTATCGAAATATTATAACCTGATTAAATATATTCATACACATATCCATCATTAAATTCAATATTATGAACACTTGTATCACTTAAAAAGATGAATATCAACATTAACATTGTTGAGAACAAAATAAAACATATGTATATATCATATTCTTATCATGTATTCTAAACAAGTTCCTCAAACCTCGTGAAAAATCATTATACATAAATACATAATCTCAACAAACACCCAAAAATATATATTCTATGTCATCAGAATAACATGTACAATCTACATCAACAAATAAGTAATAATATTCTTATTATATGAAATATAAAATAATCCATGTTTTATTTACCCTTAAAACATAAAATGTTTCTTTATACATATAATAAATGGATTTATTTTAGATTAATATAATATATTAAAATAAAATTGTATCAAAACCTAATCTTATATATAGAATATCAAAGGTAAATAAAAAATACAAATCAACTTTCTATATACATTGGTTGATAAATTTTTAATTTCATTTCATTTAGATTCTATTTTTCATATTGAATATAGGTTTAAACAATTTTAAGATCTCCATCCATGACCCCAATATCACTTCACAAGAATACTTTTTTTGGTTATAAAATATAACCTTTATGATCAATTCACCTATTATATATTAAATGAATAATAATATCTAATAAATGTTATGGGAAATTTTCACTTTATATAATTTAAAAATATTAAAAAATCAGTATTTCTGCCTCATAATATATTGATATATATATATTCAATTTCCCATTGACTTGGTTTATAATAGAATATTGTAAATAGAACTAGAAATAATAAACAACTCTTATCTCCATGATAGTGAAACTCATTACAGATCGTCTGTCCAAAGGCACATTAGTAATAGGATTTCTTACTAATGACACATAGTAAAATTTGTTGGTCAATAGGATGGGAGGCCAGGCTCATCACACCATATAGGGTGGAATTATTTCATATTATGAGACTCTCTTATATATTTAATATATATTTTTCCAATCCTTCAAAACATCCTATTATGGGAATATATACCACCGTGTCAAAGATGGGTTGAAAACATGTAGATAGGTGAATTTATTTTTTCATTAGAGGTTCCCTATATTTAATTTACATGTCAATGAAATTCAGTTTTAGATTTTATTTTTTAAATCCAAACAGTTAGGCACTTTGGAGTTTATTACCATCTTGGAATGAAATGGTTGTTATTTTTTTTTCTATTGTACCATTGATAAGGGATTCCTATATATCTATATGAATGGAATCATAACCCATTTAGTATTGTGATGCTTAATGGGACACATTGTAAATTTTATGATCATGTGAAATATAATGATTTAGATAAGTTTAAATTCATTTTGAATGGAATTTAATTTAGAAAATACCATGAAATGGTTGATGTGAGACTTATATACGAGTCTCCTTTTTTTGGTTTTCCACTATGGAAAATAGAACTATGAGGTTTTTGATTTATTTGGATAGTAGTAATATGGCACATTAAGTGGGTTATGGTTTCATTGGGAATATGGCCTAAAAATAGAACTATTTTTATTCATTGAAAGGACATGTCCCTATATGGAGGTGAAATTGTTTTAATTAATATGGACTAATTGGGAAGTTTAAATGGAATATGGCCAAGGTGAATAAGAAAAAAGGGGTCAAATCAAAGATATCCGCACATGGAAGGATGTATATTAACTCATGTGTCATATGTACTCTTGAGGGTGGATATATGAGATCAATGATGTAATATTTTAACTATTTGGATGATTCCTACTTATCCTAATAGAATGGGAATAAAATTAAATGTAGTTTGAGTTATAATGTATTGGATCATGTGGAAGTACCATTTTATATAGTTTAATTTCATATGGAAAATATGTTTTTATGTATTTCTACATAATCCAAAAATATTTTGGAAACACAATTTAAAATCATGTTGTATACTTGTATTTTTCATTAAATGTATGATAATATTGGATTGAGTGCATCTTATGCATAAGGGGATGCCCTTAAATGGATTCTCTCGACTCAATGGTAATATGACGTAATGAAATCATTAATCAAAACCATCATGGGTATTATAACTAAAGAAGGATCCCACATTAGAAAAATTTTAGTTATACTAAATGCTTTATAATCCCACATCTATAAGACTATATGTTCCATGCTCATTATGCAAAACAAGAGTTAGAAAATAAAAAAAATTCATGGGAGGTTTTGATTAGTACAAATAGATTAAGGCTATCCAAGTGTGACTACATCATCCCATTGCTTATATCTCCCATGGGAACTATTTTTGGTGTTGAACATAATGTAAATTCACATCCTCTCATCTTCCTCCAATTTGATTTTTGATGTTGGGATATAGATAATGGATTATAGAATCCACTATGAAATACTACAAGATTACTCAAATATGAATTCCCAATAATCCATAGATAATTAAGTATTGAGGAAATCCATCAATGATATGAAATTTATTAGGGTTATGGGATAATATGAGAACCCTAGTCCAGTTGAGACTATCTAAGTGTCCTCTTGATAAGGACTCATGTTATTGAGGTCATACACATGCGTTCATACCCTACGGGTTCCACCTATCGTGGAGTAAGATTCTCTAGCGTCCATTTTTAAAGGGCTTAAACAGTTACTATGGTAATTACTAGTGTGAATTCCATGATCCAATTCATATGGTGTATTTGGAGGAGGCCTTGATATCTGAATACTCGAAAAGTGTACTTTAGGGAAGAGTATTTTCTATGGAGAATAGCATATTCATTATTACCTATTATGAGGGTTGAAAATGTTGTTTCCATTATAGTGGGTCTTAAATATGATTCACTATAGTGTATTTACTTAGTCAATCATCTCCCTTGTGAGGTCATATAATAGTTCAGTCACCCTAATTAGAGTCCTAGGGTGTATTTTCCCATAATTAAGAGACATGGATGAAGGGACACCCTTCTCAATTACCATGTATAATGTATAGCCTTAGTTGGTAGAAATTGGAGAAGGGTCACCGAAGAGGAATTCCTTAGGATATGGGTCCTAAAGTAGGTTTACTTGGGAAATAGTTCACCTATGTAAATTACCTTCAGAAATGGGTCTCCCAAGTGAATGGACATGGGTGATAGATCAACCATGTGAATGATATTGGGTGATTGGTTTTAGGAGTATAAGTGACCTAATATATCATTAAACCTATTGTTCATTTTTTAGGGGGAAATGATAATTTTACAAAGGATTTTTCCCATGATTGATGTAATTATTATACCTTGAGTTAATTACCATATCATATTCATCCAAAATGCTCATCCTGAAGCAATTTTGAGACCTACTTGATGGGGGATATAAGGTTCATTCTCTATTCCAGATGTTAGGAATCTCATTCTCTAGTGAATCGACCTAGGTTCCCTTTATAGGAAAATATGGAGGATTAGATGATGAACGGTGGTTGAGATTGGTACTGCGCATAGGTGGTTTGTGCGATGTGTCTTGGGAGAGAACATGGGACCATGGGTGATACAACTTGTGAGAGAATAGTGAACCCTGAGTTATATAATTATACGTATCTTGGGGTCATATAGACTTCATTACCTTACACATTTCCCTCGCAAAGAGAGAACTAAAAAATAACCCCCCTCAAAATGGGAACAGCGTTAAAAAATGAGTATTGTATTATGATATAAATATATATCTAACACAAAATTTAACTAATAAATATATGGTAATTCCATGAATGACGATTGATCATAATGACAAAACTAATCCTTCAAAATGGATCATAAAAAACATAATGTGTGAGTCTGGACAGTACAATTTGACTTGATTAGGGACAATTTTGATGGTCCAATAAATAGTGGTGGTATCCTCACTACTAGGGTGAACCTATGAAGGCATTACCTTCTTGTTGATCTATTCATTCATGATTACTCATGATATGTTATAAGACCCTTCCCATTGGTGCAATTACTTTTATAGTTGGCCTTATCAATGGACTTTGGAATAGTCCGCATGGTAGAGAAACCTAGGAAATAAAACCTTGGAGAGATCACATTGGAGAAGAAACAAGAGTGAGTCCAGTTGGAAGAGTAATACTTGTTGAAGGAAATAACTATCTAAAACTATTTCCTTCCTGATCTCACAACTATATAATCATTCCCACAATTAACTTCCCCATATTTTATTTAATTTTCATACTAAAAAATTTTAATCTTTTTAGAGGATCCAAATTTCCCTCTTTTCAACTATTATCAATGAGACTGACATCACTGATTGGATCAAAATCCATGTTCAAAATGTAAAGAAGGTAGAATCTAGTTAGTTCGATCCATTTCTATCATATTTACCAGAGATTATGAATAAACATCATATTAAGGTCCTTAAATTATACTTCCTTTATTCTAATATCATTTTTATATCAATTGGTGTCAACATCACTCATATAGTCATCCAATTTGTGGGTTTATCGACCAAATAATATAAAAAAAAATGATTGCTATAAAATATATTTAAAGGTTTATTATATTCCCAATGGGACAACCATTTAGACTATTTGATCCTCCATACTCATACTTCTCTAGAAAATTTAAATCTTTTACCAAAACCCAAATAATAGATCTATATATATCATTTTACAATCAATTATTGATAATGAATAGGGTTGGGATGAGTACTGGGACATAAATATTAGGGTAGGAAACAAGGCGGAATACATGTGGGATTACTAGGTTCAAAAAACTTGTGACAAATTTGAGACCTTCCTCAATTTCACAACCATATATTAAACCATTTGGATTTCCCTTGAGTATGATTATAATAATAATGAATTCATTCCTAAACAAATGAGTTTCTGGAGTACACTGGAAAAATTCCACCTCACCCACTATAAAATGTTCATCTACTTACTGGAAATTTAAAATGTCTCCGGGGATCCAATACATGGGGTTATATATAATCAGCTTGTTCCTCCTAGTCCAAGTGGGGAGATCTTAAGAGGATACCATACTTTTTTAGGGTGTTATTAAAATAGGCCCATATTTACAATGGGAAATAACCTATCCCAAAAATTTACATCATGTTTAAAACATGCATTATAATCTTCTCAATTATTTGTGCACATGGGCTAACATGAATTATATTAATGAGGTCCCCTTACCAATGAATGTGAGATGGTTATGTAATGTACTACATAGATACTGATAGGTGTGTGTATAGAAAAGGGGAATATAAAATTAACATATTAATCCTCGAAGAAACTCCTCTGGATGGGTTACAATCCATTTGGTTTATTGGGTTCCTCCCCTTGGTATATGATTCTAACCATGGGTTTAGGATGAGTATGTCGTCAACAGTTTCCAATTTGTTCTATGGGGATCCTATAGGGTTTCTTATGCTAGTATTAGTATTGTTTCTACGATTCCTACAAAATATATACATAGGAAGGTCCCCTTTTCATATCTTAGAGACATTCTAGTTATTTTTGAGAATATTGAGTCCCACATCAACCCCAAGGACCTATATTGAAAATTAAAAATCACATGATCTGGATTCTGCTGACTAATTCAATATTTTCTAGTTTTATATGGATTTCAATGAATAAAGAGGGTAATATCAATATCTTTATTATTAATTTAAAAATCAATCTATTTTAATATATACCACCTTCATCTAGAATGATTGTTGATAACGGTGAGGGGACATATGATATGTGTTTCTATATAATGACTCCATGGGGTAGAATACTTCTGGTCCATGTACACTATTAAATAATCGATGAATAATATTCAAATTATCACATTTAACTCTAATTTCATTTCCATTAGAATAAAACTATATCACCTATAGTGTACATATTAAAGGAGGATTATCCCATGGATGTGTGACAACTTTGGGGATCAATGGCCCAAGAGATTACAAGTTTCATCATTAAGCTTCCTCCCTACAATGCATATTTTTTTCCTATTCCATGATTATTTCTACTACTGGATATCACCATAACATCAATGAAATTTAATTATTATATTTCATAAGGTCACCATCAAGTCCCCTTTGGGGTAAGGGAACAAGTGATGAATAAGCATCACATTATGAACATCAAATATAAGGTTCCAAAGTCATTATGTAACCCTAAGCCTGAATCCTCTTCCCAATCAATGGTCAAATCAGTCAACCAAGAGACTGGTACTATGTTATGTAGTTGAAAAAGAAAAAATATGGTGTCAATAATTAGTGAAGGTAATGCGATTTCAATCATGTCAAAGGAGTCTAGATCCACTTTGTGAGAGAAGGAGATTCTAAAATTCATCACCTTATAGGACTTATATCCCGAGGCTATCAAATATTTATATAGTGGGGCCTCAATGGACATATGTTATGGATTTTATTCCCTTATCCAGAGTGACTATCATATAACAAAATTTATAAATATGAAGGTTCCCATGAAGTTTGACATTGAAACCTACCCAAAAAGGTAAGGAAGTGTATCTAGGTGTTATATACACCAATTTTTGTTACAAACCCTAGGGTTATCATTTAATAAATGATATAAGATAAGAATGACTGGTGAACCATTTAAGGGGTACTCAATCAGTCCCTTGATAATGAATATGACCTATTATTAAATTTTAAACATGTAATATTTTTCTACCATATATTTAAAAATTCCTTCCTAGAATCCATTCTAATACATAATTCTTTTTTTCATGTTTATTAGAAGCTACATAAAATATTTTCTCCCATTAGTATATTATCAGGGGATCTTCAGGGAAAAAATTAATAAAGAATCCACTATTGAAGAGTAAATGTAGTTTTATCATGAGAGTTAGTTGATTTGGAGGGTGTGATTTTATATCATTCCTATTTTTATTCCTATTAATATTTCAATTAAACTGGAAATAATTTTGAACCCCTATCATAAATCACTTGCTATGGAAATCCAAAAAATTTTCCAAGAACATGGTTCCTTAAGAGTAGAGAGTCTTTATATCTATACCCACATTATTCATTATATATTTTGGTGCATTTGAATGGGACCATAATGAATCACTAATTATATGATATAATTCATTTGAAAAATGTAAGGGGAATAACAAATAATCAATCTAGGCGATCCTGGGTGAGGCTCAAACATTAGGCAGAAAGAGTGCTATGTATATAGTGGAGGGAGAAATATCAATAGAGAGATAATTAGTTGTGGTTGTTCAACACAAACTCACTTGTGAAGGGATGAATAGTCTATGTATGATAAGAAAATATGAAAATGTTTTTTATCACACACTAACATCCTTTTTTTAATACTTTATATTATATGTTTTTGTGATGATGTTACCATGTAGGAGCCCCTTCAACATGTAGATGTTTATGCATCCACATGCGATCTCCTAGAATGTCAAAAATGTATTTGGAAATCATGGGTCTCTTTCATGGTGTCTTCACTACATGACTTTACTGAAGTTATTTTATAAATACTTAACATAAAAAATATTTCTAAAAATAACTTTTTAGAGTTACTATTTCTATAGGAGACCCCAACATTTACAAATGTGAGGTATGATCAAAACCTAGAAACCAGTCCAATTAATAGGGAGAGATGAAATTTTTTCATCCAGATTTCATTAAGAGAAAATATGTTGGAAGGGGATCTGAGTATATTCATTAAAAACCCATTTTCATTCCATGGTTTGGTTTTCACCTCTTTTTATGGTATTATATAATAAATTGGTTTCATCTATGGATGTTGGTATATCCATACATCATTTTTAGTTCATCCAATATATTTGATCCATTAATATATAACCAAATTGAGAATTTCCAGTAGAATTTGATTATAAAGTAAAGATTATAAAGTAATACATTCCACAACAAGATCAAACACCCTTCTATATAGAGATTGTGGATGTTTGGAAAACCCATAAATTCTATAGGCACAAAATTGATGTATTCTTGGAGAAATTGGATCCCAAAAAGATTATCATACTAAATGTGTATTGAAATCTGATCAATATGCTCTTGGTGTTAAACATATCACCTATTGATATGTGTTGAGGGATATAAGTTGATTGATCATAGGATCCCCCATAGAATACATTCCTTTAAAGTTTCACTACTAGTACACATCACTAGGGAATAATTGATTTGTTTATAATATGATCCACCATGTGATGAAGGAGATCATTCAAGGAAAGGAAGAATAGAAATTTATTTGATAACTTATTCATAAATTTAAACTAATGGAAAAATTATCCTACATCCTAGTTATATTATATTAATAGCAGTCACATTATGAATAGGTGAATGTGGAATAACACTTAATATCTAACAAAATGCCATTACAATTCTAAAAATAAAGATGGAACTTGATATTGTAATGGAAAGGCTCATAGAGAACCATGAGTTAGTGGTAGATTTCCTTTCCAAAAAAATGAATAGTCATTGCTGAGAATGAAAGTCTTAATATCATTGATATTTTAAAGACATTGAGGATTTCCATTTATTAAAATGTGGATTATGAAGCTAAAAACATGTTTGAAAATTCAATACCAACATGGAGGGAAATTAGTATTTAGACTCTACTGATGAAGAGAGAATCCATTTTTTGTATTCTCCTATCTTTCTTGTTGTCCAATGATTAGAAAAATAATTTTTTCTTTAATCAGTTTACATTTTTTATATCTTATTCTAATTAATTAATACCCCAAAATAATCTATGATAAATTGAAAAGAATTATCAAATTACCAGGAATCCACATGATCATTTAACATGGAACATGAAAAGTACATCATGATTTTCATTCATCTATATTCAGGTATGTTTATTCTATGGGATGGATCACTGATGGTTATAGGTAGAAATACTATCACCAAAACACTAGTGTTGGTCCATTTGTATGATTTCCCTTGGGTCATGTCTCACATTTTGATATAGGTATCAATACATAAACCATAACATAATATTTGGTCTATTTGGGTAAATATAATCTAATTGTTTTTGATAAAAATGACAATGGTAAATATTAAATGAGTTTTCTAATGCTCAAGAGGGCTCAAATAATGGGAAATACATCTTCAGAAATTTGGAATAGGATCTTTCATTGGTACGTGGGAGGAAATATCTAAGGTTTACAAACATCATGCGACTGAGTGAGAATAGATTGAATTTTCCTCGAGTCAAAACACATACACCAAAATCATTAGGTCAACTATTTTTCCTAGTGTTTTCCTATGTCTATATGTAGGGGAATCTTAATTCTAAATAACTAGACATTTTTATTGATCAAAATTTATGAGTTTTCGAACAGACATGTTTTGACACAATTAAAAATCATGAACTCAATTTTTATAAGAAAATGAATAAAATTTATCTTATGATTAGAGACTTTACATCTACCAGGAATACCCTAATGAGTTTTTAACATATCATGTTCCTTGTATATTTCCTTAAGTAGTTGTAATTGTGAATGTTAAATTAGTGTGGATGGTATGTTAGATCAATTATATTTGACCAATAGATGGAGATGTCTATGTATTAACATGGGAATGGGAAAAAACATAAAGTGAGACAACATACATTATAGATATAGACATGTGCATATATTTTATGGTCACAGTACATGATCCTAAGTTTGATGATGTTTATTTTAAAACATATTTGATTGTATATAATAGTGAACGTTTTCATCCCTTAAAATAGGTGAGATTCACCTAACCTGAATTGGAAATGCCCAGTGCTTCTAATATATAGTACCTCGTGAATGAGGGAAATATTTTAAGGGTCATATATCTTGGACTGTTATGTCAAAATGTTTTGTGTCAAGTGTTGAGGAACATAACATTTTTCATGAATGAAATATTTTTTCCTTGATATAAAAGTGGGTATGATTCATGGTTAAGTTACATAAAGGATATATAATCCACTTAAAAACTTTTATATCAGAAGAGGTAAATTATAACCTAAGGATTTCGAAATTAATGTGATGTGGAGACTAGGGGTATTAGGGTGACCATTGGTAATGGTGGAAACTAGTGTCGAAAAATAATTATATAGATCATCATATTAATATGCGTCTTTTATCCCAGACTAAAACAATCTCTTTGGGTTACCTCATAGACTAAAATAAATATTATTATATACCATCAATACCTAGAGAGTTATTTCTAGATCAACCAATCCTTATTACTGATATTTCTATTAGAGTAGGGGACTAAGTGTATTAATCAGCTCTAATTATGGGACTCCAAGAGAAGTATCCAAAAAACAAGAACATGGGGGTATATGAATTAGAAATAAAATATATGATATTAGTCTATGTAGATTATGAATATTCAGGATGGGTTGAGAAACAAAAATTTTATAGTACCATGTATTGAACACATTATCTAGGTGAATATATATGATATGTAATTGATTTATTTTTTGCCTAAGTGAATCGTCTTAGTGAGAATGGATCATAGGAAATTATATATATATAGTGGGATACAATATATTTGAACCATTTTTATTTAGGGACTAATTTTTGATTAATCGTGGAAAAATAACATCTTTGTGAGCCGATACATGTCTTTTTCTCTGACCTCCCTTTATTGGATTTTTTCATGATATGTTATATTTCTCCTTTATTAGTAGTTTAAGGTTTTGTGATTTGGTATATCAAGGGACATTGTTTATGTTCATATAGAATTGATGAAATGGGTGAGAAGTATGATCTAACAACATGATTGAATTACATTTAACATGAATTGGTGAAGTGAAATGTTAATGATGAAAAATATTTCATGAATATGTACAACCCAACAAACGCAAAGAGAATAACCATTTTTTGATTATTTTTTTCACTCAATGAGAGTGATTTGTATATGTTTTTAGAGATAGAAAGTGGTATATGCGATCACACTGTAAGAGTGATCTAGATATTGATTTTTGAAATATCATGAGGCATATTTGTGATCATTATGAGAGTGTTCTATATAATTATTGTCTAATATAGATATGTAGATCCAATCACTCTTTAATATTTTTTTAGATCTTCATTTTGCGATCTTGGGAGGTAGAATCATAAACTCATCTAGATGGTTCCAAATATTGAATATTTGATCTCTGTATGTAGGTATAATCACGGTTTGAGAGTGTTACAGTCCTTGATGTTGTGATCACGGGGTGCAGGTATGAGCACTATTCGAGAGTGTTATAGATTTTGATTATTTTATCTTGGGACTCATAGAATATTTGTTGATTTTTAATGGTAATTACATGATAAGTTTGTGACTTTCCCCTACTAGGTTTAGAGGCATTATTGACTATCCTAGAATGGAATTGTAATCAATTTATCACCATAAATCTCAAATAATCATGTGAATGGGAAGTCTAACATATCATCCTAATTAGAGTTCTAGGTATAAGGATAATCTAATACATTTTGGAAAAAAATTTGATTTTGTAAATTGTGTCTTGAGTTTATTGGATCTGGAGTATTGTTGTGGGATAGGCATGAAATTGATGACCATAAAACACATTTGAATACTGGGTTTTGGGTCATTTAGTTTAGGGACTTTTTTTCTAGATAACCTTTTTCTTATGAATAAAACAAGACATTTGTTAGGGGTCCATATTTATAGATTGTATTTAGGATCCATGATTTAGAAATATTCATGCAGTGGATCCCTTTAAAGATGTAATAAATCATTACCAAAATATTAAAATATTTTCATGATCTAAGATACATAAAAAATAATGTGTATTATACAATAATTTATGTTTAGAATGGGAGATGATTGAATTCAAGAACTTTTATTCAATGGTTGGGTTGTTTCGGTTATTTTTAAGGGATTTAAAATGGGTGATAGGATGGGTAGTTTAACATCATTTCATAAGGACATGGGTATTAGGTAGTTTTATGTCTTGTCATAATGACTCAATTATTGTGTAGATTATGGTAATGTTGAAAATAATTAAGTGTAATCTGTAGTACCTATAAAAGTATGGATCCAATTATGGGGTGTGGAATTAAATATCTGGAAATGGGTATAGACACTGAAGAACCCCCAAGTCACACATGTTTATTCTATCGAGAGTCTAGGGAACCAATGAACTAAGAAATTATATGGGTAAAATGGGAATGTTATCCCAGTGTAGGATATCTTATTTTATACTCCCCTACATGGATATGGATCACATTTTGTGTAGTTATGAAATATGAAATGGTTTACCCAAAACTGTTTATGATCACATGGGGTAATCTATATGTCATGTTGGTTATATTTATTCAAAAAGTATTCAAGTGTCATAATGTTTATCATCATGTGAAAAAATGGGTGACATGAAATTTAATATAAAAGGATATTGAATTGGGTGATTTTTGGATTAACATCAAGAGATAAAAACTCGTGTTTCATTTATATTAACATTATATGAAATAGACTTGAGTGTCATCTATTTTATCATCTTGTGATAATGAATTCGGTGTTATGTAGTTTAACATCATGTGATAGGGATACTAATGTCATGTTTTTTAAAATCATGTGACATGGTCTCAAGATATTTGTAGTTTAAAGTCATATTATCAGGAATAAAGTGTTATGTGGATTAACATATTGTGATAAGGACTCACACCATAGTGTTTTGATTATGGTGAAAGGGAATCACATGAATAAAAATTTAAATTGCTATGACTCATTAATAATGAGACAAAACTTTATCTTAGGGTTTGGTCCACAAGTTCTTGTAACATTGAAAAAAATAATCAAAATTGGAGACACATTTAGTTCTAAAATAAAAAAATTTACATTAATATAGATAAATACAATAAGTCATTTTCACAAATAACAAACACTCATAAAAGTGAAGGGTTATCATAAAATGGTCTTGTCAAGTTGTTTGAGGGGGAATGATTTGCCATGGGATAAGTTAATAATGGATTCCAAGTCATATAACACATAGAAATGAATTTAATATCCCTATAATAGTGGATGTAAACTAATTTTGATTAATCTATTGAACAAGGAATACCCATTTTATCACGAGCTTACATTTGAAAAACTATATGACGAGAACTCATATGTTGATTCAACTCATAACTAAAAGAGGGTTACTTATTGTTTTTCTTTGTTTAGTAATACATATAAAAGATGAATATATATATTTTATCTCAATGAAAAAAATTATTTAAATTATGGAACTTTTTACCATCCATACATAATTTTTAGGAGGCCTCCTTTCCATAGCTCAGTTTAACGTGTAGTTGGAGGGAAAAAAAGTCCCTAATTCAGTTCAGTGTAATGATGAAAATAAAGTATTGTTGAATATGTTTATAATAGTAACATGTAAGGGAATTTTCATTGTTAAAAATCATGATGGGTATATGAAAATAGATCTTAGTGTGACTATGTATCATTTTTAGGTAGGGATTAATAAAAAAATTTGTTCATAAAGAGAAATTCCAGGAATTGTTCTAGATCGTACGCATGGAAAGTGATTTTTAATTCATTTAGGTTTTTAGGAAATGATAATTATGCATCACATTATGTATGATAGGTCCATTAATTAATCCCATATTGTTTATCAGGAATAATTCACTTCATAAATCTAGATCGTATATAGGGAAAATGATCCATTATAGCATGAAAGGGCCTTGGATTGGAGATCCCTATATCACCATGAATCAAATGAGGATGGTAATAATTCCACATATATTAATTATAATAATTAATAGTTATGAACATATAGATCATATAAAGGGTTGGGTGAATTAATGCTTCCAGGAATAGAAATTTTTTTTGTTAGAAATCCCAACATAGATCTCACTCTTATCCATGGGAATGGTAGGCCAAGTGTTCCACTCTAAGTATTCAAGAGTTATATAGGATGGAAATACACCCCAAATGTTAACATCATATGTTAGGAAGGATATTCCATGTAGTTTTAATGTCACACAATTAGTACCCATTCAATGAAATTTATAGTCATACAGAAAGGAATAGATGGTTGATATGTTTAAGGTCATAAAACATAGTCTAGGGTATCCTGCAATTTATTTTCATGTGATCCACAATAATACATTATATTTCCGCATCATGTAGCTCATAATTTTTCAACCATCATTAAATCATGATAAATTATTACTAAGAGAACTCTCATTGGTTGGGATTTGATATATACCATATCTATCATGATCTGGTAATAGGATCTATTAGAGTTTAACTTATGTATAATGTAAGGCCCCTCCAACATTGTCTCCAACAGTTGAGGCTTTATCACTAGTATCATTTAAAATCCGAGAATAAATACCCATTATCCCTTGAAGAATGTTTAGTGGGAAGGTTTCTTATATAAATAAAATGATATATGATTTTGATACACTTCTTAGTTCTTTATCATTCAAAAATTAATTTTACCAAGTTGTTGTCACTCATTTACTAGTTTCTAGGAATATTAATTTTCTAATATCTATCAATATATAGTAATGTAAAAGAGGGTTATTTGATATTTTATGGGTTTAATCACCTTTATTGAATGGATAATAATATATAGGGTCTTCAATGTGGTGGTATGAGTTGTGGTGTAGTATTCTCACAAGTCAAGAAGATGAATATATTTTAAGGATTTCTTGTATTTATCCACTAACTTTCTAGATTGAATTTGATTTCGTTTTATTGAAGTTATATTTCTATCTATTTAATACAAAATGATAGAGGCATGAGTCATTGGAGTCAATTTTATAATCATTATATATCCTTTAGAACTCTGAGGAATAATAATTGGTGTTGTTTTATAGCAATATTGGGTGGGGGTGAAACAATCTAGTGATGATGATAGATTTTTAAACTATTTTGATATTTTATTTCAAAAATTCCATGAGATATATTTTAGGAACCCTTTTGGATAATAAATATGTGGGACTATTTTTTTTACATGAACTTCCTAGTTACAGCTAGTGGATATATCCCCATGACATCCATTCCCCATATTCTGTATAACAATTATTTTTTTAGTATGAAACAAATTTTGGGGATGATGGAGGATATTGGAATGTGTTTGAAATTATGGAACATCCTAGTGAATTTAATGAAATATATTTCCATTTTTTCCTATAAACTGTGATGTATCCAAAATTTTTGGGAGGGTTGTTCCTGAACTATGAGGACTATAAGAGCCTTTATGAACATCCTTCATATTGGTGAGGGTTTGTACTCATTAAATAATTATGAGGTTGACTCCATCAAAGCCTTATTTCAATAATCATTCATGTTGTTACAGAGAATGAAATTTTATGACCAGTGTTGGATCAATTATATCTTGACTTGTTGTGAAATATGATTTGAATTTGTAGATAGTAAATTATGGGGAATATAATTCTATTAGGGATATCAATTGATGATGATATTATCTCATAATGATCCAATACAATCAATATTCTAGTATTTTCATCCATGTTGCTGAAGGTGAATTGGGAGACCACAATATGATGTGTGGTGTGCAAAAATATCTCATCCTAGTCAGGGTATATCAATGTCATGGACTTATTAGCTCAGGTATTAGTGAAGGAATTCTATTCATGTGGGTTATGATTCTGCGTTGGCTCTAAGGTTAGTTATTCCATTAGTCCACTTACGTAATATAGGATGGGGGCTAATTATTTATAATTAATGGTGCATTCACCATTTTTATATTTATTTACCAACTTAAAATTACCCATAACATTCAAATGGGACACCATCATCTATAGGGTAAAATCCATTAATAAAATGATATCTTGGTATTTGGCATCAAAATTAGTGAATCCTTTTGATAGTAGGAAATAATATTGCAGAACAGAATTTAATTTTAAGATAAATAAAATCCAAATATTACTCTATTTAGTTTCACTTTATCTACTATTTTCCCAGTTTGGATTCAATAGGCACTATAAAAATATATCTCCCATGTCGAGGGGAGTCACAGATAGAAAAACAACATTATATAAAAGTTCAATATCAATCGGTGATATTTCCATGGCATGGTGTTCTATGATAAACTATTCTAGAGTATTCATATTAATTTCTTTATGTGATATGGAAGGAATGTAAAACTATTGTAAGATAACATCACATTAAACATGAACCCCATTCAACATCATATGGATAAGGATATACATAATCAAATCACTACAAGATTCTTGGTTGTTATACAGGTTCAACATGCAATTCATCATCTTTTTCACTTCAAATATTATGTGTTAGGATAGTCATCTCAATGTTGATGTATTGGGTATAAATGTATAATATTTCTCATTTAAGATAATCTAAACTTATTTCATCCCCTGTATCATTTTTCAAAGCATGGAGGGAACCAAAAAATCACTCTATTTTGTCCACATATAGGATAAATGGATTCCATTATACCAATTTCATCAATACTGGTGAGTTGAATAGATACCTATTGGGAATTTCAAGTTCATCTTGATAATTGTTCACCTATATGTAGAAAACTTATTTTTTTCATAAACTTCATAAAGGTGACACATTTTTTTGGGTAAATTGAATATGAAAATATAGATGTATGCAATGAATCCTTGAAACACTCTCCACTATTTATATTTTTTAGGATCTGAATCCTGGTTGATCTCTCCAGTCCTTTAGAGTCATCTTTGGTATTATAGTGAAATACTATGAATCTATATAATTTTATAAAACTAACCCCAAAAAAATAATTTATATTATTTAACATCATGCTGTACTGTATCAATTCTATAAAAACTATTCATGTTTGAGAAATATGATCATTGTGTTTTTTGGATTGAACCCTAAAGTCAATGATATAAAATTCCATGGCCCTTTTTTCAAATGGATTGAAGATATAATGAATGGAACATTGTTAGGTGAAACCATAATTATGTAAACCAAAGGGAATTCCTTAATAATATATTATCCATTGTATTTATCTAAATGGGATATTTCCTCATCATTACTGTCCATGATGATTTGATTATACCCATCCATGACGGAAATGTATTAGAAGCCAGGATGTTTAGGATGTAGACATGGAAATCATCCTTTAGTGTGTAATAGTTATCATCTATAAAATTAATACAATCCATGATCTACCAATCCTTTATATTATCATGGATGATGTTTGAAACTCATTTTAGGCATTATACTTCTCATATTACATTTTCTTTCATAATCATAAAAACTGTGGCTATAAACCTTGAAATAGAGGAGGGATGCATCAACCTAGATACCTACTTGATTATAGGATAATCCTCTATAAGGGATAGATTATGGGTGGACACATTGGAATATATCCCAAGAATTATTATAAAATTATATGTTAAAATATAACGGTAAAGTTTCGAAAATGAGATATAAAGTTCCTACTCTTATGGTGGAATGTAAGGGAAAAACAATAGGGTACATGTTTCCACTATTGTACCTAGATTTACTTCTATAGAATATAAATTGTGTTATAGATTCAATGCTCATATTTTTAAGGGTCCCATCTAACATTTCAATCTAATTCTTCAACAATCTCAATTTTAGTTGATGTAAGTGGGGAATGAAGTAATTTAGTGATGTGATACATTGAAGTGGTATTTTTATCCTAAAGATTTTTGTGGAGGTTTTTATGGGTCATGAGAGTTATTATGATGATGTAAAAATATGTGAAAAAGATTAATAAACCTCCAAATCTTTGGGAGATGTTGTATGGGAAGCTTCATCACATAATGGTGATTGGGAAGAAAATTTTTATATGGATGGTGGTGCTTTTATCTCTTTAGGATTTTAGGATATATAAAGATAATTTTAGACTAAGAAATTCTTATAAATGGTTTAAATATCCCTAGTTGCAATCTGATTTTATTTTTATTGGCCGGATTTAGATAACACAACTACATCTATATAACCAATATCTAACAATTTTTTTAACATTGGAGAATCCCTAGAGCTGGGGTTATTCACCCATAATATTTATGTACACTACATGATCATCACCAAGTAGAGTCCAAGTATTTTTTATTGTATCCCTTAAACCATTTGGGGTGGTGAAATGGGTAACATTCAATAATCTATATCATTAAATACCTTATATATAAACCTACTTTAGAATTCACAAATTAAAAAGATTCAACTGGGTATATTTTTCCACATAATAATTTAAAATTTTAATTAATAGGTTATTTCAGGTGTTTATGGTATGATGGTAGTGTTGTTGCATGGTTATGAATCCATGAACTCCCTAAAAGAACATTTTGTTTTATTACCTATTAGATTATCAAGAAATTAGAGTTAGATACAAGATATCAAAATTGTGTTTTGTGTTTGTTACTTCCAAGGAGATTTTTTATACTTTGTTCACACCCTTCAACGACCAACTTTGAGGGAGAAAAATCATCCTCATTATAGCCCATGCATTATAGTTTTTAGATTATGATTTGATGAATCCCAAAACATTTAACAATAAATGATTTTAATAATTTCTTTACATTATAAAGAATCCCTGAAATGTAAATGTGTCCATTATTTCCTAATTCTATTACCTCCAGATCCTACACCATGATTGAAATTGATTTATGTCATTAACTGGGTAAGACTAAACATGAAAAACCAGGACTATATGGACTTTTTCTCAAATTAATTGGGTCCCTAAAAATACTCTAATTTTTAATCTCTAATTACTTTTCAGATGTGCAAACTAAGCAAGATTGAATATTGGGTTTGAGTTGGTAAGTGTGTCAATGTTTTATACTACTTCACCAAAGGTTGGTGCATTCAAACATGGGGTTTTTATCTAGCCTAAGTCATTGTGGTCAATACATTTGGTGACAATGAACCATGATACTAGAATAATCCCAGTGGTATGCATGCTGCTGACATGTTGGGTTAGGCTGGTTTACCCAGATATTTTTTTTTTCAAAAAGATGGATTCCTACCCACTAGTATTCAAATAGAATTGGATTTTGAAATCCCCTA
The DNA here is from genome assembly GCA_963277665.1 of Viscum album. NCBI lineage: Eukaryota > Viridiplantae > Streptophyta > Magnoliopsida > Santalales > Viscaceae > Viscum > Viscum album. The sequence goes on from OY728155.1 coordinate 20,504,144, forward strand.
ATGATTCATGAGTGTCTCTATGTTCCTATTGGGATTTTTATTATCTTTCCTTTTATTTTTGGGTATGTATATAGATTCAGTGGTGGTTTGTATGAAATTTTGAGATCAAATAAAACTGCAGTTCCCACTACCTACTCGGCCCCAATGGGCTCTCTCTCTCCACCCACAATATTCGTCTAGGTCATTAGGCTCATACACATGTTATTAACTAATGATTGAATATTCCAGTTGGATGGAAGTGGTAATTAAATATTATAAATCATTATATGATCATGGTTTTATTTAGTGGTTGTGGGGGCAGTATTCAAAATGATGGGGTTTTGAAGACAGTGATTGTTTGAACATGTATGGGAGTTGGTCAAACACAACTCCTCGTACATGATTATAAATCTTATGTTCGTGAAAACATGTAGATGAGAGATTTTAGGAGTGTATGTGTAATTTAAAAAACGAATTTGGGACATAAATGGTTTATTGACTTATTTTCTAAGGATGGAAACATATTAATCAACATTATTATTCATTATCCACATACAGAACTTCATTAACATCTGGATACAACTTCTTGCCTTTTATCATCTTATTTTAGTTCGATAATAGTCATTAAATACTCTAGTTATAGAGTTTCTATTAATATCATGTATCAGAAATTGACTATAATCTAGAGGTAATCCAGTAAGATGATGTATTCTAGGATAGCATGTCATAACATTTGGTGAGAAGGTATATTATAAAGAAAATCATTTAGACAAACATTGTAAAGGTTTCTAGACTCAGGATCCTTAAGGGGACTATTTTATATTTCTAAAATAATTTATTCTAGAATAATTTATTTATGATAATGGTATTTTTTTTTCCTTGGTTTTCCTATCAAATTGACCTTAATATTTCATTGCCTCCAAATAAAGAAAACATTTCTATTGTTGTAACTCTATGAGAGGGATCGGGGAATGTGGATCTTTCAAGGCCACCATAGTAGTTAATATTGTTGTCTTAAGTGTGATAGAGGAGATTTTTCCTAACCAACAAAATTTCCCATAGTGTTAGGAATCTGATTTTATTTCACTATAATTCAAAGAATAAAATAACATAGAGGTCGTTTCATATATATGATCTCTCATAATCATATTAGTTATTTTAACATGATAAATGGTTTATTCAGCTAATAATTTAGATTATATTTGAGAATATCCAGTAAATTATCCTATGTGAGATATATATTGATTGAGTATGTCTGGCCTTCCAATCTATAAATCAAAATATAGACCCTTTCCTTTTTTCTAAATTTGAGAGATCAATGAGTTTTCATTTAATTACAACTTGCTAAATTGGTAATGGATTTTATGATGTTGGCCGTCCCAACCAGTGATAGAGCTAGCTGGGCTATTTCTCCAAAAGAATGCCATCCCATCAAAAGTTTTTAGAAATAATATGAGTTTCACAACATTCTCCTGATTTAATTTTCCCATCATAAGGGAACACCATAACATAAAATGTGATAAGTTTTAGTATATAGATTATACATTATATTGAATTTCCCAAAAAAATGATTGTCAAATTTGGGTGGAGGAGTAGCATCCACCAATTCAGAGCATGGGTTTATTTTGAGCTACACTATGGAATTTCTTCCATCTAGCAAGATAATCAACTATGATATGAAATTACATAGGTATTATGGTTTGATTCGTTCCCTATACATTAGTAGTAGGTGATTATTTATGTTTTTTCCTTATATATAATGTCTATTTACAACCAATTCAAGCTATAAATGGGTGAGTTTCCTTGAATGAGGGATTCTGGAGTCACAGTGTAGAACCATATTCATCCACCTCATTCATTGGTCTTATGTACAATTATGGTTTAGGCATATATCCAACCTATCGCCTATATACTAATCTCATGGTCAAGGTTACACCTTCTTAGTGAGTGGGAGGATAAACCCTCACTTTCACTTGAGTATTATAATTAGTCTGAATATTTGAATCAGTAATTTGAAATCCAGTCATTTTAAATGGTTAATATTCACTTCACAATGTGAAAATATCTTTTTAGTGAAGATATCATGGAATTCTATAGTTAACATGTGGGATACGATCCTTTATTTCCACTTATTTTAACTTTAAGGGCATCGAGGGCATGAAAAAATAATATTTAGAGCTTCCATAATCCATTTCTACCACAAATTTTAGATACACATTTCATCGACCTATGTTTTAGTGAAAACCATATCATATTAAACTATTTAATTATTGTATGGATTAGTGTCTATTCCTTATTTCCCATCATCTAAAAGATTGGCACTGAATATTGTCATCAATTCATACTAGATAGGTCAAATAAATTAAACATCATATGATACATAGAGTGAATCATTATTCCATGGACCATCATTGATAAGAATCTTTGAACCCTTTTTAGTTCCCCTATAGTAATGATCCAATTTGGTATACAAACACAAAAACTCTTAATTTTACTTTTTAAAAATTCTATTTTCATTGATCTATAGATAGTGCTATTTATGGATTTCTTCAACCATATTTAACAGGAATTCCTAGAATGATAGATCTTTATCACATAAAAATAGTAATTGTGTTGATGGTGGTTATTGGAGGTTACCTCCCATCCAAAAAAGACAAAAAATCTTGGAGGAGGTGGTGAAAATTCTCCTGTCACTATGTTCTTGTAATGACTATGTGTTTCCACCAAGGGATAATGGACCATTTATGTATATGATTATTCTAGGGGTGGTGTTGTTTGTACCATTTTCTAATCCATTCAAGCTATGGTGGAATTGGATTCAATACTAAATCATCATGAACCTGTTAAGGATTTGATGACCCTAGAGGTTGCATTGGTTGTAAAAATTACCATACTTTGGTAGGATGAGTTTTCTTCAAGATGGATTTTATAGTAGTTAGAAATGTAATATTCACAATTTTATGTACTATCAGTCAAGTCTCAGCTTTTTGCAATTCATTCTTAGTGTGTTAGTATCCTAGCACTATAGGTTTTTTTATAGTAGAGGAGTCCTTGATTCTTAGCATTAATGTGTGTAAAAACATACATGGTTACCAAATAAGATTATATCAATGGACCATTCCTTCTGATCACAAAAACATTAAAGCATAGAGATAGTGGGATTTTATTGGACAGACTAACTAGTGTATGCAATGTATGGCCCCACACCCACCCATGTGAACCGTCCAATATGATTCCATCATCAGATAACTCTTTCTTCTTAGGAATGGAGTTAAATTTATTTCTCTACATTCTACTCATCCCCAGATACATATGTTATATAGGTAATTAGTGATGGACTATCAGAGTTCCCTCAGGGTGGAGAGACATTCCTTCCAAATGTTATCACACAATTTCTCTAATCTCATATTCTTAGATACTAAAAATAATGAAAATTCATTGTGATAATATAGAATTTTTATATTATGAACATAGTTATCCTACTCCTAGTAAGAGAGGTGTATGACCATCATCTAATGTAGGTTCTCCCTCAAGGTTTCACACAAGCATGGAAATCAATTCTCCTTTGAAAAATAGTATGTTTAATAGAATGGAGGGTTTTTAAAACCCATAAAAAAGAATATATTAGTAAAATAAATTTCATTACCCATGAAAAAAAGCACAATTTTTTAGGATCATACCTAATTAAAACTCCATATTTATTTTTTTCATCATAGAGTAGTGTCGAAATGTGGGGGCACCATGGAAGTCTTCTCATGTGCATGTGAATGTGGAAAAATTACACTGAAATAAATTGTTTTGTCATGTTTGGATAATTATTATTTTTATTACTCTCTCCAATGGTAAATACCTATTGGTGTGTTCATAGGGAAGCCAATATATTTTAGGGTCCACATGGTGTTTGATGAACAGGTTTAAGGATCAGGAAGGTCTATCTATGATAAATGGTCTCAACGAAATATCATACTAGATGTTCAGTGGAAATACCTAGGTTTGGTGTGTGGCGTCCAAAAAACAAATTTTTTAATTGGTTGGAGAGTGTAACACCCATGGAAAATTGATAATTAATAGAATAAATTATACTATGCATGTCAATTAGGTGAAACATTCATTTCAGTATCCTACCTAATTATAACTCCATAGTTTAGTACACTTGTCCTAGAATAATAAGAGGATGGAAGTCCTTCTATGATGTTTCCCAAAAAGTGTTTTAGTGAGGACACAACATACTAAAATATTATGTGTTTTCCTATATATATAGTAAATAGTTCTATAATTTACCCCAATACGTAATAGTATATGGTGTAGTAGTAAGGAAAACAAGTTATTACAGGAGACCTATGGGTTCATGTGACTTGGTTCATGGTCTGTGTTTATCGGTTCTTGAAATTAGAAATGGGCTAAAACATTGTCCGAAGGCTACCCTCATCTAGTTATTTCCTCATGTCCACTTCACCATCACTATATGAGAGGGAAAATACATCACCCTTATCTAACAATGATTCTTATGTCCCCCATTCTATTCTAAAAATGGCAATGTTCCCTTTTTTGGATGTAGGTAATGTACCATAACTGGATGTTGATTTTGTGTTCAAGGTTGGCCTCGATCCTTTTAGTGCCACTCATTAATAGGGTGTTATCAATGTATGTTCGATAAGGGGATCTTCTTTTAACGTTTATGGGAGAGGATGTCCTGAAATATTGATCAAAATATCAGTTGGAGGACCTCCATGGATGATGTTTATTATAGATTCCAATGAGGAGTCAGTATACCATCACGAAGCTACATAAAAGTATTAGAGGGCCTCAAGAATATTAATGTTAATGATTTTTAGAATATGGTCATACTGTTTGGTTTTTTTGACAATTGTAATGTCATTATTTTTACTGATCAACTCGTACTAGAATGATGACCATGTTGGATGGATGTCTATATGAATGAATCATGTTCCATTTATGGTTCATACCAAAGAGATCATTGGAATTATGTTAGAATATGGGTATATCTCATTTTTCAACAAAAATATGTTGATGTTTAACTTTATACAGGGAAGGAATATATGCAGTAATTTAAGATACATCTGATTCCTATCATCAACCATCTTTAGGATAAAGGGGATCATGAGTATATACCAAATTCTGAGATACTAAAATAATAATATGGTATGCCTCCTTTAAATTTGTTGGAATATGAACACACTAATGGGGTTTTATAATAATATAGACACTTCAATCCAAAAGAGTATTTTTTTTATATGTGCCTGATCTTAGTTAGATACTATTATATGATGGTAATCATCTTCAACATTGTTTGGAGAAGATATATATACCTTAAACTAGATGATATTTCATATATGAGGATTACAAACATCTTCAAAGATAGTCCATATCAACTAGAAACTTTGTAATACATTGGTAGGGATATTTTTTAGTCCATCCATTGTTTTGGAGATGTTTTGATGATATTTCTATATATAATCGGAGTATGGGATCATTCCCAACCAATAATGGGGATCTGTTCCCACTCCAATCCCACATCTATCATTGAGAGATACTAATAGGTTTCATATGTTGGGGTGGGAGTATGTAGTTACCAACATGTTGGTGTTAGGATATTTCTACTTTCTATAATTAGTGTTAAGATAGTATGTTGGTAGTATTGTTGGATATATAAAGGGATATGTGTGTGCTCATCAGTCGTTACTATATTTTGATGATGGAATTCATCTAAGGTTTCTTTGATATAGTCGGGCTCATTGTGATTGGCATATCATCATTCCCAGATTAATCTCATAGATTTTCAGGTCCGAGTGATCATCATTGGGATCTATTATATAGATTCTTCATTAGGATGGGGAGGTTTGGTGACCACATGATGATGGAATCTGTGGTTATTTTAAGGATCCCAACTTTGTGACTCTTGAGTTGAAGAGAGGTTGTCATTAATCTAATAATCATTATCCATTATGAAAGGGAGGTAATGGCTATCAAACTCTGATGATAGTCTCTAGAGGTGGTTGGAATAAGTTTCCACTGCCACTAGAAACTCTAAAACTTTCCAATGAGTGGATATTTTTTGGGTCCTTAGTTTTAAGAGATTATCACTTGTGAAATATAATTCATAACAATACAATGTTTGGGGAACTTTGACACTATCGTATTTTTTAATCGGTGTTAGTGACATTGTATGGGTGATGTATTCCTTTGAATCCTAGGGGATCCATATTTTGTGATTGAAAAAGAATGATAATACTATATAGAAGATGATTTCATCTCTTTGGATCGAAGAGAGCTCTAAAATGGGTACCTGAATAGAATATCACAAAGAAGAGTAGACAGTAGTGTAGTATGATACGAAGCACATGTTCATCAACCCATTTCCATAGTTGGAAATCTGAATATCTAGTTAACCAATCATGTTTGAATATAATAGAAAAATATAATAGTATTAATTTGATTAACTACATTATGTTTGTTAAAAAAGTATTTACATTAGGATCGCCATTTTTGTTTCATTTGGTTTTCAATAGAATATTGTTCATGGAACTAAAAACGCCCAATGGTGATTGAATTGGTGATATGAAATGTCATTAGGGATATTCATTCAAAAGATAGGTGGTTACTAGGGTTCATTTCCAATAAAATATATAAATTCAAATAGGTTACTATTCTGTGTGTTTTTATTCAACACTTATTTTCAGATGATTTATTACTTAATTTGAAACTGTATTAGAGATATATGTTGTTTTTTGAATCATTGTTAACCTCACATGGTAGTACTAGTTGCTCATGTTTCAATGATGGGTCAAACCCAATAATACAAGATACGATAAATTTTTATTAGCTGTTAACAATGATTAATTTAATTATTATTGATAATTTTTTGGAGATGTTATAGTTTAATTCAACACTAATTAGAACTCTATATTTTATTATCATCCAGGAAGTTAGTGGTTTTTGTTAGGTTCACAAGGCTGAATAACCTGAGAGGGGGGGGGGTGAATCAGGGTATGACTAATTTAAAATTAACACTCGTTCTGACCTTTTTTCGCTGTTAAGAAAAACACACTTCTCTCTCTTTCTTGTTGCAAAATGTAAACAAAATGTAAAGAATGAACATGACACATTGATTTTTTTACTTGGTTCACCCACACTAGGCTACATACAAGGACCATACGCCGACAAGTTGTCGGTCGTACCAAATTCCACTAAACTTCACTATCTGTGGATTAAAAGGTTCGGGTACTGTCACTCTATCCTAGGATCACTGCCTTTACAAGATTTAGGGTCATCTCACTGCTTTCCCAAGGGTCACTCGCTGTTTCTCTCTCTCTGGCTCACTACCGGTGGAGAGGATCACCTTCTTCCTCTTCCTTTGCTCACTACGTCGGAAGGGATCCACTCACAGTTTATAGAACTGTAGGTTTCTTCATTTTCATGAAAGAACGCATCTTGTTCTGTATGTAGATGCTCTGTTGAAGTACAACTTTCACTTGTAGATGAATATATCGTTGCACCGAAGGTATCGAGCAATCTTCCAGCTTCCACGCAGCCTGAAAATCACTAGTGGAAATAAACCTTACTTGGCGCGCAAGTCAATCTCGATGTGCAAGTATCGGCGCGCTAGTCACAACTGGCGTGCAAGTCTTCCTCAACTACATGCGTGACTCAAGCTTCTGCAACTCCAAACCTGAGCGACTCACTTCCTTCCTCGCCTAAACCACCTCAGGAGCACAACTAACACTTGGTGCACAACATTCAATATTGGCATGCAAGTCCCACTTGCGCGACACACCACCACCAGTGCGACCACCACACATGCACGACGGGAGCTCTGAATCTTCAATGTGTTGAACTTCGGTAAAGAATGAGGAGGGGTGGTCCAGTATTTATAGGCATTTGGTCACCCCTGCGCGACAGCGCACAACTCTCCCTTCGGCGCGCAAGTCTCTTTCACGGCGCGCAAGACACTTGCGCGACACCAACAATACTTGCGTGACACATGTACCTTTGCCATATTTTGATGATTTGATCTTGAAAAACAAATGGCGCGCCAGTTTCCAAGCCTTCAAGAACACAGCGTGCAAGTCCCTTTGCCAAAAACCACGTTTCATCATTTGGCGATTTTCAGGCAAAAATTTTGGCAAACACTAGAAAACAGTGCCACCTTGTATCTGTTCTTTCGTACTGCCTCCAGATCATCCATTCCTTTGTCGACGTTCTTGAATCAAACATGGATCATTGACCATAGCTATTGAACTCGACATTCCACCACCAAATCCTCTTTGTCAACAAATTTGTATGTCATCGTTTTGCTTTTTCAACAATCACCACTCAGATGTCCACTTTGTCAACAAACACAATCACCTAAATAATACTTCAATGATTCCTTGAGGGATTTTTGCCCAGCAGTTGTTATGGTGTATGGGTCATACCCCTATGAATAGATACTAATGTATCCCAATGAAACAAATCAAATAAAATATTGTTTGGAAAAACTTAATGGAAAATGTCATTCCTTTTAAGGTCATGTGATATGGGCTAGTTCCATTTAAATTCATGATGAATGGACTTATAAGAAAACAATTCCTAGAAATGGTAGGTGTGAGACTTAAACATGAGCATACCATTTTTCCCCCATATTAAACATTGAACTATGATTGGTCATGTTTATTTAGAAGGAATGTGGACCACTGATCAGGTTGTGGTTTCATCTGTAAAATGGCATAATGAAAAAAAAGTTATTCTTGTATAGAATATGGACTTCCATGCATTGGTAACTTTTATTGGGAATATGGACCAATAAATGAATTTCTAGGGAATATAGACTATGTTAATGAGACATCAAAAATAATTTGGATTATATCCCTTAAATTTGAGAAATAATGGATCTGATGAGTAATTCATTCCCATGAGGTGTGATATGAGATATTAATGATGCAGGATTGAATAACTTGATGGATTACTATATATCTTGTCTTAATATGAATAAAATGAAATGTAGTTCAAATTTTATAGTTTAGGGTCATGTGGAAAGAATATACCATCCGGTTTAAAATCATTTTGTGAAGATTGGTTCATATATTTTTGTATCATGTAATGATAACATTATCCACACACATTAACATCATGTTTCATAGACATATGTGTCATGAATGGTATGGGATAAAGGATTGAGAATGGATAATGAAAATGGGAATTCCCTTATTTGGATGTCTTTAGATCATAATGGCCAGATTCTATAAAATAATCCCTAAGAAAAACATTTTGTCTTAACCCTAAGGATGAGGCTCGTATTAGAAGAACATTGTTTATTATAACAACAAAATCAATTCAGAGATAAAATCCAACATGAGTTCTTATTGGTGTGAGAAGCAAGATATATAATATCACACATATTATATGGGAGTGTTTGAATATGACTTATACATTGGAGCTCCATAGGTATCAGTTTCACTAAATTATTGATGATATCACTAATGAGATACATATTATAAGGACCCCTCCATAAAATATTACATAATCTTGAATTAAATAAATAATTCACATTAGGGATCTTTTAACGTTTAGAGTTTTAGAGAATTAGGCCATAACATATACATGAAGACATGAATAATACATGTAGACACATCTACTCAGTTCCCATTTTTTCACAAAATAAAAACTCTTCAAAAAAGTGTATGTCTACTTCCATGTATTAGATAGAATGAAATTCCACTGATCCCATCCTTGACCCAACTCCACTTTATGTCCTGTGAAAAACATTTCAAAAACATTGGATGAGCATAAAAAGCTCATAAAGGGATACACAATGAAGGAAAAATGTTAGTTTTTGAAAACAATAAGTACTCCATGAATACATTATCATAAGTAATACTTTTCACCTTTTTGAAGTAGTAACTACTCTTCACTGAATAAAAGATCATTTCATACCCTTTTGTAACCAAAATATTACCATAAAACACATATAAAGAACACATAACATACAATGGTAACTTGGGACATAAACATTCTTAAGTAGAATAACCATACGGTCGACTTCCACACATATCACTAAATTGAATATCCATATGGCCGACATCCATACCCAATGCATTGGAGGTTATAAAAAAACCACATGTCCTAGTTTATCACGACACCACCCGTCATTTGGTTTATCAAGTAAACACCTGTCAAATGTCCATGTATCATTATAAAATAATGACAAATAAAATATTTAAAATATAAACATTTCACTAATAACATTTAATATGAAATCACAAGAAATTATTTCAAGATATTGAAATAATAAATCCATTTCAAAAACCATTTTCAATACCAAGACACCCAAAAATAGAATATGGCATTTCTTTTTGATTTTAGAAAAAATTATTGCTTATAGAGGAAGCCAAGTAACGGTTACGGTGGCAGAGTGGTCATTGTCTCCACAAATGTTAAAAACATTCAGTTTGTCGTTTAGTAAAACACTTCATAAAAAAAATTCCCTTTGAATGAAAGTAAAAGTCAAAGGGTTTTATTATACACAATGTATAAGAAGAAGGTATATATTGTCGAAATATGCCTCAATGAAAGGAGATTGAGACGAAGTCCCTTACCTCAAGTTCGACTTGAACCGTTTGTTCTTTAATTTCATGAATAAGAAACTAAAGTTAATTTTTACTTTCTTAAGAACATTTTTCATGTTCATTATTATTTTTATATCACATATTACCATGTTATAAACATTATGTAATCATTTAAGTTGATAATGTTCGATCTATTGATATTTGGCACTTGAGTCAAAAATGGAACTCTTATATTTAAAATTTGTTCACATGGTCAATAATTAATTATATCAAGAATGAGATTAATTATTTAGATATCATATATATCGAGTACATACATGTATTAATAATATTACATAACATTTGGAGGTATGAAATGAAATGCACCGTTCATGGAGATGATAAGTCGTACGTACGCATTAACACTACTTTAATTTATATTTCTTATTTTAATGGAATTAAAAAACATTGATACAAAGTTATATAATAATTAAAGTATAATATAATATATATTATCATTAATTCCATCCTTTATACATCCCACATATGGAATTAATGAGTCTTATCACTTTGAGGGGGCGATAGTTCGCACTTCCTCAAATGAAATTATCGTGTTTACCCATTATGGAAACCATAAAGGTAGGATATAAATGTAAAATACAGAATCATAAACAAAAAAAATAATCATAATATATATCATATATAAATAAATTTCAATCTTAATGGCCACCATGATAGGCGGTAGGAAATAATCGAACAATCATCGTTTTGTGAGGTGTTAGTTCGCCATCCACAGAAACAATATGTTCATCACCCATTAGATGGATGTGTATGTAAGTGTAGTTCAAATAATTATAAAAAAAATACTAGTATATTGGGGATACGTGTGTTGTTATGAAAGAAAAGAATAAAAATATTTTAGGGGTTGGAGATGTAAAATAAAAGAAAAGAAGTTAAGTGAAACTGTTACCTTTAATTTCGGTAACTTCCTTTGGTTTGAACCAAAAGGATTTCTTGAAGTTCTTTATGCCTAAGGTGAAGCTCCTAGGAAGAGGAAGGATATCTTTAGAGCTTATTTGGTCAGAGTTTTGATGAGCCAAAGGCCATGAAAGGTGTGAGGAATGAGTAATAAGTGAGGGCTTTTTATAAGGGGGAGGAGGGGCTCTTAAAAAAAGTTTGAAACTATTATTTTATTATAAAATAATCATCGATTAGAACAGGTCCAAAAATAATTAAAGATGAATATAAGATGACTCATGGTCCAAATAAAATCATCCAATACAAATTGAATAGGTTTTGGATATTATTGTAATATTTTTAATCTTATTTATTTAAATCATTTATTAATGAGATGAATACTACATCATTATTGTGTCATAAATAATTTAATTTATTTGATGTCTAAAAATTATAAACAAAATACCATGATGTAAGAAAACTTTTTAGATTTATAATTAATATTTATAGGATAAACTATAACTTATATGACCCTATGTAAAAATTAATTTATTAAAATATATTTGTTGGTGTCATTTTTTTAATTACTTAAAGTTAATTAAAATAAAGTGCCATTATCACTCTTAAGTGGATCCATGGGGTCCCAAACTCTACCCAATGATTCCCATGGTCGTAAATGACTCAACCTATATGGTTAGGACAAGTTTTAAGGTAATTGTTTATTATTACGATTTTTTATTACCTTGAATTACCCTATTTACCTTTAACCGTGTTAAATAAACGTCTGGAGTTACTAATCATCAAAAATTATTTTCATCTTATTGAACCAAATTTTACTTACTATTAACAACCATGTATGTTCTATTTTATAAATTCGATTCACATAAGTGGTAAAATTTCATTTAAATGAAAAAATTCAGTTTTCTAACTACTACTAAGTGGTTTCACTATTCATCAAACATTGATGTTTCTCATAAAAATACCAAAAATTAACCCTAAGATATATTTGATATTATGAATTTAAAAATGATGTCTATTTTACCAAATTTTAAACATAGAAGTTTCAAAAAACAATTTAAAATTATTTCTTGTTATCAAAACAAATAGCGTGTTTTTATGAAACAATAACTATCAAATGATTAATACTTGTTTATGTTCAATTTCAAAGTAAAATTAATTACAATGACCAAAATTAGATTTAATTGTAAAAATATATTCTAATTAAAAATTATAACCAAATAAAAATATAATAAAACCATATAATTAAATTAGATTAAAATGCACTTTTTAATTAAAATACAGTATTTTTCCCTTTTCATTAAAAAATGAACTTTATCAGAAAAATACCGAAAATTTAACCAAACTTTACTTTCATGTTACAAATCTAAATAAGAATTATATTTTTTCAAATAGAACATATATAAATGACCAAAAATAGATTTTAAGAGGGTTCGCCAGTAAAAGGCTGTAAATCGACCTTTTAGTGTATATTAGAGTATTTATGCTTAAAATTAGAGTCAATCATTTTTTAGGCCCCTATATTTTATTGGATAAATGTAAACGCATTTAAAAAACATGTATAATCATATTGTAGTTAGTTCTATTCATTCCCACCAATACAACGACTAGGCATTTACTACAATTTAAAATAATAATTTTATATTATTAGTGTGCAATGTAAGGTTTCAAAGAAATCTGTTGTTGCGTATCAGGTAAGCCATCGAACATAGAGTCCCATTAAAAGTAAAATTTATATTTAATTCAAAAATTTTAATAAATATGAAATTTTATTATTAATTATTTTCAAGGGATGTTACATCTTTCCCTCCTTTTGGGAATTGCATCCTCGCAATTGTTTTAACTTATCAAAAAATGGGGGTATTTATCCCTCAGAGCATTTTTAGATTCCCACGTTTCCTCTTCAACCATATGGTTTTTCCACAAAACTTTTACCTTGTGAATTTCCTTATTTTGAAACACTTTCTCTCTACGGTTAAGAATCTGGACTAGTTGTTCCTCATAAGAGTGATTATCTTCCAATTGAACTACCTATAGGCTCAAAACATGAGATGGATATGGAATATAATTTCTCAACATTGAAACATGAAAAACATTGTGTACCTGGGATATACATGGAGGTAATTCCACTCTTGATGCCACTGGTCCAAATTTCTCCAGGACTTCATAAGGTCCAATGAACCTCAGACTCAATTTTCTTTTCTTACCAAAACGTATCACACTTTTCCAGGGAGTAACTTTGAGAAAGACATGATCGCCTACCTCAAAAGAGAGATCCTTCATCTAATTATCTGCATAAATTTTCTACCTTCTCTGTGCTATTCTCACGCACTTCTGAATCAACTGAACCTTATCTACCATCTCTTCTACTAATTCTGGTCCCATTAGCTTCCTTTCACCTACTTTATCCAAAAATGCTGGAGTTTAAGTACGATTTCTATATAATTCCTAAAATGGAGCCATCAGTATATTGGAAGAAAAACTATTATTATAAGAAAATTCAACCAAAGAAAGATGTTGGTCCCAACTTCTATGGTAATCCATTGAGCAAGCACGTAGCATATCCTCCAATGTGTGAATTGTTCATTATGATTTCCCATCTGATTGAGGATTAAAATATGTACTAAAATTTAATTCAGTACCCAAAGAATTCTGAAGGCCTTTCCAAAAGTTGGATGTAAACCTGGGATCATGATCAGATACAATGGAGAGAGGGAACACAATGTATCTTGACTATCTCTTTAACATACAACTAAGAAAGTTGATCTATAGACAATGTATCTTGAATAGGAATGAATTGAGTAGATTTAGTCAACAGATCAACAATAACCCAGATTGAATTATTACCTCGAGATGTCATTGGTAATCCCACAACGAATTCCATGGATAAATTTCCCCATTTCCACTCTGGAATCGGTAATGAATGAAGCATCCCTTTTGGTAACTGCTGCTCTGCATTAACCTGCTGACAAGTCAAACACTTCACTATAAAATCCGCAATATATCTTTTCATTCCATCCCACCAATAATACTCCCAAAGATCTCTGTACATCTTTGTAATGTTAGGATGAACTGAAAACGAGGAACTATGAGTTTTACATAACAAATCATTCTTCAATTATAAATCACAAGGCACCCATAATCTTTTCCCAAACCTCAAAACACAATCATTATCAATGTTATATTCAAGAAATTTACCATTCTAAACCAACACTACCTTTTTCTACAACTCACTGTCTTCTTTCAGTGCTTGCTTTATTTTTTTTTCTGATAGAGATGATTTCACTAGAACCTGAAACAAAATAGAATAATTACCTACACTAACAACTTCTATGTGAAATTTCATCAATTAAAAAACCATAGGATCTCATTCCAAATAAATCATGGTTAATGAATAATTAATTTATCAACTTAAAGCATCATCCACTTTATTGGCCTTTCTTAGAGGGTAATGAATCATGCAATCATAATACTTGATAAATTTCAACTGTATCCTCTGTCACATGTTGAATTTTTATTTAGTGAATCTATTTTTCAAACTTTTTTGGTTAGTATATATTTCACATTTTACTCCATACAAATGATGCCTCCAAATTTTTAAAGAAAAAACAACAACAACTAATTTAAAATCAAGTGTCGGGTAATTTAACTTATGGAGATTCAACTGACGAGAAGCATAATCAATTACCTGGTCATTTTGCAGAGGGACACATCCAATTATTTTCAACAAAGCACCACTATAAATATAAATCTCACCATTTCTAGAAGGAAATTCCAAAACTTAAGCATTCACCAATCTTTTTTTCAATTCATGAAAAACCTTTTTGAGTTAACTTATTCATTGGACTTGATAACCATGAAAAATTATCAACAAACCTACAGTAATAACCTGCTAAACCAAGAAAACTAGAGATCTTGGTTATATTTGTGGGTCTTGTCCATTCTTAAACAACCTTTGTTTTAGCAGGATCAATAGTTATTCCATTTTTTGAAACAATGTGACCAAGGAAAGAAATTTTATGTTACTAGAACTCACACTTGATGAATTTCCCATATAGTTTATTTTATTTTAAGGTTACCAAGACAATTCTTAAATGACTTTCATTCTCCTCTTTAATTTCAGAAGAAAAAAAAATATCATCAATGATCAAAACCACAAACTTATCCAAGAACTCAGGGAAAATAGTGTTCATAAGATCCATGAATACAGCAGGTGCGTTTGTTAAACCAAAAGGAAAAACTTAAAATTCATAATGGCCATATCTAGTATGAAATTTGGTCTTCAGAATGTATTTTTCCTTTACTTTCAACTAATGGTACCCCGACCTCAATTTAATCATAAAAAAATACTGAGCTCCTAGAACTGATCAAACAAATCATCCATATGAGGCAAAGGATACTTGTTCTTAATAGTGATGTTATTCAATGCTCTATAATCAATGAAAAGTCTCATTGATCCATCTTTCTTTTTAATAAAAAAGATAGACGCACCCCATGGTGATGTGCTAGGTCAAATGAATCCATTATCTAATAACTCCTGAAATTGCTTCTTTAACTCTAAAAGTTCAATTTGAACCATTCAATAAGGGGGTTTTGAAATTGTCTTAGATTTAGGAATTAATTCAATAGTAAATTCAACTTCTCTATTAGGTATAATACTAGTCAACTCATCAGAAAAAACATCAAGTTATGCATTTACCAATGTAACATCCTTAATCTCAACACTTCCTTTATTTTCAACAATATGAGCATGGTAACATTCATTTTCATCTTTTACTAGTTTCTCATCTTCCTGATATGTTATCAAAAACTAGCGTTCATTTTTGTAAACAATCTAAACATATTTTTTAAAAGAAACCTCCTTTTCTCTACAGTCAATATTATAATGATAAATAGAAAACAAATCCATACCCAAAATAACATCAAATGCTACTAGAGGAAAACAATATGGTTTGTAGGTAGATTATTTCCACACACAAGGACATGAAGGTTCTTATAATTTTTTTTGTTTCAACATTTCCTCCTAGTGTTTTTACCATATGCTCACTATTAATATCTTGAGATGGAATTCCCAATTTAATATAAAACTTCTTAGAGATGAATGAATATGGGGACCCTTAATCAAACATCACATTATCATAAACTGAACAAACAAACATTGTACCTAATACTAATTTATTTGATGGACCAACATCTCCTGAAGTAGTTTCAAAGGATTTCACCACCCCTTTCTACATGTAGTCTGGTTGATTTCCCTTAGTTGAGTTCTTCTCTAAACAATCATTTTCATAATGAACGATTTCATTTCACTTAAAACATCTTACCACTGGCCTTTCATGGCCTGATTGATCATCTTTCTTATAGTTACGAGTAATATGACTAGACTTACCACACCAAAAGCACTTCCCAAACGTTGATAAACATTCTCTAGGATGATTTTTACCACATTTCTCACAAGATGGATGTTTAGTTTCCTTACCTCTATGCTTATTTGATGAATTATTTCCCTTTTACTGCTAACTATACCTCTTATTCTGTTGTTTTTCAAAGAACACCTGATAATTGGCAAACTGCATTTCCACCTTCTCCACAAATCGCACAAGTTTTTCATAACTTTTGAACTCCCAAGAAGATAATGTTCATCGATATCGTGACTTCAGTCTTGAGTAAATTTTATTTATCTTAAACCAAGATCTCGGATGAAATTTAGAGAATACCTAGCCAGTCGAGTGAATTTTTCTTCATAAGCAACCACTGAGTCATCCTCCTACCACAATTCTAGGAATTGTTTTTCCATCCTAAGACAAACCACCTTAGGAAAATATTTTGCAAGAAACATACCTTTGAATTCATCCCAATCAAGAGTATCAATCTCTTCACTATCCTAGATATTTTTCACCATTGAACACCGCTTATCAGCTTCTCCTTCAAAATGGTAAACAATAAGACAAACCATTTGATGTTCCGATCACCCCATGACATCAAAAATTTTCTCCAGTTCTTTAATCCACCCTTTTTCTAGCACATGGTCAGATGATCATTTGAATGATGGGGGGTGCTGCCTCAAGAAATGCTCCACTACTTACATGTTCCTTTGTGGTTGATATGACTGATCTCGTGCATAGATACCACCACCATTTATAGCCTGATCCAATTGTGAAATCACTGCAACAAATTGTTCCATTCCGATTTCGACCATCTCAAGTTACTAATTTGAAAGGTTGTCTTCCTCCTGATGTCGTCCAAACATATCTTCCCTGTTTTTTCTGTGGAAAACCATTCTAAATACAAAAATATTTTAGGTGAAGCAACATGGTAATCTGAAAATGCTATATCATTTCAATATTAACATAAATTAATTTATGGATATAAATTTAACAATAACTTAACTCCGAAATTTACCTAAACCGACCTCTGATACCATCTATAAGGACTCAGCCTTAAAAAATTACATAATTTTGAATTAAACGAATAATTAACATTGAGGATCAATTTAGTATTAGAGTTTTAGAGAATTGGGCCATAACATATACATGACGACTTGAATAATACATTTAGACACATCTACTCATGTCCCATTTTTTCACAAAATAAAAACTCTTGAAAAAAGGGTTATGTCTAGTTCCATGTTTTAGACAACATGGAATTTCGTTGATCCCATCCATGACCCTATTCAACTTTCTGTCCTATGAAAAAAAATTTCAAACACTTGGGATGATCAAAATAATCTTAGTAAGGGATACACAAAGAAGGAAAACTGTTAGTTTTTCAAAACAACAAGTAAACCATATATACTTTATCATAAGTAATACTTTTCACCTTTATGAATTAGTAAATACTCTTCACTAAATAAAATATTATTTCTTAACATTTTTTAACCAAACAATTACCATAAGACCCATATAAAGAACACATAACATATAAAGGTAACTTGGGACCTAAACATTCTTAAGTGGAATAACCATATGGTCGACTTCGACACATATCACTAACTAGAATGGCCATACGACTGACTTCCATACCCAATGCATTGGAGGTTATAACGTAACCAACCATCCTGATTTTTCATGTTACCACCCATAATTTGGTTTATCACATAACAACCCGTCAAATTTCCATGTTCCATTACAAAATCAAAACACATAAAATATTTCAAATATAAAAATTTCACTAATAACATTTAATTTAAAATAACAATAAATAATTTCAATATATTGAAATAATCAATCCATTTCAAAAACCATTTTCAATACCAAAACTCCCAAAAATAGAATAAGGTATTAACTTTTCATTTTATAAAACATTAAGTCTTATAGGGGAATCCTAATAACGATTACGGTGGCAGAGATGTCATTGTTGCCAAAAATGTTAAAAATATTCCTCTTGTCACTGACAATTATTTTTTTATTAAGGAAACACTTTTGTGGAAAAAGTGAGAAACCAAAAGGTCCAACAAGAAATCCAAAAAAACCCAAACAAAAACCGGAGAGAGCAGGAACTACCACATACACGCAACAACAATAGCCACCATCCCTAAGCTGGACACTCAGCGATCCCATGCAAGCATGGTCCCTCCTAATGTCACCATCCCTCCAAATCAGCCATATCCTAAATGACCTGCAAAGGAAATGGTAGAGTGCTCTAGCCCAATGAGGAAGTCCAGACTACACTTTGCAAATCAGACCGGGGGCAAAGCCTCATAAGAAAAGGAAATGTTACCAAAACATAGCCTTAGCCTATTATTGCTTTCTTCCCTATAGAGATTCCAATGCATTAGCCATACCTTAGCCTCATGATCATCTCCAATAACGTCTTCAAAACGGTTCGCCATTTTGTCCCAAGTGCGGATATATTCTTCCTTCCATTGAATGAATGTAAAGTTCAGAGGTTTTTATTATACACCGTGTAAAATAAAAAGGTATATATTATCAAAATATGCCCCAATGAAAAGAGATTGAGACGATGTCCCTTACCTCATGTCCGACTTGACTCGTTTGTTCTTTAATTTCCTGAATAAGAAACTAAATGTAATTTCTACTTCCATAAAAACCTTTTTTGAGTTCATTATTCCTTTTATATCACATATTACAATGTTTTAAATATTATGATATCATTTAAGTTAATATCTTTCATTTTGTCGATATTTGGTACTTGAGTAAAAAATGGACTTCTTATAATTACAAGTTGTTCACATGGTCAAAAGTTTATTTTATCCAGAATTATATTCATACATTAGATATCATATATATCTTATATATCCATTATATACATGTATTTATAATAGTACATAACATTTGGAGGTGAGAAATTAACTGCACCATTAATGTAGACGGTAAGCCGTACGTGTGGATGAATGCTACTTTCATTTGTATTTATTATTTTAATGGAATGAAAACATAATGATACATAGGTACATTATAATTAAAGTATAATATCATATATAATATCATTAACTTTATATTTTATACATCCCACATATTGCATTAGTGAGTCATATCACTTCGAGGGGGTGGTAGTTCGCACTTCCTCAAATGAAATTATCGCGTTAACCAATTATGGAAACCATAAAGTTAGGATATAAATGTAAAATACAGAAGCATAAATAAAACATAAACATAATATATATCATATATAAATATAGTGCCATCTTATTGGCCACCATGAGAGGCAGTAGGAGATAATTGAACAATCATCATTTCGTGAGGCGTTAGTTCACCATCCAGAGAAACAATATGTTCTTAACCTATTAAATGGAGGTGTGTGTAAGTGTAGTACAAATCCTTCTCATAAAAAAATCCTATTATATTGAGGATACTGGTGTGTTTATAAAATAAATTAATAAAAATAGTTTACGGGTTGGATAAGTAATATAAAAGAAATAAAGTTAAGAGAAATTGTTACCTTTAATTTGGGTAACTTTCTTTTGTTTGAACCAAAAGGAATTCTTATTGTGCCTTCTGCCTAAGGTAAGGCTTCAAGGAGGAGGATAAGGATCTTGAGTTATTATTTTGTCAGGGATTTTATTAGCCAAAGGTCTTGATAGGTGCGAGGAATGAGTAATAAGTGAGGGATTTTTATAAGATGTAAGAGGGGATCTTAAGGAAAGTTTGAAACAATTATTTTATTATAAACTTATCTTCAGTTTCAAAAGGTCCCAAAATCATTAAAGTAGAATCTAATATGATTCATGGTATAAATAAAATCATCCAACAATAATTGTATTGGTTTTGGATTTTGTTTTAAAATTTATAATCTTATTTATTTAAATCCTTTATTAATGTGGTAAATACTGCATCATTATTGTGTCATGAATAATATAAATTATTTGATTTATAAAAATTATAAAACAAATACCATGATATTTGAAATCATTTTATCTTTCCAATGAATATTAATTGTAGAAATTATATGTTATATAACCCTTTGTAAAAAATAATTTACTAAAAGATATTTGTTTGTGTCATTTTTGTCCTTACTTATAGTTAATTAAAATAAAGTGTCATTATCACTCTTAAGTGGCTCAATGGGGTCCCAAAATTGATCCAAAGATGCCCATGGTCGTAAATGACTCAGCCTATAAGGTTAGGACAAGTGTTAAGGTAATTTTTTCATTATTATGATAATTCATTTACCTTGAATTACACTATTTAACTTTAATCGTGGTAAATAAAAGTCTAAAGTTACTATTCCTGAAAAATTATTTTCATTTTATTGAACCAAATTTTAGTTAATAATAACAACCATGTATGTTGGATTTTTTAAATTCAATTCACATAAGTGCTAAAATTTCATTTAAATGAAAAACTCTGTTTTTTAACTACTACTATGTGGTTTTACTATTCATTAAAAATTAATGTTTTTCCGAAAAATACCAAAAATTATGCCTAAGATATATTTGATATTATGAATTCAAAAATTATGTCTATTTTAGCAAATTTACAACATATAAGTTGTGTTAATTAATTTAAAATTAATTATCGTTATCAAAACCAATAGCGTGTTTTTAAAAACAATAACTATCCAAAGATTGATACTTGTTTATGTCCAATCTTAATTTAAAATTAATTAAAATTAATAAAAAATGGATTAAATGGTAAAAATATATTCTAATTAAACTTTAAACCCAATTATCAATATAATATAACCATATAAATAAATTAGATTAAAATTCACTTTTGAATTAAAATACTGTATTTTTCACTATTCATTAAAAAATATACTTTATCAGAAAAATACCAAACATTTAACCAAAGTTAATATTTATGTCCTGAATCTAAAGAAGAATTATATTTTTTTAAATAGAACATATAAAAATAAACAAAACTATATTTAAAGAGGGTTCTCCATCAAAAGGCGGTAAATCGACCTTTTAGTAAATATTAGAGTATTTATGCTTAAAATTAGATTCATTCATATTTTAAGCCTCTAATTTTTATTGGATAAATGTAAAAACATTTAACCAAAATTTATAATCATATTTTAATTAGTAATATTCATTCCTCCCAATACAACTAGTAGGCATTAACAACCATTTAAAATAATAATATTATATTATTAGTGTGCAATGTAAGATTTCAAAGAAACTCTATGTTGTGTATCAGGTAAGCCGTTGAACATAGTGTCCCCTTTATAGTAAAATTAATATTTAATTGAAAAATATTAATAAATATGAAAATTTATTATTCATTTTTTACTTGGGATGTTACACATATAAGTTCTTATAACTAAATCAGAATCCCATCCTCCAATAATCATTCATGTTGATAGGTGATAGAAGGATACAGATGCACGATAAGTATGAAATATTACAATAAATATTAGGGGATAAACCCAAGAGGGATGTCCAGTATGTCATTCCTTATTGAGTACCAAAAAAATACATCATTGAGCTATCATATATTGTTGTTGGGGATAGGATGATCACCCAATTTTAGTAGAGGTTGCCTCTGTTCCCTCATAATAGGGACCCTCTTTTTCAAGGGGATACACAGTAATTATTACCCAAAGGGTAACCACAATAATGAGGAGGACACTTCCATGGAAACATTTTATAAATTGAATACACAATATAATGATTACCCACTAGCGTTCCTGGCTAGGTCTTATATTTTTGGTGTATTTAGATGAGTCCTTGATAAATGAATACACAATTAAAGGACTTGTATGGAAGATGTTATTTAACGTAGAATAGTGTATAAATGGATCCCTAGTATATGTGTTAAGAAAATGTGTCTTACCCTAATTTAGGTTCATGAAGATACTTTTCCCTATTCTAGTGATTTGGCGAAGCTTCTCCCATGCAAGGGACTGGTGAGGGTGAGTCATTGAAATGAGGGGTGAGGGTTTATTTCACCCTAGTGAATAGGCTTTGAAAAAGGGTATCCCTAATCAATAACCATGGGAAATTTCACCCAAATATATGGCCTTGGGTGATGGGTCTCCAATTTCCATGGACTTATGTGATGGTTCACCCAAGTCGATGTCCAAGGGAGATGGGTCGCTCAGGAAAATGGCCTTGTACAATGGGTTATTCAAGTGAATGTCCTCGGGTGATAACTTATCCATATGTTTAGATTTGTAAAAGGGGTATCTGATGTGTAATTGATGAAATATGTCTTTCCCATTAGTATTCACATACAAAGAAACAATTGGAATTTCATAATGGTAATTCCCCTTTGATGAAACTATTCCATCCCCATAAGTTAATTCCATTATGTTATTAGGCATAAAATTTCTTTATGAAGTGGGTTTGAGAAATTGGAAAAGGGGTCTCTGAGGTATCTTATTTCTTATATATGTGGGGAAATGTGTAGTCTTGTGAATGTACATGGGTTCTATTTATAGGAAGGATTGAGAGCTATACATGGTATGCTTTGGAAGATTGGTTATGTGTGTAGGTGGTTCGGGAGATGTGACACGCATGAAAATATAGTACCTTGCGCGATACCAACAAGGTGAATACTAGGGACCCTAGATGATTTAATGGGACTTCATATTGGGAAGCTTATACTTACAAATTTTTCCAGAAAATTGAGCACCAAAAGTATCCAATAATGTAAATATTCAATATTGATTAACATTATACCTATATAATATAAGATAAAATCCAAATGTTTTAATTTTATATTTCATCATTACATAATACATTTGCTAATATCATTCTTTTATAGAATGAATTTTCTAGTATTATTGTCCATTTAATATAAATATATTAATACCACATTATTTAATCTGAAATTCTTATGAAAAATTGATGTATATTTCTTCCACTCAAAAACAATTTATGGTTTTATGTTTATATTCTAATGAGATTCCATAAGCTTCCTTTGAACTATAATAAATATTATGAAAATAATAGCTGCCAATATTTCTCAGAGGGAAAATTTCATGGAAATATGCACTATCTAATGGAGAATAACATTTTCATAAAAATCAATAATTTTTTCTCATAAATTCACCATAAAAATATAATATGATTCTATATATCCATTTTTTCCAAATAACCCTATTTTATACGGGAAAATGAACTATTTATAAAAAATTAATTGTTTTTTATTTTTTCAAGATAATCAATTATAATTTGACACATTTTTCCTCTTATAAATCATCCAAAATCATTCCAGATCTACTATAGATATTAATGATTCTCTTTAAATAATATCATTCTTATGTTTCATATATGATATTTTTTATCAATATGTACATTTCACTAATTTAATTCTACCAATTTAACTTACTTTACTATCAATAATGTCATTGAAACTCATTTACATATCTATCAATGTAAAATTCATCATGTAAGTCACCGAAAACTTGTGATAAACTACTTAATAGAAGTACTTATCAACATCATACCTCCCAAATAGATGTTTCTTTATTCAAGGGTCATCCTGGACTTATAAAATAGGAACATAAAAAACATCCTTTACTTTTTCAAATTTTAATTACCAAGAATGTTTGATATTATATACATATCAAGGCAATGTTCTTTCAATAAATTTTCTTTTAAAAATTATAATTTTTTATCATTTAACAATATATAATTAACATTTAAATATTATATTAATACTAAATATAATTTTAATATTTAATTAAATTTTAAATGGAGTGAAATCGATACCAGGGCTAAAAAATTCCATATGTTTAACCTATACAACATTCAATGTACCCTTATTCAAGATTTAGCAATAAATTAATTTGATAATATTCATAATTGATTCCTTTTTTATTTACTGCTATTATCATGATCCGGCCTAGTAATCCCCAAGAAGAAACTAACACACACCCTCCTCCAATCGGCTAGGGGATGGTGACTAGTACCAGGAAGTAATATCACACCCATAGAGGCATTATTAGCGAGTACATGTAAACACGCAAAAATATTCAAGCCTATAAAAAGAGGAAATATAAAAAAATGATGAAAATGCATGAGTACATTATCCCAGAGCACCTGTACTCACGCAAAAATATAAAGGTCTATAAAAAGATGAAATATAAAACAAATGATAATAATTCATGAGTACATATATATTCCCATAGACACAGTAAGGAAATAGTTACTAGATTGAGTAAATAAGGACCAAATAAAAGCCCAATTAAAACTGGAATGTAAAATATGTCCTGCTAAGAAGGCAGTGAATGTTTTCAAATGAAACAAAAATATACACATCGGTCTATCTAGACCAATATACCACCACTTGATCCAAGTCCACCATTGACTGCGCAAAAAAAATCATTTGTCTGCATAAGGCATGACATGTGTGGGTAGAGTACAGTCATGGGTGAGTATAATAATACCTATCTAGGCACCCTAAAGTAACCAGACACAATGAATCAACAATAAAAATCAACTATTCAAAGGTATATGTCTATAAAATATACAACAATAATACCCCTATGTACCCAAAAAAGACACAGAGTCTAAAGGAAATGTCAAGAATGTAAATCCAGCCTATAATTCTAGCTCAAAAGATCCATAAAGGACTCTTCTAGGAGAAAACATACCATGATAGAACTAATGGAAATCATTTGAGAGGTAGTGCTCATTAGGTCTTACATTCAGAAGAATTAAGTATACTAAGATGGTTAATTTGAGAAACAAAATTAACTGGACTATGCCTCATTGTAACGATCATATCTCGATACATAGATAGCGGGGAAACACCCATGGATCACTAGGGGACCCCATACACTGTTGGTAAAATAAATCTAAATAGGGGATCAACACCAATGAAAATATTGGTCACAATAATTCCAAAACCCCAATCTAAGAATACATGAATGGAAATGAGGATCACATCGGGCCTCTGGGAGGATATATGATCCAAGATGCTATGAAATTTGTTAAAGAGGGATGAGACTACTCACCCCAGATTACGGGAACTCTACACACTGCATTGATCATCAAGAAGCTACAGAAGGATCACCCTCATTTATCATAACAATACACTAAGAAAAATGATAATAAGAATTAATTAATGGGACACACTCAACTGATACTAGTCAAGTGTTATTGAAAGAATTTCCTCACTTACATCACCTCATGATGTATCTCCAATGCAAACCCAAATCTCTCCACCATGTTCTATATAAGCAACTAGTCATGGAGGACTACTCAATTACATGCGTATGAGTTTGGATAAATCTAGATGAGCACACAAGGCTCATCATTGGACTCATGGGATTAAACATAAATCCATTTATATGTTAGAAAAATATCTATGAATGACCAAACAAATCACACAAAATAAATCCTCATTGAAAAATACTTGTGATAGACTATTTACTTTCTGCAAACAAACACCTATTGAAAAAGTAACATTTCAGCATATAACTCATGAATGATGATTTGTGTGCCCAAGACACGAAGCCAAATTAGTCATGAAATATTGGTTTCAAAGCATCTGCCTCAATATCAAGGTCATGATTCCATAGATGATTGATTAAAACAACACCATATGAAGAAGACACATCATATAATAAATTCTATAATAATAATAATAATAATTACATTAAAATTATTATTATTGGTTGATTCGAGGAATAGACCCATGAGTCAGAAAAAGGTATTCGTTGCTATTCTTGAAACGAACATCACAAATAAAGGTCCACAACGTTAATAAAGGTACATCAATCGAACATTTTATGAAACATTTAAGACTAGATTAATGTTTGATATCCAAAAATAGATAATAATAATATTTTAGATTATTATTTATTTAGTATTGTTTATTTATAAAAAAAAATTATGCTCAAGCCTTTCCCATTCCATGTTCATAAGAACCAATCCATTAGTCGTGTACTCTCTCCACTATTTCAATTTTATTTTAATATCATCATCATCAACACAATGATCATATTAAGATGATTCATGTATGGTAGAATAGATCCCCCTATCACGAGCACATACATATAGAGACTCCCAACCCCCTTCTCATATGCCTTGACCCTCAAGATAAATATTAACAAGTATAATAATTATAATTTTAAAATAATTATTATATATATATATATATATTCAATCTATCAGTGAAGTACATTGATCCATGTTTCACCTATCATTTATTCTACTTAAAAATTATTATTTTTATTGATAATGATTGGCACACATGACACATCAACTAGTAACAATCAATCCATCCCACCGAATGATGTCGTCCAACATTGAGCACCACCCCAAGACTAATTTTAGTGCCACTGAACACTGTGGTAGAATATACATTTCCACCTCCATTCAATCAATGGATTATGAACCAGATCATTACGTTTAATTTTTTTGTGCTGATGAATAGTGGAACAATGATCTAATACCATGTGTTTTTGAAACAAATGAACAAAATAATGGTCAATGATGACTATGCGAAGAATGGGGAAGAAAAGCATAAAATAAAAATATTATTAACATAATCTGACCAATTTTATTTCTGCCCATGATTTTATTTCATAGATATATGCATGAATATAACATAAATAAACATAAAAATATCAATTTTACACCATATGAAGATAAAATAATTAACTAAAGTAAACAGTCAACCCATTAATTAATTATTCAGATGATAAATTCATGATAGTTATGGGTAAATTAAGAAAAGATAAATCTACACAGAACATCTTCCTACCCCAATTTGGATTAGTAACCGATGAAGAATTAATTTAAATCATTTTTATTAGATAGATCCTTGATTTTTATTCACACAACAATTTCCATTGTTTGATCTGTCGATGTGTTCCCATGGAATCTCCTCCACCAAATCCTCTTTCAAACGCTAAGGTTGTGGACCCAATCCTAATATTTGGCTATAACCAGGTTTTCATTAAAGTTTATATGGTTTCTTCATTATCAAATAAATCTAAATTTATTTATTTAATTAATTTATTATTAACGCTCGTGATGACCTTTTCAGAATCATCTAAAACATAAAAAGATTATACCACAAATAGGGGGAAAACCTACTGTCTAAACTCAACAGTGGTGTCAGTTTTCTAATTGGATACTCCATTTGGGAGTTTCGTTTTCTATAAAAATACCATTGTGTGATATTTAATATATTTAATATATTTTAATAATTAATTCCAAGAACAGCAAGACTCAAAATCTCAAGACTTCTCAACAATTACCTCTAAAATGTTTCTTATATATATTCCAAATTATTATTTTTAAAAAACTAATACATTACTTTATTCTATCCTTGATGTCTTTTTATCCCCAAAAAGCACAAACTATGAAAAGGTTAGGGATAATGAGCTCTCAATAGGGAATCCTGCTCTAATGAGATATCTCTATGGTTCCTAATGATATGAAAAATAATGCACCTAAGGAAAAAAATTCCCCTGAAGAGTCTTTCACTTGCCCATCTTCAACATCACCCACTCCTTGAAAAAGTATACACCACTCTCACATCCCAGCTCAGCTCAGTCGATATTTTATAATGAGTCTTGAACATACCACCTCATCTGTGACATGTGGAGAACCCTAAGAAAATGAAAAACAACTGTAGCCTCAGGGTGAAGTGACACCCAACCTCACTGACCTAACAAAACCGTATGAAAACAAGTCACCTATGAATCTCATAAATATCCTACCCCCCCAGAAAAAAATTCATAACTCTCTAACTACAAAGTCCTCCATCATCATTCCAATGAGTAATCTTGACATTTATTGGAAAAACCTCATAATCCTTTGGATGAAATACACTGTTTTGAAACCCACACTAGTCCCAAAACTAGTTCCCCAAAATTTTTAACCACTAGCTCCGAATAGTATAACTATCTTCAGTATGATACCTCATAAATGGCCTCAAAAAGTTGATAATATAGGGGTGGAGTGGTAATCATAATGATATGAAAACCCAATCGACGGTAGAGGTCTACTGAGTAGTGGCTCATGATCGACCTCAAAACCTAAATCATATTCACCAAAACCTGAATGGTCCATTCTACATGGCCAACTAGTTTGGTAAAACACTATGCCCAACTGCAATCTAGTCCCCAAAAGTTTCTTACATATTCTCCCTAATCATGTCGTGAAGTAATCATCATAGTATTCAATTGGCTTTGAGGTAATTACATAACAAAAAACTACCTCCCATATGAACAAGTGTCCCAAATTATCCACTGAACCATGTTGTTCAACACCCTCAAATAGGAAAGAAATATATTTCAACATGAAAAATCACTACAACTAATTTGTATTCCCAATCGATAATAAGGGATCCTAGTACATCCTCACCAATACTGGATGCATTATTATTGAAAAAAAACCTCATTATCACATATTCTCACATCACAAACTGGAATCAAAATCCGTCCATGGAAAAGGGATGATGTGATTACCTTATTCAAGGAATTTCCATTGGGGATGTATCCAATGGACACCTGGTCCTGAAACATCTCACAATTTATATCCCCAAATCAGGATTCCCTAGAAATTTGAATAACTAAATTGTAACAACTATCAAATGGAGGTACATTGCTCTATACTAACCCACATGGGGTCTATTACAAAGAGGCCATCTGCTTTGTCCCCTCACTCATCAATAGTAGACATAAAATCATATTTTGAGCATCTGCTTCCGTAGACATGTCCTATTGGTCTTTCAATGTCATAATTCTTTATCCTCTATAATTTAAACTATCACTCCCTTTTTATAGAATAAATATTTCAAAAACTAACTCCACTAGATCATCTACATGACTAAAACTCTTGGAGTTTGTCTAGTAGCATCGTCCAGTGTCTCTCATGATCCAACACAGACTCCAAACACAAAAGGGTGCCATAGAAGAAGATTTACCCAACATGATCCATGAATGTTTTAGGATCCTACTCATACAAATAATGAAATTCTATTGATTGGAATTCATTCTTTCTTTATCCCACATGTTTTCCACAAACTAGGAATTCTCCTAAACCATAGTACATTGAAATCTGCAACCACACAAGCCCAATAAACTCATTACCAACACAATACTCTATAGATTCACCATTTCACCTTGGAGAAGTCACTCAACATAGATCACCATCAGGGAGGGGTCTCATCCAAGTTGGAAACACACACAATAGGATCATGCCAGTCCTACACCACCAGAGAAGGTGTTCTGGCCAACCATATAACCTAGTTGATCACTAAATCTATAACTCATGATGCTCACAGAACATTGGATTATCATTTTCTAGTACCACCATAGCCAATTCCGTCTCCATGGAGAAAATAGTTCGCATGAACAACCATTTGATTGGATGATGTTCACACACACTATAAACCTAACCACTACCTATAATAAAACCTCTACAACCATGGGTTGGTCTCATCATAAAACATCAGTGATCCCCATTATGGGAACTCACGTAACATACCAATCCTTCACATACCTACTTCTTGTCATGTTGGAGCTATCGACTACTCAATACAAAGATGATAGTCTCCCTATTCAACTAAAAGATCCTTGTGATTCACAAAAGTTGGTAGCACTACATGATTACCACCTAGAGAAAAA
Organism: Viscum album; assembly: GCA_963277665.1. Classification (NCBI taxonomy): domain Eukaryota; kingdom Viridiplantae; phylum Streptophyta; class Magnoliopsida; order Santalales; family Viscaceae; genus Viscum; species Viscum album. The sequence continues at coordinate 20,534,638 of OY728155.1, forward strand.
ATCGTCATGGGTAGGTCCCAGAACTGAACCCTCTTCACTAATCTTTTAATTTTCACAAAATTACCTTAGAAGCCTAGTTCTCTATCATCATAGATGTTTCATAATGAATATTAAGTCACACTGCAATCATTGAGTATATTTTGGCAGCTTTCTCGATATGTACATAGAAATAGAAACCTATTCATATATGATTCATGTTCAAAAGGTTTTCAAAAAAATAGTTTCTACACACATCGAGTTAATAAGAATGTTATCAGAGTCTTGGTGAATGGATAGGTTGGCCGCTACACCAACACTGGACATCCTATCCTGAAAGCCAAACTCAAAACATGTTTACACTATTTTCTTAGTTCCCAAACACAACCTCACAACTAGAAAAAATTTATCGAAAATCTAATCCTTATTCAAGGAACTGTAAAAAACATCAGGATAGGTACTACCATGATACCATTCTATTAGAACATAACAAAATGGGGCTTGAGATGTAAATACCCCATGCACACCTCCAATAGGAAAAGGACAGGAGTCTAGCACTAAGAAGGCACATCACACGGATGATAGGCATTAACCTAAATTACTTATAAACATGCACATAGAACAATGCCCATAAAATGATGAAATGTAAAAGAAATGATAAAAATGCATTTTAAAATCTATAATCCAACAAAAATAGTACCAAAAAGTTCAATAAAGAGTAAGAAGGGTCCAAATACATGAAAAACTAAAACTAGAACATAATTTCTGACCTTCCCAGAATGAGGGGACTACAGTCAAATCAAACAACGGTATAAACCTCGGTATTTCTACACCGATATAGATCCACATGATCCTAGAACTGAACCCTTGTCACTAATCTTGTAATATTCACAACATTTCCTTGGAAGCCTGGCTGGATATCATCGTATATGTATCTTAATGAATATTAAGTCACACTATAGTCATTGAGTATATTTTCGTAGCTTTCTAAATTAGTACATGGAAATTGAAACATATTCACATATGATTCATGTTCAGAAGATTTTACTAAAAATTAGTTTCTACACACATCGATTCAACTAGAATGTTATCAGGGTCTTGGTGAATGGATAGGTGGCCTGATTCACCAACACTGGACATCCTCCATTGAAAGCCAAACTCAAAACATGTTAACTCTATTTCCATAGTTCCCAAAAAAACCCAAACAACTAGAAAAAAATAAATCTAAAATTCAATCCTTAATCAAGGAACTATCATAAAACATCAGGATAGGTACTACCCTGATACCATTATATTATAACCTAACATAATGGGTCCTGAGATGTAAATACCCCATGCTCACATCCAATAGGGCAAGGGTGGGAGACTAGCACTAAAAAGGCATATCACACGGATGACAGGCATTATCATAAATTATCTATAAACATGCATATAGAACAACACCCTTACAATGATGAAATGTAAAACAAATGATAAAAATGCATTTATAAATCTTTAATCCAACAACAAGAGAATAAAAAAGTTCTATAAAGAGTATGAAGGGTCCAAATACAAGAACAAATAAAACTAGAACGTAATGTCCGACATTCCCAGAAGGAGGGGACTACTATCAAATCAAACAATGGTATACACCTCGGTCTTCCTACACCAATATAGATCCACATGATCCTAGAACACCAAGGACTCTAAAAAATAGTTCTTCATATATAAAAGACACAACACACGTAGGTAGATCCCATACAGGGGTGAGTATAACAATACCCATTAAGAAACCACAAAATAACTAAGAACAAAGTATCAAGGGTTGTAGTCACCTATACAAAGTTATAAATCTATATTACATACAACATGAATTCCCATATATACTCATCAAAGACACACAGTATCATGGTAAAGTCACAAATGTAATAGAAACCATAGTATTCCAGCTCAAAGGTTCTACAAAGAACTTATTGAGAAGAACACATCTAAAGCATTGAATAGAACTAATGGTTTAGTGTATCATATTTTACATGTATTATTTTTAATTATTAAATGGAATTATTTTTAGGCCATACCTCTCAGTGGTATGCGATTCTGAGGCCCGGAGTGCCCGAAATAAATAATAGAAATAAATTAAACTTTAAACAGCACGCAGGAGAGATTTTCCAGAAAAAGTGGAATAACCTTCAAATGGATTCCTTGATCATAAATATGAGGGAACCATTGAGTTCAATGCAGTGAAATTGACTTAGGATGGGCCTAACATGGACTGGTGTGGGTCAGATGCAAAAGTTATTTTTTGGACTTTTAAAGGAAATAAAATTAAATGGAAATTAATTTATTTAAAATATTTCCTTTTCGTGCATCGACCAAATAATTACCTATAAATTCATTCATATAGAAATTTTGTAGGGTTAGACACATTACCTTGAGAATTGATGATTTTCCCTTAATGATTTGCAGGATAACCTGTTGGCAGACAATGATAATGTGATTGATCAATGCATCCCGGATTCGATGAACCTCGCCAACGAACGTGACACAACAATCGTTCTTCAACCAAATAGAGGTGGGGGTAGTTTTTTCGATTTTTATTTTTTCCATAATTGGATTATATGATGAATGCAGATCTACCCACAAATAGTGTGATCTGTGGATTGTGCGATCTTGCGAGAGAGCATCAATTTCCTTTTGTTTTGGGGTTTTTGATTTGGGAAATGATTTTATAATGCTTTTTGGTCTCTTTTTTTATTCTCCTATTAATCCTATTAACGGGAGTGGATTGACACCATGAAGAACAATGGTAGAGGTGCATTACTCTTTTGTTATTGATTTCTTTATCCTTTTCAACCCTGCATTCTCCATAGGGTTAAAAAACAGATCATTGTGCATCCATTTCGTAATGAGATAATCCCAAATTGGAGATCCAACATCATGAAGAAACAGCAGAGGTGAAACGATGATGGTGGAAGATGAAATAAAACATTTTGGGAGAAATCGTTCTGCAACCGTTCTTCGCATGGACGATCGAAACAAGTTTTTAGGGTCGATCGAACCCCTAAAACCTCCTGAAACATTGATGGAATGGTTGGGAAACCTCAGATAAGGAGTTACGAGGTGATCAGATGACCAGATCAAAGATTGTAGGAGAAATCAGGGCGCGGTGGCGACAAATGTTGTTTCTAGAATTTTCAGATCTACACGCCGTGTATTACGAAGAACACTCCATGTTGGACCGGCTCAGTGGTGGCTATATTTTCAAGATACATACAGGTGCCACATGGAAGGTGACCCCTATCACATGGCATGTGGTCCCTTCCCAGAAGCTCAGCATGTATCTCGAAAGATACCCATGTTTAGGGTGGGTACATGGTCATGTACTCCACAACATGGCAAGACCAGGTGAGCTGAATGGGATACCTTGTTTACTGATTACATGGGATGGAACACACGGGTTGAAACCGGGTACGGGCCCATGGCCATGTACACAGAGGGAACCCCAGTTTCTTGAAAACAGTGTGTAGTCTGTCTTACACACTATGTACTTACTTTCTTATATGGCATGTTCTTCTGTCTCAGGTCATTTTACACAGGTAGTACCCCTAGTCGAGATACACGGCATGTGACCCTTCTACACGCCAAGTATATAATAGATAATGGTTTGATCCTCTTTTCCACCATTTGTTAGACATGTTTCACATGGGTTATTGCCCATTTTTATCGTTCCCCTGAGGGTCAGGTATTGTTTCCATCCTAAGGAGTATGATCCCTTCAGCAGGACATTTTGATATTGAGTTAGGTATCCCTATGAGAGGCCTGATGTGAGATCCTCTATCCATTATTCACCCTAGATAGAGTTAGGTGTCGATGTGACTATTCCTACAATATGTTGATCCTCTACTTAGAAGGTGAATTTAGATGATTCACGGTATCCACCAAGGCCCTGGAAGTGACCCTCATATGTGTATCATGATCTTTCCACAATCAAGAGTGTGTTCTCCAAGAATTAGTGTATCTACCTCTCATGACTTTTTCTGATGAACGGTAAATCTCAAAAGGAGGTCATCAGATCTCTCACACATGAAGAGTGAGTTCTCCTAGATGAGTGCTTTGTGGAACTTTAGAACTAATTCCCTAGTAGTGGTGTAGTTTTGTGAGTTGTCTCTAGACTACGAGTTTGGATTTTGAGTATATCTGGATTGTGTTTCTCTTGCTATATGTTCAGTAGACATATATTTTTTAGATCTGACTATATGTTTACATTGTGTATTGATTTGTGGTTTTCGGGGTCCTCTACTGAGTACTGTTATACTCACCCCTTCATGTGCTTTGCCTGCACATGTTGTGTCTTCTGCAGATGAGGGGCCTTTTTACAGAGTCCACAGTAGACCAGGACTAGACATAGATTTTTGAGTTCCTTATAGGCTATGGGGTTCTTATGGCTACGAGCAGCAGTCCCAGTACATTTTTGTGATTACAGGTTGGACTTTGTAGTTTTCAGGCTCTTGTTGTTGGTGGGCTTGTATTCTGGCCCAGTTTACGTTATGTACTTTACATTCATTGTACTTTGTTGGTTGGGTCTAGTAGTATACATTCATTTTTGTTCCTTAGTGGTTTTTTCATTTCAACATTTTTGGGCTTGGAGATGTGTGTGTGTGTGTGTGTGGGTGTGTAGGTACTTAGTAGATGCCTCCCATATTAGTAATATGTATACTCGGTGCTAGTCACCAGCCCTAGGCCTATTGTAGGTGGACTTGGGGAGTCACGGAGTGGGCCCCACTGGGAAGGGTCATGATAGAGCGGTATCAAAGGTGGTCAGTTATACCTTAGGACCAAGAGTCTGTGAGATTGGTTTGGGGAAATAGTGTTATGTGTTTTGAGCTCGACTTTTAGGCCAGAGACTCCGGTGTTGGTGTGGGATACCGATTTATCCATACACCAGGACTTTGATAACCTACTTTTCGACCTGGTACACAAAACACCTGTTGCCGGGAAGTAAAATAATTGTACATGCATCATATAGAAATGGGTTATTTTTTCCATGTCCTTTGTGTTAGCTATCCATATATATGCTTTGAACATGGTTAAAATTGTTTCTTTATAGGACGCCCCCATGATGCATACCTGCTAGTATTTAGCAGCATGATCACGAGGATGACCCCAATAGTGACTAGCCATCGATGCAGGGACTAGTTACCCAATCGTTACCTCCAGTTTTTGCACATGCTACACCACCACTGGTAGAGAAACCCATGGTACCTACAGTATCGAATGATGAGGGTCACATGATAAGCACGCTCCATGAGTTCTAGAGACAAGGACCCATCAGGTTCTGAGGCAATCCTTACCCTTAGGCGGCCAAGGAATGGCTTGAGGAAGTGACCAGAGTTTTCCATCTATTGAGGACACCGGCATTCCAGATGGTGATCCTAGGAGCGAACCTTCTACAGGGTTCGGTGGGATGATCGTGGAGTCTGACCACCAAGACACACAACGAGGAGACTCTTTCATGGATGGAGTTAGAGCAACTATTTAGGGAGGAGTTTTCTCTAGTTATGATGAGAGTGGTGCATATCTAGTAACTTCTTTAGCTCTAGTTGGGAAAATTGACGGTGGATGACTATTCATCTAGGTTCACTAACCTCACAAGTCACTCGATGGATTTGGTCATGGATCAGTACATCAGAGCTCGGACCTTCAAGCGAGGTCTACAATGAGACATCCAAGCTAGTGGTGTGCCTATATGAATATCAACTTTTTATGGAGTGCTTGAGATGGCCTTGGTGATTGAGAGCTTCATGGTGGAGTAGAGATAGCTGACGGTAGTCACTATTAGGAAGACATGTGTGGAGACCTTGATAGTAGGTAGATGACATCAGGAAAAAGGATCGGGATGTGGGAGACATAATGGGAGGACCCATGGTAAGGGATCGACATTCCAGGGCTCTTAGGCTTGACCCAATCAACATATGGATAAGCGATGCTACTCATGTGACAATATGGGACATATCACTAGAGATTGTCCGACCCCTTGAGTTGCTAATAGGGAGGGGGTGGATGGACCACCGAGGAAGAGATAGAGAGTGGATCAGACAGACTCGCCAGTCGGCGGATGTGGTAGTGGAGTTGGGAGAGCTGCAGGTGGTGGTAGACACTTTGATCTACTTCCACCACCACCCCCTGAGGTCCACACTAGGCTTAGGGAGCTGAGGACAGGGGTGGGGACAGCTGCATGCGGTCGATACGGATGACCCAGGGACTCCAGGGATGATCTGAGGTACGATCTGTGTCTTCTCTACTTTATCTTACGTACTTATTGACATAGGTTCCAGACAGTCCTTCCTCACCACATGTCTTTTGAAAAACCTTGAGATTAGGGTATAGAAATTAACTTGACCTTTATGATTGGAGACATCTATGGGAGGAGAATCGATGATAACAAACCTTTCCAAGTAGTTTGATCTTACTCTTGTGGGAAAGAGTTTCGGTTAGAACCTCTTGTTGGCATCCTGGAGGCCTTAAGACATCATTCTTAGTATGGATTGTCTATCTTTGGTTCGTGCCCAGATTGACTTCTTTAGGCAAAGAGTGTGGTGTGCCCACAACGTTGGGACGAGGTTATACTTTGTTAGTGAAAAGGAGACCCAGGTAGCAAAGAATGGGATAATTCATAGGAGGGTGCAGCCGATCACTCATGGGTTAGCTATACTTACCCTTGGAGATGTAGGTGTTGTGAGCTTCTAGTACCCAGCAGTAGTAGCAGAGTACGAGGTAGTTTTTCCCAAAGATGTTCCAGGACTACCTCCCCACTGGGAGATCAACATTTTCATCAACTTACACCCCAGGATGGAACCGATTCCTTCACCAGCATATTGAATGGGTCCTGAAAAGAATCACAAGATAAGGGTGCATTTAGATGATTTATAGAGTAAGGTTTTCATAAGACCCAGCATTTCATCCTGGGCGGCCCCGGTTTTGTTTTCCCAGAAGGAAGATGGGAGTTTGAGGTAGTGCGTGGATTACCAACACCTGAACCTGATGATGGGGATGAAAAAGTATCCACTACTGAGGTTAAACGACATCTTCGATCAACTGAGAGGGGAAAATGGTTCTTGATGGTTGAACTTCATTCAGTTTACCACCAGTTACTAGTACAGGACAAGGAAATACTGAAGATGACATTCAGATGTTGCTACGGTCACTATAAGTACTTGGTGAGGCATTTCGGCATGACGAACGCCCCTGCAGTGTTCATTGGACTTATGAACTAGATCTTCTCGCTATATTTAGACATGTTATTAATGGTCTTCATCGAATAAATCCTTGTGTACTCAGTGTAAGAGGATGAGCACGCGAGACACTTATGGATGGTTCTAGATGTACTATGAGAGCACCAACTTTATGGGAAGCTCTTAATGTGCCAATTCTGGATTCAGGAGCTCCACTTTTTGGGACACGTCATCTTTGCGAATGGAGTTGTTGTGGACCCATCCAAGGTGGAGGCAATATTGTAATGGGATCCACCCCAGAGCGTGATGGAGGTGAGGAGATTCCTTGGGTTGGTAGGATATTACCGATGATTTATTCCTGATTTATCCTATATACCAGTACTGATGATAGACTTAACATGGAAGGGGAAACCCTTCATGTGGATAGAGAATTTCTAGAAGGATTTTGTGCAGTTGAGGTAGTGTCTGGAGAGCACCCCAATTTTGAGATTATTGGTGGAGGGAATCAAGTATGAATTTTTCTATGACGCATTGGGGACTAGGCTTGGCTATGTCCTGATGTAGTGACAAGAAGTGATTGCTTCTATTTTACACTGGCTTAGGACACTTTTTCATAGCTATGAAACCCATGATCTCTAGTTGGTAGCGGATGTCTTCTCATTGAAGATGTAGTGACACTATGTTATGGGCGAGCGGTTCATCGTCTACTCTGGCCACAAGATACTCGTGTACATCTTCTCGCATAAGGATATGAATATGAGACAGTGGAATTGCCTAGAAATCCTCCATGACTATGCTATCGAGATCATCTATACTCCTGGTAAGGGGAACAAGGCCGAATATTATCTTAGTAGGAGATCAAGCTCACAACTGTTGAGTGAGGTGACAAAACAGTTGGCCTCATTATAGTTATCCTTCATTGACAGAGAGGATGCATCTTACCTTCAGTCGATGGTTGTCACCCCTCCACTTGTACATCGAGTTGGGAGCCATATCCTGGAGATGTTTACTGTGAGGCTTTATGTGCTCAGTAATCCTCAAGTCATGCCCCTGATGAATATTCTTAAGGTGGGGAGCATATAGTTATTTTCTGAGGATGCACTATTGTACCTGTGGAATTGTGGGAGGAGGTCCTGAGGGAGTTTCATAAACCCCCTTGGTGGTACATCCTTGAGTGGAGAATATGTAAAAAGATCTCCAATGACATTTCTATTGGTCAATCATGAAGAGGGAAGTAGTAGGGTTTGTTTCCCAAAGCCTTACGTGCCATCAGTTGAATTCCGAGCACCAGGTTCCTGCAGGGTTAGCTAATCCCCTAGAAGTTCCAGAATAGAAGTGGGGTGGAATATCAATGGAATTCGTAATGGTTTTACCAGAAATTTTCACGGGGCATGATTCCATATGGTTGATCATTGACCGACTAACCAAGTTGGACCACTTCAAAGATATTAGGGAGAAGAGTTCTGTAGAAGCATGGGACACCTCTATGTGCCAGAGATAGTTCGTCTTCATGACATCCCATCAATAATAGTCTCGAATTATGGTGCCCTCATCACATCCAAATTATGGAAGGGATTATAGGAGGATTTCAGGAATGAGCTACGCTTCAGCATAGTGTTCCATCCCAATCGAGATGGTCAGATAGAGAGGACAATTCAGGTTCGGGTGGATATGATGCAGGCATGTATCATGGACTTTGATTGTAGTTGGGAGGACCAACTATCATTGGTAGAGTTTGCGTAAAACAACAGCTACCACTCCACCATTGGTATGAAACTGTTCGAGTCTTTATATGGGAGACCTTATTAATCACCACTTTTCTGGACTGACCATGGAGAGTCAGCACTTATGGGTCCAAATTTGGGGAAAGCTACCACTGAGAAGGAGAAGATCATCCAGGAGTGGTTGAAGGCTACACAAAGTTGGTAGAAATATTATGCTGATTGATGATAGAGACCTCTAGAGTTCAAGGTGGGGTACCATGTATTTTTTAGGTTCTCACTTCGATGAGGGTTCTATAGATTTGGCTGGGGTGTAAAAGTTTCTCTAAGGTTCATCAGCCCTTTTCAGATACTTCACAGAGATAGAGAAGTGGCGTACACCTAGATCTACTACCACAGTTTCCCTAGGTACATGATTTTTCCACGTTTTGTAGATGAGGAGGTATGTGCATGACCCATTTCATGTCATCAACTGAGGAGAGATGGAAATCGAGGATGGAATGACCTTGGATGAGTACCTAGTGGAGATAAAGTATCGGAAAAAGAGGATACATCACAGGGTTAGCCAAATTACCATGCGAATTGAGGATTTCCCATTGGTGCTTTGGAGGAGAACCCGTTGGCAGACTACGATGACGCGGTCAATCGTCGCATCCCAAATTCGACAAACCTCACCAACTAACACGACATAGATTTCATTATTCAAAAAAATCTTGGTTGGGATTTTTCTTTCTATTTTTATTTTCCTTGTTCTTGGATTAAATGACGAACAAGGATCAACCCACACACAGGGTGATCTGTGGATCATGCGATCTTGCGGGAAGGAGTCAATTTCCTTTCCTTTTGGGATTTTTGATTCGGGAATGGATTTTATGATGATTTTTGGTCTGTATATTAGATTATCCTATTAAACCTTTTAGCAGGAGTAGATCAACGCCTTGAAGAATGACGTCAGAGGCGGATTCCTATTTTGTTATTTATTTCTTCCTCCTTTTCAACCCCGCGTTCTTCACGTTCTTCGTAGGGTTATGAACAACGGATTTTTGTGCATTCATTTCACAATACAAAGATCCAAAAATCTGAAATAATACATTGTGAAGACTCATTGTCAGTGTGATGATAATGGAAAAATATGAATCAACACGGTTCGGGAGAAATCATTCATTGACAGTTCTTCATGGGGATGATCGAAACAGGTTTTTGGTGCCTACCGAACCCCCGAAACCTCCCAAAATGTTTATGGAATGGTAGGGAGACCTATGATCTTCTGTTATGATGTGATAAGATGGAAAGATAAAATAATGGAGGATAAAGTAGGGCAGCGGTGGTGAAAGACGTTGTTTCTGGAAAATTCCGATCAACACAACGTGTATTCCGATGAACACACAATGTTGGACTGGCTGAGTGGTGGCGACGGTTTTTGGATACAGACAGGTTCCACAGGGCATATGACCCCTGTTACATGTCATCTGGTCCCTAAACCAATTTTCCACTTGTATCTCGAAAGATATATCGGCACAGGGTGGGTACACATTTGTGTACTCCACCACATGGCTAGACCAGGCGAGCTGCACATGCTACCCCATGTACCGGTTACACGGGATGGAACACATGGGTTGAAACTATGTATGGGAACATGAACACATACATGTAGGGAACCCTGGTTACTTGAACATAGCATGTGGTCTGTCCTACATGTCGTGTACTTACTTTTCTATATGGCATGTTCTTCTGGGTCAGACAGTTTTACACGGGTAGTACACATAGTCGAGAGACACGACGTGTGACCCTTCTACATGCAGTTTATATCATATTTCATGGTTTGATCCTCTTTTCCACCATTCCTTTAACAATTTTCACAAGGTTTAGTTCCAATTTTTCTCGTTCCCCTGAAGGTCATGGATCATTTCCATCGACAAAAGTATGATCCCTTCAGTAGGACTTTCTGCCATAGAGTCAAGTATCCATCCGAGAGTCCTGGAGTGAGATCCTCTATCCATTCTTGACAATAGGTTGAGTCATGTATCGATGTGAATATTCCTATAGGACATAGATCCTCTACTTATCAGGTGAATTCAGATGATTCGTGGTATATTCCAAGGCCCGAGAAGTGATCCTCATATGTGTATCATGATCTTTCTCCACTTAGGAGTGTGTTCTCCCACAATGAGTGTATCTACCTCTCATGAAATTTCCCGATGACCAACACTTCTCGGACAAACATCATCAGATCTCTTAGACTTAAGTAATGAGTTCTCCCATATGAGTGCTTCGTGGATCCTTCGAACTGAATCCCTAGTTGTGGTGCGGTTGTGGGACTTGCCTCAGGACTACATCTCTGGGTTTTGAGTATATCTAGATTGTGTTTCTTTTGCTATATATTCAGTAAATATATAATGTGTAGAGATTACTATACATTTACTTAGTTTATTACATTGTGGTTTTCGGGGTCCTCTACTGAGTATAGTTATACTCACACCTGCATGAGCTTTTCATGCATGTGTCGTGTCTTCTGCAGAAAAGGGGCCATTAGATGAAGTCCTAGGTGGACTAGGACGAGACCGAGATTTCTGTGTTCCCTACAGGATTTGGTGTTCCTATGGCTACGATAATCAGTCCTGGTACCTCATTTACGTTTCCAAGTTGGACTTTGTTGTTTGTATACTCTTATTGTCGGTGGGATTGTATTCTGGACCAGTTTACTTTCTGTACATTACATTCATTGTACTATATTGATTGGCTTTAGTTGTATGCATGAATTTTTGTTCCATAGTGGTTTTTCATTTCAGAATTTGTGGGCCTAAAGATGTGTGTGTGTGTGTACAGGTACTTAGGAAATGCCTCCCATGTTAGTAATATGCCTACTCAGTGCTAGGCACTAGCCTCTATCCTATTGGAGGTGGTCTTGTGGAGTCGCAGTGTGGGCCCCACTGGGATGGGTCGTGACAAATGAAATCCATTTGAGAGATAGTTCTCATCGGGCATCACTGTTCAGAATCAAGAAGGATACAAAGATCATTCATCTAAGAAATGAAAGCTATTAGAATACACCTCATCTGAAAGATCATATCTCGATACATATATAGAGTTTTAACACCCAAGGGCTCCATAGGGGGACACCATAACCAACTATAACAATACTCTTATATAGGAGACCAGCACACATGTAAATATTGGTCATTCCAATTCCAAAAACCCCATGAATGGAAACATGAATGGAAATGAGGATCTCTCCCAACCACTCGAATGATACAAACTCGAAGCCACTCAAAAATTTGTCGAATCAGATGGAGACGAATCACTATATAATAAGGGATCTCACCAAAATGCAATGATCATTAGGAAGCTTTAGTGGTATCAACCTCTATAATGTGAAGAGGACACTACATCAAACCCTCATAGAAACAAACCAAGGGAACACAATAATATGATATTATTCAATCGTTGTTGAGAGAATCATCTCACTTAAATCAACAACTACTATATATTTGGTTCCAAAAAATGGTCATCACTATGATCTGTGTGAAAAACTACTCATGGTGGAAAACTGAAGTGCTCACATGATACTGAAAAAAGCAATACCAGTGTATGAGGCTACTCATTAGTTTGATGGTATTAAACATGAATCCATTGATATTTCACCAAAAATGACTATTAATGACCAAACGAATCACACCATAGTGATCCTCATGATAAAATACTCATGAAAGACTATTTACTTGCCTTAAAGAAATACCTGATGAAACAATAAGATTTCAACATATAAAACATGGATGATACTTCATGGGAAATAGCTATGATGTCAAATTAGACACCCCATATTATTTTAAAAATTTACTCCTCATTATCAAGATCATGAATCTGTAGATGATTCATTAAACTAAAATTTTATGAAGAAGGCATTTCATATACAAGATTTTAAAAAAATAATTATAAAAATTTTAAAATTAGTATTATAGGGTGATCTAAGGACCCATCCCACGAGTCAGAATAAGGTATTCATTACTTGTAGTTAAATGACCATATCAAATTTATGGTCACAATGACACTATCAGTGAATCAATTTTACATCGTATGAATAATATATAGTCTGACTAAGATTTTATATCTAAAAATAAATAATAAATATTTTTTTTATTTTTAAACTTCCATGATCAAGACTTTCCCCCTCATTGTTCCCTCCCACTACACTCTTAGGCTCACCGTCTCACCACCATTTAAATGGTTTTTTATTTTTATCATCATCATAATAATGATAATATCAATGGGCTTTAAATGTAAGAGAATGGGGCCTCCTCTCATGGACACTGTCATACAAGGAATCCCAATCCTCACTCCCCATGCACCACGATCTCATTATATATAATAAATATTATAATAATATTATTACTATATGTATTATATATATATATATTCATGATAGTAGTGAAACACACTATTCCCCACCTTACATTTCATTTATTCTAATTGAACACTATTATTTTTATCAATAATGAATGTCTTTCCCACTAAATCGACTAGTTATGATCACTCCATACCACCAATTACCTTCACTCACCCTCTAGACCCACCCCATGATTGGGCATGCCACCATTTAACACCAAGAGGACATCTTCATCACCACCCTGATTGATCGACCCACTATGGACATAATCCGTCAGTATCAATCTGTTTCACTGAATAATGGTCACTTAATTATTAAATAACATGTTTTCATCAAGCCATTGGAAAAAAATAATTTTGATGATGAGTGTGAAAATAATGGGGAATAAAAGAAAAAAAATTGTAATGGTCCATGACTTGTGTTCGTGATGGCCTCAATTCATTATCGTAGTTTGATGGAAGAAGAGAAAATAAATAATCCAAAATAATAGCAGTTCTATACCACATGAAGATAAAATAATTACCCTAATGAAAATATCTTCCAGTGAATTAATTTGTTAGTTGATTAATTATTTTTCATCATGAGTAAATAAATATGGGATAAATATACACAAAACAAATCCCAACATCAATTTGTATCAACAACTAAAAATGAATGAATTTATACTATTATCATTGGTGATATCCTTGAATTCTATTGGAAAATAAATTTCTAAAGATCGATCTATCAATGTTCATCCACAAAATCTCCTCCACTATATACTAAATAAAAAAGTAAGGTTATGATAACAATCCGTAATTATGGACATAACTTGGTTTATATTAAAGTTTGTTAGGTCGTTGCATCATCAAATTAATATAAAATAAATATATTTATTTATTTATTATTAAGTCCACGATCAATTATTCACAATCTTCTATTGATGGATAATATTATGTCATGGTTATGGTGAACCCTGAATTTTAAACTGAATAGTGGTCTCAGATTTCCTATCCATGGCTCTTTTTTGGATATATTACACTTTTTTAGAAAACTATATGTGGGTGATATTTAATAAATACAAAAAATAAATTTTGGGCACACCAAACCTTTGAATCTCATGTCATCTTAGTGACTGGCTCTATAAATATTTTAGAAATATTAAAATGTATTCCATGTAAGAAACTAGGATATTAAAATCTATGTATTATTTTAATTACTCAATATTTATGAGGTATTCTTAGTAATTAAGATTGATAAACAATCACATGTTCCCCCAAATATCCTTAATCCCTTTCGACAATATATTTTCTTCCATTATTTAATCCGAGAATATTGATTATTCCTTAAATATAATTTTTTGTTAATCCAATAAATATTTTTTAATAAATGAAGACTCTAACCTTATTAAAATGTGTAATATGTGTCTTAGAAAAATATTTGTAACAAAGAAAGTGATATTTTCGTATATTTGTGTTATTTATGAAATGATGAATGAAATTTCAATAAGAAATGTCATGCATAATGTTTATGGAATATCACTTTATATATAATAAAATACATTGCATTTAATTTCCTTTATATTTAATTCTATAGAATCGTATTTATAAAAAGTTACACTAAAAGCTATTTATGTCAATTTCATTGATAACATATGCTTTAAATGATTTTTTAATCTTAGAATAAAATTTTATAAATTATTTTTAATAAAAATTATATAATGTAAATTTATTTATGTTTTGTATTATAGTGGATCCTCTGAGGAGTGACCGTGAGGTATATATAAAGAGTCCTAAACCATATTAGTTTGAAATGCAGTTTTATTTAGAATTAAAATCCAAGATAAAACAATAATTCTCTTATAATTATTTTGACAAATTATATTACAATCTAGGAAATTTGAGAAATATTCATAGATGTGTTATATGTTATTCACCCTCATGTGGATACCTTGCCTTCAGGAATTATTTTTTTATAACATAATGATATAAGTCATTATTTTTTAAAAAATAAATATTTTCTTTAATTGAGGACATTTATTTCCCTATAATTTATCTATTTAATTAAAAGTAATAATTGTTGGATATTGTGTTAATATATTTAGATGATATGATTTCTACTAATGGAAATATGATTCCCCTTTGAAAACCATTAATCATCTCAAAGACATAATAATAATAATTTTATTGATATCAATTATGTTGCTAGTAATGAATTATGTTATGAATAAAAATTTATAGGTTTATTTTTATACATGTTATTTTTTCATGAATAAACCATAAATATTCATGGTTGCTTTGAAATCATTGTTATTAGATAAAAAATTACAATTTAATTCATGGATTATTGATACCAAAAAAGATGAATCATAAGGCTTTACAATTATTGGAATAATTGTTTATGTCCTAAAATTGAAATCCATGATGTTTTCATCCCTTCGAAAATTTTATAAAGAATATGATTTAAATTGGTAAAATAATACTATGATATGTGAAATATCTTCATATATTGCAATAGACACAATAAAATGGTATTATTTTACGAATATCTCGAAAGATATAATTTCCTGATAGAGTGTACAAAAACATTGGGTATACCATTGTAAATGATATAAAATATTTTTCATTATTTTTTCCCATTATAGATTTTTTTCAAAATAAATATACTATTGAAAGTTAATAAAAAATGGGGACAATCCAATGTTGAAAATTATATTTGACATTAGTTTTTTTACAACAATTATAAACTACAATAAAGGCAATTGATGTTTTTTCTATTTTTTCAATTATGTTATCCTACATTGTAATATATTTTTAAAATCATTTATTTATATAACCAATGTTGAAAACCTCATTGAAATAAAAAAATATTAAAATTTTCTCATTGGATATAAATTAAAAAATAGGAAACATGTTTTCTAACATTTAATATTTTATACAACTGATATTAAAAAATTACTTCTATTGAATTTTTGTCATAAAAAATGTGTAGTCTGTTTTATATGTTAATTATACCAATATGGGTTGTAAAAAATATATATATTTAGAAACAAAAACATTTAATTAAACCTAAAATACCTAAAACATTAATATAATACAACTATACGAATATATGGAAAAATCAAATAAAAAAACATTATGTAAACTTATTGAAAAACAATTTTTTATCACAAACTTTATACGATGAGGACAATTTTACAATTTACTAGACAAAATAAAATTTCAAATTTAATGAGATAAAAAGAATATAATAATTTTTTACATTAATCCACCCATACTCTCTAGATATGATTTACCTCATTCACAATATATGATCATGGATGATCAAAATTTTAACAAATAAAAATACTTTTCTCATAATTCATCCTCAATTGGGTGATTTGATAAAAAAAAGAAAATTTATAATAAAAAATAACATTATATAAATATATAATAATTGTTATTATAAATATTTCATACATAAATCACTACACTTAATACCCACATTAGACTTCTCCTTGTTAATGATAAAAATTTTATTTTAAAATTAGTTTTCAATTAGAAATGACATTTTACATATCTATTAAACTATAGTAATTAGAAAATTTATTACTTTTTCAAGAAAATAGAAATCACTTCATAACATCATCTTAATGAAAATAGACTCTTCTTCCATGTATTTTTAGAAAATAATAAATTGTATAAAATAAAATAATAAAATTTTATAATATAAAAGAATTAAAAAAATTATTCTTTCTTCACAAGTAATATATGGAATTTGTTTCATTTGTCATGTTGTATGAGGAAAAAAAGTGACTAGTGTTTTATTGAGGAAAAGAAACACACAACATCTAAGGGCCACATAAAAACAATATAATGTATATTTTCATTTAATAAAGAAAAAGATTGTAACATAATGTTATATATTTTTTATACCTATCTAAATAATGATTCATAGAACAATTAACTACTTCATTCCAAAATATACAATATTTTTTTATTCTATCTCATTCACCCATTTTCCTCATTACAAGAGTAATAAACTACATTTTTTTGAATCCATACATTATTGTTGTATCAAATGAAATACAAAGTGTATGAATATATTTAATAAAAAACATATGAATTAATTTATATTAAATTGATATAATTAATAAAAATTATAATCGACATATATATAAAATAATTACATAACATTATGAACAAATATATATAGAGCTGTAAACAAAAATATTTAATTTTTACTAATAATCAAAAGAAAATAACACAAAAACAATTCAGTAGTGTTATGAAAACATTGGATATAATTACTTGTGATAGGGGTGAATCAATATTGGTGCAGTTTTCTTCAAATTTAGTGGAATTATCTCTTTACCAATTTGAATAGTTATGATCGTGATTCTATCATTATCTTACATCACGAACATTATTTATCATATAGAAAATGTGTAAAAGATATTTAAGAATTTTACATTTGAATAAGAAATGATATATCTTGGTGCAACTGGTAAGAAATCTGTGATCACAGAAGCCACTATAATGTGATACATGTTATAGTGGGTCGACTATAAAACAATCTGGAACCCGAAGTGTGGTACCCAAAACCCGAGATGGGGTGGTAGAAAAAAGCTCTATTTCCCTAGAATGGTGATAGTCTAGTCCAAATATAGTATATTCTAGTTCTTTTTTACTTTATGTATAGTCACTTTTTAAATACATCAATTGATTTTCAATACCAAGTTAGTTCCCCACTAGTTAGTAATTTTGTGTAATGTTACAATACTACCTTTGATTATTCCACTCAACATACTTACACAATGGCATAAAAATAACTTATCTTTATTTTTATGTTGTATTTAAAAAAATCACACAAATATCTTCAACTTAATATAAGAAAACTAGAGTGATTTTTTTAGGGTCAGATGAAGAACTTATTCTTTTATGTGAAACCTGGAATGCACATAACATTCTTCACCAATAATTTTTATTCAATTCACTTGAATATCCTACACTCGATCACTCTTACATAATATTTTTTTCTTATTCTTATCTAACTTATAAAAACTGATCTAGTACTCCCTTCTCACCTTCATCTTATAGAATGTATTAGGATCACAGTTAAGTCAAATATTATTTTCCTTGACACCAAAATATTCATTCTTAGAAAATATTGTCTAAAAATAAATTTATATCTGAAATGACATGAAATAATATATATATATATATAGATTCATAATTATTAGTATATTTCATTAAATCAAATATCCATATGGCTGGCATCCATACCTAATGCATTGGATGTTATAACGTAACCACCTGTCCTGGTTTATCATAGCACCACTTGTTATTTGGTTTATCACGTAACCACCAGTCAAATTTCCATATACCATTATAAAATCATAATACATAAAATATATAAAATATAAACATTTCACTTAAAACAATTAATATGAAATCACAAGAAATGATTTCAAGATATTGAAATAATCAATCCATTTCAAAAACCATTTTCAATACCAAAACACCCAAAAACATAATAAGGGATTTCTTTTTAATTTTAGGAAACCTTAAGGCTTATAGAGAAATCCAAATAATGATTACAGCGGTAGATAGGTCATTGTTGCTGTAAATGTTAAAAACCTTCTGTTTGTCGTTTAGTAAAATGCTTCGTAAAAAAATGTTCCCTTTTAATGACAGTAAAAGTCAAAGGGTTTTATTATACATAGTGTAAAAGAAGAAGGTATATATTATCAAAATATGCCTCAATGAAAGGAGATTGAGACGAAGTCCCTTACCTCATGTCCGACTTGAACCATTTGTTCTTTAATTTCCTGATTGAAAAACTAAAGTTAATTTCAACTTGCTTAATTACCTTTTCAAGTTAATTATTCCTTTTATATAACTTATTAACATGTTATAAACATTATGTAATCATTAAAGTTTATAACGTTCGTTTTGTCGATATTTGGTACTTGAGTCAAAAATGGACTTCTTATAATTAAAAGTAGTTCACATGGCCAAAATTTCATTATTTTCAGACCTATATTCATCAAATAGATATCATATATATCCAACATATACATGTAGTAATAATATTACATAATATTTGGAGGTATGAAATGAAATGCACTTTTCATTGAGATGGTAAGTCATACGTAAACATGAACACTACTTTCATTTATATTTATTATTTTAATGGAATTAATACACAAATATAAAAAGACATATTATAATTAAAGTATAATATCATATATAATATCATTTATTCCATCCTTTATACGTCCCACATATGTCATTAACGAGTCATATCACTTTGAGGGGGCGGTAGTTCGCACTTCCTCAAATGAAATTATCATGTTTACCCATTATGGAAACCATAAAGGTTGGATATAAATGTAAAATACATAATCATAAATAAAAAATTAAACATAATATATATCATATATAAATATAATTCCATCTTAATGGCCACCATGAGAGGCGGTAGGATATAATCAAACAATCATCGTTTCGCGAGGCATTAGTTCTCCATCCACAGAAACAGTATTTTATTCACCCATTAGATGGAGGTGTATTTAAGTGTAGTTCGAATAATTATCAAAAAAACATCCTAGTATATTGGGAATACTTGTGTGGTTATGAAGGAAAAGAATAAAAATAGTTTAGTGTTTGAGAAGTAAAATAAAAAAAGAAGTTAATAGAAACTATTAACTTTAATTTGGGTAACTTCCTTTAATTTGAACCAAAAGGACTTCTTGAAGTTCCTTATTCCTAAGGTAAGGCTTCTAGGAGGAGGAGAGAGATATTTAGAGATTATTTGGTCAGAGTCTTGATGATCCAAAGGGCTTGAGAGGTGTGAGTAATGAGTAAGAAGTTGGTATTTTTATAAGGGGGAGGAGGGTATCTTAAAGAATGTTTGAAACAATTATTTGATTATAGACTTATATTCGGTTAGAAAATGTCCAAAAATAATTTATGTAGAATATAAGAGGACTCATGGTCGAAATAAAATCATCCAATAATAATTGGATAGGTTTTTGATAATGTTGTAATATTTATAATCTTATTTATTTAAATTATTTATTAATGAGGTGAATAATACATCATTATTGTGTCATAAATAATTTAATTTATTTGATGTCTAAAAATTATAAAAAAAATACCATGATGTAATAAATAATTTTCTATTTACAATTAATATTTATAGTCGAAATGATAGCTTACATAACCCTACATAAAAATAAATTTACTAAAAGATAATTTTTTTTTGTTATTTTATTCTTTACTTAATGTTAATTAAAATAAAGTGTCATTATCACTCTTAAGTAGATTCATGGGGTCCCAAAATAGACCTAATTATTCTCATGGTCGTAAATGACTCAACATATATAGTTAGGACATGTTTTAAGGTAATTTTAACCATTATGATATTATTTTTACTTTGAATTACCCTATTTACCTTTAACCGCGTTAAATAAAAGTCAAAAGTTACTAATCACCAAATGTCATTTTCATATTATTGAACCAAATTTTACTTACTAAAAACAACCATGTATGTTGGATTTTCTAAATTCAATACACATAAGTGGTAAAATTTCATTTAAATGAAAAAGTCAGTTTTTAACTACTACTAAGTGGTGTCACTGTTCATCAAAATTTGAAATTTCTCAGAAAAATATCAAAAAATCAGCTTAAGATATATTTGATATTCCAAATTCAAAATTGTTGTCTAGTCTACCAAATTCAAAAAATAGAAGTTTCAATAGTTAATTTAAAATTAATTCTCGTTATCAAAACAAATAGCGTATTTTTAAGATACAATAACTATCAAAAGATTGATACTTTTTATATCTTATTTCAAAGTAAAGTTAATTACAATGAACAACATTGGATTTAATGGTAAAAATATATTCTAATTAAACTTTTAAACCAATTAAAAAGATAATAAAACCATATAAATAAATTTTATTAAAAGGCACTTTTGAATTAAAAAACAGTATTTTTCCCTATTCAGTAAAAAATAAACGTTATGAGAAAAATACCAAATATTTACCCAAAGTTAATTTTTTGTTCCTAAATCTAAAGAAGAATTTTATTTGGTCAAATAAAATAAATATAAACGACCAAAAACAGATTTAAAAAGGGTTATCCATCAAAAGGCAGTAAATCAACCTTTTAGTGAATATTAGAGTATTTATGCTTAAAATTAGATTCATTTATATTTGAAGCCACTATAATTTCTTGGATAAATATAAATAAAGTTAAAAACATGTATAATAATATTATAGTTAGTTCTATTCATTCCTCGCAATACAATGACTAGCATTAACTACCATTTAAAATAATAACATTATGTTATTATTTTTCAACGTAAAATTTGAAAGAAACCCGTTGTTCCGTATCAGGTAAGCAATCGAACATAGTGTCCCCATTAAAGTAAAATTAATATTTAATTCACAAATATTAATAAATATGAAATTGTATTATTCTTTATTTTCTTGGAATGTTACATACTTCTACCCTTTTGGGAATTGCGTCCTTGCAATTTTTTCTCTTATCAAAAATATGGGGGTATTTATCCCTCATAACATTTTTAGGTTCCCACATTGCCTGTTCAACCATATGGTTTTTCCAAAAAACCTTTACCAGCTGAATTACCTTATTTTGCAACACTTTCTCTCTGCAGTTAATAATCGGGACTGGTTGTTCCTCATAAGAGAGATTATCTCTCAACTGAAGTACCTCTGGGTTCAAAACATGAGATAGATATGGAATATACTTTCTCATCAATAAATCATGAAAAATGTTGTGTACCTAGGATAAATATGTGGGTAAAGACACTCTGTACGAAACCAATCCAATTTTCTCCAAGATTACGTAAGATCCAATGAACCTCAGACTCAATTTTCTTTTCTTACCAAAAAGTTTCACACTTTTCCATGGAGTAACTTTGAGAAAGACATGATCACCTACCTCAAAAAAGAGATCCTTCATCTGATTATCCGCATAACATTTATGCTTGCTCTGAGCTGTTCTCATGTACTTATAAATCAACCGAACCTTTTCTGCCATATCTTCTACCAATTCTGGTCCCATCATCTTTCTTTCACCTACTTCATCCCAAAATGCTGGAGTTCAACAACGTTTTCCATATAATGCCTCAAATGGAGCCATCTGTATATTGGAATGAAAACTGTTATTATAAGAAAATTCAACCAAAGAAAGATGTTGGTCCCAACTTCCCTTGTAATCCATTGAGAAAGAACATAGCATATCCTTCAATGTCTAAATTGTTCATTCTGATTTCCCATCTGATTAAGGATTAAAAGCTATACTAAAATTTAATTCAGTACCCAACGACATCTGAAGGCCTTTCCAAAAGTTGGAAGTAAACCTGGGATCATGATCAGATACAATGGAGAGGGGAACACCATATATCCTAACTATCTCTTTAACATACAAACGAGAAAGTTGATCTAAGGACAAAGTATCTCAAGTTTGAATTAAATGAGTAGATTTAGTCAACTGATCAACAATAACCCAGATTTAATTAGTACCTCGAGATGTCATTGGTAATCCCACAACAAAGTCCATGGATATAATTTCCCATTTCAACTCTAGAACTGATAAAGTCTGAAGCATCCCTTTCAGTAACTACCGCTCTGTATTAACCTGCTGACAAGTCAAACACTTCATTGTAAAATTAGCAATATCTCTTTTCATTCCATCCCACCAGTAATACTCCCAAAGATCTCTGTACATCTTAGTAATACCAGGAAGAACTGAAAATGGGGAACTATGAGCTTCACATAATATATCATTCTTAAACTATAAATCACAAGGAACACATAATATATTACCAAAACTGAAAACACAGTCATTATCAATGTTAAATTTTGACAACTTAACCTTATAAACCATCTCTACCTTTTTCTGCAACTCACTGTCTTCTTTCTGCGCTTGCTTTATTTTGTCTGATAGAGATGATTTCACTAACACCAGAAACAAAACAGAAAAATTTTCTACACCAACAACTTCAATGAAAAATTTCATCAAATCAGAAACTATAGGATCTCTTTCCAAACGAATCATTGTTAATGAAGCAATACCTTTTCAACATAAAGCATCAGCCACATTATTGGCCTCTTCTAGATGGTATTGAATCTTGCAATCATAATCCTTGATTAATTCCAACCATCTCCTCTATCTCATGTTCTATTCTTATTGAGTGAATATATACATCAAACTTGTGTGTTAAGTATATATTTCACATTTTACTCCATACAAATGATACCTCCAAATTTTTAAATAAAACACAATAGAAGCTATTTCCAAATCATGTTTAGGGTAATGTAACTCATGAGGTTTCAACAGGCATGGAGCATAATCAATTACCTGATCATTTTGCATAAGGACACAATCAAGTCCTTTCAACGAAGGACCACTGTAAATAACAGACTCACTATTTCTAGAAGGAGGTTCCAAAACAAATGTATTCACCAATATTTTGTTCAATTCATGAAAACAATCATTACATTATTCTGTCCAAAGGAACATAACACCTTTTTGAGTTAACTTGGTCATTGGACTTGATAACTTTGAAAAATTCTCCACAAACCTCTAGTAATAACCCTCTAAACCAAGAATACTACAGATCTTCATTATATTGATGGGTCTTGGAAATTCTTCAACAACCTTTGTTTTAGAAGGACCAACAGTTATGCCATTTTTGAAACAATGTGACCAACGAAATAAATTTTATGGCACTAGAACTCACACTTTCTGAATTTCCCATATAGTTTATTTTATTTTAATGTTTGCAAGACAATCCTTAAATGAATTTCATTCTCCTCATTACTTTTACAAAAAAAAACAAAATATCAGCAATGAACACAACCAAAAACTTATCCAAGAACTCACATAAAATTCTATTCTTAAGACCCATGAATATAGTAGGTGCATTTTTCAAACCAAAAGGCAAAACTAAAAATTCAGAATGACCATATCTAGTACGAAATGCGGTCTTCGGAATGTACACTTCCTTTAAATTCAACTGATGGTTCCCTGACCTCAATTCAATCTTCGAAAAATACTATTCTCCTAGAGCTAATCAAACAAATAATCGATATGAGGCAAAGGATACATGATCTTAATAGTGATGTTATTCAATTCTCTATAATCAATGAAAAGTCTCATTGAACCATTTTTCTTTTTAACAAACAATATCGGAGCAACCCATGGTGATGTGCTAGGTCAAATGAAAACGTTATCTAATAACTCATGCATTTTCTTCTTTAACTCTAAAATTTCAATTTGAGCCATTCGATAAGGGGGTTTTGAAATTGTCTTAGCTTGGTGAACTAATTCAACAGTAAATTCAACTTCCCTATAAGGTATAATACCGGTCAACTCATCAAGAAAAGCTTCAAAGTATGCATTTACTAATGGAACATCATTAATCTCAACAATTCCTTTATTTTCAACAATATGAGCAAGGTAACATTCATTTCTATCTTTTACTAGTTTCTCATCTTCCTGATATGTTATCAAAATCAAGGATTCATTCTTGTACACAATCTAAAAAACCTTTTGAAATGAAACCTCTTTAGATTTGCAGTCAATAATATAATGATAAACAGAAAGCCAATCCATACCCAAAATAACATCAAATGCTACTAAAGACAAAAAAATAAGGTTTGCATGTAGATTCATTCCACACACAAGGACAAGATGGTTCTTATAATTTCTTTTTTTTTCAACATTTCTCCTCGGTGTTTTTACCATAAGTTCAGGATTCATATTTTGAGATGGAATTCCCAATTTACTAAAAAACTTCTCAGAGATGAACGAATGTGTTGAACCTAAATCAAACAACATATTGGAATAATCTTAAAAAAAATCATTGTACCTGATACTAATTTATTTGATGTCCCAACATCTCCTGAATTAGTTTCAAAGGACTTCACCACCCCTTTCTTCTTGTAGTCTGGTTGCCTTCCCTTAGTTGAGTTCTTCGCTGGACACTCATTTGTATAATGACCCATTTAATTACACTTAAAAAATCTTACAACCAGCCTTTCATGGCCTGCTCTATCATCTTTCTTACAGTTACGAGAAATATGACTAGAATTACCACACCTGAAGCACTTCCCAATCTCTGATAAACATTATACGGGATGCTTTCTACCACACTTCTCACAAGATGGATATTTTGTTTTCATATGTCCAGGATTTGTTGATGAATTATTTCCCTTTTTTTGTATACTAGACCTCTTATTCTGTTGTTTGTCAAAGAACACCTAATCATCAGCAAACTCCATTTCCACCTTCTCCGCACATCGAACATGTTTTTCATAACTTTTGGACTCACGAGTGGCTAATTCTCTTTGATATTGCATCTTCTATCTTGTGTAAAATCTATTTATCTTACTATCATGATCTCAGATGAAACTTAGAGCATACCTTGCTAGTCGAGTGAATTTTTCTTCATAAGAATCCACTGAATCATCCTCCATCCTCAATTCCAGTAATTTTTCTTCCATCCTAAGACAAACCACCTTAGGAAAATATTTCACAAGAAACATACCTCTGAATTCATCCCAATCAAGAGTATCAATATCCTCACTATCCCAGATATTTTTCAGAATTTACCACCACTGATCAGCTTCGCCTTCAAAATGGTAAACATTAAGACTAACCTTTTGATGTTCTGAACACCGGATGACATAAAAAATTTTATCCAGTGCTTTAATCCACCATTCTGCTAGAACAGGGTAATATGATCCTCTAAATGATGGGAGGTACTGCCTCATGAAATTCTCTACTACTAACACGTTCCTTTGTGGTTGATTTGGTCGCCCTTGTGCTTGGATACCACCACCATTTATATCCTAAGTCAATTGTGTCATCACTGCAACAAACTATTCAGTTCTGATTACGACTTTCTTAGGTTATTGATTTGAAATGTTGTCTTCCTCCTGATGTCATCCCAATATAGATGCCCTGTTTTCTTTGTGAAAAACCATTCTGAACAGATAAATATTTTAGGCGAAGTAACATGGTAATCTGTAAATGCTATATCATTTCAATATTAATATAAATTAATTTATTGATATTAATTTAGCAATACCCTAACTCCTAAAGTTACGTAAACCGACCTCTGATACCTACTATAAGGACTCGGCCTTAAAAAATTACATAATCTTGAATTAAATGAAAAATTTATATTAAGGATCATTTTAGGTTTAGAGTTTTCAAGAATAGGGCCATAACATATACACGACGACTTGAATAATATGTGTAGACACATCTACTTAGTTCTCATTTTTTCACAAAATAATAAATCTTGAAAAAAGTGTCATGTATACTTCCATGTTTTAGAAAACATGACATTTTGTTTATCCCATCATTGACCCTATTCCACTTTATGTCTAGTGAAAAACATTTCAAAAACTTGGGATGAGCATAAAAATCCTTGTAAGGGTTACACAAAGAAGGAAAACTGTTAGTTTTATAAAACAACAAGTAAACCATGAATACATTATCATAAGTAATACTTTTCACCTTTATGAATTATTAAATACTCCTCACTAAATAAAAGATCATTTATTACCCTTTTTTAACCAAAATATTACCATAATACCCATATAAAGAACACATAACATATAAAGGTAACTTGGGACATAAACTTTCTTAAGTAGAATAACCATACGGTCGACTTCCACACATATCACTAACTGGAATAGCCATACGGACGACTTCCATACCAAATGAATTAGAGGTTATTGCGTAACCACCCATCCTGGTTTATCATGGTACCACCCATCATTTGGTTTATCACATAACCACCCATCAAAAGTCCATGTACCATTATAAAATCACAACACAAAAAATATTTCAAATATAAACATTTCACTAATAACATATAATTTAGAATCACAAGAAATAATTTCAAGATATTGAAATAATCAATCCATTTCAAAAACCATTTTCAATACCGAAACACCCAAAAATACAATAAGGGATTACCTTTTCATTTTAGAAAACATTAAAGCTTATAGAGGAAGACACATAACGATTACGGTGGCAGGGATGTCATTGTGGTTGCAAATGTTAAAAACATTCCATTGGTCTTTTAGTAAAACGCTTCATAAAAAAAGATTCCAATTGAATGAATGTGAATGTAAAAGGGTTTTATTGTACACCGTGTAAAAGAAGAAGTTATATATTATCGAAATATGACTCAATGAAAAGAGATTGAGATGAAGTCCCTTACCTCGTATCTGACTTGACCTGTTTGTTCTTTAATTTCATGAATAAGAAACTAAAGTTAATTTCTACTTCCTTAGGAACCTTTTCAATTTCATTATTCCTTAAATATCACTAATTACCATGTTTTAATAATCATGTTATCATTTTAGTTAACAATGTTCATTTTTTCGATATTTGGTACTTGAGTAAAAAATGGACTTCTTATAATTACAAGTTGTTCACATGGTCTAAAGTTCATTATATCCATAATGATATTAATGATTTAGATATCATATATATCTTATATATCTAGTATATACTGGTATTTATAATAGTACATAACATTTGGAAGTAAGAAATGAAATGCACCATTAATTGAGACAGTAAGTCGTACGTACGCATGAACGCTACTTTTATTTGAATTTCTTATTTTAATGTATTTAAAACATAACGATACATAGGTATATTATAATTACAGTATAATATAATATATAATATCATTATATCTATATTTTATAAATCCCACATATGGCATTAACGAGTCATATCACTTCAAGGGGTCGGTAGTTCACACTTCCTCAAATGAAATTATCGCGTTTACACATTATGGAAACCATAAAGGTAGAATATAAATGTAAAATAGAGAAGCATAAAGACACACAAACATAATATATATCATATATAAATATAGTTCCATATTATTGGCCACCATGAGAGGCAGTAGGAGACAATGAAACAATCATCGTTTCGTGAGGCGTTAGTTCACCATCAACAGAAACAATATGTTATTCACCCATTAAATTGAGGTGTGTGTAAGTGTAGTATGAATCATTCTCATAAAAACATCCTATTATATTGAGGATACTAGTGTTGTTATAAAATAAATGAATAAAAATAGTTTAGGGGTTGGATAAGTAATATAAAAGTAATGAAGTTAAGAGAAATTATTACCAATAATTTGGGTTACTTCCTTTGGTTTGAACTAAAAGAAATTATGGTTGTGCCTTATTCCAATGGTAAGGCTTCAAGGAGGAGGAGAGGGATCTTGAGTTCTTATTTGTTCTGGGGCTGGATGAGCCAAATGGCTTGACAGGTGTGAGGAATTAGTAAAAAGTGAGGGATTTTATAAGGTGGAGGAGGGGCTCTTAAAGAAAGTTTGAAACAATTATTTTATTATAAACTTATCTTCTATTTCAAAAGGTCCAAAAACCATTAACGTCTAAGCTATGATGACTCATGATCGAAATAAAATCATCCAATAAAATTGGATAGTTTTTTGGATATTGTTTTAATATTTATACTCTTATTTATATAAATCCTTTATTAATGCGGTAAATACTGCATCATTATTGTGTCAGAAATAATTTAATTTATTTTATGTCTAAAATTATAAAACAAATACCATGATGTAGGAAATCGTTTTAGATTTCCAATGAATATTTATAGTCGAAAAGATAGATTATATAACCCTATGTAAAAATTAGTTTACTAAAAGATGTTTTCTTGTGTCATTTTTGTCATTACTTAAAGTTAATTAAAATAATGTGTCCTTATCACTCTTAAGTGGCTCCATGGGGTCCCAAAATCGTCCCAAAGATTCCCATGGTTATAAATGACTCAACCTATATGTTTAGGACAAGTGTTAAGGTATTTTTGTTATTATTATGATAATCTATTTACCTTGAATTACTCTATTTACCTTTAACCATGCTAAATAAAAGTCAAAAGTTACAACATAGAAGTTTCATTAATTAATTTAAAATTAATTGTCGTTATCAAAACAAATAGCATGTTTTTAAGAAATAATAAGTATCAAGAGATTGATATCTGTTTATGTCCAATTTAAATGTGAAATTAATTACAATGACCAACATTGGATTAAATGGTAAAAATATATTTTAATTAAAATTTAAAACTAATTAAAAATAAAATATAACCATAACAATAAATTAGATTAAAATTCACTTTTGAATTAAAATATAGTATTTTTAACTATTAATTAAAAAATGTACTTTATCAGAAAAATACCAAATATTTACCCAAAAGTAAAATTTGATGTCTCGAACCTAAAGAAGAATTTTATTTTGTCAAATAGAACATATAAAATTGACCAAAACTAGATTTAAAGAGGGTTCACCATCAAAAGGCGGTAAATCGACCTTTTAGTGAATATTAGAGTATTTATGCTTAAAATTACAGTCATTCATATTTTAAGCCCCTAATTTTTATTGGATAAACGTAAAAACATTTAACAATGATTTATAATCAAATTTTAGTTAGTATTATTAATTCCTGTCAATACAATGTCTAGGTGTTAACTACCATTTAAAATAATAATATTATATTATTAGTGTACGATGTAAGATTTCAAAGAAACACGTTGTTGTGTATCAGGTAAGACGTCAAACATAGCATCCCCTTTAAAGTAAAATTCATATTTAATTCACAAATATTAATAAATATGAAAATATATTATTTGTTTTTGACTTGGGATGTTACATATATTAGGTCTTATAACTGAATCAGAATCCCATCCTTCATTATTCATTCATGTTGATAGGTGATAGTTGGATATAGATGCATGAAAAGTATGAAATCTTGCAAGAAATAGTTGAGGATAAACCCAAGAGGGATGTACAGTATGTCATTCCTTATTAAGTACTAAAAAAATACATCATTGAGCTATCATATATTGTTGTTGGGGGATAGGATGATCACCCTATTTTAGTAGAGGCTACCTCTATTCCCTCATAATAGGGACCCTCTTTTTCAAGGGGATACACAGTAATTATTACCCAAAGGGTACCACCAATAAATGAGGACACTTCCAAGGAAAAAATTTATAAATTGAATAAATAATATAATGATTATCCACTAGCTTTCCTGGCCAGGTCTTATATTTTTGTGTCATTAGATGAGTCCTTGATAACTGAATACACAATTAAAGGACTTGTATGAAAGATATTATTTAACATAGAATAGTGTATAAATGGTTCCCCAGTATATGTCTTAAAAATGTATCTTACCCTAATTTAGGTTCCTGAAGATACTTATCCCTATTCTAGTGCTTTGGAAAAGCTTCTCCCATGTGAGGGACTGGTGAAGGTGAGTCATTGAAATGAGGGGATAGGGGTTTATTTCACCGTAGTGAATAGTCTTGGAAAATGGGTATCTCTAACCTATAGCCACGGGAAATGTCACCCAAATATATGGCATTGGGTGATGGGTCTCCAATTTTGATGGACTTATGTGATTGGCCACCCATGTCGAGGTCCAAGAGAGATGGGCCACTCAAGAAAATGGCCTTGTATAATGGGTCATTCATCTGAATGGCCTTGGGTGATTACATATACATATTTATATATTTGTATATGGGGTATCTGATGTGTAATTGATGAAATAAGTCTTTCCCACTAGTATTCATGTAGAAAGAAACAATTGGCATTTCATAATGGCAATTCCCCTTTGATGACACTATCCCATCCCCATGAGTTAATTCCATTATGTTATTAGTCATACAATTTCGTTGTGAAGTTGGTTTGATACCTTGGAAAAGGGGTCTCTGAGGTCCCTTATTTCTTGTATATGTGGGGAAATGTGCAATCTTGTCAATGTACATGGGGTCTATTTATAGGAAGGATTGAGAGCTATACATGGTATGCTTTGGAATATTGGTAGTGTGTGTAGGTGGTTCGGGAGATGTGACATGGGAAAACATATGGTACCTTGAGTGATACCGACAAGGTGACTTCTAGGAACCCTAGATGATTTAATGGTACTTCATATTGGGAATCTTATACTTACAAATTTTTCTAGAAAATTGAGCACCAAATCTATCCAATAATGTAAATATTCAATATTAATTAACATTATACCTATATAATATAAGATAAAACCATAATGTTTTAATTTTATATTTCATCATTACATAATACATTTGATAATATCATTCCTTTATTGAATGAATTTTCTATTATTATTGTCCATTTAATCTAAATTCATTAATACCACATTATTTAATCTTAAATTTTTATGAGAAATTGATGTATATTTCTTCCACTCAAAAAATATTTATTTTATTTTTTGTTTATATTCTTATGAGATTCCATAAACTTCCTTTTAAAAAAATAAATATTATGAAAATAATAGCTGGAAATATTTCTCATAGGGAAAATTTCATGGAAATCTACACTATCTAATGGAGAACATCGGTTTTATAGAAATCCACAATTTTTTCTCACCAATTCACCATTAAAATATAACATGATTCTATATATCCATTTTTAATGAATAACATTCTTTTATTTGGGGAAATGAACTATTTATAAGAAATATTTTTTTATATATTCAAGATAATCAATTATAATTTGACACATTTTTCCTCATATAAACCATCCAAAATCATTCCAGGTCTACTAGAGATATTAAAGATTCTCTTTAAATAATATCATTATTATGTTTCATATATGATATTTTTTATCAATAATTATATTTCATTAATTTAATTCTACTTAATTAATTCTATTTACTAACAATATTGTCATTAAAACTCACTTACATATCTATCAATGTAAAATTCATCATGTAAGTCGCTAAAAACTTGTGAAAACAGCTTAATAGCAGTACATATCAACATCATACTTACCAAATAGATGTTTCCTTATTCAAGGATAATCCTAGACATATAAAATAAGAATATAAAAAAAGTACTTTAATTTTTAAGATTTTAATCACCCGAAATGTTTTCTATTATATTCATATCAAGGAAATGTTCTTTCATGAATTTTTCTTTTAAAAATTATATTTTTGTTATCTTTTAATAATATATAATAAACATATAAATATTATAGTAATACTAAATATAATTTTAATATTTAAATAAATTTTAAAAGAATTAAAATATATACTAGGGCTCAACAATTCTCTATGTTTAACCTATACATCATTCAAAATACCCTTCATCAAGATTTATCAATAAATTAATTTGATAACATTCATAATTGTTTCCTTTTTTATTTACTACTATTATCAAGATCCAACCTAGTAATCCCCAAGAAGCAACTAACCCACACCCTCCTCTAATAGGCTAGGGGCTGGTGACTATCACCAAGAAGTAATATCACACCCACAGAGGAATTATTAGAGAGATGCTGTAAACATGCAAAAATATCCAAGCCTATAAAAAGAGGAAATATAAAATAAAAATAAAAATTCATGAGTACATTATTCCAGAGCACCTACACACATGCACAAATATCAAGGCCTATAAAAAGATTAAATATAAAACAAATGATAATAATTCACGAGTACATATATAATCCTATAGACATAGTATGGAAGTAGTAACTAGATTGAGTAAACATTGACCAAATAAAAGCCCAATCTAACCTTGAAAGTAATGTATGTCTTGCTAAGAAGGCGGTGAATGTTTTCAAATGAATCAAAAATATACACATCGGTCAATCAAGACCAATATACCACCACTTGATCCAAGTACACCATAGACTCAACAAAAAACGTTCATTTGTCTGCACAAGGCATGACATGTGTGGGTAGAGTACATTCATGGTTGAGTGTACTAATACCTATCTAGGTGCCCGAAGATAACCAGACATAAAGAATAAATAGTAACAATCAACTATTAAAAGGTATATGTCTATAACATATAAAACAATAATACTCATATGTACACAAAAAAAGATACAGAGTCTCAAGGCAATGTCCAGAATGTAAAGACAGCCAACAATTCTAGCTATGATGTTCCACAAAGAGA
The DNA here is from genome assembly GCA_963277665.1 of Viscum album. Taxonomy (NCBI): domain Eukaryota; kingdom Viridiplantae; phylum Streptophyta; class Magnoliopsida; order Santalales; family Viscaceae; genus Viscum; species Viscum album. The sequence goes on from OY728155.1 coordinate 20,567,910, forward strand.
ACTTCTAGGTGAAAACATCCCATGATAGAACTAATGGAATTCATTTGAGAGGTAGTGCTGCTCATTGGGTCTTACATTCAGAAGCATTAAGTATACTGAGATGGTTAATTTGAGAAAGAAACTTAATTGGACTATGCCTCATTGTAACGATCATATCTCGATACATAGATATTGGGTCAACACCCAGGGATCACTAGGGGACCCCATACACTATTGGTAAAATAATCCTAGATAGGGGATCATGGCCAATGAAAATATTGGTCACACTAATTCCAAAAACACAATCTATGAATACATGAATAGAAATGAGGATCACAACGGGCCTCTCAGAGGATATATGCTCCATGATGCTATGAAATTTGTTAAAGAGGGATCAGACTACTCACCCCAGATTACGGGAACTCAATCACACTGCATTGATCATCAGAAATCTATAGAAGGATCACCCTCATTGATGATAATGATACACTACACAAAATGCTAATAAGAATAGATTATTAGAACACACTCAATCGATACTAGTCAAGTGTTATTAAAAGAATTTCCTCACTTAAATCACCTCATGATGTATCTCCAATGAAAAACAAATCTCACCACTATGTTCTATGTAAGAAACTACTCATGGAGGACTACACAAGTGCATGTTTATGAGTTTGTAGAAATCTAGATGAGAACACAAGGCTCATCATTGGTCTCAAGGGATTAAAAATAAATCCATTTATATGTTTGAAAAATATCCATGAATGACCAAACTATCCACACAGATTAAATTCTCATTTAAAAATAATTGGGATAGACTATTTACTTTCTAAAAACAAACACCTAATGAAAATGTAACATTTCAGCATATAACTCATGAATGATGATTTGTGTGACCAAGACACGATGCTGAATTAGTCATGCAATATTGGTTTCAAAACATCTGCCTCAATATCAGGGTCATGATTCCATAGATGATTGATTAAAGAAACATCATGTGAAGAAGATATATCATATACCAAATTCTATAATAATAATAATAATATTATTATTATTATTAAAATTATTATTATTGGGTGATTCAAGGAATGGACCCATGAGTCAGAAAAAGGTATTCATTAATATTGTTAAAATGAACATCACAAATTCAAGGCCACAATGTCAATGAAGGTACATCAATCTAACATTGTATGAAACATTTATGACTAGATTAATGTTTGATAGCCAAAAATAAATAATAATATTATTTTAGATTATTATTTATTTAGTATTGTTTCTTTTTAAAAAAATTATACTCAAGCCTTTCCCATTCCATGTTCACAAGAACTAATCCCTTAGGAGTGTACTTTCTCCACCATTTCAATTTTATTTTAATATCATGATCATCATATCAATGATCATATTAAGGGGATTCATGTATGGTAGAATAGATCCCCTTATCACGCCCACATGAATACAGAGACTCCCAACCCCCTTCTCATATCCCTTGACCAAATGATAAATATTAAAATGTATAATAATCATAAATTTATAATAACTATATATGTATATATTCAATCTATCAGTGAAGTACACTGATCCCCACTTCCCCTATCATTTATTCTACTTAAAAATTATTATTTTTATTTATAATTATTGTCACACATGACAAATAGAATAGTAGCAATCACTCCATCCCACCGAATGATGTCGTCCAACATTGAGCACCACCCTAAGACTGAGTTTAGTTCCATTGAACTCTGTGGTAACATTTCCATGGCCACCCCCATTCAATTAATCGATTATGAACCTGGTCATTACATTTCAATTTTTTGTGCTGATGAATAGTGTAACAACAATCTAATACCATGTGTTTTTGAAACCAATGACCAAAATAATGGTCAGTGATGACTGTGCGAAGAGTGGGTAAGAAAAGAATAAAATAGAAATATTATTAACATACTCTGACCAATTTTCTTAATGGCCATGATTTGTTTTCATAGAGAGATGCATGAATATAACATAAATAAAAAAACAATATCAATTTTACACCACATAGAGATAAAACAATTAACTAAATTAAACATTCAACCCATAAATTAATTATTTAGATGATAAATTAATGATAGTTATGGGTAAATTAAGGAAACATAAATCCACACATAACATCTTCCTACATCAATTTGGATTAGTCAGAGATGAAGAATGAATTTAAATAATTTTAATTAGAGAGATCCTTGATTTTTATTCACACACCAATTTCCAATGTTTGATCTGTCGATGTTTTCCCATGGAATATCCTCCACCAAATCCTCTTTCAAATGCTATGGTTATGGATCCAATCCTAAAATTTGGATATAACCATGTTTTTATAGAATTTAATAAGGTTTATTAATTATCAAGTAGATCTAAATTAATTAATTTAATTAATTTATTATTTATTCTCTTGATGAAATTTTCACAATCATCCAAAACATAAAAATATTATACCATAAATAGGGAAGATCCTACTATCTAAACTCAACAGTTGTGTTTGTTTTCTAATTGGAGACTCTACTTGGGAGTTTATTTTTCTTGAAAACTAGCTTTGTGTGATATTTAATATATTTAATATATTTCAATAATTAATTCCAAGCACACAAAGACACATAATCTCATGCTTTCTCAACACATAGCTCTAAAAAGTTTCTTATATATATTCTGAATTGTTATTTTAAAAAAACTAATACATTGCGTTATTCTATCCTTCAAGGATTTTTGTCCCCAAAAAGAACAAACTGAGAAAATGTTGGGTATAATGAGCTCTCAACAGGGGCTCAAACTTCTATAAGATCTTTCTATGGTTCCTAATGTTATCAATGATCATGCACCCAAGGAAAAAAATTCCCCTAAAGTGTCTTTCACCTACCCATCCTCAACATCACCCACTCCTTGAAACATTATATACCAATCTCACATCCCAGCTCACCTCGGTCAATATTTTACAATGATTCATGAAAATACCACCTCATCAGTGACATGTGGAGAACCCCAAGAAATTGAAAAACAACTATAGCCTCATGTTTAAGTGACACACAACCTCACTAACCAAACACAACCATATAAAAACAAGTCACCTATGAATCCCATAAATATCCTACCCCCTAGAAAAGAATTCATAACTCTCTAACTACAAAGACCACCATCATCATTCCAATGAGTAATCTTGACATTTATTGGACAACCCTCATAATCCCTTGGATGAACTACACCCTTTTGAAACCCACACTAGCCCCAAAACTAGTTCCCCAAAATTGTTATACACTAGCTCCGAATAGTATAACTATCTTCAGTATGTTACCTCATAAATGGCCTTGAAAATTTTCTAATGTAGGGGTGGAGTGGTAATCAGAATAATATGAAAACCCCATCGACGATAGAGGGTCTACCGAGTAGTGGCTCAACATTGACTTCAAATCCTAAATCGTATTCACCAAAACCTGAATAGTCCATTCTACATGGCCAACTAGTTTGGTAAAACACTATTCCCAACTCCAATATTGCCCCCAAAGGTTTCCTACATCCTCTCCCTAATCTTGTCGTGAAGTAATCATCACAGTATTCAGTGGGCGTTGAGGTAGTTACATAACGACAAACTACCTCCCATACGAAAAAGTGTCCCAAATTCTCAATAGAACCATGTTGTTCATCACCCTCAAAAAAGAAAAAAAAAATATCAACATGAAAAATCACTACAACTAATTTTTATTACGAACCGATAATAAGGGATCCTGGTACATCCTCACCTATACTGGATGTATTATTATTGAAAAAAACACCTCATTATCACCTCTTCTCACATCCCAACTAGAATAAAAATTCATCAATGGAAAAGGTATGATGTGATTACCTCATTCATGGAATTTCAATTGGGGCTATATCCAATGGACACCTGGTCCCGAAACATCTCACAATTTATATCCCCAATTCCTGTTTCCCTAGAAATTTGAATAACTAATTTGTAACAACTATCAAATGGATGTACATTTCTATATCCTTAACCACAAGGGTTCTATTAAAAAGAGGTCATCTACTTTTTCCCCTAACTCAACAATAGTAGACATGAAACCATTTTTTGAGCATCTAATTCCATGGACATTTCCTATGGGGCTTTCAATGTCATAATTTCGCATCCTATATAGGCTCCGCTATCACTCCCATTTTATTGAATAAATATTTCGATAACTAACTCCACTAGAGCATCTACATGACTACAAATCTTGGATTTTGTATAGTATCATCCACCAGTGTATTTCATGCTCCAAGACAGACTCCAAACACAAGAGATTAGCATAGAATAAGATTTACTCAACCTGATCGATGAAATTTTAAAGATCCTACTCATATATCTCATGGATTTATATTGATTGGAATTCATTCATTCTTTATCCCACTTGTTTTCCACAGACTAGGAATTCTCCTAAATAATAGTACATTGAAATCCTCAACCACACAAGCCAGATAAACTCATCAAGAAAACAAGAATCTATAGATACACCATGTCACCTTGGAGAAGTCACTCAACATAGACCACCATTAGGGATGGGTCTTATCCAAGTGGGAAACTCACACAATAGGATCATGCTTGTACGGTACCACCTGAGAGGGTTGTCTGGCCCACCATATAACGTAGTTGATCACTAAATCTATAACTCATGATGCTCACACAACATTAGTTTATTATATTCCAATACCACTATAGACAATTCCTTCTCCATGGAGAAAATAGTTCGCATGAACAAACATTTGATTGGATGATGTACACACACACTAGAAACCAAATCACTACCTATAATAAAACATTTACCACCATGGGTCGGTCTCATCATAAACCTCAGTGATCCCCATTACGAGAACTGACATAACATACCAAGCCTTCACATACCTAATTCTTGTCGTGTTGGAGCTATCGAATACTCAATACACATATGATATTCTACATAATCAACAAAAGGATCCATGTGCTTCACAAAAGTGAGTTGCACTACATGATTACCACCTAAAGAAAAAATCCTCAAGAGTGGGTCCTAGAACTGAACCCTCATCACACATCTGGTAATTTTCATAGAATTAACTTGGAATCCTAGTTGGCAATCATTGTAGATGTATCTAAATGAATATTAAGTCACTCTATAATCATTGAGTATATTTTGGATTCTTTCTTAATAAGTACATGGAAATAAGAACCTCTTCATATATGATGCATCTTCAAAAGTTTTTCCAAAAAACTAGTTTTTACACACATCAAATCAACAAGAACGTTATCAGGGTCTTGTTGAATGGATAGGTCAGTCGCTGCACCAACACTAGGCATCCTACCTTTAATTCCAAACTCAAAACATGTTAACACTATTTCCATAGTTCCCAAACAAAACCTGAAAACTAGAAAAAATAAATCTAAAATCCAATCCTTATTTAATGAACTATCATAAAACGTCAGGATATGTACTATCCTGATACCATTTTATTAGAACCTAACATAATGGGTCTTGAGACGTAAATACCCCATGCTCACCTCTAATAGGACAAGGGTGGGAGACTAGAACTAAGAAGGTATATCACACAGATAATAGGCATTAACCTAAATTATCTATAAACATGAACATAGAACAATGCCCATACAATGATGAAATGTAAAATAAAGGATAAAAATGCATTTAAAAAATCTATAATCCATCAAAAAGAGTATCAAAAAGTTATATAAAGAGTAGGAAGGGTCCCAATACAAGAATAACTAAAACTAGAATGTAATGTCCGACCTTCCCAAAAGGAGGGGACTACTGTCAAATCAAATAATGGTATACACCTCGGTCTTCCTATACCAATATAGATCTACATGATCCTAGAACAGAACCCTCATCACTCATCTTGTAATTTTCACAGCATTTCCTTGGATGCCTAGTTGTCTATCATCATATATGCATCTTAATGAATATTAATTCACACTATACTCATTGAGTATATTTTGGAAGATTTCTCAATAAGTACATGGAAATACAAACCTATTCACATATGATGCATGTTCAAAAGATTTTCCTAAAAACTAGTTTCTACACACATTGAGTCAATAAGAAAGTTATCAGGGTCTTGGTGAATGGATAGGTCGGCCGCTGCACCAACACTGGATATCCTGCCTTGAAAGCCAAACTCAAAACATGTTAACACTATTTCCATAGTTCCCAAACAAAACATCAAAACTAGAAAAAATATATCTAAAATGCAATCCTTAATCAAGGAACAATCATAAAACATCAGGATAGGTACTAACCTGATACCATTATATTAGAGCATAAGGTAATGGGACCTGAGACATAAATACCCCATGCTCACCTCCAATAGTGTAAGGGCGGGAGACTAGCACTAAAATGGCATATCACATGGATGACAAGAATTTTCCTAAATTATCTATAAACATGAACACAGAACAACGCCCATATAATGATGAAATTAAAACTAATGGTAAAAATGCATTTATAAATCTCTATTCCATCAAAAAGAGAATCAAAAAGTTCTATAAAGAGTATGAAGGGTCCAAATACAAGAACAACTAAAACTAGATCGTAATGTCCAACATTTCAAAAAAGAGGGGGCTACTATCAAATCAAACAATGGAATACACCTCATTATTCTCACACCAATATAGATCCACATGATCTTAGAACACCAAGTAATATAACAAATATTCCTTCTTATATAAAATACACAACACACGTGGGTAGATCCCATGCAGGGGTGAGTATAACAATACCTAGTAGGAAACCACAAAATAACCAAGAACAAAGTATCAAGGGTTGTAGTCACCTCTACAAAGTTATATATCTATAGTATATACAATATAAATACCCATATATACTCAGTAAAGACACACAGTATCAATGTAAAGTCAAAAATGTAATAGAAACCATTTTATTCTTGCTCAGAGGTTCTATAAAGAACTCATTAAGAAGAACACATCTAAAGAGTTCAATAGAATTAATGGTGTAGTGTGTCATATATTACATGTATTATTTTTAATTATTAAATGTAAATATTTTGAGACTAGACCTCTCATCGGCATGCGATTCAGAGGCCCGGAGTGCCTGAAATAAATGTTAGAAATAAATTAATCTTTAAATAGCACTCATGAGATATTTTCTTGAAAAAGTGGAATAACATTCAGTTGGATGCCTTGATCAGAAATATGAGGGAACCATTGAGTTCAGAGCAGCGACTTTGCCTTAGGTGGGGCCTAACACCGACCGGCATGGGTCGGATGCAAATGTTATTTTTTGGACTTTTAAAGGATATAAAATAAAATGGAAATTTATATACTTTTGATATTTTCATTTTGTGCATCGACCAAATCCTTCCCTATAAATTCATGCTTATAGAATGTTCTCAGGTTTAGTCCCATTACCTTGTGAATTGATGATTTTCAATTAGATCTTTGGAGGATAACCTGTTGGCGGACAATGATGACATGATCGATCAATGCATCCTGGATTCGATGAACCTCACCAATGAACGCGACACGACAATATTTCTTCATCCAAATCGAGGTGGGGGTAGTTAATTTGATTCTTATTTTCCCCATACTTGGATTAAATTATGAACTTGGATCTACCCATAAACATGGTGATCTGTAGATCATGCGATCTTGCGAGAGAGCGTTAATTTCCTTTTCATTTGGGGTTTTTGATATGATAATTGGTTTTATAATGTTTTTTGGTCTGTCTTTTTGATTCACCTACAAAACATATTAATGGGAGTGGATCGACGCCATGAAGAACAATGGTGGAGGTGCGTTCCTCTTTGGTTATTTATTTCTTCCACCTTTTGAACCCTGGGTTCTTCGACGGGTAAAGAAAAATGGATCATTGTGCATCCACTTCACAACACAATAATCCCAAATTAGAGATCCAACATCATAAAGACACAATGGAGGTGTGATGATGATGGTGGAAGATGAATTTAAATGGTTTGCGAGAAATTGTTCTGCGACCGTTCTTCATGCGGATGATAGAAACAAGTTTTCAGGTTCGATCGAACCCCCAAAACCTCCCAAAACGTTGCTGGAATAGTAGGTGACCTTTGTCACATGGTGTGGGGGACCTTCCTAGAAGCTCTACATGTATCTTGAAAGATAAACATGCACGGGGTGGGTACATGATCGTGTACTCCACCACACGGCTAGACCAGGTGAGAAGCACGGGAGACCATGTGTACTGATTACATGGGATGGCACACATGGGTTGAAATTGGGTACAGGCCCATGGCCGCGTACATGGAGGTAACCCCGGTTACTCGAACATAGTGTACAGTCTTCCCTACACACCGTGTACTTGCTTTTCTACACGACATATTCTTCTGCATTGGGTTGTTTTACACAGGTAGTACAACTAGTTGAAAGACCCGATGTGTGACCCTTTTACACGCCATGTACATACTAGATAATGGTTTGATCCTATTTTCCACCATTCGTTAGACAAGTTTCACATGGGTTAGTGCCCATTTTTATCATTCTTCTGAGGGTCAGGTATTGTTTCTATCCTAAGGAGTATGATCCCTTTAGTGGGACTTTATGAGATTGAGTTAGGTATCCCTCTGAGAGGCCCAAAGTGACATCCTTTATCCTTTCTTGACCCTAGACAGAGTTAGGTGTCGATGTGAATATTCCTAAAGTACGCTGATCCTCTACTTAGAAGTTGAATTCAGATGAGTCGCGGTATCTTCCATGCCCTGGCAGTGACCCTCCTCTTTGTATCATGATCTTTCCCCACTCGGGAGTGTGTTCTCCCAGAATGAGTGAATCTACCTCTCATGACTTTTCCGGACGAACGGGACTTCTCGAACGTACATCATCAGGGATCTCATACTTGAATAGTGAGTTCTCCCAAATTAGTGCTTTGTGGAACCTTAGAACCGAATCCATAGAAATGGTGCGACTGTGTGACTTGTCTCTAGACTATGAGTCTGGATTTTGAGAATATTTGGATTGTGTTTCTATTTCTATATGTTCAGTAGACATATATTGTGTAGAGATAACTATAACTTTACATTGTGTATTTATTTGTGGTTTTCAGGGTTCTCTACTGAGTATTGTAATACTCACCCTGCATGGGCTTTGCACGCACGTGTTGTGCCTTCTGCAGACGAGGGACCTTTTGATAGAGTCCAGGGCGGACCAAGAATAGACAATGCTTTCTGAGTTCATTATAGGCTGTGGGGTTTCTACGTCTACGAGCAGTAGTCCGAATAAATCTTTGTGATTACTGGTTAGACTTTGTAGTTTTTAGGCTCTTGTTTTTGGTGGGCTAGTATTCTGCCCCAGTTTACATTCTGTACTTTACATTCGTTGTACTCTGTTAGTTGGGTCTAGTTGCATGCATGCATTTTTTTCATAGTGGTTTTTTCATTTCAACATTTTTGGGCTTAGAGATGTGTCTGTCTGTGTGTGTGTGTGTGTGTATAGGTACTTAGGCAATGCCTCCCATTTTAATAATATGCCTACTCGGTGCAAGTCACCAGAACCAGGCCAATTGTAGGCAGACTTGGGGAGTCACGGTGTGGGCTCCACTAGGAAGGGTTGTGATAGAGTGGTATCAAAGGTGGTATGTTATACCGTTGGACCAAGATTCTAGGATATTGGTTTGGGGAAATAGTTTTATGTGCTTTGAGCTCAACTTTCAGGCCGGAGACTCCAGTGTTGGTGCAGGATACCGACATATCCATACACCAAGCCATTGATAACCTACATTTCAACCTGGTACATTAAAACTAGTTTTGGGGAAGTAGACTAATGGTACATGAATCATATAGGAATGGGTTGTGTTTTCCTTTTCCTTTGTGTTAGCTATCCATATATACGCTTTGACCATGGTTAATATTGTTTCCTTACAAAATGCATCCACGATGAATACCTGATAGGATTTAGCATCATGATTGCAAGGATGACCCCCTTAGTGACAAGGCGTCGATACATGGACTAGTTCCCCCAGCGTTACCTCAAGTTGTTGTACATGCTATACTACCACCATCAGAGCAACCCGTGGTACCAGCAATACTGAAAGATGAGGGGCATAGAATGAAAACACGCCATGAGTTCTAGAGATAGAGACCCCTCAGATTCTGAGGCAATCCTGACCCTCAGGCGGCCGAGGAACGGCTTGGGGTAGTGACCAGAGTTTTCCGTCAAGCGAGGACACCAACATACATGATGGAGATCCTAGGAGAGATCCTTCTTTAGGGTTTGGTGGGATGATCATGGAGTCTGACCACAAATACTCACAACGAGGAGATTCTTTTGTGGATGGAGTTTTAGCAACTCTTCAGGGAGGATTTCTCTCCAGTTATGATGGGAGCGGTGCATATATAGGATCTTCTTCAGCTCCAGCTGGACAAATTGATAGTGGATAACTATTCATCTAGGTTCACGAACCTCCCAAGGCTCTCGATTTATTTGGTCATGGATCAGTACATCAGAGCTCAGACCATTGAGAGAGCTCTACAATGAGACATCTGAGATAGTGGCGTGCCTCTATGAATATATACTGATGATGGAGTGCTTGAGATGGCCTTGGTGATCGAGATCTTCATGGAGGAGTAGAGATAGCTGATGGCAGTCAGTAGCAGGAAGACTGGTCTGGAGACCTCGACAGTAGGGAGCTGACATCAGGCACAAGGATCAGGATGTGGGAGACATCACGGGAGGACCCATGATAGGGGATCGACATTACAGGGCTCTCTGGCTAGATCCAATCAACCTATGGAGAGGTGATGCTACTCATGTGACAGTAGGGGACATCATTCTAGATATTGTCCGATCCTTCGAGCTGCTAATAGGGAGGGGTGGATGGATCACCGAGGCAGAGGCAGAGAGTAGATCAGACAGACTCACCCAGTGGTAGATGTGGCAGAGGAGTAGGGAGAGCTGCAGGTGGTGGAAGACACTTCGATCTACTTCCACCACCAACCCCAAGAGATACGAACCATGCTTAGGGAGCTGAGAACAGGGGTGGGGATAGGTGCACGAAGTCGAGGCAGATGAACTAGGGACTCGAGGGATGATCTGAGGTACGATCTATGTCTTCTCTAGTTTAGCTTCCATACTTATTGACATAGGTTCCAGACATTCCTTACACACCACATGTCTTGTGAAAAACCTTGTGATTAATGTCGATAAATTAACTCGACCCTTATGATTGGAGACACCTACGGCAGGAGACACGATGATCACACACCTTTGCAGATAGTTTGATCTTACTCTGGTAAGAAAGTGTTTCGGTTAGAACCTCTTGGTGGCAGTCTCGCGGCCTTACGATGTCATTCTTAGTATGGATTGGCAATCTTTGGTCCATGCCCATATTGAAAACATTAGTCAAAGAGTGCGGTGTGTCCACAACTATGGGATGAGGTTATCCTTTGTCAATGAATAGGAGACCCAGGAAGCACATAATGGGTTCATGCATATGAGGGTGCAACCAATAACTAATGAGTTCGCTAGCCTTACCCTTGGAGATGTAGGTGTTGTGTGATTCCAGTTCCCAGTAGTAGTGGCAGAGTACGAGGACGTTTTCCCAAAGATATTCAAGGACTACCTCCCCACCGAGAGATCATATTTTGCATAGACATACACCCCGGGATGGTATTGATTTCTTCACCAGCATATCGAATGGCTCCCATACGGAATCATGAGCTTAGGGAGCATGTGGAAGATTAATAGATCAAGGTTTTCGTAAGACCTAGCATTTCACCCTGGGCGGCCCCAATTTTGTTTTCCAAGAAGGCTGATGAGAGTTTGAGTTAGTGCGTAGATTATCAGCACCTCAACCTGATGATGGTGAAGAAAAAGTATCCACTGTTAAGGATCAACGACTTATTCGATCAATTGAGAGGGGCACATTGGTTTTTGATGGATGACCTTCGTTCAAGTTAACACCAGTTACGAGTACAGGACAAGGAAGTACTGAAGACGAAATTTAGATGTTTCTATGGTCACTATAAGTACTTGGTGATGCATTTCAGCATGATGAACGCCTCTGTAGTGTTTATTAGACTTATGAACCAGATCATCCAACCATAATTATACGTGTTCTTAATGGTCTTCATTGAAGAAATTCTTTTGTACTTGGTGTCAGAGGAGGAGCATGCGAGACACCTACGGATGGTTCTTGATGTACTCAGAGAGAACCAACTTTATGTGAAGCTCTTAAAGTGCCAATTCTGGATTTAGGAGGTCCAATTTCTGGGAAACGTCATCTTAGAGAATGGAGTTGCTGTGGACCCAGCCAAGGTGGAGGTAGTGTTGGCATGGGAGCCACCCCAGAGCATGATGGTGGTGAGGAGCTTCCTTGGGTTGGTAGGATATTACTAATGATTCATTCCTGATTTCTCCCATATATCAGCAGTGATGATATCCTTAACATGTAAAGGGAAACCCTTCATGTGGATAGAGAATTTCTAGCAGGATTTTGAGCAGTTGAGGTAGTGTCTGACGAGTGCCCCATTTTTGAGATTGTTGGAGGAGAGAAACAAGTATGTGGTTTTCTACAACGCATCGGGTACTGGGCTTGGCTGTGTCCTGATTTAGTGACAAGTAGTGATTTCTTATTTTTCTCACTAGCTTAGGCCACATTAGCGTAGCTATGGCCCCATGATCTCGAGTTGGTAGCAGAATTATTCTCATTGATTATGTGGTGACACTACCTTATGGGTGAGCAGTTCATCGTCTACTCTGACCACAAGATACACATGTACATATTCTCGCAGAAAGATATGAATATGAGATAGTGGTGTTGGCCAGTGATCCTCCATTACTATGATATCGAGATCATCTGTACTCCTGGTAAGGGGAACAAGGTCGAGTATACTCCAAGAAGGAGATCGATCTCACAACTATTGATTGAGGTGACAGAACAGTTGACCCCATTACAGTAATCCTTTGTGGACAGAGAGGATGCATCTTACCTTCAGTCAATGGTTGTCACCCCTCCACTCCTATAAAGAGTTGGGGAGCCACATCTTGGAGATGTCGACTATGATGCTTTATGTTCTCATTTATCCTCATGGCATGCCCCTGATGAATATCCGCAAGGTGGGGAGCACATACTTATTTTATGAGGATGGAATATTGTACCTGTGGCATTGTGGCAGGAGGTCCCGAGGGATTTTCATAAATCCCCCTTAGTGGTACATCCTTATGTGGAGAAGATGTACAAAGATATCTGAGGATTGTTTTGTTGGTCAAGCATGAAGAGGGAAATTGTAGGGTTCGTTTCTCAATGCCTTATGTTCCATCAGGTGAATGCTGAGCACCAGGTTCCAGCAGGGTTAGTTCATCCCCTGGAAGTTCCATAATAGAAGAGGGATGGAATATTAATGAAATTCATGATGGGTTTACCAAAAATGTTCAAGAGGCGTGATTCCATATGGGTGATCATTGACCGACAAACCAAGTTGGACCAATTACTAGCTATTTGAGAGACGAGTTCTGTAGAAGCATGGGATGCCACTATGTGCAAGAGATAGTTCATCATCATGAAGTCCCTTCAATAATAGTCTTGGATCATGATGCCCGCATCACATCCCAATTGTGGAATGGATTTGCTGGAGGATTTTAGGAATCAGCTACGCTTGAGAAAAATATTCCATCCCCAAAGATATGGTCAGATAAAGAGGAAAATTCAGGTTATGGAAGATATGATGTGGGCATGTATCATGGACTTTGATTGCAGTTGGGAGGACCACCTATCACTGGTAAAGTTTGCGTACAACAACCACTACCACTCCGCCATTGGAATGGAACCATTCGAAGATTTATATGGGAGAACTTATCGGTCACTACTTTTCTGGACCGACCTTGGAGAGTAAGCACTTATGGGTCCAAAGTTGGGTAAAGCTTCCACCGAGAAGGAGTCGATAATCCAGGAGTGGATGAAGACTGCACAAAGCTAGTAGAAGTCTTATGCTGACTGACGGCAGAGTCCTCTAGAGTTTAAGGTGGGGTGCCATGTATTTTTTAGGTTCTCACTTCGATGAGGGTTCCATAGATTTGGCTAGGGTGTAAAATTTCTCCGAGGTTCATCAACCCGTTTCAGATACTGCACAGATATAGCGAGGTGGCTTCCCTCCTAGATCTATTACCACAGTTTCCTCGGGTACATGATGTCATCCAGATGTCGTAGTTGAGGAAGTACGTGCATGACCAACTGCACATCAACGATTAGGGAGAGGTGGACATCGAGGATGGAATGACCTTTGTTGAGTACCTGGTGAAGATCGAGGATCGGGAGATGAGGATATGTCTTGGGGGATCGATTCCCTTGGCACACGTCCAATGGCATCATGAGAATCTTCAGGAGAGCACGTGGGAGCGGGAGTCTTAGATCCATGCCCAGTATCCACATCTTTTTCATTATCTATTAGTTTTGGATTTCCAGGATGTAAAGCCCTAATGTGGGGAAAATGTAATGTCTCAAACTTTCTGTGTATTATTTTTAGATATTATATGGAATTATTTCGAGACCAAACCTTTCTACGGTGTGTGATTCTGAGGCCCAGAGCTCCCATAATAATGTTTTTAAACAAATTAAACAATAAACAGTGTGCATGAGGTGTTTTCATGAATAAGTGGAGTAACTTTCAAAAAGATTCCCAGATCAGAAATATAAGGGCACTGTTGCATTTAGAGCAGTGAATTTGCCTTAGGTAGGGTCTAACACAGATGAACGCTAGTTGGCTGCAAAAGATAGTTTTTGGACATTTAAATGAAATAAAATAAATTTGAAATTAATTTATTTAAAAATTTTATTTTTTGCGCAATGACCTAATCATCCCCTATAAATTCTTGATTATGGAATTTTTATAGGTTTAGCCAAATTACCATGAGAATTGAGAATTTCCCATTGGAGCTTTGGAGGAGAACCCGTTGGCGGACTATGACGATGCGATCAATCGATGCATCCCAGTTTCGACAAACCTCACCAACTAACACAATGAAAAAATCATTCTTCAAAAAAATCTTGGTTGGGGTTGTTCTTTCAATTATTATTTTCCCTGTTATTGGATTAAATGAAGAATAAGGATCAACCCACACACAGGGTGATCCATGGATCGTGCGATCTTGCAGGAGGGCATCAATTTCCTTTTATTTTGGGATTTTTCATTCAGGAAATGATTTTATGATGATTTTTGGTCAGTGTATTAGATTATCCTGTTAAACCTATTAGAGGGATTATATCAACACCATGAAGAATGATGGAAGAGGTGCATTCCTATCTTGTTATTGATTTCTTCCACCTGTTCAACCCCGCATTCTTCGCGTTCTTCGCAGGGTTTAGATCAACGGATTGTTGTGCATTAATTTAGTAAATAAACGATCCCAAATTTGAGATCAGACATCATGAAGAATCATTGTAGGTGTGACGATAATGGCGGAAGACGAATCAACACGGTTCAGGAGAAATTGTTTTTCGACCGTTTTTCGTGGGGATGAACGAAATAGGTTATTTGGGCCTATCGAACCCCAGAAACCTCCCAAAATGATTATGGAATGGTAGGGAGACCTCAGATCTTATGTTACAAGGTGATAGGATGGAAAGATCAAATATTGGAGGTGCAACCAGGGTGCGGCGGTGAATGACATTGTTTCTGGAAATTTCTAATAAACACGATGTGTATTCCGAAGAACACACAATATTGGATTGGCTAAGTGGCGAATATGGTTTTGGGATACAGATAGTTTCCACAGGGTATGTGACCCATGTTACTCAGTGTGTGGTACCTTACCCAATGCTCGCCATGTATCTTGAAAGATATATTGGCACAGGGTGGGTACACAGTCGGGTACTCTACCACATGGCTAGATCTGGAAAGCTGCACATGCTACCCCATGTACCTGTGACACCGGATGGAACACACGAGTTGAAACTAAGTATGGGAACATTACCACGTACACAGAGGTAACCCTAGTGACTCGAACATAGCGTGTGATCCGTCCTATATGTCATGTACTTTCTTCTCTACATGGTATTTTCTTATGGCTTGGGCAGTTTTACACTTGTAGTACACAGAGTCGAGAGACATGGAGTGTGACCCTTATACACAGAGTGTATATCATCGTTCATGGTTTGATCGTCATGTCCACCATTCCTTTAACAAGTTTCACATGGGTTAGTTCCCATTTTTCGCGTTCCCCTGAAGGTAATGGATCATTTACATTGAGAGGCGTATGATCCCTTCAGCAGGACTTTCTGAAATAGAGTCATGTATCCATCCGAGAGGCCTAGAGCGAGATCCTCTATCCATTATTGACCCTAGGATGAGTCATGTATTGATGTGACTATTCATACTAGAAACTGATCCTCTACTTAGCAGGTGAATTCAGATGAGTCATGGTATATGCCAAGGCCCTAGTAGTGATCCTCATATGTGTATCGTGATCTTTCCCCACTCAGGAATGTGTTCTCCCTGAATGAGTGTATCTACCTCTCATGAATTTTCCCAATGACCAAAACTTCTCTGACATACATCATAATATCTCTTAGACTCATGGAGTGAGTTCTCCCATATGAGTTCTTCGTGGATCCTTCGAACTGAATCCCATGTTGTGGTGCGGTGTGGGAGTTGTCTCTGGACTACAGGTTTGGGTTTTTAGTATATCTAGATTGGGTTTCTTTTTCTATATATTCAGTAGACATATATTGTGTATAGATGACTGTACATTTACATAGTGTATTACTTTGTGGTTTTCAGGGTCCTCTACTGAGTATAGTTATAATCACCCCTGCATGATCTTTGCAAGCATGTGTCATGTCTTGTGCAGACAAGGGGCCTATTGACGAAGTCTTAGGCGGACCAGGACCAGACCGAGAAATCTACGTTCCATATAGTCTTTGATGTTCCTATGGCTAAGATAATCAGTCCTCAAACCTCATTGTGTTTCCAAGCTAGACTTTGAAGTTTGTATACTCTTATTGTTGGTGGGCTTGTATTCTGGCCGATTTTACATTTCGTACATTACATTCGTTGTACTCTGTTGGTTGGGTTTAATTGTATCCATGCATTTTTATTCCATAGTTGTTTTTTCATTTCATCATTTTTGGGCCAAAAGATGTTTGTTTGTGTGCAGGTACTTAGACAATGCCACCCATGTTAGTAATATGCCTACTCGGTGCTAGTCACCAGCCCCTGGTTTATTGGAGGTGGGTTTGTGGAGTCACAGTGTGGGCCCCAGTAGGATGGGTCTTGACAAATGGAATCCATTTGAGAATTAGTTCTCATTGGGCATCACTGTTTAGAATCAAGAAGGATGGAAAGATCATTCATCTATGAAACCCAACCGATTGGACCACACCTCATCTAAAAGATCATATCTCGATACATATATAGAGGTTTATCACCCAAGGGCTCCATAGGGGGACACCATAACCAACTAGTACTATACTCTTACATAGGGGACCAGCAAACATGTAAATATTGGTCATTCCAATTCCAACAACCCCATCTATGGAAGAATGAGTGGAAATAAGGATCTCTGCCAACCTCTTGAATTTTTTTAAAGGTTGGGGCTGAAGCCTCATTTTTCTTAATAAAGCAAAGCAAAGACCTCTTTTAACTAGGTAGAGGGAGACCCATTACATAGCCTGAGGCCCAGTGGGCTTGTATCCCATTACATAGCCCGTAGACCCAATTGTTTGGCCCAATTCACATTCTGTGAATAGAAACCCAGCTGCTACAATGCCCGCACAGTACCGCCACCGCTACAGTTCCCTGCCGCCGCTACAGTTCCCACCGATAAACAGTACTGCCGCTGCTACAATACCACTACAGTACTGCTAGACTGCCCTGCGCCCAATGGGTTTTGAACCCCCATTTTTCATGTAGTATTATGGGGTGCTTACCACTAAGCCAAATCCCAACTACCCTCCCAACCTCTCGAATGATACGCACTCGAAGCCACTCAGAAAATTGTCAAATAAGATTGATACCAATCACTATAGAATAAGGGGTCTCACCCAAAATGAAATGATCATTATGAAGCTTTAGTGGTATCACCCTCTATAATGTGAACATGACACTACATCGAACCCTCATAGGAATAAACCAAGGGAACACAGTAAATTGATATTATTCAATCATTGTTAAAAGAATCATCTCACTTAAATCACCACCTACGATATATTTGGTTCCAAAACAATGGTCATCACCATGATTTGTGTTAAATACTACTCATGGTGGACAACTTAACTGCTCGCATGAGCCTGAGAAAAGAAATACCAGCGTATGAGGCTACTCATTAGTCTGATAGTATTAAACATGAATACATTGATATTTCACCAAAAATGACTATTAATGTCCAAAATAATCACACCATAGTGATCCTCATGAACAAATACTCAAGATAGTCTACTTACATGACTTAAACAAATACCCAGTCACATTTCAACATATAAAATATGAACGATACTTCATGGGAAATAGATATGATGTCCAATTAGACACCCCGTATTATTTTCAAAATTTATTCCTCATTATCAGGATCATGAATCCATAGATGATTTGTTAAAATGAAATTGTATGAAGAAGGCATGTAATATAAAAGATTTTATAAAAATAATTATAATAAATTAAAAATTATTAATATAGGGTGATCTGAGGACCCATCCCACGAGTCAGAATAATGTATTCATTACTTGTAGTTAAATGACCATATCAAATTCAGGGTCAGAATGCCACTATTGGTGGATCAATTTCACATCGTATGGATAATTTATGGTAGGAATATGATTTTATATCTAAAATGAATAATAAATAATTTATTTTATTTTTAAAACTTCCATGATCAAGACATTCCCCCTCAATCTCCACTCCCACTACACCCTTAGGCTAACCCTCTCCCCACCATTTAAATGGTTTTATATTTTTATCATCATCATAGTAATGATAATATAAAAGGGATTCAAATATAAGAGAATGGGGCCTCGTCTCATGCACACTGGCATACAAGGAATCCCAATCCTCACTTCTCATGCACCAAGCTCTCATTATATATAATAAATATTATAATAATATTATTACAATATGTATTATATATATATATATATTCACGATAGTAGTGAAACACACTATTCCCCACCTTCCCTTTCATTTTTTCAAATTGAACACTATTATCTGTATCAACAATGAATGTGTTTCCCACTACATCGACTAGTGATGATCACCCCATACCACCAATTACCTTCACTCACCCTCTAGACCCACCACATGATTGGGCATGTCACTATTTAACACCAAGAGGACATCTTCATCACCACCATGATCAATCAACCCACCATGGACCTGATCCATCAGTATCAATGTATTTCATTGAATAATGGTCACTTAATGATTAAATTACATGTTTTCATCAAACCACTGGAAAAAATAATTTTTGATGATGAGTGTGAAAAGAATGGGGAATAAAACAAAACAAATATTTGTAATGGACCATAACTAGTGTTTGTGATGGCCTCAATTCAATATCATAGTTTTATGGAATAAGAGAAAATAAATAATCTAAAACAATAGCAATTTTATACGACATGAAGATAATATAATTACCAAAATTAAAAAAAAAATTAATGAATTAATTTTTCAGTTGATCAATTATTCTTCATCATGTGTAAATAAATATAGGATAAATATACACAAAACAAATCCCAACATCAATTTTTATCAATATATAAAAATGAATAAATTTACACCATTATCATTGGTGATATCCATGATTTGTATTAGAACATCAATTTCCAAGGATCGATCTGTCAATGTGAATCCACAAAATCTCCTCCATTATAAACTAAATAAAAGAGTAAGGTTATGATACCAATCTGTAATTTTAGACATAAATAGTTTTGTATTGAAGTTTTTTAGATTGATGCATCATCAAATAAATATAATATATATATATATATTTATTTATTATTTAATCCCACGATGAATTTCTCATAATCTTCCATTGCCGGATAATATTATGTCATGGCTATGGTGAACCCTGAATTCTAAACTGAGTAGTGGTCTCATATTTCCTATACACGGCTCTTTTTTGGATATATTACACTTTTTTTGAAAACTATATGTAGGTGATATTTAATAAATATAAAAAATTAATTTTGGGCACACCAAACCTTAGAATCTCATGTCATCTATGTCCCTAGCTCTAGAAATATTTTTAGAAATATTACAATGTATTCCATGTAAGAAACTAGGATATTAAAATCCATGTATCTTATCAATTAATCAGTATTTATGAGGTAATCTTAGTACTTATGTTTGATAATTAATCACATGTTCCCCCAAAATATCCTTAATCTATTTCGACAATATATTTTCTTCCATTATGTAATCCAAAAATCCTAATTATTCCTTTATTATATTTTTTAGTTAATCCAATAAATATTTTTTAATATTTTAAGACTCTTACCTTATTAAAATGTGTAATATGTGTCTTAAAAATATTCTTGTAAAAAAGAAACTGATATTTTCATATATTTGTGTTATTTATTAAATGATGAAAGATATTGCAATAAACAATGTCATACATAATGTTTGTGGAATATTAATTTATATATAATAAAATCCATTTGATTTAATTTCCTTTATATTTAATTATATATAACCTTATTTATAAAAGGTTACACTAAAGGATATTTATGTAAATTTCATTGATAACATAGGTTTTAAATGATATTTTTAATTGTAGAATAAAAATTTATAAAGTATTTGTAATATAAATTATATCATGTAAATTTATCTATGTTTTGTATTATAGTTGATCCTTTGAGAAGTGATCACGAGGTATATATAAATATTCTTGAACCTTGGTAGTTTGAAATGCTGTTTTATTTAGAATTAAAATCCTAGATAAAACAATAATTCTCCTATAATTATTTTAAGAAATCCTATTACAATCTTTGAAATTTGAGAAATATTCATAGATGTGTTATAGGTTATTCACCCTTATGTGGATACCTTGTCTTCAAGAATTATTGGTTTATAAAAAAATGATATAACTCTTTATTTTGTTAAAAATAAATATTTTCTTCAATTGAGGACATTTATTTCCCTGAAATTTATCTATTTAATTAAAATTAATAATTTTTGGATATTTTGTTAATATATTTAGATGATACGATTTCTACTAATGGAAATATGATTCGCCTATGAAAACCATTTGTCATCTCAAAGACACAACAATAATTATTTGATTTATATTAATTATGTAGCTAGTAATGAATAATGTTATGAATAAAAATTTATAGGGGTATTATTATACATGTTATTTTTTCATGAATAAACCATAAATATTCATGGTTTCTTTGAAATATATGTTATTAGATAAAAATTATAATTTAATTCATGGGTTATTGATACCAAAAAAGATGAATCATAAGGCTTTACAATTATTGGAATAATTGTTTATGTCCTAAAATTTAAATCCATGACGTTTTCATCCCATTGAAAATTTTATAAAGAACATGATTCAAATTGGTAAAATAATACTATGATATGGGAAATATCTATATATATCACAATAGAAACAATAAAATGGTATTATTTTTCAAATATCAGGTAGGATATAATTTCCCAATAGAGTGTACAATAACATTGGGTATACCATTGTAAATGATATAACATATTTTTTATTATTTTTTTGTATTATAGCTTTTTTTTCAAAATCAATATACTATTGAAAAATAATAAAAAATGAGGACACACCAATGTTGGAAATAATATTTGACATTAGTGTTTTTAACAACAATTATAAACTGTAATAAAGGCAATTGATGTTTTTTCTAATTTTTTCAATTATGTTATCTTACATTGAAATATATTTTTTAGATCAATTATTTATATAACCAATGTTGAAATCCTCGTTAAAATAAATAAATATTGAATGTTTATCATTGGCTATATTTTAATAAATGGGAAACATGTTTTATAACATTTAATATTTTATACAATTGATATAAAAAAATTACTTCCAATGATTTTTTATTATAAAAAATCCGTAGTCTATTTTTTATGTTAATTATACCAATATGGGTTGTAAAAATTATATAAATTCAGAAATGAAAGCATTTAATTAAACCTAAAATACCTATAAAATTAATATAATAAAACTATACGAATATATGGAAAAATTCATATTGAAAAACATTAAGTAAAATTATTGAAAAACAATTTTTTATCACCAAAGTTCTACAATGATGACAATTTTACAATTTAATAAACAAAATAAAATTTCAAATTTAACGAGATAAAAAGAATATAATAATTTTTCACAATAATACACCCATACTCCCTATAGATGATTTACCTCATTCCCAATATATGATCTTGGATGATCAAAATTTTAACAAAAAAAATAATTGTTCATAATTTATCCTTAGTTGGATGATTTGATAAAAATGGAAAATTGATAATAAAAAATAACATTATATAAATATGTAATAATTTTTTTATAAATATTTCATACATAAATCACTACACATATTACCCACATTAGACTTCTCCTTGTTAATGATAAAAATTGTATTTTAAAATTATTTTTCAATTTGAAATGACCTTTTGCAAATCTATTAAACTATAGTAAATATAAACTTTGTTACGTTTTCATGCAAATAGAAGATCATTTCATACCTTCATCTTAATGAAAATAGATTTTTCTTCCATTTATTTTTGGAAAATAATAAATTGTATAAAATAAAATAATAAAATGTTATAATATAAGAGATTTAATAAAATTAATCTTTCTTGACTAGTAATATATGAAATTTGTGTCATTTGTCATCTTGTGTGAGGAAAAAAAGGGACTGGTGTTTTATTGAGGACAAGAAACACACAACATCTAAGGGACACATAAAAACAACATAATGTATATTTTTATTTAATAAATAAAAAGTTTATAATATATTGTTATATATTTTTTATAACTATCTGAATAATGATTCATAGAAAAATTAACTACTTCATTCCAAAACATATTGTATTTTTTTATATTCTATCTCAATCACACATTTCCCTCATTACTTGAGGAATAAACTATGTTTTTGTGAATCTATACATTACTGTAGTATCAAATTTAATACATAGTGTATGAATATATTTAATAAAAAACTTATGAATTAATTTATATTAAATTGATATAATTGAAAAAAATATTATAATCGACATATATAAAAAATAATTAAATAACATTAAGAAAAAATATATATGGATCCATGAACAAGAATATTTAATTTTTAAAAATAATCAAAAGGAAATAACATAAATAAAATTGAGTATAGTTAGGAAAACATTGGATATAATTACCTATGATAGGGGTGAATCAATAATGGTTCACTTTTCTTCAAATTTAATGGCATCAACACTTTACCACTTTGAATAGTTATGATCGTGATTCTATCATTATGTTACATCACCTTCATTATTTATCATAGAGAAAATGTGTAAACGATATTTACAAATTTTACATTTGAATAAGCAATGATATATCTTGGTGTAACTGGTAAGAAATCTATGATCACTGAAGCCACTATAATGTGATACATGTTATAGTGGGTCGACCATAAAACAATCTTGAACCCGAAGTGTGGTAACCAAAAACCGAGATGGGGTGGTAGAAACAAATTCTATTTTTCTAGACTAGTGAGAGTCTAGTCCAAGTATATTATATTCTAGTTCTTTTTTACTTTCTATATAATCACTTATTAATTACATAAATTTATTTTCAATACCAAGTTAGTTCCCCACTAGTTAGTAATTTTGTGGAATGTTACAACATTACATTGGATTATTATACTCTACATACATACACAACTGCATAAAAATAAATCATCTTTATTTTTATTTGGTATTTAAAAAATCACACAAATATCTTTAACATAACCTAAGAAAACTAGAGTGATTCTTTTGGGGGTCAGATGAAGAACTTATTCTTTTATGTGAAACCTGTAATGCACAATACATTCTTCTTCTGTTCTTTTTATTCAATTCACTTAAAAAGGCTACACTCGATCACTCTTACTTGATTTTTTTTTCTTATTATCTAATTTATAAAAACTGATCTATTACTCCCTTCTCAACTTCAACTTATAGAATGTATTTGGATCATAGTTAAGTCAAATATTCTTTTCCGTGACACAAAAATATTCATTCTTAGAAAATATTTTCTAAAAACAAATTTATATTTGAAATGACATGAATGAATATATATATATATATATATATATAAAATATTCATAACTATGAGTATATTTCATTAAATCGAATATCCATATGGCGGACATCCATACACAATGCATTGGAGATTATAACATAACCACATGTCCTGGTTTATCACGGAACCACCCGTCATTTGGGTTATCACATAACCACCCGTCAAAGGTCCATGTACCATTATAAAATTATAACACATAAAATATTGAAAATATAAACATTTAACTTATAACATTTAATATGAAATCAGAAGAAATAATTTCAATATATGGAAATAATCAATCCATTTCAAAAACCATTTTCAATACCAAAACACCCAAAAACAGAATAAGGTATTTCTATTTCATTTTAGAAAACATTAAGGCTTATAGAGGAAGCCAAATAACGATTACGGTGGTTGAGAGGTCATTATCACCGCAAATGTTAAAAACATTCCATTGGTCATTTAGTAAAATGCTTTGTAAAAAATGATACCCTTTGAATGAACGTAAAAGCCAAATGGTTTTATTATACACAGTGTAAAAAAGAAGGTATATATTATCGAAATATGCCTCAATGAAAGGAGATTGAGACGAATTTCCTTACCTCATGTCCGACTTGAATCATTTTTTCGTTAATTTTATGAATAAGAAACTAAAGTTAATTTCACCTTTCTTAATAACCTTTTTCAAGTTCATTTTACCTTTTTTATCACTTATTACCATGTTAGAAACTTTATGTAATCATTTATGTTAATAGCGATCATTTTGTCGATATTTGGTACTTGATTCAAAAATGTACTTCTTATAATTAAAAGTTTTTCAAATGGTGAAAATATCATTATATCCAGAATGATATTAATTATATAGATATCATATATATCCAGTATATATATTTATTAATAATAGTACATAACATTTGGAGGTAAGAAATGAAATGCACCATTCATGGAGACGGTAAGTCATACGTACGCATGAACACTACTTTCATTTATATTTATTATTTTAATGGGATTAAAACAAAATGATACAACGGTATATTTTAATTCCAGTATAATATCATATATAATATCATTAATTCCATCCTTTATACGTCCCTCATATGGAATTAACGAGTCATATCACTTTGAGGGGACGATAGTTCACACTTCCTCAAATGAAATTATCGTGTTTACCCATTATGGAAACCATAAAGGTAGTATATAAATGTAAAATACAGAATTATAAAGAAAAAAACATAATATATATCATATATAAATACAATTCCATCTTAATGGCCACCATGAGAGGCGGTAGTAGATAATCGAATAATCATTGTTTCGTGAGGGGTTAGTTCGTCATCCATAGAAACAATATGTTCTTCACTCATTAGATGGAGGTGCATGTAAGTGTAGATCGAATAATTATCACAAAACATCCAAGTATATTGAGGTTTCTTGTGTTGTTATGGATGAAAATAATAAAACTAGTTTAGTGGTTGTAGAAGTAAAATAAAAGAAAAGAAGTTAAGAGAAACTTTTACCTTTATTTTGGGTAACTTGCTTTGGTTTGAACCAAAAGGTCTTTTTGAAGTTCCTTCTGCCGAAGGTAAGGATTCTAGGAGGTGTAAAGAGATATTTAAATCTTATTTGGTAGGATTTCTGATGAGCCGAAGGGCTCTAGAGGTGTCGAGAATGAGTAATAAGTGAGGGTTTTTTATACGGGGGAGGAGGGGTCTTAAGGAAAGTTTGAAACAATTATTTTATTATAAAGTTTTCTTTAATTAGAAAATATCCATAAATAATTAATGTAAAATTTAAGATGACTCGTGGTATAAATAAAATCATCCAATAATAATGGGATAGGTTTGGGATATTGTTGTAATATTTATAATCTTATTTATTTAAATCATTTATTAATGAGGTGAATAATGTATCATTATTGTGTCATAAATAATCTAATTTATTTGATGTATAAAAATAATAAACAAATAAAATTATATAAGAAATATTTTTATCATTACAATTAGTATTTATAGTTGAAACGATATCTTACATAACCCTACGTAAAAATTAATTTACTAAAAGATATTTGTTTGTGTCATTTTTTTCTTTACTTAATGTTAATTAAAATAATGTTTCATTATCATTGTTAAGTAGATCCATGGGGTCCACAAATCGACACAATGATGCCCATGGTCATAAATTACTTAACATATATAGCCAGGATAAGTGTTAATGTAATTTTGTGTTATTATGATATTCTTTTTAACTTAAATTACCCTATTTACCTTTAACCGTGTTAAATAAAAGTCAAAAGTTACTAATTACCAAAAATTATTTTCATCTTATTGAACCAAATTTTACTTACTAATAACAACCATGTATCTTGGAGTTTCTAAATTCAATTCACATAAGTGGTAAAATTTTATTTAAATGGAATAGTTAGTTTTTTAACTACTACTAAGTGGTTTCACTATTCATCAAAAATTTATGTTTGTCAGAAAAATACAAAAAATTTAGTTGAAGCTATATTTGATATTCCAAATTCCAAAATGATGTCTATTTAACCAAATTCACCAAATAGAAGTTGCAATAATTAATTTAAAATTAATTCTCGTTATCAAAACATATAGCATGTTTTTAAGAAACAATAACTATCAAAATATTGATACTTGTTTATGTCCAATTTCAAAGTAAAATTAATTACAATGACCAACATTGGAGTTAATGGTAAAAATATATTTTAATTAAACTTTAAAACCAATTAAAATTATAATAAAACCATATAAATAAATTAGATTAAAAGGAACTTTTGAATTAAAATACAGTATTTTTCTTTAATCATTAAAAAATATACTTTATCAGAAAAATAAAGATAATTTACCGAAAGATAATTTTATTGTCCTGAATATAAATAATAATTTTATATTTTCAAATAGAACATATACAAATGACCAAAAATAGATTTAAAGAGGGTTTTCTATCAAAAGGCTGTAAATTGACCTTTTAGTGAATATTAGAGTATTTATGCCTAAAATTAGATTCATTCATAATTTAAGGCCCTATATTTTATTGGATAAATGTAAAAATAGTTAACAAACATGAATAATCATATTGTAGTTAGTTCTATTCATTCCTTCCAATACAATGGCTAGGAATCAACTACCATTTAAAATAATAATATTATATTATTATCATGCAACGTTAGATTTCAAAAAAACCCATTGTTGTGTATTAGGTAAGCCATCAAACATAACATCCCTTTTAATGTAAAATTAATATTTAATTAATAAATATTAATAAATATGATATTTTATTGTTCTTTGTTTTCTAGGGATGTTACATCCTTCCCCCCTTTTGGGAATTGCATCCTCGCAATTTTTTCACTTATTGAAAATATGGGTGTATTTATCCCTAATAGCATGATAAGATTCCCATGATTCCTCTTCAACCATATGGTTTTCCACAAAACCTTTACCTAGTGAATTACCTTATTCCGCAACACTTTCTCTCTACGGTTAAGAATCTGGACTAGTTGTTCCTCATAAAAGATATTATCTTCCAACTGAACAACCAATGGGCACAAAACATGATATGGATATGGAATATACTTTCTCAACATTGAATCATGAAAAACATTGTGTACCTAGGATAAACATGGAGGTAAAGACACTCTTTACGCAACTGATCCAATTTTCTTTAGGATTTAATAAGGTCTAATGAACCTTGGACTCAATTTTCTTTTCTTACCAAAACGCATCACAGTTTTCCATGGTGTAACATTGAGGAAGACATGATCACATACCTCAAAAAAGAGATCCTTCTTCTGATTATCTGTATAACGTTTCTTCTTGCTCTGAGCTGTTCTCATATACTTCTGAATCAACTGTACCTTTTCTGCCATATCTTCTACCAATTTTGGTCCAATCATCTTCCTTTCACTAACTTCATCCAAAAATGATGGAGTTCAACAATGCTTTCCATATAATGACTCAAATGGATCCATTTGTATATTTGAATGAAAACTATTATTATAAGAAAATTCAACCAAAGAATGATGTTGGTCCCAACTTCCCTTGTAATCCATTGAGCAGGCATGTAGCATATCCTCTAATGTCTGAATTGTTCATTCTGACTTCCCATCTAATTGAGGATTAAAAGTTTTACTAAAATTTAATTCAGTACCCAAAGACCTCTTAAGGCCTTTAAAAAAGTTAGAAGTAATCCTGGGATCACGATAAGATATAATGGATAGGGGAACACCATGTATCCTTAATATATCATTAACACACAACCGAGAAAGTTGATCAACAGACATAGTATCTAAAATAGGAATTAAATGAGCAGATTTAGTCAACAGATCAACAATAAACCATATTTAATTATTACCTCAAGATGTCATTTGAAATCCCACAATAATGTCTGTGGATATATTTTCCCATTTCCACTCTGGCACTGGTAAAGACTGATGCATCCCTTTAGGTAACTGCCACTTTGTATGAACTTGCCGAAAAGTCAAACACTTCACTGTAAAATCAGAAATATCTCTTTTCATTCCATCCCACCAGTAATACTCCCAAAGATCTATGTACATCTTAGTACTTCCAGGATGAACTGAAAACGGGGAACTATAAGCTTCACATAACAAATCAATCTTCAACCATAAATCACAATGCACATATAATATTTTCCCAAACCTCAAAACACAATCATTATCAATGTTAAATTCAGGAAACTTACACTTCTAAACCAACTCTACCTATTTCTACAACTCAATATCTTCTTACTTCAGTTTCATTATTCCGTATGATATAGATGATTTCACTATCACTTGAAACAAAATAGAATAATTTCCAACACTAAAAAATTCTATGAAAAAGTTCATCAAATCAAAAAATATAGGATCTCATTCCAAATGAATCATGGTTAATGAAGCATTACTTTTTCAACTTAAAACATCATCCACTTTATTAGCCTTTTCTGAATGGTAATGAATCATGAAATCTTAATCATTGATTAATTCGAACCATCTCTTCTATCTCATGTTCAATTCTTGTTGAGTGAATATATACTTAAAACATTTCTGGTCAGTATATATTTCACATTTTACTCTATACAAATGATTCCTCAAAATTTTTAAAGAAAAAAACAACAGCAGCTATTTCCAAATCATGTTTTGGGTAATTTAACTCATGAGGTTTCAATGGACATGAAGCATAATCAATTACCTGATCATTTTGCATAAGGAAACATCCAAGTCCTATCAGCTAAACACCACTGTAAATAACATACTCTCCATTTATGGAAGGCAGTGCCAAAACTAGAGCATTAACCAATATTCTATTCAATTCATGAAAACAATCATTACATTATTTTTTCAAAAGTAACATAACACCTTTTCAAGTTAACTTAGTCATTTGACTTGATAACCATGAAAAATTCTCCAAAAACCTCTAGTAATAACCTGATAAACCAAGAAAACTATGGATCTCGGTTATATTTGTGGGTCTTGGCCATTCTTCAACAAACTTTGTTTTAGCAGGATCAACAGTTATTCCATTTTATGAAACAATGTGACCAAGGAAAGAAATTTTATGTTATAAAAACTCGCACTTTCTGAATTTTCCATACAGTTTCTTTTATTTTAAGGTATGCAGGACATTCCTTAAATGACTTTCATGCTCCTCTTTACTTTTAGAAAAAAAAACCAAAATATCATCAATGAACACAACTATAAAAATATCCAAGAACTCAGTGAAAATTCTATTCATAAGATCCATGAATACAGTAGTTTCATTTGTTAAACCAAAAGGCATAACTACAAATTCATAATGGCCATATCTAGTACAAAATGTTGTCTTCGGAATTTCTGCATCCTTTACATTCAACTGATGGTACCCCAACCTCAAGTCAATCTTCAAAAGATACTGATCTTGTGGATCTGATCAAACAAATCATCGATATGAGGCAAAGGATAGTTGTTCTCAATATTGATGTTATTCAATGCTCTATAATCAATTAAAAGTCTCATTGAACCATATTTCTTTTTAACAAACAAGACAGGAGCACCCCATGATGATGTGATAGTTTGAATGAGACCTTTATCTAATAACTCTTGCAATTGCTTCTTAAACTATAAATGTTCAAATTGAGTCATTAGATAAGGGGGTTTTGAAATTTTAATGGCTTTAGGAACTAATTCAATAGTAAATTCAACTTCCCTATCAGGTATAATACCTGTCAACTCATCAGAAAAAACATCAAGGTACGCATTTACCAATGGAACATCATTAATCTCAACACTGCATTTAATTTCAGCAATATGAGAAAGGTAACATTCATTTCCATCTTTTAATAGTTTCTAATCTTCCAGATATGTTATCAAAATCAAGGGTTCATTCTTGTACACAATCTGAAAATATTTTTGAAAAGAAACCTCTTTATCTCTGCAGTCAATATTAGAATGATAAACATAAAGCCAATACATAAAAAAAATAACATCAAACGCTACTAGAGGAAAAACAATAAGGTTTGTAGGTAGATTATTTCCACACACAAGGACATGAAGGTTCATATAATTTGTTTTTCTTTTTCAAAATTCCTCCAGGTATTTTTACCAAAAGTTCAGGAATAATATCTAGAGATGGAATTACCAACTTACTAGAAAACTTCTCTGAGATGAACGAATGTGTAGACCCTAAATCAAACAATACATTTTCATAATCTGAACAAACAAATAGTGTACCTAATATGACTTTATTTGATGGCCCAACATCTCCTGAAGTAGTTTCAAGGGATTTCACCACCCCTTTCTGCTTATAGTCTGGCTGATTTCTCTCAGTTGAGTTCTTTGTTGGATACTCATTTACATAATGACCCATTTCATTGCACTTAAAACATCTTACCACTGGCCTTTCATGGCCTGCTTGATCATATTTCTAACAGTTACGAGAAATATGACTAGACATACCACATCGGAAGCACTTCCCAAACTTTGATAAACATTCTCCAGGATGATTTTTACCACACTTCTCACAAGATGGATATTAATTTTTCTTACCTCCTGGCTTCATTGATGAATTCTTTCCCTTTTCCTGCAAACTAGGCCTATTATTCTATTGTTTTTTCAAAGAACACCTGATCATCGACAAACTCCATTTTCACCTTCTCCGCACGTCGAGCAAGTTTTTTATAACTTTTGAACTCACGAGAGGCTAATTCTATTAGATATCACGACTTCAGTCCTGAGTAAAATCTATTTAACTTACTATCAGGATATCAGATGAAATTTAGAGCATACCTTTCCATTCGAGTGAATTTTTCTTCTTACGCAACCACTGAGTCATCCTCCTTCCTCAATTCCAGCAATTCTTTTTTAATCCTAAGACAAACCACCTAAGTAAAATATTTCCCAAGAAATATACCATTGAATTCATCCCAATAAAGGGTATCAATATATTCACTATCCCTGATATTTTTCTCCATTAACCACTACTGATCAGTTTCTCCTTCAAAATGGTAAAAAACAAGACTAACATTTTGATGTTCTGAACACCCCATGACATCAAAAGTTTTCTCCAGTGCTTTAATACACCCTTCTGCAAGCACAAGGTCAGATGATCCTCTAAATGATGGGGGGTGCTGCCTCATGAAAAACTCCACTACTGACATGTTCTTTTTTGGTTGATCTGGCTGATATCATGCATGGATACCACCACCATTTATAGCCTGAGTCAATTGTGGCATCACTGCAACAAACTATTCAGTTATGATTCCGACCATCTCAGGTTATTGATTTGGATGTTTGTCTTCCTCCATATGTCGTCCTAACATAGCTGCCATGTTTCTTCTCAAGAACACAATTTTGAACACAAAAATATCTTAGGAGAAGCAACATGGTAATCAATAAATTCTATATCATTTAAATATCAACATAATTTAATTTATGGATATTAATTTAACAAAACCCTAACTCCTAAAGTTACCTAAACCGACCTCTGATACTAACTATAAGGACTTAGCCTTAAAACATTACATAATCTTGAATTAAACAAATAATTCACATTGAGGATCATTTTAGGTTTAGAGTTTTACAGAATTGGTCCATAACATATATATGACGACTTGAATAATACATGTAGACACATATATTCAGTTCACATTTTTTCAAAAAATAAAAACTCTTAAAAAACGAGTCATGTCTAGTTAAATGTTTTAGACAACAAGAAATTTCGTTGATCCCATCCTTGACCCTATTCCACTTTATGTCCCATGAAAAAAAGTTCAAAAACATGGGATGCACATAATAATCTCAGTAAGGGATACACAAAGAAGGAAAACTATTAGTTTTTCTAAACAACAAGTAAACCATGAATACTTTATCAGATGTAATACTTTTCACCTTTATGAATTAATAAATACTCTTCTATAAATAAAAGATCATCTCTTACCCTTTTTTAACCAAAAGATTACCATAAGACTCAAATAAATAACACATAACATATAAAGGTAACTTGAGACAAAAACATTCTTAAGTGGAATAACCATACGATCGACTTCCACACATATCACTAACTAGAATAGCCATACGACTAACTTCCATACCCAATGCATTGGAGGTTATAATGTTACCACCAATCCTGGTTTATCATGGAACCACCCATTATTTGGTTTATCATGTAACCACCCATCAAATGTCCATGTACCCTTATAAAATCATAACACATAAAATAATTCAAATATAAACATTTCACTAATAACATTTAATTTAAAATCACAAGAAATAATTTCAAGATATTGAAATAATAAATCGATTTAAAAATCCATTTTCAATACCAAAACACCCAAAAAAACAATAAGGGATTACCTTTTCATTTTAGAAAACATTAAGGCTTATAGCGGAAGACAAATAACGATTACAGTGGAAGATATTTCATTGTTGCTGCAAATATTAAAAACATTCTATTTGTCTTTTATTAAAACACTGTATAAAAAAAGATTCCCTTTGAATGAATGTAAAATTCAAAGGGTTTTATTATACACCCGGTAAAAGAAGAATGTATATATTATCGAAATATGCCTCAATGAAAGGAGATTGAGATGAAGCCCCTTACCTCATGTTTGACTTGACCCGTTTGGTCATTAATTTCCTGAATAAGAAACTAAAGTTAATTTATACATCCTTAAGAACCTTTTTCAAGTTCATTATTCTTTTTATATCACTTATTACCATGTTTTAAACATTATATTATCATTTAAGTTAATAATGTTCATTTTGTCGATATTTGGTACTTGAGTCAAAAATGGACATCTCATAATTACAAATTGTTCACATGGTCAAAAGTGTATTATATACAGAATGATATTCATGATTTAGATATCATATATATCTTATATATCTAGTATATACTTGTATTTATAATTGTACGTAACATTTGGAGGTAAGAAATGAAATGCACCATTAATGGAGACGGTAAGCCCTATGTACGCATGAACGGTACTTTCATTTGTATTTCTTATTTTAACAGAATTAAAACATAGTGATACATAGCTATAATATAATTACAGTATAATATCATATATAATATCATTAACTACATCTTTTATACATCCAGCATATGACATTAACGAGTCATATCACTTCGAGGGGGCAGTAGTCCGCACTTCCTCAAATGAAATTATCGCGTTTACCCATTATTGAACCCATAAAAGTAGGATATAAATGTAAAATAAATAAGCATAAAGAAAACATAAACATAATATTTATCATATATAAATCCAGTGACATCTTATTGGCCACCATGTGAGGATGTAGGAGATAATCAAACAATCAT
Source organism: Viscum album (assembly GCA_963277665.1). Classification (NCBI taxonomy): domain Eukaryota; kingdom Viridiplantae; phylum Streptophyta; class Magnoliopsida; order Santalales; family Viscaceae; genus Viscum; species Viscum album. Next base: position 20,601,936 of record OY728155.1, read on the forward strand.
TGTTTCGTGAGTCGTTAGTTCACCATCCACAGAAACAATATGTTCTTCACCCATTAAATCGAGGTGTGTGTAAGTGTAGTACACATCCTTCTCATAAAAACATCATATTATATTGAGGATATTGGTTTTGTTATAAAAGAAATGAATAAAAATAGTTTATGGGATGGAGAAGTAAAATAAAAGAAAAGAAGTTAAGAGAGACTGTTACCTTTAATTTGGGTATCTTCCTTTGGTTTGAACCAAAAGGAATTCTTGTTGTTTATTCTGCCAAATATAAGGCTTCAAAAAGGAGTAGAGGGATCTTGAATACTTATTTGATTAGGTATTAGATGATCCAAAGGGCTTGAGAGGTGTGAGGAATGAGTAATAACTGAGGGATTTTTATAAGGTGGTGGAGGGGCTCTTAAGGAATGTTTGAAACAATTATTTTATTATAAAATTATCTTCAGTTTCAAAAGGTCCAAAATCATTAAAGTCGAAGATAAGATGACTCATGGTCTAAATAAAATCATCCAATAATAATTGGATAGGTTTTGGATATTTTTTTAATATTTATAATCTAATTTATATAAATCCTTTATTATTGAGGTAAATACTGCATCCTTATTGTGTCATAAATAATTTAATTTATTTGATGTATAAAAATTATAAAACAAATACCCTGATTTAGTAAATCATTTTATATTTCTAATGAATATTTATATTCGAAAAGATATCTTATATAACCCTATGTAAAAATTAATTTCTAAAAGATATATTTTTGTGTTATTTTTGTCATTACTTAAAGTTAACTAAAATAAAGTGTCATTATCACTCTTAAGTGGATCCATGGGGTTTCAAAATCGATCCTAATATGCTCGTGGTCCTAAATTGCTCAACCTATAAGGTTAGTACAACTTTTAAGGTGTCTCTATTATTATTATGATAATCTTTTTACCTTGAATTACTCTATTTACCTTTAATCGCGGTAAATAAAAGTGAAAAGTTATTATTCACTAAAAATTACTTTCATTTTATTGAACCTAATTTTACTTAATAATAACAACCATGTATGTTGGATTTTCTAAATTCAATTCCCAGAAGTGGTAAAATTTCATTTAAATGAAAAATTCAGTTTTTTAACTACTACTATGTGGTTTCACTCTTCATTAAAAATTGAAGTTTTTCAGAAAAATACCAAAACATCAGCCTAAGATAAATTTGATATTACAAATTCAAAAATGATTTCTATTTTACCAAATTTACAACATAAAAGTTGAGTTAATTAATTTTAAATTAATTCTTGTTATTGAAACAAATAGTGTGTTTTTAAGAAACAATAACTATCAAAAGATTGATACTTGTTTATTTCCAATTTCAATGTGAAATTAATTAAAAAGAACAAAATTGGATTAAATGGTAAAAATATATTCTAAATAAACTTTAAAACCAATTAATAATATAATATAACCATATAATTAAATTAGATTAAAATTCACTATTGAATTAAAATACAATATTTTTCACTATTCATTAAAAAATGTACTTTATTAGAAAATACCATAAATTTAGCTAAAGTAAATTTTGATGTACCGAATATAAGGAAGAATTTTATTTTTTCACATACAACATATAAAAATGACCAAAACTATATTTAAGGAGGGATCGCCATCAAAAGGCAGTAAATCGACCTTTTAGTGAATATTAGAGTATCTATGCTTAAAATTAGATTCATTCATAATTTAAGACCCTAATTTTTATTGGATAAATGTAAAAAAATTTAACAAATATTTATAATAATATTTTAGTTATTAATATTAATTCCTGCCTATAAAACGACTAGGAATTAACTATCATTTAAAATAATAATATTATATTATTTGCGTGCAATATAAGATTTCAAAGAAACTCGTTGTTGCGTATCAGGTAAGCTGTCGATCATAGATCCCCCTTTAAAGTAAAATTAATATTTAATTAACAAATATTAATATATATGAAAATGTATTATTTGTTTTTTACTTGGGATGTTACATATATTAGGTCTTATAACTGAATCAGAATCCCATCCTCCAATATTCATTCATGTTGATAGGTGATAGTTGTATATAGATGCATGATAAATATGAAATCATGCAAGAAATATTATGTGATAAACCCAAGAGGGATGTACAATATGTCATTCCTTATTGAGTACTAAAAAAATACATCATTAAGATATCATGTATTGTTGTTGGGGAATAGGATGATCATCCTATTTTAGTAGAGGCTGCCTCTCTTCCCTCATAATAGGGAACCTCCTTTTCAAGGGGATACATAGTAATTATTACGCAAAGGGTACCACCAATATATGGGGACACTTCCATAGAAACATTTTTTAAATTGAATACACAATATAATGATTACCCACTGGCTTTCCTGGCTTGGTCTTATATTTTGGTGTCATTAGATGAGTCCTTGATAACTGAATACACAATTAAAGGACTTGTATGAAAGATTTTATTTAACATTGAATAGTGTATAAATTTTTCCCCAATATATGTATTAAAAAAATGTGTCTTATCCTAATTTTGGTTCCTCAAGATACTTATCCCTATTCTAGTGCTTTGGCGAAGCTTCTCCCATGCAAGGGACTGGTGAAGCTGAGTCATTGAAATGAGTGGATAAGGGTTTATTTCACCCGAGTGAATAGGCTTGGGAAAAGGGTATCCCTAATCAATAAACATGGGAAATTTCACCCAAATATATGGCCATGGGTGATGGGTCTCCAATTATGATGGACTAATGTGATGGGTCTCCCAAGTCGATGTCCAAGGGAGATGGGTCACTCAAGCAAATGGCCTTGTACAATGGGTAATTAAAGTGAATGGACTCGGGTGATTAATTATCCATATTTATAGATTTTTAGAAGGGGTATTTGATGTGTAATTGAAGAAATAAGTCTTTCCCACTAGTATTCACATACAAAGAAACAATTAACATTTAATAATGGTAATTCCCATTTGATGGAACTATTCCAACCCCATAAGTTAATTCCATTATGTTATTAGGATTACAATTTCTTTATGAAGTGGGTTTGAGTCTTTGTAAAAGGGGTCTCTGAGGTCCCTTATTTATTCTATATGTAGGGAAATGTGTAATCTTGGGAATGTACAGGGGGTCTATTTATAGGAAGTATTGAGAGCTATACATGGTTTGCTTTGGAATATTGGTAGTGTGTTTAGGTGGTTCGGGAGATGTGACATGGGTGAACATATGCTACCTTGAGTGATACCAACCAGGTGACTGCTAGGGAACCTAGATGATTTAGTGGGACTTCATATTGGGAATCTTATATATACAAATTTTTCCTGAAAATTGAGCAGCAACTCTACCCAATAATGTAAATCTTCCATATATATTAACATTATACCTATATAATATAAGACAAAATCCTAATGTTTTAATTTTATATTTCATCATTACATAAAAAATTTGTTAATATAATTCTTTTATAGAATGAATTTTCTTGTATTATAGTCCATTTAATCTAAATACATTAGTACAACATTATTTAATCTTAAATTTTTATGAAACATGGATGTATATTTATTCCACTCAAAAAACATTTATGGTATTTATGTTTATATTCTCATCAGCTTCCATAATCTGCCTTTGAACTATAATAAATATTATAAAAATAATATCTGCCAATATTTCTCATAAGGAAAATTGCATGGAAATCTGCACTATCAAATGGAGAACATCCTTTTTATAAAAACCCACAATTTTTTCTCACCAATTCACCATTAAAATATAATATTATTCTACTCATTTAATTAACTTTACAAACAATATTGTCATTGAAACTCATTTACATATCTATCAATGTAAAATTCATCGTGTAATTCGCCGAAAACTTGTGAAAAAACTGCTTAAGAGCAGTACATATCAACATCATAATTTCCAAATAGATGTTTCTTTATTCAAGTATCATCCTGGAATTATAAAATAAGAACATCAAAAAATCCATTACTTTTTAATATTTTAATCACCAGAAATGTGTTCTTTTATATGCATATCAAGGAAATGTTCTGTCATTAATTTTTCTTTTAAAAATTATATATTTGTTATATTTTAATAATATATAATTAACATATAAATATTATAGTAATACTAAATATAATTTTGATATTTAAATATATTTTAAATGGATATAAATATATACTAGGGATCAAAATTTCCCTATGTTGAACCTATAAAGCATTCAAAATACCATTCTTCGAGATTTAGCAATAAATTAATTTGATAATATTAGTAATTGTTTCGTTTTTTATTTACTACTATTTTCATGATCCGATCAATTAATCCCCAAGAAGCAACTAACCCACACCCTCCTCAAATGGGCTAGGGGCTGGTGAATAGCACAAAGAAGTAATATCACACCCACAGAGGCATTATCAGAGAGGACTTGTAAACACGCAAATATATCCAAGCCTATAAAAAGAGGAAATATAAAACAATGAAAAAATGAAAGGGTACATTATCCCAGAGCACCTATACACACATACAAATATCATGGCATATAAAAAGATGAAATATAAAACAAATGATAATAATGCATGAGTACATATATAATAATGTAGACATAGTATGGAAATATTTACTAGATTGAGTAAACATGGACCAAATAAAAGCCCAATTAAAACTGAAAAGTAATGTATGTCCTGCTAAGAAGGCGGTGAATGTTTTCAAATGAAAAAAATATACACATCGGTATATCTAGAATAATATACCACCACTTGATCCAAGTCCACCATAGACTCCACAAAAAAAGTTCCTTGTCTGCACAAGGCATGACATATGTGGGTAGAGTACATTCATGGGTGCGGAAAATAATACCTATCTAGGCACCCCAAAATAGCCACACACAAAGAATCAATAGTAAAAATAAACTATTCAAAGGTATATATCTATAACATATACAACAATAATACCCATATGTACACAAAGAAGACATAGAGTCTCAAGGAAATGTCTTGAATGTAAAGCCAGCCTACAATTCTAGCTCAGAAGTTCCACAAAGAAAACTTCTAGGAGAAAACATCCCATGATAGAACTAATGGAATTCATTTGATAGGTAGTGCTCATTAGGTCTTACATTTAGAATCATTAAGTATACTGAGATGGTTAATTTCAGAAACAAACTTAACTGGACTACGCCTCATTTTAACGATCATATCTCGATACATAGATAGCGGTTCAACACCCAGGGATCACAAGGGGGCCCCATAATATTGGTAAAATCATCCTAGATAGGGGATCCGAGCCATTGAAAATATTGGTCACACCAATTCCAATAACCCAATCTAAGAATACATGAATGGATATGGGGATCACATCAGGCCTCTTGGATGATATATGCTCCAAGATTCTATGAAATTTGTTAAAGAGGGATGAGAAAACTCACCCCATATTACGGGAACTATATCACACTACATTGATCATCAAGAATATATAGAAGGATCACCCTAATTTATGATAACGATACACTATTAAAAATGATTATAGGAATAGATTAATGGAAAGCACTCAACAGACACTTTTCAA